>JAGTXR010000029.1:1407224-2814449 GCA_022606575.1 Glossosoma conforme
AGAGAGAGAAAATATTGTATATTTCGTGTGTATATCTTGGTGACAGTATTTTTTTTTGTGTTCATTACGATGTTCTGCCTACATCATAATGCGCTAAGCCGAACATTATACTCCTGATTATGTGCACAGGAAACATATTTAACAAAAAGGTTTTGCTTAAAAACAAGGTTGCAAATAAATAACATAAAAAAATTGGAAAAATAAAAATTTCATGACAGGCTGTTAGATAATCATTCTGAGAAAAGTGCGAGATACGATGTTTTGTCGTTAACGGTCGGTATACTCTTGCTAAATGTTTAATCATTCTTCCGTGGCAGACATATTAACGTCACTAAGTTAATTAATACATTTAATCAGTTGATTAAAATCTTTTATTAACTCCGTATAATAAAAATTGACACATTCACGCAGCAGAAGGGATTTTTTCGTATGGAAAATGTCTCACATGTCACCAATGATCAACGTTTGTCCACTGAAATGAGACCATGCTAATGATATATATATATAAAATATATACATCATATATATATAAAATATATATATCATTAGCATGTATATATAAAATATATTTGACATTTTCTTTATTGTTTGAATATTTGAGATCGGTTTTCATCAAAATCTTATTCTATACTGCAATCTTTATGAGTCACTCTCAACTCAGTTCAATATCCACATCCGAATGGAGCCTAGAGTCAAATGTTAAAAGCAAGGCTAGAAGGTGTGCTGGGAATCTATTTAGGCTATTTGTAAAACCTTACTAAGTGCAGGTAAAATATCGGAACATAGTGTGTAATATACCGTACAAATCGTAGTGCAACAGTTTTTGTAGAAATAATCCATTAATATATTTCCCAAAATTTTGCAAAAGAATTTGTATACCTTGGAAGTACAATCACTTGGGATGGCAGAACAAAAAGAGAAGTCAACAGTCGAATACATCACGCAAGGCTAGCTTTCAATAAAAAAGCCAAAATTCTTGAGTCAAAGAATATTTCTTTAGGGCTCCGCAAGCAACTTGCCAAAACACTTGTTTGGAGCATCTTAATGTACGGCTGTGAGACATGGTGCTTATCTGAAAGTGATAAAAAAGACTAGAGGCCTTTGAGATGTGGTCGTACAGAAGAATTCTCGGAATTTCCTGGAGAGACCACGTCACGAACAATGAGGTTCTCAGAATAATCAAGGAAGATAGGCACCTAATAAGAACCATCTCAGAGAGGCGAGCCCGATGGATTGGTCACATCATGCGCCACGATGGTCTCCTTCACGATATTGTGGAGGGGATGGTTGAGGGTAAAAACTGTAGAGGGCGCCCTAGACGGGGGTATTTGCAGCAAGTATTCGAGGACATGAATTGTAGCGCTTATGCTGAGCTGAAAAGGGTTGCGGATGACCGAGAGGAATGGAGATCGAGATGCAAGATTCTGTTGCTGCAAACCAATCCACCGGATTGATACTACGAAGAAGATATTTCCCAATGTGCAATTCCGCAATGTCATAAATATTTTATTTAACATAATTTAAATTTTTTTCCATATAATTTTATTGGAAATCGATGGATGTATGCAAATCTTAGATTTCGTTGATATAAAACATAAAAGATAATATACATATATGTATAACATTAAGGTTATCAACTGACAATACTTGGTGAAACTGCATAATTATAATTTTAAAATTAATTTTAATTTATTAATTTTTTAATTAAAATTAATTTTAAAATTATAAATGTACATATAATACACCATTGAGATAAGTCTAGGCTTTATATTTGTTAGATGGCCACATAAGATTGTTTTATTATTTACGAAAAGAACTTCAAGAAATATTCACAATTTAATAAAAAAAGTTTATTTTATTCGTATTAATTAAATACAAATCAATAACGGTTGTTGTATGAAATTGTTTATTTGCGTTATTTGTGTATTAGTGACGAGCAATTCTCATAGTCGTTGATGACAATAATGTGTTTGAAAGTACATCTATAGAAATAAATAAATCAAGTTGGGCAACCTTGCGATCCGATGAAATAGTTTAATATGAAAAGTCTCTAAATTAAAAATTATAATATTTATTTTAAATAAATAATCTTTTTTGAATAATATATTGTTCTGATGATGCAAAGTGAATGATAAAGTTATTTTGTTAAGAAATGGGTTAATTTAAAAAAAAAATAGGATTTTAATTGACGTATGCATGTTTTATTAAAATAATAACACTAAATTTAAATAGTTTTTGATATTGTGAAGCATTGCTGTTAACATATCGTTTATTTTTATGAATAGGTATAAATCAAATCGAATACAAATGAAACAAACAAATAATAAAACTTGGTAGCACAAGCAATCGATAATTTGAAGAAGAAGAAAACTGACAGGTGTCAGAGTGAACCGCCGAATATTTTTCTACGACGAAGAAAACAAAGTGATTTACAATTTTGAAAATGAATCAAAAGTCCACTTGCTTTTTCATTGTTTTATGCTGCCTTATTTCAGGTACATTAAGTGGTGGTATGTGAATGCATTAGTGAATAACATCTATAATACGTTTATGATATAGATTTTGTTATCATAATAAAGTTGTAAATGTGATTTAAATATTGCATGAATGATGAACTGTAAGAAACCAACCAGATTTCGTGAAATAATTATACATGCTATCAATGTTAATCATAATATTACTAATCTTTTGCCATTGATTGAAATATAATTAGTACAATCGTTTATTTTTTTTAAATCGAATTAAATATCACATTAATGAATGTATGATTCATGACGTGGCCTTATTATACTGGTGATAAATATGCAATTGATATTTACAAATTTTGTTGCCAATTTTAAAAAACACATATTACCATCGAAAATTTATAAAACTTCTACAATATACAATATGAAAAGCACGGCAATTACCATTTCAAAAAATATATGTTTCATTTTTTGCTATTACGCTATCGAGTATTATTATATTCACCATTAAAACCTAGAGTCATCTGCATGACTTCTAGCGAATCTGGGTTTTAGGCTGAAGGCTTAGGGCTTAAGTAGACAAAGAAAATAATAGCATGGTTCCTAAGACAGTTGCATTTTTTTGTTTGTTTTAAAGGCATGGTGAGAAATTATTTAATTACTTCTTTTTGACATTTCTTGAAAATGGTATTGGGAGAAATTTTTTATCACTGTCATGGGGCAGTAATATGATAATGTGGCAGCCTTCTTCTTAACTTTTTCATCCATGTCATGTCATCCAGAATGGAAAAGTACTTGTATTCCATCTGGTGTTTGTTTATAGTGGCTTTTGGATTTGCTGTAGTTCAGCGACAGTTTTTGTTTTCTATATAAGCAAGAATTGTTTCACCCAATAGATAAAATATTTTTAGTTTTAATTTGAATCTTTCAGTTGGGGGTTATGAGACGATATCGCCGGCGGATGTCTTCTTTGAGATAATTGATCCTCCCGAGCTGGAGTTCACCTATAGAATCCGGCCGGCCAAAGACTTTGGATCTGTATTTGTAAGTTTATTTCATTATGGTATTTTGTGAAGAGTAAAGTCATCAATATTTCCATCCTTAAAGAAATTTATATCACAAAAAGTATACACATACAATTCTCACATACTTTTGGCATGTTACCAGAAAAGAAGTTGAGAGTATAGAGAAGATAAAGAATTATACAACTGCGACAAAATAGTAATTCACCTTGAAGGAATTTAAATATTTTCAAATATCTCTATAAATTATAACTTATAATTTCAGGACCCAAACTTTTGTATGAGAAATACTAAACTGGTGCCGATGATTCCATTAGACGGTTGTAAATACCCTGTCAATGATGAAAAACTAAGAGGAAATGTGGCCTTTGTGGAACGAGGGTAAATAAATAATCCTATTTTTAATACAAATGTAATTTGCAGTTATAACATAATTAAAAAATGGATAGTGCCATGGTTTAATAGTCCACTTATAAGTATCCCACTCTAGACTAACTACAGTACTTGTATGTTTGTTATCTTCTTCTAATATTTTAGAGCATTAAAATGATTGATTTTTTATTTTTTATTTATTTACAGAGAGTGTTCATTTGTGCACAAGACGATAGCTGCCCAAAATGCCGGAGCATTGGCCATCATCATCACTGAAAAGGACTCCAATGAAAGCTGGGATACTGCCCCAGATCAGTTTATTGAAATGGTGGATGACAGGTAAAGGCTTAAATGGAAATAATCAACATCATTTCATGGAACATGGATTCAAGATTATATTCCATTACTTCTATATTTCGTACTTGATAGCCCTTCGGGATGAAGAGCTGTGGATTAACATAAACCGTAATGTTGTGTGTTATTTATATTTGTACTTCTGAATAACCACCTGGTATCTTAAAACGGATCCGAAACTGAAACTTTCAAAAAAATGTAGATTTCTCATTTCATCTTAAATAATCATTTTTAATTTGACTATCCATGAAAATAAGTGTTACAAAATGCAAAATTATACAAAAGAAAACTATTTATTATTAAAACAATGCTTTCATTTTAAATTTTGGTTGTTCAATTGTTTTGTATTATTTTTTAATTAGTTTTGTATTATTTTTTAATTAGTTTTGTATTATTTTTTAATTAGTTTTTCTGTGTTTTTTTTTTTGAAAGAATATGAAAAACTCTTTCTTTAAATTAAATGGCTATTAAATGTTATGTTTATTAATCAGATCCGATAGAGAGCCGTCGATCCCGGCAGCCTTTCTGCTCGGCAGAAGTGGTGGTTTCATCCTCCGCACTCTGAAGATGCTCAAGAAATCCCACGCCGTCATCAACCTACCTGTCAACATGACCTACGTACCCATTAGTAAGATGAATCAGCCCCCATGGGTCAGTTGGTGAGCCCCTTACAAGATGTTGAATTCAGCAGAAGCGTGCTGTTAAATGGTCACAATGAATACAGTAGAAGTGTTAATTTTAACATTACCAAATAATTAACTTGTTATAGATCGAGATGAGTACAACTATTATTACGTGAACAATGATTTTGTATGTACGTGTTTAAGCATTGGTTATTGAAAATTTACGTGCATTCAATTCGTCTTTTGTATTTGCTTATTTGTTTATTCAAAAGAGTTTTTCTTATTACTATGAAAACAATACAACCGCTCAGAAAAAAAAACATGCAAGACTAATTGTGGTATATGATAAAATGTAATCATTCAAATTTAAACAACTGTGTTTTATAATAAAAATGTTGTAAGTTAATAATTACTAGGCGATTCAAATCTGACCGATGCACAGCTCAACCCCAGCTCCAAGTACTACCTTCTTATGAAAATACTAATGAGAAATCTAAAAGCTTTGATATAAAAACAAACATTGATTCTTTGCTTATCTGTGACACCTTTTTTGACAGTTAACAGTGGTTAAAGGCAGTGTCAAATGAAATAACGAACAAAAGAGATTAGGTACTTAAATTTTAAAATAAAAGAACAAATTCTTTTGTCGATAAAAGTAAAATGATGCCTTATTGTGTACCTGCATTTACGGTAAAATTGAAACTGATTTTTCACTTATTTACAGCCTCACCAATTAAAAACTATTTATAGCGATGGAATGGTAGAGTAATATTATAATTTTTCTCTTAGGTTATTATTATAATACATTAATATCTTATATTATTTATTATACTAAGTATTTTCTTTCAAACATACAAATTTGATTAGAAGTATCATGTTTGTGAATCAATGTAAATATACATACTAAGAAAAAATTTGCAATAACACATTCCTAAAATGGATAAGTAGATTTAATATTTATAAAATAAATGTTTTTTTTTTTTTTATCTAATCTATGAATTTGATATTGTACTATGCTAATGTTATCTTTTGCAATAATTATTTATAGTATTTTAATAAAATGGCGTGTGATGTAATTTGATAACACCTGACTTTCTTTAAAAAAAAGATTGTACAGGGAGCGGCAAAAACAGCGGATGGTTTTAAATCAAAACAACGACGAAAACTGTCAGCTTTTTTTGCCGATCCCTGTATTTATATGTAGATAATGATGGACGTGAGATTCAAACCGTTATAAATGTATATGCCGAAGAAATTGCAGGCTACCTATTTATTTATGAATGAATAATATTGTAATTTAAACATAAAAATTAAAACTATTTCACATTTTATATTATGAATGTTGTGAAAGTACAGACAATGGAAATACACCTAAAAGTATCTCTGAAATTCAGGTATTCTCCTATTTCACTTGGATCTTGTAGTCTTGTTTACATTTTTTATTCACACTTTTTTTTTATCAACTACTCAATTTTAACACTTCATAGCATCTGCCGTTTTTTATTGTATCTTATTATTGAAATGGTGAATGACAGGTAAAGGCTTAAATGAAACTAATCAACATCATTTCGTGGAACATGGATTCAAGATCACATTCAATTACTTATATATTTCTTCTACTTTATATTTTTAAAGCATATTTTATTTATCGCAAATAAACAGAACGAAAACAACCATACGTAATCATGTGTAGTATTTATGGACATTATTAGCATGTACTATTGCTATTACCACATAGTAACCTTTTTTGTATTTGATATATATTTAATATTATAAAGAAAGTGTTTAGTGATTTATGCAATAATAAGTAAATAGGTTGTGAATAAAACATTTTTGTTTTTAATCAGTTTATTTCAACAGTGTAAATAAATCAAACACAAAATAATAATATGCCTTTTTATAATTCCACGAAATAAAAGAATTTCAAAGGAGACATAATATATTTATTTTCCCAATTAGACTTTTTTACATGGTAAAAAATACATGAAATTTAACTTAAGCTTACAAACAACTTCTAATTTACGCAAAGGTTACTTAAAACATATAACTGAAAAAATAATATTTTTTTTAAGATTATGTCGAAATCCAAACAAAAAGGAAAAATATCAAAGTAAAACATAATAATTCACTTAACACCTAAGTCTTACATTATTACATATTATTATATCCTATTAAATAATTACATGGCTAATTTTAGATTTTGTTTATTTAAACATCATCATCATCATTTGTCGATTCTTTGCTGGATGAAAGCCCTCTAACCAATGACATTAGTATGATTTGTACTAATTTGAAGCTCAGCTTGTTCTGCTGTCATGAATTGTTATTACCTTCTGTGGTGGTAAAACACCACTGCATGGTAAGAAGAATTTGGGATTGAAAGTTATAAACGAATACCTGACTAGAGGCAACATTATTGACCTTCAGAAATTATCTAATTTACTTGATTCTGACATAAAATATAAAATTATGACAGTCTAGTGGTATGTGTATAAAAAATAGACATACCATCCAAAAAAACCAAGGCCAAATAAAGCTAACCCCCAATCAAAACCAAAATTGAATACCACACAATGGATATTGTCCTTTAAAAGTGAGGGTATTGGGATTCATTATCCTTCATACATTGGTACGAGTGCTAAAATATGATGATTGAAATAATAATGATACAATTACCTACTAATTACATTCGGTAAATGATGACTACTTGAGTTGTCAATAATATTATTAGGTAGGTACATTTCTTAACAAAAATATGGTTATTTTAAATGATTTTTACAAACTGAGAGTTGTAAATAATTATCAAATAAATAATATTTGGATGACTTACAATAAATTGCTTACAAAAATATAACTATTACCAAACGTAAAATTAATTTTAAAATTTCATTTCCCAGTGAAACAGCAAATTAATCATATATAAATATAATTTAAGTGATTTTATATTCTTTAATTAAAATAATTGTAGTCATAAATTGATACACTATTATACCATTTTTTTATCTGAAGTAAATGTCTTATTATTTACTATAAATGTATCAGATTACCTTCATAAATATTAGCAGTAGCCATTTTATTTAAATAATGTGCCAATTATTATTGTTCCATTTTTATTTATTTCATTTATTTGAATTATTTTTTAAATACATGTTATTGAGTTTCTCAATTGATTCGATTTAAATGTTTTTTTATATTGTTTCACAAAATTTCATATAATAATCTAATAATACAAGATTATTCAAAAGTAGGTAATTGTTAAAAGTAATAATTATTTTTTAGTAAATTTACAAAACTAACAGTACCTACCTACCTAATTTAAAACACATAATAGTAATCTATTATTAACATTAATGCATTAAATGGTTTAAAACTGACTTTGAAAATATCATGTTAATTGAAAACGAAGCATTTTATTGGGTACTTAACAATAAAACAATGCTATTTATTACTTACATTTGTTTTTAAAAATATTTTACATAAATTATGGTAACATTAAACTGACACTCCACAAAATGTTAAGTTTATTTTATTAATCTTATGTTGCAATTATGGAACACTCTTTTTGTAACACACTTTTTGTAACATTCTAATTGTAACATTCTTTGGGTATTTGAAAATGTTTCCTTCCACTAGACGCAATAAAATTTCTTTTATATATTTAAGTCACACTTGTTTTGTACTTGAATATAATTAATTATTCTTTAAAATTGTTTCCTTTCCGAGTTTTATTATTTTGATTTAAACTAGAAAATATTATTTCTATTTCAGTGATTAGGGAAGATTATTTTTAGAATATAGTACAAAAATAAACTAAATCGATACTGAAATTAAAGAAAAAGAAATACAGTAAGATTCACTTAGTAAGTATTAATTACATCATTTCACTTTTAGTAAACAAATGTTTTGTTAACCACTCGCATTACATATAACAATATATCTCTAGTTACTCACTCTTTAAAAAAACATTTATTCATAATAAACACACAAGATAACCATGTAATTACTATTAATGCTGGGGTTAATTAATATGTATTAGTACAAAATTTGGATGTAGGAATTCAAGGGTATTTGTGGAATATGCATATAACACTTGAAGTTTTGGATTTTGCGTCATGAACAATGAAACTGATATTGGGCTAAAAAAAGATTTTTAAAAAACATACATGGTTCAGTAAAAAGAAAAAAAAATATTTGAGTGATATTAAACATTTTCACTATTTAGAAACGTTTGTTACCAGTAAGTACAGAGATATAAAACGGATTTCTGATAAAAAGTGTATTTTCTGGTAGTCTTATCGTAGAATTAGTGGCGATTTATTCATCCTAAGCATCTTTTAATTTTGCTTTAGAATGTTACAAATCGCATCACATTTCATAGTTAAGTCACTTGTTGACAATAGAAGACGGTTTATAGAACCTCTTGGGACTCGTAACAGAATATGCTGGTTGAAGCATTTATTGTTGCCAACATTTCAACTTGTGGTATTAACATTTGAAACTTTAAACGTTTGTATACTCGTAGATACTGAATGACTTATCGCCATTGGGAATATAGTTGGATGCAATACTTCTGTAATTATTGCTACATACTTCAACTGTGAGATAAATCCCATTTTGTTGTAGCATATTGATCGTAAAGCAATGAAAGCTTCGATGGTTAGTCGAGCTATATAAAAATTTATTTTATTGAGTGCTGCGATAAAATACAGACCTTTTGTCTTTTATATTGTGTAATGCGCCGATTGTTGGCAGGCATTTTAATTATTGCCAGGCACGTTGCTGGTGTTGCCAGTCGCATGTCTTGTCAGGGCGTTGGCGTCTCTTGTTGCCCGCTGGGGGAGAGACTGTCGGCGTGTTGTCTACCAGTCGAAGTGCGGCTGGGGACAGTCGCGTGCTGAGCCGCACCAGCGCGTCTCCAGTAGGGGCGGGCACGCGCGTCCTCCGCGCCGAGCACGACGCGTCACGCGTCGAGCACGTCTCGTCTCGCCGATGCCGCACGAGCGCGAGCACGCCGACCACTCGCCCCATTCAGACACGCGGCAGTCGCGCGATGGACCTAGAAATAACGCAATACTTATTATATATTTTTTTCTAGCTTAATACCTTCCACTTACGAAAACCAGTTTAAAACTCCGATAGTATTCGGCGGTTTCCTCGCGGATGTCAACTGCGCGGATTGCTAGTGCAAGTTAACTTGCATACAAATCTTTAACCGCGCGGCTACCGCCACTTGATCCATGAGCTAATTATCTCCACGGGGTTAATCCACACGGTTGACATCCACGCTGTACGCGGTGTCACAAAAAACAAGCATAAACTGTTCTTCATGGTTAATGAATATATAGAGGTATTCATTTTTAACGGTTGCCTCCTACTTGTGCCAGTTAGAATCACTTATTCATCATCATCATCAGCCTGTGTCCGTCCACTGTTGAACGTAGGCCTCCCGCATGAGTCTCCATCCTCTTCGATCCTCCGCCTTCCGCATCCAGGTCACTCCCGCTATTCTTCTTATATCGTCAGTCCATCTTGTAGGGGGTCGGCCAATGCTTCGTTTGCCAGTTCTTGGGCGCCATTCCAATACTTTTCTTCCCCATCGACCGTCGTCTCTTCGACAGATATGACCTGCCCATTGCCACTTGAGTGTGCCTATTCGTTGGGTAGCATCCACTACTTGAGTTCTTCTGCGTATTTCCTCGTTTCGGATTCTATCTTTTAGCGACACTCCGAGCATAGATCTCTCCATAGCACGCTGGGTGACTTTTATTTTATTGGTAAGACTTGCTGTCAGATTCCACGTCTCTGCGCCATAAGTTAATACAGGGAGGACGCATTGGTTAAACGCCTTAGTTTTAAGGCATTGCGGAATTTTCGCTTTAAAAATGTACTTTAGTTTTCCAAATGCTGCCCATCCCAGTTGTATGCGCCTGTCGATTTCTTTTGAGAAGTTATTTCGCCCTAGTTGTATTACTTGTCCCAGATAGGTATAGTCGTGTACAACCTCTATTTCTGTTCCTCCAATGGAAATAGGATCAAAGGTCTGTGAAATATGACTATTAATCATGGCTTTTGTTTTATCCATGTTCATTTTCAGACCAATTTTGTTCGACGCTTCATTGAGGTCGTAGAGCATGTCTTGGAGCTTGTTAGGTGATTCGGCTATTAGCACTATGTCATCTGCAAATCGGAGGTGAGAAATGTACTCTCCGTTAATATTTATTCCACATTTTGTCCAGGATAGCAGTTTCACTTATTAATTCATTCAAAAATGGTTTTTAAACCACTCTCTATTAATATATATAAATATGATTTATAAGCTTTAGTGAGCAACAGCATACGTGGTTGTGAAAACAAATAAAAAATAGACTTCTTTGCCGACGGTCGCAGCATCATTATATTTGTATAGTAGTTGACCTTTGTAGATATGAGGCAACGTATCCAATCACTTCATGCCTTAATTAGATCTCACTGAAGAGTCTTTTTCTACTCGAATTGAATAAATTGGTTAATGTCAAAAAATGTGGCCTACAACTCGAGCAGTATTGACTCTTAATGGCGCTAAGCTCAAAAAGTTTATCCTTGAAATTAACGTGACCATCAATACATTAGTTGGTCCAGTGGTTTTGAACAAACCACGACATTCAGTAGAAGACGAATATGCTTTTATTATAATAGAAAATATTTTATAAATTTCAAATATCAATTAATTGCAGGCCTACTGCTTGAAATTTTAAATATAAGGACTAAGAGACGTTTCCGAATCATTATATGTTGCTGGAACTTTTGTCCAAACGGGGTGCAATTTTGCAGGAGTGAGGAGTGTTTGGGAAGTGGTTGATGATCATTTGCTTACAGATGTCGTGGTTATACTCAGTGCAGTACTGCTGTCGACCTCGAATAACGTTAAAGTGACTACGTACGTGGTTTTCTGCGCGGGTGTTTTGGTGGATGTGCTGGCTGCGCCTTGCCGCGGTAGGAGCGAGCGATGCTGCTGAGAATGGCTGCCTTGTCACCTCGAGGCACCTCGTTAGCCTCCCGCGGCTCGGGAGTGCTGATCACCGAACTCTTGTTACTGTCGCTCGACGCGCTGCAAACGAAACCACCAATGAATACCAATTGTTACATTTCCGTCTTGTATTGCGTGCTAAAGATGGTGTTAGTTTTAATGCAAATCCCCCAAAGCTATACAAATGAGAAAATATCTTTAAAAAACAATGCGAACTTTTTTCAGCTTAAAAATTAATACTGCAACCGTATTGTGTACTTTTTTTTGGATTCTTTATAAACAAGTAATTTTCAAACTCCTTCCTCAAAGTCACATTCGAAGTAAGTTTTGGAAGGCAAATCTAACATAAAACTTTCTAGATCAATGATTCTGAAGTGTTGCTATGAGAGGATGTTGCTGTTGTTACTAGAAGCAGATTCAATATTCCATTTTTCACGGCGGTGCAATATTAACATTTTTCCAATGCTTAATAGTATTTATTAATGCTCCGCAAACTGATTCCAAAAAGCCTGAATATCACTGCAGTAGATCTAAATCTTCGATGGATGTCCTCCAACATGCGTTTGATTTAACAACTCTTGGATCAAGCAGTGCTGGTGAGGATATCAACCTTGTCATATTTGTTTTCTACATCATTATCCAACTCTTCTTCCATCATCAACCAACTAATGTTGAGTCTTATTAATTCATATTTATTATTTTACTTATGAAGAAGGTGCTTACCTGGAGTAGTACCGTGTATCAGGCGTGGCTCTCAAGGTTCCATCTTGCGTGAGGATCCTCAGTGGTGGTGGGTGCGGTTCGCGCTGGGAGCGTTCCTCCTCAATGGCTTGGGAGATGTCGTTGTTGTTCCCGTCCAAAACTCCGATGCTGTTCAGCGGCTCTGTCTGCTCCAGCCGCAACACTTCATAGCTCTTGTCGTCTGCCGTGTGGTGGAACACCTCCGAAAGCTCATACTCCTTCAACTGAAATAAGATATTGAAGGCTGTCAAACAAATACTCAACATAATTATCAATCCTCAATCTCAAGCTCTATAAGATTGGTACTTTCAACTATTGTATTTTTTTCGATAACACTATGTAGTGTATCAAACTTAATAGCAACAAAACTGTGTTATAAACGAAAAGTTATGTTATTTCATAGTATTACTCTTACAAGAATTTACATAATTCTATTTAATATGACGGCAAAACCAATACCCACTGCTGATACACTTATTTTTGTTAATGTATTTTTTTTTTCAAAATGAGTTGTTTGAAAGGGTTTAAACTTTTTTTCAGTGACATGTATGAAATAAACATTGAAATTTTCCGTAGTAAGCTAAAAATTTATTTATAACGTCGGAAAAATATAATTTGTATTTCAATTCAGACAATTATTCTTAGAATAAATGTTATTTTACCATTTTATAATCAAGGCATTTTCTTTTAAAGTTATCCAAATATGTTTACTAATTATTATTGGATTCGTTTATTTATTTTGCGTAATCATTGTTTCGTTTTGTTTTAATTAATTATAGTAGAAACAAAGATGTTCCGGTATAGCTGCTATTTTGGTCTAAAGAAGCACGTTTATAATTAAACTTTATAAGTTGTCTTTCCAAGAACACCAATAGGAATTATACTATTTTGGAACAACATTTCAGTAATATATACTTACTTGTTTTTCTTTTCAAGTTCAAACTTTTTAAAAGTGTTCGCAAAAGAAAAACAACCAAATGAAATTTACTTCATCGTAATGAAATATAGGAAATGAATTTTCAAATAAAATAAATAACGTTAAGCTGGAAGTAATACGGAATAAAATTAAATAAAACAAATCAATCGCTCCAAGATTTTTTAAATGTGTTGAAGTTGACATTTCATTTGTAAATACTTATACTAATGCTGCATAGTGCGTGTAAATTCACTATGTTTTCATTTAATGTATAATATTAATAATTTAAGTTTTTTTAGTTAATAGAAAAAATATACCTCAAATTGCATATCGTCGATTCTACTAGTGATAACAAAAATTTTAATTTTATGAAAATGTTCTTAAATTATTATTTGATATTAATCTTATTTGATTTTAAACAATACATACTAAATACAACGTAAGAATTTTTATAATCTTTTTTTGTATTAATTTTTGTATTAATTTTAATTAATAAATTAACAAAACAAAAATATTTACTTTTCATTTCACATTTATTTTTAAATGATTACATATTTCGGACTCCCTGAAGTCCATCTTCAATAATCTGATGCTCCAAGGAGTCCGAAACATGTAATCATTAAAAATAAATGTGAATCAAAACTAAATATTATAAATATATATATATTTACTTTGTTATTACATGGATCAGATAAGATAATTTCTCTATCAGGAGACTACAGTTTCGGCAGTTAATAGGGAACTTATCTTACGTGATCCATGTAAAAACAAGGTAAATAAATAAATATTTATAATTTATAATGGATCTCAAAGTGAATGCTGAAAACATTAAAAAACTAAATATTTCCACTTTTTTTTTAAAATAAAATTAATTTAAAATAAGTTAAACCTTGACGTTATTATAGGAATAGATTATTTGAATTTTGAAAAGTGTTGAGCGAGCTTTGCTGTTAGTGATGTTGTTGTTGGTGTTGTTGTTACCAAATAAGATTTACGAGTTTCTAAAGATATGTGTATCACGTGTAAATTATACAGATTGTTTAATTATCAATTCGTTTCATGCTGAAAGTTGCGGACTAGGTACGCTATGAGAATACTCCAAGTATGAAAGAAGTGAGCACAGAAGTCTCTTGTCTAGTTGCTTGAGGATTAGGTCACGTCCTCACCCGGACGGCTGACAAACTAATGAACCCTCCTGTCTGTCGCCAACTCCCAGACGCGCCGATACTTTCCACCTTTATCCTCCACAAAGGTAACATTGCTTAGAGATATCCCACTGCTACAGATGAAAAAAAAAACGAAAAAATAATACATTATTAACCTGTTAACCGGGCAAGACATATAAATACGTCAAACGTAAACAGTATTGGGTACGCGTTGACATATAAATACGTCCTTAGAATATATGTTAGGCCCTCGAAAGGGCGGGACGTATATTTTCGTCAAAAAAGAAATTTAAAAAACTTTTTTTTCTATGATTTAACATCTGCATCTTAAATGCAATGTAATGGCACTTTATATGTATTATATACAAAAAATATAAAGGTCATTTGAATCTATTTGTTTGTAATTTTGTATTTTCCGTTGTGCTTTATATATAAATAAACAAAAAAATATATTAATTTCCACCGGGCGTGATGTATTGAAAGAGTTCGCGCCTGCTGTAAGTTGGAAAATTAAAAAGTACTTTCTCGGTTAACAGGTTAACGATTAGTTGTTAATGGTTGCTTTTTCCAATGCCACGCAGACGTTAAAAAAATTAGATATGATAAATTCTGCTGAATGTTAAATAATCGAATGAGACTAATACTCAGAAGTCACTAAGTAGGTTTACGAGATCCACAGAGCCTCTCACATTCAGATCTAAGACATTCTACATGAAAACCTCCTTACTGCCGAAAATATTTAATGGCGGACATGGAAATCACTGAAATGATTGACGGCCGATGTTGAAAGAACGTGAGACACTACAAATAGAGAGTGCTGAAACAGGGAGAGTCACTGTTAACTGAAACTCCGAATCTATACACTGCATTGCATCTAAGATCCTGTCCCAATCTCAGTAGTTTATATTGGGCAGACAAACAGACAGGCTAACGATGTTGTTAGATATAAAGATAAATCAACGTTGATACTGATGTTGCTGACACGATAAAAAGATCGTTGTATACAAATGAAATTGAAATATGATGGTGTAATGGTATCTAATATTAACAGAGGAAAAAATATATAAAATAAATACGTTGTCGCATAAGGTTGGGAGGAGTCGTGACAGTCAGTGAATATTTTCATTAAATTTGTAAGTTATTTTAGAAATTATCTTGAGTATTTTGTGGTAAATGAAATCCTATTTTAGACCGCGATGTTGATTCAAATTAAATTTGAAGTTTGGAGGTGTGTTGTTCAGATCATGGTTGGTCTCACCTTAAGGAACTGGAAGGTGGCAATAGGCGGCAGTCTCTTGACATTGGGGTAGTAGAAACTGCCTGCAGGATGCGCGGGGAAGCGCGAGGTCATCCGACACGCCACACCCTGGGGTGCCGTGGGCCAGTTGGGGGCCGTGAAGGTGAAGCCATTGTCTGTACCGGCATCGATGGGGTCTACCTGTAAAAATCACTTATTAGACTATTCACAAGCATAGACAACATCCCTCAAAAATGAATTCAACGTAAACAACAGTAAAACTACGAGTTTAACACTATATTCTAGTATTTTACAAGGACGTTACATATCATTGACAATTGGGCCCACATGCGAGACTGTAATATTATGTACTGACTTTGAACGAGAGCTACGAGACAATTGTCTGTAGAAAAACGATCATATATCCAGTCTTGGATTAAGCGCATAAGAATACAAATATTTTTATCTGAAAATATATGATTCTTCATGACTGCCTATTTAAATAACTAATTCGATATTAATTGTAATGTTTTTTTTGCATTTCAGTATATTCGTATGGATAAATAAGAAGGTAAATGCACCGTAGGTGAAATATAATAATGTTTTTACATAAATTAGTATGAAAAGCTGCCAGAGACCTGTAAGTATTCTAAACTCGGTAGCAGATACAGCATACAGCGCTCATATAGTATATTGCTTATATTTTGTTAGTCACATTTTTTTAAGCAATTTTGAGTCTCCTTAAGATTCGGATTTCTTGCACGTGTTCTTGGTCTTATGAGGTAATCCAGTACTGTATATGACTAAAAAGGCAATATAATAACATATTTGACTTACTTCAATCGTGATGCTATCCAGCCAGTTACCATTGACACAAAGATCAAAGCTGTCAATCCCTACGAACCAATCTGGGGAAGGCACCATGCGAGACATCACGGACACCTGGAATTCAACAAGTTAATTAACAAAAACATTTTACACTAAGCCCTCCTTTCATTATACAATATTTACAAATTAGCGTGTATATTGTTAAAGAATATCACGTGGAATATCATTTTTCATAGCACCGATGAACTTTGGAAAGGTCTTTTAGTATCTTATTTTTATTTTATAAATACTTTTTGAAGGTATCTTTTATTTTACATTTTGACCCCACTCACCCAAGCTGCATAAAGTTTGTCTCGTCTAATCGTCAAGCGTTATAATTTCAAGTGGACATGTTCTTAGCGGTGCTAAGGACAGGAGGCAGAGCTTGTATGGGATGAGGCGAGGACCATCGCAGCTGACAGAACTTTGTGGCGGCAGTTTGTGACGACCATACGCACCAGTTATGAGAGCTGAAGTGGTAATGGTGATGATAGTCCAGTGTTAGGTTTCAAGTCAGATTATCTTGATTCACTCCTGTCTAAAATGCATAACCAACTCTAATATCTACGTGATATATAAAATCTATGATAATACCGACCATAAGTTTAGTTTTTGATGAAAACAAACGTGTAATATTATTTACGACATGGATTTAAAATAAATTCATAAATAATCATTATTGCTTGTAGATCTTCTCAGTGGGTTGTTCTATTCGTATATGGATAGAGTTGAGACATAGAGCTGAGATTGATCATTCAGTTGCAGAGATTTGCACAGATTTGGAGGGTTTGCTCCCGTTACGGCTCCTTGTAGTAATACCTTGTCGGCTTAACGCCATCGTACTCCCGACAACTTAAGAATATAATTTATCACTCGAACAGATGGTTATAGATACAATACACCGAGCAAAAACTAACAAGAAATTTGTCTCACCATAGTACAAGAGACTCTTGTCAGCTTTGTTCATGAACGCTCACAAATATAAAACATACACGACAATTTATTTAAGTAATAATATTAGTTTTGAATGATAAAAAAAATGGTCTTATAATTAACTTAATAAACCTATAAGGTTTTATTCACATGATCTATAAAAATTATGCATGAAAATCTAGCACATATTATCGTACAGTCAACCCTTTTATAGCGCGCAGTTCTAAATATATCTTATCTTATATGTTCCCAGGTGAAAAATTAGGCTCAGAGATGTCTAGATGAACTGACAGAACTGAGTGACGGTAATTTGTAGTTACCGTATGTTTAAGTTATGGAACAGATATGGGAGGGCAGACTAACATTCTATAGGGTATTATTTCTATAGCGCAATATTTATCACGACACTATAGGAGTTTTTCCCATTAATTCATCTGAGCAAAATATTGTTTTAAATTAAAACCATAGGTTCTCAACATGGGCGTCCCCTTGTGGGTATTTGAGACCTTCAGGAGGGCGGTAGAAGACCCAGAGAAAAGTAGGGGGCGTTGGAATAGCACAGTGAGGGAGTGAGCAGGTAAAATAATAAAGATAATTGTTAACTAAAAAAAGTTAAAGACACAAAAACTATTCTCAAAATAGGTGGATGGGAAGATAAGGATGAGAATATATAATTTAAGCGGATTTAAAAATAAAGACATTGAATTACGATTTAACATCTCAAAACTAAATAACTATTGTTATATCATGGTTGGACTACAAAAATATCCATTTAGTTAATTAGACAAGGCACAGAGGGTACACTGATTATGAGTAAAAACATATTGTCGGTAAAAATAATATTTGTGAACAATCTATAGTTTATTTAATTTTACAAACATATATCCCCATATAATACAATATAAATGGCGTCTACGAAACAATTTACTATGAGTATATAAGGACACTATAAAAAACAAGAATAGCAGATGCCAGATAAAGCCGGTAGGTAAAGCTCAACGGTCAAAGAGTTTGCTTGACAAGCCAAACGTCGTGGGTTCGATCCCCGACGGTTTTTTTTTATTATCGATTTTTGAGCTTTATTGGTGTGAATTTGATGCCTCACTGATAAAATGCCAGTCATGGCCTATGAATTAAAATTGGTGGTAGACGAAAGTCGTCCCGTGAAGACCACCCATTTATAGTAAATTCCTGTAATAATAAGGATTATGCGTTAATGTTGGGCTGTAATGTATGACGTTGGCGTATCAACACTCCATATGCAACGCTTAACCATATGTAACATGGTAAGCGTCATAGAATCCACAGATGAGATTTCAGCATCACTATCACCATCTGTCGGTATTCTCCTGTGTGTGTTCACATAAAAAATATATTTTAATGTGCACATACGACTTCATACGTTTAATTTATGTATGAATTAGTCTATTTGGTACAATGTACGTTTATTTATTTTATAAACGAATAATTTTCAAGATATTTGCTCGTCTTAGAAATTTATTAACGAAATAACTTTCAGCTAGTTTGTTATAGTTTCACATGCGACGCCATTATCTGCACACTTTATGTAATGAAGAACTATTAAGATAATTATTGTAGTTGACAAGCCGTTATAACGTTATTATAATTCCTCAACACATTAACTTGAAAGCTTTAAATTGAATACATTGAATATTTTTTTAGTCATAAAAAAGTCGATTAAATCATATAATTTTGAAACTGAAGTCTAAAAGGGCGAGACTTGATTAACAACATGATATTCAAATTGAGAAGACTATATGCTCTATCAAACGAATATTTCACTTAGGAAAACAAATACAAATTGTGTTTTTTTTTTGTGTTTTAAAGGCCTTGGTAATGATTTTTTTTTCATTGACACGTTAGGCACGACTGAGTACTAAAATACCAAATTATTTATATGGGTATTGAGCAAGTTTTCTTAACACCGATATATTAATCCTCCTTTAGAAAAATAGTGTTGAAAAAATTAACATACTTAAGAGAATATTGGGGAACGATTGTTTGACTTTTTGAGGAATAATGAGGTTGGGAAGCAGATACGACAGTTTTCAATCGTACAGTCGATCAAGAGACAACATTGGAACTGGATAAGACTTGCTACTTAGATGCTGCAAGAGATCATAAAATTCAGGTACCGCGGAGCTCAGGATAGTATAACTGACATAATATCGGGTCCGCCAAATAACTTTTTTTTTTTGAAAATGGGGCGCAAAACATCGAGTGTAGCTTCGGATGTGTGGCACGTAGCGCCGTTTTGTTGAAACCAAATGTTGCCAATATCCTCCTCTTTAATTTTTGTGAGAAAAAATGGCCCGATAACGATCGCCATTGACTGTAACGGCCACTCCTTGCTCATTTTTGAAGAAAAATGGCTTGATTTTCAAAGTAATGTCGCAATATTTTCCAGCGTTGTTCAAGCATACACACAACCATATTCGTTTAGCGGAAAGATAAAACTAATTATTTGTCAAATCAGACATGAGCTAAGTATTACCATTCACGAAATAAGCACTAGTTGAAAAAAAAAAATGTTAGATGGTGGACCCTATATAAGGCGAAGACCATGAAGCTAAACATTATATTGACACTTTATGACGACCATACCCATTTGTTCCAGCTAGGGAGCGGGAATGGAATTATAAGGTTATATTCGTAATTTGTTCATGTGGTCCAATTATGTTGTAGATATGATAAATTATATTGACAATAATATAATCTTCTAAAAAATGTGGTTTAAAATTTATGCGCAATTTATTTTAACGAGGATTCGATGCCAAAAAGAAAACATAAAAATGTCTGAACAATTATATAAGAAATACAAAGATACGAAATAATACCAGTTTCGTTTGGAAATTGGGCACAAGCCTCAGAACAATATCGTTATTTTTTAGTTCGCTCCCCTGATCTCAGTCCCTTCATTATTGTATTGAATTACTGGGAACGATCCAGACGAAATAACTTTTTGTTTTCAGACTAACATGAAAAAAAAAACTAAAGCCGAACAAATAACAAACAACGCGAGACAGAAAGGAATTAAATCCTCTCTGCGACCATGTCAAGCCGATTTATTGGATCTCCAAGCTTTTGTTGTATTCAATACGACATGTGAAAGACATTACAATGAACTTACGAGTACAACTGTTATGAATTTCATCTAAAACGATTTGCTGAAAAAAAAAAAAGATACGCAATTCTTTTCGCAGTGCGTTTTAAGTATGTTCTAGTTGTAACTACTCGACTGTTACGCGAGTAATTTCGAGTCCAGATCGGTGTTATTTTACTCTATAATACTCGTAAATAAGCTAACAATATCAATAAATTTATACGACAAGCTAGTGTGAGACTGGTGTTTTAATGTACATTCGTATTCTAGTGTATTAGTTTATCATATTTAAATCCACCAGTATTTTGAATTATATTAAATTGATATGCGTGATAAAGTTTATAGATAAGACTTCTTCTTCTGACATGAACATCTGTACAATATTTAATTTTAAAAGTATTTGAATAGTTCAAAGTTTGTTGCACGATTTTGTATAACTTCGAAATACGAGTAGTTAAACGTTGCAACTTTATACTTTACGAAAGCAAAGTGCACCGTAAAATTGCCTGCAAGTAATAATTACTACAGTTATAATAGCTTTTAATGTTCGGAATACGATCATAGTGTGCTGGATATTCACAGTACGAATATCAAAGATTATATAAGAATATAAGATTAGATATGCAAATTGTAGATATTAAAGAAATGCTTTAATGTAATAATTCTCTATACGTGTTCCCTAACCTTGTTTTTATAGGTTTTTGCGATCGAAAGTTTTTGGTGGAATTCTATAATAATATTAATGAAGTAAATGGAATTACAATTATTACTCAATTTTATTTTGATGTGACATGTTTCAGCTTCATCACAAAGCCATTTTCAAGTATGTAGATAAAAAAGTAAACGAGCTTACATAATAAAAGGTGTGAAAAAGAAGGTGTTTGTATTGCGTGAGATGACCATATAAATTAAAAAAATGAGTTATTGTGTACTTTCCAAAGCGATTATATTTTGTGAAATTTTTAAAAGTAAGTATTAAATTACAGAAGTCGACACATGTCGCATCATAATAAAATTTTGGAACAATTCTAAACTATTTTTCATTTACTTTAAAGAAAAATTAAATGTCATCCATGCATAATCTACAAAACAAGACTAATACATATTATGTTTAAATTGTTTATTATTTCATCAGCATAATAGCGAATTAAATTTTTGATTTTTATTAGGAAGTACGTTGGCGAATATAAAATTTGTTATTTGGAATAAAACGATTTATGTGTCAGTTGTCAGTCATGAGAATAATGCTAGTTTGTCAGTGATCAGAATAATGTTGATCTGTCATTATTTTGTCAGTCGACACCGAGTCGGCGATCTTCAATGCCCTTCCAGGCTAATTATTTATTTATCGTTCCCGGCTCGGAGGAAGGCGGCGCATTCTTCGCTTTTAACTTCAATTGGAAAATGCAGCTGCTCGGTTCAACTGGATGGAGGCAATGCGGGTTATCCGATAAATGCTCTTATTATAAGGCGGATGACGCGGAATACTTGGGGGTGCATTAACTGCGGAGCTAATTTTGTTCGCGAGCGGTGCCATACCAAAGCTTTCAAGCCAACACTCGGAGCGTAATGAATTTTAATTAAAAAAAACACGGAACGTTGGACGTTTCCTATATACAAAGCACAATATAAAGCTTAAGTTTTTGCCATACATATTTCCAATTTAACACTTCAACCTTAGTTTCAGGCCTTCCACACACAATCGTTAAATGTTCTTCTCAGAATTAACTTATTAATATCGTATTATGCTAAGTATTTTCAATCAATTTATTACAATTGAGTTAAAAAATCATGATGAGGATAACCTTAACTTCGTTACAACTTCTCCAAAACGCAAGCAAGTAGCTTATAAGTCCAACCATCACAATTGATCAAAATAATGAAAGTAATTATATATTATATTTAAACATTATAATACTTTATCATTGCTAGTCTAACAGTGGATATGTCAGTGTAAAAAAGATTCAATTTTGTAACTGCTTTACTGGACAACGCATTATCTTGAAACACTGCTGAAAGTCAAGTTAGTTATGTACTCGTATACACGAATCTTTCTAGATACACTAAAGCTTGGGATCTAATATCAGACTTGGTGATGGCATTATTTAAAGTCTGGTGTAGTTTGGGGGATCGGCTCGCCGGAGATTATAGGGGCGAGGGAAAGTTAATTCTAAATCAAGTGATCAGACACGAAAACGAGCAATTCGCAACGGTCGGGCGCCTCTGTGGTGAGGTTATTTAGAAAGCCTCTCTCTCCATCAGAGAGCAAAACTCGTTAAAGAGGATCAACAAACGCCCGCAATGTCATCATCAGCCTGTATTTGTACACTGTTGAACTTAGGTATTCCGAATGAGTCTCCGTTCTTCTCGATCTTCTGATCACCGCATCCAGACTACTCCTGCTAAATAACATTATATATGAATCCATTAATAAATGCCGTTAGTGGTGATTTATTTTCATAATTATCTTTATTCATTTTACTTTATCATGTCCGCTTTCAATAGGAAAATATGGTCAACAAACCGTTGAAAGTAGTCTCATGTTATGTCCATTAAAATTGACGATAGCCATTGATCGAAATTCAGTCGTTATAACTTAGTATTTTTACAAAGTTTTTTCTTTCATTTGTTAGGATTTGTATTACAAATTTTACAGTTTGTTAAATGCTACTGGTATATGAAGTGACATTAATTCTAATCTTCTATTTTTATTTTCTCTCTACTTGAAAGATATAATGGCTTTAATTTGAGGTAGCACTGAATTTTTAGTAGTTACTATCATTGCTTCGTTCTAAGTCATCTCTGAATTCGGAGCTTCTCCGAGTTGAGCTACATCTAGTTTTCGATGGCACCCACGAAAATGGTCCGGGTCTTGAAAAGAAATATCAGATGTATATTTGAGCTTTTATTTATCAGTCTTTATAATTATATTAATCGGTAGATTAACAAAATGATCCTAACTACGCAGGCACGGAAAAGATCAAATTTTCCACTAAAAATTAAATTGATAAAAAATACATATAGTACATAGAAAAATCATTGTAAACAATTATGGGTGCCGTAATAGCCGATAGTAAGTTGTGAAACGTATGTAAAAACAAATCAGTTATTATTGCGAGAATGATATCATGAAAGTTTTGTGACTGTAGAAGAGAATTGTATACTGGTAAAAGTTCATTGACGTCATGATGTTCCTATAAGCGGTACTATGGTACTATGAAAAATATAAACTTTCAGTGTCGTTATTAAAACTTAGCATCCAAATACATATCCTAAGCCATTCAGCTTCTAATACCATATCTGTGCAATGCAAGTGTTGTCCACTTCAGTTAGTTGGACGATGGACGTCTGTGGTGGAGTTATTGCATGTACCCAGACGCAGCGGTCATTAGCTGGGCGGGGAGGGCGATCCGCCCATACGACCAAGGCGGGGCGGATAGGCGGCTGCCACGAATGGTGTTGTCTACTAAAGTTTAAATAAATAATATTTAATATTAACTTTTTCGTTACGGCTCGGTGGAATACAAATTATACTGTCAATTCGGCGTGAATTTTTCAAACCACTTTTTTTGCTTAAAACTAGTATTTGAAGCATAAATGCATCTGACCTATTTTCATACATCACATTGGTTCTTCTATCCTTTAGCTATCAGACGATGCATAAAAAAGTATTATGTTTAACAAACGTTTATTATGTAACGCCATACATGTGGTGTCATTGACACACGTGGTTTACAGAAAAATCGCTCCTGTGACGAAACCTAGCGATATTTATTTCCATGCTTTACAGGAATACTAGTTTTAAGCAAAAAAAGTGGTTGGAAAAATTCACGCCGAATTGACAGTATAATTTGTATTCCACTGAGACGTAACGAAAGGGTTAAAGGCCGTCAGTATTCATAAATGTGTATAAAGTCATATGGTGTAGTTATGTTTTGCTTTAAGAAATACAAAACTGCGGCTGACAGAACTATGTGGAACCAATTTGTGGTGAGCATATGTTACTTAATTAGAATGGATATGGATATATATTAAAAATAAAGATAGTCCTGATAAGACACACGATTTTGTAAAAAAAAAATGTCACGTCCTAAACAATCATGGAAATGACTGGGTTTTTAACTGCAGAATCATGGGTAAGACTTTGAGATTCCGCAATCATTTGAGACAAACGTATTAATATTTAGTAAAGTTTCCTTGCGATGGCTTGACTAGGTCATAAAACGTTTTGTCGTAAAACACAAGGGACCAAAAGGCTTTTGCTGGCCATATGTTCTTATTGGAAGCGTGAAAGTGATGAAAATATATCTCCATTAAAGGTGTTTATATTAAATGACAAGTATAATAATGCCTATCAACTCTTCAATTTTTTTAAAAATACATTATAAATCCGCGAATTGAATCTGAGTATTAAAATTTAAGAATATTTATGTTGTTAGGTTGGCAGCATTAAATTCAGGACATTGCAATGCTACGACAGTAAGCCACTGCTACGCAAATGAGAGGGCTACTAACTATCAAATAAACACACAAATAATACAAATTGTCTACGTCGTCTGTTATTAGAAATGATTCTCTAGTATTGTATCTTAGATTGTATTTTGGATCAAAGTGAGAAGTTTACAACTTCTCCTCACAATACTAAATTGGCCTGGCATTGGGATACTACATAAGAATGTCTAACTGAATATGAAATTAATATTAAAATGAAATAATAATTCAACGAATTGTACAATTATAAATTCGTAGCATCCTAAGCACCATCTTACATGATACATCTCTCAACATTACATTGAATTAAACAGCTTTCATTTTGTATATGAACAAATTGGAACGAGATAATTCGCCACACACGGTTAAACCTAAAAGCCACAAAACCAAATCTGGCCGTGAAAACCTAAGAAGATATCAAGCATTAATTATTTTCAAAATAATTATTTGTAATGTTTCCTCAAAAAATGTCTGTTGAACGTGGGATGATTTTCATAAATTTAAGCAAGCATCGAATAAATAATTCATTAAACTAATCTACCGAGAATTGTGAATCTTTTAATTGGACATAAATAAAACATACTCTTGTTTTAGTTATAATAGTTAAACAATATTATATATTACATAGAAATATTGAATATTGTATAGTTATTTAATTAATTAATATTTAATTTGAAAGCATTTGTGTATGTAATTATAAAACGATAATTTGAATTTCAATATTAGATATGAATAGACATTATTGTAACTAATATCATTTCTTATTCAAGGATTATACGTATCATAATTTAAATTGAATGTTATGTTTGACGTGAATGTTATAAGTTATCACAATGGATTAAGGCTAAATATTAATTACATAGTCTATGACCTGTTAGGTGCAGGCATTGTCTATGTCTACTCCATTAAATTTATATATTAAAGTAGAGTACGTATAACTGAAAATAAAATAAATTGAAATACGAGTGAATAGATCGACGTTGTTGTTAGTTCACTCTTTTCTACAAAATGTCAGCTTTGTAACTCAAACCATCCATAAAAAGCTCCTGCACTATGAAGCATCAAATCCTAAAGCTTTACTTTGTCTGTCTATCACAGAATCGGTTTCGACTCGGAAAAGCTCCAGAGGGGGCAGGAGCATAAACGTTTACGGTGTTTTCTTTAATGGCTTTCGAGCTTTCTCGTTTTTTCGTCTCGCTTTCAGGTTGTAAAGCCTCGACAATGTTAATCATTGTTTGGCTTGTAATTACTTTAAGTTATTTGGTACATTTAACGACGCAACGTAGAAAAATCTACATAGTTAAAGAGTTTTAAAAACAATGTATAAGCAAAATAAAATAAATATTTTCAATCTTATGATTCATTTTGCAAAATTACACGCGTTTATCATGTTAAAATAATCATTATAAAATAGAGGTATTAAGAATGCTTCAAATATAAGAATAATCATGAAAAAACTTAACTGGAACACAAATTTGAATATTCAGCCACATTATTTTTAAATAATGTTATATTCATAGCACTCATAAGCGCCGTCATTTTTTCTACTTCTTGTTTTACGCTATAAATACATTATTTTTTATTGTTGTTGTGCATTACTAGTAATTGTAAATATCTGAAAAAAATAAACGGCAAATTGGGATAAATATCTGTTTAATTCTTCAAAAAATGAATTGGAATTAATGCGGCAAACGTTTGGGATACTTATAAAGAACCATTTAAATTTTTTACCGACAATATTTTAATTTTTGCTTTGTCATTTCAAAACTTTAAACTGAATGGAATTGTTTAATTTCTTCATTGATGTGCTGGTCTATAAAATATTAGTATTTTCTTCCGCACACTGAATTGAGAAATTAAAATATATTATTGATGCCTATTATTTTAGATGGCGTTTGTTGCAAATTATACGCATATTCTTATAAAGATTAAATATTTGTTTGTTTATTTACAAGTGTTTATTGTATTTAGATTTATTTATTTTTACCGACAATATTTTAATTTTGTGGTCCTCTTTGTCATTTCAAAACTTTAAACTGAATGGAATATGGTATCATAAGATGATATTTGCTGTAAATTTGTATGTATGTATCGATTTGTTAAAATATTAGTATTTCTCTTCAATTATCTATAATGTATTGAAATATTTAAATATATTCTAAAAAATACAAAAAAACTACTTATTATTCTTTCCACAGTTTATTTCAAGTCTCACACGTACCTAGTAAGGTTAGTTATGTTACCTTACCTAGGTTAAGTTTGGTTGGGTTAGTCTAGGTTAGGTATTGGTGAGCAGTGATGCCAACTTAATGATTTTATAATATAATTTTTATTTACCTTTGAGTGATTTCCGTCCACAAAGAAGTCCGCTTCCGTGCGACCCGCCCCCTGCGGCACGGCGGGCGCGACGAAAGCGTCTAGCACGCCCTTCGCGCCCTGCACGCCGGGCGCGCCCAGCTCGGGCCCGAAGGCCGTGTCTGCCGGGTCCCGCGCGCTCATTCCCCCGCCCAGCGCGCGCCCTTCTCCAAAGGATGCTCCCTGGGGCGCGTGCCCCTCGGCCAGCGCGCGCACGCTCGGAGACACGCGCTCACCAAGTCTGAATAGTGAGAAAGACTTGTCATGGGAACGACCTGAAAAAGAAACAACGGTTTTTTAAAGAAAAATATAATATACACATTTCTTTTTCAACTGGTTTCGTCAATATCATAAATAAGTTTAAAGAGAATCACAGTCATTAAGAATTGATTGTTAAATTTATGTCATTAATAGTTTAATGTTTAAGGCACAGGTATAATAATTTAACGTCTCTTTAGTGTGACAAAACGTCAATTATTATAATGGATAACGTATTTTTTTAAATTGAACTTAATCCAAAATACTTCAAAATAATATATAAATTCATTTACATTTAAAAAAAAACAACGCAAAATAAATACGCAAACAATGCATAATTAATAATAAGATTGATTAATTATTGTATTAATAATCAATGTAAAATATTTATAAAAAAGTATTTTAGTACATACTCACTTTACTATCCATTCTTTATAAAATATTGACGTTGAGTGTACGTAAAACCGTAGTTTAATTTCAGTGGTTAGTTTGTTCCACGTAATTAAATTATAACAAGCTGAAATACATATTAATTATAAAATATAATTATAATGTGTATTTAGTGCTAAATAACATATAAAAATAAATGTAAAATATTTTTTCTTTTAGTCATATCGATATAATGATAGCAAAACTTTTTGTTGTTGCTCAAGTAGAAAATGTCAGTGCTCATTCCTTGATTAAGGAATTTCCCTGTCTAACAGGAAACGGATAGTCGTAAAAAGTTGCTGGGATTAATAGAGACGGCTGAGACCGGCTCACATCCTCACCACAAGATCCCAGATATCCTGGTGGACCCTGGATTAATGGAGATATGGGACACCAGGGACTCGAAACCATGGAAGCAGTGAAGAGAGGTTTGACATTTCTTTGTACAAGAAATATACAAATAGTGAGTTTGTAATGTAAAGTGTGTCTTCCGTAGCTATTTTTTATTTTATTTTATTTTTTTATGTAAGCACATACAGGAGAATACCGACAGATGGTGATAGTAATTTTTTGTCTCATCTGTGAAATTCTATGACGCTTACCATGGTGTATATGGCTAAACGCTGCATGTGGAGTGTTGATCCGCCAACGTCATAGACTACAGCCCGAGATTCACGCATCATCCTTTATTGTTACAGGAATCTACTATGAATGGGTGGTCTTTACGGGACGACTTTTGTCTACCACCAATTTTTAATTGATAGGCTATGACTGACATTTTACGGGTGAGGGATCAAATTCACACCAACCGGGGTATTTTTAGAGCTCAGAAATCGATTAAAAATCCTTTTTTTTTTTTATATTTTAATCTCCGTCGGGGATCGAACCCACGACCTTTGGCTTGCAAAGCAAACGCTTTACCATTGAGCTATGACCGCCGGCAGAAGCTATGGATTATTATCACAAAGTATTTTGCACAGTCGTAAAAATCATCCCATCTGCTTAAAAAAATGCATATAAAAATGAAAGAAAATGTTGAAAATTGTTTTCAATTGACATACGAGTACATTAATTTTATGTGAGTGTTCAGCATGCTTGCGGCGATTCTGTCAGTTATGAATGAATACATGAAAGATTATGACGTCAGTTCAGAAAAGCTACAACCATCCTGATTTTGTGTATTAAAAAAATATTACAGTTTAAAACTGATAAATTATATTAAATACCTAAAATTTGTTTTATTTAAGCCTTGCATTAAAATACGAGTAGATCACGTTCAATAACAGTTAATTATAGAAATAAGACGACGTTTTAAGTGTATATAGTACACAGAACTACAGTTTTATTTATGTAAAAAAAATAAAGATCAAATTGATACGAGTATATAAAGCTACAGTAAGAACATTAATTTTACTTATATGAATTACATAACTTTTACAAAAATAAAATATAATACTTTACAAAGCTTAAGAAGTTAACAGTTGTAACCTCTTCATTCTGGACATATTAATTTATTAGGTAAAGGTTGCCATCTCCTATTGGGTTCCTAATATTACTAATATTGTATTAGAGGTCAGTGCGTAGGGAAAAGTATTTAAGACGCGGTCAGCTCGACTTAAGGACGACATCCAAGAGGTGGGTCAAGGACTGATCCTACTTGAGGGACCGTGTATCAAGAGGATCTTTCAAGCAAAAAACAAACTTTAAATTATATGTAATCATGTAAACTTCTAGAAATCGTATACCTTAGATTTTGTCGGTGAAATACGGCAGTCGATTTTCAGGTTAAATGGTCAGTTTGTAACTTTTTCTGTTCTGAAAACATTGCAACTTTTAACCTTTTTTGTAACGAAGCTCAAATCGGCAGGAAAACCATGTTACTTTTTCTTTAACAAGTACTCTTTGGCTTAATATCTTTTATATTTGCTCTAGAAAACATATTATTTTCTTGCTATGTACAATTCTTATTTGAAGAAGATAGCCGCCACGAATGTTGCAATTATATTCACCAAACGAGATCATTGCATGATTAGTAGTAGACAAGTGTGGTAAAATACGCAACAATCTGATAACAGTAGGTACAGACAGTGAGCAAAAAATAATTAAGAAAGTTATACACCATACACCTAAAAAAAATGAAATGTAAATTTGGCCATATTTTTATATGAATTTAATTTTTTGATAGTTTTACAGTTAATTCCACACAGTAGTAGTTCATTGAGTACATGTATGTTATAAGTGTATGTAGATTATATGAATCGTTTTAGTGACAGTTCGTAAACACACGTTACAAACTTTCTAAGAACATATAGTATAACCCGGCTTATTAATCAATGTAAGTTCTTGAAATATTAGACTCGGCAAAAAAGCAAACCGATGAAGTCGTGTTAATTTATGCCAAGCATTTTCCGAGTATCTACGTTTTATTTAACGTTCTTCTAAGTACACAATTAATTGTAATTATCAGATCTCGGCAGCTAATGAATAATAATTAGAATCATAAATTAATATCAGGCCCAGAAAATAAGCTCTCGCTTCTCGCGAAATGCGGAGTGAGCTTTACTTTCAAAAACGAGCCCGCGAATCGGGGCTTTCATTAATACTAATTGTTTATGTAATCAAAAGTACGTTATTATCTTTTTGATTTAAAGCCTTAACATGTAGGAGGAAGAAAAGCGAGTCTGCTGATGCTCTCTTTAAAGCTCAGTTAATATTCATATTCAATGGAGGGAATAACGAAGAATGAATAGGAAATTCGAATGATTAAGGTGGATACTCGCTGCTGTGCGGTTCTGATAAATTAAAAGCAAATTTGCTTTAATTGCTAATGCTGCACGGCAATTATGCGCCTTGCGTGGTGAATAATTTAATTTCGCAGTCATAATATTTGATATGAATTAACATTAAATAAACGCTTGGGGCCTATTGTTTTAGTCGAGGAATAATAACACGAGGACCCGAGCCAAAGAACGTCAGAACATCCCGACTGATGAACACCGTGTCAGGAGGTAAGAGTTGGATACGGTATACAATGCTATATTTACAATCTTATTATTGACAATAATTCATATCACCAGAAGGATATAATAATATTTATTTAACGACAAGATATTTGTAATTTATGTTATAATTTATTATATCATTATAATTTTTTTTTTTATTAATTATTTCAGTTTTATTTTGATATACTAGTAAATCCGACGTGTAGAAAAATAAATTTATTTTTGCTTGATCTTTCAAGATTGGAGTCACAGATATCAAACACTTAATTTATTATGTATTATATTAAGTACTCGTAATATACTATATTTTAAATAACATATTATTCAAAGTAGATATTTTGAAAAGAATTTAAGATCATCAATAAATTGATCTGAATTTGAAATAATCCCATTTTATTACGATCCAAGTACATATTTAGGTAATGGGTTTGTTTTTGAATTGACAAATACGATTCTAAAAAACTTGGAGCGTCAGCGGTTGGAGTGAGCGGCATCTGCTCCAGCCCTCAACTCAGAAGTAATAAATATTTGAAGCCTGAAGAATCAATCTAGAAGAGACGGGCGGACAGCTACCACACCTCCTGACTCTCAAGAAGCAGAGGCGGAACCTTACCATCATGGTGATGGACTGTATATATGTTTCACTTGAATCATTGAACAAAGATTAAACGCATTAATTCAATGAGTTATTTAATTAAAAAAACAGTAACAATCTGAACGCTGCAAAAAAAAATACTAGCGTGCTGATAAAAAGTTATTTCTCCGAAAAAGGTTTTATTAAAGTATAATAATTTTGGTTTAACCTAGTATGAAATAATATACCTAATAAGTCATTATTCTTAAAGAACGTTTTTAAAGCAGGTTAAGTCGGCCTTGAAAAATGCTAATGAAAGTGGAGTCTCATCGATCTGGTATTGTACCTATTGAGTTTAGCCGTGTGTGGCAAATTTCTTTGCATCAATATTTCGATCGTCATTGCAGGGCTCATATTCAGGGCTAATGCTTTTGATGATTGAAATATTGGTGCAAAGATAACAATACCAAATCCAGCCGTGAAAACCTACGATCTCATCGATCTTTCTTTCCCATATCCGGTTCATTTCCAATATCCTCCAGGAAGAGAACACAGAAACGTTAATTTTTATGTAAGGTATAACTAAGTGTTTTTAAATAGGAAATAAAGATAAAAGATTAGTCCTTCTGAGGTGTGAAATATTTCGTCAGTAGTTACCTTATTATTAATGTGCTTTAAAATATTATTATCAATATGAAACTGATAAGATGACCTCTGCTTTTGCGTCGATTTAAATCAAATAAAATAATCTTAAATTATCTCTACTCTGTAATGTTTCCAGGAAATTATTCCAATCATTGACGTTCCGTTATTTTGTTATTTCACATGAATTGGAAATCTTCCTTTATTGCAAGGGTCGCCGGTGTAAGAAAGAAAAGAAGGAAGAAGGATGCATATAAAAAACAGGGAAATACAACTTGTCGGGATAGGGTTAAAAGCCACCCTACGTGACGACATCCCAAATTGAATTTCAGGAAGCATGACGCGGCAGATTTTGAAACGGTTTGTTGGACGAGTCCCCAAAGCCCGCGAGAATCTCCCGCCCACCCTGCCGCCCACCGCCTAGTCACTGGTGGTGACCACCCGCTTCTGACCCTAGTTCTGCCCCAGTAGGTACTTAAGGAGGGCACTCTTGCATATTCTTTTTTTTATTATGCAAACCCATTTCAATTTGTGCCAAGTCAATCAAGCCCAAAGTTGGATAAAACTGAGCATTATCATCAAAGCACGACTTTTTTCCACTGACGTGCTACTGCTACACTAAATATACACAAAGATAAAATTCACACAGTTCTAGAATCATCATCATCATAATCATCAGACTGTGTCCGTCCACTTTTGAACGTAGATCTCCCACATGAATTTCCATCCTCTTCCATCGTCTGCCTTCCGCATCCAGGCCAATCCCACTATTCTTCTGATGTCATTAGTCCATTTTGCAGGAAGTTATCCAAGACTTTGTTTGTCAGTTCTTAGGTGCCACTCCGATGATTTTCTTCCCTATCGACCGTCGTTTATTTGACAAATATGTACACTGGGGTGTGCCTATTTGTTTACTACTTGTTAGACTTTACTACTTGAGTTCTTCTTCGGATATCTTCGTTTTGGATTAATTTGTTTAGACACACTCTGAACATGGGTCCAGAATACATAAGCTCTTTTTGGATAGGAATTTCACATCACATATAGGATTCGATCGTAAAAACAGTGCCTTTGATCATTAATCAAAGTTATTTTTAAGTTCAGTTGGTTTATATTTTTATTATGGACACTGTTCTTCTCAACCTTCTCAATCGATTATTCTTGCACTTATTCATAATGAAGTTTGTTTCCCCTTTTCGACCACTTTTATACGGTTAACATACGTCGTTTCAGGATTGTCTCTCTCATGTATACGTTCATGTAAACGACTTATGAATAATAATTAGATATATACATACAAATCTACAGCAAATATCATATTTCTGACACCGCGAAAACCGGGGATGCTGGGATTCGAACTCGAACCATTTGCAAACACAATGTTCAGTATGTACTCAGCGCAGACTCACAGCCATTTTCTCCACGAACTGACTCGAGAAATTAACGCGTTTCATATAATATTGATATGCATTTTTGGAAATGGTTACAATTCTCTATAAATCATTAGAATATTTAATAATATTCTAAAAAAAATAAAACAGTTTCATGTAAATTTATAATCTTTTGCAAAAAAATCTCGAGCGATTTATTAAAATTAAGTTTTATTAATTTGATTTCGCTGAAAGGGTTTTATGAATACGTAAAAGTGTTGTGATAAAAGACCGTCTGTACTCGATAAAGTTACGTTGAAAAAACTTGAAAAATTCAATCAAGTTTTGGAAAATTAATAAGAAGGATAAACAGTTTAGTGGCGGGACTCTCGTCTGACTTCAAAGGAGTCTTGTCGGAGAAGCAATTTGGCAAATGTTGTCCTTGTGGAAGTAATTCGTTCACCAGCCAACTTCAGGAGATTCAGCCAGCTTGGGAAATCCACAGAGCAAATCATTGAATATTTAAACTAGCCCATTGCTTGAAAGCACATTAGAGGGTCGGGTTAGTATCTGTTCATTACTACATAGCAACCTAGATAGGTGCTTAGAATATCTTAGATTTACCGACGGGTGTTGCTTGGAATATAAGCCATAGCCACCTGTTAATCTACCATATCTATTGCTTTAAATCTAAGCCTCAGATGTTAACCGATTACTTACCATACTAAAGATCTTGGTTTCGATCTTCAATGAAGCTTAAAAAAATGGTTAATTTTTGATTTTTAAAAAGCAAAAATTCTTGCGACCATCTATTTATAAACAATGATGGTAAAAGAAAAATCGATCTGGAAACACCACCCGTTCGATATGAGTACTCGTTAAAATGGATGATAGTTGAATATCGTGATGTAGTGTAATGACGTTGATGGATCAACACCCATTAACAGGTCGAATTTTACTAACTTTGAGACTATATACAGGTATTTTTCTGTAATACATAAAAAATATGAGAAGAAAAACAACAATAACATACGAAAATAATAAAAATAACAAAAACTGAATAAAAATATTTAAAAACTGGTTTTTATTTAAGATTCCAACAGCTCGCCTTTTTAGGAAATTGCCTAAAAACTGTCAGATGCGTAATGCATTCGGCGAAATTTTGATTTGTGAGAATGAAATGAATTTTGCAGTTATATAAGTCCTTGTGGAGGTTTTTGGTTGTGGTTATCTTCAATATATGGACAGGTTATAGGTACAAACACAGTAATTATTTTATCTTCGTCTTAGCATTGCATAGCTAATATATTTTTCAAATGTCCAATTTAAGTAATTAACCTTTATTTACGTACAAACGTAGAAAAACATCTAGGGGCAAAGTTTTTTTTTATGGTTGGAAAATATCCACCAGACTGTGGGGATGTTGGATTTTCACGATCAATCAAGGTGTCCAGACACTGCATGTAAAAATACACGCTCCGAAGAATATTTTTCGTACGTGAATTTGGTCATAAAAATACGAAAATAAATCACCGTGACAGCATATAAAATCTATGATCTGCGAGGATAAATAAATTTAAGATAATGCATAAAACTAAACGTTTCATTACAATCAGATTTTTTTTATTGCTAATTTACTGATGATATGCTATATTCATGTAAATAAGATGTAAAATATAAATATATTTTTCACTCATGCAAATTTAGTATATCGATGGTTGTATTAACAAATATACACGTATCCAATAATTAAACATGCAAACATCATGTGTTACAATACTAATAATTGCGGCTTTCTGGGTTTTCTTTTGTACACTATTTATTATATCTTTTCTCGTTGGTATCCATTGATAATTAAGTGATAAAATCATTGCTTAAATAGCGCGTATTTTTTGGCTAAACATGGTTACAAACTCTTGTGCATCCATATTCTTACCTGTTCTACAGAAAAACAAGCTGATATTATCTGGAATGAAACAATGATCTTGCATCAGGATAAGACTATCAGGCAAGGTGGTGTTATAGAGGATCAGAATGAATAGGAGGATAGGGGTTAGCAGAGGTGAGCTGCAGGTGCAGGCAGGCTTAAATTGCACTAAAGACAGGCACATTTGCTATTTACTCAGGTATTTTGTTATTGCCACTTACAAAATTTTCATGTTCAACCATTTCTCCTAGAATTTATTCCATATTAGGATTATTTATTATAACTCCCCATTAAGATTTATTTAATATTGTTTTGTGGTTAATAAGTGATAATATAATAAAGAGGACGGAGACTCATGCGGGAGGCCTACGTTCAACAGTGGACGGACACAGGCTTATGATGATGATGATGATGATGAATATAATAAAGAATAAAGATAATATTATGAAATGATTGAATTAATAATTCGCCGGCGGGTATAACTCAATCGTAAAAGTATTTGCTTGGCAAGCCAAAGGTCGCGGGTTCAATTTCCGACGGATATTTAAAAAAGGTTTAATCAATTTGTAAGCTTTAAATATATGGTTGGTGTGAATTTGATCCCTCACCCGTAAAATGACAGTCATAGGCTGTTAATCAAAATTGGTGGTAGGCAAAAGTCGTCCCGTGAAGACCACCCATTCATAGTAAATGCCTGTAATAATAAGGATGATGCGTGAATGTCGGGCTGTAGTCTATGACGTTGGCGGATGAACATTCCACATGCAGCGCTTAACCACATGTAACATGGTAAGCTTCATAGAATCCACAGATGAGGCTTTAGCATCATTATCACCATCAGTCCTGTGTGTGCTTACATAAAAAAATAACAAATAAAAACCTATGAATGAAATAATTGCGATGTATTTAAAAAAAAAATTAAAACATAAAAAAGTCATTTCAATAATTGATTCAAATACAACTATATAAAAAATTAATTAGTGAAAAAGTAACATGAATCCTTACCATTTATTTTTCAATGAATTATTAGATATTTGCTATTTGATTTGTGTTTTATTTAAGAAGCTTGTATAATAGCATTGTTGAATGTGTACTCAAAATAATAATCATTCATGTGGATTTGCTGTCTACATTTTAATAATATTTTGTGATCGCAAAGTCCTCTATTTTGTTTCAAATGATCATTTAAGATTATAGAAATATACATAGTTTTGTTGACAGCGCAAATATTTCACGAGTCCGCTTGATATATTCCATAATACACTATACAGTGTGACCGGCTCACCAGGATTATCCACCTTTCATATTGTATTGCATCGTTTGCGAGCGGCGCCAATAAAAAATAGGAGAATAGGACGATGATTGAAGAGGGTAGGAGAGATCGAGGGTACAAGCCAAGGGATGAAATAGAATAATGATTTGTGTCTCGAGCAGTGCGAGGGCGCCCGATTTGTCAGCGAATCGAGGGGTGGGATGCGCTTCAAGACAAAACCCCTAAGATCGTCTTTGGCGAGAGCAATATGCTTTATGATGCGACGAGCTTATTAAATGTTATTCCGCACGCCCCATCCCTTAAACGTAATACGGAATCACTCGCACTGTAATGCGTATTTTTTTCTCATTCCACACTTCGATATTACTTGCTATTGTAAACGTTTTCAGCTTTCATCATTCAATCGTGAAGATAGGGGGATGAGAGAGAAAACTGTTAAGCGGAAATTGAGATATTTATTATCGTAAATATTTACTTATTTATACATTTACTTGTATAAACATTTCTGGCGCATGGTAAGGTGTAATGTGCTTCATTACCAAGTCAAGGTCATGCCTTTGATCCCCAACGAGGCTAAAAAATAAACTGATTATATATAAATCTACAAGTTATATAAATACTCTTGGTTGGTTTGAAGTTGAACTTTTACCTAAAATCGATGGCAGAAAACAGTTATCCCGTGAACACCAATATTCATTCATAGTGAGTCTCTGTTAAAATGGACGATCCGTGAATCTTGAAATATAATCTAGAGATATTGGCTAATTGGCTATTCAACAGTTCATAAATCTTCTTCTTCTTCGTGTCAGCGACGTCAAATTATTTTTTCCCAATATCTGGCAACATCGATAGCTCGTGTGTTGCCCAGCATTAGGTCCTGAGATGTGCAACTTGTTGGGCACATGGAGCAGCATCGTAGGTGTGAGGCGGTCTGCAGGTCTCCACAGTCGCACAATACTGTCTCTCCCTGCCGAAGCATTCCCCACCGCTCGAGGTTGTCCTTTGTTCTACCAACTCCGGTTCTTAATCTGTTTAGGGATTTCCAGGTCGGCCAGTCAAGGCTCTTGCCAGTTGGGAGGCCTTCCTTTGGAGTAATGAAATCCTCTGGTGCGATTTGTTGCCAGAGTTGGAGTCTCTCATTTTCAGGGCCGGATGTGAGAGGTTGTGTGGATTTCAGAAAGCTGCTTCGAGACTTCAATCTTGGTGTTGGGGGTATCTGATTATACAAGCAGTGGGACGGTTGGTTGATTGCCTTACGCATTTCTTCGGCGCATATGACTTTGCGTCTTATGTTCGGTGGTGCGATACCAGCCAAGGGGTATAGTTTAGAAATGGGTGTTGGTTTGAGGCAGCCTGTGACGACTCTGCATGCATCATTCAGGGCAGTATCCACTTGATTACAGTGGGCTGATCGACCCCACACTGGTGCCGCATATTCTCCGGCTGAGAAACAAAGTGCTAAAGCTGAGGTACGAAGAAGGGGTTCATAAATAGCACGTAGTCATTCTTAAAATGGCAAGCGTCATGTAATTTGCAGATATAGAAATGTCTCCATCACCGTCTGTCAGTATTTTCTTGTATGTTAGTATATAAAGTACGACCATCTAAAAAATTATGAAATAATAATATAGAGTGATTTTAAAATAACTATTTTTAAAAATATTATAAATAAAATTATCTTCGTTTCAACAGAGGTGTCAAATATAATTATTAAAATGTAATTGAATTAAAGCTGTACATAATATAAGAGATATGTAAATTATTTTAGAATCTTAATTTAATTTTTATTAAAAATTAATAAATTTAAAATATTTAGTCGATTCACTTTTTTTTAACGATTACATGTTTCGGCCTCCCTGGAGACCATCTTCAATAATGATTGAATTAAAAACTGGCAGTAGCTTATAAAGGTATGTATAAGTATTAGATTGTTGTATGCAGTTTCACCATGTATTGTCAGTTGATAACCTTAATGTTATTAAATTCCTAAAAAAAAAGTGATGTAAATTCAATTTAAAAATACATGAATCTTGTTTCACTCTTAGTTTTAATATTTTTTTACAGTTGATTAAAAATAAAGAATACCAAATCCAATTTCGCTAGCTTCAAAGCAATAAAACCACTACTATTTCACATGCTTGTAGAGAATTGCATCGTTTTAAGGCCTCTGGATCTTTGTACTGGACCATTCGCTCCTGTGAATGACCTTTGTTTAATATGCACCACTCTCTGCATAACGCTCTCTAGCCTGAACAGCTACGAATGTCCTCAAAATCGTGTGGTGGTGACCACAAAGTGTACTCGAGGAGCTGGTGAGATATAAATAAATTCTGGACGAAGAGTAGTTTGTCTTGAAACTGTCGCCCAAGGAGCAATGAAAGTACTGGAGGAAAGACACAGTTCTCAGGAAAGAAAATTCATTCATTTATTTTTCAGGACTTTATTACTTGTGGTTGACTTGATATGTGGCTTAATTAATTAATATAAATTATTTTTAATCTTGAAAATGTATCAAAAACTCTGACTATTTAACTAAATAAAATATATATACAATAAACATTTTTTTTATTGATTTCGAACGTGTTTATTTTAGAAAAAAATAATTTTAATGTTCAATTGTTGACGTAATAACTATCTTCTCGACGAATTTCCGGTATCTCGTTCTCAAACGTAGTGTTAACTACGGATTGTACGTACTTGGCTAATTAATGGTTGAATAAATAACTTGGTTTTTTGCTCTAGTTAATAAGTGGATGTGAAATAAGAGACAATATATGGTAAATGTAATTTAAGGTTATTATTCACTGTTAAGGTTATTCTATACAAACTTTACTTTAGTAAACGATCATCTGCTTACTGTTTTGATAGTACTATAAATAAAATTATGGCGTGTTAAAAATAGAAAGTAAATTATTGCTGAGTATTCAAGAATGTTTCATTGCTGATGAAATGCTTTGCATTCGAATCGGTACATGGAATCGTAGGTAATTATATACTTCTATACTGTTTTTATTTGATGCTTTATATAAGCAATAGTTTAGTCTATTAAGAAATTTCTTTTTCAAAATGACAAGTGATAAACATATAAACAGTATAACAAATAATGGAGAGCATAAAGTAGTACAAAAGGTAAGTAATAATTGAAATTAAATTGAAATGTTAATATATGTAATGTTAATAACAAATACAATATCATAGAAATATAACGCAAAATGAGTGTTGAATTATTAATATTTTATACCACTTTTTAATTAGTAATTAAATATACACATACTAAAATACATCAGATTCTTTAAACGCATCAATACGTTCAGAAAAATATCGGCAGAAGCGGGATGCGAACCAGGGAGCCTTGGAACCAACCGTTGCTCAAGTTCATTACCCTAGACCACTCGACCATCCTCTGCCCAAACTGTTGCGCGGAATAAGTTGTATTTATACCATTGTTACCACCATATAACGATACAACGATAAATGTCTATATAGTATATATTCAGAGTGTGTATATTATGATTTTTTAATATTCAATCAGTCAACATTTATTCACAAGCTTAATATTATTCATTTCCGACAGTCTATTTTTTAATTGTCTAAACATAGATAACAATGTTTTAAAAAGCATAAAACGAATATTGAAAAAAATAATACGAATGTTATAAAAGAACTCAAATTTGTATCAAAGTTGTTTTGTATGACAGAACGTTGTTATTGTAATTTGTCAGTCTCATGAATAATAAATGTTATTATTTCGCAATACCTGTGGAGAGGGAGTGCATTTCGGTTTATTTTCTGGTTCGCGGACCGCATAATATTTTGCATGGTTTGGGGTGCGTTTCCAGTCCTCGACCTGGAAATTAGTTATTCGGTTCGCTGAAGTTTCATTTTAATGCGTTCGAATAATAATCAATTAGTAAACTTTGCAAATATTCGATCAGTTTCCCCTAACACAGTATCATTAAAATTCGCAAAATAACGTTGTTTGAAGGCTTAATTTTCAAATATTGATGCATAATTATTTTCCATAAATACGACGGATTTAGTTTAGATGTAGGTTTCATTAAGCATTTTATAATAGAGATAATATTCAAATGTGTTTGAAATTAAAGTTGAACCGAAGAAATGCTAAATATTGCATAAATTAATTTTATGTAAGTATATCGTTTGAAAGTCGAATAATAGTAAGTAATAAAATCAGAATCATGTTAGGTCACAGAATGGTTGTTATATGTGACTATCATATGCTGCATCTACAACTAGGGAGCGTGTATGCAAGAATGACGTCCAATATAAATTATATATAAAAAAATGGTTAGAGGCAAATATAAATAACAATTTATTTTGATTGATTAGTTTATCTCCCCTTGTATAAAAAGAGTGAATGATGTAATATTTGAGCCCCACACAGGAAATATCATCCTTTTTTCAACCCATGTATTGAAGATATTTCCGTTTCCGCCATCACTTCGCCCTTTTTAAACCACGAAGAATTGTATTCGGCTGGCAACTATTGTTTTTTAAGTGAATACCATATTTTATATGATTGGCAAGGAATTAAAGGAGATACTGCCCATATATATAACAAATTAGTTTAAGTAAAAAAGTGTTCATTATTTTCAGCACATTTAGATATTTATTTTCAATGTTTTCAGCATTCACTTTGAGATCCATAATAAATAATATTTTTATTTATTTTATTTACCTTGTTTTCACATGGATCACGTAACAAAAGTTCTCTATTATTAGACTGCAGTTTCGACCAACTCGTAGCCTTTCTCAATCCTTCTGTAGTTAAGAGATAACTGAGCTGCGTTGTACTTATAAGTGGTCTAACCCATTTTTTGAAGGAGAGGGGGTGGGGGTGTGTCTATCAGGAAATGATAAGAGAGGGAGATAGATAGTGTTGCAAGGATGAAGGAAGAGATAAATACATAAAGTGGTAATTAGAGAAGGATTGAGAAAGGCTAAGAGTTAGTCGAAACTACAGTCTCCTAATAGAGAACTTTTGTTACGTGATCCATGTGAAAACAAGGTTAATAAATAAATAAATAAATATAATTTTGATATTTAATTTAGATCTACTTTTATTATCAATTATTAAATTATATATAATTGCATAGATAAGGTATATTTGATGTCTCTAATCTGTATCAAAATATAATCCACATACGTAAATGACTGAGCTGTTTATATAATATAGTAAATAATTTGGTTTTGGATAGGTTAATTAATGGATAAGAATAGTTGTTGTGCTTAGAAAGTTGAATAACTAAAATATCATTGAAATATCAATACTTCATTAAATTTTGTTTCAAAGTGCACTGCTCTTGAATTTAAATTCTTTATGATGCTCTCTTTACGATATTTTTGAAATATTACATGATTTTTAATTTAACGTGATGAACTTGAAATTTTTGAAATGAGATTCTATTCCTAGATGATTTCCAAGGAAACCCTTACATTCTACATGGAGCAGAGTCAGCTCTTAACAGGGTACTTATTGGGGAGAGAAGGGAGTCCAGGTTCTTTAAGAATGATTTATAGCCTCCTATTAGCCTACCTCCAGTGGCGGACTTATACGATATACAAAAATAAAAAGTACATATTAAGTATTTTTCAATTTGGAGTACATAACCTCCAAAAATATCAATAAATTATTAATTTTTTCGAAAACATGTGTTTTTGTTTTTTACGATAAATACACTTCCCAGCTAATACAGGGTGACGAGAACTTAAAAAATTAAATGAAAAAACATGCAGCTTTGGTAAATGTTCTTCAGCCACAATCCTATATATATCCCATAAAGTAAAAAAGTATTGAAAATATTCCAGAATAAGGAACAACTCAACCCAATCAGCGATATGTGGTGTGTCTAAGTGATCACCATCTAAATAACATCTGAAAAGTTGCTTAATTTCGGTGATTGAACGAGAACCAGTCACGCTATGGTAAGGCCAGTTATATGTAAAAATTTGAAGATATTACAATTATGTTATATATTTATTTAGTTATGACAATATGTAATTGTAATGCCTGTGAACTGATTTGTCTCTGCATATATTCTGATTTCTCACTCCCCTCCTCAATCTTCTGAGGAGATTCCCATTATTTACGACTGTTAGATCGGCTTATTCAATTATTATTAAATACTGCTGGGCGACGATATGCAAATGCTGAAGATGTTCATGAAACCATTCATCAGTGGTGAGTAATCAGTAGGAAGCTGCTTGCTTCAGCAAGTTTTCAAACTGGGACCGATAAGCTGATTATATGAGCTTTTGAATATAGAATTTAATTTATATTATTAAATAATACAACAGTTGTAACTTTAACTTTATTTTAAAATGATCTTGATATATTGAAGTACAGGTTTCGAGAGAAAAATCGTTTCTTTGATATGCTTAAGCGTCTATTAACGAAATGCACAATATCTGGGACTCGTATACTCGACAATGCAGCCGTTTAGTGAGTTTCAAAAAACATGTCCATGCGTAGAATGTGGAGGTGGGGTGGTTTAAATTTGGGAGAAATGATGAAACAAGTTCCCCAACACAGATAAACTCTATACAGTTTGAGTAATTACAGAAAAAATATTTAAAGAAATTTAATAAATATTTAAAAAATGTAACTAGGAACTGCAGAATTTCATTATATTTATTTTTAAATGCATCATATTATCAATGTTCATAAAGGTAATAAATTGAACCTAGATAATTATTTAATGTTTCAATAATGATGTAATAATAAAATGCATATCTGAAAATACATTATAATTTTGTGAGTGGATTAGTAATAAATATTTACTTATTAAGTATGAATTATTACAGTACTTCATAAAGCTGTGTTGAAAATAATTTAGCGGAATTTAATTTTAATACATTTTAATCAAAATCACTAATCATCACTGCTGTACTATTTTGGAATACGTTTGGTAATTATTTAAATTTAATTTAAATTTAAAATCAATTAAAAATAACTAACACTGAGTAAATTTAAGTAAAATAATAAACATTATTCAATTACAAAAACGATTATAATAAATAAAAAGATTAAATAATCCGATATTTTTCAATTATTATGCGGCCTTATTCATCGACGTTCTCTATTTAAACATGTATTTTTATATTTTAAAGTGAATCTATACATTCATAATGATTTTTAGAGTTGTAACTTATGTCGCGTGACATGTTTTCAAGTACGTTGTTAAGTATTGTTCTTTGTTGTGACATTTTATTATAAAAAGGTTTCATCATATTTATACAGTTTATCATACCTACATACTATATTGATGTGCATTTTTCATTTCACTTGATGCCACAACTGATGAACAAAAACAGTGTGGATATTTTAATTGACACTGTATTTTATAAATTGATCGAGCACGCAATTATTTAACAGCGTTCATCGACAAGATAACTTTGATCCAGCTGAACTTAAAGCTCTGCCTCAGATTTGAAAGCTCGCGGGATTTGGAAAGCTTCTTGGGAGCTTCAGGCGGAGCTTTCCTCAATAAAACAACAAATACTTAGTTGCCCACTGCGCTCCCAAAGCGAGAGTAACTTGGGCAGCTGCAGGACGGCAGTTGTCGCCTGATGTTGCAGTTTGTTGCCACTTGTTACCACTTGTGCAACGTTGTTGCCGTGCACGTAATGCTCTTAGAAAAACAATGGGAGACTTTGCAGATGGAGATAAATATCAGACTAAACTTATATTATGTACTAAAATCATTATCTATTTCATCCCTCATTATATTTTGGAGTCATAGTTTAATTTAATTTTATACTTTACAAAATATAACAACCTTGTTGTCTAAGTATTATGTTAGTATCTTTCTAAAATACAAGACTTCAATTGCTACACGTATAAATAATAATTTATAGAGTATCAGATCTTATTAATATATTATTATATTTTATTTTTTATTTTTATCACATTCAGCAAGCTTTTTTATATTTCATTAAATAAATACATTAAAGTTATTTTTTAGCCAATGATAAGACAAATATTTCAATTTCATCGAATTTATATCATTGCAAGAATAAATTATTCAATGCTTAAAACACAACATTGGTTTTGAGATACATCTAAAATTTATTACAATATTCAAATTTAATATAAAGCCATTGTAAATTTAATTATATTATATTTGTGATTGACTGCTGTTTTATCAATTGCACCAATTTCGGTATCTATGTCTTGTCTTTTAATGTTTGCTTTCTATGTCCCATAGTTATCAGTAGAATCGCCGTTACCAGAGGTCGCTTGTAACACTATTGCACCCACAAAGGTTGGAGTTGAGCTGGCTCTATATAAGGAGAAAACCATATGGACCAGTCTCTTTCCCCTCTCAACCACGACCTTCTCTGCAATTCGATCACGCAGCCGTCCGACAGGATCATCCTGCTCATTCCTCGCTGAAAAAATCACTGTCTCACGTGCCGCTCTACAAAATGACCAAATCACACTTACCTATTAGTAACATTTCATTATTCCAAAAATCATTTCTAGAACTTGCCAATAAAATAGAATCTCGTTAATCATTCAATTCAAATCCAATGTAAATATTCTGTACCTTTTCATCTTTAAATTTGTTTAAATATTAAGGTTACTTACTGACATTAAATTCCCCGTGAGATCATACCGCGTTCTTATTGCTTGTTCGGAATGTCGGAGTATTTCCAGTGATCCCTTCCTTCAGGCATAAAATTCTTTCTCAGCAATCCATAGTTCATAACACTTTCACTTGACTCCCACATTCCGACATATTTCTTTATCTAAATAAGGAATATATATTTTAAGATGTCATTTTCTTTACACGCACTATCATTCTACACAAAGAGTAAAGTTAATTTTATTCGTTGTAAATTTATAATAAGGAGATTTAACTATCACATGGTTAAACCTTTTTCGATATATTAATTCGAGATGAAGATATATCGCCATTCTGCGAAGAAGTGAGATGTCTGAATAGGCTTATCTAGCCGAAAAGGTCGCTGAAGTTCTCTGCTAACTTTTGGCATAAATACCAAATATGATCCATTAATAACGACTGTCCGCAGTGAAAGGACGAGATTTTTCATTATGTTGCTACCACGTCTTCGAGATGGATTATGCCAGCGTATGGAATATATTTTACGCCATATGGAAATGTTACGAAAATATGATTTTATCTACATTTATTACGCGACTTATAACCTTTGAAGTCATCCACCTTGACACGTAATATAATAATGTTTAAAATATATACATTTCGTCTAACTTTTTTTTCGTGGTTAAAATCCTATTGACGTTTATGAATAAGAGACTTCATATGATTTTTCTAGCACATATTTGTATTTTCTTGGTAACATATTTTCTTCCCTATCCGTTCCATTCTGGCATATATGGTCACCATATATTGCTGCTATTTAGTTTTATCACTTGCCGGTATCCATACCTCGTACCAAGACATAACTACTTCCGTATTACCATACGTCCAAACATATCTATAAATAAATATATAGTTTACATTAATTTAATCTGACTGGAAGTTTTTCATCTCTCCAATGAGAGATATTCAGCTGTTTGACATGTCTAAAAAATGTAGCAAAAATCAGATTTAATAAATTGTAAAAATAACTATTGAATTTTTAATAGTAACCCTAAGTTAATAAGAAAAACTAATTACCATTGATTCATTTCACATTCTTCGTGTTGAGCTGGAATATCAAAGCGGTGATATTAAGACTAAGCTTATTATGAATTTAATTCACCAATATAAATGCCGCTGTCAGACTAGCTACTTCTCCCAATACCAAGTACTAAGCAAAAGGTCGGTGCCAGATACTGGGGAGCACTACAGTAACAAGGGGAGAACAGATTTGGAAGAGATGACATCTCATCGGTTAAGTACAAAAAGATTTAATTAATTAATTTAAAAAGCAAAAATATTTTTGGGTAAAGTCTTATAAAAGGGACGCTTTTTTTAAAAATATATCTCAAAAACACTGTGACGGTAGAGAAAAGATGATATAGACTCTTTAATAGGCTATAAATTAATCTATTTGATCTTACTTTCAAGAATGATAAGTAAAACTAGCATAATTAATAAAATAATTATGTTTGAATTTATATTAATATAATTTGATGTTTTTAAATGTTATTGCTTACCTGTAGTTCCTGTACAGCAATGCAATGTTAATATATGTTAAATTACTGCTCACAATAAAATCTTTAATATAATACTTGAAAGATAAAATGATTCCACGTCATTAAGAAGTAAATACAATGATGATAAAATTACATTTTTTAACGATATCATTGGTTAAGCCGTATGATTTTATTAAAATTGGTTTTAAATAATTAAATTGTAAATAAAAGTTTTATTTCACATTATTTACTAGCTTTAAGAAATAATGCTATGCGCATAAAATATGACCAAGCCATTCAATTTTATTTATTTGATAACACCTACTTCAACTTTAATTTGTATATTATGTTTGCGTAAGTGTGAGATGTCAAAAATATATCGCAGTCTGATGAGAGATATGGCAGCGCAAGTTTATAAATAAAGTATTTTATATATACGGTCAAGATTATGATTGAACATGATTAACCTTGCACGAGAATATATTCGACAAAAGCAATATTTTTTTTGCTACAGTTTTTAAGAACCACGATGTAAACAGAAGCACAAAAATCATGAAATCGTCAACTTTAACTGGTGAGTTAGTCAGCGAAATTAGTTTTTTTTTTTTTTGAAAGCAAGTTATTCTCACATTTCAAACACAATCACGTCTAAAACGATGTAAACGTCTACAGTGTCATGTTGCAGAAGAGACACTTCATTATTAACGTTTCGCTTGATTTCCCGCGGGACTTCATTTCGGCCACTTTTTTTCAGGCTTAATTTTTCAGTAAATAATTAACTATCCACCGCAGACAGAAGCTCCACCGGTGTCCCCGGGGGAGCTTTAGGAAAAAACTTTTATTTTTGCAAAAAACAAACAAAACCACGCCGAACAATAAAATAAATGCAATGGAATTATTCTGGCCAAGAGAAAAGTTGTTTACAAAGTTATGTTTTATGTTACAACTCTTATTGATTATAGCTCAACAGATTGCTTAATAATATTTGCATGAAATTACTAATGTTACATTATTGATTATGTTTTTACAACAATCAATGAATTCTGTCATTTTAATATTCATAGCGTTCACTTTAAGATATATATTATATGAAACCAATGACATATATTCAGGCAACATTTCATTTGATTTTATTAAATTTTAAATAATTCAGCTTTTTTTCCGTATAAAATAAAATATTCAGTGAAACGTTTAAGCCTTCCATAAAAAGTCAAGTAGTCAATTTTACTAGAAAAATTCTATATAACACATCTGTCATAGAAACTATTGTCTGCAGGTAAAAATATATTTGATGTGCGCACTAAAACCATCAAACAGGGTTTCAGGAAACCCCCAATGAATAAAAATTCTACATCAGGAGAATATTATGAGGACACTTGATTTTGTACGTCTGCGTTAAAAAATTTACTAACACAGACAATATCTACGATTATTTATTATATTAAATATCATTTAATGTGCTTTGTTTTGGAAAAAGTGTTTATATTTGAAAGTACGTTAGTTAAAATTAGTAGCTTTTTTATTTCAGTTTCAGTGATGTTTACTTTTTCTTTCAGCCGTCTGGTGGCTGCATGGGTGGAGTACAGGGAGGTAGTTAATGCTAAGCGCGGCAGACAATACGGCTAATTGTTGCAGCAGCCAGTTATCGCAAGTCTCATACTAAACACAATGTAATATGTACTGCATTTTCCCTCTGGTTATCGTCAGTACTGTGATAATTATAGTCGGCTGCTCTGCGAGAGCCGTCTGATTGGATACCTCTCCAATAACAATGGAACGCTTCAAAAGGATTTCTGTGCATTATTCCGAAGACCGCCCGGGGAGTCGAGCCACCATAATGAAACAATCATTATTACGAGTACGTTTACTAAGCCTACAAAAACGATGTTAGCATTATCCGTTGTATGGTTAAATTATTTTTTAAGAAAGTACGTATTATCTTTTTATATTTGAATTCACTTGAGATTCAAACTGATCTATCTCAACTTAAGCAAAAACATATCTTGAATATTTGAAAAAATAATACAGTTAAAGCTAGGTACATACGAGTATATCATCTGTATTGTAGCACATATTAATATTATATATCCACTCTTGATTAGGAAGATACCAAAAGTTGTTACCAAGGACAAAGAAAAGTAATTTCAAATATACACTACTGGTTTTAAAAGAGATTTTTATTCTAATAAGCAATCAAAAACATTTTTAATCATTTACGAACATTGAATTTTCTAACATTGCAACCAATCACTTGTAAAGTATAACGGAAGAGTATGAAAAAACTGATAATTTAATAACATTAAGGTTATTTACTAACAATTTTTAGTAAATCCGCAAAGATTTTTATTACGATTTTTTATTACTTAATGTTATTAAATTTTAATATTTCATTTATGCATTAATTGTATTTCTCATTTTTTTAATAAGTGCTTCAGATATTGAAATCAAATTACAACTATTTAAACATATTTTTAACATAAATGCATGCTAAACAACTGCAGTGTGATAACTATAACCTTGTAAGCTTAAATACGTTTATGATCCTGTTTAATACATTCCACTAACTAGATCCTGAAAAATGGTGAGGTGGAATAACAATATTTTTATCATTTTAATTGAATTCGAACCTTATTTGGAACATATGATCACCACACACTTCCGCTACACATTTGTCTTCTGATATTTTTAAAACCTTATCCACCTGAAAAATATATGATAACCAATGGCGATTGTAGAGACCATTCTAGTATTACCAATACTAGCGATAGTTCCTATAAGAGCCAGAATTAATTTGATTCCACATGATATATTTTTAGAGTATACTAATGTTAAGCAAACATAATATCATGTTATAACTAATTTTATAGATGATAGTGATAAACAAACAATATTAGTTGTCGGTTTATTTTACACATTTCAGCGGTTATGAATTCCGACTAAAGTTCATTTATAAAGAGGACGCCCTGTTAAAATAAGCATAAATAATTACCCGCGTTCACCAACATTTCCGCTATTATTTGTAACCGAGTTTAATAATTTGTAAATTGGATTACGGCGAATTATTTAATATTCTAAGCACAACCATGTCAGTATTTATTATTTAATAACATGATGCGGCGAGACTCTGAGCTTTACGTGAGCTGTCATAAGGTCGCTATTAGCGTGCCGACCTGGAGACCTTTTGTCCACCGTTACATGAACAAAAGCTTTATTTATGTATATTGCGACCTTTAAAGCTGACGAAATTGTCTGTCTAAAGTGCCAGGAAATTAAATACAGAACGCCAAACATTTAGAAGCGCTGAACACATTTTTACTGAGTGAAACTAAAACGAAATTTGAATACAAAACGACTAGATGAAAACGTAATAAATAGATCTAAAAAAGGCAGTATAAATAAATCGCTTCTATATTTTTAAGATTTTCGAAACCCCGATGTTAAAGTAAAACACACATTTAAATAATTTAATATCAATAAGTGTTCTGCGGCTTAGGAAAAAATTTCATTTTATTTCAGCAAACTTATTGAATGAAAGAAATGTAAGAGGTATTATTTGATTTTGTAATGGCCAACAAATATTGAAACAAAAATTTACCATCATGTTAACCTTAATAAATAATTTGAATATGGTTTTAGTTTTTTATGTCTTTAAGAGAATTTATATTTAAAATGCAGAAATAATAATAATAAATGGAAAATGTTTTTTTTTTAATAATTGGAGAAAAATGACATTATGAAAGTGAATAATTTGCCGTATACATGTTTTATTGGAATATAAACTAGTTTCAGGAAAGTATATGTTCAGATTGAGCGACCTTTAGAACCAATTGCTATAGGCCTTCAATGCGTCAGCTTAATCATCAGATCATCTTAAAAAACGCCAAAAATATGCCTCGGTATGTTGCGTTCGTCTAAGAACCTCATCATCATCATCAGCCTGTGTCCGTCCACTGTTGAACGTAGGCCTTCCGCATGAGTCTAGGTATAATATATAGACTAGACTATATATATAGTACCTAGGATGATTATTTTTTACATAGTTTTTTCATCAATTATTATCATGCTTTTTGTTCCAAGCATTTGTATTTCCTTCTTTTTAGAGTTGGATTCACTTGAAGAAGCAGATTTATAAATATGACGAAAAGTTAATATTTGCAATCTCCACAATATCCAAACAAACAATCACTATACATCCTACATGCAGTCCAACATAATATCAAAACAGAATACCAAAATCCTAGGATACCGAAGAAAAATATGCCTGTAATATACAACAGTTTCATCTTGAAAATGACAAAGTGTTCCAACTGATGTCTCTCTTACTGAATAAAGAACAGAGGATCTCAAACATTTTAATAAGGTTTAAGGTGGATTATAAAGCAGCCGTGTTCAAGAGCAGCCCAGCTTTTCTCTGGCCGCGAATGTTACTCAACAAACGGGCGCGTTAGGGTTAGGCTTATATTAGGCTGAATGTATGAATTTATAAGCGGGGGAATTAATATGTACGGCGGGCAGAGGGTAAGAGGAGGTCTTCAGAGGGAGGACTGTGGTTTGTTAGTCTAAATACCAGAGATTCTCTAAGTAGAAGCCACAACCTGATTGTTGCACTATTCATTTTTCTTTCCGAGTTCGTACTTGAATCAAAGAGAGAAATTATTTCAGTATTTCAGTGCTGCTCGTTTGAAATGGTGGATAAGAAAAAAAATACCATACATTACCACTGTTAAAGTTATAAACTATACTTTAAGAAACTAGATCCCTTAAATTTATTGGAATCCGGACTTGTATGAAAAATATGATACGAGTACTTAAAATCATTGAAAGTAACGACAATCTGTTAGTTAATTCAAAATATATGAAATTTATAATAAATAACAATTATTTAGGTAAATTCTCAGGTATCCTGCTCTTGGTGAAACTGCATAATGATTTAATATAATTTTCAATTTTATTTTAATTATGTGAGTACACGATGTTACTAATACGAGTATGTAGAACACTAATCTCTATAATCCAAATGTTGTAAAAAAACAGTGCCATTATCGACAATGACTCTTCTTTCAGGATATGAAACGCGTTAAGTCAAATTAAATAAATGTGAAATATTGTTTTGTGAAATAAATATTAAATGTTTTAGTGCGAATGCACTTAAATCTTAATATTTAGTTACTTACTCATTATTACATCAATATTGTTTTAACAATATTAAATAAAAATTTCGTTCAGTTACGTTTTCGATTTAAAAACAATAGATTCAAGTAAATTTTTCTTTTTGTTACTATACATTATATCAATGAGTATTTTGTTTGTTTTACTAAAATCATTTTTGTATTTACGAGTATTTTACACTTATTTAAACTTAAGTAGTATATTTATTAAGCTGTTAAGCATGTAACAAGTGTTTAACATTAATTTTACTTTTATGTTGGATATTTTATAATAATTATAAATAACATTATCATAAACAATACTGAGGGCTTATTAGAAAGATAAGAAATTCGTTTATATTTCGTGTAATTACTCAAATTTGGATTAAATATAATAGCAGTGGTTCCATGTGGTGATTTCAGGACACGCTCTGATTAGTTTAACAAGCGCTGATTTATGTAATTTGGATATGCATAATCACCACGGCGCAATAAATACTTTGAGGGCAATTAGATACGAGCCTTGTTCTGAATAATTTATATGGCGAAGAATTACTTCATTACAAACATATTATATTATCTGAGGAGGAGCTGCTAGAGCATCAGGCGGGGCTGATTATACTTGTAAAACAAATTCATATTTAATGCATATTAAACACATTTATATTCAAGTTCTGAAAAAATATCAACTGCCCCAAAGAGCAAAACAAAAAAAATATATTAGTAATACACCTAGCATTATATTATTAATTTGATGTAACGATTTTTATATTATTCACTTAGAGCAAAGCTGTTAATTAATATCTAATAGAGAATAAAACAAGTAAAACCTTGTACGAAGCCACTGAGTTGAAAAACTCAGTGGTTTTATACAAAGTTTTACTTGTTTTATTCTTAAAATATGACAAATCACAAAGTTACTGCGTTCTACAAGTATGTAATATCTAATAATTCTTAAACGACTTTATTGGATAGGAATTATTGTAGATAACATTAAGTTTATCAACTGACAATACTTGGTGAAACTGGATAATTATAATTTTAAATTAATTTTAATAAAAAAATTAACAAATTAAAAATATTTAGTTCTCTAGTATTATTATAAATTTATAATAATGAATCATCTAGATATCGAATAATTCCATTTTAAAACGTTGTTAAAAACATATTTTGAATTTATATTTTTCAAACGAGTAAATAAAGAAAAATAATATTCAAAAGAATGTTTAACTTATTATAAAGACATTTTTTGATGAAGCCAAAACATATCGTTATTAAAATAGTAAAATTATAAAACGTTTTCAATTCAAACATTTTAATGACATTCCAAGAAGAGTTATCGATTCTAAAAAAAACCGAACAAAATCCAAGTATTTATTTTAGTTGCTAAGTAAATAAATAACTTATATAAATCTATAATAACGGTGTACACGATCTACTTGTATAATAATTGTATATGTGGAAATTTACAGTAATTTGAAAAATTAAAGCGAAAATTTAATATTAATGTCAGAATCTTACTCCGTAAAGACATATTAATTAGTTTTATATTCAATTTACGAGCAGACAGTTTCAAAATTAATCAAAATATAACACTCCCACGCTGTCCGTAGTTTCAGAAACATAATAACTCATTCTACTAAAGAACTACAATGGCGGTACTAGCATCTTCTACTTAAATAATATATCATCTTCTAATAAATATAGCTGTGAAAGTATCTACTAAAGAACTCATATTCATGAAATAATTAATAAATTGATATAGCAGATGACTCTTTACTAACAATTACAACTGAGCGGTCTCTTCAATTCCTCGGGCTTCTGCCCTTGAGGTCGTCGGGAACTATATATGCTTCTAAGACCTTAAGGTGCAGATGTCTTGGTACTAGCCATGAACAATGTAAACTGACAAATCTGAGTGGCGGCAATTTGTGGTGACCACATATGAAAAGATAAAACAATATTGTTTTTTCGGTTATACTATTATAAATTAAACATTTTGAGTCTATTTACGATCTTTTTTATTTGGTCATTTTTTCGTTTTATATATACTTCTTATCAACTTACGCTAAAAATAATACCCATTTTGAAATAGTTAAATCCATTTTTTATGTATTTAAAAATCAAATATATTTTATACTTAAGTTATACATATACTTCTTAAAATCTTATGAAATCTGAACAACATGTTCAAAAGATTATAAGTAGAAGCCACTATAAAGACTAGGAAATTGTAGATTACAAAACAGGTTCTTACGAAATTACTTGAAAAGTAATGAAACGATAATAACAATTGAAAATATTATTGTCAAGTGAATAAAAAAAATCCACAAAATCGAAAAAGTATACACCATCAAATATATCATTGGCATTGAAGCTAAATTGTTTCACCTATCTTCTTGAAAAATATTGTATGAAGAATGATTGCACTGGCTGAAAATAAAACCAGTTTGTTATACGAGTATAAGCCGATTGATGGTTCCTAGCTGAGTTCTCCAAAGTTCCATCGTGTGTCAGAGCTGACAATGGTAATATAAGTAAGTCTTCACAGACCTGGGTATACTGAGTACACTAGGTGTGTATATAAAGTCTACTAAGTACACTAGATTTATATACTTAGTATACTAAGTACACAAGGGTCCACGTAGGCGAATGTCCACCCTCTCTGTATTAATGCGCGTCCATATCATAAAACTTGCACGCAGAGAGGACGGCTCTTTCCTATTCCCACTATTTCGGGATAAAACACAGCAAATACATAAAATTATATAGCGGACGGTAGAGGGATGCTTAGTAAAAAAGCATATGCGATTATAGTACCCATTAGTAGGAAAAAATAAAACAATAAAAAATTGTCAATGACATTAGCCGCTTTAAATATGGCTAAGCATTGAATAATTGCTTTAATATATATTTTATTTTTGTAAATTTAATTAATGTTTTTTTCCATACGTTATTGAATTACAATGATACACAAACTAATATATACAAAATACCATCTTTAGATTTCTTTCATAAATTGATCAGAGAAGAAAAGGTAAGGTATAGATATAAAGATTATATAAAGATAAAAAAGATAAGGAATGGATAAAAGACTTTTGAAGGTTTTGAATTGAAAACCGTATAACATTTTTCGCCCTTAAATTTGCACGTGGTTAATAACAAACAACAGTCTTATTAAGGTAAAAAAATTAAGTTTTTTAAAATAAAGTGAAATAACACAATATATTTTTATTAAATATTCTCAGTTAAAATTAATTAAAACTAATAATTACGCAGTTTAATCAAGAAATGACAGGAAACAACTTTTTTGCTATTATACTCGTATGTGGCACACAAAAATCATATTGTTACTAAAATATCAAGTTATTAAACTAAGTAATAGAATATATTGTATTATTTGCTTTAAGACTTTTATTATTTAAAAAAATATATATACATTTTAATGAAAAATTATGTTAGTTAACCTTTCAATATTTTTATTTCCTAATATTCTGCAAAAAATAGCTATATAAGTTATAATAATGTTTTTTTTACTTTTTTTAAATAATCTATGTGAAAAAACAAGTAAATAATATAAGCATACTTGCTTAAAATAAAAAGCTCATTTGAGATTAAATTTTTTCGCTCCCACCTGTGAGGTTTTCTCGTCCAGCGCGGGCATCAACGTCGGTACAAAAAACGTAATTTCCCCTTCACCACCGTTCCATTACGGGCGACATTAAAACCCGCTGAATATTCACGGCCTATTAATGTTTGGATCTCACCCGTCCATACATGACCCAAAGCATTGGACTATGCAAACTGCAAGATACTAAACAAACGGAATGAATGTGCTGGTAATATGAGATGTTGAGTTTTTTAGCTTTTTGTATGCTTATTTGTTATATAAATGCTGTAATTTCATTCCATATTTACTCCCTAGCTATATGATAGTCACAAACTGCCGCAAAAAAATCTGTAAATGTATTTGTCACTGCCTCACAGAGTTTCGCCAAATACTATGAATATTTCCGGATAGCCTTTCATGATGTTGGGAGCCCTAGGACCTAAACCAAAGGCAGCTGCAGTTTATACAGTTTTGTGGAAACCGATACACATGTACCGTTTCGGTACACATTTGTCTCTTGACCGACTGTAGGATAGAAGGTGGTCGGTATAACCTCCTCATTTCTCACTAAGTCAAACCATCGTATCGCTAATATTCTTAGCAATCAACTGTTTTACGGTTGCATTGGCTTAGGTACTAGGATTCAGAGCCACATAGAAGAATGGACATAAGGAACCTTATAAGCTGAGCTTTGTTTTGTTCGAGTATAGCTGCGAGATTCGGATATTGTTCTTTGATTTAATAGACGCCGAAGACGTTACAATGGCGGGATACGAGTTCTGTGATCAAGTTATAATTTATAATAATTAAACGTAATCCACAATACCCATAATATAACCGATTACATGTAGTAGATTTTTATCGCGGCTGAGATTTAACGTTTAAGTGTACTAAAGTTCCATGATTATTTTTTCGTTTAATTTCTAAGTTGTAATAAATTTAATTCAGTGTAATATTGCGCTTGATAAATATGAGCGGTTAAATATGACACTTCATATCCCGAATCTTTTATTGATTATATTAAAAAATAGTAAAATACATGTTTTTTTTTTAAATTAAATAATATACATTAAATCTGTTGTAAAGAAATTTAAAAGTGCAAAAACGCCCATATATTCAAAATTATAATAAATAAATAAAAATAATATTTGAGAGTAAAATTTACTAAATATATATTAGGTATTTGTCTTTTAATTAATAATGTTCCAGATAAACGAATAAAATATCTTTAAGATCTTATAAAGTAATAATCACTTCAATATATCAGATGTCGTCGTGAAGTTGTGAGTTAACTAAAACCCACTCAAAAGTTATTAAAAGTTTTCATGTAATCGTGAGAAATCTGAATTCCGGTAGAGCCGAAACGAAATGTTAAAATTACCCGCAATTGGGAACAAAACATCAAACTTACAACATTTTAAGTTCCCCATAACTTTCGAAGTAAGTTACAGGAGCTTCTGGTAATTAAATTTTACTGTAAATTCTTATGCTATTTATTATGTACGAGAAATACTTAGTTTTGTACAGAAGACTAGTTTACGAATATTAAAAGTTTACTAAGTACTTGATAAATTGATGATACTCTTCAATAAAAACAATACAACAAAAGCTTAACAATATTTAAATATATTGTAAAGTGAGGGACGGCCTACAGAGACAAAATTTTAACAAACTAAAGTATTTTTAAATGAAAGTAACTTTCTGTGAAAATATATATTATAGAATATTTTTTGTGTTTTTTTTTTTCATAAGATTCCGAGTATTTACGAATATTTACTATTATGTGTCTAATTTACGCGGCTGACAGAGAGCTTTGTTGTGGCGGTTTGTGAATGCCACATGCTCCAGTTAAGAAAGCGGACATGATATAATGATGAATAATTTACAAGTATTTAAAATTTCACCATTATCTATGTATTGTCGTCGTGCAATAAAAATAAAATAAAAATATGTACAAAAATTCACTATCAAAGAATATTGAAATAAATGTGAAACTTTAGAAGAATATGATCTACAAATAAAAAAGTATATTTTCTCTTGGAAATAATAAAAAAATTGAGATGAAAATAAAAGAAAGGAAAAACGCATAATAATAAATAACTAAATAGATTAATTTGATACAATTCTCACTATTCAATGTTGAGTAAATATAAGTAAATAATATTTAAATAAGCTATAAGTTTTCAGTTCATGGTATGACTATAATTATTCAAAAGCATGAATCATATTAGACTAAAAAGGAAAACCAACGCATATTGACGGGAGTATTGAAATGGACGACAAGTTGGGAAAAGAAAAGAGAAACAATTTTTAGCGCTGTGTAAAATGAAAAGTTATTCCCGCGGGTCTGAGCCCTGAAGTGAGAGGAAGATCAGAGGGAGATGAGAGGGAGAGGATGAAAGAAAAGATTTCACAAGGACCGAGAGAGCTCTAGCATAAAGCTGTGTTACCTGAAACATATTGTTATACTATTTTTGCCAACGTACTTCTTAAATTCTACACTTTAAAAATACAATAAAATACACAACACCAAATAAAAATGATTATTGATTGTTACTGAAGCACCATCCTAATTACGTATTCTTCTTCTCATATCAGTTCCATTTTGAAACATATGGTCACTACAAGTTCTTGCTACTTATAAATTCAGCTGCCACTCTTCATTCTTCGTTCTAAGACATATCATATAAGAATATGAAAAAATAATTAAAAAAGTACCCGAAAACCTTTACAAGAGAAGCCTAAGTATATAGTTGGAAGAAGCGTTAGATGTAATAACCAATGTATATTTTTGGGTGATTTCTTAATCGGATTTTCTAGGAAAATCGGATGATTAATCCCAAACTCCCTAGGCCTTGCCGATTTTGTCCTGAGATACTCCGATACAAAAAATTAAGCAATCTTAGATAATTTGATAACCTTCAATTATTCATAAGTATTTTGTAAAATGCGTTCTTGCTATTAAAACATTAATAAAATTTAAAAGTCTTGTGAAACACAGATTATCCAATCTTTCGTTGATTGGCTGATTAATTTTATATATTAATAATAATATATAATCATATTGTTCATCATGTAAAAACACCAAAATATTCACATAATGATATTAAAATTTAAAATAAATACGCCTGTGTTATTAGCAAAAGAATATGGTAAACGTATGAAATATTATGCCAATGGTTACATCTTATATTTACAAGCTAATTTGTATAAATGTTCCTGAAAGCTCATAATAGAAAGGTAGTAATGCGAATATCTTATCGTGCAAAAGCTTTGGCATTGTGCAGTTGTGTCTGTTTGATCGTAAGCTCTCCGAGTACAGGGCGCATCCGCCCAAAAGGAAAATACGCGTCGCGTGCTCATACTTTCTTATCATTAAAACTTTTCCTATTTCTTACTTTCCACGCGCGAAATGAACAGCGCAGAACAAAGCTGAAAGTTGTTTATTTATGTATCGCCGTTGCCCCGGCCGCCACCGAGAACTTCTTTCCTTATATTATTATTTATCTTTGCATGGGATTTCGTGCGACTTTAATACTAGCATGCCAGGTATCCCATACCGCGTTATTTATTATTTTCGGCGAGCAAACATTATTTGAAACTAAGAGCAAACAAACAAATAAAGTAATAAACAAACAGGGAAATAACTTATTTTTAAATTCATCATTTTGTCTGGCGCTTTTGTCGCAGCTGGTTTTTGGGATCAAAAACTCGAATGTGCGAGGAAGGGTTTTGGCAGTTTTTTATATGCCAGCTAGTAATTTTTTAGACAATAAATATTTTATTTATTAAAAACATCTCTTTGTAGAGTGTTTTATAACTTCTTAGAGCTTACATCAACGCATTCCAGAATATATTTGATTTCAGTTTACTTTAAAGTCTATTTAATTTTTTTGTTAATATTATTCTATTGCAAATTTACTTGTGATGAAAAAGATTTTAGATAATTTAAATGTAAAAAAAATATCATTTTTATTTAATTAAATTATTAATTTCGCACTTCTCATTTTCTTCGATATTTCGACCGCCATTGTTGGAGTCTATAGAAGAGATAGATAATTAACGTTCCACATATTGTTTATGGATATTAAATATTCTTTTAAATAATTTGACATCTTTAAAAAGCAATTAATTGTATTATCCATGTAATTAATTTATTGTTTTTCTAAGCAATACTCTACAGATCAATATTACACTACTTAATAACATTTGAAAATGTCAAGAAGTTACTATAAAAAATTGGATTTAACATACCACACCAGTATTTTTTTTTACTCTTCGTGACAAAAAATAATGAAAAACTGTTTATAGGGAAAACTTTAAAATGCCATAAAAAAACGTATTTTCGTACGAAATATGATTTCTAAAGGACGACTAATGAAACTACACATAAAAACATTTCGAAACAGTAAAAACTTTTTTCGGTATCCATTTCATTGGACGGGATTTCCATCACGTGCCATCAATCAAAAAAACTAAACCAGTAACGGTATTATCGCGTGGAAGAGAGCAGAAACGATAAATAAAAATATAAGCCACGAGGATGTGTTACCGTACACGTGAACAATGCCAGCGACATCTGACAGTTGTCAGGTGGTATGAGATAAAGCTCGGGGCCTTGTGGTATGGTATGGCCTGAATCAGAACCGAAACGTGGAATTATGACATTTGAACATCTATCTCATTTATTTTTATAGTTTCTAAAAAAGGAAGAATGAATTAGTTAACATCATTCTATAAAAGAACTTTGAAATATTAATTTCAATAAATTTCAATGATCTTGAATTAAGAAGTGTGTATAAATTGATAACATAATTGTTGAAATTATTTTTAATTACTTCTATTACGACTCGTACAACTGCATATACATTAACTTGTTACTTTTTTATCATCACGTTTATTTGCAACTTTGATTTATTAATTTTAATATAATATTAGCCAATGGAAAATAATTATGGAGTGACAACTAGGATATGGACAAATAAACGCAAGCCAATTATTAGACAATATCGCCATAGCTGCGAAAATGAAGAAATTTAAATATACAAAAATATTATCTATCAATGAAAGAATACTATATTTATAATATTCAAACAAAATGAACACAGGTTATTTGACCTGAAAAACATGCAATGAAAGTCTTTGTAACGTTTATTAAGCCCCCCAAAAATAAAAAAATCACCTTTTTTCGTCGAGATCTCCATAAGTCGTCTCTATCTTGTATCAAGTAAAAGTGACAATATGTTATATACCTGTACACTATTGAAGTATAATAATGCTTCATTTAAGCAAAATGGTGATAATATATATAAAAAAGAGACTGATTATTGAAGGCGTGACATTATTTAAAAACAATTAAAGTTTGACATTTGATTGACGCACGAAAGCAACCAGCTTACAAAATTACAACTTATAATGCATGAGATTAGATGCCATTTTGGCATCTGAAGTAAGACTCATCTTTCACCACGTGTCCATGCTACATCCGGCTCTGCCATCGCAGCATGTTGCTGTACCAGGAATGATCTGATCTCAACATTGTGCCCTTTGGATCAAACTGGGAGGCGATTAATCATCCCGATATGTTCCTGCAATGACGTGGCGCGTCAATCTCTCCCACTCGCATTCTTCCTTTTTGGCGTGTTCGCAGGGCTTCCATATCATATTCCGTTACCTACACATTATGTAAGTATGATATTTCCAATTTTTGCAACACAATACCTTTGTGTTGCGAAACTAGTAAGGGGAAATTTTAATTAAATAGACATTGAAAGGAACAAAAGTGGTAATGACTTTTTAATCATTTTTAAAATGCTTAAAATATGGAATTTTATGCTTTCTTTACACAGCACAAAAGAGAAATGTTAAAATAATTTAATAAGCCACCCTCAAAAGTGCTTGTAAATAATGTGTAATAATAGTGAGTATTGGGAAAAGTCACCTTTATAATGATATTTTGCAGGCCTAGCCAGAGTGTTGACTAATAACAAAGATTTATTAAAAATTCTTATTAACAAACGTTCAGATATGCTATGGACATTGTATATAGTTGCTTATTATCAAAGACTAAACTATCGTTAACTATTAATGATAAGGCCAGGATCATAGCAGCTAACATAAATTTTGGAGGTTATGTAGTATAAATAAAGTAAATGTCATTAGAGGTTTTATAATGTTTGATTTGACGATGGTTTCATTTTGTAAGGATTGGCAAAGGTTTCCTAACCGACATGGCCGCCTTCCAACATACGCTCAAGAGACAAAAGTGAACTTGGTTGGGACATGTTTTCCGCATGTGAAAAGAATATTAACCACATTTGCCTTTTAATTTACATTTTCAGGCTTTTTCATTTGTGGAATTCCATCAGGAACTATACATAGTATATACTTGACGAAGATTTAAAATAACCTAACATAATATGAAACTATGGAGCACATATGAATGAATAATGTTAATGCGGAGCTTTATGCTTCAGTTAGGAAGTAAATATAAAAGGAAGAGAATCGCGATTGTTCAGATATTATTGGATAGTGGATTATGACATGGATTGAACCAGATATTTCAGTATCTGTTTGCATGGATCAATGATCTAAGAGCTGCTGCAGTTAGCACGCGTCCATCATTAGCAACGCTCCAGGCGCGGCATTATCCTAATGCTCGCTGACAGTAACTACTAACTAATATGTTAACGTCCAATAATTGATCTGTTCCACATTATAGGATAAGCTTGACCACTGGAACCACCATATCTGACATCTAAATGGCTTCATTAACCCTTAAATAATTAAACCGCACAAGGAAAACAATCTATCCCATAAAATTAATTAAACTACTGCATTAATAAGCTTTTTGTAAGATGGCAAGACTGTAAATGCGTAGCCGTACTGAATAATTGGAATAATAGAGGAGCTGATTAGACGTCAATTTGTTTCGATTCAGAAAATAAAGTATACATATAGTTGAATGATATTCCATTGTTCCTTAAGCGGAAAGCGAGCACTAAGTTCACAGAAAGTGTTCATTATAATTTTCCAGTATAATTGTTATTCAAATAGAAAAATAATAAGTTCTTAGACTTGATAAAAGTGTTTTCCATAAATGAATGGGGAAAAACGTCACTCAATGCATGCGCTATATTCTCTTGTTCAGGTACAGATTCCATTTTCCCAATCCTCACCGTGTAAAAATTCAGCCCGGCATTTTTTCCAATATTATATCCTTTCATAAACCCTGTAAGTATCATGTGAAATGGAAGCAATCTTTCATGTATTTTTTAATATCCAACGATTTAATTTGTAGAGGTATCGATCAGATGACAGGGCATCGTGTTTGATAGAAGAATATGAACGGAAAGTACAAAGTCAGCATGTACAAAATGCCATGAAATTCACGATGCTTACAATTAATATTTGCAAATAAATATTGAAATTTCTCACTTAAAAATTACATTACAAATACTTACAAGAAGAAGCAATCAAAATCTATTAATAATAAATGAAAAAAATGCTTCTAAAGGGACTTTTATTTTTAAGCTTATTTATAGTTGATATTAAGCTTTATTCTCACTTTATATTATATATTGTATACGAACGAGCTTTTTATTACTTAAAATATTGCGATTAATAAAAATTTATATTATAAAACCTTAGACAATAGAGCTGAATATAATTACAATTGTTAGTCGTAAGCTGTAATTAATTATTTTTAAAAAAATTGAAAAGAAAAAAAATACATAAATGAATCATCTGAATCCGTTAATTTATTTCTTACCTAACCAGCATTATTTATTTGATTTTGTTTCAAAACTAAAAATATATTTTGCCAAAATCTTTTTAAATAAAAAAGTCTTAATTATTGATAAGTCGTTGTCTAAAAAGGCTATTGAAAAGTATTATTTAATGGAATAAGATGACTGTAGATTATTGAAAGAAACTAATAAAATGCCAGAAATATTAAAGATCCTTTCATTCAGTAATACAAATTTAAACAAAACTTAAAAGCCGTTGAATAAAATCGTAACCAATAAAACTTAAAATTCAGGCGGCGCGCTTGTCCGGGCCTTAGGTAGAGATGAGCTTTTTTACATGCAGGGAATGCGGTGGAGCTTTTTAATTAAATTCGCAAATTTATTGACGCCGCGATAATTAAATTCTTATATTCAAAAGTTTACACCGCGAAGGGCCGGCTTTTCCTCCCCACCCCTTAAACCTCATCCGATTCCCCTTTCGCGAGTTTTCTTGAAAGCCTCCAAATTACTGAATAACTTGACTTTGGTTAAGTAATTACTCATCGACACTCCGCCAAGTACACACTTTTTATCGTTTTTCTCACGAAGTATTAAAACGTTCCGTCAGGAAATTTCCTCCGAATTTGTGATTTAAAGTAAACAAATTAATCAGCGATGATGACTTTACGGCATAATTTTAATTAAATGTTTTAATGTTTTTTTTAGAAATACTAAAATATTTCATCATGAGTAAGGTACACTATTTTGTCAGCAAACATTATTAATACCTTGATGTTTTTTGTAATATTTTTTTTTATTTAAAAAATGTTTTAGTAATTTAAATTACAAAGGAATTATTTTGACTTATTTTAAATATTTAAGCAATATATTTGTAAAGTATTTGAACGCAAACTAATAAAATACATTCTGCTAGACTGATTATAGGAATATTATTCTAGAATGTACTAGAAACACTTTTCTATACATGTCACAAAACGCCGCTCTAGAGTATTCAATATGAAAAGTACATGCTTTTAACACTTACAGTAATTTATAATTTATTAAAGAACACACGAAAATGTATGCATAATTATGACTTGTTGTTTAACCTGTTCGCATCAGTACCCGATATATGCCGTGTAAGATTCCCCTACCAATGACATCGGTAGCCGTGATATATTGTTTTGCTTCTTTCATATGATACAACAACCAATGTGATATATGAAAATAGACCAGATAAGTAAATTTATGCGTCAAATACTAGTTTTATAATTGACAGTATAATTTGTATTCCACCGAGCCGTAATGAAAGTGTTTAATATTTTCAATTATGATATTATTTCAATTATATTTCAATAGTAAAATGCATTATATTTTGAAGCTTAATTGCTAATTTTACTGAAGCAAACGTTGCAAGGAACGCGACCAACCATCCGGTACTGGGGAATTGCTCAGTAGATTTCTTCTAATTATTATACCAGCTAGAAAGTTTAAATGGAAAATGTGTTAGTCTTTTAGGCTTTGAAGAAACTTTGCTGGCTTTTGCCGCTTAATGGGAATATAATAACGATGTTAATTTTGAGTTTCCGCAATGGACTTTTGCAAGTCATCATCATCATCATCATCAGCCTGTGTCCGTCCACTGTTGAACGTAGGCCTCCCGCATGAGTCTCCATCCTCTTCGATCCTCCGCCTTCCGCATCCAGGTCACTCCCGCTATTCTTCTTATATCGTCAGTCCATCTTGTAGGGGGTCGGCCAATGCTTCGTTTGCCAGTTCTTGGGCGCCATTCCAATACTTTTCTTCCCCATCGACCGTCGTCTCTTCGACAGATATGACCTGCCCATTGCCACTTGAGTGTGCCTATTCGTTGGGTAGCATCCACTACTTGAGTTCTTCTGCGTATTTCCTCGTTTCGGATTCTATCTTTTAGCGACACTCCGAGCATGGATCTCTCCATAGCACGCTGGGTGACTTTTTATTTTATGGGTAAGACTTGCTGTCAGATTCCACGTCTCTGCGCCATAAGTTAATACAGGGAGGACGCATTGGTTAAACGCCTTAGTTTTAAGGCATTGCGGAATTTTCGCTTTAAAAATGTACTTTAGTTTTCCAAATGCTGCCCATCCCAGTTGTATGCGCCTGTCGATTTCTTTTGAGAAGTTATTTCGCCCTAGTTGTATTACTTGTCCCAGATAGGTATAGTCGTTTACAACCTCTATTTCTGTTCCTCCAATGGAAATAGGATCAAAGGTCTGTGAAATATGACTATTAATCATGGCTTTTGTTTTATCCATGTTCATTTTCAGACCAATTTTGTTCGACGCTTCATTGAGGTCGTAGAGCATGTCTTGGAGCTTGTTAGGTGATTCGGCTATTAGCACTATGTCATCTGCAAATCGGAGGTGAGAAATGTACTCTCCGTTAATATTTATTCCACATTTTGTCCAGGATAGCAGTTTAAAAATATCTTCTAGGGCGTTTGTGAAGAGTTTTGGAGATATAACATCTCCTTGTCTAACACCTTTGTTTATAGAAATATTGTTAGTGCTATCATGGAGCTGGACCATCATTGTTGCAGATTTGTAAAGAGATTTTATTATCTCTATATACCGATAGTCTATTTTGCAGCGTTGTAGTGAATCTAGCACTGCCCAAGTCTCGATTGAGTCAAATGCCTTTTCATAGTCTACAAAGGCGAGGCAGAGTGGCTGATTATATTCTTCGGTTTTCTGAATGATTTGTCTTAGCGTGTGGATATGATCAATTGTACTAAAGCCTTTCCTAAACCCAGCTTGCTCTCGAGGTTGAAATTCATCAAATCGACCCGTCAGCCTGTTTGTTAAAATTCTGGAGAATACTTTATACACATGGGAAAGAAGGGAAATGGGTCGGTAGTTTTTGAGCAGTGATTTATCCCCTTTTTTGTGGAACAATATCACAATACTCGTACTCCATGTCGCCGGGGTTTCTCCATGTTCTATTACCTTGTTGAATAGTTTTTAAGCTCTTTCAACAGAGGGGTTCCTCCTACTTTCAGAAGCTCAGATGTAATTCCGTCTTCTCCAGGGGCTTTGTTGTTCTTAAGTTGTTTTAGGGCCGATTTAATTTCGAATATACTTATATCTGGGATGTCTTCAGACCAGTGCTTTGTGAGAGTAGCCCTCTTGTCGTCCGCAGATCTGTCATTAGGACCTGGCATCGTAGATGAATACAATAACCCGTAGAAATGTTCTATTTCCTTCAGTATATCATTAAGATTTGTTGTTATCTTCCCATCGTGTGTCTTTACTTTGGAAAGTTGGGCCTGTCCTATAGAGGTGTGTCTGCTAAATGCATTTGACCCTCGGCCTTGTGCAACAATCTCCATGATATACTCGGTGTTTGAACGACGAATGAACGTTCGTCGTTCAAACACCTTTTGAAAGTATTAAGTATTAATTGTCACCGTTTCGAGATCTGGACTGACGTCTTATCGACATGTTTATAAAAACTCTTTTTACAAATTGCTACGATTATCCTGTTGTTAATATAAATGTACGATTTCTCGTTATCATAATTATATTCGTTTATGTTTTATAATACTGTAAAAACATTGAACAAATGCGTAGAACCATAAAAAATTAAAAAAAGTGTTATTATAATGTTTTAATGTGTTTATGTTTTATTTAAAACTACGTTAAAACATATTTATATTACATTTGAAAATATTTATTAAATTTTTTATAAAAAATAAATGGTAATAAGTACAAAAGATGTTATAAACTTTATTTAATGATATTTTTTATATTAATATATTTTATTAGAGACTGGTTTGTATTTGCAAATTGGAAATATATATTATGAGTTTATTAAATTTCATGCTTAAAGTATCTTCAATGTCTATATTTCAAACGCAATTATTAAAATTATAAGTTTTCTTTGCATTTAAATGGAATCTAATTTAATTTCAGTGAAATTAATCTACTAGTTTTTGAACTAAATAGTTACAACTTTTATATCAAGCCACGATGATTAACATATTTTAACATGACGATTTTTAATTAAGTATTTCAAAATGATAAGAGTATTTAATCCTTTTTACAATCTAAGTACGAGTATGTTTCTGTATTCTGCATAAGGATCAGTTATATAAACGATACGAATTGATTCATTCATTAAAATATATTATGAAATTAATTTCTAAGGATGCATTTTGATTAATCAAATATTCGCAAAAACAATAAATCCATAATTTAACGCTTTTTTAACTATTTTTTTTGAATTTGGTGTAATGGTATCAGTTTCAATAAGTTTTAACGAATCTTATAACATGAATGAACATGCAGGCTTGTATTCTATTTTTATATTCCTTTGCCCTAATACTGCACCAATCCGTGTTACCAGTCACGGTCAATACCGACGATAGACTCAGCAAATAAAAGACGTAAACATCGCCACAGACGCCGCCTGCAATTTCACAGACGGACGGTTTGAATTGCGCGAAAAGAAACTTGCACCCGCCTTATTAGTGGAAAGGCGGGAAGCGTTAGGGCGGGTTTATGGCTGACTCGGAGTGCAAAGTGATGTAGGCGGAGGGCGTAAGTACCAGTTGAGTCTACCGCCCATGCTGGGATGATCCGCCCACCTCCAGAGCTATCTCACGCGTAGCACGGGTCCCCAAAGGCACTGTATCGGCAGGTGGGCGTACGAGAAAACTGCTTTTATAATAATAAAAGCGTTATTCAGTGTGTGTACTTAAATATTTCACTACACCACGTGCAAAGTGCTAAGGGGATAGTTCCACTTTTTTTGATGAAAAATATTTTGTGTGTTGTTAGTACTTGCTAATTTCGGAAACTATACAACTATCGATGCCATATTCAAACCATATGTTAATGCATCTAATTGGTTACGTTTAAAAAAGTGCTCTCAGATAATGCTGATTCGGTGTTGGGATCTCAAAATCTTTTTATTGGTTTGACTTATTTTAGAATGCTTATGAACTACACAAAGTATTTATAAAAAATAAAGATGTTGTGGCATAAACTCGTAAGAAGTGTTATTAACGTAAATGTTTAGGTTTTTTCTCTGTTTATAAATATATTCTAAAAAGTTGATTTGTTATTTAACCTTAAGAGACTATATAAAGGTATTCACGTTAAATGATATATTTAACTAATTTTTCGAATCAATAACGTAAAAAATCAATGCTTTATTCATTAAAGTTGTCGAAGTTCACAACAAAGTTAAGTATTTAAAGTAGGACTTGTTGAAAAAACATGATTATAGAAGGTAAAATTTATCAATTTTACTAGGAAATAATTTTAAAAAATTGATTTCGGGAACTTTTAATTTGACTTTCTTAGGATCAGTAACGGTTAAGTGACTCTACCGGTCAAGTAGCACAAAACCGCGATAACGCAAGTAAGTGTTCAATTAGGTTTGAAGTTATGGCCTTAATAAAACTTTGGGCATTAAATCTGCATACATTGAGTTTGACCATTAATTCCATTTCCAGTACCATTATCATTGAAAAACTGTAATAGGAATTAAATTTTATGTAAAACTGCATAGAATAATTAAAATTAACTCTCAAAAGTTAAATAATTTCAATTTTTCTTAATTACTCTTTAATTTAAACTACGTTCTACTGCATATTAGATAAGATATATATTCATTGTTTCCATAACCATATAGACATAAATAAGAATAATTATTTTACTTCAATTTGCTTCACTTGAAGTGCCTATTTTAAACGCAAAAATAAAACATAACTTATTTAATAAATGCTTAATCGTTTGTTTTTTATATTTTAAGTATTCACTTAGAGATATTTTAATATTAAATACATAAGTATTTCGTACCTTGCTTAACATGGACATACTTGTAGAATACGTTTATACACGAAGGAACAGATGATGCCTTCATTCATGGCGAAACTGCAGTCTTCCAGCAAGTGAAACAGCGCTCAGTGGGATCCATGTTAAAACCAGGTATAGATTACTTAAATATTTAATAACTTCATTATTTTTTCGTAAACTTGAAACAACAAAAACCCGCAAGCATCTTTCTGCTTAAATTTAAATTTAAACACAATCATTGATGCCATGATTATGAATCACAATAAGAGAGAAAGAAGGAGATTTAACCCGTAAACACAAACAAACTCATATAGTTCACCTACTCGCGACCCTTGTTATTAATATCGCAGCCGCCATAATACACTGCGCGCCGGCCGAGTATCAGGCGGGCATGTATAATAAAGGAAGATTCTCTCCACCCCTCACAGTCACCCGCCCAGTCTGCCGGCTAACAACCACCCGGCCTGAGTCTGCGCGCGCCCTTCTGCGCTCCTGATACTTTCCAGTATCATTTTGCCGCGAGTTCTGCGCGCCAAACGCCGCTCTAACACGCGACGCTAAATCTACCTCCTCGCAGCTTTGTGCGCCTGATACGTTTGACCCGGAGCTCGTTTCGCCAGACGCTGTATCCTTGAAAATGACACCTATTTAGCCGCTCGAGACCAAGTATAAAAATATCACTAGTTTTTTTTATTCATACGCATTGAACTTTACTTTTTATATTAATGATTTATTCAAGGAATTTTGTACTTTAATGAATTAGTTAAATTTATTTACACTTTTGAAAGTTTTATTATATAAATTTACTTGAAACTCCCCAACCCGCATATAAACACAAAAAAAACATTTGGAGAGTCCTTCTTTCGTGGTGCATTCTGCATCTGTTTTATGAAGAAAAAAACATAACGAAAATAATCACGGTGAAAAAAAATACCCGAATCAGACGAAAAGTGAAACGCTATGCAGAATAACATTTAGTTAACAAACGATAAAGAAAATATATGAATTTGTAATTAATATATTCATAAATCATTCAAACATTTGATAAATTATTTATATTATTTTATAAAATTATGTTGAGACAATAGAAAAATAAAGTAAAAGGCGTTTAAAAATACAAATACTTTTCGTTTCTGAGTTGTAATTGGAACGCTTAATTTATATAAATTTTACGTTTGGTAAAATATTGCCTATATTCATTCAGAGATTAACTATAGTCCCTGTAGTCTAACTACGATTATATGTACCTTAAATAAATGTTTTGGCAGTATGCTATAGTAAAAACATATGTAAATGTAACTGATTGTATGGATGAGTAAATGATTAGTTAATGTTTATCGAAGATACGAATATAATGTTTGAGCGTAAATGACAAGATAAATAAAACATTATTTTTATTTGAAATCATGTCATATATATTTAAATGTAAATTATTTATGAAAATTGTTTATCAAGGTTGCATTGCTTTCAAAAATGTTTTGTTGCTATCAGAAACATCACCTTAACATAATAATTAAACGATCAAAGAAGATGAAAGCTCGTCTCGGCGTGTTGCCGTTACGGCGATTTGTTTGGTTCTTAGTCCGGGACAGTGACGAGGGTCCGATAGGCGTCCGTGGGCCATCTCCTCAACAAGAACTATTCCTATCGGAGCACACGGTACAACCATTAGATGCTCTACTAATATTGAATATAACCTAGTTATTTTGATAAACTTTGCCCGCTACCTATTACACACGCTTGTTACCCTGATAACTTTGAGAGCAAGATGTACATAAATTTACCTATTTTCTTTCTATAAGGCGTTAATTTATTTTATCACATCCAAATAATTCAGATATTTAGTATTCAATCATTTTCTAAACATTTTATGAACTCTGCTGAAAAACACTGTAAATATTTTTTTCCAATGATTAACTAAATAAATTATATAGAAATCATCTCGCCTTTTTGATGCTGCCCTATAGAACTAAATGGTTCAGTAGCATTAAATTATCTTATTAACAGTTCACTCAAAATGCGTATCGAATACTTACAATCGTCTCTGCATAGTAGCAGATATCTTTTGAGGCAATGCATAGATAATAATAGAACAACAGATGTGGGAAGAAAAAATAAAACATCATATTCTAGACACGTATTTCTCCTTTTGAATAGCCAAATTTATTTTGGTAGTTATATTATTAAATATATTAATTTTTTAATTTTTGGTTTAAAAGTTGTTTTCCAAGGTCCGCGGTTCGCATCCCGCTTCTGCCGTTATTTTTGTGCTTGGATTGACGCGTTGAAAAAAGAATTTTATGTATAGTATATGTATATTTTAAGTAATAATAATTTGTAATATAGTCAATGATCTATAAAAGTAGATTAGAATATTGAAATAATAAAATAATATTCTAATAAAAATTAAAAAATTAATATAATAATGTCTCCTTGAGACAATATCAAGAAGGTAAAAATTATCCATCAGTAACACAGGTAAATGATTGGTTATAAAGTCCGAGTCGGAACTATAAGTAGTCGTTTCTCATCCATTCAGTCTATAGTTTGGTTCGAGACCCGAGTGGTACTTACTAAAATAAATAGACTGCCGGAAAGTAATAATATTAAGCTTGTGAATAAATGAAGACTGATAGAATAATAATAAAAATATACATACTTTGAATATATACTATAGCGACATCTATCGTAAGATGATAACAATGATATAAATACTAGTTTCAACGCACGTCAGTCTAGGCGGGGCAATGGCGCAGTTCGCCGAGCGGTATGAATACCTGATCATAGGTTGGTTTCCAAGGTCCGCGGTTCGCATCCCGCTTCTGCCGTTATTTTTGTGCTTGGATTGACACGTTGAAAAAAGAATTTTATGTATAGTATATGTATATTTTAAGTAATATTATTAAATATATAAGATTTTAATACCTTGTTTTAACATGGTATTTTTTCAAGTGAAAAAGTACTCAGTGTAATCTACCAGTCTGTTAAAACAAGGTTTGAAATTCTTATACATTTAATATTAAAATGGATCTCAAAGTGAATGCTTAAAATATAAATAACGATGCTAATATTGTGTTCGTGATAAAAATATATTTTTTATTCAGTATTTTAATCCGTTTTTCAATGAACAGGATGTTATTTTAATTTCACGTGATGGAATTATATTTTGAAAAGTTTATTTTTATGTTTTTAAAAAAAAAAAAAATCTTTACACGAGATTACTTACTATACACAGTTAAGTATAAAAACACATACATTTTAATACTTTTCAAATTTATATAAAACCCTTAATCGTGATTGGTAACAACACAATGCATGCGATACAATCAAAGGGCTGGATAAAATCTGTACACAGACTAAATTTTAACACGCTTCGGGAAATTTTGTGTACCCTTGCGGGAGTGATCGGATTATTGAAATTGAATTTTAATTACATTTGTGACGAGCTGTCTTAGTACGCGGCCGCTATAAGCCGCTTATGATGATCGGACGAGCGAGTGCTGCTGGTCCGAGTGCTCACCTAAGCACTTACCTGTATAGTGCCGATTCAAATTAGCACTTATGTGAATGAAATGTAAGTGCAACCCAGATATGTAATACAAAATATTGTTACGACTTGGGAATGCACACTCGATCACGAGTACGATGATATTTTTAATTTTTGAAAATAAATTCTTCAGTTATCACGGCCAGATTTCCTTCCAGAAGCCACACAGGCGGGTATAGCTCAATGGTCAAAGCGTTTGCTTTTCAAGCCAAAGGTCGTGGGTTCGATCACCGACGGAGAAAAAAAATTTTTTTATTCGATTTCTGAGCTCTAAAATACCCCCGGTTGGTGTGAATTTGATCCTTCACCCGTAAAAAGCTAGTCATAGTCTATTAATCAAAATTGGTAGTAGACGAAAGTCGTCCTGTGAAGACTACCCATTCACAGTAAATTTCTGTAATAATTAAGGATGATGCGTGAATCTCGGGCTGTAGTCTATAACGTTGGCGTATCAACACTCCACATGCAGCGCTTATGGCAGCAGCCATATGAAGCATGGTAAGTGTCATGCAATTCCACAGATGAGACTTCAGAATTACTATCAGCATTTGTCGGTATTCTCCTGTATATGTTTACATATAAAAAAGTTATTTTTTTGTAACAAGCAAATACAGAAGAGCTCAACCAGTTGAAATTAGTGGGCTTTATTATGCTAGGGAGATTAAAAGTGTTCATTGATATGTTATCAGGAAACACAGATAGTTAGTAGTAGATATAAAGTTATTTTCAGAGTTTATTGATGGAATTTAGGAAACAATTTTGTTTTTTTTATTCATGTTTAACAAATGTTACATCAATTGTGTATAGTAGCTTGGCAAGTGTGAGGCAGTCTGTCGGTTGTGAGATGACGCAAAAGGAATTAATTCGTTGAGTTGATTTGATATTAACTGAAAGTAAACATACACACATATATCATCTACAAAAGATTATTCATGGCAGTAAATATGCGTACGAAGTGTTTGAGTATTTCTTGAGAGTGAGTGACTACTTCAGAATGAATGACTCTTGAACAAGTATGAATAACGATTTAGTTACTAATTTGAACGTAACATGAGCTGGATTTCATTGTGAGATGTTTCAAGTGCAACCTTTTAATTCAATGAAGTATATTACTGGCAGCGAAACATTTAACACATATATATATATATATATATATATATATATATATATATATATATATATTTATTTATTTATTTATTTAATCAAATATAAATATCTTTGTATTTATTATAGATTAGTTATGTTATACATGAGTATATAGTTTCGATTAAAACTAATCAACTGCCATTTTTTATCAGCAGGAACTTAAAAATGCTTTCCAATTTTTGTATTAAATTGACACATTAATATGTAGAGATATTTATTTTAAAAATAAAGTGAAAATGCTTTGCAATATAACATCTTGCGTCTACCCGTGCTTGGAGAAATATATAAAAAACGATATGTCGATTTCCCGTGGAAATCTAACATATTCTGAAATTTGCTCCGACTTCAAGGAAAGATTTATAAAAAATGTGAGTCGTTGTTTTTCGATTTCGTCAGTAAATTCCTATCCTCCTCCTCCCCATTCACCACCCACCGCGCCCAATCCTCGTCATGTTCTCTGTTCTGGTACAACCTTCTCACCCTTCAAGCAAGAGAACAAAGCTGGTTCGATCACCCGAAATGGGTTTTTCACATAAAAAAGCTTCTAGGCAAAATTTTGCGAATGTTTATGAAACATTATTTCACTCACTTATCAAATGCCGCGTACGTTAGGCAAAAACTATAAAAGAAAACATTCCCATTCGTATACAATAAAACATTTGAATATTTTTGCTATTTTGAGTATAAAAAAACAATCCGCTGCATTGAACTCGTTCGCTAAAATGAAATGTATTTTTTTCATTAGACCTGCTCAAAACTTGAAACTGCGATTACAAAATTGAAAGTTTTTGAGGAAATACTTTTTCGTCAAATGTTTACTTGACATGCGAAATAAGTTTAAAGATTTCTTAAAAAGAAAATATAAGTAAATACCATTTAATTAAATGAAAAATATACTGAATTACTAGCTTATGACATAGTAACGTAATAAAAAATAATGGGAAATTTGTTATAAAATACCAATAAATTTTTCAAGCTTATGCGTGATATTGAACTCTTTTCTTCAATTTTTAAAATAAATAAATCGAAAAGACTTCAGCAGACCAAATAAATCAATTTGTAAGAACAAATGCTTTTGAATCGCTATTCTCCATTATAAATAAGAAGTTTATATTTCATAGAAATACATATATATTAAATACAGAAAGTAAGTCCAACATGAGAATAGTAATTTAAGTAAAGGTAACTAATCTGGTAATATATAATGTTTCTTCCAAGAAGGATGTTCAAATAATATTGGATTAGCTTTTCCACGTGTCTATATATCTAAAAGGTCATGAATATTTAATAAAACCGTATCAAGGTGACGTAAATTAACTATTCACATAAACCATAATTATTGTGATATATTTCATTAATAATAAAATATTTTATTAAATATTATTAGCGCAGACTTTTTCAATGCAGTAAAGTATTCAAAAGCAAAAATGGAATTTCTATTTCCATCCCGTACCAATACAGCTCGCCTTGGTTAAATGGAGGTTTTTTTCAATTAGTAGCACACCGACAACTATCGGAGGTGCTAATCTAGAGAGCTCACGTTCCCCCGAAGCTAGAGCACTCTAGTAGAGAGGAAAACGAAGGGGTGCGCCCGCAAATATACAATATCGCGAGTATAGTATTTTTCTATGTTGGTGCAATAAAGTGCAAGTAATGTGGCAGTGATGGGGGTGAAGTATAATTGTTGCCAAGAGGTTTTTTCTGTAAGTAACACATCGGTAGATGTTTCTGATGCAAAATGGAAACATCTAAACTCTAAATCTTATGAAATATTAATTATTTACGTATATATTTCACAATAAGAATCGAATTGCATTGATTTTTCGCGTACTTATGTATATTATCTGGAATTTGTTAGCTGCATATGATCATCATCATTCTATATTCTCTACATATGGTTGCCACACATTGCTGTCAATCAGTTCAATCAGCCGCTATTGTTTTTGCTTATGTAACCCCATGTCAGATCTACTTCTAAGAACTTCACCGATTAAATTATATGCATGATTCTCGATGACCTTTGTAGGCGATTTAATTAATATATTCTATTCTTATATATGGCTACGTACCTATACATCAGAATCCAAATAATTTGCTTAGAAAATAAGGTAATGTAATCATTAGGGTTCGCTGGTTTAAGTCTGAGTAATGGTGAGTTATTGTAGCGGACACGGCAGCCTTCCATCCTACATTTGGTTAAGAAATGAAGGTGGTACTGGCTGGAATTAGTCATTCAGATGTCGAAGAAGAACAAAAACAATTTTTATTCAGAAAAAGACAATTTAATCTGGAATGACGTAATTTTGAGGTTATTTGTAGCATCATTTGAATCAATTATACAAAGTGAAATGTTATGTTTTTTTTAAATATAAAATATTGATTGTGGCATATTTAATATATTTTTAATGACAGTTCAACATGGTCATTAAAACACTTCATCGTTATTTTAAATTAAGGTTACTTTTCGAAGAAAATGCCAAAACTTTAAAAAGAAATTAGTAAAAGGAAATCTTCACTAAATCTTTTTACTCTTAACTCATCCTAATTCAATATTTGAATGAAAAATTCACTTATTTACAATATGCGTGTTCGCTAAATAAAGATAACACTGATTACAAAGTACATTGAGAGTTACAAAAATAAATTGTATCTTTTTCGTGTGTGGTGTAAGTGAAGAAAAATCAGATGCAATATAGGCTTCCACTGGGAATGCGTAGGTGCTATCAAAGAGGTTTATGTCCAGGTGGTGTGGGTTGGGGCGAGTTGGGGCGAGTTGGGGTGGGCTGATGCCCCGCAAGTGAGCGAGTTATGCTCGACAGTCACGCCACCTAGCGGCTCTCTTCGCGTGCCTCATTTGTGAGGCTGTCTGATTAATCTATTACGGTGGCATCAAAACTTCTGGAATTACACGAAATGATAAAATTATACATTAATTATTTAATGTCTTTGTGGAGATAAGAAGTTTCGTGAGTGAGGTTGGAGCTCTGGCGGCTTAATTTGAACGACGGAAGAGAACGATCGTCGCGATCAAAAAATATAAAATATATTCGAAATACATTTTAAATAAGAAGTTCACATCTGGAAATCGATGCTTTAATAAATAACGCACATTTTTATGACTTCTATAATAAGCTGCGTTGACAGGTGTATTTGACAGTGAACGAAGAGCCGTTCAAATAGGTGTATTAATCAAATAATAAATATCCAGTTGAAGAATTCAACAAAATAAATATTAAAAATGACTACTATATTGTAGAAAAACCATGTACAAATTTTGATATTTTAATGATACATGGTAATTATCTTTACATTTATGATGTTTGTATTATTTTTGAATTTAAATACCATATGCAATTGTTTTGTATAACATTTTAATAAACATTGAAATTTATATTAGTACGTTATTAAAGTAAGAGATTTTTTTTAAATAAAAATTAATTATTTTTTTATTGACAATATTGCATACAAAGCTTTTTGAAAATATTATTCAATGTTAGGTATAAACGTTAAAAAAACTTACAATTTCACTATATACATATATATTATACATTTATTTACAACTGATACAAATCATTGATGTAAGAAAGTAATATTAAATAAAAATATATCTAATCAATAAAATTTAATAATTGTTATAATTATCAATTTAAAATTCGTAATAGTAGTAAGTAATCAATCATGTAATATTGTTAGGAGTGTAAACAACTTTGAAGCTTAGTAGTTTTGTTTTCAGTGTCGATTACCAAATACTTGTTGAATTACCAAATACCCGTGTTGAAACATATATGATGAAGCGAAAATCATTATGTACATAAAATAATTGGAATTCTCTTACAGCGGTGGGTGGAGGTGTGTTGTTTAGTGTGGTACGTAGCTTGTTGGACACCTCAATGTGGGACAAATAATAAAAGCTTCCCTAGGTATTGTCCCATTCCAATGAGACAAGATTTACGATCAATGCGACAAACAAAAGCACTTATCGAAATAGCGGAACCTTGTTAGGACCGGGGAGTCTCACGTTTCGTAAACACTGGAAGGGATAACTCATAAGAATATGTACGGGAAGGAAAATTAATGTAAGACTCACTTGACAACAACATTCACTTAACGTATTTTAAAATCATTCAATAATGATATATACTATACAGTGAAATATTCAAAGCGTACGTGGTTAAACTAAAAATAAGTTGTAATCAATAAATACATATTTTCTGCTTCATTTTGTATTTAAAATTAAATAACAAGACACTTAACATTTAACATTAACAGCTATACACATTTATTTAGTATTAAATAAAAATAGAAAGAACATCTTAAGATGGCATATGAAAAAGAATAAAGGTTAGGTTAAGGTAGATATGAATATTTATTTTGCCACAAAGTTTTTGCTGCCATTATCTTTATCCTATTACCACTGCATTCAGAGCTTCGCCGAGTACATATTGTGCATAGTTCCCGGTGGCTTTTAAACGAGAGCTTGAAGATAATGCAATGTAAAAATATTTGGACGTTCTTTAATAAGTATTTAATGAAGATTCGATATCGAAGATCGGACCCAACACTGCTTAAGTTTGAACAATTCGTTTCTAAGGCGCGGCTCGACTCAACCAAGTATAAGAAGTGACTGACGTTCCTTCATTTCAGTGATCAGACGAGAACCGATGCTACAACATGGTAGCATAGTAATTGGTTTTGATAAAAATGTGCTTAGTCAAGTTTTTATCAATTACAAGTATATAAAATATTATTTTAAATTTTAAGGCTTAAAATGTAGACAAACATTTATTGAAAACATGATATAATTTATAAAAAAAATAAAAAGGTTGCGCATTAACTTTAGTTATGGCATTAAACCTTACTGAAATATATACATCAAATAAAGCTATTCTTTATTTAAATAGTTGGAATGACACAAAGCTTCACCTAAAAGCCATGAATCCCAATTATGACCGTGAAAGCCTTCAAATATAAACAGCGTATAAAATCTCTTTGACGAAAGTCAATGTAGTGTGTGACCGACTTCAAAAAGTGTTTTATAGTTCGTAAAAAGTAAAATCGTTTGAGGTTTTCATCCCCCGGTAGGGCTCGCTTAGAGGCGACGTGTTACGGTATTGCCACTTTAAAATTTACATTTTAAAACAGGGCGATGTGACCCTTATCAGCCCGACACATCGAAGAAGGGAACGGAGACACATCGGTCAATTTTCGGATAAGTACTAGGCGAAAAATAGGGGCTTCTAAAACGATGAGTCTTATTTTTTATGTCATTTTATCGCTGCCTTTATCTTAATTCAGCTGCACGAAACAATTCCTAAATCTCTTTACAATTAGTATTTTTGTAGGTTGTAGAAATATTATGTATTAATTGATTTCAAATATAAATCTTTTATGCCTTCATCAATTTAAAATTTGAAATAGATTTTGAGATAAATTCTTAGAATATAAATAACATTATTGGATTTGGTTTGAGCAATGCGGGTCAAATTTTATTTCTTTGATGTTTTGATCATTTGTGATTTGATCACAAGTGATGAAATGTGTTTTATACAACAATGTTTTTAGTTCAATTGGCTGTATTCCTGATTAAGCGTTTTAGAACTTCTTAAAATGATATTTAAAACGACGAAGTTTATCTACGTATGGTTTAAAATATGGAGGCAGTTTTCAACATACATTTTTTTTTAAATCTCTACAATTTTGCTGAAAGTTATAAGATTTTATCCTTTTATTGGTCACATCCATAAGATAGTTTGAGCATTATTTTAAAATCAATTCTAGGATTTTTGAGTAACTGCAAGACGTAAGCATTATTTTTTGTAGCGTCGCAACGTAGAACTACTGTGTAACGGAATACAATATATATATATATTTAAATAACTGATTTACTAAAAAAAACTATGTAGATACGTACTAGTACTCGTAAGAATAGTAAAATAATACACATTATTTTCCAATAGTTTTGGACAGCAAAAAATATTTTCTATGTCTTCGCTAGGATTTCAGCTCATATCATGTATAAAGCTTAACAACACGCGCTTCAGTAAAAAATAAGTATCTTCAAAAATTCTTGTACAAGCTATTCTTTTTATTACAGTTTTTATAGTTTTGTCAAATAGCAAAACATTATTTTTTACTATAATATCTTAGAATATCCTCAGCAATAGAACCTTTTTAAACATAGAAAAATGCTGACACCAGTCTGTTGTCTGGTTGGTCAGTTAGATGGCGTACTTAAATAAAACTGTAATAATTTTATGGAGTACGTAAATGTTAAAATCATTAAATTTAACGTTTTATGGTCAGTGAGAATTTAATATGTTAAAAGACATTCAAGTTTGCATGGCCAAACTGTAAGTGTAAAAGATAAACTTATACTATATATTAAAAATTCCTAATAAGAATACATTTTTAATAACTGTATATATAATGTATTTGAATCAAGGTTTGCAGGTTATCGATACCTTAAACATTGCAATATTTTTAGTTTAAAGTGTAAAACTATTGTTACTTTACGTTTAACAAATATAAATCAAATTAATCACAGATTCAATACTGACTATAAAAAATATTCAAAATCAATATATATATTTTAAGAATTAAATCTGTTTATTGATCCGAAGTTCATCAATTACTAATTGTTAAATAAATTATTGATTTGACTGCAATCTCTGACCTACAGCGTTCAAAATATTAATAAAAAAATTTTTTTATTATTCTTTTAAAATGTTGGATAGTTTTTTAAAAAATTATTAAGAATAATTAAATGCTTTTTTGCTGACCTAATGCCGCACATTTGTACTTATTCGGGCAGAAGTATAAATATAAGATAGTATAATTATAAAAAAACCGGTAATCGCTGATGGGTTCGCTTGAAGAAGCCCTGCTTATCTGGGATGAGGAAATGCGCAGAACTGTCGATAAATAATTCAGGCTCCTATCACTTTGTGGCCGAAGCGGTCAAATAATTCAGCCGGCGCGTGGAAAGCTCATATATAAGGAAAGCTCATATGCGGCGAAAGCTCGCACATAAGGCACGGAAATCGCTTTCCGTCGTCCCGACTGACATACGGCCTGCATGAATTTTTCATTAAAAGCGGAGAGTGACGGAAGACTCCCCTGTATATCCCCCGAGCTTATTTAGGCTTCTTTCCTGCGAGATCCTTCTGACCGCCCAGCAATGGCTCAATGTATTGAATTTTACCATTGCTCTGACACACATTTTTTTAACTGAGCCACCGACATATCTTTTTTATAAATATTTTTTAAATTTTAAATTAAAGAATAAAAATTTATATATACATTTTTTATTACAGGAGAATACCGACAGTTGGTGATAGTATGTAAGTTCAATTTTATGTACCATGCTGCATATAGGGAGAATACCGACAGATGGTGATAGTAATTCTGAAGTCTCATCTTTCACGCATCATTCTATGATGAATTTACATATGAATATGGTTAAGCGGGATGACGTGGAGTGTTAATTCGCCAACGTCATAGACTACGTGTGAGGGATTAAAATTACACCAACAAGGGAAGGTTTAATTATAAGGCATATTGTTGTATAGTTTATTTTAACAAATGAATTTAGGAAGTTTACCATTAAAAAAAACATTTTATCTGTATACCAATCAGTTTTTTTTAAGCTCACAGCTCAGAAAACTTTTTTTTTTTTTTGTAAATCTTTGTCGGTGATCAAACCTTTGGCTTGCCAAGCAAATGTTCTAACCATTGAGCTATACCTTCCAGAAAAAACCTATAAAGGCTTACAGTTAATTAGTGAAATAAGTAGTAATGTATATGTGTTGATATAAAAATTAAAAACGTGTTTTTGTGTGTAGTAATGGAAAAAACAAAGATAGTGATAATGAAAATGAGATCTATGAATTTTTATTATGACTTTAATTTTTTTGTAAACAAGCTTAATTTTAAAATGTTTATTAATATATATTTTAAAATTTATTGAAAAATAAACTCAATTCTTAGTAGTGAACTTAATTAAATTAGATTGAATTTTTTATATCAAAATATCGTTATTTCAAGTACAGACCATGAAAAGTATCAAATAAACATACATTCATTTATTTTTATAATATGCGAGTACACACTTCAAAAATAAACTCGCTTTTTAATATTCATTATTCTTAAAAAATAAATGATCGTTTTAATATTCATCAATTCTTATTCTGGCAAACAAAAGGCCCTTTACATACTGAATTGGATACAGCATCAAAGTATCAAGTATTCATTATACACATTTTATATACTTGTACCAAAAATTACCTTGTACACGAAGCGTAGGAGCTTATTACACTGCTACACGTGTACCTTTGCTCGTACGAAATGTTTTTCTTTTGAAGGGTCGCTTAAACTCACCTGTAACAGAAATAAAGCTAATATTAGCAACAAACCAAGAGCTTCATTCAGTTTCTGAGAAATTTTCAAACAATTTATTTTGCAAGATACGGGAAATTGAGCTCGTATGTACTTTATATAGAATATTCATTGTAGAAATATTAGGGTCTTTTCTAACATAATGTATTAAGTCTAATATTTATGGATATTAAAAAATATAGGTCCTTTGTATCATTAAATTTTTATTTATATTATCACAATATGGATCACGTTAAGTAACTACTCTTCATCACATTCTCGTACATAATACTGTGATTGTGTACATTTTGCACGTGACCATTTACGCAAAAAAACGCGGAGAGTGCGTGAAACAATTTTGTAAAAATTTTGATCAACGGTCACTTTTTTTTAATTACGTGGTACTTGCTTTAAAACTCAAAATAATTATTAATTAAATATACAGATACTATACATAGAATTATTTTTTTCAACGCGTCAATCAAAGCACAAAAATAACGGCAGAAGCGGGATGCGAACCGCGGACCTTGGAAACCAACTATGCCCAGGTATTCATACCGCTCGGCCAACTGCGCCATTGCTATGCCTAGACTGACTCGCGTTGAAACTAGTATTTATATCATTGTTATCATCGTACGATAGATGTCGCTATAGTATATATTCAAAGTATGTATATTTTTATTATTATTCAATCAGTCTTCATTTATTCACAAGCTTAATATTATTACTTTCCGACAGTCTATTTATTTTAGTAAGTACCACTCGGGTCTCGAACCAAACCATAGACTGAATGGATGAGAAACGACTACTTATAGTTCCGACTCGGACTTTATAACCAATCATTTACCTGTGTTACTGATGAATAATTTTACCTTCTTGATATTGTCTCAAGGAGACATTATTATATAAATTCATATCAAAATAATTCATGTAAAAACAAAGTTAAATCTTAAATTATTTTTGTTATTTTTATTTTTTCATATCCATATATTTTGTAGTACAAATTAAATGTCTTTTATAGGTCAGCAAGAACAGGATTATTTTGTATATAAAGATGGGGATAAACTTTAGTTCAAATAAGCTGTCACTGTTGAGGTGACTAGTATAAAAGCGTTATCAAATATTAACCATTCTAATCTTTGCAAGGGAGACCGTCGGGATTTTCCAAGTAAAGTGGCTTAGTGAATAGTGGCGAGGGGCAATAAGCACGAGGGTTGAAACAAAACCAGAGACAAACTTTTCATAGGAGTCATTTTAAGCTTTCACTCTACTTGTATTGTGAGTCAGTTAGTACTTCTGATTGCCTCATACAACGCCCATCGAATAAGAATCTTTTCTTGAACGTTTCAATTTAAATCATTATTACTTTACTTTCAATTCTTATGTAAACACATACAGGAGAATATCGACAGATGAAGATAGTAATTCTGATGTCTCCTATGAAATTCTATGACGCTTACCATGCTGCATTTACTATGAATGGGTGGTCTTGACGGTATGACTTTCGTCTACCACCAATTTTAATTATTAGGCTATGACTAGTACTTTACAAGTGAAGTACCAAATTAAGTAGTAATTTATATAAAAATGAATAAACGTCAGCGCGATTCTAAGTAGATCACCAAGTTAAGCAACATTGGACGCGAACCAAATCTTGGATAAAATTTTGCCTGCTCGTTGCTTACGCGTCATTTGTAGGCCCTTTAGAAAAAAAAACAGATCTGCGGAGCATCAGGATAAGCATCTGATGTACTTAAAATAATCTGATCAACAAATCACTCAAAATATGTTTCGAATAACACAAGTTGTCGTTTCTTTAAATTCCCGGGCTCCTGCCCTATTGATTGTCAGCAAACATGTATTGTATGTTTTTGGGTAGACTTGCAAGTGCAGGGATATCTTGAGGCAAGGACAACTGACAAAACTGAGTGATGACAATTTGAGGTAACACATGTTCTAGATACGGATAGTGAAATAATTTTTTTGTCTAAAAATAATTACTTCACAAAAGAAAAAAATAAGAATAACTATTCCACATGTCAAAAAATAAAAGCAAGTGATTATTATGGTATGGAAAGACGATTTTCCAAGAGAAAATACGAATATACTTGCACGAAGAAAAATGCATGATACTAATACTAGAAACAAAAAATTTGCTGCCACGATGCTTTCATGAGAAAAGCTTGACAAATGATGACTTGCATAATAGCTTTCATACTGATAAAATGATATCAGCTTGATATAGCTCTTTAGGCTGATGCCGTAAAGCCTCTAAAACAGATCTTTTGTCTCTTATTTTTGGGCGCTCGCCTGGCATGCACACCAATTATGCTAGTTTTAATTATTTAATATTATACGGCGTTTGCATTCGCCATTTTATTTCTTATGAGAGTTGCTCCATTTTATGTTGGTGCAACTTTCATTTTTAATTTGCTTTTTTGCCGCGATAATTGGCGCAGTGTCACAGTGATTCCGGCAGTTGTCAGTTAATTCTCGTCTGGCCGGCGAACGCCATACCGGTCAGACGAGGAAATCAAGTCTTTATTAAAAATAAATGCAAATTTTGCTTCAAAAACAAGTTCTTTGTGTTGTTAATCTGCTCCTGCATCCTTCTTCCACGCGGACACGTGACGAACTCGTGACTTGTTGTCTTTTTAAAGACGGGGGATGTCAATACTTATTTTGCTAGAATAAAAAATTTCAAAAGCATTTGAAATATAAAACATTATTATTTCGTTTATATGCATCACTGCATCAAAATTATAAAAATACTTCAGGTTTGATTTGTTAAATAAAGATACATTTTTCAGCGTAGTATGATGAAGAGTCAAATAATTAAATAATTAATACGATAAACATTAATGTAAACTTGTTTAAATATTGACATTTTCTATTTAATGTAATTGAATAATTAATTGCCGCGGTTAAACTTCAAAGTATGTTTCCACCATTTAATACGCTCCCGTAAAAAGGCATACATTCGGAATGATATATCTCTCGCATCTGTATCCCAATTATCTGTAAAATGGGTGTAATACATTCATGTGCCTTCTCCAGATTTAATGCTGTAAATGTTTTTCAATTTATTTCGTGTAAAATGAAATAATCGGAGTCTAGACTGGTTTATTTTATGCAAATTGGATCGCATTAGATGAAAAGTGATTTTTTTTTTTAGATTAAATAATGTTAATATGTAGTTTAGTTTACTTAATAAAATAATAGTTGAAAAGTAGTGTTAATATATAATACATTTTGTACTTTTTAGAAAAATCAAATAAATAAATATGTTAATATTTTCTATGATAATATTAGTGATATGCTTAGATTAGACTTTTCCTATTTGACCAGCCACATATATTGTAATACTTGTTCGCAATCTATCATCGAAGTTAAGCAACAATGATCGTGGTATATAAACAAACATGGACGGTAACCGCTAAAGAATACCGCTCAAGATGGGTTGAGCCACTACTTTAAGACCATAATTTTTTACAGGCTATAGGGTTTCGAGATAATTATCCGGTTTCCTTAAAAAATACTTGTTTGCCAATATACTTCAAATAGTAGAGCATTTTTCATATTCACGTGCTTTCCTCTAGGATTTAATAAACAACCATGTACGAGTACCTAACTTCTTCCTACCCTGATGAAGACCCCTGCAATGGCGGTCAAAAATATTGCTACGAGATAATTCGCCACACACGGCTTAACCCAAAAGCCACAATACCAGAACCAGGTACAATTATGTATCCAGGTGGTACTCCGATTGCAAATATAAAATGGCAACGACAAAATAGTATGGCGGTAATTTGCGGTGTCCATACGCTACTACTATGAAATATATATAAAAAAGAATACAAATTTGCTCACACCAGCACTTAGTACTAAATGAATGATTGTATAATTAACGAAAAGCTTTAAAGAAACATTTTGAAATAAATTATTTATTTCAAAAAGTTTAAAAAAATGTGAAAGCGTATCGTTAGTATTTGATTTCACAATATTTTAATTTTATATATCAGAGATAACAGCATATTTTACAAAGCAAGCAAATATTAATTATGTTTTAAAACTATTTCTTTAAAACAAAGTTTAGAACGATAAATTTGTTTCATACTTTTAACGATTAATTGCTTTGTATTTTCTTTTTTTTTCATAAAATTGCTTTTTGAGTTGTTTTTTTTCAAAGAAAAACAAGTTTAAAAAAAATGTAACATTGTTACTTAAAGATGATTTTTTAAATCAGATTTATATTTTCAAAAATTTGGAATAGTTGTGCTAATCAATGATCCCTTTAAAAAATATTGGGCGTTTTATGACAAGTAACTGTCATTATTTACGGTTAAATAATTAATTTATATTGTAGGTGTATAGTTAAATGATATTACTTAATGAATACATAAAAAAATCTAATAGCTAAGAGTAATGTTTCAATTAATCAGTTGAAAACTAAATTCTATTTAATCCGTATTGTTCGAAACAACAAGTATAAAATTTATATTTGATTTTTTTAAAGAGTTAGGGAGAAATAATTAGATTAAATAAAAAAACTTATAATAATACAATCAAAATGTAAAATAACAATTTAAAGTACTTGCAGGAAATGTCGTTATTAAAATGATTTTTATTTACTTTCATAGTTCTTATTATAGTTATTTAATTAATTAATTATAATTTAAAACAATACTTTGTAAATCATACAGGTATATCTTTCATTGGTTGAGACTATATATTTTAACTAAGCCCAAGAACCAAAACCTCAATTTCTTAAATCTCGACCTATCATTATCGTCATTCTAGACGACTTTTAGGCAGAGAACGTACTAAATGAAAGTAAAGTATAGAGAGGTTTATCGAGACCATGGTACAAATTTGAATTTCAGCTTAAAGGTCATTTCAGGCTTTACCTTGAATTTTTAGATCTCAAGTACAAAGCTCTTTATTTTTGATAAATATACCTATTGTATTGTTTATCAGCTTAAATTTGACAAAAAGTTGGAAAATATTACGTTAAAAATTAAGCAACAAAATTGTAATTATCATTTTATATTCAACAGCATATTTTTCATATATTTTCATAAGCCCTTCCGTTATTTTGTCGCAAAACGTAAGCTTTCTCGGATAACTTACTTTAGAATAAATATATTACGCCAATAAATCCAGATTAGGTTTATACTCGGAGCATGATTTCCCTTAATGCTTAACCGATAGGGTGCAGCTTTATCCATCGTTTGTAATAGAACCTGCCTCGAGGAACGCCCTAAGAATCCACAAAGGTACCCCATGGTAGCCCCTTGATTCCTTAAAAGTACCTTACAGTACGTTCTTCAGTTTCTTAAATGTACCTGGCGGTACGTCCTACGGTTTTCGGGTGCGTCTCAAGTTCTCGGCACCCTTTTAAGGATCTGATCCTCGGGAAACCTTAAACAAATATATTACAGCCACCTACTTATGCAAAACACAAAACAATCTTTAATGCGAATCTGAGCCGCCCCAATCTTGTGAGAGGGGAAAGAAAGTGCACAGGGCGGCTGTCTGGATTGTGGGCGAAATCTGGGGAATAGAGATTCCTGGGTTTCAGTACAGAACCGATATGAAAGTCTTGTTTATAAAAATAATAAATTATTATCGTTATTTGAAACAACAAAATACAGCAAGTAGTACAATAATACATAGTGTAATTGTCATAAAAAATCATTGATTCTCAAAATCAGTACTATAACCCATTAACCCCTAAACAGAAACTTCAAGGGGCAAATATTTTTAAAGGTTATTTAATACAAGACATTGAACACAGAAACGTACCTCATTTTTTTTTTATATAGCAATTACTTTTATAATAATCACAGAATTAATACATCAAATAATTCTTATAACAGGTATGGGTTAAGCTGATTGGAGGCATTTGAAATGTGAATTCACCGACGAATATTTCGAATACCTTGGAAAAATATGGTCATTAACACGTTTTTAAAAGAGCCAGAGTCATCAGAGTTGACTAATTTTAAATAACTGGTATCGAAGTCCAAAATATATTATAGATAATAGAAATATAAAAATATATGTAATATACGAGAATATGTAGATAATCTTCGATTTCAGATAAATATACCACTTCCTTCAAAATACATAAATCCTTAGTCTTGCAGCAAAAAACTCTGAATTTAGCAAAATTATTTTTGACTACCGACAGTACAAATTAAATGGTTAATTTCACAAAAAAATGGAATTAACTTTCATTTTAATTTTATTTTGAATAGTTTTCAAGCCGGTTCTATATAAGCCATTAAGATATTTTTGTCAGGTAAAGCAAACCATCTTGTTGTGCGTCATTTATAAATACGATTACGTAATAATATGGAAACATGATTTTTAGATTCTGCTTTATATCAAACTTGAAGTGCACTTCAGTTGAGTTGCTACTGAATATTGTATCAAAGATTTCGTCCGAAAAATTATGTAAATTATATTTTAAGTATTTGGTTTTAAATAGAATAGTGAAGGATATGTTGACTACATATGAAATTATAATTCTATTTCTCCAGAAAGAAGACACTTGACATTATCACTATTCAAGTAAACTGAAAATGTGAAATTTGAGCCATTTGTAGAATCCATTTCCCAACTTCACCGTTTCCTTAGTCATTCCCACGTATTTCATGGTTAGCAACGTGTTACCGAAGAAGGCAATTCGAGACTCGCTGTAGTATACTAATTTCGCAGCCTTAGACTGAGGCCTATTTGAAATCTAACTGATGCACCTAGAATCACGGGAAGGCCTTAAGCCACTCTCTAACAAATAGCTTTTGCGTACGTCCAGTAACGGGTCCACATCTGCATCTCCAAAAACAGGACGGGACAGGGAGGGTTTTTGCCAAGCGAGTATTCAAGTAAAGTATAATATGTTTATCTCAATTATGTAAAAAAAAGGCTTAAAGCAACACAGCGGTTCCTAACTTTTAGACAATTCCTACGAGTGGGTGAATTTTGAAGTTACGGGAGGTGAATGTGGTGAATTGTTTGATTTAAAAAATGGGTTTTTTGCTTTGTTCAGGGGAAGCTGAGAGAGCATTTGTTTTTTTTTTTTTTTCTTTTATTTTCTAGTCAAAAAGATTAGTTTTTTTACATATAATTTTAAAGGGTGATTTATTTCTTAATTTTGTCATGGTTAACACAACAACTACAAAAGGTTTTATATGAATATATAGTTATAATAATAGAAAATATCACATAGATTATTTTAATATAAAATATATTAATTGTATTTAATGTAGTTTTCCATCCCTGCTTTCAGAGAGTGGTTGCTTTCTTAACCCTCTTTTCTCCCCAGTGGTGTAATCTTTAAGAAACAATGTAATAAAATGGCACTCAGAAAACCCTACGAACAAGTCGCTGCCTAATTGGTTCTCGGTACTGTCGGTCGCACACCGTACATCCTATAACCTAACCTGTCTTATAGTCTACATTTACTACCACCATAAGGTAGAAAACCTTTCTCTCTCTCTCTCTCTTTGCACCAGACAAAGATTCCTTAGTGTGGAATAAGTGAATCAAACTTCAACGTACAATAAAAAACATCCTTCTTAAAAAAAACCTTTTTGTTTCCCGAATCTCAGAAGCGTTTACAAGACCATAAGCAGTTAGAGATATACGCCCACAGTATACTTGTAAGAAAACAAAAACAAATCTGTGCTTGAAAGCCAAATATAAAATAAACTTTTGATGTATATAATATTTACGTAGTAAAATACATAAATTGTAAAATTAAAAGTCTTTTGTGAATTTACATCAAATACTCATACATATGCTTATGTTTTTTTTATTTAAAAGTATTCCTCGATAAACAATTAATTTGATATAAATACGAGTATAACGTGTCAAACTGAACCGTTTGAATTTACAGTTTTTAAACAATTATGTTATTTTATACGCGAAACTAATTTTCATTAATATTAAAAAATAAAAAAAGCACGTGCATGTTCACACATGATATATTTTAAAATTTAACTATTAATTTTTTTTCATGATTTACTAAGAAATATTTTTCTTTATTTTTATAATTAAATGGTGTATCCATATTACGTGTCAAAGACTGTAAGTCTTTAAAAGTATAAATTTTGACAAGTGGATTTGAATAAATAATCTGAACGATGAAAGAATTGTTTGGATTTTTTGTGTTAGTCATATGATCCAGTTTGTGAGTGGATAAGTAGAATATAATATATTTTACTGGATTTGCTACCTTTTTTAATGAATAAGCAGATCAATTAAAAATGAACAAAAAACCTTTTACCTAACAATTATGTAATAATGTTTTAAAAATATATCCATTTTGAATAATAAATCTCTGAATTATTATAAAAGCTGAAAAACTTTTTGTTAGATTCAATGTATGTCGGTATTTTTTTGCTTTGAGTAATCTATTTCACATTCTCATATTAAACAACAGATTATGAAATTCTCATTGCCTTTTTTCCTCATTTCTTTTTCGACAACATGGATATTACTATATTTTATATTACTTGAATGTGTAATATTGAAGCAAAAGCCTGATAGCAATTATTTAAGTTATTTATGTATGTTAAATAATATTTATCATATTTCAAAGATATGTTCATTGAGAGAATTATAATATTTTTTTATTTTAAATTTACAAACATTAAAAACGTTAGTTTATTGCGTTCACAAATAATCAATATAAATCAATACAAACAATAGACACAAAAAACAAATTCTAAGGTACAAGAAAGTGGAAGAAACAATGCATAAGATCTATAGGTATGTACTTATGATTAAGTACTAAATTAATAGAAAAGAAGAAAGTCAACAACAATTATTAAAAAGTCCCGAAGCTCGCTAAACAGAAGACTGATAATTACTTTCATATCATGTTTCTACATGAAGAATTTTTTACATACTTATATGTTTGGAATAGTAATTTCAATAAGAAAAAATCGATTAATAGTTTTAAGCTGATATCACTTACCATTGAACATGATTAATATTTTTTTTTTTATACATCCGCACTCATTTTTTACAAGCTTATGCTTGCCATAAATTGTTTCTATAATGCTCCACCAAGAAAAATGATTCACGCTTCGTATTAAGTCAGATTTGCATCCCATAGTTCATTCTAATACATTCTTAATAAATTTCCCCATTGCTATCTATGACGGCGAGATACCTGGGCTTGAAGAAAAAGCAGTTATAGTTTATGCGCTTGCAGCATCTCAAAAAATATTCTATCCATTTTGTCCCTTTGGTTACATGAAGAATAAATAATCACGAGTTCAAAAAAAATACCACTCTTTCCTCATCAATTGAAACCATTGTAGTCTTGAATATAATGCGTACGCATTTGTACACAAAAACCTTTATTCGGTTTATTAAGATCGGATGATTACCTTAATGGTCTGGGTAATTTAATAAGTATATTTCATGTAACTATTGTTCACATATATATTCATATATAAACCAGTTAAAGCGCTTCTCTTCTGCAGCACAGAAGTCTATTTCATTGCATTCAGCGTTGCATTAAATATTACAATAAACGAGTATATTGCACGCTTAAGAGAAACAAAAGACAAGTAATAAATGTAGCAAAATAGCGCCGTAGACATTCATGTACTTCATGAGTGATTAAAGGATCATTAAAACACAAATGTTAAAATATCGCTCTAATAACTGCGAATTTAATTTGGCTACAAAATATTCATTAAGTGCGACAAAGCACGGAGAAGACTAATAAATCGCCCTCGCATAAAGTTTGCAGTGGATTCAGCCAGTTTAAGTCGGGCCATATAAGTAGTAGCCGAGTGCTCAAGCTGGAAAATTAATTAATTTACTTGTCACTTTATCGGAGTCTCGCAAAGTTTGCGCAATAAAAATGTTTAGAGTCGAAGGGCCTCCGGACTGCGGACTTGTGAATGCTCGGGTTGTAAAAGCTGCTGGGCGCCAAAGGCTTTGAGGCTGTAAAACACGGTTGTGAAAATTGCAAAAGCGTACAGATTATCGTGTAAATATTAAGTTTATGTCGCTGTAAAATGTAAAGTCTACAGAATGGGAATGTTGATTATCAGGTTTGACTTTAATAGGCAAACAAACAAAATATTGTAACGCCATTAATAACTACAAGTAACTACTTTAACACATTGTAAGCGTAGTTTTCGTTCAATCGCTGAAGATAAGCGACTTTGCACGTAGACGTAAACTAAAATATTTCGTCGATTGTTGCTTACAGCATGTCGTTTTTTAGGTCAAGATGTCGATTCAAGAAAAATCAGTGATACATGCATCGGGAGCTTAGAGCTCATCATCCGATATCTATAAAAATGCTAAATAACAAAAATATAAAATTATGCATTGAATATAAATATTACTGTTTCTTCAAGTCTGAGAGATTTCACCCAATAGACCATTGGTAATAATTAATTTCTTTCTTTAGATAGTAATTTCGTTTTCAACAGCTAATAACAATTTTCTCAACATATGTTTTAAATGGTCATGAAAATTTAAATGCATAAATGTAATATCTCAGTGATCTTATGAGTTGCATGTTTTTCGACAGCTTGAATCAATTGATACTTTTATTGTGGATGTTTTAAAGTTTTTAAACATTCATAAGTAACATTGTGCTTCATAAATACATATTATCTATATATATAAAAGAAAGTCGGGTTATATTTGTTTTTATAACTCAAGAACGGCCTAACCGACTTGGCTGAAAATTGATGGAAAGGTAGCTTAGAACCCAAAAACGTCCATGGTATACTCAAAATTGATTTGATGAAGAAAAAATATTGAACATTTACGTAAGCATGTTTTCATACAAGACTATTGTAACTTGACAGCTGTCAGTTGAGAAAGTGTTGCCATAGTCAGCAACATAACTAAAAATGACGCAACAGTAGGTATTGTAAGTAGGTACCTACGTAAGGTACGGAATATTTTGAAACAAAAAAAAAAACAAAAGGCAGGAAAAAAAAGACAAGAACAAAATAAATATTAGTGAAAATATCAATTTAATCTTTTATTTGTTAAAAATGTTATAACAAAAAGCAAATGGAAAGGCATCTTCTTATTCTATTGTGTTATTTTTATTTTTATTATTTAACTCAAAAACTGCTGAACCGATTTGGCTGAAAATTGATGGAAAGGTAGCTTAGAACCCTAAAAAAAATTAAAAGATACTCAAAATTGATTTGATTAAGAAAAAATATTTAACATTTACGTAAACATGTTTTCAAACAAGACTATTGTCATTTGACAGATGTCAGTTGAAGAAAGTGTTGCTATAGCCAACGCCATAACTAAAAATGACGCAAAAGTAGGTATTGTAAGTAGGTACCTACGTAAGGTACGGAATATTTTGAAACAAAAAAAAAAACAAAAGACAGGAAAAAAAAGTCAAAAACAAAATAAATATCAGTTAAAATATCAGTTTAATCTTTTATTTGTAAAAAATGTTATAACAAAAGGCAAGGAATCTGACAACTGATATTATTATTGTCTATGGTTACATAGATATTTTGAAGTCTATCGGTTGACGTTTTGTTTCAAGAACTTTCGAGTTTCTATTAGCTTATTGTGCCGACATTTGCGACCGAAACGATCGAATCTTTCACGAAAAAGCCATCATGGAACTAGGAATTGAAACATTACGAATGTAAGGCAGTGATTTGGTGGTTTTGGCATCCTAACCTCGAATACCAACGATGAAATTGCGCGCTTTCAAGTTTGGTACAAAGCGATTTGGCGTATATTCGCAATCCCTTATCACGAACTTCATACTGCTGTTGTGCATTTGGCGGTGCATCTGGAGAATGGTCATTGGGTATATTTCACGGCTTCAAATGTTGTTCAACGTGCTGAGACACCTCCAGCGACAACATTGACAAGTCTCTTTACGATATGCCAAAGCGATCCGTTTGCACGAACTCTAGAATGGACGAGGATTTAATCCGACATTCAAGGTATTTATTTATTTATTTTGTACTTACACACAATTTAATTAACAGAATAACATTCTACACTTATTGCTTTGAATTATGTATGCTAATTCTTAAAAAAAGTGTTTATAAATCAGTAATATTGTCTTTGCTTTTGATTCTGTAGATACAAGGACAGATTCACCATCGAATCGGATCATTCCAACCTCTCGAAGATGCACAGCATAAATTTGTACAAATATACTTCAATGACAATATGGAGGAAGAACTTGATCGAGGTCTACAAAGTCGTGATCAGAGCGGATAAACGACTATCTGGTACACACGTCGTGATACTGGGCAACTACAACAGATATCTGAAACACGTCGTTCATATGACACGTTGCAATACCCAATGATGTTTTGGCAAGGAGAAGATGGATATTATTTCAATATCAAAAGAAAAATCCATTGAATGGTGAGTAATCAATATATATATAATCAATATCATAGTTTTGATTCCGTCATGACATACATTTTTCAGTGCTTGGTTTTGCTTTAGGTTTCCAATAAATGACCAATTACACTGCTTATTACCAGGAAAATAACAGACTTAAAGATTAAGATGTTTTTTTAGAGAAAATTGGACAAATAACCGGCAAACGATTTAAAATCATTTATCTTCACCCCTTTATAATTATGCTACAAATATGGATGTTAGCTTTACATACAAAATTACAAATCTATTTTCTTAATTTCAGGTGAAGAACCTACCAAGAATCTAAGCTCGATGAATTATAACGCATATCGTTTGACGATTCGTCGAAATGCTGACAACTATTTGCTGCGGTTTCGTCGATATGGAGGAAGAACTTGATCGATTTCTACAAAGTCGTGATCAGAGCGGATAAACGACCATCTGGTATACACGTCGTGATACTGGGCAACTACAACAGATATCTGAAACACGTCGTTCATATGACACTTTGCAATACCCACTGATGTCTTGGCACGAGAAGATGGATATTATTTCAATATAGAAATGAAAAATCCATTGAATGGTGAGTAATCAATATATATATAATCAATATCATAGTTTTGATTCCGTCATGACATACATTTTTCAGTGCTTGGTTTTGCTTTAGGTTTCCAATAAATGACCAATTACACTGCTTATTACCAGGAAAATAACAGACTTAAAGATTAAGATGTTTTTTTAGAGAAAATTGGACAAATAACCGGCAAACGATTTAAAATCATTTATCTTCACACCTTTATAATTATGCTACAAATATGGATGTTAGCTTTACATACAAAATTAAAAATCTATTGTCTTAATTTCAGGTGAAGAAACTACCAAGAATCTAAGCTCGATGAATTATAACGCATATCGTTTGACGATTCGTCGAAATGCTGACAACTACTTGCTGAAGTTTCGTCGATTACTGCAATAGAATTCAACCAGACCAAATATATGATATCATATGTACCGAAAAATTCAATTTAATAAAATCTAAAATCTGCTCATTTATTGCCTTTCGGGTGAAACAAAGTTCACCGGGTCAGCTAGTATGAATATAAAGTACATAATATGAATATAAAGTACAACATAAATAGGAAAATATAATACTTTAGTGAAAGGCACCCCAAAGAAAGAAGATACTCGTGGCATAGTATATCTGAATAAAACTGAGAAATGCACTCTTTTACCAAATAAGCAACAACAACAAAAATACAAAACTTCGTGTACGTAAAAATGCATATTTTTTCTAAATCTTATTAGGGTAACACGCATCGCGCGTTTTCGTCTATTCTTTTGGTACACTCACACACAGTGGTTCTCGTTCTAGCAAAGAACAACACCGGGAGGGCAAATAAAAAATACAAACATAAAAGTAAATTGGATGAAACGGAAGATAAAGGGGATGCTGGGATGGTTTGGGGTGCATTCTGCACGGCTTGGGGCTGCTTCTGATTATAGGCAACCGCTGGGTAATTAGACATCAGATGGGAGCCTAAAAGGAAATCAAAGAACTACCCTGATGCACAGGAGATTCTTTCTTCCTGTTTCTCATAGAGCTGAAACTGTACATAAACATTTTTTAAATAATATTTATGCTTCATGATCCTTTATTCAACAGTACAAATTAAAATAAAACATAAAATTTCAAGACGTTTATTAATAATTAATATGATAAAAAGTGTATACTTTTATTGATTATATCAATTTAAAACTCAATTTTATTATTTATATACTCATATACAGAAGAATAAAGACAGTGATTAACAAATCTCACGATGAATTCAATGATGCTTGTTATTTTTTAAGAAACGAGCTGTAAATGAACGAGAAATGTTGATTCTTTAACGTCATTAGACTACAATCTGGCATTTAGGAATCTTCCTACAGTGATAGAACGTTTCTTACAGGATGACTTCAATATATTGGAGAATTTATACGACAAATTTTGTTTAATAGGTATTATTTATAGACATTTTATGGGTGAATGTTCAGTTCCACAAAAATTGTAAGATAGTTTAGAGCTTGACTATAAATCATTATCATCACATTTCGTCAGTTCTAACATGGTAAACTAGTGTGTTACCTCTACCCCATATCCATTAGCAAATAAAGATCTCTTCAGTTACAGTTAAATAAATATCTTTTAATAATACGTAAAAGTTTATAATTTGCTGGAATAGTCATTATTGAAAATCAATCACAATATTTTAGTGTATAAATCTATAATTATTCACAAAAAGTAATAAAAGTGTGCCAGATAAACAGTATTATTTATTTGTTTTTGATGAAAACCTGTTAATTGGAAATTTTACGATGTAAACTTGACACTAAAAATACGACGAATAATGTAGAAAATAGATATACATAAAAAAACACTACTAATAGTTGGTATATATAAACTTTGACAAGGACGCCCATCCCGCTGTGTTTCGGGGAACATTCACAATTATTGCTTCGCCAAAGTTTTCTCGCAAACTACGCTACACAAAAACATCTCTGACACCGTCGCGTATATCTGAAAATCTTTCCGACCCAAATATTCAGCTGCGAGCCGTGACTTTTACGGGATGCCTGAAAAAAGCTTACGTGATGAAAATTTCGCCAAGTAGTTGAGCCCATCCCGCGAAAGGGTTGTTCTTGGAGATGTACCAACTCCGAGAGCTACAGTAATTAGACACCAACGTGTCATCTTGCCTTAACAACTCTATGTGTAAGACGCTTCTATTATACCGAAACGACAATTGTTTTCATTAATTGGCGGACATTTTTTTCAAAACATTTCTTGGTTAATAAAAATATTTAATTACGCGTATAACAAAAAACTTTAATTGTACATGTACTGTAGTTATATGTAAAAGTGACAGAAGAATATACTTATGTAAATAACAAATAAATGTAATGCCAGTAACCAGTAACATAAAATATAAACTTTCATTTTAGAAAAGAAGACAATAAGATGCTTGATAAAAATAAATGATTTATCATACCAAACTACAATTTGCAAAAAAGAAGACCTCTAAGAGTATACAAGATATCTGAATAATTTTTCACCTTGTGTTAAGTCTCACTACTTCAAAGTTTTAAATAATATTTAATGATAACTATAAAAGCTAAGCGAAAAAGGATGGATGACGTTCTCCTATCACAAAAGCTGCTTATAGGCGAAATAAGTGACTTATTACTTGGGTACAATAGTTGTTTTTTTTTAAGTTATTCGAATATGAGTGTAACAATTTTTATTTTTGAAAGTGGCGGTGTTCGAGTTGTGAACAGTTGTAGAATTCGTCCTTATGCCTCCAGGCGGTGGAGCTGTCTCGCCCCGCACCTCGCGGCAGTAAAGCCTTCCTGAAGTGAAATAGTGCCTGCCTGAAAGTGTTTTTCAGAAGTTCGGCCCTTCGTGTCAATAAAAAGCCGGGCGCAATGCGTGGAGTGCTAGAGGTCCCGAGTGCTAAAGTAACGGGTTTATTGTGAAGAAATCGAGGGATTGTGAATTATTGCCAATATATTTTATTTGGCCCATTATTCTGCCATGATGATAATATTATGTTGCAGAATACTTGAAAATTGCGGTCCCCGAATAAGTTATAGCGAAAAATACATAATTCTAAAACGCGTAATAAATATTTTTTAATGACTATTGCGATTAAGCGGTGTAAAAAGATTTGTTATAAAATAATGTCATGAATTTAAGTAACTTAAACAAAAAATAAATATTTTAAATTAACATACGAAAAAAATGCTTTGATTTTTCATGCTGAGGATTTCGATTAAACTTTTTCCTTATTCTATTTACTGTACTGAAAAATTATACGCCCTGAAAAATGATTTTCTTAAGCCTTTTATTTTTAAATACTAAAGTTAGGTTACGATAATTACTTAAAATAACCAGGTTTATTTTTACACATTATTGTATTAATATTTTATAAAAATTTAACATTAAAGTTAATAAGTTATTTAAAAAAAAACATAATAATCATAATAATTATTATATTGTTAGATTTCAATGCTGAACGAAGGTTTCCCGTATAAATATATTCTTTACAATATTCATTTGCCACATACCCAATTTTATACCAGAACATATTATAGTGAAAAAATATATGTGTTAAATTTGATATTCACGTATTTAATTCTTTCTTCGTAGTATCAATCCGGTGGATTGGTTTGCATCAAAGAAATCTTGCATCTCGAACTCCATTCCTCTCAGTCCTCCAAGTTTTAATTATTGTACGCATAAAAAATAATCATGATAATATAAAACGTTTAAAATTACTACATAAGCGTGATATTATTCACAATTTCCAAAACTTCTGAAAAAAAAACTATTTAGTTGGGAAACTAAAAGAATTTGAAATACGCGTAACTCAATAAAATATAATGGGAAACCTTGGTACAAATGGCAAAGTTTAATTTTACACGAATTGTTCGTCTTTCGTTCACCTCTAATATTTGCTACAAAACCAGAGTATTTGAAAACTAAAACTAGAGCTTTTCGCAGACCTGGCAAATATTTAAATGCCGCACAAACATTCGGACGATATCATAATGGATTTAAGCAACGTAAATTTATACTCGATGCGAAGTTTTTTTTATTCTGGGATATTATCATACGATACGCTCTGCCTGGCGTTAGGCTGGAGGCATATCAATGAAGTAAGGCTTGCTACGCAACACACATAAATATAAAAAATACAATCATTTTTCATAAAAATATTTAACGTAACACAGTACCATTATTGATCGCGAATATTGTAGCGAAGCGAATAAATGCCTTTTAAACCAATTATATTTTTGGCGCTTGTCGCCCTTTACTTTTTTCAAGCGCGTGACTTTATAGTACCTACACATAAACTGGATGGGGATATATAACACAATTCTTATTTTCCTTATTATTTTGTCTCATGTTTTATTCTTTAAGAGAGTTCGTTTTCAAATATCTACAATATTTAATTATATACTCTCAGTCACGAACAATGAGGTTCTCAGCATAATCAAGGAGGATAGGCACCTCGTATGAAGCATCTTAGAGAGGAGAGCCCGATGGATCGGTCACATCATGCGCCACGATGGTCTTCTTCGCGACATATGATATGAAAGGATGGTCATGGGAAGAAACTGTAGAGGACGCCTTAGACGGGAGTATTTGCAGCAAGTGTTCAAGGTCATGAGTTGTAGCTCTTTTGCTGAGCTGAAGAGGACTGCAGAGGATTGAGATACAAGATTTCGTTGCTGCAAACCAATCCACCGGATTGATACTACAAAGAATACTCTCATATAATTAATTAATTTATAGCAGCAAGAGTTATCAATTCAATAAATTAAAAAGGAAAAAAAAACATTTTAAAAAATACACAAATAGAAACGTAGATTTTTGTTCATTCTAACGACATTTAAAAATATATTAAAAAATTAAAGACTAAGTAAAATAATATTTATAAATAGTATAAAAATCGATGATTTAAACGTTTGTGTAATTTGTATTCTTACAACATTCAAATAATGTAACGATTTTAGTCTCGTTAGCAAAACCTTACAAAGCCATGAAACGTTAATATATATATATATAGTTAATACCCAATAAAAAACTATTTAATAAATACAAATATACAAACAATAAACCCTAAAAGTACAGAATTTTTCATCTATAGGACGACATAACACCGTTTTTTACAGGCCCCATGGATCCTCGTTTAAAAAATTACCTCGACATACAAGTCACGATTCCATCCACCAAAAACGTTATTTGAACTTAAGTAGACTACTTAATTTAGAACAATTAAAAACGGCTAGTAAAATCTCTGTATTAATTTTTTTGTTCAAATATAAATTTATACCGAAAATAATACTTATTTTTTTTGTCTAAAACACGTTATAGTATAATTAGCCCATTTAGTTGATAATTTATTAATAAAATTCAGGGATAATACAAGCTTACGGGACATAATAATCTAATTGGTATTTTGGGATAATCTCCATAATAGGATGACGAGGGGTCACTAAATACATGTACCGGTTGGCAAGGGGAGATGTCTGTCATTACTTCATCATATAGTAGTCTATTTGCAAACAACTGAGTGAACCAAGGGTGGGGGTCAATAATCAGCCAAATAGATACACCTTCTATTCAAACAAATATATATGTAGTTATTTTGAGACTAAAACCTACGACTCTGTAAATATATTAGTTAATTAATCCGTACGCATTTTCAGCTGAAAGGTCTTACGTGTGACGGATGAGTTTCAGTTATTTTCATTGAATAAACTTTGAACTATTTATTGGAGTGCGTGCACATGCTTTTGTGACCTTTTTGGCTAGGAGTATAAATTAAATGAGAGCTTCTAAATGGATGAATGCGTACAAATTTTCTGTACGGTAAATTCTTATGTATTCACTGTACATTAGAAGTGTGTATGTATTGATCAATAATATATATTATACAAGTACAAGTATATAACCATAATAGCTGAAATAATTATATGATGGAAGTTTGTGGTCACCTAATAACTCAATAGGTAGCGGTTATATAATAATAAGTATGCAACATGTAGGTTTTCATAACCTTATTCTAAATTGAGTGTCTTTTAGGCAAAGCAATGTGTGGTACTCGAAATTGATATGTTGATCATTGTTAAAGGGATCTTAATCAAGGTTTTATGTAGTCGTATTAATAAGCATGTTCTAAATATCACACAATACGAAATAGTAATTTTTAATAAAAATATTACTCCATTTAAAATATATTCATACTAGATGCAATAACAACATAGGAAGTGTAAATTTTTAATTTTTTTCATAATATAACAGATACATTATTCTTGATCAGATATTTTATGCTATAACCATAATAAATAACCACGAAAGGAAAGTTTCTGATATATTATGAATGATGACACGACGTTTTGTCTAGTACACGTATTAGATTACTGCACCACCCTCACTTAGAAAACAAGTGGCCTGCAGCTGGACTTATAGTGTCATATATATATTTAGCAATAAAACAAGTACCACGATTACTTGAATGCCAGGTGTTGTATTTTTTTAATAAAACATGTACAATGTAATACGTCACAAGATTAATAATAATCTTATATTCTTCTTCTTCGTGTCAATAATTAATAATAATCTTATATAATGCTATTATATAATACAATACATGCTATTTCCAATATACTATAATGCTTTTTGTAAAATATTGATACAAAAACCTCATAAGGCTTTAAGTATATATGCATAAGACAAAAGCAAATATGAATATGTGTATGTTTAGCTTTCACGAAATATCTTCAGTGCTTATATAAATATTTTAACTTAATAAATTAACTATGACATTTGTTATGTAAATTATTACGACCAGCAAAAATACTTGGCAAAAAGTCTTTGTGTGCTTCGAACAAGAGTTATAAAACTAACCGTCATGTACAATATACTTGTTTGTGTAATTCTGTACGTTTTATGCGATGCTTAACATTTTGTGCTCAAATTGACTTATACTTAAGTATTGTTGTACAAATTAAACTGCAATTGATTAGTAAGAAGCTTTCACTAAATGAATGTGTTGACTTGAAAATTAAAAGTTCTTATAGCAGTCGATATTTATTCTATAAGCTGGGGACACTCACCGCCCTGGACGTTTCAGTGCTTCACCTCTAAGGGTCCCCCATTTTCAAGAGGGTGCGACTTATTCGGTCCATCGCAAACAATATCCCCGGAAATGAAATAAACATCTTCAGGAAATGGGGCGGCGATACTCAAACACAACACCGTAAGCCATAAAATATTTATTTGTCCCGGGCCGCCGTGCAATCGAAGAGAATAAATATTTTTTTTATCCTAGACAACAAAATTATATGGAAAAAGCTCCGTATTGTAGAGAGCTTTGCGAGGGATTACCGGGTCGTAAATTTCGCAAACGCGATACTATTTATTATGAAAAATAATGCGTAAATATTTAAGTGTTTTCATAGTTTTGTTTCTGGCATTTATTTGTAACGATTCCTTATTTGAAAGATAGTAAAAATATTACAACGTTAAATTTATTATTTGATATATTTTTTTATTATTCTAAAAATCTAAGAATAAAAAAATAAACTAATTTTGTTATTTCATTGAATTATTATTTTATATTGTGGCTTTTGGATTGAGCCATGTGTGGTGAATTTCTTCTATCCGATATTTTCACAAAGTCAACAACCCTGAAGAAGACTCCTTCAACGGAGGTCAAAATATCGGATAGAAGAAATTCGCCACAATATCAAATCTGGCCGTGAAAACCTAAGAAGTTATTTATTATTTTATGTAGCCTGAATAGTAAAAAAATATATATTAACGAAAGAAGAAGAAATACTCGTACTTTGTGCTTTCTTCTAAGCTCAAATACTTCGAACACTGTTTGAATGTAACATCCAAAAGAAATAACTTTTAATTCTGGATATTTTTCTTGCCATGCCCGTTGCATATCTGAAATATACAGTCATTACAAATTGCCGCCACTCATTTCTATTAGTTACACTAGTTAGTACTAATAATCTCTGCGCTCGATGTTTTAACTACGAACATTTAGTTCCCGATAACCTATTTTCTATTATTATATATATACTATTATATTTAATATACTTTTTAGAAATTATTACATATTTTCCATACTGGACGACATGTTTCGGCTACATCGGGCTACCGAAACATTAATATAAGTATAAAATAAGTTATTTCCATTCGCATCTTTACCTTCACAAGCTCTCTTCATTTTTAATTTCATCACAATGAAAGGTTTTATGATGCATTAAGACAATAATATTCGTTTTTGATAAAGTACAGTAGTATTTTTACTTTTAACGCGACGACCGTTACAGATTTAGTAGTTACATTAAGCGCGAGGTGGCCATTACAAACTTAATGGGCTGAATAATTTTGCAACTAATCTTTCTTCCATTTGCCATCATATCCGCTCTTTAGTTAAAGCATATGACTAAAACAAACGCGACACTTAATAATTACTTTAATTTTATTTTGAATGTAATAATTTATTCGTGGCCTTTACATATTTACGTAACCAAAATGTACTCGTATGTAATTTATAAATAATATTAAGTAAGTATATTTGTATAAATTTAAAGTTCTAATCACTTTTTGGTTTTTCACTTTTACATTTCACATGAATTCAAAAAGTGTATAATTATATATAAGAGTATTTTCGATTAACATTTTATTTTTATTTTATATGGTCATTAATTAATAAGATCTTGTGTACAGCGTTACATATTTACAAAACAATTCTATCACAACATTAAACATATTAATTTTATAACAACAACTCAACATTTTTCATGGCTAAATTAAGTGATTCCTTTTCTCACAAAGTAGAAAAATCTCAAAAAAAATAACTGCCTACCCAAACATGTGACAAATCACAAATTTCCGTAAAAAAATTAAACTCTAATATATCAGAAATAAACCTGTATATTTAAAATCTGTTATTATAGTAGCGTTTACTTTACTATAATATAAATGTTTAACAAATCTCAAATTTCTCACTTTACGTACAAGTACATTAATATTTTTTCTTTGTATTTTCTTTATATGATTTTAGATCTTGGCATTCAGATGCTTTGCGAAATATATTATAAAGCTTTTTCTAGAAGACGATAGGCTTATATAATGACTAAATGATTTTTGCCAGGTCTAATTAAATTTCTCAGTACTTGTGTTCGCGGCTGTCGTGGTCGGAGACGTAGAATATATTTTATTAAAGAGTTCGCGTAATTGACCTGACGTTCCTCCTTCAACAAGGTTGCCATTACAAATTAAATGGGTTGAATAATTCCGTGACTAACCAGGGTCTCATAATTTAAACATGGAAAGGCCCCGAGCAGCATAAAGTCGCCGAGATGGGAAAATTTATTTCGAAAAAAAAAATGGAACCACCCGCCGCCATTATTTCGCTAGTGCGCTAATAAATTTATGATGGGGCATAAAGTTCCCCCAGTTTTTAAGGTTAATAAACCGACAGGTTTCTCCTGAGCTCGGTAACACTCCGCCTGTAGTAATTCACCCACATCGGTATACGGAAACTAGAAAATTGCACACAAGTTACGAGGTAAAATATGAAATAATCCACATTATACTACTAAGTCAAAGTATTATAATATACGAGTAATACAGTTCGAAAAATATTTCTGCATTAAAACTGTTCTAGTTGTTTTTTTATGTGTTGGAAATATATATATGAACATATGCATGAGAGAATTTGGTAGAGGATTTATGCGCTTCACGTACTTTATGACTCTCAATAAGATCACTTGATTGCTACTCGTTAGAAGAATCTGTCCTTTTTAAATTGCATCTTAAAGATATTCAATTATACGTTAGACAACATACAGTTACTGGAAGAAAATTAAAGCCTGAGATAAGGTTACATTTTTTTTTTCGAGTCGACATATCGATCATATAAGGATGCTTGGAAAGGGTTTTACGGGTCTAAATATCGATGGTTTCGGATTCAGCAGCCTTTTAAGATTAAATATTTTAAACATAGAACGTATACAGAAAAGCTTGGAAATGCTTGGAAAAACACTGTCTATGATAGAAGCGATAAAAAAGGTCTTAGTGAATCTATTGAACGCCTGAATTCAATGTATTGCATATCAGATGAACTGCTTTTCTTTGATTGAAATCGATTTAATTATTAAATAATACTCTCATACAATCTAAAACTGGAAAATGGATTAACCTGATACATTTTTTGTTTCCTTTGTTCAATCCAGTTCTACATTTTGTAGTTTCACCATAAAAAATAGCAATAATCGGTGACATTTCTGTGTTAATTTTTTTCAGTAACTATTTATTATTATAAATAAATATTTTTTCATAAAAAACACTATTATAGTTTCACTTCATAAAATTTCTTGTCTTCTTAAAATAAAAATTGCTGCAAACTGCTTGCTATGTGGAATTGCAAACAGTTGTCCAATACTAAGCACTCCGCAAGTCAAGAGTAATAATACTCATATTCTTGCTCCACACAAAAATATGGTTCGCAGTTACTATTCTCGCCAACACCGGCGTGTACCCCATTTTGGCACTTGTACGTGGTGAGCTATGGTACTTGCACCTCTGAACCGGCACCAAACCTTTGTCAGAGGGACCCAAGTGCCTCGGGGTGCCAGTGACTTACAGTCCGCAAACATGGACCTTAATTGTTACTTACAGGTCCACCGTAGAAGCCTGAAGGCACCCTTGCATTGCAGGGATATAAAAGCGAGGTTACTTTGCAAGTTATATAATATTATTTTTTACTAATATATAAGCATTACCAAAAGAACTCTTTAACGTGAGCGATATAATTGGGTCGAATCCTCACATTTGCCGTTTATTTATATAAAAAAAAAATAATATGTGTAAAGGGTTGGTGTTTCCTATCTTCTTCGTGTCAGCGACGTCAAATTATTTTTTCCCAATATCTGGCAACATCGATAGCTCGTGTGTTGCCCAGCATTAGGTCCTGAGATGTGCAACTTGTTGGGCACATGGAGCAGCATCGTAGGTGTGAGGCGGTCTGCAGGTCTCCACAGTCGCACAAAAGTGTCTCTCCCTGCCGAAGCATTCCCCACCGCTCGAGGTTGTCCTTTGTTCTACCAACTCCGGTTCTTAATCTGTTTAGGGATTTCCAGGTCGGCCAGTCAAGGCTCTTGCCAGTTGGGAGGCCTTCCTTTGGAGTAATGAAATCCTCTGGTGCGATTTGTTGCCAGAGTTGGAGTCTCTCATTTTCAGGGCCGGATGTGAGAGGTTGTGTGGATTTCAGAAAGCTGCTTTGAGACTTCAATCTTGGTGTTTGGGGTATCTGATTATACAAGCAGTGGGACGGTTGGTTGATTGCCTAACGCATTTCTTCGGCGCATATGACTTTGCGTCTTATGTTCGGTGGTGCGATACTAGCCAAGGGGTATCGTTTAGAAATGGGTGTTGGTTTAGGGCAGCCTGTGACGACTCTGCATGCATCATTCAGGGCAGTATCCACTTGATTACAGTGGGCTGATCGACCCCACACTGGTGCCGCATATTCTCCGGCTGAGAAACAAAGTGCTAAAGCTGAGGTACGAAGAAGGGGTGGTTGGGCTCCCCAGTGAGTGTTGGTCAGTTTTGCGGATGAGGTTGTTCCTTGTTGCAACTAGGGGTGTTTCCTATAAATTTGTAGGACTATCAGTTGTTGAAGAAGATGATCGTTTTTTTGCAATTACATATTTTTTAACATAATGTCATCTTAAAAATCATTCGAAAACTTACCTATTTATTGATATTTCAACGAATATATCATCAGACCATGCTTATCCATTTTTGCAATTCACTTACCCGTAAAAAATATAGTATTCAATTAGAAACAAACAAATAATCTTTATATATATTCTCAAAGTGATGACTAAATATATTTCTTTACCGTCTAATAAAGACTATATTAACTATAATTCGGTCTTATAATCAAATTTAAAATCACTGAAAATAGGTATAAACTTGTAAAAAATTAAATAATATCAATTATTTACGTAAATACTCAGTAATCGTGGTGCGTTTTCTTTAGTATTTTAAGAAAAACAAAAACAATGGTAATGACTGTAGGAAATAAACACAATAAAATGCAACGTACGAGTAGTAAACTTTTGTGTTGCAATACATCTGCACTATATATAACAATATAATGTGATGGAGGATGAAAGGCACGGAGGGAGCAGGCAGAGCGAGGTAAGGTGAGATATGAAGTGCAATTCGGAGGGGAGAGGAGCAAATGGTTTCATTAGTAGAGGGGGTAAAGATATTATATTTGCTATCGCAAACTCGCACGCTCCTTGCCCGGACTAAATGAAATAAAATGTGTATTTCGTATATCCCCCGACTGACAGTAAATTTGCATTAAACTTGGTGTTTAAATATCCGAGGATGAAACTTATTAGTAGATTAATGAATGACGTCACGAACAATGAGGTTCTCAGAATAATCAAGGAAGATAGGCAACTAATAAGAACCATCTCAGAGAGGCGAGCCCGATGGATTGGTCACATCATGCGCCACGATGGACTTCTTCACGATATTGTGGAGGGGATGGTTGAGGGTAGAAACTGTAGAGGGCGCCCTAGACGGCAGTATTTGCAGCAAGTATTCGAGGACATGAACTGTAGCGCTTATGCTGAGCTGAAAAGGGTTGCGGAGGACCGAGAGGAATGGAGATCGAGATGCAAGATTCTGTTGCTGCAAACCAATCCACCGGATTGATACTACGAAGAAGAATGAATAGAACTAGAGTTTTTCATTAAAATTACTTGTTAAATACCGTTTTTGCCGATACATGTTTGTTTTTTTTAACATTTCAATGTCTTTTTTGCATATTGAATCAATATTTTTACAACATATAAACTTCAAAATATACTCACCATAGTGCATACATTTTTCCTTGATTTATTTTTAAAATATAATTACGTATTATTTTTATTACTTAAATATACATATATTAAACATAAAATTCTTTTTTCAACGCGTCAGTCCAAGCACAAAATAACGGCAGAAGCGGGATGCGAACCGCGGACCTTGAAACCAACCTATGCCCAGGTTTCGGCGAATCGCGCCATTGCTATGCCCATCGATTGTATTTATATATTGTTATTATCGTACGACAGATGTCGCCATAGTATATATTCAAAGTATGTATATTTTTATTATTATTCTATCAGTATTCATTTATTCACAAGCTTATATTACTCCGGCAGTCTATTTATTTTAGTAAGTACCACTCTACTATTTTCACTATTTTCGCTAACATTATACATAATACATGAAAGTATTGTAGGCCTGTTTTCATCATTGTTATATATCTTTACAACTTTTTATAAAACATAACTAGCTAAAGTTAGTTTTACTGCTTGAGAATACTATTTATTTCTTAGATTTTTTTTAAATTATGTAATTCTTAATATTTTTATTCTTAATAAACCTGTATTAAACTTGAAAATTATTATTAAAATTACTATATGGTTTATTTTAAAGTACTATTATTAATTTTATGCACGTAAGAATACTAAAAATCAAACATAATATTTTTTGTAATAAAGATTTTTAATTAATTTCTTCAAGGAATTCCACTTTTGATATTATAATTTACGGCTCATAATCTCTTATGGGGGGTTGTTTAGTATTTAAAGTAAAAATTCTTTCGTCGGTTTTTTTATATTTTATTTTCCCTTAATAGCCGATCGAGAGAAGTATACTCTTTTAATTAAAACTTGGAAAATATTACAAATATTCAGGGCATTCCGTTCGGAAATACAAAATGCGAGTCAAAAGAAAACTCCAAGATGCGGAAACAAAACTCAGGGGTGGGTTTCATATTATTTCATGCCATAAACCAGAGATTCCCAACCTGGGATGTGACCCTCCGAGGTGGCGACAAAGTCAAAAGACAGACGAAGCAATAGGTTATCATTAATAAATAAAAAAAAAATTTTAAACCATCTTACATTAAAAAAAATTTACATATGACCACAAGTTTTGGGTTTAGATTTCTAATTTATATTTTTGTATTGAAATATTTTATATTTAAATATATTGATTGATTATAAATAAAATATTAATTAACATTTTGCTATAACATCTAAATATACTCGTACTTCATCTAATAAATTTACTTTGATTTTGTAATATGAACATAATGTTTTGAATATCTAATTTATTTAAATTATAAGCAAGATGTTTAAAATAATATAATTGTATCCGAATTAAATTAATACCGATTTCATTGATTCATCAGTATATTTAAAAATGAAAAATGCACACGTTAAGATTTCTACTTTTAAAATTAAAAATATTTTTACAGTTTTAGACGAGTTACAAATTGTTTGTTTTCATTCAATATAAATATATTGTCGTTTATATTCATAATTAAAAACATTTTTAGGTGTTAGGATCAGTTCATTTAGGCATGTTAAGTTTGATTAAATTTTTATACAGTCAGCCCTCATAAAACATTTTTATAAGATTGGATGATTAGCCCGATGTTCTCGACGCCTGAACCATTTTGTAATGAAGAGACGGATCAATCCAAAGTAAAAACAAATAAGACACCTTTGTATTAAAAATCGCCGCAAACAACAAAAATCTCCGTTAAGAATCGTAAAATGCATTAAAGGAATATTGATTGTAAATTGCTTCAATACGAATATTAACTTAAAGCTAACATTTTAATTTGGGGAGTTACAAAAATGATTGGGAACCACGTTTATAAAGTATGGCGGAATTGTTTTTACGGGGCTGTAAAAATATTGTGAATACCTTCTAACGTCCGTGAACTAAAGCGCCACCGGTGGTGCTCGAGATAAGTTTTGAAATGTTTATTAAATTTTGACTGCGGCCCGGCCGGTTGACTCTTCAGGGATGGGGGCGCACCCCGACTGATGAAACTTTATTCATTATGGTCCGAGGAATAAAAGGTTAACTCTAACCGCCGCGATAACAGCGAACCGAACCGAGAATATTTGAGTACAGTGTTGTTAAACCTTCTACGTAAATGATTCTCGAAAAACAGAAACTTGCTCTAATATCCGAAGCATATGTTTTAGTGATGAGGCCTGGATCATTTAGTCCTAAAGAGTGATCTAACTAAATCCACGCTTACAATATGCTATTATCGCTGAACATAAATACATTCATAATTAAATGAGAGAAACCAATGATCTTTCGTGCGATCGGCAATATGGCTTCCGCCGTAGTCGGTCATGCGGCGATCTCTTAGCATATGTCACACATTTTTGGGGGAAATCTGTCGAATGCTTTGGAGAGACGCAAGCTGTTGCTCTGGATATCTTCAAGGCGTTCGATAGAGTCTGGCATCGCGGTCTGGTGAGTAAATTACCATCTTATGGACTAACTCCTTCCCTGTGCTCCTTGATTGAAAACTTACACATTTCTCGCATGCAGCGTCCAGCCTCCCTGGCTGAGCGTCATAGAGTGCACTGGTCTTGACCAGGTATACTCTCCTGCATGCGTTTATATAAAAAAGATAACTTATTTTATTAAAAAATCATTCAAAATTTACCAAGAAGCTAGACCTATAAGTCATTTTTTGTTGCAATTGGTAGTCAAAAATACCAAAAAAAAGTGTTTTCAATAAATGTCTTTCTTCATTCCTACTTATGATGTTTAATAAAAGTGCGTATTGAGATGTAAAATTGATTACTTTTGTCAAATTTTATCATCCAGAAATGATTATAAGTAATCAGTAAATTTTTTCGATTTTCATAAAATACGTAAATTTATTCATTGTAGACATGAAATTGACGCAATATTTCTTAAATAGTATGATAGTTGAAGTAGGAAAAAGGTTCATTTTCACTGTTCTAACCATTAAAAGTTAACGGTGGAATGTCACCAGACTAACTCGAGGGTTTTCAGTCACAGACTGAGATACGTACAGATAAGCGTGAGCTCAACACCACCAACAATAGCCTCATTCCACTAAAAAATAATATTCCACCAAAAATACCACAATTCTACTAAAAAAATCCCGTTTCGTCAAAAGTAGCCCCCAAATACCTCATAATGACCGAAACATCTTTTCATTGCTTTTTTTAACTGGCGGTTCTTGCGATTATCATACAGTCTAAATTACTTAGCACTTGGGTCGTTATGAAAACACCCAGGATTATTCTGACGATTCAAAGATATAAGGTGAGGAATAAATTTTAATTTTTGGAATAATATGTACAATTATCATTATATGTGATAATGTTAGCCAACTTTAGAACTGTTCATCTAAAAAAGAAACTAGCTATTAGTAGTATATGAAATTAAATTAATTTTTGATACATTTATAGCAGGTCAGTATGGAAGAATGGTAAAATATTTGCTTACCATACCAAAGTTCGTGCTATTGATCTCTGATAAAAACTAGAAACAAGATTTTTAAAAGATTTATAAGCTTTATAAATACCCTCGGTTGGTGTGAATTTGATCGCTCTCTCATAAAATTTCAGTCACAGCCTAATAATTAAATTGGGATTAGATGAAAATTTACCAGTAAGCACCACCCATTTATGGTACATTACTGTTAAAAATAGACGATATGTTAATGCCGGTCTGTTATTTATGATATCGGTGGATCGATATGCAGTAAGCGTCATACAAGAGATTTTTTCACTACTCTGTCGGTATTTTCTTATTTATTTTAGGTAAAAAATCTAAATAGTTTATATAAACATAAAAAAGAGTGTCACACATAAACTGAGAAAAGTATAAGCGATCCGCTTTGCTTTGGAAATAAAACCTCTTTTAAATCTATGCATTTCAATAAAATTGGAAAAAGTGATACTACCAAAGTAGCGCTCTAGCGCGTGAAACAAAAACCAATTCAAGTATAAAAACTAAGGTTGTGTAACTGAAGCTTTTCGAGCAGATTTTTTCAGTGGGTTTTTCCGGTACACTATACCAGTGCTGGTTCAGTGAATACCAAAAACGGCGCCAGGAATGCCTGAGATCGGAGCCGTTTGAGCTTCTCGTATAAGGGTTATGGCTCAAATAAACGGAAATGAGGGCAACTAGAGTACGAAAGAGAGTCCTTTCAGGTCTTAAGACCTTCGTAAGGATTAATGATCCGTGGGAAATTCACGCAGCATAACTTAACGAGAACTTTCTTATTATTAAGACGTTTTATGGCAAAACAACTCTAGCGAAAGGATTGCCCAGTTTCTGTTATACTTAAATACTTTTTTACAATGTAATGAAAAGCTCCATTTAATGGATAGCTCACATTGTATTCGGTATTGTCGGTAATACATATTTTCATAATAGTGAAAACTTTGTAAGCGTACATTATTTTTATAACTTTTGAAATATTTCGCTGATTACGAAAAGAGAGCTTAAAAAAAGAAATTATCTCAAGGCCTAAACAAAATTAATATGATTTTAATATAAACTGTAATATAACCTTCCAACAAAAAAGGTTTTTTATAATTTCAATGAAAAAAAAAATATTAGTTTATAAATAAAAAAGAACTTCTTTAGGTTTTCACGGGCAGTTTTGACATGGTGGCTTTTGGGTTAAGCCGTGTGTAGCGAATTTCTATTTTCCAATTTTTTGACCGCCATTGCAGGAGTCTTTTTTCAGGGTTGATGACTGTGATGAGATGGTGTCTGGAGGTAGTATAGCCGTCAGCACAACGTACTTCGTGGAGGTACGTTAGGCTGACGGCTAAGCTACCTCCATACACCAACTCATCACTAAGTCATCAACCCTGAAGAAAACCCCTGCAATGGCGGTCGAAATATTGGAAATTAGTAATTCACAACACACGGCTTAGCCAAAAAGCCACAAATGAAAAAAAAAATCTTTTATTCCTGTATTGTGAAAACGAAAAATATTGGAAAATATAATAAAATTTCATTTGATAAATCTTCAATGTTTCAAAAATGGAGTGTTCTCTGAGTATGTTTGAGTATCATTTTACGTGTTTCGAGGTTTGTTCAAAAATGTACACCGTCGGATAGTTTTTTTTTTAAATTTTCAATAAAAATGTATTTCAGATAAGGAAAAGTTCTTTTTTAAAACAATTGAAAGCGAAATCACTATTTGTCATTTATATGCAAAGCGACTTTGGAGAGAGTGAACGAGAAACTTGATGGGAGCGTCCTTAGGGAACAGGAACGAGAGTGAGAGGAATGCAAGGGTTGGGTTAAAGGGTGAAGACGTGAAGTGGTGGGCGGGGTTGGTGGAGGATAACAACCCACAGCGACACCTTGTGAAACCCGAAACTTTATAAAATAGGAAACAGCTTTTTTGTCTAAGGACTAAGAAATTGTCACACGGGACAAGCATTCCGTGGATTCGTGCTTGTGTTACGAGAACATCGCAGAAAAGAACATGCATTTAATATGTTTTTTTTTTTCAATTTAAATGGTGGCAAGAGAAACAATTAGTAGATTTTATGACGCTTAACATAGAATGGAGAAATGGCGTGAGGAATATTTTTTAATGTATATAAATATCTCTAGAGATATAAACTCAAATATTTTATAAGAAATTTTGATAATACCAATTCGTAAATATTATTTTGGTAACTTAACTACTGATATTTTATTCCAAAAATATATAAATTATGATTTATCAAATATGCTTTATAACAACAACAATAGCTCATATTTGTTAGAAATTATAATATGATTAAAGATGGACTCCAGTGAGTTCGAAAAAGTTGATCACAAAAATAAATTTGAAATCGAGACTTTATATTTTTAATTTGTTTATTTCCTAATTCAAATAAATATAAAATTATAACACAAATTTAATCAATAAAACTATTATTTTCACTGAAATAAAATTATTTGTTCACTCTTGTCCAACCCGTATCTATCTTCAACTAGTTGAAAGGTTTTTTAATTGAATAAAGTAATTAGTTATTAAATTTTGAAAATTCAATTCAAGTTATTGAAATGATTTCAAGTAAGTAGATTAAGTCCTATAATATGGTTATTATTATAAAGAAATCCTTTTTTTATTATTATGAATTTATAATAAACTAGCGTGTACCCGGCATGCGTTGCAATTCCACTAAAAAAAAGAAACCGCAGAGTTTTTATGAAAGCGCCTCGTCGGGAGCCTCTCGCCTTCCGATTGGATAAGTCGGACTTGAGGCGTGACTGGAGCCAATAAGAGACAATAAACTTAGGTTATGTTGTTCTTATCTAAATTTGACAGTGGCGCCCATATGTGTTTTTATTTATTGGAGTGTTTTTGGATACACAATGTTTTTTTTGTTTTTCAGCCATCATTTACAACTGCATCGCGTATATGAATATACTTTGCGGAACGCAACTTGGTTTGATTTAATCAAATGTAGAGGAGTCGTTCAGTTTCCATTTTCGCGTACATGTATTGATGGAACAAACGTCGACCTTTTAAGATATGATTTTCAGCGTTTTCACGAATCATCAATCGATATGAATAGTAATTCATGGCACTGACTTTCTTAGTCGTTTCCTCATCTGTTTGTGAATTTCTCAACGGGATGTTGAAATCATCATCATCATCAGCCTGTGTCCGTCCACTGTTGAACGTAGGCCTCCCGCATGAGTCTCCATCCTCTTCGATCCTCCGCCTTCCGCATCCAGGTCACTCCCGCTATTCTTCTTATGTCGTCAGTCCATGTTGCAGGGGGTCGGCCAATGCTTCGTTTGCCAGTTCTTGGGCGCCATTCCAATACTTTTCTTCCCCATCGACCGTCGTCTCTTCGACAGATATGTCCTGCCCATTGCCACTTGAGTGTGCCTATTCGTTGGGTAGCATCCACTACTTGAGTTCTTCTGCGTATTTCCTCGTTGCGGATTCTATCTTTTAGCGACACTCCGAGCATGGATCTCTCCATAGCACGCTGGGTGACTTTTATTTTATGGGTAATCGATGCGTTTCTAAAACTTGCTGAACATGACCATTTGTACGATGAAGAATGATTTGCGTTCGGCAGTGCTAGTGATAAGAATTGTACTTTCGTATTTTTGTCAAGAAATGTTTTGATTCACTTGTATCACCCGATACCAACGTTAATAAAGGTTCGGGTGGTGAATGTAATTCTGGCAATTTCAATTTTCCTGTAATCATAATTAGGATCGTAATGGAAAGCACTATGATTTAAATCAGCATGCAGAGTACATCTGGTACGATCTACGCGTTCTCGATCTGTTTCCAATCTTGCTTCCCGTTGCTCATCTGTTTCAGATGAACGGGTTTGAGCAGTGTGTACTCTAACTGTTTCCAATCTTGCTTCCCGTTGCTCATCTGTCCAGATGAACGGGTTTGAGCAGCGTGTACTCGATCTGTTTCCAATCTTGCTCTCCTTTGCTCGACTGTTTCTGAAGCTTGGGATGTCCTTTTCATTCGTGCTTGAGTTGTACTCTTGACCTATTGCTCTTCGTTTGGATGGTATAATTGATATCACAGTGAATGTTACGTCTTGAAATTCACTTTTGAAAAATAAAAATAAATTGATTGATATAATACTAACATTAAGGTTATCAAATAACAATATGTGGTGAAATAATTATAATTTTAGACTTAATTTTAATTACAAAAATATAATACCTAGTATTTCATAATATCTTTTTAAATTGAAAGCAAAAAAATTATTATTGTATTATGTCTTAATACATTAAAACTAATCACATACCAATTAATTTTTAAAATAACCTTTTTCAATTGTTGTACCCGCACACATATATAACCTGTAAATATGTATGTACTAATATAGGATCTTGTCCATACATATATAAGCCACGGCCTGTTTTTATTTTTTTCATTATTGAAGATGGTCTTCAGGAAGGCCGAAACATGTAAACGTTAAAATAAATTGTGAATCAAAACTAAATATTTTTAATTTATTAATTTTTTACTTAAAATTAATTATAAAATTATGATATAATACTATCCGAAGCCGACCAGCAATTGGAATTCCAAAATTAATTCTTTCCACTGTATATCACACACAATTAATACGTAATATTTATTTTAATTCGATAAACAAAAAAGTGGACAAAAATTCTAATATTAAAATAGTTTATTCGAAAATCGAATTTTGTTTCAAAATATTCAGTACTTTACGATAGTACCTACTTAAAATAGTTACTTAAAATAACTTCAGGTGAGTGAATTTTTGCTTACGGCGTTGCTATGGGAACACAGTGTTCTAAATTGGCCGTTCTGTATTACAATAGTCTTGTATGAAAACATGTTTTACGTAAATATTCAATTAATTTTTCTAATTAAATCGAAATTTTGAGTATCCTATCTTTTTCCTTTTACTATCAGCAATAAGTCGACAAAGTTTTATTGCAATCGGGTTAATGGTGTCGGAATGCATCAACGACAGACAGACACACACACAGACATTCATTTTTATATATATAGATATATTAACAAGAAATTCATTTGAAATTTTTGTACTGAAATCGTGTAGTGTTATGGTGGTATTATATTTTGTTATAATATGAGCATGTGCACACAAATTTCAAAATTATATTACGCAGGTAGATAAGAAAAAGTATGGGGTGGCAAAGAAAATTTGTTGTTGTTGAGTAAACAAAGATATCGGCTTTGATTACAAAAGAAAACTTTACGGGGCTGAAGAAACTGGTCCGTGCGCCGGGACTGAAAACATGACTTCAGCACAAGTGTAAATACGCCTAGAGACAAGAGAGAAAAATCTGTGTAAAGAAAACATAAAAGCGTTACGCATTTCACTACTCTGATGAAGGTTTTTTTAACAGTTATCAAAATTACCAAATTTTGCTTCAGTAAATTTAAATCTTTCCCAGTCGTCTCGTGTTTGTAGATAAAATGATTTACGTATTTGATCCTCACCAATATTGTATTGAATATAAAATATCTATAAAAGTATACGATGTCGTGCAGTGGGCTGGATAAAATGACCGCTGACTGTTTCAAGGCTTCCACTAGCGTGAGACAAGGCTCCATACTAGGTCAGTTTCTGTTGACCCGCGTAATTTCATATTTTACAAGACTGTTCATGTAGCCAACCCTTTCAACTTCTGAAGTATTATGCATTGATACTGTAAATTTAATACTCTAGAGCAGATTAAGAGGAAGTTATCGTCAAGTTACAGGGAAAGTGCCTGTGACTGTGCATGCAAATTAATACAAAGAATATCCATTTTCTATGGAACGGCGCCTGTCAAGATAAAGATTAGATATTTACCAGAGAGCGTTAGATTTTGAAAGAGCCAGAATATTTCAAATATCTTGAAGTATTGAGAGCGGTGGTCTTCAGAAATAGCTCGTTTTCCAACATGTAAATATTTCAGCTTCATTTTACTAATATATTTTACTAATATATATTCATATTCGGGATTCGCAGCTACACTAAATAAAAAACACTGCATATTAAATGCTAAAGAACTTTAATTATTAAGACGAACGTTATAAAGAATACTAGTGAGGTAAAGCTCTCTGCTTGTGCTCTAGAGCCGTGGGAAAACAACAGTACATTGCAAGGTACTAACATTTCTTGTCTAGATTCACAAAGACACTGTTTTGCAGCTCCCAATGCGGTTTGTATTTCTGATAAAACAGACATGGCAAATCCTTCCATATTTTTTGCTCTGTTATCCCAAATGGTCGCAAGGCGGGTCAGGCAACTCTGAATTGCCTACTTGAAAATACTGAAAATGTACAACTGAATTTTTCTTCAGGCCAAGCCAAATTCAACTTAAGAGTTTTGTATTTGTACAATATTATTTCCAACGTAACCAAAAGGCTTTAAAAAACCACTTGTTATTCAATATACTTGTATTTTATCACTTTTAATAATTGTATTTGATCAATAGTTATTTGACGACAAAAATCATTATAGAGCTGTGGGACGCTATTTAAATAAAAGGAATATTTAAGTCATCTACCGACGCCATGATGGTTAGTTGAAATGGCGCCAATAAACTGGCAAGCAAAGTGTTAGCCAATCCTCTGCTAGATAGTTCCGTCTTTTATATGTCAGATCTCACAATATTAAAACATCATTATCATACCATATCCGCTCACCTAACTAGAGCATATGGCATTCACAAAATCGTAATAAAAAACATGGCAAAAGGAAACTACACCCGAAAGGCAAAAGATCAAAAAAAATGGATACTCTGGATGCTTACTTTCAACAGACACGGACAAAATGATGACGACGACGGCCATAATGATGGTGATAATATGCAATTCATCTTTATATTTTTTGGTGTAAAATAATGTATAAAGTTGATTTTACATTAATATTTAGAGGTTAAGTTGACAAAACATATCCCCTAGTGATTAGTTCAGGGAAGCTCTGAAACACGAGATAATACGCAACCTGGGGCGCAATTTATTATTACACATCTCCAATAAACGATGTTGATATTTTTTTAGGCCTTTTGATAAAAACAAATATTATACTTCAAATAAGAAAATAAAGCTTAGGTAGATAAAGTAAAACAAACTATTTATTTTATAAAATAAAAATGCATCTTTTTTAATGTAATTTTTATTTGTACAAAAAAAGTTTGATGAAATTTTCTTTGTAAATAATATGGTTTTTACTAAAAAATAATTTGAAAATACTCGAGTGGAAAAATATTAATCGTTTCATTTATTTAATTTAATGAGTTACTTTTGATTTATGGTGTAAATAAAAATATGTAATTAAATATTTATAGAAACGCCGTTTTTCGGCTGATAATAAAGTTAAACATTCACCACGTGTAATCTATTGGGTTGTCGTTCTTAAGAACCAAGTCCAAATGTAAGTTAGAAGTTGGATGCATCGGCTTAGCAAACGTCCGAAAGTAAAAAAGGAAAAGGTCCGAAGGTTATACACAGTATGTATTCATCGAATAGCGCAGAGATGACATGTCACAAGGTGAGAATAGTAGTATCTGACATAATTGTGTGGTGGAAATTTGTGGTGGCCATATTCAACAGCTACATAGCAAATAATAAAGAAACCATTTTTTTAAAGTAAAACGCTCACATAAATGTACACAAACGTAAACGAAATTATTTGTGGTATCTTTGCTCAAATATAAATACCGTTGTAGTAAAAGTGTATTTCAACGCATTAACTATCGATCTTTCATATTGCACTAAAATGAAAATAATGTAGAAGTATCATAATTATTGTCTACTCTTTCACATATCTTGAGGGCATATGACAGTAGGTTTGGCAGCACAAGCAGTAACGTTTGAAGAAGTTGAGGACATCCTAAGCCAGGGACTCAACGAGATGTCCCATTACTACGAAACCAATCATCTCAAACCTAACCCATCAAAGACACAAGTCTGCTGTTTCCACCTTAGGAACAGGGACGCTAACAGAAAGCTTCGTGTCACGTGGGAAGGTAGAGTACTGGAACATAGCGACCATCCAAAATACCTCGGAGTCACTCTAGATCGCACCCTCACCTTCAGGCGTCATTGCAGCAACACCAAACAGAAAGTTGCAACAAGGAACAACCTCATCCGCAAACTGACCAACACTCACTGGGGAGCCCAACCACCCCTTCTTCGTACCTCAGCTTTAGCACTTTGTTTCTCAGCCGGAGAATATGCGGCACCAGTGTGGGGTCGATCAGCCCACTGTAATCAAGTGGATACTGCCCTGAATGATGCATGCAGAGTCGTCACAGGCTGCCTCAAACCAACACCCATTTCTAAACTATACCCCTTGGCTGGTATCGCACCACCGAACATAAGACGCAAAGTCATATGCGCCGAAGAAATGCGTAAGGCAATCAAACAAACGTCCCACTGCTTGTATAATCAGATACCCCCAACACCAAGATTAAAGTCTCGAAGCAGCTTTCTGAAATCCACACAACCTCTCACATCCGGCCCTGAAAATGAGAGACTCCAACTCTGGCAACAAATCGCACCAGAGGATTTCATTACTCCAAAGGAAGGCCTCCCAACTGGCAAGAGCCTTGACTGGCCGACCTGGAAATCCCTAAACAGATTAAGAACCGGAGTTGGTAGAACAAAGGACAATCTCGAGCGGTGGGGAATGCTTCGGCAGGGAGAGACACTATTGTGCGACTGTGGAGACCTGCAGACCGCCTCACACCTACGATGCTGCTCCATGTGCCCAACAAGTTGCACATCTCAGGACCTAATGCTGGGCAACACACGAGCTATCGATGTTGCCAGATATTGTGAAAAAATAATTTGACGTCGCTGACACAAAGAAGAAGAAGACAGGTTACCTTATACTTGAGTACCTTTTTTTTTTAAGACACTTGCTTACTTCGTCGAAGCACCTCACCTTTGCTTCAAATATTCGCATTAAATAAATATGTCGTTTTTGCTGCCCAGATTATAAAATGCTGCAAAAATTTTACGCGCAAGTACACATTCGAAAATAAAAAATAATCTAAAGCTCGTAAAAAAGCTGTCATTTTTTGGCGTTTGTCGTGGACTTGGTGTAAAATAATTTTGTCGCGAGACACACCGTCTCTGGAAGCCGGGCGAGGATAATTCGGCTCAGAAGTTTCCTTGTAATGAACACATTCAAAGTTGGGACATCTCCGGAGACAGACGACCCGGTACTAAAGCGGAATGGCCCACGAACTCGCCGCTCTGAATCTCTTGCTTCTGGACAATTATTATTATAGGGACCTCGGGGAGTCCCCGTGGGCTTCGGGACGTTGTACCGGAAAACAAATTATTCTCCGGCAAACATTTTGTAATAAGGTAATATTGTAATTATTCACTTTTGTGCTCGGATAGAAGCTGAACGGAAAAAGGTAACTACAAGTATTATTAATTAGGGTTCTGACACACTAATTTTTAAAATATGGTATTTTGTCACATTTATACGTAAATTTGTGGTGTTTTTGTTACTACAACATTTCTTATCAGTGCTTATAAACGTGTTTCGATTAGACGAAAATGGATTGTTTGGGTCGTATTTGGTTAAGTTATAGTATATTCATCAGTGAAATGACCGGTACATTTGTTTAAGACAAATAACCTCCCTGCAATACCTATCGACACGGCATAAGTAGTAGTAAAGGTGACTTAAAAATATGAAGAAAAAAAAATTGACGGTATTTTCTACAATAATTTTAAATTCAAAAAGTTCAGACCTGGGATAATGCATGTTGAAGACTAAAAAAAAGATACGAGTATTTAACTTGAATATATATTAGTGTTAATAGTTGTGCAATAAAATATGTACAAAACTGTAATTTTACCAAGTTCTACACATATTTTAAAGTATTATGGCGCGTAATTCTATAATGGCTGAAGTTTGTGTGTCGTTTTGAAAATCCAGTAGTATTTTTAGATTCTTCTTTGATGTCATGAACAGTTTCTCTGATCATTGTAATACCGCAAGAAATGTATTAAGCATGTCAAATGTTTTACCAGGCGTGCAATAAGCATAACATTTTATTTATAGGATCTTCATTTATTTTTAGGTTATTACCTAATATTTATAAGAAATACTATATGCTGAACAATTTATACTACTATGTTTTTCATGAATATTATACTCGTAGTAATTTATTTTTAAAATGGAGAATATTCTAAAAATATCATTTTCGTTAATATTATTTTGTTAGTATTTCAATTACACTTTTATTTATTTTAACAACTCTAAGCTTAAACTACTTTTCACGCGCTACAATACTATGTTAACAACAAAAATATTATTATTAAAAAATAAAAAATTGCAGGTCATAGTTTTAAAAATAAGGAAATATGCTAACATATACATATTAAAACATAAAATCACACAAATAATTATTTCCATTATATCTGAGTGCGATAAGTAATTTGTCTCATGAAACCAATCAAGTTTTTTGCTCCATTGTTTTGTAATCATCACAACCAGTAATAAAATTCAACAATTGTATATTTCTATACACAATTAAAAGTATTTTTTTATAGTCATTTGTTTTACAATTCGTAATAATATGGTTGGTATGAGTGAGGAAAAATAAAGAAAGTGGAGTAACAGTAGTTTTCGATCATTCTTTCGAGAGATTGCAACATTTCAATCTTCCTATACAGCGCATTGTAGTTTTCTTGATGCATTGAACAGTCTCTCAAATGGCCTTAGAGTATTGCATCGGAAGACTGACAAGAAGATGGGGACTGCGTCCGCTTTCTGAAGAAATTGAATTGCTTTGGAGAACAGCTGAAGGCGAAACGACTTTTCAGGTTTTCAGCGTCATTATTTACGGTATTCTTCTGGCACTGATACGTATTAAAAATCATGCATTCTTACTAGAATAATGTTATTCCAAGCAATCTTTAAAATCAATCATTATACGTTATTAAGAATGTTACAATATATTGTACAATAATACAAAAACCATATAAATATGTTACAATTTATGTAGCTTCGAAATTTTTGTAAGTCTTTTTAATTCAATCTTAACAAACTTTACATTAAAAGGTAAATCCATTATGATTTCGAAGAACACTTTTCTAAATATATATTTTAGAATCTTTAAACTTTTAAGCTTACGAGTATCATGTTTTCTATAATTACATTATAATTTGGAAAATTCTGTTTATAAATAAATTGTTACGTTTATTCTAATTATTTAAATTCTTTCACATTAACACTTGTTTAAGTAAATTTGATTAAAAATTAAAATGTATCGAATTTATACAGAGAGATATTTAATTTAAGTTTTTCAAAATCATATTATTCCTTGTAAATAATTTTCATTAGTTTAAAAATTTGATATGATTATCTTAACTATTTTCTTGGTGTAACAACACAGTGTATAATAAATATTAGTGCTTTTTAATCTCGTGAATCTTATAAAGATTTATAAGATCACTGGCCGAGTCACCTTCAAGAGAGTAAATGAAATGACTTCTAGGATTAGAGATAATATATGACTGGGATTAGAGCAAGTTGAACTTCCTTGTCAATAGTTCCAAAGCTAGTTTCATACAGAATGAATTAATGATATAACTTTATTGGAATGAGATTAAATGGCAAATAAAATATCAGGCTTTATATTTCTTTCAATAGAATTATGTAAAATAAATGTAAATCGAATAAACATTACAAAAGTATTGTGTCACTAATATAAATTAACTTACTTTTATTATAAACTGTAAACTCTCGATGAAATTGCTAAATGATAATTTATTGGAAGATTATATCAATTAAAGTATAAAGTAAAAAAATATTCAGTGAAATGTTTTTCAAATTTTGTAGTTTGATATTTTAATTTTAAATTAAATTAAATACATTTATGTATTTTTTATGGATGCAATATTGGTTGCTGAATTCTTGAATTCTACTAAAATTTTCCTATTAAGGTATGTAATATGATAATCGTTTTTGAAAATACTTGTATTGTAATTTTAGTTATTTATAAATATAATAATGGTTATTTTTATGACAGTTTACATTTAACGATTAACATCATTGTGCGTTCTCAAGACGAACATACTAATAAAATATCACTTCAAAATATATGACTACCATTCCTTGTATCGCTGAAGGCCCAGCCATGACATTTAAACAAGTATTAATGTTGGTATTTATTATAAATAGTCCCAGTTGTGTAAGTGGTGCGGCTGCTTAAAATTCCACTTCAAATTTGTCTTGTCAAGGGGCTCAGTCGAAATTTGACCTAATTGCAGGTTGCAGAGGAAGGGACTTGTTTCGTAACAACGGAATAACGGGCGTTGCTCCACCAGTATAACGGCTCAACGGCGGGGGTAACGGACGGCGGGCTCGGGCTCGGGTAACGACCCTGGAAACCCGAATTTCAGTGAAAGCGGTACAGCAGAATTGCGAGCAAAGTGCTTTCCATATTTTAGTGGGTGAAATTTTCTCAAGTGTTTGGGATATCAGCATTTGTATGTGGACTCCGGGAAAAACGGTGTTTGTTTTTTTAAATGAAATTTGAAAACACTGGAAGAAGAAGCGAGTAATGTACAAGTATTGTTGACAAATATAAGCAATTATTATTACTATTTATTTATATATTTTGAATTGAAATATTTGTAAGCCACTGAAAATATATACCATTATTCAACTCATACTTATTAACAGCAAAAACTTAGCGTACGCCATTTTTTTCAATTGTTGTCAAAAAAATGTCATATAATATGTTTTTTACTGTAAATTTGTAAGTGTATCACTTAACTTATATTTTCAGCATTCAATTTGATATCAATTTCAAATACTATATTAACACATAATATTTACCTTGTTTTAGTATGAATTACATTGAACACTGCACATTTACATGTTTGAAAACCGCGGCTTAGCTTTTAGTGAGAGCTTTTTCAGTTATACACAGTACAAAAAATGTCTGATTGAAGGCTAAGCAGCCTTCTAGTATGTGAATAACAAGTGTTTAACGTGATCTGTATAAAAACAAAGTGTACAGCAAAAATATATATGATATAATATATAAATGAATAGAAAATAATATAAATAAGTTTGTAAATTTATTTATATTTAACAATAATAGACACAAAATACATTAAAGTAAAAAGATTATACATAAAAGTACTTTTAAAAAATGTACATTTTAAGTATGCAATAATAAAAAATATAAAATTATTTTGTAGTCAATGCATTATTGCAATCTGTTTAAAAGTAATTTTAATATTCCGATGCGCTTTGATCTCATATTGTTTGCATATCGTAGACTTAAAACGTCACATCAAAGTTTCCATCTGTCATTTCAGGCAACGGACCAAGTCATATGTCAGTGGCAATATTATTTTGTTAAAAATTCACAAGTTTTGCGAAAACGGTTTTGAAATATCATTTATTATGAAAGCTAGTAGAGACTTCCAGCAAAACTTTCAAAGAATGTCACAAAGCAGACAATTGAACCAAAGCCAAACATAAAACACTGAAATGTTATCTCTCTACAAAGCAGACAGCGCAAACAAATGTCAATCATCCCACAAAGCTAACTTGCGGACGAATTCAATATTTATTATTACAGGATCAATTTCCAATAAAGTTTTTCAAAGAATTTCTATTTCTTTACCTTAATAATCATATAAACGTCATAATATCAAATATAAAAGTCCACACCGATGTTTTTCATAAACAACATGTTTTGTTTGTTATAAAACGGTTCTTATTTAAATATTTATTCTTCTTCGTGTCAGCGACGTCAAATTATTTTTTCCCAATATCTGGCAACATCGATAGCTCGTGTGTTGCCCAGCATTAGGTCCTGAGATGTGCAACTTGTTGGGCACATGGAGCAGCATCGTAGGTGTGAGGCGGTCTGAAGGTCTCCACAGTCGCACAATAGTGTCTCTCCCTGCCGATGCATTCCCCACCGCTCGAGGTTGTCCTTTGTTCTACCAACTCCGGTTCTTAATCTGTTTAGGGATTTCCAGGTCGGCCAGTCAAGGCTCTTGCCAGTTGGGAGGCCTTCCTCCAGCGACAACAAAAAATATTTATTGATTTATCTTCATTATAAAAGTCGTAATACTAGGTTCGTCTAATACAAGTAAACATTAAAACATGTAATTATTTTTTCAAGTGAATTTTATATGTATAATAAAAAAATGATGTAGTGAAAAATTATTCTAAATAATAACTTCAACGAGAAATCACTATCAAAATGAATATTCCTATAAATATATTTTTAATGCAAAGTGATACATCATCATTATCATCAGCCTGTGTCCGTCCACTGTTGAACGTAGGCCTCCCGCATGAGTCTCCATCCTCTTCGATCCTCCGCCTTCCGCATCCAGGTCACTCCCGCTATTCTTCTTATATCGTCGGTCCATCTTGTAGGGGGTCGACCAATGCTTCGTTTGCCAGTTCTTGGGCGCCATTCCAATACTTTTCTTCCCCATCGACCGTCGTCTCTTCGAAAGATATGTCCTGCCCATTGCCACTTGAGTGTGCCTATCGGTTGGGTAGCATCCACTACTTGAGTTCTTCTGCGTATTTCCTCGTTTCGGATTCTATCTTTTAGCGACACTCCGAGCATGGATCTCTCCATAGCACGCTGGGTGACTTTTATTTTATGGGTAAGATTTGCCGTCAGATTCCACGTCTCTGCGCCATAAGTTAATACAGGGAGGATGCATTGGTTAAACGCCTTAGTTTGAAGGCATTGCGGAATTTTCGCTTTAAAAATGTACTTTAGTTTTCCAAATGCTGCCCATCCCAGTTGTATGCGCCTGTCGATTTCTTTTGAGAAGTTATTTCGCCCTAGTTGTATTACTTGTCCCAGATAGGTATAGTCGTTTACAACCTCTATTTCTGTTCCTCCAATGGAAATAAGATCGAAGGTCTGTGAAATATGACAATTAATCATGGCTTTTGTTTTATCCATGTTCATTTTCAGACCAATTTTGTTCGACGCTTCATTGAGGTCGTAGAGCATGTCTTGGAGCTTGTCAGGTGATTCGGCTATTAGCATTATGTCATCTGCAAATCGGAGGTGAGAAATGTACTCCGTTAATATTTATTCCACATTTTGTCCAGGATAGCAGTTTAAAATATCTTCTAGGGCGTTTGTGAAGAGTTTTGGAGATATAACATCTCCTTGTCTAACACCTTTGTTTATAGAAATATTGTTAGTGCTATCATGGAGCTGGACCATCATTGTTGCAGATTTGTAAAGAGATTTTATTATCTCTATATACCGATAGTCTATTTTGCAGCGTTGTAGTGAATCTAGCACTGCCCAAGTCTCGATTGAGTCAAATGCCTTTTCATAGTCTACAAAGGCGAGGCAGAGTGGCTGATTATATTCTTCGGTTTTCTGAATGATTTGTCTTAGCGTGTGGATATGATCAATTGTACTAAAGCCTTTCCTAAGTGATACATTGAATTAGTATTACAATACTGTCAAAATATAACTGTTTTTAAATGTATTGGGTTTTTTCCAAATGCTACAAATTTAATTATTCTTCTCCTTTCATTGAAATTTTATCAATCGTAAACAATATCTGAAAGATTTTTGCTTTATATATGATTAATTCAGGAATACAAATATTTATAAATTTTTTTTTTAAGCATTATTCTTGCTAGCCCTAATTTTATTTGTCATAAAAAAGTGTAATTTGGAATATAAATTAATCACTTTAGGGCAGCTGCGAACAAGGAAAATATTTACGAAAAATCATAATTTGTTTTTACACTTTTCGGTATTCAGTCATCATGTCAGAAATGAATGCTTCAATTTATCTCAAGATTTGTGTAAATATGAAAATCTTAAGAAAACTCAAGCTAAAAGTATTACATTTTATTAATTTCAATATATAACAAAAAAAATAATAATATTAATTATATTTTATTTAATGTGCTTTTTTTAACACTACACAGTAAAAAACATTTTTGATCTAAAATCATTTGGCCCAATAGAAATTTAGTTGAATTGATGTTAGAAATGACTGAACTGATATCCTAATATTTTGTTGGAAATCGGTTTGTTTGTCTCTGACAATTATTTAAGGATAAGGAAGCACAGATTTTATGCTCTTCCTAGGAGTAATGCTAACCTGCCAGAGACTATGGCTATTTGGAAAGTGGTTAGACTGCTCAACCATATCGCCTCGAATATTGATATATTCCACGTGAAAGAAGGCCAGTTTTGACATGAGCTCCATGAATTTGTTTATCGGAGTAATTTCGTGGATTTTCTATTTAGCGAGCTTTGATACTTTTTTTTATATAGTTTTATTATAAAATTGATATCTGTTTTATAAAGAAAATAAAATTGAACATATTTTTTTAAATAAAACATTAAAATGGACCAAAAATCTTTTGTGAAGTAGACTTAAAAAAAATGCTTTTTAATTTCGTACCGCAAAATAGATACATTTCATATAACCAAACTCTGAATTTCAGCATGTCAAGCGAATTGATTTTCATGTATTTTTAAAAAGCTTATTTATTCTAAAGCCGTATCGTGGACTCTTTCAAATTTAGCACACATTATATCCCCGGTCTTATTGCAACGACAAACAGCTTTGTACAATCAACGGAAGAGCTTTATAAAACAATTTGTCTGTGTCCATTATTTGCTTTTCTAAAAATAAATCGCAGCTGCTTCTGTCACAGTGCATTGCGATGCATTTGAATTTGCTCGCTGAAAGTATTGTTTGGTTGGTATTATGAAAAGGAATAATCATATTCCGCATACAATAATTTTAAAAATAAATAAGAGAGAAGACAGCTTTTTCCTGGTTGTCATCCAAATAGGTCAACTATTAATATAACCAGATTTTATTTACTACAATTTTGAGACGCGTAATTGACTTTAGAAATTGCCAACAAATGTTATTTGACGTTAGTTTAAGCCTCGTTTATAATACAAAGCAATCTCTTGAGTTAAATAAATGGCATGTTACTAACAATATTGCGTAAAAATAAAAAATGTATCAATTTGGATATTCAAAGAATTTCGTAAATACTCGTACTACATATAAAGTCCCTGTATTCGACAATAGTCTTAGAACAAGTATATTTTATTTAAAAAAACTAAATTAAGATTCCATTTTCTCATTCAGTCATTCTCTATGGGAAAATGACTGAATGAGACTTACTTTCAAGAGAAGAAATTATATTGATGTTTGAATAGAATAACAATTTCATTTTTGACAATTCAAAAACACAAATTTAGATTACCTGCCGGAGTTTGAATTTTCCGAAATGCGAAGCTAAAGATGAAAGGAAAGTGATAGGCTGACTACAAATCATTAAATACTATAAAAGTTACGATCATTCTGCGTTAATGCCTTATCTCACTCACACATTTGTTTGACCAGTAAATTTTTTAACACGTACACACTGTCTTAAATAATCCCTTAAAAATATGCAATTTCTACTCGAAGTTATAATATCGTGCTCAAAAATTTTCTAGCTCTGATAATAAACTTAAGATGCATAAATCGTATCAAATTTGTCATCGTTTGTTTTATTTTATCAGTTTAAACCTAATACTAAAGGAAATATTAAAAAGACAAATAAAGCTTAGTAAATAACAGTTACTTTTATGTTTCTTCATTAGGTGACTAAACGCTCTAGCACGTTAATAATTTATAAAAAATCTATACTCAAGACAACTGTAAAAAATAAATAAGAATGTTGAATAATGTGTATTTCAATTACGCCTTAGAGAAAAAAAAACCGACTTAATATGATTCTTAACTCAAGTTTACACGTTTTATGAAAACAAGCAAATATAAAATTAATATATGTGAATATAAAAAGTCTTACAATTATTATACTATGTATCTAATTGTACTAAATAAGTATATCTGTTGACATTAAAGTATGTTTTAAAGTAGTTGTATGACTCAAAAGGCTAATAATATATCGTTTAATAAATGGTAATGACACAAAATGTAAGCAAGAATGCGCAGATAGACGTTTATATCTCAAAGAGTAATGTAGAATATCATGCAAATATAAGGCAGCTCATTTGCGCTAAAGCTCAGCCTACTAATACAGATGCCGTTCGGAAATACTTGCCGTTTCACCGCAATCTCTAGAGCAAAACTTTTCAGGAGATTATAGCACCTGTTGCTCGCAACAAATGTAATTACTTTTCAGAGATTAACGGTTTCGATTAGCGCTCTCATTTATATGCAAATATAAATGACGCTATTTTCGATGGAAAATTTAAGGGAAAACTCTCATATTCTCTCTCCCCGTCACCGAATTTGAATGAAAAGCATATTCAATTACGTGATAAAATTAATAATTTTTTTAAATATAATAAAACGTGTTTCTTAAATTAACTTATTATGTCATAATATAAGTTATTTACAATTAATAATCATACACGAACTAGGTATTTTGATCTATAGTGATGAAATGTAATTATATGATCCACTTAATCAACTCTTGTCTAAAAATAAATATGTATTATTATTTTTCCTTACAAAAATTTACAAATAATTTGAAATATATTTACATTGTACAATGTAAATATATTTTCACATGATATTATCTTTTAAGATTTTCATATAATGTACGTAAAAAAATATATAAGCTGGATATAAAGGATTACACTTTGATGTTACACACTTTCTATCTACGAGTATTATGATTTTTATTATTTTATAAAGGTAAGGATTTTAATGTACAACTAAGTCATGTACTTTTTTAATACTGGCCTACAACATAATTATCTATGATAATAATTTAACATATCAGCACAATACACCCATAGTACATATGAAATATTAATCACATAAATAATATGAAATCTAAAAAATCTAAAAAAAAAACATGTTTAAAAAAATGTATATGTATAAGAAAACATATTTAAAGATTATTTTATCTTAAGCAAATTGTTTGAATTTATTTTATTTTCAGTACAAATAATCTAAAAATGGACAAAGATATTTCTTGTACTTTGGAAAATAACTTTGCATGATTTGTTGATTTTCTGCTCTTTGTTGCTGATACCACGATCTTAGAATACGTAGCAAATATCCGATTTTCTTAAGCTTACTTAAATAAATATAGTTTTTGTATTAAATAATTGGTTAAATATCTATTTTTAATACTTGTAGCAAAGATAACAAAACATTTGAATGTATTATTATAGTTTATTTTTGTATATACGCAGAAAAGAATCAAAAGTGTTTTGGCTATCTGATGCATTCTCTGAAATATGATTACTCTTTTTCTGAACTGATTAATAAACCAAGTGAATTTAATCTCTTCACAAAGATTTAGCAATAAAAAGCCATTAAAATTTTAATATGCTCTATACAAGATAGATATTTCACGAAACCTTATTTATACCTAAGAACCAAATTAAGTCGAAGTCTGTAACTTTTTTTGAGATTGACAATATTTGAAAAAAATATAATTCGCTTACAGAGTGTGCAGAAGTTGAATGCAACAGAAACGACAATTTTTTTGTATTTTTTTTTTTGGTTCAAGCTAAAATTCACTAGGTTGCATAACACCATTTCCAAAGTATATCACATACCATGTTTGATTTCAGAAATGAACGTCATTGCTTTCATATTTTTTCTGTCTTACCAATGTACACGTACATATTTTTCTTTACCTTGTAATTTATAAGGCAGTGTAAAATAATACCTCTAACTGCTTCAAGAATCAGATAAATAAACACTTGCAATCTCTCCAACCCACACACAAACACGAACACAACATACGTTTGCCGCATGCAGCGTCCAACCTCCATGGCTGAGCATAGAGTGCATTGGTCTTGACCGGCTGTGCTCTTCTGCATGCGATTATATAAAATAACCAAACCACTTAGAGATGATTCCTTACAATTTTAAACACATTCTCGTGTGAAATATGTATAAATTTAGTAATTATAAGCCACAGCATTTCAAGAAAGTTTAGATAGTATCCATCATTATTAGTATCGGCATTCGAATTACACGACAATTACATTTTCGTTGAAAAGATTCGCTTTTTTCTCCATTCCACGAATACAAATTATCCCTCTGATATTCGATCCAAAGAAACGTCTATAGCTTCGGCAAAAATAACGCTGTAGGAAATCACCCGGGAAATTGAATACAAAATAAGAAAAACGGGTTATAAGCGAACTGGGAGCTTGAAACACATCTGAAGGAGCGTCGCGAGAAACGTAAAGGGAACATTATAAACGAAAAGTAAGCTTAACAACCATAATGAGAAAAGTCTGTTGGAGAAATGATGTTAGGGAAAGAGTTTATTATTATTTAATACTATATTAAAAAAAAAAAAAATTGATGAAGCCGAGACATTAATGCTTTAATCTTATCATGATAAAATGATAATTTGATTTTAAGCTGCCAGTAAAACATTTTACAAAATCCCAGAGATTTTGTAAAACATATGCTTGATGAGAATGGTCGTATGTCCGATTACCGGCTTTACAAAAAATGATTTTTGTTATGAATTTATAACATTTCAATTAAAATAATAATAACAAAAACAATTAATATATAAATACTCTCGGTAAGTGTTAGACTGACTCATGTATCCTCAATTTTTAAGGGGACTGACTTTTTACGGGATAGATTACTTTACCACTAATTTTAATTAATAGTCAAAATATTGGTTAGAAATTAACCGTCAAATTTTAGTTATTAATCTTCTATGTACATTGATTCTTATTATTATTATAGTTTTTATCAGGGTTGAACCCTGATAGAAGTTCGACCTCTGGCTAGGTATTTTACATCTAAGTTATACTCATCTGTAAATATATGATATACAACGAACAATAAATAAAATACGATATTACATTTACGTATAGTAAATATTTTGCAATAATAATATTTAAAGAATTATAAAAGAAAACTATTAAAGAAGCTAATTTGTTTTTTTTTTCAATAAGTTACTGAAATTTCAGTTATTCTTAGTATTCTATAAAAGACAAGTTCAAGTTTTTAAAAGAAGTATTACATCTGATTGAAGACTTTTCAATTCTGTAGAATTAACATTTATTCTGAGAAACATTTTTTTCTTTTTATATTCTTAAATTTGTTAAAGTGATTTACTAATTACTTAACATTACCTGAAATATAGGTGTATGCTAGATGATGGAATTTCGTAACAATTTTATAAATTTCTTATTATATTCGTTTAAAAATTCAATATGTATACTGGAATTATTTAGTTTAAAAAAAATATATTTAATACACCCCGAAAAATTTATAAAAATAACATTTCAATACTTTTTTTAAAAAATATATGTATTGCGGAAAAGTGGAAAAGATAAGTACGTAAAGTACATTTAAGATAATTTTTCAGAATCAGTTATTGTATGAAATTAATCCCTCTATTTATTGGAATTTAATCATGTCAAGTTAATCAAGTCTGTATCCGAAGCAGAATGATTCTTATCTCAATACACCGCATATAAATGAAGTCAGCTGTGTATCGCATTTGGAAAAGTAATCAAACGGCCGACGGAATCAAACGAAACCGCACCGAACAATCAGCTGAATCAACAAACATAAAAATAAACTGTAATTGGAAAAAAAAGTAGAGCTAAATATTCCGAATGTTCTTCCTATCTCAATCTTCGATAAGCATTAATCCCGACTTCTGGGAATCACAAATAAAGTTTCAGGAGCCAACTGGGCGGCTTTCAGGTTTCAGGAGGCTGCCTTGACCTTTCAAAATATATTATTGAAATCTCAAAATTAACGTAAATTAGAAGGATTCGTGCTTAACGATCTAATTAAATTAATAGCTTCCTTTTGATCTATTAGCCGACGTAGAATTTTCATCATTTTTGAGTAAATTCTCTTTGAACGGGTTCTACGGTTATGAAACATTATTAAAGATATAAATCTTTTAGTTTCAAAAGAATGTGAATACAAAAATATTTATTTTTCTTTATTAAGCTTGGATTCTAGATAATATCTATGTTGTTCATAAATTGGAAATTTCTTCATATGGCATTAATCTAAATTGATTCTACATATGGGGTACAATATAAAATTATATATCCTATGTATGTAAAACAAATGAACGTTTATTTTTTAAGCATCACATATTTTTTTTAAAAGCTAGAATTTCTCCACATGACTTGCCAGTTAAAGTCTTAAGTTAATGATAATCAACCGCACAAAATGGTAAAAATATGACATAAAATATTTTATAAAGGTATATTTTGTGTAAAATATCATATATTTATGTAGCTGCTATTTAAAAACCTATGAATAAAACATTAAATCTCAACGATTAAGAGTGTTTCCATTGCTCCACAATCTATACTGAATAAAACTATAGAAGTAGTTACGAAACTAGTAACAGAGGCCCAATCACAATGAAAACTTTCCGATATAAAAACTTATTTTGAAGCCTTGTCACATAAATAATATCGATAAAGTTACAAGTGATGTTTTCTATTGTTCTTTGCAAACACTCAGTTGAAAAAATATATAATTCCGCCAAAGAGAGCCTTGAAACATAATGTATTATAACTATGCTACATAATAAGTTTTAGGGAAATTCTTAATGTTCATGTGAAGTTATGGTTGTATATGATTCTATTATTTACATCATTTGTGCTCGTATCACGCGAGATTGCTGAAACTTAATATTGTGCAAAAATAATCATATTCTCGGGAAAGCTTTGCTCGGAAATGCGTACACTTTGTATATTCATAAATAAAACTCAAAGACCTCACGCGTCTAGAGATGCGAGTTCCACGAACAAATACATATTAATAAAGTGTAGCAGTGGCTTTCAAGTATATGTACATGAAATCTTCGGAACAATCTCGTAAAGTAACCATCGTAGTTCTGATGACTAAGTTAAGACAACTACCTGGGATTGTAACTACTTTCAAAAATACTTGTAAAAATTAATATTGTTTTTGTATTCGTAAATCACATAAATACAAAAGTGCTTTTTTTTAAATCCTCAAAGCAAACGAATTATACACAGAAAATTAACATGAAATTAGTAAATTTAAAAATTACTTTTTTAGAATAATACAATGTAGCCATTTATATAAGTTTGCTATTCTTGTTGATTTAATTCAATGGTTATTTACAACTACAGTTAAATGCAATATAATTATTTTATCTGTTGTCGGGGTATATGTTAAGCTTAAAATAATATATATAAATGAATATAGCACAACGTTTTTGAGTCATGAAGCTTAAAACGTATTTATTCCAATTATTTTTTTCGACAGAAATAAAAATAATGAGATAATTCAGGAAAGAAAGGCTCATTACCCTGATGAGAGTATCTTCAAAATAAAAATAAATTGGAATTTGGACAAAGTGTATTGAAGGATTTTTTTTTATACTTAACATCTAATAATAACATTGTTTTCTTCAAGCTTTTCCTGTTTTCTTTAAATTTTTTCAAGCATTTTTATTTGACGATGAATTGAAGCTTTCATATATTATTTTACTACAACATGGTCAGTTTTGCCTACCGAAGCTCAGCTGAGTAAATAATATTTAAGATTTCCGACCTTATTCGAATACTGCGAGAGCCCGTAGACCTGATGAAAAAGTAGCTAAAATTTATGTTCTCTTGCGGCATGCGAAGAAAATTTTCCAGCCATGTCCACTTTCATCTCCTAACTGAATATAATGAAAAGCTACTGCTTCCGTTGCCTTATCTCGTCACTACTCACAAAACTACCGGTTTCTCTATTATAGTCTTTCTCACAATTTATTATACGGCTACATTGAGTTTTGTGAGGTGCTGAGATTCATAGCCGTAAAGAAAAATGAAAGTAATACAAGCGCTTTACTGTAGGTATTTGTCGGTATTTGTGAGTATTTGTCGGTATTTGTCGGTATTTGTCGGTATTTGTCAGTATTTTGTCGGTATTTAGCGGTATTTGTCGGTATTTGTCGGTATTTTATTTTGATTGTGTATAGCTGCAAGTCGCATTCATTGCATTTCGAGTTAAAAGACGCTTCAGCGTTCAAAATATGGAAAACAAGCAATACGCTCAGTGACCTGTACACCAAAGTATCTGAAAGTAGTTGATCGTATAAAGCTTCTACGATATAACAAGTAATACTTTTTTCTCATACTAAATTGTCTTCGAATATATTACAAAATGTCCCAACTTGCAGCTATCACTCGTCAGTGTGCGTTCAAATTATCAGCCTAAAATTTGATTTAAGTTTGTGCACACAACTCGTACATGTATATCCAGGGGTTACTCGGAAGTGTGGATATTTGATTAGGTGATACATTTTCACCGTTGCCTGCGAGTCCCACTATACATATTTAGCACGGAGAGTGTTTACGAAGCGTCCCGGGAACATATAAGTATCAGAGGGTTAGTCCAGGCCCGAAGCAGGCACTTACTGAAGTTCGCTAACTAGCTACCGGCGTCCGGGGAGGCATTGACTTGTTTATTAGTAAATTAGCACGCCCACTTGACAAGCTTGTTAGTGTTCAAACACCTGCTTACTACGCATTTTTCACGTAGTTGAGCTAGAAAACTATTTTATGCCAGAAGTGATCTTAGTAGTGGTGAAATTTAAATTATATACTCGTGTCATATAATCCCACAGAATATACAATTTTTGTAGGTGCTGTGGGAAATAAGTTATTGTAAAATTTAGAAACGAAAGTGTGGTCATAGCTTTAGGCAACAAATCTTGACAATGGTGTACTAGGTCAGTGCTTCGAATCCATTCGTGTATTTGTCTCAGATTAATTGATGATTGACATTTTATATAACATGATTTTTGATATAAATTTATCTTTGTATTAGTTACGTTACTGCTTCGCTCCTTTTTCTTGGGCGTCGTTTCTCTGAAGAATCTATTTAAAACGGATCATGTTTGCGTAGCTGTTATTTTAGTGCTTAATTAGTTACAACTGAAGCACTGATGAAGTTTGCAAAGAGCATGATACTGTTATATAATTTTTCTTATTTACAATTACTGAAGTGATTTTTTAGTAGATTTTTTTTTCATTTTAAGTACTTAAAATTAATTTAAGGGCTTAGTTTTAATACATTTATTTAAAATTACTTAACACGATTCATTTTTTATGAACAAACAAAACATTTGAACAGACGTCAATGTTACAGATGTCTTCTTAGGGAGATGAAACAGGTTAATTTATTTGAAAATTCAATTCCAAAAGAAAGTATGTTTTAAAAATATATTTATGCAATTTAATAACATTAAAATAACCATGGTACGATGATATCATAACTTAGACATTTTATTTGCTTTAAAGATGATATGGTTATGAAGTTATTATAAATATATTTTACGCTAAGCATAATGTAAATTTAATTACCTAACAAGTTATTACTGTCTTAAAATGAATCAAACCAGTTGTGATGGTTGATTTGATTGCAATAAAAGCGACCTTTTATTTTCTTTTAATAACCGGCCTAAATCTCCGGACTTTAAAATCCAGGTCACAAAACAGATTTATCTTTTTTTTTCAAAGATTGACCATCAATTCTGCCTTCAGAAGTATCCTCGTAATAAAAGTTCTCTTTGTGCTCGGATAATAAAAATCCTGTTTAATAGAACGTAAATCGCGTGGATTAATGCCTGTCCATTAATAAAGATATACGCATTGTTTTATTTACAAAAAAAAACAACGCGCAGCTTTCTACACAACAGGTGAAGGGAAAATGTTTGAAATGTGCGGGCTACCTACCTGCATTTGCAATATTGTTACTGCCCGCATGCTAAACTATACAGATTTCAGACAGCGTTTTACGATACAATCGAGAATTAACTGGGAACACGAGTTTTTTGTGTGTGTCTATAAAATGCACAGACTTTTTTTACAAGCACATGCTGGAATACACGCTGCTTCATGGGTAGAATAAACTATTTATATCGCTTCAAAAAAGCTTTCGAATCTGATACGAACCATTGTGGCATGAGTGTATTAACTTTTTATATATATAATTTGAAATAAGAATTCTGATTATTACCCAATTAGTACAACCACTGCTGTCTCTTTAAATCCTTAGGTTTTTGTTTACAATAGAAACAGACAAAACGGTAAGAAAACATCTATATTTCCACTGTACCTCCGAGTAAGTAAGTAACGGCAACTTAGATGCAAAGGAACGGGTATTTTTTTTCAATACATATAAGGTTAAGTAACCACTTGAACCAAGTGTTTTAGACCTCGTCAGAGCTTGGCTTGTAAAAAATAAATAAAGTCTTATGTGAAAAGCATCTATAAAAATATATTTTTTGTACTTCGGTTCAATTAGTAAAGTAAAAATAAAATAAAAAGCCTTTTTTTTAAATAAGTTGAACCTTAATTTAACAAAAATGTATGTACAATTGAATGAGTTTATTTTGGTCAACAAAAAAGCTGGAAAAATTATTCACCATATGTCAACCATGAAGCGATTTTTGAAAAGGGTTGCACATATATGATGTTAATAAATACGTATAGGAAGGATCACTTTTAAAAGTTGGCAAGTCCGTAATAATAGCGATTACAAAGCTTACTTACTGAATAAAAGTTTGTGATCCATGGATTAGAGATCAAACGTTATCGTATCATTGCTCATCAGAGAAACTGATGTATTCGTAATTGATCATGTTGAAATAAAATATTAGTATGTATTAAGAAAAATATATGTATTGGATAATTAAGTTGTCTTATGTTTCACATTACTCTACAATTCTTATAAATAAAAAAACTTACAAAATTAGTGAGTCGTCGCAAATAAATTGGCACAGTTCAACGTGTTATTTTTACAAATCTCATTGTTTTGAAAAAACGAAAAAATACGTGGCGTTCTTATTCAGCTGCTACACTCAACAGAACTAAGTACGTGTCAGTGTTGAGAATTATTTAATCTGTAACGTTGCAAGCTGCGCTATCTCTATACAAAAAATTATATAATGTAGCATGGTGTAGTTCTTTGAAGACAGTGAAGCTTCGGGGAGTTGGTCTCTATTTGTGAGACGACATATAAGAGAATCTGAGCTTGATAGATGATCTGAGAAGACTCCAGTTAACTGACGCGTGACTCAAAGGTCAAATGAGCAATTACACCGATATCAAATAATGATGATCATATAATAAAACGTTAGAAGACCATTCCTCCTAAAATTCACTATGTAATGAAAATTACTTTACTGGTGTGTCTCAAAAAGTAAATAATGGTTAATTTACAATATCAAAACTAAAATAAAGCTTGTGCCTTCATGATTTACAGTCAGAAACTACATTCAAATATTAGTTATTTTTGTTTACATTATAACAAAGGTTTATATTTCCATACATTTTTTTTGTAGTATTATTTAATTTGAAATTTATTGATTTACAAGTTTATATTGTACCGACTTTCAGCGATTTTGGGCTGTTTGACTTCTAAAGAAGGTTGACTTCTAGTCAATATAATTAATTTAGTTAAACAACCAGGGAACATGCATAATTTCTCAGGAATACAAAAACAAGTATGTTGCTCTTTATTGTACACCTGTCCACATATGGATTATTGTTTTCTTTATTACCGTTTAGTATAATAATTGTTGCCTATTATTATGCTCTCTGTGCTTTGTCGTCTTGAAAAACTATCGGAAAATAACATATCATGTATTTGTCGGAACTCCGGGAGGCAAGATATATACCATAAAGCTTGCATCTTTAACATTGTGAATAGCAAAACATAAATAAACTTATATTTAATATTAAATAACATTCATACTCGTATATCACTTTCATATTAACTTACTACATACTCGAATCACTAGTTTTATTAGTTTGCTTGTGTATATTTGGTCACCACATAACATACAGAAAATAAACTATTGTAATAAATATTGAATGTTACTACGAGCATAACCATGATGATTTATGTCGCTTTTATTGTTTAGGGAAAAGCTTAATAATGCTAAACTCTACCATTGACCACCAGCTGTTGTGTAATTCACCGTCTCGAAAGCTCGTCTTTTTGTTTTCGCTCATAGTAAAATGGTAGCAAAAAATTGCAGCATTTTTCATATATAATATTTTTGTTTTCGCTCTCGCCGCCATAACAGCTCGGCCCTATGAGATATTCGGATATTTATGAGAGCAACACGAGCCGCTGGTATTTATGACTGATACGACTCTTGCCGCTTTCAGTTGTCGGCTAGTGCATACCAAATCTACACTATTTCAACTCCTATGCGCCATCTCGTTTTGCCTTGATAAGTAGAGTATCGCTCTGTTTCGTTTGCTATGAAAATCACGATTTTTAAAATTAAATCATTATTATTATTGCTCAGTCTAAAATGTTTTCTGATTCACGCTATAAATGATCAATTTACTTTCTATGCTTCCTATTTATAGTCAGGACTATCAAATAAAACATTATTCCGTCTTCGTAGAATCAATCCGGTGGATTGGTTTGCAGCAACAAAATCTTGCATCTCGATCTCCACTTCTCTCGATCCTCTGCAATCCTCTTCAGCTCAGCATAAGAGGTACAACTCATGTTCACTTGAGCAAAACTTGCTGCAAATACTCCCGTCTAGGGTGCCCTCTACAGTTTCTACCCTCAACCATCCCTTACATAATGTCGTGAAGAAAACCATTTTGGCGCATGATGTGACCGATCTATCGAGCTCACCTCTCTGAGATGGTTCTTACTATAATCACATTATTAACGGATAGAAAAGCATCGCTTTCAAAATTTTATAAATCAATTTTACAGGACTCCTTTTGTATACAAGCTAGTTAATAAGAAATACAGATTATAAGATACATAGTAGATACAGACTTAAATTCACCGAAAACAACGATGCTGGTCTGTTTCATAATTAATACTTTACTAAGTTGTAAGGGTATCGATTAAATTCTTAATTAATTAATTTATTATTTGTCAGATAGTGCTACTTAAACATTTCAAGTTAGAAGTAATTGTCAGGAACATGAACATTTTCTTTATGTTTTTATATATTGTCACTCTAAAGTATAGTAAATTTTAGTCAAAAAATTATTGTACGAGTAAGTAGCAGACTCGAGAGAGTGAATAAGAAGAAAAATCTGGCGGGATATTGGAGTTCATGGCATGAATTTGTGGTAAAAATATTCTCCATACATGTAAGAAAGCATTATACAGGTATGTGATGATAATATGATATTTTCAAATTTAATAGAGAAAATTTTATGGTGATCATTTGCAATACGTTCTGTGAGTATTCATGTGTGCCAGGGCCGGCTGGGGTCTGGCGAGGGCCGAACTGATTAATTGCGCCTCTGAGACGTTTATGGTCTGGTGGCGCCATTACTTCTAGCCATATGAATAACTTGAGGCGGCAACCTGTTAGGCTAAGATCAGAGACGTATGAGCTCTAGATCTAATATGGTCAGGCGTAAGGACAAACTTACTCACGAAAAAGTACATGTGTGGTAAATCTAAACGCTCGTATGGATGCGAGTATAAATGTGTGATAAACTTTGACTATACTATTTCACTTATTTTATTATAACTATTACATATTTAAAGGTTATCAACTGACAATACTTGGTGAAACTGCATAATTATAATTTTAAATTAATTTTAATTAAAAAAATAACAAATGTAAAATATTTATTTTTAAGGATTACGCCCTGGAGAGAATTTTCAATAATTGAAGATGGTCTCCAGGGAGTTAAATATTTCATAGATTATTTTTTTACCTTCTACTCATATAAATACTGACAACGTTCAGCATTATTTAATTACAGACTGTGATTTCGTTCGTTATTAGATATATTTATAAAAAATAATTATCTACTTAATATTCGAAATGCATCTCAAAATGAATGCTTAGAATATAAATGAGATTAGTAAGTATAATTGTTTTAATGTAAATAAACGCAAAAAATATGACAAATTCAGTCATAACATTAATGTAAATTAAAAAAGAAAACATTTCCCAAAACTAATAAATATACAACAATTATCGGGTTATATTTTATTAGATAGTATGCATTAAAAAAAAATACTACAAAAAATTAAATTCACTTACTTAGAAAAGAAAAATAAGTAATACTCGTTTTATAAAATAATCAATATTATATTTTTCTGAAAATATTTTTTTTTTGTCAATGATAAAACATAGCAATTGATTATATATTCTTCTGTTGACCATTTTATATGTTCATTTAGCTTGACACTTTACATAAAAAATAATATTTTAATATCCTGAAAGATTCGGAGCGTTGCTTAGTACGTTTATCACGACTGTGTCAACACAACCGAGCCGCAAAAATCTTTTCTTTCAGTGGCCAAATCCCTTGAATATTTTAAATAGCTACCTGAGGCACTCCGAGCTGAGCACTTTCAGGCTGAAAAAGAAAACCGCACCTGCCAGTGTTTATGAGTAACGGAAAAAAGCTTGGAAATTGTCAGCGTCCAAATCTCAAACCGACTTTTCTTTCTCCCCACTCTCTTCTTCGCCTACTCGGACTGGCAAACAACAATCCAGGTAACTTATTTATCTTATTTTTTCACGTTCTTTCCAACGGGCGCACAATCAATTTTCTCCGGCAAAGTAAATAATACAAAATAAACGACCCGTCAACAATGATTATTTTATTATTTTTATCTGATAAAATTTGAATGATACAATAACAAATCATAGTATCCATAAATCCCAGACAGGAAGGTAGAAGGTGAAGGAGAAAATTTATGGAATGGTGACCGAAAATCGGACGCTGAAACTAGATAAATAGACCAGTGAAATGGACTAATTATATCGTCAATACTGCTGAAAAAGAATGGGTGAGGAAAACCCAAAACCGTAATATTTGCATCAATGACAGATATTCACTCAGCAATAGATGGATACAGGTTTAATAAGATAAGATATATTAAATAGATCATAAGGTAAAGATTCCAACACCTTTTATATGTAGACATACGAGTACATCTTTGAATAATTATTTTAAGCGTAATAATGCTTTTCTAGAATAAGTATATATTCTCTCAAATGATGTGTAGCTCTTCGTAAAGCAGATTAATAAACACTTACAATCTACTCACATTATATTATATTAGATAACATAAACCTTAAGCTAATGTTAGTCTATAAATTATTTAAAATATACATGTATATTTACAAATTAAGTCTATAAAACCTAGAAAAATACATAATTAAAATGGTAAAAGTTTCTTGGACAATATCTTCTGAAGAAGCATACTTTTGATAGAAATTTTCTTACACATCGCTTAGAAAAACTTGTTGATTCAATTACAGCATGAATAATATGAAATTTTAACGTATTTTCCAAAGATGAAAACAAATTGCTTGGCACAATTGAAACGTTCATGGTAAGATATGTATGTAATATAATTGTTGCTTTACTTTTAATGGAGTCTTAAACCGGTACTGGTGTTGCTATCAATAGACTAAATATTTTGTAGGTTATTCATTTTAATCAATACTATTAACATCGCCCATCAAATAACGGATTTTTCGGCTACAACTGAAAGGTTATATGCTTTTCTATCTCATTCTTGCATAATACCAGAGAACAATGAAATGTCATTAATGAGACGATTAAGTTCATTGGAATAATTCATCTGAACAATTGCGGCTATTAAATACAGAAAGAACAAATAAGAAATATTATCAGTTAATGGAAAGGGATGATAAATTCCCTATCTCATTATATCATAATACCTATATTTAAGAGGAAGAAATTCTTATAAAAGTCACATAGTCAGTGTCTCCGATATAACCGCTTTTCGTTGATTTGGAAGATTTGAAGGACTCAAATGTGACATCCATATTATGCGTGATTACTAGGTCTAAAATTAATTCTCGCAATATTTATCAGTTAATATCCTAAAGCGCCTAGTTAACGTCGGCGGGCTTACCGTCAGGTATTAGTATTCAGCCGGCCGGCCGTTCATCCCCGGGGAATATAAAAATATCCATTCTCACCTGAAAAAGAAAGAAAACATTTTTATTAGGCAAGATTAATGAGGGGACTACCGGAACAGTTCATCACCGGCGAAGTATTCTCTCGCTTTATTCCGGTAAACACACAAGTTGGGCGAGAGACTAATATAATACCCGGCAATGTAGCGTGCGATATATCGCCGGCTGGACCTAAATACAATCTGAATTATCCATAAAATACAACCGGTTAAATAAGATGCAAAAAATATACCAGAATGAAGAGTTTGCTTTTCATTATCAAATTTAAACGTTAAAAATATCTTATAGGACCTTATATATCCATAAGGTTTTCAAGAAAAAATAAATACGTTTTTGATTTAAAAATCTTTTCGCAGAAACACTTCAACAATTGAGTACCGTACAATACCGGTTAATAATTTGTATTTCTGACTTATGACTTTAATTTAATATTTCTCATTGTCATATTTATCCTTAAATATCTCTGCAATCAGAGGTTGACTTTAACAACCATAGTAACAAAAATTGGGTGTCTTTTTTTGAATCATCATTTTAATAGATACCCGATTTTCAGCCCGACGCCCCCCGAGGCCTAGAGAATTGTATATCCTAAGACGCGGCTTAACCCAACAACGCCATGCGGTAAACAACAAGCGCTAACCCATCAATATTTTTGTCAAGGTGATCAAATAGTGAAACTCCTAATCGATACATAATTATATAAAATAATAAATTTTGATAAGTTAATGGGAATTGATTTATAAAGTAAGTGTTGTACCCGTTTTGTTAGCATTCATCCTTTCTTGAAAAGTATTGACATTAATTTACGTTGCTCGTTTTGAAAATGTTTTATTCATCTCATTACTTTAAAGAATGCGGGTTGGCCTCAGGCATGCAATCAACATCCTCAATGCAATGAGTTACCTGATTAACATTCGTCATACCACGTTGACAGACGGTGCAGTTGGCAGTATGGAAGGCAAAATGATAGGTATACGACGGGGCTTTAAGGCATCAGATTTTTTATAATATATGTTTAAATAATTATAACTATAATGTTCATAAGATTACATTAAAATGTTGGAAAAATGCTTAACAATCGGAAGGCTAATGATATCACGAAGAGACAGGACTCGAATAGCGGAGAAGCTAAATAAGTCTCAAAGTGCATGTCTCAGATCAAGTCTTGAAGATATTGGAATATGGAATCGTATGTTGATGTTGGAAAAGCATTTCAAAACACAAGGTGGCATTAAATAACGAGTTTGATCGATAAAAATCTACAGTTAATGGTTGTTTGCTATAAGTGTGACGTGTTCTATATTCATGCATGGGAAACAATGGAAATAAATTTAAAAAATTCAGAGTAGAGATTATAAAAATAAATATTATCAAGTACGTACTTAAATGTGATCTGAAGTCAAACATATAGTTTCGCTATTTGTAAGAATGCTGGTACACAGTAAAATATTAAAATGTAATAATATTACAATATTATAATAGAATGAATGTTGTTGGGTCTGCCGCGATACTGCAGTGCCTCAGGCATGTTGACGGAGGGGCGAGTGGATGGCTTCGATGCCATAATAAGGAAATGTTATTTATTACCTTGTATTTTAATTTTATATGTATGCCATTCTAATCTTTATGGCTCTGGTAGCTGAATGAATAAAATTATTAATATTATTATAATATAACATTGTATTTTGATAACAAATTCATGGTACTGTACGTTTCTTTCTAAATCAATTAAGGTCGATGTTTATTTTTAATACTGGCACAACTGAAGTGACACCGTTAGTAATTTAATATTGATTAAGTTAATCTTACAATATAGATGAGTTATATAAATAATATTTTTGTTGTTGTGGAATAATCTGTTTTATTATTGATTAATTTCATAAGTGCGCATAGCACAGTGTGTTTAAGCATTACGAAATTATTTGATTTGATTCGTTTCAACTGTCAACGCTTCGGTAGGTGAAGCTCATCATGTAAAATATAATGCGTTGACCACCTGACTACCATTTTTACACATTTTATGTACTTTATATATTACATATTTTGAGCGTTTATAAGAAAATTAATTTTCTAGGTCATGGCTATTCATGTATTACATATATCCTCGTACTTTATGAAATATTACAAAATATCGTAACTTTTTCAGTGAAAACGAAAGTAAAGAACTATAATTGTAATTGATTATGGCCCGTCCCGAATCCAAACAGGGGCATATTTGTTTAGGACTGGGACAGCTTCAAAGAAAATATGGCTTGGAAAATAAATAAGTGCTTACGAAATTTCCTTTGTTGATACTGTGAAAAAATATGATTCCATTTCCAATCATCTTCGCAAACTTGCTTTTCTTGTAGCAAATCTATCGAAATCTCTGGATAAACAGCAATATGCTCTTTTCGTAGTTATTTTCACAGATAACTAGATAAATATACAGAAACTAGGAAATTCCTTTCTTATAATAATATTATAACCAATAGCAAATAGAGTATAAATATTGTATTAATAGGTTATAGAGAAGATAAGGAGTGTTTCTTAGAAGAAAAAAGTATATTTGAATCGAGAAGTCTCAGATTAACAACCAAATTTGACGGCCGGTATATTTCAATGGTCGAAGCGTTTGCTTTGCAAGCCAAAGGTCGTGGGTTCGATCCCCGACAGAGAGCAAAAAATAAAGGATTTGTAGTCGATTTTAAACTCTAAAATACCCCCGATTGGTGTGAATTTGATCCCGCATCCGTAAAATGCCAGTCATAGCCTATTAATTAAATCTCTGGCTGTAGTCTATGACGTAGGCGGATCAACACTCCACATGCAGCGCTTAGCCATATTCCCCATGGCAAGCGTCATATAATTACACAGAAGAGACTTCAGAATTACTATCACCATCTGTCGGTATTTTCTTGAATGTGCTTTACATAAAAAAAAAATACGTTAACGAAAAACTTAATACTGTTAATGGTATTTAAAGTGCAGTATAGCGAAAATGTAAGTAAGAAGAAACTTTGGCGTAGTTTCTTACAATATAACAATTCACAAGGTGCTTGTTTTTTTACATTTCTTCGAAGACCTCCGGCGGTGGCTCATTTAGGTAGCATAAACTTAGTAGCTTAAATATCTTGCACATAAAAAATAATACAAAAATGCATTGCAATGTCTCTTCCTGGTCTCGTTCCATCCCTCTCTAACGACCACAAAGAGAGACGACTCTCCTCCGTATCCCATACTAGGGCTTCCAATAAATTATTTAAATTTTAATTTAAAAAAATGTTATCATATTATAAAAAAAATGTATATTATAATTGAATTTCCCAATTTTATTAAACACGATAATTCAAATGATTATAATAGATTTCTTTAATATAATGTGATGAGAATATTTCACTATTCAATAATTTAATATGTGTTAAATATTGATAATTTATGATTGATTTTTCTATGAAAATGTGTGATGTTTTTGTAATTTTTTTTACAAAACAGATGTATCTATCTATATAATAATAATAATAATAAAGTTTTTATTCCAGCAGGATTGGGTGGGTTGTGCAATACCCAATCTGCCATATTTTAAATACATAGCATTGAACAAAGTTTTAATTTTGTGAGGATAAAATTTTTTAAAATATAAATGGTGGTTTGTGCACCATCTCCATCCATCGATGGCTCAGGGAGGAGTTGAGCCATTCAGAAGCAGCCAGGATGATGATGTTGTTGGACCTCCTTATCCTGCTCCAGAAGCCGGCAACACGGTGTCGCAATAATGCTGGAAATGAATGGACTCCGCCCTCCACAAACATGTCAGATATATGGTGGTATTTATATTTTTTAATAAATTAAATGCGAGTGACAGACTTTCTTTTATCTTACATTCGATGTTTATTGTTTTTATTCTTTGATGTTCTAATATATAATAAATAATAAAATATCAAAGAATTCAAATAATTATATTTCGATCAATTTCAAAATAGCAACTATTTTTTGGCAGTGTTTAATTTAATAAATGGGTAGTAATTATTTAGCAAACGGTCAGTAATAAATATATAAAAAGGTAAGTATAAAATAATCATTTGAAAGTAGAAAAACATCAATCGGTAGTAGAAAAATAATAAATTTGCAGGAAATTATTAATGAATTGTTATTAATAATAGGTTAAGTTAGGTTAGTTTTCCATTTCATGGGTTGATTATTCATTCATTCAACAGTCACTTTTACCATTATTGAATTTATTACTACCAATTTAATTTTATAAGTGACCACATTCATACTGACACAGTGGATACTGCCAGTTTATTTAGTCTCCTGCTGAACAATATTATTTAACTGCCAATTGATTGAATTAACTGCCAAAAACTTAAATAAGTTACTGAACAAAGAAATACAGGATTCTCAAAATTAATTTTGTATGCGACATGTTTTGACTTCGTCGAGAATTAAATTTCATGTTAATCAAGAAGTGAACATGTCTGTGAAAGTTATGGGATAAATATATTTTTGTCATCACAATCTAATGTCACATTATTAAGATAACTGTGTTAAGAAAATCAAAACGGGTTAAATTTAAAAATATTTTTTTTCCTTCTTAAAATACTGTTTAAATTCTAATGATACAGAATGCTTATTTGAAAAATATATACTAGTATATCCATCGTTTAACTTGGTATAGAAAGATTTAGTATCGGAAACATTTTTCACATTACATTATTGGAAGTATGCATTGAAAATGAGCGTTTTTTTAAATAAAAATCAACAGTTTATTTTGAGAAGACTATCATAAATATACTATAATAAAATACTGTCCATCGACAGCGACGACCTTCTCCCATCTTTCAGATAGCATGCGGATTCCACGCTGGAAAAAGTCTTGGTCTTTACCAATACAAAACGTTTTTATGTTCAAATACACAATTGTTGGAATGTATTTATAGTTGTAGATAAAGTCAATTAGCTGTTTTATATATGGCTTTAATTTGTATTAGATAATAAGATCTAGACCAGGTTCCGCCATCTAACGTTTTTTTTCAACTAGTGCTTATTTCGTGAATGGTAACACTTAGCTCATGTCTGATTTGACAGATAAATAGTTTTATCCTTCCGCTAAACGAATATGGTTGTGTATACGCTTGAACAACGCTGGGAAATATTGCGGTGATGTTGCAGAATGTGTTCGAAAATTGCGTACGGATTTTGGCAGGAGAGAATCACCGTCAGCTCCGTATGTTCGTTATCTTGTGAAAAAAGTGAAAGAAACTTGCATCCTCATCGATAAACCAAAGCGTGAAAAGCCAAAAACAGTGTGTACACTCGAGAATTTTGCTGCTGTGGCAGAAAGTGTGCGTGAAGCGCCATCAACATCAATTCACCGTCGTTCTCAACAATTGAACATTTCGGAACGAATTTTTGTTCACAAAAATCGAAGACGAGGATATTGGCAACATTTGGTTTCAACAGGATGGCGCTACGTGCCACACAGCCAAAGCTACACTCGATGTTTTGCGCCCTGTTTCAAAAAAAAAAAAGTTATTTGGCGGACCCTATATAATATATTATATAATATGCTATCCATATTGTAATCGTATAATATGTAGTATTTATTGTCCAGTAACGTTGTTGCTTTAAGCAAGGCAGTAAAGTGTCAGTAAGGCAGTATTACTGTATCTCGAAAGCTTGTATTGCTAACCCTACTCATGCCTCGCAGCTACACTTTCACAGCCTGCGCACATTTCGCTCGTAGCATCCCTACTAAGAGAAACACAAAACAACGCAAACTCTTATAGGAACTTAGATATACCTCTGCAAACTATCGGCCTTTGTAAATTGTATTGTCGATGTCTTTGTAAGCAGTAACCGCCACAGAACAATAGCTATCAAATTATTCACGGTCCACGTATAGATTAAAACCATACAACGATTCTGAACATTGCATTCTAATTATTGTTTTTTTTTTCAGCTGAGCCAACGTACGAATCTACGTGTACTGAATATATTTCAGTCAATATAGTATTATTACGCATATTTCACATTTCTGCTTTTATTTTAATGAAATTAACATTTTTTATTTACGTGGTAATTCATTTTTACATATTTAATAATCAAAAATGTAAAAATTTAGTGTATACAAGAGGGCCAATTTTTTTTTTTTTTTAAATATCAAAATAAATGTTAAAAAAATGTACAAAACTGATTTTGGAAAATCATTAATAATATTTTTAGAATTAATTATTTAATTTATTTGAAAACATAGCTGGACTGGACTTAACCCGCCTCACACCCGCATCACACCGGAGGACAGTTAAGTCTCCTTGATGATGCGCTCATTCAGATTATGATCAATTAGCAACTAATAACTCCAGTGGGAGTCCCCTCTGAACAATTGTGGCTACGGCACAGAAGTGCTAAAAAGAAAGAGCCCGCGAAAGAGTTCCAAAAGTACCTAAGAGATAACCATGTTTTTTTTTAAGATAGATATTCAAGATATAAAATATAATGTGTTATTATTATGTTACGCATCACGTCCAAGCAAAAGTTAATAAATATAATAAATTATTACAATTACGGATATGATCTTTGTTTCTTCATATTCTGTTTACAGGTGAATTTCATTCAATTATATAGGAATAACATTAGCTAGGTCGTGAGTATAGTGAGTTTTAAATATCTTAAGTGTAAATTGCTTATACACTATATAGTGTTTTATAATAGAATAATAAATATTACATTTAAGATTTCGTGTTTTAGCTTACATGGCAATTGGTAGAGTTAATATGACACAATATTTGTTTTAAGTTCACAGTAAACTATTTTTGGCTGCCTTAATAATATTTTCGTCAACAGAATCGTCACAGAGAGGAAATGAAGTGGTGATGAAATATTTTCAGAAATGCAGCTGGAATATCTGTCACATTATTATTTTAAGCAGTTCTAAAAGAAAATTACTATTTAAATGGCTCATGACTGAATTAGGTACTTATAAGCTTAAATAAAAAAAAACAGTTAGCTTTTACAAACATTGAGTGACTTAAAGTATTTTAACATTTATAAAGACACGAAATCTAGCACAAGTAAATATAACTTATTTTTAATAATAGCTGGGTATCATGCTATTTATTTTTTAGGTTTTTGTACATTTTTCATTTGCACATTGGTTAGAAGAATTCTGCATTAAAAATGATTCCAAGTCACATGTCACATAACATTTTTTTTTTAAATTGTGTATCTACATCGCTTCATCACAAACATTTATCCTTGAACACTAAGCAGTGTTAGGATTGACGAGTGAAAATAAAGTTATTTTATAATGCCCTAATAGACAAACTTTGCAAAAAAGAGAGACAACTTCACCACATATATAAATTTTAATATTATATACAAAATCGCATTTTTAAACATATTTATTAACAATCTCAATAATTTATAAGTTATTTATGAATATATATATATATATATATATAATGAGTTAGGACTCTAATTTTAAAATAGGAAAACGAACGAGAACGATCATTATGTAAAATAGAAAGGGTGAATTAGCGTTTCGCCGCGAAGGAAATACACTTCAAGTGCTTGGATATCAGTACATCAGAGAGAGGGATAATTGGGTATCAGAGCACAATAGCTTCAGTAGATGCAGGGTTGGCATTTGACCTGCAAGCAAGTCAAGCACCTCCCTAAGGTGACCGACTACATCTACTTAGAGAAGGGATGCTCTAAATAGATCCCTAACAGTCCAGGATAACAAGGGAGACTGTATGGGATCCATTTGTTTCCTCTCTGCTTCTTATCTAGAACATCGTGTTGGTAAGGTACCTTCATTTAGTTCTGTACAGTCAAGAAGATTACTTGTAGAAATTAGCCAACTAGATACACCCACTGTGATAAAGTTTTCGTATAATAAGTTTGAGCGCTTGCTCGGTCTTACTTTACTCGTAGCCGGATATATATTTGTTGTTGCTTTGAATTTTCTACCTCTGTTAAGATAAATAAAATTATTATATGAACGAGTATTTGGAATAACAAACATATTACAATAAATACATTTTTTTTAAACAAATTTGAAGTATTTTAATACATTTGTTTCAATAATATTTCGATATTCGAAGAATCGTTTTGTATCTTAATTTTTATGAAAATAAATTTCACTGCCACGGTCATGATTTTTAGTTTTCAGGATAATTTGAATGATTCAATAAATAAAAATCAATTACATAATATTATTGTACGTAAAATTTTAATCAATTTGTCGATGTGTTAATTAAAATGTTTCATAATATGTCAGAATGCTTTTAACTTCTATTATTTTACATTTAATAGTCATTAAAACCATACAATTAAGGCTAATATACTCTATAAATATGATCGTGTAAGAAACTCTAGAGTATATTTCTTCTTTGCGATTTTATATTGCGAGTTGTGTCAATTAAAAAAAAAATCACAACAGTTCATTTGCAATAAATCTTCGGAACGTGGTTTATAAAACAAAAGACACTAAACAATGTACATAAGTAAACGCTCCACTGGAAAACTAAAACAAAAATATTAGTTCACGTCTGGCATGAGCAATATCTCGACTGGTAGTCTCACATTTGTTTTCTTATAAGAAGAGATGTTCTTCGGTTTTTCAGCCAGTTTCAGGCAGTCTCGGATATGTCTGACTGAATAAGCTTCAGTCTGTTTGCTTAGCGCAGCTTGGAACTCGCTTTGGCGAAAGTCACATTCTCCCAAATAAATTCATTGAAAGCTTGCGCAATACTTCATCGGAAAATAAATCAAAATAATAAAATGTGTTGTTTCAGCCGCTTGAAAATGTTTTTAGACATATTATGCAAGAGAGAAAATAAATAAGCAATAATTCAATATAACTTGTGATTTATTCAAATGCTTAAACTTTATAAATATACACTTAATTTTATTACTGTAACAATAAAATTTCTATGTTTCATTTCATCAAATTTGATAGATCTTATTATTAAAATAATATTTATCACTACACATTTAAAAAATTGCTGGATGTCATCATAATAACGGTAGTGTGGAAATATTCATAGATTCTCATTAATTAATCATGTATGAAATTGAAAACAAGTTTACTTTTTTATTTTTATAAACCTTGTTTTTTGAACGTATTTTTATTTATTGTCTTATTTATATATATGAAATAGTTTTTATTTAGTAAAGTCTGCAATAAAGTAAATATGTAGGTAGCATTATTTATAACTAATGCAACAATGAAAGCTGAATATAAATACGATTTTAAAGTATACTCTTCTTAACATTAACTTTGTGTAATGATCAACTTTCAGGGGAAGTAACTATGCTTTTTTATTTAAAAAAAAAAATGTAATAGTTTTCAGTATACTCTTACAGCTTATAATAAAACACTGTCAGCGGCTTGCGACTCAGTGCCCGGGGAACTTTAAAGAACTTGGTTCTATTGGAAAAATTGACAAAGTTTATTTTATCGTCAGGTGACAAAACAGTTGCCTTTCCACAAGTTACTCTCGTGGTCGTTATAAATTACCACTGGCTGTCGGCAAAACTTGTGCAGATGATAAGCAAACTAGCAAGTTATGAATTTTTCTCTCCCAGTGTTTTTACTTAATGTATTACACATGCATAGTCTTTAAAGTAATTATTATAATCAAACCCTCTATCTTAGATGGAATCTGTCGCTTTCATACAGTTGGGTGCGTCACAGGGCATTGAACATCACAATTTTTTGGTCCAAAACAGCAGGTATCGAGGAATTATGTATGAAATTCAATGTATGCTTTAAATATTCATTTTTATCCAATTTATGGTTCATATTTGTATACTGAGAAAGATATAAAAAATATTTATTATTATCAAATAAATTAGTACCAATTTAACACCGGTCTTTGGACTTATCCTCAGTGCCGGAACCTTGGATATCTGCCCAAGACGTCAGGCAATTAAAGATATAAAAACTCAGGTATAAAAAGGCATATTTTTGTGTTAGGTATTGATAACTTTTATGGAGTACGAATGATAAGTCTGAAGTTGATAAGGTTCTGACACGCGGTAAGACATAGGCGGTGACCCAATGAAGTTTTAGTCTAACGTTTCTTAATTATCGTGATTAAAAAGAACCCCGCGTAAAATGTGGTAGTGTGATTGGCCTTAAGCTAAAGTCTTTCTTCCAATTATACGAAAATCAAATTATTCAAATGTAAAATTGTATGTTAAATTATTCATCAGTAACACAGGTAAATGATCGGTTATAAAGTCCTGGTCGGACCTATAAGTAGTCGTTTCTAATCCATTGAGTCTATAGTTTTGTTCGAGACCCGAGTGGTACTTACTAAAATAAATAGACTGTCGGAAAGTAATAATATTAAGCTTGTGAATAAATGATGACTGATTGAATAATAAAAAATAAAAATATACATACTTTGAATATATACTATAGCGACATCTATCCTACGATGATAACAATGACATAAATACTAGTTTCAACGTGAGTCGGTCCAGGCATAGCAATAGCCCAGTTGGCTGAGCGGTATGAATACCTGGGCATAGTTGGTTTCCAAGGTCCGCGGTTCGCATCCCGCTTCTGCCGTTATTTTTCTGCTTGAATTGACGCGTCGAAAAAGAGTTTTGTGTATAGTATATGTATATTTAATTAATAATATATGAAAATCGTTTAAGTGAGTATCGAACCCTGAACTATTTACTTGGCAGTCTAGTACGTTTGCCTCTTCTTATTATCTCTATTCTTTAGAGTTACTTGTGTATGGATTTTAGAACAATGCCACAATTACTGGGAAGTTATAAACAACTACAACGTGGCTCGGGTTATTTGGGCCGCCTAAATGCGCAAGATAACTACGATTTACATATTCCAGAGAGCCTTATTTAAGCATGTATTTGTTGAAACTTCTACTGCAGTGCACATGCAGTTCTATTAACATTAATTACATACATAGCATTCTATATTTATGAATAAAACATTTTAAAACATATTAAGTTTATTATAATCATAAAACAAAACATTTATATACAACACATATACACTACTAAACATAAGAATAAACTATTTTTATCAACGAGGGTTAATATACATTTCCTTAATTACAATCGCTATTTTATTTATTTAAATGTGATTTTATAATAGAAAAAAAATATGTTATTTGTATAATTTCCGCTGTTGTTTGAAAAATTTATTTTTATTTTTATTATCGTTGTACAAGTAACTAATATTAAATATAACTAGAAACGCATTATTTATAAAAATATATTCGTATTAAGTAAAAAAAGATGGATTTATATCGTTGTATATATACTATAGAAAAAAATATATAAATAAAAACTTATAAAAATAATTGCATAATACCGGCTATTTATTTTCATTTAAAAAGCAATTATTTTTTAACATTTTTTCATTAATTTTGTATTATGTTTTCTTTAACAACAGAGAGTGGATATTTTAGTAGGTAATATATTCATTTAAAAAGCAAGTTAATTTCAACATTTTTACAGCACGTTATTTGTTTTGTGGGAAGTGAACGGTAGATATCAAAACATGTTCATTCAATGTAATACTACTAAATTAGACGAATATTTTCGATCGATAATTTTTGGTAGAATTAAATTTTTTGGATATTGTTAGTGTAAAAAAAGTGGAAAGAAGACCTCAATTCTCGTAAATATACTACACATTTTTTCATCAATTAAAATTCATACCAAGAATCGTAACGCTGCAATATAAAAGCAAATAATGTCATTTCAATATTTTTATTAAAGTTTCGCGTACGCCATTATACGAGTGTTAAATAGTAAATAAGCATTGCTTCACTGCTCCATTATTGAATCACTTACCTCTCTCTCCTTGGCGCATAAAAATACTCGAGAATTTACTCGTCATGAAAAAGCGTCTGGCAAAAAAGAAATAACAGACTGTGATCTAAATGAGCAGCGCTTTCTCTTGAGTCATTCCCAGCGGTCGCCGCGTGCAGCGACTGATAAACAGAACGAGAACTGAGTGGACGACGGTGGAACCAGGGTGACCAGTGACAAACAACGAAACAAACCAAAAAATCTTATAAAAGGTAATCCGGTTGGACACATATTTTTTTAATTACTTAATACGTATGCAAGGCTATGCATATACAATTATTGAGGTCAATTTTTTCCGCTATTCATGAAAAAAAAATGCTGTCACACAACTAGTTAGACTTGTACGTAGATGATATTCAGTGAGTGATCTCTTAAATAACATGCAAAATTTGTGTCTATTCTGCCTTTTTGTAGGTTTTTAGCTTGCTAATTAAAAACTTATTTAAATTTGCCAGTTGTTGGGTGCCACTTCAACAATTTTCTTCCTCGTCAACCGTCATTTTTTGACAGACGCTTAAGGTACATTACCACTCGATTTTATGGATATATAATATTATACTGTGAATACAATTTTGTGTTTGATATATACGAGTATTCAAAACATTATAAAAATGATTACATGGTTGATAAATGTTGACTCAGGATAAACTATATCTCAAGTTTCATCTTTAAATGAAAAAATGGATTTTAAATTTCTCTCCTAGCACATTTTAAGGAACCTTTAATTTCTACTTATTCTATACTCGCTTTCTTTGAAAACATTTATTTGTACATTACTTACAGAGTCTGTGATTAGGAACACGAAACGTGAGAATAAAGATAAATAAAAGTAATGTTTCCATAATGAATTTTTGAGATATTCACCAAATATACTGAGAAGGCATAGTATTTGTACTTTATAGAATAGCATCTACGTAAAAACATCTGATGAATTACGATTAAGAGGATTTCATTACACGAATTGAGCAATGCCACATAATGTTTGGTGTCCTTTAAAGCCCTATTGCATGCGCTGGAATATAAATCAGATATCTACTTGCATCTGTGTTTATGTGATAAAAAAATATGTATAAATTGAAATATATTTTAGGAGCTGGTCACTGTGCATGTCGCGACGCCGCCAGTATGCGGCCGGCGCCCACGCAACTCGCCCGGCGCCGCGACGCCCAGTTCAAGCACCTGACTCACTCTTGGCGAGCGTCGCTCCAAGAGAACACTAACGATACCAGGGGATTACAGCGAAATCCACAGTACGAATTATTGGATAACTGTTCACGCGTAAATATTCATGATAAATGCAACGTGAAACCTCCGGATTGTAATTGTAAAAGCTATTTTTACATAAAACAAACGTCGTCTCATGTGCCTTCGCGATCAGAGTTTCTCTTCTTCGTAGTAGTATCAATCCGGTGGATTGGTTTGCAGCAAAATAATATTGCATCTCGATCTCCATTCCTCTCGGTCCTCCGCAACCCTCTTCAGCTCAGCATAAGAGCTACAACTCATGTCCTCGAACACTTGCTGCAAATACTCCCGTCTAGGGCGTCCTCTACAGTTTCTACCCTCAACCATCCCTTCCACAATGTAGTGAAGAAGATCATCGTGGCGCATGGTGTGACTGATCCATCGGGCTCACCTCTCTGGAATGGTTCTTATTAGCAGCCTATCTTCCTTTATTATCGTGAGAACCTCATTGTTCGTGACGTGGTCTCTCCAGAAAATTCCGAGAAATCTTCCGTATGACCACATCTTAAAGGCCTATAGTCTTTTTTAATCACGTTCAGATAAGCACCATGTCTCACAGCCGTACATCAAGATGCTCCAAACAAATGATTTGGCAAGTTGCTTGCAGAGTCTTAAATTAATATTCTTTGACTCGAATTTTAGAAGATTTTTTGCTTTTTTATTGAAAGCTAGCCTTGCTTGATGTATGTGACTGTTGACTTCTCTTTTTGTTCTACCATCCCAGGTGAAAGATACAAAAAAAACGAGTATTGGATGCTACTCGTACCGAAATAATAGGTACAGTCATATAGCAGTGAGCATGACATATCTGCGGTAAATACGATAGTCGATGGGGCAGAAAAATCATCATCATGTACGCTCCTTTAACTCCCTTAAGCATATGTACATCACGACATTCTGCCATTAAGCTCTGTTAGCCACTATGATCCTCGCCTCATCCCACGTCATTTTTGCCGAGTACATTCTATGTATAGTTACCAATGCCTTTTCAGGGTGGCATGAACCAGGGGGCTTGAAGAAAGGTGGCAAAAACTGGCTTATATAGTCTAGGCCAATTAGTTTCAATATAGACTGGAAGAGGATGCTGGATTCGTAAGGTGGAGAATAAAGAGGGATAACAACTTATGCGAAAGGCCAGACCTTTAACATTGGACGGAAACTGGCTGATTATAACACATTATATTCATCTTTAATATCCACTCCATAACTGTGGCTGATGATCACCATTAAATTACCCACTAACAGTTATCTAAGCAGCTAATATATTTTTTTAATCCCAAATAGTATCTTAACCCGTAGTTCCGTCGATTATAAAAATAAAATTTAATCATACGAGTATGTGTAGTTATCGAACCATTAACAATCTATATCTTTTGTATTTTATGATGAATTTGATCCTCATCAACTCCCCGGTTATGTAAAATTATGCATTTTTTCTGAAAAAAGAAGATTTAACTATCATTCAATTTAATTTAATTATCTTTTTTTTTAAATTTTTTTTCTTTTTTAATTTTTAATTTTTTTTAAATTATCTTTTAATTGTTCATATTATATTTTTCAATAATATTTTTAAGAATCCATATTTATTGATTCTTTGACTGTTTTTTTTTATCCGTATTATTTTATTACTTAAATATACATATACTAAACATAAAATTCTTTTTTCAACGCGTCAATCCAAGCACAAAAATAACGGCAGAAGCGGGATGCGAACCGCGGACTTTGGAAACCAACAATGCCCAGGTATTCATACCGCTCGGCGAATCGCGCCATTGTTATGCCTAGACCGACCTGCGATGAAACTAGTATTTATATCATTGTTATTATCGTACAACAGATGTCGCCATAGTATATATTCAAAGTATGTATATTTTTATTATTATTCTATCAGTATTCATTTATTACGAAGCTTAATATTATTACTTTTCCGTATTATTATTTTACGTATTATTTTACTTTATAAATGATTTAACACTGCACTTCTTTAATATCGAATTGAAAAGGAAAAGAAAACATTTTGTAAAAACAATCACTTACATATTTGAAAGTATAATTTTCGGTTTTCGTTGCTTGAATAATTTGTACACTAAATTCTGTAACCAGAATTCAATTTTAATTAAAGTGCAAGAATACGTTTAATTTACCTTTTTTCAAATATTTTTCATTTACAACAACAATCTTTAAAATATAAAGATATATACACAATATTTGTTCATAATATTCAATAACGAGTATATAATATAAATACTTATCTTTTATTTACGTTTAACATGTATGATAACGAATAATTTAAATAAAACCTTACTAACAATTATAATCACATAATTTATGTTTAACTTTGATGTTATCTTATTGTATTCTGCAAATTTATTTTGCTATAAACTGTTTGTATTTATTATATTTTTGGTAATATGCACATATTTTCAAATGTGGCAGATTGTGTATTGAATCTCAACTAATCCTACAGGAATTAAATAAACAAAATTATTACTTTTTTTATAGGTAATAACCTCCTTAACCAAGACTCATAGCATCTCACTCATCATCAAGTCCTGAGGCGGAATGCGCAGCAGCTGCTAACTGATCGTTCTCAGAAAAGATTGTAAATGCGCCAGATGGGAATCGAGCGCTACCTGAGAAAGGACCAACAGAGGTTCTGGTCGCCTGCCAGATGTCGCGTCCGGGAAGGATGCGAGACTGGCCCTACCTGTCCACGATACCTGAATGAAAATTCATAACTACCGCCGCAGCATTTAAGGAGCGAGACGGACAGGTTAAGTAGGATTTAATGTGAGTATAATCATGTGACTATTGTATTTCATGCCTGTTATGTCTTGCCGGTATTATAATAGAATGTCTTGTGGCTTTTGTAAGAAGGTCTCGTACATTAGGACTGCAACAGATTTGTTTTACGTAAGATGTGTTTATAAATTTTGATAAGTATTATAGCAATTTAAATATGAAAATTGTATTTGTCTATCTTGTAAGAAATAGACGGTTTATTTATTTATCAAATGATGTATTGTAACGTGAATATTTTGAGTTTTTTTAAAGTTATTCTAAAGAAATCAATTGACTCAACTAATAAATAGTCAATGTGACAACTAATAAAGTAAATAGACACCATCAAAAATTTAGATAAGTCTCATTGAACGAGTTGAATTGCCTTTTAAACCTTAACAGTCTAGTCTTTGGAAGCAATGAGCTAACCATCTGGTCTAATAAAAAAATGATTAACAAGTACCAAAATCTGCTTCGGAGACTACAATTACCGTATTTTTTATTTATCTGTACTCTAACTTTAGCAACCAGACCATGTACTTTACAAGGTGGACTTTCAGATATACAGATGACTGTAATTTGTAACGACCATTGACCATGTACACCAGCTATTGAGCAAATATGAGAAAAAAACTTGAACAGAACAAGAAATTTTCAATTTAACTTTATTTTCTGTTGTATTATTTTTTATTTAAATTGTCATGCAGAAAATTATGCTTTAGCTATTTTTTATTAATCAATATTACATTATTTGACACTTCATAGTTCACATTTTCAAGATTCATTCCGGCGAATTGTGAAAGCTTTTCCGCAAATCTCTCGGAAGGAATAAAACAATCCCCCGAAGCCTTGTCCCGGCATCTTCTTGACGTGCCCGTAGTGCGTTCTACGTGACGTGATTTAGTTGCTGGTGGGCGCGTCTTACGTTTTCTGTGACCGTGACGGAAGCTGGGACGTTAAGCACACAAGGGCGCTACAATACAGAGAAGACTGAAAGCTGCAAAAAGCTTCAATGCTAATCCCGGGTGAGTAATTCCATTTGTTTTATTTTCTTATTAGTTCTTTTACTCATTTAGGTGTTGAAATAGGATAGTGGTCAACGTCAATTTTCATGAACAGAACGTGATTGTATAGTCTGAGATTTATATAAAAAAAAGTAAATTGTAAAGATAATGCCATATAATAACTTTGATGTTACGGTTGCTAACCCCATATCGCAGGTAAGATTGATCTGCTCTTTAAAACCAAATGGTCTAAATCTCGACAGCATCGGGTTAATCATCCGATCTTTTAAAAAATGTAACTCATAAATCACCCATAAAGTGAGTCGACATGCGCCATATATCATAATGGCAACTTAAAGTAATGACTTGCGGCAATGTGTTGTAACCATATTTTCCAGATATGGAACGGCTATGGAATGAAAAAAAATGTCGTGAGTCGACAGTTATCATCTTTTGTATAATACATCTACCATTTTCACCTGATTAACTGAAAAAAAATGTACTAGGATATCAATAATGTAAGTTGTTCTTTAACATATTTATTTTATCTACAGCTATATCACACTTTATAACTTCTCAGTAAACCTTAAGTATCTCGTTACAGATTTCTTCGATTAACGAAGTCTTTTTTTAAAACGTGCACGTATAAAACATTTCATAGCATAATTTCAACCAATTAATTAAGGAGCGTCTTCCATTGTTATAAATTATCTGAGTAATCTAATGAAAAATTGTTGCCGCCAAATACGCCTTTGTGAATGTAAGAGAGACTAGGGAGGCATTATTTGAAAGGCTTCTTCCCCTGGAGCCCGCCTGGTTCTGTCAGGAGCGACTTCAGCGATTTTCAGGAATCGGAAGACATTTTGTTTGAGCCGACGAGTCGGAAAAATGGGACCGATTCTTCGGTTGGATGATGCTCAGCGACCATCGCCAGCAGATCTTTCTCTAGAATTAACAATGCGCGGTGAAATCTCTGCTGACTGTCTACATATCCGCTGGAACAACTCCGTGACAAAGTAATTGAATTTTCACTGAAAGCAACTGTCCATTTTAAGAGATTTATTTAAAGCGTTATGTAACTGTTATATTACTTTATAATGTTTTAAAATACAGTGTATTAAAATTCAAAATATATTTATACAAACTTTTATTTTCTGATGGCCAAAAATTATTTTTATAAGGTCAAATTATTATACTATGTCGAGATGTACCCTCACAGTCAGTTGTATGAAACAATTAGAAACATTTGAAATGTGAGTACAATGAAGAATGTTGTATGTTACCGACTAGATCAATTAGCCAGTAAGGTGTCCTAGTTGAACTATATACTAAGAGCATAATCATATTTGTTGCCACATCTGATCAGTGATGAAAAATAGAGGTTAAAAGATGTCGAATGTGGTGTCTGAATTGATATAAACTGTTTCGTGTTCCCGAAGATGGAGAAATTTTACATTCTCTATCTTGTAAATTGTATTAAAAAACGAATGATAAATAGGAAGATACCGACGTTTTTTTACAAATAATAATATTCTAATGCGTATTCCCAAAACGTACTTGTAATAAGTAACTCTAGGTTTGTAACTTGGGTCACGATGATCAACTATTCATCACTATAAAAGTAGTTTTACATTAACTTGAACAGCCTTTCCATTGCAAGCTGATACGTGAAATTAAAAACTATATACAGACTTAGTGCTAGTTCTCGAAAAATCAACATATTTGAGATATAAATAAAATAATTTTTAGAATTTATTCCATAATAATTGTTTTTTTGACGACATGTTTCATCCAGGTCAAATGGTTATTTTCAACTCAAAATATCTTTTATTTGTATCTGATATTATGGAATTCCACCAAGAAATATCAATCGAAAAAATCAAAAAAATCGAAATAACATATTAGAAATTTATTACAAACTGAATGCTAAAATAAAAATAATAGTCACAGGTATTGTAGTTTTTTAGCTTAAAATATTCTAAATAAAAAATATTAAACACGTTGCACATACTCAAACTAGGTTTTTGACGTCATACAATAATATTTTCATGGCACGATTCGTGTCGTCGTTGAAAATCCGGATTCTTTTTACGATTTCAAGCTTATTTTTGTCTCTTGTTTCATGAGTTGCTTCTATAAATTTACCAGAACGTCTGGTTTCATTAAACGAATATTTTTTATCTCAATTAATCATACAGGTAAATAACCTGTCTAGTAATGCTTACAAAACACGGATAGTTGTTGATTTTTCGTAACTTACGGCTTCTAGCCACCGGAGGCATAAATTTCATTAGACTCGTTTGGCCCGCAGAGGAGGTGTCGGCAAAGAAAAAAAGCTCCGATAAATCTGCTGTTAGTCGACAGGAGGGCGAGCGGCACATTATAAAACGAGAAACCAGTAATTCGCCAATAAATTTGTCGGTAGCGACTTGGCCCGCCGCCCGCGGCCCGCGCCTCCCATACGACCGACCTCAGACGGTGAAAGCTCACAGAACGTAGTCAAAGACTGCGAAGGAATGGAGTAAACGAAAGCTCAGTGTTTCAAAGGTATTTGAACACAATTATAATTTGTTTCAACTACCGACAGCAGTTTGCGATGTGTATTTATTTGTTATATTACTTTGTACATTCCGTTTTATTATATTGAGTTTTTTAATGAAGAAATAATTTATATCTTTTTCAATCAATCACTTTTACTTTCTATACCTTGAGGATAGTTAGGCAAACAAATTTGACATTTTTATAGCACTCAACTATTGTTCCTATCTGTTACATAACTTTTTGTAGGAATATGTATGTGTATGATAATTTATTCTCATTAATATTAATTTATTTTGTTACTTCGTAATTCTTTTTTCTTTTTTATTATATTATATTTATATTATATTTTCTTTGATACAATACTCTTATCAAGACTATGCAAATTGTTTCTGGCAACATGGAAAGCAAATATTCGGCCAAAAAATATGGAGTTTAGAACAAATTGGTTAAAAGACATGAAAATAATGAACATGTAAACAAACGGTAATTTGGTGGAAAATTCGATGAAATAAACTGACGAATGACTTTTTCAAATAAATGCTTAGAAAATTCAGAAAAATTTGAAAACTAATTTTATTATAGTATTTAAACTTATTAAAAATATATTATAAATTAAACTACTACAATATTTTACAATTTTTTTTTTAAATGATAGTATTACAATATTTTTATTGTTATCACTTACCCGCACACATATACAATCTGTAAATTTGTGTGTAATAACGTAAGAACTAATACTTATACATACCTATATAAGCCACTGCCAGTTTATAATTTAACCATTATTGAAGACGGTTCCTGGGAGGCCGAAAAATGTAATCGATTTAAAAAAAATGTGAATCCAAACTAAATATTTTAAATTTTTTAATTAAAAATTATGTTATCACTTCAATAATTTTGAAAAAATTAAGTATCATGGAATCAATAATTGAATGCTCGATGAAATGCTTGTTGGGCCATATGTACAAACGGCAAATGTCTGTTCGGTGAAATGTCCTTCGGCCAATTTGTTTTTGGCTAAATATCCGGGAATCTCATAATGGTAGGGTCAAAGCATACTCTGTAATAATAACCATGTTTGTTCATTAGTTTTGTGTTTTACTCTTGTCATAACCTGCACACAATAATAAAAGCGTGGTAATTAACGTGATAACGATTTTGTTCACCACACTGCTGACTATGTTAAGTACGAGTTGTACCGTGAAACACATTTTGCTCTGTGTTTTAGTCACTGGGAACGAGAGCTTTGAACGGTGCTGAAAAACAACCACTGGGAGCTTAATGGTCGACCCGCGGATACTTTTCATAAATCAATATTTTCCTTCATGATAGATCGTTAACGCTGCTAATTTCTCACTCGCGACACTTGTTCCGTACGGTAAATTTGAAAAATTTATGTTTCTGCTTTAAATATAAATGGATGACATGTATATATCTAGTTTTGTAATAAAGTGATTACATAAGCATATTGCGACATATATCTCATATTTCTATAAAAAATACATTAACAAGATACTGCTTACAAATAATAAAATATAATTATGGTTGCAGTGTTTGAACCACTATTTCAAAATATATTTTTGTTTTGAATATATTTAGTATTATATTATATATTAAGTTATATAAAATATTTATTTAAATCAAGTATTATGTAAGATAAAAAGTGTACTTGTAACCATGTTTATAAAACTAAAAGGAAATGTATTTTTGATTATTTGTCATATAAAAAAATACACGAAAACCATTTTGAAAGTAGTTTATTTTGGTTGTGAAATTTATTCAATCGATAATTTCAAGGATGGAAATTAAATAAAATCAATTTTAAATTAAGCTCTGTAATTATCTCACTTCCACTGTAGTTGATTAATTTATATATTTTATGTTCTATTATTTATATGACTGGCGATTACACGAAAATTACGTCAAAAAAAATCCTGGAAATTACATAATTAAAGTTATAATATCACTTTAAATATGAGCATATTTTTTATTTTATTATGAAATACACGTCGGCTACTTTTTTCACTGAAAAATAGTACACTACTCAGTAATTGGTTTCGGGATAAATTTTTCAAAAACAGAAAACATCCGGAATGACAAACAACGGTAAACTTTCTTATAAATCCAATTAAACACCTGACTAAACAATCAGGTCAACAAGTCGCAGGGGTTCTCCAAACAAACTTCAACGTGTATCACGGATTATTGGAGTAGTTTCAACCGAAGACAAAAGTTTCAGCAACTCGGCTGAAAGCGCTGAACATGAAATTCAGTGACGTGACTATTCCCTATGAGAGCTTGAGCAAATAATATTATAATTTATGATAATGTGAATATAATTAAAGTACCATTTATGGATGGGACAAATCTGGCAAAGAATTAGAGTGGCAAAATGGAAGTATTGATTAAAGGAATGTTGGACGATTTTCTGGAAGACGGTAAACAGATGTGGAAGGACAAAATTTGCGAGAAATACAAATTTATAATATTTTTAATTTATAATAAAGCCTTACGGTTGACAGTATACAGTCAAGGTTGAAAGTAATGATGAATTAAGCTATTTTAATCAGATTTAATAAAAAAATTAAATATATACTCGTATATATGAAATATAGATGACAAATATTGTTTATATTAAAAATTATACATTAATTTCGTACGATATATTGACATGAGTTCATCAATTTCATAATTTTAAATTAACTTTATTTTGAAAGTCATAACAGAAGTTCTTACATACATAGTATTTTTTAATGAAAAAAAAAAACAATTATGAAGTCAAAAAAGAAGTTAAAAAAACAATTATGAAAAACATTTATAATTCTTTAGAATAAAGATGATTCGTGTTATAAACAATTGCTAAGTTTTTAATTTAACGTTTTAAATAAAGTATAATACTCGTAGTAGATTATTTTCTTTTAAAATGAGCAAACTACGAAGCAAGGCTTACAGAGCAGAGATGGACCCTAAAATAACGGAAATTTTACGGAGGATACTGGTATGAGAAAATGAGAACTTAAAAAACGTATTAAGCTAGCAATGAAATAGCATAAGATCTAGATAAATAGGCATCTTTAGAAGAAGCCTTCATCTAACCTTAAATCGTAGCGGAAAATTAATGAAAGGTATAGAAAAGGATCTTTCACGGTCGAAAAATTTATTTAAAGTTATATTAAATAATTGCATTTAAATGTCGCAAAGGTGCAAAACGTTCATATGCTATCTAACCCTCCGCTTCAAAGGTTCTAAATATTTCTCAAAAGACTGGCATCTTCTTACTTACGCCACTGAATTCCAGTGGAAGCTGCGAGCAAAGGCTTTATTGGAGGCAGCCGTAACCGGAGCTGTAAAATCATTTAGATTAACGTCGACAATAAACAACAGCAACTTTGCAGCACTCGTGCTTGGAAGCTCTTCAGCAACACAGACTCTTGGGCCCGGCTCCAGAGACTTGTAATTTGATTATTTCACCTCGCGAATCATTGTAGTTTCGATGTTTACGAGTTTGCACAGCACTAATAAAGTACACTTGCCAAACGACTGTGCCGTTATAAATTATTTAAGCTCTTGGCATCCGCGTCGAGATCCACTTAAAATGTTTTTGTGTTGAGTCATATTAATGCAACAATTAGATATGAGACTTCCATAGAACAGTGCTACAATTTATTACATTAAAAATATACCTGTTAGTAAAGTATATTTATATCCATTATACATTTTACAGAATAAACAACTACATTTCAATGTTATTAAATCAATTTAAAATAATATTTAAATTATCATTCTTTTACGTTTTTTAATTATAAATTAAATTCAAAATACGTACAGATATATTTAATTTATCATATTTTACAATATGTATTTAACAAATCATTCATGAGAAAAAGAAACAGTGATTTTCGAATACGTTATCAATTTTTTAGGTCAAAAAGATGGTGAAATGGCAACGAGGTCAAAATGAGTGTAATGAACAAGAGTATTTCAAGAATAAATTCTGCATATTTTTTGTTTATTTCATAAAATATTAAAATGTAATATTGTAATATGGTTTTTGTTACGGATCTATAGGTTTTTTAATAAATTATTAATTAAATTAATTAAATTTCATAAATACAAATTAGTATTATTTCTTTAAAGAGCTACTTCTACCTTACTTATTTATTTGATACACCTCATATAGTATGAATTATATTTCTGAAAAGTAATGAAGTATTTTAATTGTCGTAAATATAACTTTTCCGAATGCTGAAAAAAAATATTATTTTGTACGTAAGCAATCAATATTAGTTTCAACAATATATATATTTCTTTTAAAATGCCCCATAAATTAATAAGAACATTTTGAGTAAGTTACTATTAGATATATTGGCTTTTCTTTCACAGTTGCAAACTATAGTTTACCAACTGCCTTTAAGTTTTCAATCTTTATCGTCAAAACTCCATCTCGAAGCATTGAATTTCGTTGCAAATAAACTCGCTTATGAAGAATGGCTGCGATAATTCAGTCGGTGATCGGAAAGGGATGGCTAAACGTCCAGGGGGATCGACTGGCGAGTGGGAGGGCCAGTGGATGGGCGAGTGGGTGGACCAACAGGCGCCTTATTTAGTGCGCGTCGAGCTCACGTTAATGCAATATGGTGATGTGAAGAATTGCATCTCAGATGCTGCACTTAACATTAGCTTTTGCGAATTCGAATTATAAACGAGACTGTTTATTCATCTTGAGAAGTCATGCCTTATAAGTTAAAATGTATTAAACTATTTCAAACTTAATAATTTTGTTAAATTAATGTTTGTTTCTTATTTGGTTAAAATGGCTTCACGATTGACACGAATGGCAACATTGTTAAGATTTTAAAGAGGGACTAGGTCATATACATATATTTCGTGTTCATGACAAGGACACAATAGTGCTTGTTTGGCTCTGCCTGAGTTGAACTCATGTGTGAATAGTTCTTTATCATTTGTTTTTTCACAAAATTGATTAAAATTTTCGTTTAAAAAACTTGGAGTTTCGTTGTTTTTATTCAATTTAGTATTTATTTAAAAAGATAATTACTCAAAGATAAAAGTACTTTACTTGAAATTGAGAAAGATCGAGATTTTTTTTGTATATTTTAATGTATGAGAGAAATAATTAAAAATAAATTGACATACGCGTAATATTAAAAAAAAATACACTCTTCATATTTTGCATTTCCTTAGTATTGATAAAAAATAGCGTTATTATTATCTTTGAAATAACTATTTTTTTTATATATTTTTTACAAATTTGTATTTAAAATTGATAAAAAATGTCTCGTTTACTTAGGTTCTTTTACAATATCAGCATTCAACAAGAATTGAAGAAATATATAAATAAAATACCGTTCGACCCGATAAAAAAATATCTCCACATAGTCAAGCCGGTCATTAGCTCAGTGCAATTATCGGGCATTATCCATTCTGCCTAAGAGTATAAGGGGCTGCATAGCGAATTTAAAAGTGCAGACTCTCTGGGGAGTTTTCCTGAAAGGCTGAAAGAACAATTTAGCTCGGGCGATTTGTTAGGAAAGTCGCAAGGATTATAAACCGCCTGCTTGCATTTTTCTCGTTTGAATTTATTCGTGGAATGTATTGCTTGGGATCAGGGCCTTAATGTCTGTTTATTTTAGGCTTTCTACCAAGAGGAAATAATATACGTCATAGATAACGTATAATAAATATGGCTTTGAAGAATACATCATAATTATCATGATTTAATATAAGAATATTTTTTTGCATTACTTTTTTTCTTTTTTGCAAATTTGAGAAGTTTAAATCTTACAATAAATGCATATTTACAGGAACTAATTGAAAACTAAATGTTAAAACAAAGCAATGTTAATGTTTGACGACAATCATTGAAATTAATGCACTTCACATGTAGTTTTTTTTTAATATGAAAAATAAGATATTTAATTCATAAATCAGACTAAAAATATTTTTAGTTTTATTGAAATTATAGATTGTAGAATATAAAAAATAAAATACCAGCAATATACTTTATCAACTAATTTTCCAAGTATCATGGAAGAGTTTTTTTTTTTGTAATTAAACGAGTATCTTAATCCTTTATTTATTGCGTCCTGCTTTATAAAATCGTTTGTGTGTACGAATACATTAATTATGTATTTTTTTTAGTTTCTGTAGAAGCTCAGAACGAATTCCACTAAAACTTACTCAAAACATTTAAATTTTTCGCACATTTTCTGAATATTCCATACTCATTTAATATATTTATTGACAAAAAATAGCAAAAAAGTATTCGAAATTCATTTATAACTGCCACTGGTAAACTTTGAAATACTCATTTACTACCTGTACTTTCACTTTCATACAATCTGTATTTGATATCTCTCTCACATAAACACATATATTAAATGTTTTATAAGCCTATTGAAGATTTCAAAAAATGTATCTTTTTCGTTTATTTTATAATAATATAACCAAATCTTAAAAAGCCAATTTATTTTATTTGTTTGTAAAAGAGAAACTTTTGCTTCAATTATATATTCTAATTGAGATGCTGAATTTGTTCTACGTGGAAACTACACGAGGAAAAGTTGTAAACGGTCTTGTTCCCGACAAGCTCCTGGAAGCTGCTCGGAGGAGGCTTTGTTTTTTCAGCTTTGTTTGGCGAACAAAGAGAACAATTCTGCTACAGGTCCTGCTCGGTCTGCTATGCGATCCTTGCTTCTGCAGACTTCGGTTTTCAGTATTCCTGAACATATCCGGTAGTCAAAACTCCCGAGTCGGGTATACTAACTATACAACACGATGCCTGTATTCAGTAAATCAATTACTGTTTTAACATTGATTTATATAAGTTATTTTATTTAATTTTGATTTTAATGCAAAACCCTATACGCGATTTGCCTCTTCACGTACAAGTCATTATTACACTAAGATTGCTAACAAATCGATTTAAAAATTATTAACTAATTATGTTGCTTTAAATAAATTTAAGACGGTAAAATAGTTGTTATTCTTCAAACACTTCATATATGATACACTTATTTCAAAATGTCTATTGAAAAAAGATATACACACTCACTATTGAAAAGATACATTCCTGCTTTTTGACACACACATAAAATGCCTTATTTTGTTTGAACATTAAATTATCAATTCAGCCAAAACCCGTACATTTTTCATATAAAAATAATATTATGCATTTTTACCAATGATTTTATTGTTTGTTAACATGAATAATACAAGTTTTAAGAATATTCATAACACTATAGACATTATTCATTTGACTGAATAAGAAATACCAGTCAAATTGAGCTCATCTCAACAGCATTAAAAATAAATATTTATTTATATCTTCGAACATTTATTTCAAAATTTACTGATGGGATGATTTAATTATATTTAAAATTAATAAATTAAAAGCAAGTTTAATATGACCATTCATAATGACACTATAATATTTTATCATCAATTAAAAGTTTCAACTGCAATAAAGTCCTTTGATGTATTGATAAAGTAATCATTCACATTCAACTACAGAGATATAATATTTGTCTTAGTAATTATTAAAAGCTCCATAAATACAATTCGCTATTACCAACACATACAATAAATTTATTGCGAACCAGTGATAACCAACTAACGGGTCTATCGTTTATATTTATCTTTTTAAACATTGATGTGATTATTGGTTTGTTGATTTATGAATTAAAATATACAATCTATAGAATATGTATTTAATGTAAATATGTATAAAATGTATTTATTATTGTAGTGAGTAAATTCACGTTTTACACAATTTTATGCACTTTGTTTTTGTAAAATGTCATTGTTTACACTTTATCTTAAGTAATTAAGTTCATACAAGCAGAAAACCGACAATGATCATATTCTCTTTTGGCCCAAATAATAATTACGCATTCTATCACCACTCTTTTGAAATATATTTTTATATTATTTTGAATGTAGACGATAAATTTGTATTTCAATGATGTTATATCTACCTTAACCGTTATGGTTACCCAAATATATTACGAAATTTGTATAAACAATGTAGGCTTAAGAAATAAAAACACAGTCGCTTGTACTAAATTAACATTCGTTCTTGTGTTCTAGTTCTATATTTATTTGATATTAAATCAACTTAAGCTATACTAGCCGGCAAATAGAAGAAGAGAAGTAAAAATTAAATGCAACAGAAGGCAGCGTACTGAAAAAAGTTGGTAACCACTGTCATACACCTGCACATTGTGGTAGAGAGCACAGTTCACGTACAGCACAGGTTATTCGTAGAATATAAGGGTAGGTGGAGGGGATGCGTGAAAGCCTCGCATCGTTTGACCCTTTATTCCGGTCTGCAGCGAAATGTCGCTACAAAACGTCGAGCCCTTATCTGATGCATTGTCCCGCAGAATAAAGCCCCGAGAGATAAGGGACGTGTTTGTCCTGCAAGAAGGGAGGGATATGTGGTAACCACACATTCATTTGGAGCATATAGTCGTCATAAACTTTCAACACGAAGCATAATCCTACGTCACATCTGCATCTGTGAGTACATTAAATGTATAGTTTACGACGGCCTTTCAAGACGGCGAGAGTCTAAAGGACCATTTTTAAGGCAGCTATAGTTAATACTCTTTTGCGGTATCCCAAAAACCAGAATATTAAAGAGAGCTATACTTTTTATTTTTGACAGATTGTTAGATTAGAGGCTGCCTTTTTCACTATCTTTGGAGAGAAAAAATTTGGTCATAAAAACCTACCAAATAACTTCTTTAACTAAGCTTTCATTCGATTCATAATTAAAATTGTAATCGGTTTTTGAATTTAAATGATTCCAAATGTTTTTTTTAATTTCTTATTAAATTAAATTACCACATACTAAATTAAGTGTTAAAAAAACAAAAAAACGAAATACTATATAAAATTGATAAATGCATGTATTAGATTGATAAGACGTTAAAGAACATTATATTGTAATTAGAAAACGGGTAGTCACCACAGGATGGTACCAAAGTGGTATATAGACCTGGTGAAGGGGCGGCGGTCGGTGAAGGCGGGGGAGGGGGGAACAAACAGCTGTCACCGGCTGTCGCGAAAAAAGCCCTGTCAAAAATTTCACCTGCAAACTTTTTTCGCTTCCTTTAATTACCTGCTAAAATATCTGTTTCAAAGAGTCTTTCTGTTTGCTTCATGGACATTCTGCATAATTTTCAGATCATCGAAGATATTGTTAACTCGATGGAAAATTTTGTCATGTCTTACGTGAATCATCAATTTTATACTTTTTAATACATTAATTTTATTAATCTACTTTTATTTAATATTTCGTAAATTAAAGAAGTTAGAGGCTGTTTTGATAAGAAAAAAATTATATTATAAAAAAATGTTGTTGGTAGGCATATATTCAATCCCAGTTATATAAATGCTTTGCAAATAGTAATTAATGTAAATATAAATTATTTTATTTCTTCTTTTGAAAGCTCTGAAGTTTCCAGCCAGACTATGCATTAAGATTGTATCATTAATAAAGTCGATCCGCCACTACATTCTTCAAGATAATGGAATGATGGAAAAGTTTAATTTGTTAAAACGAATAAACATGAAAACAAAAAGACCATTTTGGGATACAAAAGCAAACAAAAATAATACAAACTTTGCATTTCATTCGAAATATTAATCATATCCTTTTCAAACTTTAACGAGCCGAGTTGAAGAAAAGTAAATTCGGCCGTAAATTTCTGAAAGGAAAGTAAAAACGAGACCGAAAGTTAAGTTTCGCATTTTACAAACAATTTACGACGACTTTTTTTTAACAAAATTGAATATTCAACGCGGACTTTCGGAAGAACGGTGTCAAAAAGGAAAACTGAAAAGGGCCCGCGACTGAAACTTTCTCGATTCCGAAAACAAAGCCTCCGGTTCGAGCCTTAAATAAATTCAGTTTATGAGACAATAAGCCGAGTGGCATTTGTTCAACTGTCCTGGAGGAAATTAACTTACCGAGTACAATAATGAACTTTTCGATAATCTAGAGAAGCAGACGGGTCGGGGAATCGTAGCTCGAGCGGAAACCTGAAAACTGAAAATGCTGAACTGCTGAAGTTCTCCGAATAATCCTCTGCGTTGCTTCCAAACATTAAGGCTATTCTCATGGAAAATATCCCGGGACGTTGTTCTTATCAGTCTTTGCGGAGCATAGCCTCAGAAACTCTACTGAGAAAGTTGAGGGGTTAGGATTACAAAGATTACAGAGAATTTAAAAAGCTTCTAGATAATGAAGGCATAATTAAATTGATCCTTTATTTTAAATACACCTTAATTGGACATTATTCATAAAAATCTTTAAAAATGACGTGTACTGAAGAAATAAGAACCTATTTGTTTCTATCTTTGATTTCAGCAACAAATTTCAACGGTATTCTTGCGAAACTTGCCTCTTAGCGTATGTTTTGTTACCCACGTTTACTATCATGTCATGCAGAATTAGTAATTCTGTACGGATTTATTTTTCCAATGTGCTACGGCAACTTTTATGTATGGTTTTTGCACTTTATCCGAGATAGTTCACGGAAGATTCACAAAGCAAACATAAAGACAATATCCACAACAAGGGTATCAATAAAATTTAAATACCAATACTTGGAATATAACTTGCGGCAGAGATACATTGTAGCTTTTCTCAGATAAACAAAATATTGGGTATTATTTCCACTTAACTGTACTATAAAAATACATAGTTCACTTGATTCTTTTATTTTTAATCTTGAAACATGTCAGGGACAGTGGCAACTGACAGAAGTGAGTGACAACAAATTTTGTAAATTTAACTTTATTGTTTTACTACAAAACAATTAATTGCTTACTCATGAAAATAAAATAATTACAAGTTTTTGTTTATTTAGATTTTTAAATCACTCGTTAAGTTCCAGAAAAAATAATTCAGCCGGCCGAACGTTAATCTTTTCGAAGCTCCGAAAGTAAGCAAATCCAAATACGTAAATGAATGTATTAATGTCAAATCAACTGAGGATATAATGGGAAGGCAAAATTAGTTATTTGGCGGGTGGCATTAAACATAATACCTTCGAAATCAGCCCTGATTAAAGCGAAAGGTTAATCCTGAAATATCATCCCTAAAGCTACTTTAGATCTCTGAATGGAAACAAAACGGTTAGTCGTGGCAACACTCACTTATACTGACAGGTATCTAGTGAAGTTTTAAATCAAAATCCCTAGCTAAAGTAATTTTTTATAAGTACTTGTGAAGACTGAGGAATAAAATATTTCCTCCATTATGACACAAAACTGTAAGTACCTGTAAGTAAAATGTCTTTAATAAAGTATCTTCTTGTAAGTCAAAAGGATTTTTAACAGAAGCATCTCGATCTCCATTCCTCTCGGTCCTCCGCAACCCTTTTCAGCTCAGCATAAGCGCTACAGTTCATGTCCTCGAATACTATGCAAATACTCCCGTCTAGGGCGCCGATCTTGTTGGCTGAAGGTTTTTCTTATTTGTCTTGGTTGTTTTGTCTCGACGGTCCCCATTTTATCTCCGGAAAATTTTACTTGAGATGCAATCATTTTTGTTGATACGTGGGATGTCTTTAAGACCTTTAATGGTATTTTCCCCTTTATTTCCACATCCTAATGCCGTTGACCATAAAGGTTCATCCACCTTAGGAGGGCATACACTCAGGACAAAATAATAGCTTACCTGATGAGATTTTTATTCCGGCCAAAATTCGGTCCAAAAAATAGTTATCATCAACCACAACGCAAATTTTCTGCGTAAAATTTCAAATAAAAAAAAAAAAGTATATACCGACGTAATAGTATAATTTTTTCAATCGTTAATAAAATTTAATCGAATAATTATGCTTGTATTTCAATACGTTTGAATAAACTAAAAATAATACTTAATTGAGATTTGTTTTCATAAAACCTTATAGTTATCATAAGCAAGTTTTCTTTCCTTTAACACCCCCAAACTCTCGTTGTTTTAAAAAACCGTCAGGCACATTACAAATAATATATTCGGTGGAGCTCCGAGAGTCAGGCCTTACATAGGACTTGACAACTATTACAGACGATAGAACTATATTGCGGCAATTCATGACAACCAAATTCTTTAATTAGGAAATAAATACAAAATAAACTGAATAGCTTGTTAACACAGCAATTATATTGATTAATTATAAAGTAAATAAACGGGTATTGTTCTGGAATTTATTATCATTTTTTAGAACGTGGGTTTTGTTTTTGCTAATGTTACTAAAAAAATATTAAGACTTTTTCATTCTGTTAAATGCTTGTTATTCGTATTCAAATGACACAAATATTACTGGAGTCTTGTATCACTAAGGCTTTTGTTAAGCGTTATAAAATCTACAATCGAGTACTTTGATGCCGTTTTTTTATCACGTGAGCAAGCGATGAAATCTCAATATGCAAGCTTATAAAAAATAATACAGGTACCCGCCTTAAAACGGCATTTCGAATTTTTAGCACCATTTTTATTCGCCGTTGAAAGCTCGAAAGCGCCTATACAGACTATTCCTAAGATCACAAGAATATCCTGTGTATGAAAAAGTCATCACTATAAAATAAACATCACGTACGAGGCACTATGGCGAAAAGCTCCAGAACACGAGCGAGTGTTTTATACGAAGATAAAGCTTACTTGAAAAAATTGGCATAAAAAATTCAAATTTAGTTAGAACGGAGCGGATGTCTAATAGCTTTGTGATGGGAAGTAAACTTATATATTCCACGCTTTATACACAGATTTTATCTTCGAAAAGAATAATGAATATGCGTTGAAATAATTTATACATCAGCATGCTTTATTCCACTATTCGACGAAAGCCTCTCACATGAATATAAATTATTCCGTGTATCTGTTTTAGTTCCATTTTCAACATATACGAGTATAATATATGAAACTAGCAACTATTATACTTCGAATGTATAAATCTAGTAGCTTATATAAACTACATTAAAAACACATATATTTTAGATTGTTTTATTATATTCAAAAACAAATTAATTAAATCAACCCATTTTAAGGAATTCGAATCAATTTTCGACATCTTTTCATTCTGTAAATATAAGTCGCGGTTTAATTTGACAACAATTCTTACAGTAAGCGATTGAATGTGTCCTTTTAAGAGAAAAAAAATCAACACTTAAATTTGCCATTATTCCAAAATATTTTTTACGACACCGTTTTCTGTATCTTGAACCATATCTTCTGATATAATAAATGCATCTTTCATTTCCGAGAAAAACATAAAATTTCTTCACAGAAGAGAAACGAGAAGTGGCAAAAGTATCCCGTTGAACAATAAGACGAGGAAAAATATGAAGGAGGGGGCATCTGATCCAATGCGGGACTTTATTTTTGAATGAACAAAGATGGGTTTCCATACATCTGGAACAAAAGAGGGTTGGAAATGAGAAACATTCATTCATTTTCCTCCCCTTTATATTCTACGGATCAAGACAATGCGGAGCATAAACATTGAACATTTAGAGGGTGCGAAAGTAAAATACGACCATTTTTAAAATAAAAAGTTTTAAACATTAACCACATTTTCTAAAATATTTTCATTAAGTTAAATTATTTCATTAGAAAAAAACCGATTTAATGAATAATGAACCGGTTCGTATAACAAACCATTTAAATAATACTAGATATCAATAGTCTCAATCATCATTATCATCAGCCTGTGTCCGTCAACTGTTGAACGTAGGCCTCCCGCATGAGTCTCTATCCTCATCGATCCTCTGCCTTCCGCATCCAGGACACTCCTGCTATTCTTCTTATATCGTCAGTCTATCTTGCAGGAGATCGGTCTACGCTTAGTTTGCTGGTTCTTGGTCACTACTCCAACACTTTTCTTCCCCGTCTACCAATATTTCATTGTTGACCAACATTTAATATTTTCAATATTTAATAGTAACATTATTATTTTTTGTGACAGACTTTTAATTTTTCTTATATTTTTTATATATAGTTCTTTATATCAATTGTCAAATTTTAACTTTAATTTATGTAAGAACGTGGAGCAGATTTTAATATATTTTTCGTCCTTGATTAGATCCTTGGATTGTTAGTGTTGCCATATAATTTATGAAAATCACCTTCTAGCTATCTAGCCATCTTTAAGGTAACTGCCTGGAAGTCTATAATTTATATTTTATAATAAAATGAGTTTGGAAAAGCGCAATGAACAATTGATTATCAAAATATATTAATTTCACTCGCCAAATAAAACAATATCAATAAATATTTTAAATAATAAAAATATAAAAAACAAAAAAAACATCACATTTTGTAATATGTTTACTGAACAAACACGCAATTATTTTTTCATGAAAGTTACAATAATCCACAAGTGTAGATTTGTTTTTTTTATATTTATTTAAATTATGCATTACACCATCATTTTTGTCGTAAAAAAGCCTCATGTGGCAGTCTGATATGGCCGGATATGGTGCTATATAAAATGCCCATTTATATTTCACATTTGCCGGGAGCGGAGGCTGGGGCGTATCTCTCCCAGTCCGGGGAGGGAACTAACCAGTGCTCGAGCAGAGGTGCCATCATATTTATCCTTTCCTCTTCCGGTTGATAATATAAGCTTTTTGACTAGTGTAACGTTATAATAATATGTATAGGCTTTTATATACTCATCATGAAATTCATCATCAAGATTATCGGTTTCACTATGAATCAGACAGGTGATTCTGCATGACCTATTAAATAATGGGAAGGGGTTAATAGGAGAAAAAATATAGAAATTCAGCCGATTTATTGTAATAATGGTTGTAGAAGAGCATCGATATAAGGTTTAAGGAAAACATACGAAAATAATGGGGATCTATTGTATATTTAAATATGTTATAATTTTTAAATAAATAATCTGAGTAAATAACTCGTTTCTGATATCGATATAAAAAATATTGTTTAATTTATCTAACCAATCATGATTACTTAAATTGTTTCTCTAAATTTGGTATGGTTAATTTATATATATATATTTATATATATATTTATATATATATATTTATATATATATATATATAAATATATGTATACATATATAGTATATTAGGATGTCCAAAAATTTTTTTTTCGTTTTTTCCAAGGCTCACCCCCTCGTTTTGTGTGAATGGTGTTCAAATAATTGTAAAAAAAGTTTCACGCCATTAAAACCACGGGAAAAGATAGCGACTTGCATCGGAACATGTCAATACTAGAATTCTAAGGCGCGCGAAAGCTACACCCTGATTAAAAAAGGAATATATTTTTCTTAATTTTCTGTAATAGATAATAATATTAACATAAAAAATACTTAAAATATGTAAGATAGAGATAAAACAGCGTTTTATTTGCTGAATAAACATTATGTTTTCAAAAGCTCCTTTTGGCCTTCATACAAAAATTTATATTAAAACTTCAACATCAAGTCGCTATCAGAAAACATTGTCCGATAGCAATCAAATTTATTATGTGAGTTACTAAGACCAAACCACATAAAAATAGAGGGTGAGCCGATTTAATTTCGAAAAAAATAATTTTCCCATACATAGCCTGGGACACCCTAATGTATATATATATATGTTATTGGCGCATAATATTGCATTAAACTGACGAACACAGGGAGCGTGCGATGTTTTTCTCGTGGATAATATGTGGGACATGTTTGGAGGCATATCTACACAGGTGTTTTTGAAAAAATATATAAAGTCGTTACATATGTGTTAAAAAAAAACACCATGTTATACTCGAATTTATAAAAAAACCTAAGCAGTCAATATGATTATGTAAAAGGTATGGTAGAAAGCTGAAAATTTTCAACTATTTTTATATCAAAGACATGTTTTAACGTTGTTGAAAAATACAACATCATAAAATATACAATAAATATGTTAATTTTTTTGTTACATTGCAGATAAAAATGCAACATTTTTGCTTTTTGAACTTCGTTTTTTTTACTTTTTGGCTTGATATATGATAACGGAACGTGCATTTTAACTTATATGTAACAAATTCCCGGCTAACATAAACAACAAGTATTTTCAGCGCGTTTTCCATTTCCGTTTAGTTTCTAACCGAGCCTCGAGTTTCGTTTTCGCCTCGAGCACCGACCGTAGCACAACTCGATAAGGGTCGAACTGGCCGAATAAATTATGTACAGTGTACACGTCCGCGCATGAAGGCTTCCTATCTGCGCTAACTGCTGCCTTAAATCCCAAATCAGCTAATGGGGGCGGGCAATCAACGAGAAAATTAATTACGAAAATGTTACGCCCGCTTACCTTTTTTTGAGATCGCCCCTTACGGTTGACTGGTTAATAGATTCAATCAAATTAATTATATAAGCTTAATTAAATAATTCGGATCTTAAATAGGAGCATTGGTGAGATCTTTCTTAATGATGTGAATTAAATTACAAATATATATTCATTTTAAATATACCAATACTGAGAGGACCAAAGTGTCGATCACTTTAACGTCGTGAAGGGATGTTACATGATATTGTGTAATTTAATAAATAAATTATAAATTATATATCATGGGCATGATAGTTTTGTTGCTTATAACAAAATACGAGGCGCTAATGATCTCGTGCAAAGTGACCATCAAGTGTTCTGTAGGACGTTTCATTAGAATAGTTGGATAATATTTGTGGTAATATTTTTAATAATAATTTCGTTTTTATTATAGCTATGTTGTACATAATTAAGTATCCTGGTACCAATGATCTAATGCAAGCATACGAGTTTTAGCTTTAAATCTCTCTTCTTGTAAATGTTTTTTGGATTCGTACAATATGGATAAATCTTGAAATCTTCCAAGCCTCTAAAAGTATATGACACATTCTTAAACATGACTCTTGGCATGCAAAACACTTATTTGAGTAAAAAAAATGCTTAAAATATTCAATAATTATAATTCAACAATTTTGAATCAAGCAAAAAAACACAATAATAGAATGGATTTCTGAAAACTAATTTTGTTTATTGAAAAATAAATTCACAATTCTTCAAAGATATTTTGTTTTGCTGTGTATTTTAATAAATTGAGGCAACCAAAACCGTCAATGGAAATAATAAGGACTACCCGAAATAATTACGCAAATAAATTACAAATAATTAGCAATATTGACATTAAACCAGTCTGATTATAATTCTTCTGAAAGAGGAGCCTGCGGGGAGAGACGTTTCAGGAGACAACAAACAAAAAACCCTCCGGGCTGAATATTAATTAACTGAAATTCAGGAAACGCGAGTGCCGGTGACGATCCTGAAAAACACCTGTTCCTGCTCCAAACAATTCCTTATTAACAAACACAACGAGTATTCGACAACGTCGTCAAAGAAAAAGTGATTTAATTTTGAGGCACAAAAAAGGAAATCCTTTGAAAATTATGTTGTTTTTTTCAGCGAGCTTTTTCGCGGAATTTTGTCAAAATTCCTTTTATGAATGAGATAAAACTCCTCGGCGCTGTAAAATGAAAATGACATTTCTGTGTTGTTTTTTTTTTATTAGGTAATGTAACCTTTCGGCTCACTTTCCAAAGGGTGGGCGTTTACGGGGAGCATAGGATTGTCTCTGTCAAACTTGATACATTTGAAATGAATTGTTGCCGAAGGGGTTCCCTATCGATATCTTGGGCTAAAAAAAGAACATTAAATTACATATTATATAAATTTATTTCACAAAAATATTTTGTATTGTTGAAATTATCGCATGACTCATTTACAATTATAAAATACCTGGTTCATAAAATAGGACTTTTGTTTTAGTATCTGTGTCTTAATCCAATGATTAATTATGGTCGTAGCATTTTAGTTTGATGATGTTTTGTGATTCGCTGAAATGGAAAAAAGCAACTAAAATTAGCTACCTCGTTAATCGAAGTAAATTAATTACGAATTGGTCATCGAAAAATCGTTTATTGTTTGATGCAGGCTTCCCATATACTCCAACTCGTATAATTTTATTCTTATTTTTGTTTAAATTAGAAACATTTTAAGTAGCGTGTAACATTCAACCAATAATATACTAGTATGTTAATCTCGTATGTACCGATCAAATGCTGAATCCAATGTTTCCTTTGTTGCGTAACCGCAGTCGCTTTCAGTGACATCACCGAGTCGGCCAATCTGCTGGTCTGCTGTAAACAACAGTCCGATGCATCAGGGACACGATGACCCTCGCTTGACTGTAGCCGCCCATCCGCCCACCTGCCCAGCAGGTAAATCAGGCCTTGGAAACCATGAGACCTCGAAAACCACAAAATTTAGAGCAAAAAACGTTTATTCAGATACAGTTCAGAGCAGAACTCAAGTAATAACGAACAAAACTAAGTAACGCATATACGACTAGAACTTTTGGCATCTCTTTTAAAACCAACGAATGAGTATTTAAAAAAATCACAAGTCACGAGTGAATTAATGTTAGTAATGTCAATGTGATTGAGTGGAAACGATAACATATAAAGATTTTGTACTAAAATTCGATTGAGAGACGAATATGGACATGGTTTGGACATTTTTAAGGACTCTACAAGACAGTATTTACTACAGCTCTTGGACTCTCGTTATTGTAGGAACGATGAATTTCATTAAATTTACTTGAAAGAACTCCGGGAGAAAAATCTGTCATGGTATGATGCGATGACCATGGTAGTTTTATTAGAATTGTGGAGGCAAATTGTGGCAGCTTTATACGTCAGTGAGTGAACGGATATATAATAATAATGCCATATAATTATGCAGTAACAAAAATAAGTCATTTTTTACATTTCTTAATACCCATTTGACTTGTTATATACTCGTACACTATCGGAAATTTCGTTTCTCGTATATCTAGTATAATACGGCGTTTATTTTTGTAAATGCATGAATGAACACAACTTTACTATGGAGGGAGTTCCCATCAATAATGTGTTGGACGATCCCATATTAGCTGAATATGTTTATATACAAGTAATCTATCTATTCTTTTGTCTATCTGTCCGTTTGTTTTTCATAGTCAAGGACTTTGACTTTGAATTTATTTATATTAAAAGCATTTATAATTTAAATTTACTAGTGTTTCAGTTTCTACCCTCAACCATCCCCTCCACAATATCGTGAAGAAGACCATCGTGGCGCATGATGTGACCAATCCATCGGGCTCGCCTCTCTGAGATGGTTCTTATTAGTTGCCTATCTTCCTTGATTGCCCTAGACGGGAGTATTTGCAGCAAGTATTCGAGGACATGAATTGTAGTGCTTATGCTGAGCTGAAAAGGGTTGCGGAGGACCGAGAGGAATGGAGATCGAGATGCAAGATTCTGTTGCTGCAAACCAATCCACCGGATTGATACTACGAAGAAAAGTGTTTCAGTGTTGTGTAAGGTTGTCAATCGCTGCTTTGACCCCTGGCTTTGCGGACTTATCGGGGTTAACCGTTACAAAGCTGCACACATGTAACCGTGGTGCGGGACACTAACTTTGCATACAACATTATCTAAGTGAAGAATGGTCACCGCTCGGACGCAGGAAACATTATTCCGAATAGAACCCTAATAATCGTGATGAATGAGACAGTTCCGAAATAAAAACAGAAATCCTGAATTCATAAATCCGTACATGAATTCAAAGAATGTATATATATTTCAAATCTGTATAATTTAGAATTGACATTATTTATTTTTCATAACTGCTTTGCTCCCCTAACTGGAAGTAAAGGGTCATCATGAACTCCTACAATACAGCTCTAATAGCCAACATGGCTTATTCGCTTTATCATATATCAGTTCTGTCTCCAGGAGCACTGCCTATTCTATGTCTAGTTTACGATGGACTTTGTTGTGGACTATCTTTGTCTAAAAAACGAAGGCGAGAACTTGGAGGCTTAAATTACTGGCATATGAAATATATTTTCTTCTACGTCATCTGAAGTACATGTCCTAGTCAGGACCTCTTTTGTCTCTTCACTGCTGTTTGAAAGGTTGTTTTGTGTGCTCTTTCATATTGTCATTCTTCAAAAAGTCAAATCATGGTTACCCTAGTACTGTACGCATAAATATGTTATCAAAACGCATTATATGGTTGAATTGGCTTTAAATGATGCTTAGATTCCCAAACGTATAAAAAAAAGAGACAATACATGCGCTATATATTCGGTAAATCGTTTTCAAATTGTGTAATTATACAGTCAAAATAATTTGCCAAAACAATGTACCATGTGACAACTTAAGCTATGATATTAATTAGTCAGAATACTTTTTTTTTAATTCAGAGGAGCAGTGGCTATAACAATAACACTAAAAAATACATAGTGAAGTAAATATTTAGAAAAAAAAAATCTGTTAGGAAACTCCTGAAAAAATATTGAAACCGTTGTGTACATTAGGTTAAAAGTTTAAAGGATTTTTCAGTTTATATTTCAGTTAAAATTTCCATCCACTTCAGAATCACCTGTGTATCTAATAATAATGCATACCAGGGTTGGGAGTACACCCTTCATTATGAATATAGAATTATAACCTCACCGAGGTTTTGGTAAATTTGTAATGTTCCGATGAAAGCTCCAGCCCGCCAGGGCAGGTAAAGTTTGCGTGCCGAGGTAACACGATTGCTGGAAAGCGCTGAGGATTAGGAGTGAGCCAGACTCGGACCTTTCTGATAATCATTTTTCCCCTTTTGAAATCTCCTGCATATTTTTAACGAAGGGCTAAGTACTGAGGTGTACCGGAGTGTAAGCGCCGGATTACCACGGTTAGGTTGTGGCCTTTATCGAGTTTCAATTTTGCGGAAGAGTTCGTCACGGGCGTGTTTTTTCAACCGAATCCCTTAATTTTTATAATATTCTACTTTTATGCGTTTCATGCTTTAAAATTATTTTTGGTCACCATGAAAAATATTTTTTTCTCTATAGGATGCAATACTAAAGTTTACTTAAGTAGGCAGCTCTAGTTGTTCAGTTGGTTGTGATACAAAAGTAGACTTTGTTGAGACATACACTACGGATGCCACAGGAGAGCATAAACTATAACATAAGTTATAGTTAACAACATTATAAAGAATATTGTATAACTAGCCCGACGCTTCAGAGGCCTGGACCGTTTGGTCCTAATAGATGGTGAACCATCTTTCTTTTGGTCCGCGTCCAATGTTGCTTAACTTCGATGACACACATGTGCTTGTGTCGTCCATCTGCTTACATTTATAAAAAACATGTACTTTAATTAGTAATTAGTAATATTGATTTAAAATGAAACTTTCGCGCTAATGTGTAATCCACTTTAGTATAATAATTTAATTAATTTTATTACTACATTACGAGTAAGAACATTTGATAAATCGACCCTAAATTTCAATCTACGTTTTAATACTGAATATTAATGAGATAGAAATTGAAATTTAAGTCCTCTTTGATCTTAACTGTATGAAAGTAAAGTGCATGCAAACCTCTATGAAAGCTTTTTGCCACCTATGAAAGGTAAAGCATTTCATATCAAAGTACATAAGTATCTAAATATTTGCTTTAAATGGGAGCAATGAAGGGTAAAATATCTTAACATAGCATAACGTACGAAAATCTATGAATTATAAACATGGTTTCCAAAACTTACGATCATATTTTACATCCATTTTAAGACCACATAATTAATTCATAGCATTATATTTCACTGTAGCACACAAGTCCCTTTACAGCAGATGTGGTTTTAGGGGTCAAAATAATCCCAAGTAACATTTCTTGACCTCTAAATTGAACAAGATCAAACATTGGAACTCGCCAGCCATTAATAACGACTTGATAATAAAACATGACACTCTTTTCAATTCAGCGTGATGTATGGCCGAGCAAATTACGTTTAATTTATTGAAAAGTCTTATAGACATTCTAAGAAGAATCTTGTACATAGTTGAATAGATGAAATAAACAGCTCTTACATGAATTTCAGTTTTTTTCTTCACAAATTGAGTAGCCATGTTTGCGAGCTTTTATAGAGAGCTGCTTTTTAAAAGAACACTTGAGTCTTAATGTATATATTTAATTCATTAAAATAATTTTGTACATAACATTATTTCTAGTATTAAAATATAACATTAGCGAAAATATTGCCAGTTGTATTAACGTTCTACTCAAATAAACTGATTATTGACATTCTTACTAACGTTATTTTAATGTTAATAGTCTAGTTTTCGGAAGATTTTGTTGCTGCAAACCAATCCACCGAATTGATACTACGAAGAAGAAGTCTAGTTTCAATATTATCGATTACATTTCTGAAAGTCACGTTTATGTTGATATTTATTAATAATTTACATAGATAACGGGTGAAACCACTTGATCTAAGTTGATTTACCAAATAAGTAAGATATGCTTGGGGACAAATAAATGGTTTAAACTTATGGGAGTGTATGCAAGTATATATGTATATTTATTATATTTGATTTATAAATACATATTTTTATCAATCGAAATAGGGAAAATAGTAAAAAATATTCTTATGAAATTTGCATGCGGGTAAAACTTACATGTAAAAGGATTGCTTAACATAAAGTGGTGAGTTTGATCCCCAGCGAAGATGAAAATAAAAAACAAATTTTAATCAATTTATAAGCTCTATAAGTACCCCCGATTGGTATCAATTTGATCCCTCACCCGTGAAATATCAGTCATAGTCTTTTAATTAAAATTAGTGGCAGACGATCTTCGAATTCGTCTCATAAATACCACCCATTGATAGTGAGATGCGCAGATCAATACTCCACATGCAGCGCTTAGCCTTATTCGAACAACAGCAAGCGTCATAGATGATATTTCTCCATAACATGTCTGTCGGTATTATCATGATTGTATGTGCTTACATATAAAACCTTGATTTGAAAATCTTGAATTTTTTTATCAAATTATATTGTTTTATAAACTCATCATATATTCGCAAACCCGTTAGACACACACATACATCATGATATCTTTGGCATTCTTCAAGGCATCGCCTTTTCAGAGTCCAGACTTATATTCCTAGCGGTCGTCCCGAGAAGCGCTCCAAATGCGGTCGCAAAAAGCGAACGTTTGCTAAAAAGTCCCTCCGGACTGCGATGTACAGTTCACAAACCGGTCCAAGCGACAAATCTGCAGAGCTGCAGGTGCTCCAGCCGGGCATCAGCGCGGACCGGGACCATCGGCAAGAGAGCCTTAAATGGATAACTAGATTCACGTATATCAGATAATCGTTCACCGTTTGAATTATTTGAATATCGTCACTTCCGTTCAAGTTCCTAATCATTTTAAAATTTGACCTTTTTACTTAGGGTGATGATCATTTTATATTTAAACATTTATTTATTATTTCATTGAAAATACTGTCAGATATACTCGTGTCATTTATACTGCTCATATTTATATCAACACCCGTATGTCAAATCATTCTTTGGCTAAATGAAATTAACTTAAGACTCGCATGCAGAGTCATTTTTTAAGCTAACCAACCTATAATAGCAATTTACTTTTCTTTATTATTATTGAAGTGAGGAAACCTCAGCCCTCGACTCACCTCAAATCTTAAGTAACATTTCTGCAAAGAGGTGTTGACTTGGGTAGCCAAGGAATATAGCATAACTTACATTTTTAAAGAGATATTCTCCTTAATAAATTTGCAGTCTTATAGAAAAACACGCTTAGAATGATAGTCATCTTCTTCACATTTGATCCATATACAGTTAACTATCCTATAACGCACGCCTTTTATGATTTGTAACGTATTTTTCATATAGTGTTCATTTCGATTTTTCACATAACGATCCCTTCTATTTCGCTATTTTGGTTTAGCCTGCCTTTTAGACATAAATAGCAACTGCCTCACGAGCATCGGGCTAATAACCCGATCTTCTGATAACGTTATACAAAGGTCGACTGTATAGGACATGTGGTTACCGTAAATTACCGCACTCAGTTCTATAAGTTGTCACTGTCTTTGCCTCATCCTAAGACACATAAAAAAAATAATTAAATATATGCACCCACATGTCTACTTGAGAACATATATATGTTATATGGATGAACAGTTATATGGATCCCAACGACCTCCGGAAACTTGAAGAGACGGTACTCTAGTATCCGAGTTGCATTTTGTGTGGTATATTAATCAGAATTTTTAAGAAAATCGAGAATCAACCAGGCATTTTAATACCGACGATGATGTATTTAGTCCTAAAAAGCAGTTTCATGTAAAGTTATGCACTAAAAGGAAACTTTTTATGAAAAACCGCCACAAAAGTAGGAATAAACTTTATGGAAGTGTATGGTTAAGTATAGTTAACTGAACTCTTCAAAGCTCAGTCGAATAATTTAAAAACCAAAAACGATCAAATTTAATAAATTATATATTAAAAGTTTGTTCTCATTGACTAAAATATATTGTACCTCATACTCGTACGCGCTTATTAAAATTCTTAATATTGAAAATAGATTGGTTCAATTATTGAAGCTACGCAATGCTGAGCGTCTATGAACAGCATTTTCAATGTGCTTAATAAGAAGTGTAATAAATGATGAAAAAGCGGGGTTGGTGATCAGTTCTCAGTACTCGTCTTCAGTTCATCCGATAGCAAATGGATCAATCATAGCGAGCTGGCTGATTGATTCTCTCAACGAATGTCAAAGATGAATTCCAAATGGACGTTGACAAATGTCCTTTTCAGCAAATGATAATAAACGACGCTCGCAGATGAGGTCAACTTCGTTATTGGACCGCTTTGAGAAACTCGTCAAAAATTTATGGCTCTATGGATTCAAACTAATCATGACACGAATTGTAAAATCCAGTCAGAAACTAAGATGAAAAATATTTTTTTTCAATTTTATAACATATCTTAGACTCCAAGTCTATTTTTAACAAAAAAATAATGTGTATTTTTGTACATTTAATATATATTTCAATAAAACTATAAACATATTTTCCATGTTATTCAGAAACCAACAAAATGACATTTCAAAATTGCGCAATTCAATCAAAATATTACCAAAAAAATCAACACTAGATTTATTCTATCTACGAAGTAATCGTTTTTTTTATAGTTTTAAATCTCAAAATACACAGTAAAATTAAAATTAATTGTAGAAATTTCAAATAAATTTTGTAAAATATACCTTCCCATAACATCAATTTGTTTGAAAAAAAATCAAATGTATTTAAACTATGACGTGACATTTTTATTGTCTTAATTCGTCATCAGATAATAAAATAATACTGAATAAATGGTAATTAAAAGTCTTATTCATTAAAACACAATGTGATATTCATTAGGTATGTAGTAGATAGTTGTATCAAAAACCACAAACCGCAAAAATAATTTATATTCCATAAAAATATATTTGTATAAATAAATATAAATAAAATTTATACAACAAAATATTTGTCAACAAACAAATAGTAAAGTAATATTTGAAGGATGTTATTTATTTGATAAATAGCTTTATAAAATAGGAACAATAAAAAAGAATAACAAAATATTGAATGTAATATTGTACACAAATAAGCAGGGTTTTTTAAAAATATAAATTATAGTAATCCCTCTTTTGTATTATTAATTTAATAAAATAATAAAATAAATATTTTTCGAACGTCAAACACACTAAGAAAACATTATTCATCTGTTCTCAGTACTACTTAGATTGTTGAAAATCACTGCTATTTATGTTCTCGTGGGTATAACTTAAAAAATTATGAATTTGACTCACCGTATAGCTTGGACCACTGTGCCTGAGGCCTCCAATCAGGATAGTGCTTGGGGAATTTTTCCCTCGTCCAGAAGGTGTGCATCACCACCTTGTACACCGTCATCTTTCCAGGTTGGCAGGTTTCCGAAGAGCCAGGAAACGTGCTGTTGTTGATCACATACCCCGCAGACAAGCTCACAACCCCGCAGACCATCAACAGAGATAAGAAACCCATCTTCAAATGATAAACTAAACACTACGCCTAAGCACGAATGAGAATCAAACGATTTTGTTCAGTTTAAAGATGCACAACAAAATTCAGATCAAGTTTGTTTGCGATCATTATATTAATGATTCGGTGTTGTTTGGTGATGTTTAATGTCTCGCGTTAGTCACAGATGATCATAACGCGTGCCCGAAGTGCGAAGCGCGCGCGCTGTTCGTGCCCGGACGTCACGACGATCCGTTATAACTCAGCCCTTATGTCATCCGGCGCTTCTTGGCTGGTAGCCAGGAAGGCGGGAGCATCCATCGGTAGGGCCACGAGGACCGCACCACGCGGGAAACCAGAAATAGCTCAAGTGGGTCGGAAGAAATAGACCGACGACGGTCCACGGGAGACGTCTATTCCTAGAGACCACTCTCTTAGTTTATTTTTGTTATTTCATTACACGTGACAGTCGGTTCGATATGCATCCGGAGATGAGAGTTTACACACTTTTATTTTAAAGAGTATATAAGTGTTTTTTTTTTTAATTTTATCGTTCGTTGTGAACAGGATGTGAGGCGGACAGGATATAGTATTGGCACTTATCGCTTATCATGCAGCGATATGGACTGAAAAATGCGCAAGTTCAAGAGCGTTCGCGGGAGCGCGAGTTTGTTCGGTAGGCGAGCGACGATACGTCCGTTGGCGGCGGCTGTCGGAGCGGACTGAACGCTGGCGAGCGGCGAGGGTTGCCGGGCGATGCTAGAGGGAGTCTACCTCCACGCTCTACAGCTCTACACTCTCTACTATCAGTACTTGCGAACCTTTCCGGAGCGATACCTGCATTTTTGGTTTACTTCCGATCCGCGTACATTAAATTCCATTAACTATTGTAAATATCAAGATTGTTAACTTGAATCTCTTATTTAATCAATAAAATTGAGTATGATTATGCAGAAGACAGCCAGGCCATATTGAAGGCAAACATTTCATATGAATTATTGTCACATTGAGTTGGTGCGAATATTAAATAACAAGTAAATGCATTACTTTTATGAACAACTTATTTAAGATAAAAACAAAATGTCTGTTAGGAGTTGGAATGTTTTTATTTATTTGTAATCTCACTTGTTGAATATTTCTGTCAAATTGTCATAAAGAATTTTGTTACTTTTGTTGTTATCAGGATTCAATATATTAGATCTCGTGGAGCAAACAATTTTTTTTATCAAGTGGCTTGGATCGAAGAGAGAGACGAAAATATAACGTAAAATTATTTTATTTACAAAGCTTTTATAGTAGCATTAAGTTACGATTATACCTGTATGATCCAACTGGGAAGTAAATATATAATAAAATAACTTTACTCGTAACAAAAATAATATAAAGCTTGTTGAAATACTAAAAGATAACTGTTGTGGTTGATCTATTGATATTTCTATTTAACTCCTTCATGTCATGAACTTTTCATGGATTTTCAACCCTCATTTCAAAGTTTTATTTTTCTACTGTAACGTTCAAAAGAAACTGGATATAATATTATCTATTTGATTAGAAAAAAAAAATTGGTGACAATTCGTATACTTGATACTGACATATTTGTACAATATATTTGCCGGCGGGTATAGCTCAATGCTCAATGCTCAAAGCGTTTGCTTTGCAAGCTGAAGGTTGTGGGTTCGATCACTGATGGAGATTAAAAAATAACTTTTAAATCGATTTTTAATATTCAAATACTACCGATTGGTGTGAATTTGATCCCTCACCCGTAAAATAACAGTCATAGCCTATCAATCTAAATTGGTGGTAGACAAAAGTCGTCCCGTAAAGGTCACCCATTCATAGTGAATTTCTGTGGTAATTGAATAATAGTAGTCTATGACGTTGGCGGATCAACAATCCACATGCAGCACTTAACCATATGCAGCATGGTAAGCGTCATAGAATTCCACAGACGAGACTTCAGAATTACTAATACCATCTGTCAGTATGTGTTTCCATAAAAAAATACTTGAAATCATATAACGATATATATACTTTAATCCCTCTTATGTTTACTCTTCTAAGCAACAGTATATCATTTAAAGAGAGAGAGCGAATAACGCTTCATTCAACCAGAGTAAATCTCATATTTATTAGAACATTTCCAACGCCAATTAAAATAATTAAATAAGTTCTGGTAAAATATTGCATTTTACGTATAAATCTATCTTGATAATATACTTAAGTGTCATCGTTTTTTTTTTAAGTCGATTAATATATTAACTAAAGAGGCACTGTGTTCAAGAGTTTTTCTATTTATTTTACTTACAGTTTATTCGAATTTCAACGCAGTAATACTCGTACATATAAACAGACACGAATGAATTTATTTGTCTCTGTTCGCTTTAGGAAAACATAAAACATGATACAAAACTGGTTTTGAATCACTGATCCACTCTCTCAGTGCTCTCAGACTGCAGGGCGGCGCTGGACCGCCTTTGTTTCGCGAGTATTTAATTCAATCGGCCAGCGACTGAATGGAATCGTACAGCGTCCGTCTCTCCATTCTGCGACCGCTCCTCGCTGCTGGCCTTGAGGTGAGATGGCCAACTTTTTACCTGCAGCAGCGAGACGTCTAGAGCCTTCCCAACAATGCGATGTGCAGCACACACAAACACTCAATCCTTACATAGGTGTAGAAAATAGACAGTATAAAATTGACAAAAGAAAATAGTACAAACAATTCTTCAATAGGTGTAAAAAATTGGATGTAGAAAATAGTACAGTCAATCTATCTATAATGAAAATATATGCGACATGTTTCGGTTTTCTGCAGGAAGCCATTTTCAAGTGGGATTCTGAATTAATTGCAAATATATTTTTATTTCATTGATACGAGTGTTAAAGAAGTCGTCTAATAAATATCGATGAAAAAAAGTGAATTTGTTTATACAATGACAAGTATGTTGTATTATTCTTTATTTTTAAATGAGTTATTATTTTACAATTATAACCGAGGTTTTCAATATCGATTACTTATTAAAAAACAATAATATTTGTCATTAGTTTACATGTACTATGAATATTTTATACTTTTTCTTAACAACAACACACACCCATCTTATAGCGTATATATATGAAGAGAATTTACCCGTAGCGTTTAAATTCGCCAATTTGCAGTGTGTATTTGTAAATAGTTCAGGACCTAAGAGTGTCATGCTAATCATCCGATCATATTAAAAATTCAAATTAATAAATAACTCTAAGTCAGTCAGATATAATAATATTGCGTTCCTCAAGTGGGTTCCTGCCTTACGTGTTTTTGAGAACCATTTCTGCTCCAGGAGACTTTCGGGTGCAGATGCCTTGGCAAAACTGAGTGACATATATTTGTGGTGACCATTTATCTTTATGGGTAATAGTAACCTTCTATCTAGACGCTTTAGGAGGGTTGACTAATTATCTTTTCATTTATTCGATTCACGGTTGGCATATCATATTTAAGCAGAATATGTTTTCTTAAATATGTATTACCATAATTATAGTTTTTTTTTATCATAAAATCGTATATATACTGTATTTTAAAATATTACGGCGTATTTTGTATGCATGATATATTAATACGATTCAGCAATTTGTTACATGGGTAGATGAACCTGTATTTCATTACATACATGAAATAACAAAATAAATTATTTTGAATTATATTCATTCTTAGAGTAATTTATCTACGTCGGCGTAACAAAGAACACATTTTATTATATATTTTAAGTTTGACTGATCTTTGAAAAGGGTTATTAGACTGTAAAGTGATTTGATAGATTTTTCAATTTCTAATAAGAATTCATGTTTTATGCTAAAAGTTATAACCGTTATGTTGAACTATTATGTTGAAAATGTATTTTTTTTAAAATGCCAGAATAAAACAACAAACACGATAATAAATTCATGCATTTTTTTTGTAGAGCCGTTTGCGGTGATTAGTTTTCTCAGTTATTTCTATCTCTGTTGCAAAGATTATCATCATATGTCTAATAACGAACACTTAACGCAGGTACCACTTTTTAAAATAATACTTGTGTAGATAATGTACTAAGTATTTATTATTTTTCATATCCGTTACACATGGTGACCATAAATTGCAGCCACTCAGTTTTGTATGTTGCCATTGTACATACCTTGTCCCAAGAATTCTGCACATCCGAAGGACTACCTGGGAACATACTCGTATATGGTTCCCATTGGCTTCCATGCCTACTAGGTGTATTATATAGATCACATTATATAGTCACCATTGGATTGGAGCCCCAAAATACCTTCTAAACTTAATTAACTCAGTTCAAAGAAGAGGAATTCGTTTGATAAACAATGACACTCTTACGTCTAATCTACAATCAATGGAACACAGGCGTAAGATTGGTTCTCTTAGTCTTTTCTACCGTTATTACCACGGTCGCTGCTCGTCGGAACTTAAAGAACTAATTCCTCCTGCACCCACTCACAGCCGACAAACTCGTCTTGCACTTGCCGAACATCCATATACGGTTAATATATGTCGACTAAGAACTGGTAGCTTCCAATGTTCCTTCCTTAATGCCACCGGTAAGCTATGGAATGCTCTTCCGGCGTCTGTGTTTTCTCCTTTCTACAATCTGGACATCTTCAAGAAACAGATAAATATACACTTGCAATCTCCCCAACCCACACACAAAAACGAACACAACACACGTTTCCCGCATGCAGCGTCCAGCCTCCCTGGCTGAGCGTCATAGAGTGCACTAGTCTTGACGTTTTCCTGCGTTTACATAAAAAAAAGAAGTCTGTGGAATTGAAGAGACTGCATATACGAGTATAGTATAGGAAGCATCTTAAGAATAAATTATTAACCAGATTTTTTAATAAGTTCGGATGATTGTGCCAATGCTCCTGGGGCTAAGACCATTTGAATCTAAGAGGTGACTCAACCTAACTAAACACCCGATAAACAACATGCAATTGCCGATCTAAGTTTTTGTCCGCACTCAATATGCTAATGCCGATTGTCAAATTTATTTTATTAAGCTGTAAAATTATTATTTATACTAATCACGCGTTTATTTAAATCGTTCAACAAAGTAAATATTGCAAATATAATGTAATAACTTGTATGTAATAGCTTTTATGTTCAATATTAAAATTAAACTTGAATTGACAAATCATACCACGTTCCAAATACCCATATGAGAGAGTGACTTTTACCAAGATATCTTATTTGTTGCAATGATTTGCTCGAATAGTTGTATGGTTCGGACTGCAATACTAAGTACAGCACAACTGCAAGCCTTAGACGGTCAGGCGACCCACGAAGCCTTAAATGCAGTCATAGCAGAGGCCGGTAACTGGACGAGCAGAACTGATACGGGCGACCCAACCTCGGTGCTGTCTGTGGCATAAAAGTGCATTATTGTATTGTCAACTTAATATTCCACATTTCGCAAGCATGACTTCTGAATGCAATCAGAAATTGAAACTTTATTCATATGCTTGATAGTATAATCATATTCTTAGTTAAATAGATCTCTGAATATATTATTTAATATTAAATAGATAATACTTTTTAGTTTGTTTTAATATGAAGCACAGTTTATTTGGTTCCACCGCATTTCGTCCCCAGACAATTCGTTCAACGAGTCATCGGTAACGACGTGGGGCGCACTGGACGTCTGGTGCACGGTGCATTTGGTGCACGGGACAACTGGTGCACTGGATGTCTCGCTAACCTAACTAAGCCTAACCTAGCCTAAGGATTTGACCATTGATCGTAGAGTCCAGAGATTCATATGTCTCGTTAACGAAATGTTGATGAACTATTGTAATAATATGATCGAAAGGTAGATTTATAAAGCGTTTTTACATAGTTGAAATAGATAACTATTAAATTTGCTATAAAAATTATAAAAAAATGTTCATTTAAAGCTTAATTGTATTTTATTCCAAATAATTGATTACTTATATACCGATAATACTTTGAATACAAAACTTTTGGGTAGTGAAATAATAATGAATAAAATATAACAAACAACAAAGTGACTGCGTTTTACGAATATATAATAATTCATTTACCAGACTACTAAAATATAATAATGACTAAGCAAACAGCTTAATTATTGTCCAGCTTAATTTACCATAGTAGAGTTATAGCTAACTCATCGCACAAAAACACGGATGACAAAGCCACTTTGACGGCGTTGAAACAATGTCATGACCGATGATCTTTCGCCGGTTGACAGTATCGCTCCACGTTGGATAATCATTTTCCACGAATCCAATTATTATTGTTATGCAGCGCAAAATTCAAAGCCCGACCACAACAAACGAAAATACGAAACAACGGAATTGAACATTAATAGTTTCGCGAGTATATTTCCAAATCATCGTCGTCATCAGCCTGTATTCATTTACTGTTAAGTGTAAGCCTGCTACCTGCATCTCAATCCTTCTTAATTTTCTACTATTTCTTATGCATACCTTCTGCCACATTCAGTATTTTCTTGGTTTCATTATGATAACCTCAGTTTATCTAACATTGTATGAGTCCACCACCTTTTTGTTTGTTGTTGCAACTTTAAGATCTGCCTTCCCAAACGGCTTTCGTCCATTCACCATATGGGTCCCAATCGCTACACTTTAGTATTCCGATACATTTGATTAGTTTTCTTTACGAGTTTAATTTGGCTGATTAAATATCACAGATATCCAGGAAGCCAATGCTAAAAAAGTGAATAAGGATCGAGGGTAATATAATATTTTCGTATAATTTATTCTGTTAGTTTAGCGGAGAACTTCAGTCAGGTGAACGTTGTTAAAGAGAGTTAAGGGATATATAGGAATACTAGACTCTTGATCTAAAACGATATAACATTAGAACAACCAGGACGTTATCAGTTCACCGAACTCAATTATGCACATTTCAATTGTCTGTGAACTCCGTGAACCAAGTTTCTAACAGATTGCCCTGGAGCAAGTAAATTAGAGAAGCAAGCAATACACTTTGTCTATGTAGTTAAAGACACGCTTGTTATTTTTCTTCTATTTCCATTGATTATTTAGCATACCGGTCGGTATAAAATGAATATCCCATCTGTAAGACATTTATCAAAGATTGCTTATTTCAATATTTGGTGGAAGAAGTTTTGTACAACTGAAATAATTACTGAAAATCTTCGTACAAATTGACAATACTTGAATAATACACTTTACTAACGATGTTGTGGATCAATGCTAATTGTCATTACTGAAAATATTATTGAGATACTATAACTGCCATAATTTAAAATTCCCGAACACTTGCCTGAATATTATCAGAATATGTTCCCAGGTGGATCTACAGGTGCAGGGATATCTTAAGATAAGGCATGAAAACTGAGAAACTGACAAAACGCTGAGTCTTTGTCAGCTTGAACTGAGGCACCACAGATAGGAATCTGCGGTGTTCACATGTTACAGATATTTTACGAATACAAGGGGAAGACTAAATTTCTACGGAATATTTTTCTATAGTGCAGTCTTTAAGAAGGTTGACTGTATTTCTTAGGAATAATAAATTCATTCAAAAATTGCGAGTTGTGACAATTTGATTTGGTAAATTTTTATGTGAAATCTAAATAAATAGAGTCGTGCTTAAGTTATACCTGTGCTATATTTAATGTTTACCTTGTGAAGTTTTGAACACCGGAATTAGGTTGCTGAATATTATAAGCCAGTTTTCATTCGATTCAGCTTTGCTAACAAATTTAGATGAATTATTTCTAATGCTTACGCTACAAATATACTTGTAATCGAATCGAATATGTATTTTTTTTATGAAAATTATTATCAATAAATTATCCCACATCGTCCCTATTCTTCTTTTTGGCTGCGAATTCTGAATTTCTTCACCAAAATAATGCAGCCGTATAACGGGTTTTGAAAATAGGTGCCTGATACTGGGGTAAGATGGTTTGACTATGTAAAGAACTATCAAATGATGGAGCAGACAAAACAGTCTTACTTCCATACTATAGTCGGTAAAGAGACAAGAGAGGACCTGGCTAGGATTAAACACGGAACATACTCAGTGGATCTCCAGGAGCCAGAGCTTAGATAAGATGAGGACAATGGCGATTGACCGAACATTACGGCGGCATCTCGTAATAACCATATGCTCCAGTTAAGAGAGCGGATATGCAAATGATGTTTAATAATTATTAACCTTTATATTCTTTTATGGTATACAAGTATTTAGAACTTTGTTTAAATACTCGTAATTAAATTATTTTTTAAATTATTCACTAAATTATTTAAAAGCAAGTCTTTGCTTGCTATCAAATAATTTCCATTACAATTATTAAAAATATACGAATATCAAAAAAACTGTTAAAACAATAATAATTAAACATAAAAACGCTTAATAATACATCTTAGTCGTAGTTTTTAATCTTTATTAATTCTTTTTCTTCTTCGTGTCAGCGACGTCAAATTATTTTTTCCCAATATCTGGCAACATCGATAGCTCGTGTGTTGCCCAGCATTAGGTCCTGAGATGTGCAACTTGTTGGGCACATGAAGCAGCATCGTAGGTGTGAGGCGGTCTGCAAGTCTCCACAGTCGCACAATAGTGTCTCTCCCTGCCGAACCATTCCCCACCGCTCGAGGTTGTCCTTTGTTCTACCAACTCCGGTTCTTAATCTGTTTAGGGATTTCCAGGTCAGCCAGTCAAGGCTCTTGCCAGTTGGGAGGCCTTCCTTTGGAGTAATGAAATCCTCTGGTGCGATTTGTTGCCAGAGTTGGAGTCTCTCATTTTCAGGGCCGGATGTGAGAGGTTGTGTGGATTTCAGAAAGCTGCTTCGAGACTTCAATCTTGGTGTTGGGGGTATCTGATTATACAAGCAGTGGGACGGTTGGTTGATTGCCTTACGCATTTCTTTATTAATTTATTCCTACTTTTATCAACTATTTTCTATCTATACTAGTGATAAAATAGTAATGTGGCCTTGTAGCTCGCAATCAGATATCCGTCGAAATAAACACAGCAAATAATTACATATTTTAATAAAAATGATGTCGGAAATGGTTAGTGGTGACTGCATCAAAATTGCGGCGAAGTTTTGCGTTTTGCGCCCAGAGTGATAACAGAATTAATGCGAAACATAATAATGTTCGCGCATTTGTTGACGCATTTATCAAAATGGTCACAAACGTCAGTGGGAATTTATGATTTCCGCCCGCGTTTCTCTGAGGGGCATCCTGACTCCATCCCCGCCCACAATCCCCCCACTAGCGTGCCCACTAGCCTGCCCACTAGCCTGCCCACTAGCCCGCCCACCAGCCCACTTACACCTAGAACAACCCTGGATAAAAAATCCAAAACGTAGAATATTATTGACCTTCCGTCTTTACAAATGTGCTAAGCTAGTCGTTATATCTCGAAATAATATTTCAATATATTTTTAGTTTCAAAATACTGGTTATAAAAACTATATATACTGTTAGTAATTAAATATTTTATTAATTTATTTTTTATTTTATTTTATTAACGGCCTAGGCCAATACATACGGTTTTAAAATAGAAAATACAATAAATTAAATGGTAAAACAGAACAATATAATAGCTAAGACAATACTTTTAGACAAAACATGAACATGAGTACAAAAAAACAGATCTAGTACATTAGTAAAGGGATCTGCGAAATGCTGGAAGGTCCACCCCGAAAAAGTTCCTAGAGGAGTTAACCAGTCCACACATTCTTAACATAGGAGAATAGAATCCGTAGTTGGTTTTGGATGTCCTTACATGTAGCAGGTCACTGCCTCTAGTGAACCGGGAGGGAACATTGAACGTAATTTCCTGCAATAATGTCGAGTCATCGATTATGGAGTTCATAATTTTAAAAATAAACAGCAAGTCAGTCACTGTTCTACGTCTCTCCAATGTATCTACATTAAGTCGCCTCTCTATATCTTCATAGGAGTAGCTACTTCTCTCAAGGCCGATCAGTCGTGCAACTCTTGACAAGAAGCGATGTTGGACTGATTCAATCCGGTCGATATGAGTTCGATAGTAGGGAGACCATATAACGCTAGCATATTCTAGCTGCGAACGAATCAGAGAACAGTAAAGGACCTTGATGGAGCTCAGGTTTTTAAAATCCTTAGTGATTCTATTGATAAAACCTAGAAGTTTAAGGGACTTGTTCACAATACTATCAATATGGTCGTGATAAGATAATCTAATATTTAGGGTGACGCCAAGGTCCTTTATAGTAGGAACATGAGAAAGGGCAACACTGTTGATGTTATAATTAAACTTAATAGGATTCTTAATTCTGGTATATATATATAAATATACACATACTATACATCAAAATTCTTAATGCGCATCAATTCGTTCAGAAAAAATATTGGCAGAAGCGGGATTCAAACCAGCGAGCTTTGGAACCAACTGTTGCCCTATGTTCATTACCCTAGACCGCTCGACCATCTCCTGCCCGAACTGATGCGTCGAATAAGTTGCATTTATACCATTGTTACCAATGTTACCATCGTATAACGATAGATGGCTCTATAGTATATATTCAGAGTGTGTATATTATTATTTTTATTATTCAATCAGTCAGCATTTATTCACAAGTTTAATATTATTACTTTCGTACAAACTATTTATTTTAGTAAGTACCAGTCTGAGTGACAAACAAACGCTCTTACCACTGGACTATGTAGCAAGGCCTTGGAGGCTCTCGGGATCCGACTATATACCCATGTAGACCTCCGGGTATACAGGTGTTCTGAGACAAGGCATAGATAATCTGAGCTTATAGGACTGTTAAATGGAAATTTGCGGTGTCTATATGCTCCAAATACAGAGCGGATATGGTAAAAAGAAAAAATATTAATCATAATAGCGTCAAAATAATATGTTTTATTAGATTGATATTTTTTATATAAATTAGGCTATAGGGGATTCAATAATTTAAAATTATTCGTTGTCTATCTGTAGATGTAATAATATAAAAATAATTTGTTTTAAAAGTATCAAGTAAGATACGAGTATATTATACATTGTGCAAATCTCTCGTTCGGAAGTACGCGTTGTTGTCCTGGATGGCGTGCAGTCTGTTCGCGACATTTTATATACAGTATTAAAACACTCGGCACCTGTGCGAGTCGTAAACAGCCTGAAAAAAAATCTCGTTTTTTCAGCTGAAAACGGCGTGCGATACCATCAAAGCACGTCTTCACATTATATAGGAAGTAATACAGTATCATTGATTTTTTTCACATACGCTCGCTTAACACTTTTTTCGTGTATTTTTCAAAAAATTATCGCTTTATACTGTTAATACTTACAAATGTAAGTGATTTGTACTTAAATTATATCCAAAAACAGAGATATATCACTTTCAACAACATGATAAAGGTTCTTTTTATCCATAAATACAGGGTTAAGTTGCTTGGGCCAAATTCTCCTAATATCCAGAACATCACGTAAGTCACCCGATTACCTTCTAAAATAATTAACATATATTGAAATCTGTTGTACGCTAGATATATAATCTTTTCTAACATATTTTAGTGGCGGTTATTTTTGGAGACCATATATTCCACCTAGGGGCTACTCGTAGAAAAAGGAAGGAGAATACAAAAAAGATACGCGATAAGTATGTTACATAATGAACATTTTAATTCACCTAATCATTTTTTTTTTCAAAAAAATATTGTCTTTGACTTTTAAGACAATTCATAATATGACGCGTGCAGTAAATATATTGCATATTGCTGAAACATAGAGTATATTGTTTTTATTGATAACATACTTGTATACATTTATGAAGAACACCCAAATGATGCAAAATTAGATACTTTTTATATTGAATAATAAAATTCTCGTCGATGGTACAAAATAAATGTGAATATTTAAGAAGGAATACTAAAGAATAATGTGAATGTTTTTATATAACGTATTGTCGTGCGGCTCTAGATTGTCAAGTTAAAAATAGTATGCTATATAGATTTTAAGTACAGTGTTTATTTTGTGTTTCTTTGTATTTTTGTATTACATCTCGTTGCGTATTATCTCTCATAATAAATTTCATTCAGCGGCACAAATAAAAAGGCAAGAAAAAAACCTCTGTTACACGAATTCGCGACACAAAAAAGTTCGTCCAATTTTTGGCAATTCCTTTGAATCACCTCTGTTCGTGTAAGAGGTTCCCGAGACTAGCGATATAACTGTCCCGACCAGCAAAAAATCCGTCTTTGTTTAGGTCCCGGGTAGGAGCTTCTCCAGCTCGTAAACCTGTCAGGATTCCACCTCCACAGTCCAAGACCCGCAGACTTCAAATACTCTCATTCCAACGTTTGTATCAGCCGGTCTCTCAAAGTCTTCCCAGCAACAACAAAAAAACGCCCGTTTCATGGTCATCCTTAATGTAACTATGCCAACAAAAGCACATATCGCCCATTTGGCAAATCTAAATTTTTCAGGTCTCTTTTCGAGGCCGATTGTGTTGACGGCTAGTGTATGTTTATTTTATTTCGTTGACAATGGTATACAGAATTCGGTTGAAATTCAGTAAAAAAATACACTTTTTGTGTTGAACGTTGTGTACATGGAATGTAAAAACACAAATAAGATTGGTAAATTACATGCACGAATCAACATTTGAAAAACATTATTTTTTCCTCAATATCCATTAAGCACTTTGAATTGATCACTTATTTGCAGTTTCATGTGAAAATTGCATATTTATTGACAGAACTGATGTTTTAAGTATACATGAATTTGCAAACAATAAAATAATTAATACTGAAACATAATTATAATTAAAAAATATCTGTGAAAGCATAGATGCTCGTATTAACAAAAAAATAATAAACAAAAATAATACTTTATAACTTTATTAAAGTCCACTTTTTATGTAAACACATACAAGAGAATATCAACAGATGGTTATAGTGATTCTGATGTTTCATGTGTGGATTTTATGACGCTTACCATTCTACATATGGCTAAGCGCTGCATGTGGAGTGTTAATACGTCAACGTCATAGACTACAGCCCGACATTCACGCATCATCCTTAATATTAGAGGAAACTATGAATGGATGGTCTTCACTAGACAACTTTCGTCTACCAACAATTATGATTAATAATATAATTATAATAAATATGACTGGTATTTTACGGGTGAGGGATCAAATTCACACCAACTGGGAGTATTTCTAAAGCTTAGAAATTGATTAAAAACCTTTTTTAGAATCTCCGTCGGGGATTGACCCACGACCTTCGGTTTGGCAAGCAAACACTTTAACCAATGAGCTATGCCCACCGGCAAAATACAATGCTAACAATTGCAAAAAAGTAATAACTAATAAATTATTAAAATACGGATGATTTTGAAACAAAATATTATTGTTTGATATAAGCTAATAAAATAATTTAGAGCAATGGCACATAGTCAATATAATTTAATCAAATGGTTACTTAAAACCCCTAGTGAATTATGCTTGCTATTCGATTGGTCTAAATATCTAAGGCTAAAATGCATAATACGTATGTATAAGGTTTTTTCATGTCAACTACAAATGTACCAATTTATTTTATGACATTTCTATAGAACGAAAATTTGATTAATTTAATAAAAACTAGTAAATTATGTTCGTCAGCGGCAACTGGTTTCGTTCTATACTTTCACCACCACAGTATTTAAAAAATATTTTTAAAATTTGTTTACGGTCACATATATTTGATTTAATGGATGCATCTGTAAAATGATTATCGCGTATAATCAAACGCTCCAAAAATACATAGTTTATAAGTTTATTAGTGTTCATTTATACATAACTGGTAAGGTGACTTTATATCTAAATATAGTATGAGTACCATGATTTCATAACCTAAAATTCCTTCGCAAAATGATATCAATTTCGCGAATCTGGGCAACTCGGATGTTGGGATTGTGGTGCTCCTTTGTGATTGCGATGATTGCAACAGTAACCTTTGATGAGCGCGGGGGCGCGGAGGCTCCCGCAGGAAGGGGTCTCACCTGTCGGTTGCAGCGCCCCCTTTGTGATCCTCATCAGGGATGCCAGGCACCGGTATCATCACACGTCACATTTCTTTCAATGCGATGATCTCGGTAATCATCATTCACTGAATTGACAACAATTTACCCTGCGGCATAGTCCGGTGGTAAAGCGTTTGTTTGTTATTCAGACGCCATCGGTTCAAAACACGACCAAGCTTGATTTTTTAAATTAGATTTTATCATATCTAAGCAAACAAAAATGTACAGGCCTCGGGAGCGTCGAGATCATCACCCAATCTTCTTAAAAAAAAAACGCTGATTATCGAACACCCAAATATTTTTCTAGTGCTACAGCTGTAGTCTATGCAACTTCGCGGGATATTTCCCTAAAGGCTCCTTGAAAGCATCTATGTTCTCACGTGAACCTCCGGGTATACGGGTATTCTGGAACAATGCATATACAATCCGAGCTTAAAAGTACTATGAAACGGCAATTTGCGGTGTCCATATGCTCCAAATATGGATCGGATATAGTAAAAAAAATATTACAACATGTTTGTCAGTGCTAAACACTAACAGTGCTAAACACTAGTAGATATTTAAGTGTACATTTAAGTTGAAAAAATATCAAATGTTTTGATACAATAATTAATAAATATTTGTGTAATTACAAGGAATAATATGGCATTATATTTAACTTACGAACATTTTTTTCCTTTTGTAATGATCTCATCATTATTGATTTATTACATTTATACATATTATTTCTGTTTAAATTTCACAATCAACCGCTTCAATTACTACTTTTTTTGTAAATACAACCATTTCATAAGTAAATACATATTTATTTTACATACTGTGTAAAATTTATCACTCAGCTTAGAAGGAAATGGTCAAACATTAGCGTCCTACTAAAAACTTCATCAGGATGGCCTGTATTTTACGTATGGTTTTTCCTCATGTCAGACTGAAATAACCATCTAACAATATACCGCTGTTATTTTAGGTGCTGACCCTAATCTTTTCATCCACCTGCATCCAAACTCCGACTGCTGTCTCCAGAAACGTGTCCTGTCTCTGTCCGTCTCTCTTGTTACGTGCAACATGAAAGGATTGACGCGTACAAGGACTGAGCTTACTAACCCCGGACTGAAAACTACAGGTTGCCAGTGCGCAGTACCCAATGACTGATAACTGCTGCTAAATCAAAGTAATGATTCATGCACTAGTTTATTCAACCAAACACAAATGAAACAGAGACACTGATTAAAAATAAAACTAATTTTCCTTTATCTCTTTGTATAAAAGATGTACTTCTTTATACTCGTACGATACATGAACGCAGAGTTTTTGTTACTAAACAATACACATTTTCGTTTTGCATTTCTAAGATTAAAGTAAAATAGTATGTGTATAAAAATGTTTTCAGGATTACAAGTAGACTTTGTTTTATGCTCTCTTATGGCAAGCTCTTTTTATTTCGAACGTTTTGCTTCAAACGCTTAATAAAAAAATGCTTTGTACTGACATCCTCCTCTCTAAGTTGGATATTGAATTACTGGGTGACAGTATGCAGGAGCAGAATAATAACACAAATAACTTGTTTTCGAAGCACAATTCGAGTTTATATTAAATAAAGACTTGATTTCTACGCCCGACCGGCATGTCATGTCGCCGGCCGGGCGCCAGTTAATTATAAACTGCCGAACACTGTGACATCTAGCGCCCCAAGACAGTCGCGACTAAAAAGCACATCAAAGATGACAGTTGTACCAACATGAAATGGAGCAACTGTCATAACAAGTAAAATGGCGTATGCAAAACGCCGTCTTATTTTTATATAATTAAAACTAATATCATTGAGATGTGCATGTCAGGCGAGCGAACTAAAATAAGAAACAAAAGTTTTTCGAGGCTTTACGGCATCAGCCTAAAGGAGCTATATCAAGCTGATATCAGTACCAACAATCACATGATATCTAAAATAATGAATTCGATTTTATAAATATCTATTTTGAAGATATAAGATGATAAACTACGCTCCCTCAACTGACAAACCAGTTGCATTGTTTATTTTTTTGATTGAAAAGTTTTTAAATTTCATAATTCAATAAATATTTATAAATAATATATTTAGTAATATAATTGCAAAAGGGGATTTTCGTCTTCGGCGAGAAACAATTATTGAGGTGATCAAATATTTATTTTATTCAGCAAAACCAGCATTTACACATTAAACAGCTTTTTACGCTATAAATATACGTTCAAATCTTTATTATTCTTTGTGTTTTTAGACAGCTATTTAGACACTGAGCCATGAAGAGCCGTTTCCTGTTTATAACATGAAGGTGTTGACGCGAACATGGACATTGCTAACTAACTGGACGAAGAATCGCCATGCTGAAGGAAAACTATAGGTAGATTTTATTACTGTATTGCCTGGTGAGTTGACAGGTGTCGTAAATCAAGGAAAATATTCATTCGTTCAATCATTCATTGAACGCGCCGACACGAAAGCGGCAAATATATTTTTTTTAAAACCACGTGGCTGCTCTTTATTTGAGTTTTTTGATTCCTTTTTGATATAAAAGTCGATTTAAACTGTGACAATACTTTTCAAATAATCAAGTTTCATTAATATTATATTATAATATTATTCAACGTTAGAGCCATGTGTCTCATGAATGCGTTGCCCAAAAAAGTGGACCTATTTTAAATTATATTTTCTAAGTTTATGGAAGTCATCAAATCTGTTCAACTGCAGAGGTAATATGCCATGGATTCGCTTAGAGCCTTACACGTATATTGTTTTTCATGATTTTAACTTTTTTGTATATTTATTAAATATTTACTGTGAGTTTTTTGATCTTGGAATACAATATTTATTATATACCAGTTATATTCTTATATTTAATCTGTTGCCTCTCGGGATTATTAAGGTATACTTATTTATGTATAATAAATTTATTTTTTGATTATCGTTAGTACTAAGCATTTTTTATAATTTAAGCTTTCCACTATTTGTACATTTTGTGTTTATAATATGAGTCAACCAATTTTCTTCGCCCAAATATCTGTAAGTTATTTTAAATCTATACCACACACAGCATGTGTGGTAATAATAAATATAAATAATAAACAGATGGTATAAATGATATTGTGGCTTTTGGGTTTAGCCGTGTGTGGCGAATTTCTTCTTTCCGATATTTCGACCGCCATTGCAGGAGTCTTCTTCAGGGTTGATGACTCAACAAAGTCATCAACCCTGAAGAAACTCCCACACACGGCTCGGAAAAAAAATTCAAAGCCACAATATCAAATCTAACCGTGAAAACCTAAGAAGTTATTTAGATGTTATAAATGTGTTTTTTTATACAAGTATGCGATTAAAAACTCATAAAAAATCATATTTAATTAATTATTAATTTATTTTGAAATAAAGGAGGTATGTAATTGATGCGAATTTAAGCGATTTCATTTTTTAATATTACATAAATAAGCCGTGTTGGTGTAGGGTTACATGATAACAATAATCAGCAAAAAATGATATTACACACAACTGTATATTTATTCCGAGTATCAAAAATTGAATGAGATATCATACATAACGGCCATACAATAAAACAATAACAGTATTGTATGTCCTATTTATTGGAAGTATGTATTTTTTCTCCCGCATTCAGATATAAGATTCTTTCATTCATTATTATAAAAACATTTCTCTTTATTTGGTTGTCAATATCATTATATTTTTTCGTTTGTAATAATAAATACCCTATCTTTATTACATGTTAAGCTCACGACAAATTTGCTAGTGCTAAATGTTGCATTTGTTAAATCACTATATTAGTCTATTAATTCGTATTCCTTTTAAATTTACGCTATAACTAATATTTTCTTGTAAGATGCAATGCCTGTGATACAATTATTGTATGAAATTAATCAATTGACCCCATTACACACTTCAATAATGGTATTGATTCTACACTAATTGGATAAATACTTTTGTTTTTTGTACTCATCGTCTAATAACTGGAAATTTAAGCTGAATATAAATAATTCAATAGGTTAACTCAAATTATGCGAATATTTTCAAAAATATTCGTCCATTTTAGTTGATAAAAGCTGAAAGGGATTAAATATGAAAAAAACTTTGAATGATAACTGACAGGAACGCCAAGTAGGGAGAGAACTCCGCGGAGAACTCAACAAGTAATCGCGCTAAAGCCTCCCATCGGTGCATAAAGGCCTCAACCACACACTGCACTCTGGGACAACGAATTCCAGACCAGGTCGATGAAATTTTATTCGTGTGAAATTGATTAAATAAATTAAATCCTGAATAAAATTATTCACGTTAATTTCTGAGTTATTGTGATATACGAGTATTTTAACCGTGTTATTGGTAATAGTAGAATATAAATGTTAATATATAAATTTACAATAATCTAACGAACGTTTTATTTGTCAATAAACACGCATATGTACAACAGTAGGTGGCTTCGGTTTACATTTTCAACTAGTTGGATACACGTTGCATAATAAATAATAAGAAATAAAAAGTTTTAGTTTATTAAGTTTATTACTCTGATACTTGAATAGATTTAGATTGAAAAAGTGAGAAAATATGTTTTCAGGAAAGTACTTAAATACCTGCTGATAATATGAAAATATATATTAATTGGTGTTATTTTTCATTTCAATGATATACGAATGATTACCATATGCAAGAGGTATACACAATGTAATTTAACGTGTTTTATAAAATAACATTTATTAGTCGAAATGGCTGAAAAAATGATAATAATAAATAAGATTAATTAAAAATAATTTAATAATTGGTTTAAACAGGTATTTCAGGCTGTAAATATAACTTTATATAAATAAACCATAATCAAAGTTAAAAATTAAATTCGCGCTTGATAACATCTGCACATTTCAGTATGTATAGTTGTAGAGGAGCGTTGAGTACCCTCTATCGTCATAGGGGACCAGACGGGCTTTTGTCTAGGTCCGGACCTTCAGAGCTTCAGTCGTCTCGTGAGGTTATCAAGTCCTGAAAGCCTGAAAGGTGAGAATTGTAAGAAAAAAGACTCCTTTGGACTCCGGTCATTACAGACTTTTGTGAGGTTCTGAATTTCAGAGACATTTTCACGTGCATACACTTTGAATTTTAAGAAGAGTTTTCTTTTCATACGAAAATATCACCTAGTGACTGCTACATACATTCAAAAGAGAGCAAAATTATTTTATGGACATATATTTTTTTTAAGAATCGAACACTGTAAGGTGTCTTAAATTTTTTCTCTCTATTAAAAATATTATTCCATAAAGTCTTGGTTCATGATTTGTACAAAATGTAGTCCGTCGGGAGCTATACTCGTACATATAATGTAATCTGTCTGACGGCTATGTGGTGGCAGTTTATGACATCACATTAAAATTAACTATTATAACTCTTAAAAACAAACATGTGAATCCAATTGATATGACTGAACAGAAAGTATACCGATTTATACTTTTCGAATCCACATTCAAGTGGCTTTGAAAAACCTAACCAAGTTAACCGCACATTGCTGTAAATAAATAAATTCAAATGATTAATGGAAATTCGTATTTGAATCTACACTTGTAAATATTTGCACAAGGGCCGTGTTCAATACGGCATCATGTTGAAATGAAATAGTACTAAAATTTTTAACGGAAATTACTTCCGAACCAGATGCATGTTCTACCCAGGAAATGCAGTATTAGCTATTATTATTACACATACATAGAACTTTGAAATACGAGTATACAAATATGCAGAATTAACTTATGATTTAATGCAATGATTTGCATCGAATCGTATTTTCAACTACCTTTTCACTTTGCGCAAATTGGGTGAGTAGATTAGAAATGTTTTGTCTCAAGCTTAAAACACATAATGGAAGTTTTTTCGAGGGCAATACCTGCCATCTTGGTGAGAAATTATCAAATCAAGAAATAAATGAACGACATCTTTAGTACTTAAAAGTCGGTACAAAAATATGCTTGTTATATTTTCATACTAGAAATATAATGAAGACTTCATTCTTCATTTAAATAATATTATTACACGAATTTTCATCACATTTTTCTATTCCAAAATCATATCATATCAGATGCTGGTTATTTATTGTAATTTATTAAATCACTGAACTGAAACACGTGTGTGTTGAAACGTTTATTAATTTTTCACTTAACGGATTAACAGATCCGAATTGAGGTGAAAATTTGAAATTGTTTGTAATCTTTGAAATGATTTTATTCAGTTGAATATAAAATATGCCTGTATCATAAAAGCCTAAAATACTATAAACTTTGTCATATGCTTCAATAGACTCCACAGAATTAAGACGAATGCATCGATTGTTAACGTGAACAACAATCTTACCTTAGCAAACTACTTGTCAATATTAATGTTAAATAACATAAAGGATAATAATGTTTATCTGATTCACAGTGAAAAGAAGTGTTTTAGGTTAAAAAATAAATAAATCAAAATTATACTGGCGAATGATAATTTTCTTTAGTTTCTTCAAAACATCCATCTTAGTGGGAGTATTCAACTTCAGTCCAGATTGCAGTATCGCACTGCAAGCCCTTAGCCATTTCTCGCTTGACACACCTTGCAATCTCACTTAACGTTTATTACAGATGGTATACCGATATGTATTGCAGCCGAACCCGCACATGCCCTCATTTGTGACATTCCACACTGCAGAAGCACGCCGCAGTCATCGACTAACCCATTCACCGCCTGACTGAGCAGTGTAATGTAATGGATATTACGAGTATGTAGCTATGCATCTAAGGTCGGAAGTCATCTCTTACAGTACTGTCAAGACACAGTATTAACATTTATCTTATAAGTCTAAATTTCATCCTTGTTAAAGCGAAGATTTTCGTGTTCTTGTTGCATGCTTAGCTTTCAAAAATGATACGAATTGTATTAAAATATATTATTTGGAAAGTAATTACAATTTTTCCACATTTTTTTACAGCCAATTTCTGACTGACGCTGCATAATTATTCATTTTCTACAGCTGATATACCTTGGCTTCCTTGTGTAAGTTTAATAATTGATCCTACGTAGTAGTTTTTTGTTGGTACCCTTTCAAATATGCAAAACAAGCAGCATTTACGGCATATTTTATTTTATTTTTTAAACGCAAATTAAAATACTCTTAAAGCAAGAAAAAAATATTCAATGCGTATGAAGAAGATGTATTTGCAGAAAGCAAGTGCAAAAACAGGTTTGCAAATTTTAAACCAAGCAATCTTTGATGTTGAAGTAGTATCAGGTTTGAAAGGCTAGTTTATGCTATTGAAGACACAATAAAATAATTAATTGTCGTAAACGGGAGAATTTGTGAAAACAAATTTATCGAATTAAAACGTTCATGTTAATTTTAAACGCCTACATCCGAAAACCAATATTATATATAATAAAATGTAAGCCATAGATTCTTTTGATCTCATTTTAGCCTTAATTTGATATAGTATGTGTTTAAATTAAAAAAAATCGGCTTAAGCTTATAGTATCCTGTAACTGGTCATATATGTAGTATAAATGACGTCATTTCTGCCTCCGCATACCTCATTGTGACATTGCAGCTGGTATCGCGGCCATTAACCCCTCCCATTCATTACTATCTGTGACTGGAACCGAGCAGCTGCGTGGAACGCTTTTTTCCATACATTAATTCTTATTTTATGCTATCTTTTGTATTTTCTATCACTGTTTTTGTTTCATTTTTTATTTATTTTACATATGTATAATATTTATAATTTATTAGTTTCAATTGAGTTCATTGAGTTCATCATTGAGTTCTTAAGTCTAGGCTTAATTTCTGTCTCCTGCCGCAAGGTATGTTGTGATCGATCACCGCAAGGTGGTTGGTCTGCCCAAGATAATTATTTAATTATATTCTTACAAATTGCTTAAACCCTAATCACGCAAACTATCTATAGGTTATTTGTAATAAGGATCTGTATTTGTATTTTTTTTGTTGCCATTTAATGTAAGTCTTGTAATGTTGCACACACTTTATCGTAAAATACATTTTAAATATACGTGTTCATCAATTTCACCAGTATTTATTTAAGGTGTTTTTTAATGTCCTCTAATTTATGACTAAACAAGAATCTCGCCTGATAATAAAATGACCCATTTATAAAGCCAAATGAATGGACTTCTTAACAATCCTACTTTTTTAACGTATAATTAAAATATTTTGTAGTATTTCTCTACATTACCAGATTACATTTAATTTGAAAGTATAATGTTTTTATATCTAAAAATAATTACACTGTGCAAATAAATATATATCCGTTACATAAAAATATTTTTAACCGTACTATATGTAAAATTAAATTGTAATTGTAAAAAATGTACATACCTGTATATCAAGAATCATAAATGTATATTTTATTATAATATATATATATTTTTTCATACATGTTATATTCATAAGATATCTATTTCCGATGCCACACACAAGATCTTATCTTTAAGTGGTGTGGTAATCTAATGTAAAAAAAAAGAAAAAAAAAAAAGGATTGGAATGTAAATTACTATGTAAAAAATGTATCTTTTTATATTTGATTAAAAAAAAAAAAATATGATAAATACATAGAAATAAAAAAATAAGATTCTCGTACGTAAAAAAATAAATCTCAGCTTCTCATTTTTCCAATTTTGTTAAAGTATTCTATAAATCATCTAAGCGCAGTTTGATGAGGAGAACAACAAAAATACAATTGATTCGATTGGTAAATTCTCTGTTATTTTTACGAAAATAACAAACTATAAATTCACTTTAATTCAACAATGTCGAAAGTGAATTATAAGATGACTGATCGCCGATAGCGCCGCGCGTCGGTCAAATTACGAACATCATCAATCTTTTAAACATTTCTCGACGGATTAATTCATATCACTTACGGACTGTAAATTATTTATTATCTGGGTCAATATTATCATTCGACAAATAAATTCGGCGTGTGGCTATCTCGTCAACTGTTCTTTATAAATCGCAACGATTCCCAACGGCTCGTTGGTCTAGGGGTATGATTTTCGCTTAGGGTGCGAGAGGTCCCGGGTTCAAATCCCGGACGAGCCCAAATTTTTTTTGGTTTTTATTTTTATAACACTTCAGAATAAACAGGATTTCATTGATTTCTTTTCTCTATTGATAAAATCAAATAATTTACTCGTAAAACTAAATTATAACAAATTTCTTGTCAATTTTGCACCTTATACATTCTTTCATATCACCTCTCTATCTGGAGCATTTAGTCCAAATTTTTTGCAATTATCAGCAATTCTTTCAGCGACAAGGCGTTCGATTCGTCCCATGTTAGCTCTGCCTACCGGAGCTCCGCCGAGCACATTATTATGTAAACAAAAATTTAGCACCAATTGAAGATATACGAGTATATTTTTTACGACATTTCAAATCTCGTTAAGTTCGATTGTGATTTATGTGGCAATTCCAAATAATACGATTGCTTTCTCTTACTTAATAATCAACTGGAATGAACCATTGACTACTTATTTACTTGTAGTATCCTACAATATATTCAATTGGTTTTCTTATTTTTATTTCATTATTGATTTTAATTATTTTATTACATATAAAATAATTGCATTTGTTCCATTTGCTAGAATACCGTAGGACAATAAGTTGACACGCATTCTCTTTCTTCTTGATATTGATGTTCTTATCACCTCTTGTCTTGAATAATTTTATATTTAAATTCAAAATGGCTTTATTCTTACTAGTAGTTATTCATTATTTTCCATTCCATTTAGTAACCGCGAAGTATAATTGGTATTTTATGTTATTTTTTTTCACTTATATTTATGTTTCACTAAATATTTCATGCTTGTTTGTCATATTTTGTTATTATCGCATTAATTTTGTGTGTAAATAAATAAAATTAGTACCCAATTCAGTGTAGCTCCTATGGATCTTCTAAATAGGCTTTCAGATCACGATCCTTTTTTATATATATTTTTAAATTAATAATTGTTGTTGATTATTATATTTACAACCTATAAATATATGTTACTGTAACCTCACCTATACTCATAACTTTTATTATCTTAATAAATACAATTATCATAACACGTATTTTAATAATTAATTATTATAGGCTTTTTCAATCGATAATTCTTGGTGAAATTCTTTAATATTAAATACAAATAAAAGATTTTTTATAATTATTCCACATTTTTATTGAGAAACAACATGTTGTGAAATTTTAATTGACTGGATATTGGATGCTCGACATAACCGATACATATCTTCACCTAATCAAAATGTGGAATAATTCTAAAAAATCTTTTATTTCTATGTAATAACTCTAGATGTTATCAAAACGTACGAGCGGAATCTTTTGAGAAAAGAAATTCAAAAACAAAAAGAACATCACGGCTTCATGTCTGCCATCATGCTCTTCATCCAAAGAGAAGACTCTTATTAATACAATATGAGTATTGAGTACCTCCTCCATATAAAACAAAACGCCAGGAGTGACGCGGGTAACAGCAGCAGAAGGAGCAGCAATCATAAATTCTCTCTTGAAAGAAGAAGTCCGCCCGTACCGAGAAACTTCTGACTTTTTAATAAAAACAAAGAAACAATGGGACGAGTGCGGGGCGGGAATGCAATACGAGGTATGAATATTTTATTCGCACTTTTTCTATTAAATTACCGGGTTTCCGCTTCTGCCTCCCTGCTCGTCTTCCTGTGCTGCTGCTCACTCAGAATGGCGGGCTTGCACTTTTGAATGTGCAAAACGTACCATCTGAAATATTAATGACCATCCAGACATCCAGACGAGAGCTACCGGCGGTCAGACAAAACATCACTTGATGTAATGAACTTGAGAAATAATTTAAATACAAAACAATGCTCTAATCTTACGTCTACGTACACTTTCGAGAATTTTATGTTGAGTTGTATACACAGTATATGAAAGAAATCCGCTATAAGTCCTCGAATTCAGTAGTCACATTTGAATTGAAGCCCTAACCATTTTGCATCGGTTGTCGGCATATGCCGTCATATGATTCACCGATCGTTGACATCGATTGATATATCATTTTACTCCTTTCTTAGAATAGTTTTTATGCATCATCTGATAGCTAAAGGATACAAGAACCAATGTGTTATATGAAACTAGACCAGTACATTTATGGTTCAAATACTAGTTTTATAATTGACAGTATAATTTGTATTCAAACCGAGCCGTAATAATAATAATAAGCTTTTATTCCAGCAGGATTGGGTGGGTTGTGCAATACCCAATCTGCAATATTTTTATGGAATGAAAGGGCTGAACTAGACCTTATCGGTTCGGTTAAAAATAAGACCAGTTCGTCTAATAAATATGACACACTTAATTGTCATCTCCAATCTTTCGAACAGACATGAAGTTGGTTCATTTAGTGATAAAATTTTATTTTTTAACCGTAATTATCACAGTATTATTGGTCATTTTAAATTGATTCCTATATGTACAACTCTTTTCTTTTGAAATGTTTTAATTATTTGTTATAATTTAACTTTATTAAATATATTTACACTTTGCATGATTTTAGTTATGTTATTTAATTTTGTTGAACTAGACTGGCCATAAGCTATATGTATACAAAAAAGAAACAAACCGTGTCTTTAATATATCGTATTCATTTTATCTAACGGTTAGACGAAACACCTGCTTAAAGATCATATTTCAACTTGTATTATATAAATATATAGCTTGATGACTTTCAAAGGATGATTCAAAAGTAATAGTTGTAAGAAAAGTATTTTAATCTCGTGGACATGAATGGTGTGGATTAAAAATTCTCTCAACAAGAGCGTACTGAATGTGAGAAACATGTGGGATACATACTTGTTCACATAATTATACGCGGGAAGCTCGTCATTTAAAAGCAATTCTCGGCATTTTTTTCTTGGACTCTCTGTAGTGGTAGAGAGCTCAAAGTGGTTCAAAGCCGAGTTATGTGGGGTCGCAATATAATTAAAAGGTCTCCTAGTGCAATAGAGCGTAATGGACGTCGGTCAGTAACCCGACGCCCACCATGCCGACCAGATCACTCGGCACTTCGCAATGTCAATCTTCATGAGTTGCCACACCGTACGAACTGAAAACTGTAGAGGGAATCTACTATTATACAACCCTATCATGCAGTCTCTTTCCTTCAACCCAAATATTTTTATTGTGAAATCGTTCTGTTCAACCGATTTATGCACAGGTGTATTTATGTTAGTTTTTATTTTATCCTGATGATGGAGAGTTGTCTCCAAAATCACAGGACGAATAAATTTTTAACTCATTGATTTTTCGACGTGTATTATTTAATTCTTCAATATCTTTCCGTCATTTTTGGATTTAATGTAGTTTTATGCCTTTTGTGTCCCCGTGGAAGGAGTTCCAGACCTTAAAAAACGTATCTTTTATGTGACTGTCAGCTCTTTTTGTTAGAAAAATATGTACTTGGAATTGTACATTGCATGTATATTGGCATCTTGACAAGTCCGGTCACGGGTGTGACGTTAGTAATGTACATGGCCGCTGTAATTGGTGCGCCATTGATTCTGTAGATCACCACTTGCGGCGCTGGGCGACAGCCGACAGTTAAGTCTCGTCCGGCCGAAGAAACGTCATGTATCGGTTGAACGAGGAAATCTAGTCATTATTTAAAATAAATGCAAATTGTGCTTCAAAAACAAGTCCTTTGCTTTGCGACCTTCTCCTGCATCCTTCCTCCATGCGGCCACGTCACAAACCCGCGACTTGTCGCCTTTTTTTAAATACGGGGGATGTCAACTCGTTTTGGAATCTTTTGAGTAGCATAAATCTCTCCATGGCACGTTAAGTGACCTTTATTTTATGTGTAAAACCTGCTATTAGATTCCATGTCTTGGCGTCATAAGCTAGGAGAATGCACACGACGACCAACGACGAAAAAAATGTTAACCCCTGCAAGACTGACGACATGAGAATAATGTCGGGAGGAGGCTGGATGTGGAAGGCCGAAGATCGAGAGTGATAGCGATTTTTGCAGGCTGATACAGACATCTAAAGTGAATAAGATGATGAAATAGCACAATTGCGTTTTGTTGAGTTCATTTTTGGAGATATTTGAGTCCAGCTGTCAACGTTCACCATTCACAGGTCTCCAGAGATGCGCAACAGCTGCTGTGAACCCCGCGGACCACTCCACGTGGGCCATCTTTTATTCATTTACCACGTCGCGAAGACACAACCGGCAATTAATTCCCATTATTTCAATTGGCGACACTCCATTAATTGCGATAATAGATGATCGATGCGATCTGCGTTGACAGCGATGACGCTCGTACGTCAAAAATATACAAATGCGATTATTGAGCTGTTAGAACAGAAATAACGTGTCTTGAATGCGAAATAGCTATTGCGTAATACAAACACAGTACGTTGATTGTACTCTGATATAGAGAACAAAAAATAAACGGACAATTTAATATTCAAATTACATACAGTGAGAAGTACTAAATTTGTATCATCATCATCAGCCCGTCCACTGTTGAACGTAAGCCTCCCGCATGAGTATCCATCATCTCTGATCCACCGCCTTCCGCGTCCAGGTCACTCCCGCTATTCTTCTTATGTCGTCAGTCCGTCTTGCAGGGGTTCAGCCAATGCTTCGTTTGCCAGTTCTTAGGTGCCATTCCAATATTTTTCTTTCCCATCGACCGTCGTCTCTTCGACAAATATCTGCCATAAGTTAATACAGGGAGGATGCATTGCTTAAATGCCTTAGTTTAAGACATTGCGGAATTTTCACTTTAAAAATGAAATTTAGTTTTCCAAATGCTGCCCATCCCACTTGTAAATTTCCAGTTGTTGTAAAACTGTGAATTTTGTATAAATTTGAAAAAAATACAACTACAAAAAGTGATTTCATATATTTTTGGCTTAATTGGCTCAACCTTATTTTATTACTCAAAAAGCATATCAAATTAAGAAGTCAAGAAAAAATTAACAAAAAAGTCTGAAATTTAAATCTAGGAACGATTCCCTTATTATTTTGGTGTTACCGCGTTAAAATAACAATCGTGTCATTATATCTACGTTTACGTACATAATTATTAAAAAATAGAATGAACTTAAAATTATTATTTATATTATTATTATATAATTAATTATTGTATAAATTATTATGGTTATTGCCGGCTCAATAACATAAGGCTTATATTATTTTTGTGTTATCCTTGTTTGTCCATTTATATAATAGTTGCGCATGATACACACACAATGTGCGTATCTCTTGAGTATTCGTTAATTATATTTACAACTTCAATATATAAAAATATTCGCAGTCGGTAGGATTCGAACCTACGCTCCCAGAGGGAATCTGATTTCTAGTCAGACGCCTTAACCGCTCGGCCACGACTGCTTATGATCATATCAATTACTCAAACATATGTTGGACAAAAAAGGCTAATTAACGTAAATAACACAATGTCACCGGTATTATATTGATCAACAATTCGATCTAATGTTGCTACATACTGGTACTGCAATATATACTTATACTCGCCTTTTTCAGGTCTTGAAATTAAAACAAATATAGTATATTTTTATTAAGCCGAATTATTAGTAAGTTCATATTGTTTTTATTTATTACAACAATAAATATAGTTGTATTAACAGAATTGTACACTTAATAACGTGTTTTAACTTAAACTAAATGAATTATTTAACTTCAATAAAGTTACATTAAGATGGGTTTAATTAAGCCTTTGCCAGCATGTTGATTGATACATATATTTACGACAAATCTCTTGCACAAAATAGCTATCGAAGCTGCGTCATCAAACTGTATTTTTTTTTATTAATAACGTAGCTTAAACGGTGTTTTAAAGGTACATCTAACAATGAGTAACGGGTAACAACCTCTAACGCTAGTAAACACTAATTGAACTCGGTTATAATGAACTTTTAACTGTCAAAAGTTGTACCTTTATTTGACTAAATAGTTTATTATTGCAGACGCAATGCATACTTTAGGAAGCTTGCATTTTACACGGTTTCGTATTTTTTTGTAGAATGTATGCAACAAGTAATTTAATAAATAACATTAAGGTTATCAACTGACAAAACTTGGTGAAACTGCATAATTATAATTTTAGAATTAATTTTAATTAAAAAAATTAAAAATATTTAAAAACATTTAGTTTTGATTCACATTTTTTTTTAATGTTTACATGTTTCGGCCTTCCTGAAGACCATATTCAATTAATGAAGGTGGTAAATATTTTTGATTTATTATTTTTTTAATTAAAATTAATTCTAAAATTATAATTTTATAAACTTAACATGAAAAATTTTACTAGTATATATTTCGTATTTATTAGCACACACAGATAATACTTATAAAGCGTGTAAAACATGTAATTTTATCATGTGAAAACATTACTGCGAGTACACATTTAAATATAATGATGAAAAGTAATGTTCCAAAAATAAATAAATAAGTACTGTCGTCTTATTTCTATATTTAGATAATGTAATTCAAAAGAAGATATGTAACCATATTCACGTCTAATCTCCTATATATTGAACACAAATATATGTTTCACCTTCTTCCCACGGCTTTCACCATATGATTTACAAAATTAATACCTCTTTTGTTGACGATCACGCTTTGAAAATATGACGTATAAATATTTAATGTGATTGATCTTTTTGTAAGCCATTTGACGTCATATTATTACATACTTTATTGAACGGATTTATTAAACAACTAAAGTCTTTATTACTTCCGTTTTATGCTTTAGTGATACTAAAATATTTATAATGTTACATAAGTAAAAAGTTTATTTTTACTTGCAATTTATCTATAGGTTTCCAAACTATACAATATGCTTCCATAGCTGCGTAAAGCCTTATAATACTTTTCTATTACTTTGGCGCAATTTAAATTTTATATTCGTAAATTATTATAATACGAACAGTTGAATGATATTGATAACGAGATCATTGGCAGTCGTGGCCGAGCGGTTAAGGCGTCTGACTAGAAATCAGATTCCCTCTGGGAGCGTAGGTTCGAATCCTACCGACTGCGAATATTTTTTAAATGATAAAATTACATTTTACCCTTATCACTTAATACACGTTGAACTATTGGAATGCGAAAAAAAACATCACGCAAAAATTTATTCGGTTTTTGAAAATACTGCAGTATTGAACTACTCAATATTGAAGCCTAATGTTATTACGAACTGCTGCCAAAAAGCTCTAGAAGCCGCTACCATCCTTTCCTCATTTCATGGCTTATACAATGGTATAGCATGATATTGAAGTCAAATCCACGGCTTATATCAGTGCCGGTTGTAGGAGGTGGTGAAGTGGGTCGGTGCCCAAGGGCGTCGAATAACCTAGGAGCGCCGAGGGCAAGCAATCATGTTTAGATTTTTTAAATATGAACAGTATTGGGCGCTAGAAAAAAAATGCCCTAGGGCTCCGTAGAGTCTACAGCCGGTACTGGTTTATATTATTCGCATCCTCTTAACTGTATTACCTTCGATTTTTTTTAAATGAGTACGTTAATTATTAGACTAGAGGTTTCATATTGGGGAATTCATTCTCTAAAACCAAACAAAAAGGATATTCTTAATACAAAACATTATTATTTTTATAAATAAAACATTACTTCTAATATAATTTAGTATCGTTGATATTTTTTTTTCTCGTTGATTACTAAAATATTCTGACTTACCAGGCGTTAGAAAATGAAATATAAAGCCATATATATTTAAACTAGATAAGACTGATATTGAATTAGAATATGATTTCGTAATTATTATTTCTTAATTCAAAGTTTTTGTCTATTTTGGTACAATATTACAATATGAACAATTGATTGATGACGATTAAAAGATTATCAGCAGTCGTGGCCGAGCGGTTAAGGCGTCTGACTAGAAATCAGATTCCCTCTGGGAGCGTAGGTTCGAATCCTACCGACTGCGAATATTTTACAATTTTCAAATAAGTTATTTAAATTTAAGGTAAAATTTAAATGAAAGACGTAAAAATATTTTTCGACGATAATGCATCATGGCTTTAGCCGCCCTCTTTCGTATTATTCGTTTATTATTTTTGAACATCAATCTTCATCAGTTTATCTAAGAATGTACTCGTATAAAAGTTGTCACTGGAAACTATTGTGTACTGTGATCTATATTGGTGCTTGCCTGTGTGTGATAATAAATATTGAAGATATTTATTTCACTTAAATGAAGTTTTAATTAAACAATACAACAAGAAAAAGAATATTGCTCGTCAAGCGTATAAAATTATTGTAAAACAAAATAAAAAACTCAAATAAAGTAATATAAGTAATGGAAAAAATATCGGTTGTCAAAGATCACAAAGATCAATGATAGGAAAAGGATCATGATATTCTTATATGTCATTTCAAATCGCCATTGAACTGGAGTGGAATTCAATGGATTAGTACGGGCACAGGTATACCTATCCGTAACATAAAAGTATATGTTGCTCTGAATTTATTATAATACTAACTCATTAAAGTGTCAATCACTATTTGTCATAATCTAATCGAAAACGAATGACTAATTGTGGATTAAACGAAACGCGTAATTGAATGTATATTTTTGTTTTTTTACGACTATTTTTATTTAATTATTCGGTTGACAATTATACACAGTTTAGTAGTTTTTTCTTCAAATCCTAAATAATAGTGAGTTAAAGATAATTGTATAATAGCATTAGTACGTAACTACATTAAATAGAAGTGTTGGTCAACAAAATACCAGTGACGTACTGCAATTTTCGTTAATTAGCATTATTTGTGCAACATATGTTTGATAAATTGAAACGATCATAAGCAGTCGTGGCCGAGCGGTTAAGGCGTCTGACTAGAAATCAGATTCCCTCTGGGAGCGTAGGTTCGAATCCTACCGACTGCGAATATTTTTTAATAAACGCAAAATAGTAATTTTAAATTTTCAACAATAATGCGTCATTGACCAAATGGTTAAGGCCTCTCATCCATAAATATATGTTCCCAGCTAGACCACAGTCTTGAAACAATTCATACATAATGCCAGCTGATACAAATATGTAGTGACAATTTGTGGTGACCATATATTCCACATATGAAACTTATATTAAAATAATTCATCCAACAACTGTATTTTTAATAAAAGGAGTCATATTGTAATGCTGCTTTAACATATATGTGTTACTTTATGTTAGTCTTTTCTACCGTTATTACCACGGTCGCTGCTCTTCGGAACTTAAAGAACTAATTCCTTCTGCACCCACCCACAACCGACAAACTCGTCTTACACTTGCCGAACAACCATACACGGTTAATTTGTGTCGACCAAGAACTGGCCGTTTCAAAAGTTCCTTTTTTAATGCCACCGGTAAGCCTTAGAATGCTCTTCCAGCGTCTGTGTTTCCTCCTTCCTACAATCTGGATCTCTTCAAGAAACAGATAAATATGCACTTGCAATCTCCCCAACCCACACACAAACACGAACACAAAACACGGTTCCTGCACGCAGCGTCCAGCGTCCAGCCTCCCTGGCAGAACGTCACAGAGTGCACTAGTCTTGACCGGCTGTGCTCTCCTGCATGCGTTTACATAAACAAAATATTTCATCTTGGCATTTTCGATATATTCGCTGTTGTTACTACGTACAACTACACGCGCTATATTGGCAACACTTTCTCGGTCCTCCATTCTTCAACAAATTCAGTCCTTATTTCAGACTTAGTCACAAATAGAGACGCGCAACATCGAGCGTTCCATCGCTTACGGCGCCACTTGTAAATTGGTGAATGTTCTTTTGGTGAATGTTTACATCTCTGCTCCATAGATAATATCAGTTAATAAAAATAAATCATCATCTTCATCATCATCAGCCTGTATCCGTCCACTGTTGAACGTAAGCCTCCCGCATGAGTCTCCATCCTCTTCGATCCTCCGCCTTCCGCATCCAGGTCATTCCCGCTATTCTTCTTATGTCGTCAGTCCATCTTGCAGAGGGTCGGCCAATGCTTCGTTTGCCAATTTTTGGGCGCCATTCCAATACTTTTCTTCTCCATCGACCGTCGTCTCTTCGACAGATATGTCCAGCCCATTGCCACTTGAGTGTGCCTATTCGTTCTATTATAAAAAAAAAAACCACCGTCGGATATATTAAGCGGAGAGGATAATATGTCGTAATTTACCTTCATTAAAACTATTAACTACTTTCTAAATGTGACTACCTCTTGCGCCATGTATCTAGTTAAGAAAAAAATCTTTGGTTGTAAGATATAATAATATCAATACTTTAAAAATTAAGCAATGATCAAGTAAAAATGCACTAATATGCTTGCTACAAATATGGTGTAAAAATTCTATAAAAATTTTCGCAGTCGGTAGGATTCGAACCTACGCTCCCAGAGGGAATCTGATTTCTAGTCAGACGCCTTAACCGCTCGGCCACGACTGCTGATGATGAAAATACCGTTGCTAGCCTTAAGCGCTGATGCAGGTGAAAGTCTTCCAAATAAAGTCACCTACTTACGAGTAATGACGTCATGTACATGAGCCGTGCTATTGATGTTGACCCAGCTGCAAGATCAAAACAACAACTCGTCAAACAAAGCATGTTTATATTACTTAATAAACTGCAAAACATATGTGATACAGAAATCATGTGTTACATAAATGTACTTACTTAATAATCTAACTTTGTTTCAGCCTAGAACGTGAATTGTAGTTTTACAACAAATATTACATTTTGAATCTAATTACTTAAAAATATATTCCAGAATAAAATAGTATGGTTGGTTTATACGAAATTCTTCTGTTGTATTTTAAGGACGTGTAAAAGTCTGGTTTCACCAATTTGTAAGGCTTAAGTCACGGCTTCTCCATTTTATTTGGAGATCTTTTGTTGGAGTCTGTTCTTACAATTCCAAGTATAGCAACCAGCACTGAAATAAAGCATGGTAACAGTGTATTAGTAGTTATTTCAAACTTGAAAGAAATTCTCTATTGTAAATTTATTATTATTGGAGATTTAAATCGGTTGATCCGCTCTTTAGAATCAAATGGTCCAGGCCTCGGGTGTCTGATTTATATGAAAATAGTATTAACAAACGGCAAAATATCTCACTGATACAGCTGTATTTTTCATAAGCTCGGATGTACTCGCTATACATTGATCTATTTCTTGAAGAGATCTATATTTTTTGAAGAAGGAATCACAGATGTTGGAAGATTTTCTCTCCCTAGGGAGTAAAAATGGTAGCGAGGGGTTGTTATACATTTGAAGGACTTTTCAGAAAACGTAAAATACCCTATAATTTATGTTCTTGATGATACTCATCAGCCATTACCTACATCATTATGAGCTAATCAATTATGAACTGCTATATTATTGACTTTTAATTTACAAACGGGCTAAGAAATGTCTGTGTCTTGTTCATCTCAAGCGATATGAAAATGCTATCCTATATATTTTTACCACAACAAATTCATTTGCAAGTATTAACGTAATGATGTAATATTTTTTCCGTTATCAAGCTTAAAACCCGTTCCTTCAATGTTGGACCATTCATAAATCTGTATCCTTCTCCTATTCGAATCAATTACGTTAATTACATAAAATAAAACGGTCAAAATGAATGTATTTTCTTTGTAAAATAAAAAAGACGTAACACGACATTCCCGAAGTCTTGGAATAATTGAACCGCCCAGGTTCTTTCCTACAAAACTGTTCAAAGTAATCGCTTCAATATTGCCTCATTGTAGCTGCCCCACTCGCCACCAGCGCAAGCTGCAGTCTGCACGTAGCGAAATAAGTGCAAGGGACGAGAAGCTTTTCTGAAAGAACCGTCCACGGAGCACCTAACTATAGAATTGCAGTTAAAAAGGGTATGGAATAGTGGTAAAGTATTCCACTATCATGTGACTAGTTCTACATTCGAATCTTTGCGATCTTGCGCGAAAAGCTAAAAATATTAAAACAATAAGTATTTTTCATTATGTATTTCTCACTTTTTCTTTCGCTAACGAAGCATAAGTCACCTCGATGTATGGTTTATGATATATTGCTGTACCCATAGATCAATATCTAGTTAAGTGAACGATGTCTTCTAACTCTCATACAAATTACGTATATTAAACAAGGTGATATTGTGTATACATGCTAAATTCCCTTTTTATATAACTAAAAGTTAATATATTATATTATTACTTAAAAAAAATATATGTAGAACGTCAATTCATACAACGATTTTGTAAAAAGAATTATGTATTTTTTGTTTAAATGAAAGCGATCACTCATATACTTATATTATATTAGTTTACTTATAAAGGGTCCACCAAATAACTTTTTTTTTAATACAGGGTGCAAAACATCGAGTGTAGCTTCGGCTGTGTGGCACGTAGTGCCGTCCTGTTGAAACCAAATGTTTCCAATATCCTCCTCTTTAATTTTTGTGAACAAAAACTCGATCAACATGGCCACGCCGCATAGAAGCGCCATTGATGGCGCTTCACGCACACTTTCTGCCACAGCAGCAATATTCTCGGGTGTAAGCACTGTTTTTGGCTTTTCACGCTTTAGTTTATCGATGAGGATGCCAGTTTTTTTCACTTTTTTCCCAAAATAAGGAACATACTGAGCTGACGGTGATTCTCTTCTTCCAAAATCAGTACGCAATTTTCGCACACATTCTGCAACATTACCATGATTTTCAAAGTAATGTCGCAATATTTCTCAGCGTTGTTCAAACGTATACACAACCATATTCGTTCAGCGGAAGGAAAAAACTAATTATCTGTCAAATCAGACATGAGCTTAGTGTTACCATTCACGAAATAAGCAGTAGTTGAAAAAAAAACGTTAGATGGCTATATAACATTTAAACTGAGTACATGTATATTTTTTACGTATATAATAGTAAATAGATCGTTTTTAAATAATTTCATTACTGGTGATGACTATTATCTTCGTAACGAAATTCACTGTGCTTAGTCATATTAAATAACTCTTAAATAATGCTTAATATCAAATATTTTAAACTATTTCTTTGACTATTTGTTATCTTATAAATATATATGGCGTAAAAAAAATTCACATATATATGTCATATTTCAAATGTTAATTGTATTATTGACAAATTTGAAACATGTCTGCACCATCAGGTAGTATTCTCGGAATGCATTTCCGTAAAATAAAAATGTACTGTCTAGAAGGGCCCGAACATAAGGCGTTCCGTGTAGCATCCTATCTAAGCAGGATGGAAAGCCTCTATGGTGTAACGAGAGACTTACAGTATTCTCTATTTTCGTTCGACTACTTAATATAGTTATTCTGTGACTGAAAACACACACTTTTTTCAGGATTACTGTTATGCTTCGTATATTTAAGCACGTATACTAATTACTAAAACGTCACTGCTGTTGTATACTTTGCATATAATAGCAGTTACCAAAAAATCGCCACACTCTTCATTTTTTTAACATAAAATTTACTGACTACGAAGCACAAAATATCAAGTAAACCTTCTAAGGGTCAATATTTTGACATTAACTAGATACGATTCAAAATTATTATCATGAAATAATTCTCTTTTTGAAAAAAGATTTTTTTTTTTATTGAAATAAACAATTAAATTAAAAAGAAGCACATATAAATTTTTTAACTTTAAATTCCAAAACTTTAAGAAGATTGAACGTATGTAGTAGCTTCTATTGTAAAAATGAAGAACACTGTAGTAAGGCAAGCCCATTATGCGAAACTATACGACTCAGGCTTCTTGCCAAGGTATGAAGCTTGTTCTCCCTCTAATAGGTTATGCCTTTGAAATATTTTATAGGTTTTTTATTGGGCAGTTTTTACGATGCCCTTATAAGAATTCTTCTAGTTGCCAATTCACATAGACTACTGGATCCCATATTGGTAGGATGGTAGGATTTGACAATTTCAAAGGGGGAATCAGAGAATATATTGAATTTTCATTTATGTTAAATACTTAAAAAATCAAGATTTTATTTTATATTACGACCAAAAAATATTTATTATTACCGAAAAAAATACGAGTTTAAATCTAATTTAAAAAAAATCAAAAAGTACTTTATAATTAGACGGTCTAACCAAATCTCAATGTATCTTTTTTAAATACCAACTTAACCTTGTTTTTATTAAATATATACCGTATTATGTAAGAGCAACATAAATTTAATATAATATACGAGACGTATACGATAAAAAAAACTATATCACATTTAAGAATCAAAGTAGACATAATAATAACTAAGTAAAAAATTAGTTAAACAAGTAATTTATTAAACTCCATATATCATCGGAATTACAGCGGTACGAAGAGTTTGTAGATCGACTTTACATTGATATCAGCTTGCTCCTTAAGGCCGATGCCGTAAAGCCTCGACAAGCGATCTTTTGTCTATTATTTTTGTCCGCTTGCCTGACATCTACATCGAATGTTTATTTTAATTATATAATGTTGCACGGCGCTTGCATACGCCATCTTGTTTGTTATGACAGTTGGCCTATTGCCGGTTGGTAGGACTGTCATATTGGCAGTTGGTACCGTGGAGATGTGAAATCGCGCTGTGGGCTGGCAGTTGAAGTTTGACTCGCGCCCGTCACAGTGCGCGCGTCCTGTGCGTTCGCTGTGGCGGGCGACGTTTGTGACAATAAACATGTATCATGAAACAGAAACAAGATGTTTATAATGTGAACCTGATCCTGCATCCTTCATCCAGTTAAACCGATGTCCTAAATGGAAGAGGAGGATATCAACATGTTATCAAAATCTGATTAAGTGAGCGTATTTTCCATACAAAGAAAACTATACAAAATTTATACTCGTACAATAAAAAAAAAAAAACCAAAAAAACTCATAAATATTAAAATAACATCATTTCATGTAATAATGTTACTGAATATTTACCCGGTTATCAACAGTTTTTTACGGCCGTGCCTCAGTAAAATTCGAAATTTCATACCCGAACATAAACCCTTCCCTGCTATTGTATTAACATGACTTTCCTCTGGGTCACCTATAAATTTATTATTCTAGTGTCTAAGTCTAATTTACATAAATTTATTAAACTCGTTATTATCGTGGCCCGAAAATGTCCCGAAATAACCTGACCATAAATACAGAGAAAGGCAGCGGCGGAATTTTCTTAACTGAAACAATAATTCAACGCTAATTTAAAACTCGACACAATGGCGAAATTTCGAAAACATGCCATTGTTATTTTCGAAAAGCCAATATCAGATTGTTCTGTCACAAATCCAATAACCGATATTACTTCCAAGTCAATGTTCCCGCAAGGCGGCTGTATAAAATGAAAGGGTTTTCGACAACATTCATAATTTATTTTTGCAGTCGGCAAACTTTTGTGTACACTTTTATAATTATCGAAAAAAATATATATTTCACAAAAAACAAACAATCAAAATGTTGTGAAAAATCATTATTTTAATAAACAACAAAACATTCGTAACAGATATTTACAAACATAATACAATAATATATACGTGATTCTAAAAATTCTAATGGAACGTTGAATGAAATATGTTTTTTTTGTTGTTTTATTTTGTCTAAATAAAAAGTGTTTTATTTCGCTTTAGCGTTCGTTTATTTTTTAAAGATATCATCGTTATAATAACGACAACATTAGCCTCAGAAAGAAAGCAAACTAAATTATTTTTTCTTTACAAAAAATCGTAAAAGATATTAAATAAAAAAATTGCTTTACGAGCTGGATACGTGTGAGCAGATGTAATACGAGTATTCAAATGAGGTTCTATTTAGCATTTTTCTAGGTCTCAAAAGTTTACATATTTCAACACTTAACTAGATATTTTAAATCGACAAGTTCAGTTATATATAAAAATCCATTGATTTGACTTTTTATAAAAAAATTACAATTTATAATGTCACTGTGTTGAGCCGCCTTTTGAAGACTCTAATATCTGATTTCCTTAAATAAAATCGATTAACAAATCAACCAAAAATGTGTTTCGGATACTGCAGATACCCTTTCTTCAAGTACTCGGACTTGAACTTGACTCTGGAGGTTGTCCGAAACCATATAAATTACCAAGTGAACCTTTAGGTGCATATATGTCCTAGAATGACAAATGGACAGTGGCAGCTGACAAAATTAGTTGACGGCAGTTTGTGGTGACCAATTGTTTTATACATGGAACGGATATGTAAAGAAGAACTTGTAAGTTTCATTAATGTGATATGTTATCTTATACATATTTAGTCACCAAATACTATACACAATTCTAAAAAAAAAACTAAACTGAAGAAACTGAGTAAATCTAAATATATTTAATCTATATAATATATTCTTCTAGTTACGTGGCAATAAAAGCATACATATTTATTTCTTAATTTACGGCATGCAGTAATGCTCAAAAGTAAAAAAGTCTGCCTAACGAAATGTGTCTGTTAGTCTATCAATTAACCGGTTGCATGAATACGCGATATGAATTTAAAAGTTTCCATTCTCCACACACTGACAGCTGACCAGCACAGAACTGAAGTTTTTCACAACGCATACAAAGCACTTCCCATTAATTTACAATAAATTAGTAACTGTCCGTTATCCATTCGTTAAAGTGCTCGATCACAATTATCGGTAACTGTTGAAATTTCCGCGTATTCCGCCATACATTAAATATTATAACATAAATATTTTATACAATTTATATAAATTCTATACTTATTATGCTTGGATCATATACATACAATTACTACTTAGTGCCTAGCTTGAATCATATACAGAGAGGTTAACATTAGTATCATTTTAATAATAGTAACATTATAATGTAATAAAAAAATTATATATAAAATACTTTTATTTTTCTAAGCATTCCTATACCGTTTGTATAATAACGCAATATTATTAGCCTATTGATTTTGAAGCCTTTAAAATTTAGTCCCAAGAGGCGGTCAACCCAAAATGTACAACCTAAAAAGAAGCGTTATATAAGAAATCGCCGCAAACGCTGTAGGAATAATCTTTATTTGAAATAATAAAAAGTGTATGCTTTATACTTTAATATAGTTGTCCGCTAACTGTAAAAGCGTTGTCCGCAATAAACTTTAAACGTGAGCTCGACGACATGGTAAATTTAAAAAATCGAAAATTAATTACGAATTTAATATAACAAAATGACATCACCTTTTAATTTGGTTCAATATTTCACACCCACAATTGGTCTGTTATTTAGTGCTGCAAAATTATCTTAATAATCTCGAGTGCTTTTTTATTTTTGAATTTTGTTATTGAAGAAAGATATAGAAAAAGAGGGAAGCAAGGGAGCGATGTTATTCCCGGGACGGCTTTTTGTTGTTTTTTTTCCTTCAAATTTGTTCAGTGCACCTGCCTATGAGGATTCGACGTCAAAGGGACTCTCTTATATAGAGAGATGGAGAAATCTGCGGATTCAGAAGCCTAGCGGCTGAGAGTTCTGGTATTGTTACTGTCAACACATCGAGACCAGTGAAGTGGAGGAGAGAAGGGGAGAAGGCTCAAAAGAAAAACTGATCTTTGAACAATATGATTTACCGGTACCCTTTGTATTCCGAAATTTTCCATAATATATTTATGGCTTGCGTTGTTGATGCATAAATTTTATTTTAAATGTTGAAGAGGTTTATATTTTTGGCTTTCCTGAAACAAATCGTTTCATACTACTCTTTTGTTTTAAAAAAAATACGAGAAATTTAAAACTTTTCATTATAAAAAACATATGAGAGGTATGAAAATATTGTATTTAGATATAATTAAATATTAATCTACACCTACATCACCATCATCATCAAATTTTTTATGTATAATTGCCGCAACACATTTTCTATCAACTGCCTTTATTTATATTTTTATTATATATCGTCAACTTCCACGGTGAGAGCCTGGGGTCTTAAAGAGAAGAAACCAAATCATGCTAACCATATTTGTCTGCTTATTAAATTGTATTGTAAAGATGTCGGATTATGAGCATAATACTCTTGAAGTCTTGATATTTTTATCTAATGGGGTGGCTTAATCCAACCGGCAACTCGTTTTCTTTGTGTACAATATAGCTTTAATTTAGAGATTGTAAGGAAATCATTGTTCTAACGTGCATATGTACTCACATGCCTATGATAAATACATAGCCTCATATAATTACGAGTATCGAGTACGAGATCGTACTCGAGTTGTCCCTGGACCACCCTTTTTTGGACATCCGAGCACATTATTTGACAGAAGGAAAATGTTGGAGAAATTTGAAAGATTTTTTGGAAATATTGGGCAGACTTTGTGGCTAATAAACAAAGTTTCCGTTTTTGATTTATTGATAGAATAATATAAAGATATAACCTGTTTCAATTTTTCATTCCCATTTAAATTGTGACTGCGATTTTTATTTATTTAAGATAATATCCACCCCTTTTCAGTGACTACAATTGTTCAGAAGACATTAAAGTGTACAATTACTAACTGAACGTAATTCAAAGACGTTTAATCAAACTAAATTTGTTGTTTTTCGGAGTGATGTGAGGCAGGAAAATACCAATCCAACGTAACATTAAAAAAATATTAAAGAAAAAATAGTATATTTCAGGTTTGTTTCAATATATCCAATAATATCGTGGACAAATACGTATCGCATCTTACCAAATTCTGATAACCTTTTTTTTTTACAAAAACCTTCTTATGTAACTCGTAATATAAAAGTCTTGAAAAACAATAAAATATATTGCTACGATACATTTCTTATATTTTGATAGGACATAAACTTACTCATTAAATCGATGGATTGTTATTCTGATATTTTATATTTATTGAAACGTATCGAAACGACCTTTATGGTATAATAAAAAATAAATTTACCTTTAAGTGAATTTATATGACATGATTTTTCAGAAAAATTCCAGTTGTAATAATACATCCAAACTCTTTCGGATCACAGGAAATTGGATTTCGTGGGAAGCAATAAATTCTGCCCTGTCCTCCCTTACGTAAAACTCTTTACACGAGTATCGAGGAATACCCTATTATTGTCATCGAATGTGCCCTTTGTTTTAATGAGAAATAAATGATGAACTTACCGTTAGTTCGTAACTATCGTAGAAGCCCGGAAAGGTAGAACTTTATCAATCGAAAATAGATTTCGAAAATGCGAGCTTTACCGATAATATAAAAGTCAATTACTTAACAAGTTTTGCAAATAACTCTACTTGTTTGCTATGTTATGTAATAAAACAACGCTTTGCACGAGTGTATCGGTTATTAATTATTGTAATGTGATGTACGTCACGAAATGTTAATATAAACTTCATTAATTAAACCAACATGATGGTTAATTGACAAAAAGAGACTAATAGAGGGATAAATGATCCGACTAGGACGAAATAATTTCTCAGAAGAAATAGACAGGCGTATACAACTGCGATGGGCAGCATTCTGGAAACATAAGAACATTTGTAAAGCAAAAATTCTCCAATGTTGAAAGAACTAAAGCGTTTAACTAATGCATTCTCGCAGTATTAACTGATGGCGCAGACACGTGGGATGTAACAGCAATTCTTACCCATAAAACAAATGTCTCTCAACGTGCAATGGAGAGATTCATGCTGTGAAGAGTCTCTAAAGGATAGAATCCGAAACAAGGTAATCTGAAAAATAACTCAATTAGTGGAGGCTACCCAATGAATAGGCACACTCAAGTGGCAATAGGCAGAGCATCTATCGAAGAGTGGCGCCTAAGAACTGGCTAATAGAGCATTGACCGACCCCCTTCAAGATGTACTGACGACATAAGAAGAATAGCGGGAGTGGCCTGGATACGGAAGGGGGAAGATCGAAAAGGATGCAGAGTCATGCGGCAAGCCTATATTGAACAGCTGATGGACACATGCTAATGATTGATCATAATAATTAAGTATTTACTTATTTTTGGGTGAATTTAGGAAGTGAACAAAAACATATTCACTGTATCTAGCACGAAACGTAGGCTTTTATCACATTATCCAATTGTAATAGAATTTGCATAGATGTGATTTAAGTCGCTTACAATATATATAGTAACTAATTTATTTATGCAAGTGGCTCTCATCGATCGTAATCAGTCGACCGTCTCTTCACAGGCCGGCCGTTGAGTTAATAAATAAAGCAAACTCGGTAAAAACACATCGATGGAATCGTTTGAAGTCAGTACTTGCTTTATCACGAGTTTCCGGTTCGTATCCGCTTTCCACGTGAATGTATGAGGATCAGAAAAAAATTACCGACGCCCGTCTGGCGAGGCTCAAAGGCGACCTAGGAGGGCTGGGGCGGCCAGTCCATGCCTCCAATAAATACACTCAGGCAAAGCTATAGTCCTGTCTTTGTCACACAGCTAATTAATTAGCATAGCTCTATCTCGCTTGTTATATTACTCAGATAATATGATAAATCAGCAACGCCCGTCTACCTACGTACATAGGCTATTTTATACACTCAGGCGAAGCTATTGTCCTGTCTTTGTCACACTTTTAGTTTGTGAAGTAAAGCTTTTTCTCTCCCCTCTATACTATTTAGTTAATATATGAAATTTATAAACTAAGAAATTTAGAAATTTATACCCATTCAAAACCTACGATATAAACAGTCACCCGACGCAAAAACTAGAGCTCGGTTTCACAAACTATTGCTCGTATATATTTAAATTGTCTCGTTTATTTTTTATTTGACTACGAATGTCGTTGTACGTACAATATAAGTCGATAGTCAGTGCTTTTCAGTGTTGCGGTTATTTAACACATATATTTTTAATTTCTCGATTATGTTAATTGTTATTTTTATTCAATGACATTACACGACAAATTTGATTTAAATTGTTGACCGCACACTTCTATAAATAAAATCGTCAAATTACGACATTTCTTAAGGAAACCATTCTGCAATGCAATCTTAAGAAACGTCTATTGAAAGGGTTGTATTTTTAAGAGTCTCTATTAACCAAATAAAAGCAGAATTATACACTTTGTTCTTTACATAAAATTTAAGATTATTTATCCGCATTTATATTTAAAATATACTGTTTGTCGTTGAATTATCGTAGGCTTTGGCAGCTTTAGCGAGTTTCTTTGCTGCGGGTAAATCTCTTCAACTAATACCTCCGATGGGTCATTAATTCATGTCTGGAGCAACGACTACATAATGTAAGAAAGCAAGAAAGAAATATTCTTGGGAGCTTTAGAAAAATACCATAGTTAGAGAGTTCATAATTAAATAATGATATTAATCGTAATGATAAAGGATTAAAAATTCAACAAAGATTTTTTTATACGCTGTTATATGTATATATTAATGTTTCGATATTATTCGTTGTTATACTCATCCAATTCTTTAATAGCAAGAGAGCATAGACAGTTTATGCTTCAACGAAGTAATACGGACATGCCAAGGACAATGCTTCTTTGGAGATTGACCAATTTAGACTTGATTGTACGTGTACCTTTTCCACATAAGTAAAACCCAAATAAGGGTTGTTGTCGACACTGTCGGAAAGTAATAATATTAATCTTGTGAATAAATGATGACTGATTGAATAATAAAAAATAAAAATATACATACTTTGAATATATACTATAGCGACATCTATCGTACGATGATAACAATGCTATAAATACTAGTTTCAACGCGAGTCGGTCTAGGCATAGCAATGGCCCAGTTGGCTGAGCGGTATGAATACCTGGGCATAGTTGGTTACCAAGGTCCGCGGTTCGCATCCCGCTTCTGCCGTTATTTTTGTGCTTGGATTGACGCGTTGAAAAAAAGAATTTTATGTATAGTATATGTATATTTAATTAATAATTATTTTGCTTATTGATTCTAACTTTTACGAACCCTTAAGCTATATTATTTTGTATTTTTTTTTATTAATATATTTTGAAAATAATGAAAAAATAACAAAATACATACTTATAGTCTTGACTGAACCATTTGCTTTCATCTATAATAAATAAAGTAACACACATAAAAAGGCAGGATCCCAGTAGAGCCTCGAAAAGCTAAATTCTCTGTAGTCGCACAGACGACTATACTATATCCGTGCTCTCCTGGAATCGGTCGTGCAGGTGTGTCGTGGGATATGTCCGTAACGAGGTGAAATCCCGATCGCATTAATCAGTCGGAAGGGCGTCTAAGCGCCCCTCGATCCGCCCACGCCCTCGCCACCCGCCCACGGCCTGGGGCGGCTTTTTGATTTGCAAGTTCATTTCGGGCGGCAGCATTATTCATTCTGAGCTGCACTCGGGAAGGGCGGTTCCCATGTCTGGCGAAACATTCGCGATAATTCGTCATCGGGGTTAATCTTGTAAAATGAGGTAGTGTTATGGCATAACTAAGTTGTAATCCTAAAATATTTCCTGCACACACAAAATGTTTAGTAAAACAACTTTAATGATTTGATTCTTATAATTTTGTAACAGTGAGAACTTTGTCTTTAAAATAATGTCTTAATCGTTTAGCACATACGTACATTCAAGATTTAGCATAGCATTTCTTTCAGAGCACTTTCTTGTTATGTGAGTAACAGGATTTCAGTGAACCATTTTACACGAGGGTATATATTTATAATTTTTAACTTGTCTACTACTTTGCTAGTTAGTTGCAAAAAGAAAAAAACTCATTATTTAAATTTTGATATGTAAGGTAAGTAAATCCAAATAAGACTTTGATGGCAACTAAAACACAATATTTAATGAAATATTATTATCTATTACATTACACACTGTTAAAAATTACCAGTTTCACCGTTTTAACATTTTTTTAAGACAATAATGTATTTTTTTCGTCAGTGAAAATGTTATTTGTGTAACTAAATAAAAGGATATAAGAAAATACTGGGAAGAGTTTAATATTCCCGTAAATCTTGTTTGTGCTTTCCTTTACAAATTAATACATGTCTAGCTGTTAAACTTCAATAGTAATTATTCACCAGTTTATTAAAGCTCGACTCGCTCAAGTGCCGGGTGAAGCTTTCAGCGCCGAAAAACATTTATACTTGTCCATAAAACACACTCATTCAAAGTGTACGAGTGCTCGGGAGGCTTCAGCGGAAGATGAATCGCGGCCGGCGGAAGTACCTGCGCAAGGAGGACCTGGGAGACGCCAAAGCTCGCCTTTCTTACCGCAAAGCTTTCCACATTAACGCGAGAGTATTCATGGAGGTGTGAAAGCTCCCACTGCATAATATATGATTCTTGAAAAGTAGTTTTCAAGCGTTTTTGTTACTCAATTAGTTAACACATTTAAAAATGTTTTATAAAGATACACAAGTATAAATCAGAGGAACAAACGAATGCGAAACTGATGTACACTAAAGTTATTATCCTGGAAACTGGCTGATGGTTTTTATAGATAGTTTTATATGGTGCCTTAAAAAAAGTCCAAATTAATAATCATTAAACTGCTCATAAACAGTACAATTGATAACGTATTTATTGCACATTAGCACATTGTATCTGGCGTTGCTCAGTACACGACGAAAAAGTTTGATTTATGATTATTTTTAATTTTTTTTTAGTTTTTTAAATAAACACAAACAGGAGAATGCCGACAAACGATTATACTGATTCTGAAGTCTCATTTGTGGATTCTAATTCGCTAACCATGTTGCATGTAGCTAAGCGCTGCATGTGCAATTTTTATCCGCCAACGTTATATACTACTATTATCCAATTAACACATGAATTCACTATGAATGGGTGGTCTTCGCGGGACGACTTTTGTCTACCTCCAAATATGATTTTTAGGCTCTGACTGGTATTTTACGGGTGAGGGATCAAATTCACACCAATCTGGTGTATTTAAATATTAAATATCGATTAAAAATTATTTATTAATCTCCGTCGGCGATCGAACTCACGACCCTTGATTTGGAAAGCAAACGACCTAACCTTTGAGCTATACTCGCCGGCAAATTAAAATTATTATTAATTCAACTCCATTAAATCAAATGATTTTCGTCCCTAACGATTAGGCTAAGTATGTATAATACATCTATCATGATTGATTGTGTAACTAAGGCGACTAAAATAAAAAACCGACATCTGTCATTTGTACATGTACGTTGTTGAAAACCTGAAATGTTCCTGGATGGACTTTCAGATGCAGCGATATATTCGGACGAGGCGTTGACAATGTCAATTAAGATAACTGAGTGGTGGAAATTTATATTGCTGGAAAAAATACTGATGACATTAAGTAACTCAATGATTAAGTATATAAGATTACTTTGTGACAATTTTAGATATTTTAAGTTAAGTAAAGCATTTTTTCTTTGCTTGAAATTTGACTTTTACTAACAAAGCCAAAGTCCATTAGGGGTTTTCCAGTTTTAACCAGCGGATTATTCAATATAAAATCCTAAGAGTGGGTGTTTCAAAGAATCTACTAAAAGTTTGCGGTTCCGCTTAATCACTTTGGTATCTGCGAAAGTTTGGTTTTTCATTTGTATAAAAGAAAGTTACTCTGGGCATTTATTGTTCTTGGAATTTGATTTCATCTAAGTGGCCGCTTCATTGTGAAGAGTTGCCAAACTCGGCCAAACTTAATTTTATTCATTAATTGTGTTCCAGGCAATAAATTGGTTTTCAATCAGTTTCTCGAGTTATTTGATTAAATTTACCATCGAAAATAATAAAGCGAAACGATTCTTAACCGGAGAAAACTATATTTATCGCTTTTAGGGGAAAATAACCGAATTTCTGATCTTAATTAAATATTTTATTGTTATTTATTGAAAAAATTAACGACTTATAAAATTTAATAACAACCTACAAAAATTCAAAATTATATTATATAAATAACTTGCAAGTTGCTTTATTTAAAATAATTTTCAATTAAACGTTTGTTACTATATTTTTACAAATAAAAGGCCACAAAAAAAATATTTAGTAGGTTTTTTTTAAGATATATTAAAACCATAATATTAATAATAAAAAATATTTAAATATGCAAATATTTATATCAATTATGACTCTCATTATTAAGTTTAAAACAAGTTTTAGTTCATCTACGAGCATGAATTATTCAAATTATATGTTCTCGTTTGTATAAAATATATATATTTAATTTATTTAATTTACCATAATAAATTATGAAGAGCTACATTATACAAAATTACTCAGTTAACGATGCTTCAGAATTTCCGCTATATGCCTTTTTTATTTGACTGATTGTTTAAATATTGGAAAAAACTTACAATCAGTCATGATCGATTTGATAAGGAAGGTTTTTACTTAGGAGCACAATCAAAACATGAAGACCCCTTGGAGTATTTTAGAGTTAAGCAACATTTAAACCAAAATTACTTAACGCACAGCTTACATTGTATTCTTGCTTGATTTTTAGAAACTAATAATTAATTTGTAACGTAATCCTTTACCTGGTGTATTTGTTATTAAGAGCACTCAGCCTAGTAAGACATCAGCTTTTCACGTGAATTTCTCTCAGAGACTTTAAATAAATACGCGGCTTAGATTCAATGAAGCCTTGTATAAACTATCGTGAGGTTAGGTGCTCGACGTAAAGGAAGCTTGATTTTAATGAATCATTCTGCATACATTTTCTAGGTAAAACAAAAATAGAATTATATTTCGGGATCATTAGTCTAAACATTCAAAATATTTAAAGATAGCAGATTAAGAAATCACCATGAAATATGACTCGCATACTACAGCAATAAGTTCCCGAGTTTCTGTGCTAGATCTTGTTGAAACCATCTATGTGCCCAGGTGAACCTTATGGTGCAGAGATATCTCGATACGGGGCATAAACTGAGACAACTAAAAAAACTTAGTAGTGGCAATTTATGTCTCGACATATGAACCGGATATAAAACCACTTGATATCAGCATGATGTAGCCCTTGCTGACTGGTACCGAAAACCTCAATATACAATTTTTCGTCTCTTATTTCTGTTCGCTTGTCGTACATGCATGTGTCGCCATATTTGCCTAGTTGGACTAGTTACGTAGATTGCCACTTGGGCGTTGTGCGACAGCCCATCACGAACGCGACAGTCGTGTGCCGACGTCAGCGAGAGCATATTGTATTGTTTCCTGGCCTGAATGCTTTGACTAGGTCGGGCCATAAGTTTGTAAAGTTATCGAAATGTGTTGTTAATTTGCTCCCCACCCTGCCACCACGCGACTGAATAACAACCTTTTAAAAAGAAGAGGATGCTACACTATATCAGGGGTCATCAACGTTTTTATGCCTAGCGCCCACTTATGCCTATTTTTCATGGTAAAATTTCCCTACCGCCCACCAACTTCGCTATATTTCTATTCAGTTGATGGGTGAAAAACAATCTAGAAGGAATGTAGGAGATTTGAAAACGCCCACCGCCCACCACGGAAGCCTGTATCACCCACTAGTGGGTGGTACAGACCAGGTTGACGACCCGTGCACTATATGATGAATATTTTGTTGTTTTTTATATTTCTCTTCGACATGCTTGGTTTGTGTTTTTATAGAAGATACGTAGATCCTAAAAGAGTATTTATATAGCATAATTTTTTGGTGCAGGGTTTACTTTGGTTTCTATGTTTCTAGTGGCCGGACTGGACAAGACTTTATTCACCTCACTCCCGCAACGCACCAAAGGACAATTAAGTCTCCTTGATGATAAAAATATAACAAACATGTTCTGATTTGAAGCATAGTGAAGTGTGAAGTAAATACAATATTTCAAAACAATTTTTCTTCCACCTCAAGCGCTGTTCGGGCGTATTCGGTTTATATCTTGTTACCTTAGCGTTGCGAGGTAAACACACGCGTAAATTTGGATAGTGACATAGCCTGCTGCGCGGTAATGACCCCAGCACACGCGACGACCATTTGAATAAACTTGCAAATTTATGCCCGACATTTTTCTTCGTTTGTTTGGCAAATATTTCACGGCGAATTTATTGGATCCGTGAACTAATTTCGCATTTGAAATGAACTACGAAATTCCGTGTCACGGCAAATTTCAACGTTCAACTATAAAGTGGTTGTTTTAATGACCGATAATTATTTCTGGTTAGCATATTTCTTACCTCTATTTTATATCTTATAATACCATATTCAAAAAAGATACGTAATAAATGAATGAAACAATGAAAAAGAGTAAATACTTAAGCAACCTCTTAAGACCAAATGCTCCAAACCTTATGACCAACAGGTTAATCACTTATTTTATTTAAAATACACATGTTTAATTTTTAAGTTCTAGAACATCGGAAATATGGTAATGCGTCAGTTTCATATTCATTGTGTAGTGTTTCTATTAGCCATATATTTATATTAATATTTTTAAAACAAAAACAACTAGCAAAAATATTTTCACTACACATTATATCAAATCGTTACCTCAATTTATAGTCTATCAAGTATTCCTTTTTAATAATATTAAAAAATATATAACGCATCAATCTCAATAAAAAAATATGATCAAACTGTCCTCAGAGATATCTACAACAAAAGAGATTGTAAAAAATTGTAGCATTATCGTATTTTTCTTTTCACATGCGGTCTTCAGCGTGCTCCATTATTATCTATTTCAGAAAAATGCAATCGAATGAATAACACATTTCACGAAAGCTCTGAGGATTGATTCTCATGTGATTGTTTGCATTGCTGAAAGTTCCTGAAGTCTCTGAGTGTTTGCAGGGCAGGTGAGGCGCTTTAAGGTAATGGGCTCAGCACCCTGATGAGGGAAAGCACTCAGCCCGGGGCTAGAGGACCCGCCCGGGACGCAGCTGCTGATTGGAACCCCTGAATGTGACTTACATCGCAAGTCTATCGGCTTATTTGCATCATTGGGCCCTTCGAGATTACGTTACAGAAAAATCAATCAGATTTATTACATATCGATAGATTTTTATAATATTTCTACTACAGCGAAGACTTCTCATGAAATGTAAGATGTACGAGAATATTTTAGTATATTTAGTATGCTGAGCTGAAAAGGGTTGCGGAGGACCGAGAGGAATGGAGATCGAGATGCAAGATTCTGTTGTTGCACACCAATCCTCCGGATTGATACTACGAAGAAGAAAAAAAGTCGTCTTAATATTCTAAAGAATAAAAACAAATAAAAAGTATCCGTATTTATCACAAAATAATTACAATATATGAAATAACATGAATTTTAATCTATAAGTAGGTGTAAGCACGCGTATTTAAGACATCTGGTTTTCCTACAAATGAAGTCTAACTTATTATAGGTAAAACCTAGTTAGGTAGACAAAGCACTAAGAAATCTTTTACTACGAAAAATATTGAGCTATAGGTATAGATTTAAGATACTTGTTGTCATAATAAATCGTGATAATCACCATCATTATTATTATTGATCCGGACAAGGTCGGAATAAATAAAGTTTAATATCAAGTCATACGGGTATAGTGACTTTAGTAGAAATAATACGTTTTAAAGATTGAAATCCTTTGAAGTAGTTACGAGTGGACTAGATTATATTCTGCTTCGTGAAAGCTCAAATCAAATTGGAGTCTCATTTCAAAATGAATAGTAATTTTAAAATGTTTGTAAACTAAAAAAGGTAGCAGAAAAAATCCATTTATTGCATATTTTATGAACGAAAAATCACCGAAGTATATAATATATTCTGCATATGACAAAATTGCTTCTGAAATAAATATATATATTTTTTTATTATACAACTTTATGTAACATTAAAATTATCAACTGACAATACTTGGTGAAACTGCATAATTATAATTTTCGAATTAATTTTAATTAAAAAAATAATAAATTAAAAATATTTGGTTTTGATTCACAATTTTATTTTAACGATTACATGTTTCGGCCTTCCTGAAAACCAACTTCAATAATTGAAGATGGTCAATAATTCAATAATTGAAGATGGTCTTCAGGAAGGCCGAAACATGTTATCGTTAAAATAAATTGTGAATCAAAACTAAATATTTTTAATTTATTATTTTTTTAATAAAAATAAATTAAAAACTAGATATTTTTAATTTATTAATTTTTTAATTAAAATTAATTCTAAAATTATAACATCTTTATGTAGTAAATAAATTTGTCCACTTTACTCGATAGACAAAAAAACACTTCACAATATAATTATTCGAGTAATTTTCTCGTAACAACACATGAAAGTTAACGAGTATATTATTGAAATATGTTTAGAGAATCTTCTTTGTTGCTTCGCTAAATTCACTCGGCTTGATGTAAGATTCAATAAGCGCTTAAAGCTAAATAATTAGACTATTTTTGGCGTAATCCTTCCTTTACATCTCTGTCGAAAACATGATTATTTAAAAGTGCCCCGGCGCGCGCGTCACTTTGCTACTCAATCAGTGGCGTAACCTGGCGGGTAATGAGAGCCTGTCTAAAATGTCAGGTTTTACATTAAGCAGATCGCGTGATTAGCTTGATGCTCTCATTGCTTGAACCATTTGGTCGGCTTAGGGGCGACTCACTCCGACCCTATTGTTCAGTTAAGGAAGAAATCGATTTGTAATAAGAAAGCATACATTTGAATCAACTAGATTGAATAAAGGAGAACACTGCCTGAAATGGGTACGGGACATTAGGTAAAGATGAATTCGGACTTCAAGTGATTACCAAATTCGTCTTTTGTATGATTAGATAAGGAATCTCCCCTTGAGGAAAAGTTATTTTAAATAGAAGCTAAGAAATATATAACATTGAGATATAATATTGACACCTCCCGTCTTTAAAAAGTCGGTTAAGTTGCGTGGCTGCGTGGAGTGAAGGATGCAGAAGCTGGTTCCCAAGCAAAAGAACTTGTTTTTGGGTCACAATTCGCGTTTATTTTATTAGATACTTGCTTTTTCGTCCAACCGGTATAGCGTTCGCCATACCGGTCGCGAGCGAGTTGCCAACTGACTGAGAACTCTGACATCTAACGCCGCAAAGACAGTCGCTGCAAAAGCAAGATAATGACAATTGCACCAACATGAAATGGAGCAACTGTCATAACAAATAAAATGGCGTATGCAAACACCGTGTATTATTATGTAATTAAAACTAACATTATAAGATGTGCATGTCAGGCGAGCGAACAAAAATAAGAGACAAAAGATTGTATATCGAGGTTTTCGGTACCAGTCAGCAAGGGCTATATGATGCTGATGTCAAAATATTTGTATTAGAAAGTTCAACACGGACAAAACATAATGGAATTATCTTAGACGAGTATATAAACGTGATATATTTGTGCATAAAAAATATATTATAGGTAACATATTTTAACCCAAAATTCAAATTCTCTCTCCATTCAATGTATATTGACCTATCTATCAATAATATAAAGGTTGCAGAGGTTATCACAAAAATGTAATGTGTAAATGATGCAAACATGTATCATGTTGTTGTGTTTGAGGGGGTTAGGTTCGAATATCGCCGCAGGCGCAACGCCACTGTATTTACCCCAAAAGCCTTCCCTGTAACCTTATAATTACAGCCTTGATTATCCGTCTCCCTCGCCTTCGCTGTAATTAGTGGCGTGTCTCTTTCTCTCACTCCAAACAGGTGGGGTTGTGATTTCAACTGAAAGATTTCGCGCTGAACACAAAATAATTACTAAACTATCTCCTGAAACATTTAACAGGTTATCAGGTAAGGTTTATGGAAATTATATAATCTTCAATATTTCATTAACACGTTAAATAAATAATCTGTCAATTAATCGATACCTTTCAACAAAGATCATATAATAAGCTCAAGCCATATATGATAGATACCTTTTGCAATAATTGTTTTTTTATTTGTTCAAGAATAGCACTGCTTTCTAAAGTTCAGATTAATATATATAATTATTAAATCAATTATCTTTTAAATATATAAAGTATTGTGGAATGTTTTTCAGTAAAATACACAGCTATATAATATGCTCTACTTTGGCAATTAGTTGTAAGATTTTCTTATATTTTCACCACAATCAATTATAAATTATATATATATTTATATATATATATATATATATATATATATATATATATATACTAATTATGCGGATATATTGGACGCAAACTCTATTATAACAAGCATATGGTCTTAAATAAGTAGCACTGTTAATCTCAAAATATAAGCAAAACAATTCAAAAAAATCTATGAATTATATCATGGACGCATAATAGTTTTTATAGAAAATTGTACTAGACGTAAGTAAACGCTTTTATATGTCTATTAGGTTTCGACTATATTTTATAATCCAAAAATATTTTAAAAAAAAACGTTCCCAAATAGTTACACTTTCAAAAACACATTTCATTTTCCATATATAATTGAAACCATCGTGGATGACTTTAGTTTTAGTATTGAGTAACTGTTGCATAGAATTGTTCTGTAACAATATATATTAATTGAAAACTACATTTTAATAATTTAATATTTTGTAAAATAATGTCATAAATGTTAAAACTATTTAATCGTTATCTGAATACTTCCGCTTAAATTTTAATATGATGCATATAACGATAGTGTTTATGGGTTGATATATTCGCTTTATGGCTCAAGGTTTTTTAATAGTCTAGACTCAAAACTGAATGACACTGGATATAAATCAACAAACAATGTCAAAATATATGATAAAAATCGAAAAATTAATGTTTTAATCATTATATATGTATGCAATTGCGACCTCGTAAAAATTTACCGTTTACGAAAAGATGTTAAAATAAATACATTTACTTACTGTTTTATGGTTTTATAATAGTTTTCCGTGTTTCAATACCTAGTTAAAGGAAGAGACATAGATAAACAGTTTAATTATTTATATATCTACATATTCTATAAGTACCTTCTGGTTCTTCTTCTGCTTCCTCTAAGACTGCATCCTTTTATTACTTTTACTTTATTCCTGTCGGATGTCCAACTGTCACCTCATCTTGTATGCGGTCTTCTTGGAAGTCAGCTAAGCTCATCACTCTTTCAGAACAACACAATTCACTATTCCGTAAATATATGCTAAAAAATTCTAACAATAAGCACAAACACAAACAAGTAATATCAACAAACACCTAAACAGTACTATTTTATCCATGGGACCATATGATACCGTTTGATTCAAGCCCAATAGATTATCTGATGACTTTAATTTATATTTATAACACAAGGCACAATTTTCCTCTTTACAAGACGGAATTTAAAAATAGTGCATTTGATACAATCGAGACTCAATTTTCGCATTTGACTGTATTTATTCCATATTTAAATAAAATTCTATACTATTATATTTTATACCTAAGCTTATACCTAGCTTAATACATATTTTTAAACCTAAAACACGTTTTAAAATACACATTATTTAATTAAATTTATACTCGTAAGTTGTACACAGAGCATTATCCTAACCCGTAAGGTTACAAAATTATAGAGCCTAGCGTGAAAAGTGATGGGGTAAGTTATTTATTACATGGAATTTATTTTCAATCTGTTCTTAATACACAAGCGGAAGGAGGCCTGGAGTAGTGTACTCGGCTATTTCGGAGAAAATACTGAAAGGAATTTCTTCAGAACTTTGGAACTTTCATGATATTACAACTTATAACCCTCTTACGAACACGGTAATTGTTAACAAATCACAATAAATCTTGTGTAAATATTCAGAAAACTTATTCAATTTCTCATTATAACGTTACGCCAAAGTAAATAAATTAAATTAAAAATGTATCATGCAATATTTTCCAAACAAATTAACCACGTTTTGGTATAGTATTTTTTTTATACAAATATTTTAAATACAGTGAACTTTGTACGTAAATTAATTTAAATCCATAATTTTATTTCTAATATTCAATTTTCGGTTAACAAAATTGATGTGATATAATAGGAAACATAAAAAATTGAACTTACCGTTTCTAAATAAAATTATCAAAAAATTTCATAAGTTGATATTGACTAAGGATAATATTATTTCAGCACTAACAAAGGCTAGGTTAATCAATTAAAATATATTTTTTTGGGATCCCTGTAAAATTAATATTAATATTGACCATTTATCAGAAATAACATATAGTGACAATGCTTTAAAAAATATATTTTAATCTCAATTTAGTATTTTTAATAAACTTAAACTATTAAAAATTGAAGCATGTTTATTAGATTATTTACCTTCTTGTTTTTAGGTGTATGATAAGGTTAAAGTTATCAACTAACAAATACTTGAAACTGCATAATTATAATTTGATATTAATTTTAATTACAAAAATAACAAATTTAAAATATTTTTTCCACATTTATTTTTAAGTACATAATGCACAACATGTTTCTGACTCCCTGTAGTCCATCTTCAAAATGATCATTTACTTTAAAATAAATGTGAAATCAAAATACAATATTTTTACTTCGTTAATTTAAAAAAAAATGCTATTAATGCAACATTGTTTTAATATTTTTTGTAAAGAAAAAACACGTGCAGGTATAAAATTATGAATGTAAAATAAAATACCGTTCTTGATTAATGAATTTAATATCAATTTCCATCAGTTACATTAAAAACCTTCTGACATATAAGCAGTCTGTATTACAATTTATAAATATTAAAATTCTCTCAGTGACTTCTTATCTAACCTTATAAGATAATTTTTTAAATACTTTTAACGACTACTTTTTTTCGTTTCTGTGCATATATTTTACTGAAATATTTTTCAATTTTTGAGTATGCTGCCCTGCAACTGTGTCAATCACATACTGAATTTTACATGAACGCTAAAATTGGACATAACTTCGTTAAAAGCGAAAAAATCAACTAACTCGTTTAACCTAACCGTTTTAAAATAAAAGTGAATTTTTGTCAAATGATTCAATAAGTGGAGCAAATATTAACTGAGTGGAATTAAACGCGTACTATGAATGATAAAAAATTCTAGCAAATATGTGAATTATTTCTTCATTAGAAAAATGAAGTAATTGCAACCATTGAAGATTTTATTTAGTAGGAATCTAAGATTATGTAATCGCAATCGTGAAGAAATGCTCAGAAAGAGTTTAATGATATGCTTAACGTGAAAGCAAATTTCATTGATATAGTTTGTTAGGGTAATATTCGAGATAGAAGCAACAAGAAGAAAAATGCCTAGAGAATCTAGTGATTGTATTCGTTTCATAGACTATAGAGCCGTTGTTAAGTTTCCATTGTTTATCAAATGCACGGCAATAGATACAACACGTAATATGAAATTCTCATCAAGAGGTAGATGCCGTATTCGAGAACCGGGTGAATTTAGGAACTATATGATGTAAGTCCGTAAGTAAGCAACGTCTTAGTGAAGATTTTCAGATGTAAGACGAAAATCCTATTTTGGACTTGAGGTGTATGATTTATTTTTTTATATTTATTTTAACAGAACAGATGTTTCAAATTTATGGCGTACAGTACAGACATTAAAACGTTGAACATACATATGACATGATAAATAATGTAGAGAATATACAAATCTAAGAGAAAATAAGGTTATACAATACAGTATGTATAGTGACAGACAGATAATCTAATAATCAACAAGTGTCTACTTGGTAATACATAGTAATAAAAAGGTTTTTAAGTGTACCTTTATCATTTAATGCAAAATATCACACTAATGTTTTAATAATTTATGATACATTAATTTCATTTATTGAATATTACATGTGGATTGAATAAATTTCATTACATTGTTTGCGGAGGGCGGAGTCCATTCATTCGCAGCATTATTGCGACACCGTGTTGCCGGCTTCTGGAGCAGGATAAGGAGGTCCAACAACACCATCATCCTGGCTGTTTCTGAATGGCTCAACTCCTCCCTGAGCCATTGCTGGATGGAGATGTTGCAGCGAAAACCATGAATGAATTATTATATTTATATATAATTATTATTTTGTATCTAAAATGTATCTATGTATCAAAAAATATGGCAGATTGGGTATTGCACAACCCACCCAATCCTGATGGAATAAAAAGCTTATTATTATTATTATTACTTCTTATCAAACATAATATTCAATATTATGATGCATAGTGTTATAAAGTACTCGTAATTATTGTTTGATGAGGTTTTCATAAAATGTAAGGATTCATACTAATACAACTTCTTGAGAAAAAGTAGTTGCTAAGTATTCATTTTGTTGTAATTAAAAGATAACAATAAATTCTTCGCTTAGTGCTATAAATTTTGCTGACCTGGCATATTTAATTTTGCATGTAAGATTATTCGCATATAAATTATTTTTGTTTTATGTTTTCTAATATTACTAATGTGAAATAAATGCGTGTCATTTAAAATAAAACTATTTTTGAAATATCGTAATGACATGTTTGTAGATATCCCAATCACAGTGTTACCTGCCGTTTTCATACAGTACTTTTAAAAAGTACCAAATCAACATAGGAGTAAATTTTGAACATGAGCCAAATTAGAGCATAAATATAGAATTCCGTAAATATATTCTTCTTCGTAGTATCAATCCGGTGGATTGGTTTGCAGCAACAGAATCTTGCATCTCGATCTCCATTCCTCTCGGTCCTCCGCAACCCTTTTCAGCTCAGCATAAGCGCTACAATTCATGTCCTCGAATACTTGCTGCAAATACTCCCGTCTAGGGCGCCCTCTACAGTTTCTACCCTCAACCATCCCCTCCACAATATCGTGAAGAAGACCATCGTGGCGCATGATGTGACCAATCTATCGGGCTCGCCTCTCTGAGATGGTTCTTATTAAATAAATATATATACCCCACTAATATAAATTCGGTAATTCTTACAAAGCAATTTTTAAAAATATTTCATTGTTTTTGTAGTTTCCGAGATTAAAGAGTACCAACAAACGCATATCTTTGTTTAAAAAGTGCTTCAAATTTAATTGTTATCGATTATTATGATAATACCATTATCATAAATATTACCACCTTGTGTTAATATTATATTTTTGCATTCTTTATCGCTAAAAATTCAATGATAATATGTTATAATTATACATTTGATAAAGACAATGTAATAATATATTCGTCTTATCATCAGCAGTCGTGGCCGAGCGGTTAAGGCGTCTGACTAGAAATCAGATTCCCTCTGGGAGCGTAGGTTCGAATCCTACCGACTGCGAATATTTTTTATTTTATTTCTTAAAACTTATTGACTTAAATATCTGCCCGTCCCCATTCAACTAAATACTTTTAAAAACTATAGCTTTATTTCACAAATTTTCGTGATATACAATATACCTGCTTTTTTACAATTAACTTATATATTATTTATGTATAGATATTCACTTAAGTTTATAGATATTTATATTAATTTTTGTCCTTTAATTATTCAATCTATTACCAAGTGATACAGCGCTCAGTGTGATCCATATTAAAACAAGGCATAAATTCTTATCTATTTAATTATAAATTATCTATTTTTCCTTTCCATATCCGTTCCATATTTAATGTATATAGTCGGTTTATATTGTTCGGATGTCTACCTGGAAACATATATAGTTGCCGACGATTTCCAGAACAGGAGCCAGGTGACTTGAAATGGTAATTGATAGTATAGAGCACGGGTCGTCAACCTGGTCCGTATTGCGCACTTGTGGGCGATACGGGCTTCCGTGGTGGGTGGTGGGCGTTTTCAAATTTCCAACATTCCTTCTTAAAAAAATCTACCCATATACTGAATTGAAATAAAGCGAGGTTGGTGGGCGGTAGGGAAATTTTACCACGAAAAATAGGCAAAAGTGGGCACTAGGCATAAAAAGGTTGACGACCCCTGGTTATAGAGTATCCGAGTCATATTTGAATAGATTTGTTAATGAAGTGAAGGTTTTCTCCCTCAGACAAAGAGGAGATCGGATAAGTAAGCAATAGGCGGTCATCCATCCAAGCTTGAGCTCGCATTCAATGTTGAACTTCAGCGATCGTACGAGACCCGCTCTTAAAATGTGCCATTGCTGTTTATTAATATTATTATATGACAGAATGTAGCAAAAAAACTTTTACAAAATTAATAATTTAATGACTCCTGTATTTCTATCATTTATTTTCTAGTGTAAACAATGAACTGAATTTTTCTATAAGTCGCATTAATAAGCAGTTTCGTCAAGAGTTAACATACCACTAAATTCAAGTTAAATTATATTTATTCGAGCTACTGAAAGATAACTGCCGAACTGGCTCTGAAGAGCTTGCTCCTTACGCTTTTGTATGAATATTTAAAATTAAAATTCATGGCAAAGTACACATATTATAACTTGCGCCGTGCGCGAAGCAAATTTACTGCAAAAGCGGGATGGCATAAAGTTATTCTTTACGACCTAAGTACAGCACTGTAATATGCAGCTTGCACCCTGCACGGTGCACGCGCATTCGCAGGCTGTACTTCAGGGTATAGTGCTTAGTAAAAAGCTATTGACTTCCATGCAAACAGCTCCGAGTTCGAAGAATCTAGATTTCTCATCCATCTATTTTTAACTTGTGATTAGAAAATCGTAATCTATCTCTCATGTTATTTTTCAAACTGTTTATTCAGTATCAACAATTGTTTGTTGTGCCATGTGCTTGATGAATTAAATAATTATTATATAAGGAATTTGTAAAATAAGTATTATTATTCTTCCTTGTAAGCCGAGCTTACTATTTATATTTACTAAGTGAAAAATATTAATTAGTACGAAATCAAGGCAATTTCTTTGTAGAAAAAATCTGATCGCTTAGTTTCACAAAATAAATATCAATTTATAAATTTAATTTATCTATGATAAACATTATGTGATATTCAATAATCCAATGAGTGTAATATTTGAAAAATCATGTTGACTTTTTTTATGTAAACACATACAGGAAAATACCGACAGATGGTGTAAGTAATTCTAAATTCTCATCTGTGGAATTCTATGACGCTTACAATGGTGTATATGTCTAAGCGCAGCATGTGGAATATTGATCTGCCAACGTCATAGACTACAGCCCAAGATTCACGCATCATCCTTGGGTGCTCTTCACGGGACGACTTTTGTCTTATTTGAATTAATAGGCTATGACTGGCATTTTACGGGTGAGGGATAAAATTAACGCTGACTGGGATATTGTAGAGCTTAAAAATCCATTAAAAATCTTATTTTTTTAATCTCCGTCGGGGATCGATCCCACGACCTTGAGCTTGCAAAACAGATGATTTAACCACCAAACTATATCCGCCTGACTTATAAATTTTAAACTTGTTGCACATATCTAATCATGTTTTTAAAGTTAAAATATTTAATTTCACCCTCGTAAGCTGAGTTCGTGATCTCGATGACGTCTTTGATGTAGTTTAGTAATAAAATATCATGAGAACTAAGCAGCTTAAATCAGGCTATCTCTTCAAGAGATGGCGCAAATTTTCAAACAACAACACGTAATGCGTTTATTATTTTCATATATGATACACTCCATCAGAATAATGCTTTTCAGCAAAGACACGTTATCACAATCAAATCTAAACTACTTGAGAAGTTCCTAAGTGTCTTCAGTGAAAGCTTTAAATAATCAAGTAAGTGAATTTACAATATACTTACAAAGTCTTTCTTTTGGCTTTCTCCTTTATGTGTTAACAGAAAAGATTGCTACCGTTTCATCTTTGCTGTACTCTTGGCCACATCAGGTGAACGAGGTATTATCAAAAACTATGGTGTACGTGGTCTGGGCTTATCATACAAATTTTAAACGTAAATTCGATGAAATGTACATAACTATTTATGATCTTAAAATGAACGAAGCATTGAACTACGGGAGCAAAACCACAGCTTTCAAAGTTATTTGTTATGTAAGATATAAAAATATATTTCTTTCCGTACTTTATTTAATCACATTATTTATTAAAATAATTATAACCTAAAATTATGCATTTTAATGTTTGAAAATTCAAAGATTCTACCAACAGTTTGATAATATAACAAAACAGAACTTATTTTACGTTTACTTACATTGTACATTTCATACCTATAATTAAAATTATATTTTTCACAAAAATTCAGCAAAATTGGTACTGTTAAGTTGAGCCTTCTCTTAAAATCAAATAGTCTTGATCTCAGAATCAGCAAACTATATCATTTCAATTAATTTCAAAAATCTTTTTTTTTTCACATATAATCTGATACACAGAGTTGTTTTGACAATTATTGACAAATTAATTATTAAACGAGTATATAATCCGAAGAAAACATCGAATGCTTTTTTTTAATCTCCGGACTTTTATCTTAGAGAAAAATTATAAATATTTTATTTTCTTACATCCTTTTCCTCTTTTGTCGATGGTATTGTTTTCCTAGATCTCTATGATATTTGACATGTTTCATCTTCTTCTTTTATGTTATTTTTATCTTTTATTATCTGTATTGTATATTTATGTATGCTCTGTTTCTTATAATTTGGTTCCTTAGAACTTCGGTTCTGTGTAATAAATAAATATGCAAATTAACCTTTAATAAATGCATAATACTTACGTATACTAAATAATGTCGTAATATGAATTACTGTGGATGAATAAAGCATTTATTTGAAAATCAATTAAAAATGTTAAAAGAAATGTAGTTGAACGTATCATCAGATACTCGTATTATGTTGCAGAAAGATAACAAGAAAACTTTGAAAGAGTAGAAAAAAGTATCAAAGTAACCTGCGCAAGACACTGAAACGCTAATTAGATCATTAGAGAAAGAATCAACAGGGACGAATTAAAGACGAGAGTTTTCTCCCCGGTCAAGTTCTCTCATTATAAGTAAAGTCCAAGTAAAACGAGTTCGATTATCGGCCGGAACAGGAAAAGCCTGGAGAACAAAACGGGAAACTAAATGGAGCCTAGTGGGGTTCATACAAAAAAAAACAGTAAGTATATGTAGCATGTTACTGTTACTTTAACACAAGAAAATTACAATTCATCTCATTGAACAGAAATAAATGAGATATATTAGATATGTAAACAGTAAACCAACGCACTTTTAATAAAATAAAGCACATTAATTTTATATTCATATTCATAGTTGCTCATAATTTTTGAATAATACTATTTTTATATAATTAATAATAAAACTTAACACACAAATTAATTTAACAACTAATAAAAACCATACTGTATGAATATTATATTGATGAAAATATTTATGATTTTAAAAATATTTAATTTAGAATTTTGGGTTGAGCAGATCGTTCGTGCATCGGGTACTTCGTTGTCGTATCTTTATGTCCTCCATATAGGTTCCCAGGTGGACTTTCGGATGAAGAGGCATGGAAAATAGCAACTTGACCAAGCATGTTCAACCAAATCGCTTCGGATGTTGATATATTTCACGTAAGGGTGGCCCAATTCAGGCATGAACTCCACGAGTTTCTTTGGAGGAATGATTTGTTGGCGTCGTCTGTTTGATGAGCATTGGGACCTTCTGCTGCTTGTGTTTATTGCTTAATCATATTGTTTTAGTACTTAATCATAAGTACCTATATTTTTATATTAATCTTGATTGTACTTCAGTAAAGATTTGAATTTTCTTAAATTTGAAATGTTTCTGTAAGTGAAAAAAATATATTAATTAATTTAAAAAGTTTTATAAATATCAAACGGACATAAGAAGCAACAATTTATAATAGACAATTTATGATAACATAGACTTGAAAAATGTCATTTAACATAATTGTTGACAAAGTGGCGGCAGCTTCTGGTAACCATGTGTAGTCCTTAAACATGGTACATCCAACAATCAAAACGCGGTAAGCAATAAGCGGTAATCTATCCATGTTCTGGCCCGCGTCCAATGTTGCTTAACTTCGGTGATCTAACAAAAACCGCGCTTAGAATGGGCTATTGTCGTTTGTCGAAGTTTATGTGGTGGCGAATAGCTATACCTCGGTTTCACGTTGTCTTGTGGGTACAAAGAAAATCTCAGCTTGGATTTAACAAGACGGTCCGGGGAGTTCATTGTACGTAAGAGCAGTCACATCAAATTGCTAACGTCGCTTGTTAGCCGCGTGTTCCCGGCAGAAATACTCTCACAATCATTATCCTCGCTCAAAAAAAATACAAACACATTGAGTCCAAATAGACGTGTTGCTGAGGGGTAAAGAGCTCAATTGCGAGCTAGACAGGGTTTCAATTCCATGCGAGAGAAATAAATATGTGAATTTATTGACCATAACAAAGTTCAAAGTATGTAGAGCTATGAATACATTAGTGATGACGACAAAAATAATAAAGTAAAAAAACGATTACTTAACTCACATCCAGGTTTGAGACTGAGTAACTCCAGCTTTGGCAGAAAATCGTTTTAGATGATTTCATTGTCCCAAGGGAAAGCCTCCTTACTGGCGAAAGCTTAATTGGCTTTCAGAGAAATCACTAAATAAAATACGGACAGAAGTGTGAAAATATGAGACAATTTAAACTGATGGAGAGTGCTGCAACAGCAAGAGTCACTGCTGTGCGACTGCAGAGACCTTCATGCATCACATCTAAGACCCCACGTACCCGACTGGCTGCTCATTCTAGGAGTGTGTTGGACAACAAACAGGTCATCGATGTTACCGGATACTGGGATGTATTTGAACAATTTGACGTCGGTTACACAGATAATATTATAACGTAAATAATTTCGTTAAATTATATTGATATGTATACTAAATATATCATCTTTTATGAAAAAAAAAATTGGTTCAAGTCAAATAGATCATTATATGAACAAATAGAACAGAAAACGACCCCTTAATTCAGTTTAATGACGTTGACGATGAAATCAGCATCGCGTAACCATCAAGTGATGAGATTTATCGTTAAATTTCACTGGTTTTATTATCCTGTATATGTTTATTTTAATAGTATACACATCTAGTGTAAATAAAGTATGCTGTGTTTCTCATACACACAAAAACATTTTATTCGTCTAGACTCCGGGCACAAAACACAAAAGCAAGAGACTCTTATTTTGCAATTCAAAAACTCCTCATTCGGCATCGCATTTTAAAGTCTTAAAGAATAAACTTTGTAAGTTTAGTGTCAGTCTAAAAGTTAACTTTTGCTCGTATACTCTATTCATACATGATCTGAATAATAAGATATTTTAATCTAGAGTGTACAAACTCCATTGAAAACAAATACAAAACTTATTTAACGACGGGTATGATGATGCATTAGAAGTATATGTTCAACTTCTAATCAAATTATTTGCCATATCAATATCATTTGAGAGATTTTTAATAATAATGATTACGTCTTTAACGTTTTCAAAAATCAAATAATCCCACCTTTATAGTAAAAAAAAAACACAAGATGAATGTCGAGTGTTTTTCCCGTTCTCAAATCGGCTTAGCATACCTTTTTTTCAAATAATTTGTGTAATGAAACAGCATTATTGTAGGAAACAATAAGAGAGTTTGAGACCTTAAAGAATACGTAAATTTTGTAGCCGAAACGTGCCGTTCCTCAATAAATTTTGTGAATTTTATTTTTTATTTTGTTAAATCTGATATTATGGATTTCAACCAATAATTATCGATTGAAAACCTTACAATAAAAACATTTATTTTTATTTATGCTTTTATATAGCAAAGTTTTTACTAATCAAAGTTTGTTTTATAATTATTTTCTTCAATGTTATGTATGGTTATAATCATCCATTCTCATCACTCTAACTTGTATGAACACGTTCTGATAATTTATACCGTTTTTGTTATTGTATATCTACAATTTTTATTTGAACAATTGTTTTTGGTGTATTTTTTTCAAACTACGTCAGATTTTACTACCTTTGTTTGAAATACAATTCTTTTATATTTTCTTATGCAAATATTATGGTTCGTATAGTAATATTACTATTATTAAGATAATACGAATGGATAATGAAAATATTTATTGTTTTTCAACGATGTTACGTCATTCGGAAAAATCATCTACGTTTTCCGGCAACAAAATTTGACCTTTTTAGGCAAACAATAACATTATATTTCTACCAGATATAATAAAAACGATATCACTATTATGGTTTGGCTAAAAATAGAATAACATGTTTCCTATTTCCATCCATTTTCCGTGAAAACCATTCTTAGGACGCTGCCCTAGTCTGAAGGGGTTTTCTGAGGAGAATCTGACAACAACTAAATAAACACAGACGCAGGAAAAACTAACAGCCCATAATTTAACGGTTTTATGGATTTTCTTTGAGAATAAAATGACCTCCGCTCCACTGTATAGGATTTCTCCACCACAGCAAATTTTGTTTATCTTTTATGATATGCCAAACCTTTTTTTTCATTTCAGTGCTTTAAATATTACAATTTATAAGGCATAGTATAGTATTCCTCTTGTTATAGATATAATAACACAAATTCAGTGATGATTAATTTACAAGAAGATATTATCTTATAAAAAAATATGTAACTAAATTATAATGATCTTATCGTCGGATTATGTAAAATATATATTTTTAAATATTTTTTAAAATATTCTTTTTATATTCTCTATTTACTTAATCATATTTAAAGAAGATTTAACACAATTCTTTAGTAACTTTTAAATAAACTTCTTCTTAAGCCTAGCCATTTCCCATCATCTATGGTCGGCTCTCCTTGTGAACATTCGCCATGTCTGTCTGTCCTGCATTGCATTCTCGGTCAAACCCAGAGTTTTCAGATCCTTGCTTACAGTTGCAGTCCAGGTTGCCTGTGGTCTTCCAGCTGTTCTTCTCATCGTGGGTATGTTGAGGCCTCTCTTCACCATGTGTTCCTCATCTCTCCGTGTCACATGCCCATACCATCTTAGGAGGTATTTTTTAATAGACTAAACTTAATAATTTTTTATTATGTTAAATTAAAAAGCTGTAAGAAACTAACATAAAATTAACTACAAAACACAGGTGTTATTTTCATCACCGAAAGAATGAAAATGATTTTTTTAATATTAATTTTTAGGAAGTCGTCTATAAATATACATATTTAATAAATATAACAAATCACCTTATATCTGTTTTCATCTTATGCGCTATAAAAAATGTGTTGTATCTTTTTTATACCAAGCAAAACCATATATGTTATCATCATTCCATTTACCATATGAAGCATATTGTGGTAACAAAATGCCGTCACAAAATTCTGTCTCGGGAGTTTCACTTGGCTTTTTTTCATAGTTCTTGGTCTTCCAGAATGGCGAGAATCTTGTTTATTTTTTAATATATACCACAAAATTTTATTAACCATTGAAACATAAAATAAAATATTTACACGCCGTGTTGTTTGAAAACTTAATATTGTGAAGCGTTGTTTGATTTTCCACCGATTGTGTTGTTGGCCGCGTGTGTATTGTTTCCCATTGTATAATATTTCATTACAGATTTTTCCATACGCAAAGTGCGTATTTGCCAAACCCTCTACGTTATACAAATTGAAAAATACAATTTTACTACCGGGGCGCTCTTGTACGAGAGAATGGCACGTTTATTCAAATTGTTTTGTTTTCCTTCGTCATAAGTCAACTCGATTGGAGAATTTCGCATGAAAAACATTTCTCCTCGTTTCAGCTTTTATCTAATACACCATATTGAATATGAAAACAAATAATGGCTTCGTTATTATCTTCAATTCTTGTTTATTTTCATGTCATAAGAAACCCTTAAAAATCTATAAATAGAACCCAATTAAAACACTTTAAACAGGACATCTAATCACTTGTACCGTTTATTATGTTTTTGGTATTTAATTGGTTTTTATGTCAACACATACATGAAATAGTTAAGTACGTTATTTTAAAATCTCATTTGAGACTTGTCATTTTAAAGGTGAATAAGCTCTCTATATAAATTATTGATACGCCAACATTATAGGACTACAAATCTTACATTCACGCATTGCCTTTTTTATCCATTATTTACTCAATATTGATGGTGATGAAGGAATGCATTTCGTCTACTAAGCTTGTTCAATTGGCAAAGCCTGACATTTTAAGAATGAGGCATCAATTTCATACCAACCGGTGGTTTTTATAGATTTTATAGTATCTTTTTTTAAGCTTCATCGGGAATTGTACACATGATTACCAGCTTAACAAGCATGCGCATTAAGCACCTGTAAGCATAACCGCTGGAAGAAGCAATAATAATGTTGTATATAGTAAATCATATTGAACACTCATACTATATGTATTAACGTACTTTTTATTAAATGGAGTAATACGTCCTAACAAAAAAGCCGTAATATATATACATCAATAATCAAGATTCATTCAAATAAAAAAATCTTGAAGTCTACCTAAACAAAACCACGAGAATATTGATGGAGATTAAAAATACATTATTGTATCAAAATATATTTGTATGCCTTATAAACTTCAATATGCAATAAGTAGCCATTTAAATTTTCAGACAAAGACCTTGTCTGCTATCATTTTGTCCATCTGCTCTTGATTCTTTATATTAAATTTCGTAAGCTAATCATAATTTATAATGTATACTCTCAGCGAAGACATTACTTTTTTGCTGCTAAAAATAAATCCCAAACGTAATTTATGAATATTTTTAACCCTTTACATTACGTGTTTAGCATGAGTTTTCGGATTAGAACAAAAAAGCAAAGTATTGAGGTGAAATTTTGTAGAGAAGCTTTCATAATCCGCAAGCTGAGGGCGGGGCCACTCTCTGAAATACGTCTCATGAAATATTCCTTCTCATTAGATTAACCTGAGCTCTACAAGTAGAAGAAACAAGCGGATGGGCGCAAAATACATAAAGTGTTAAATACTTTCAGCGCGAAGCAAAAGAAAGTTCAAAGTACACGTCCAATGAAATCTGGTTACAAAAGAAGAGAGTTGAAGATGGGAAGTGACATTGTGTTCTGAAGAGTCACAGGAGATTATGGGATTTTGGTAAAATCCCAAAAGGCAGCATTAATGGAGAAGCTTTGCTTTTTTGGTTTCTCTTTCAAAAGGCTCGATATCATTTGCTTCTGTTTTTTGAGGGTTTCCACATCAATATTGTATACGTAAAATAAATCTGACAAGTGTTTCACGTATTCAACATGTTGGTACATTTTTATATGGTAACAGTTGCACTAGAATTACGTGAAAAAAATAAAATTTCACATAGTTATGCTTAAACTTTCGAAAATAACAAATACGTGTGTACACACTCAGAACAAGCGTTAGGAGACTCAATGCAAATAGTCGACTTGTAGCAACAAAAACCCTGTCATAAGTAAATCATGGATGACCCACAAATAACATGGCATTATTGTCACAAAATCAAACTTCCAAAATTTCGCCTTCATCAACACTAGCACTGAGTCTGAAGCAATATAACACTAAATATGTCAATATCTTCACTCAAGTTGGTTTCAACCACTGTTCACTGCGATTCTTTCGTCTTACACGTATCCAGGGTTGAACGATGGTCTTTTCAGGCCACACATCAGGCTCCATGAGAGACACTAGCGAAGTCGCGATGACCCCGACTTTGAAAGAAGTTGACAGCGTCTGTCTGCTGACAATCCTCCTTATGGTTATCCAAGAGGGATTGAATGCAGCGTTCGCTGCCAAGAAGCTCTGCAAGTCATCAGCTGTTGTATCTGGGTGAAGACCATTGGCGTGAAGATACGCCATATTCACTCCGGTAACCTTCTTCGAAGGAGGTGCAGAACCACGGATCACCCGACTTGCTGAACGCCTTTCCCCATCAGAAAAGGCACGATTCATATCTGAGTGGTAAACTTCCCCGGAAAGATTGCTCGTGGAAGAGAGAGAGCATCCACGGAGAGAGCATTCGGGGCCTCCAGTTCCTCGAACTATGAGCTGCAGGACCTTCTTGGGAGCCTTACTCAGAACAGCAGGGGCTCCTTGCATAGCACATTCCGAGGATGCTCTTTTTCGGAAGCCTCATTTGAAGTAACTTCACTGACGGCCGGTTCGGAGTCTCTGCTGTCACATTTTAGCGATGGCGAAACTTGGCGAGGACCGGTAACAATTTCCGCGAAGGTAGCCGGAATTTCTTTGCACTTCCTAGGCAAGCGCCTTCTGCGGAAAGACGGCAGACTTGCTGGGTTGGGTGGAGAGTCCACACCAACGGACGTCGGTTTATCTTCCTTCCCGCATCCAACAGCCTTTATGAGCCCCTCCAGAAGCAATCGGTGCTCATCCAAGCGCCGATGTATCTGCGAAATGTCGCATGAGCAACTGGAAACCATCCTGTAGGTAGGATGACAAATACGTCCGCACTAGTCGAAAGACGAACGACGAGTTCTAGGTTAACTCTACACCCCAGAGTTCCATTAAATGAAATATTTGTTTTGTTTTCAACGGGTTCCTAGAGCTAGCAAAATTTTTGTAGTTATCTCGTAGTGTATGTAGTACTCCGATATAAAATATCAAGAATTAAAAAAATATATATTTTAAAGGCATTCAGGTTTTCAGATTGGTTACTTCAAAACATTTAACATTTGGTACTAAGGAGCAGCTCAACTCAATATCACAGTATTTATATATATTTAAAGAAAATTACAAAATGTAAATTTATATAATGCAGATTGCAAGTGCAACTTTAGAATCGCTACCGTCATAGAGCAGCACCTACCGCATAATATTTCCACAAGAAATTTTCTTATTAAATTTTTCATCTCAAAGTCGAGTTTACCACTATGTGGCAACAATAAGAAAGGGGAAAATGTTGTTGAAAAAAAACCAATTGAGGTTGCCTAGAAAATGTGTATTAAATTAACTTTACTACGAGACAAAAGTTATTAAATTTTCATATTAAAAATGCGCCTCGATCAAAATAACATAAATTTTTGTTTTCTTGTTTTCACTTCGTATGGTATACTTAGTTTCAAAAAAAAAATACAAATAAATAATCGAAAAATAATCGTTTCGATTATATATTATTATAATTTAAGAACTTATTTTAATTAAAAAATTAATAAATTAAAAATATTTTGTTTCGATTCACAATTTATTTTAATGATTACATATTTCGGCCTTTCTGAAGACCATCTTCAATAGTTATTGAAGATGGTCTTTATTTACAACATTATTTTTTTACATTAATAATTATTTTACACTTATTCTATGTTTCATGCTTCCACTATTTTTCCATTTCTCGTGTACGAGTATAGATTAACTTTGGCAATAGATATTGCCAAATTTTTTCTCGTTCGTCTTTTTATATTTAAGTAGCAAATTGCTAATAGATACCTGTTTTAAATAACACAAATGTTTGAATAACGAGATATACAATAGTATATGTATTTTTATTTACCTAAAGAAAGCAAAAGAAGAAGTAGAAGTAAAAGTAGAGCAATGACGTTGAAATAAATTTAAAATGTTGAATACATTATTTATAATTCTGTTTCAAAATGAATCATGTCGTTATACTTCTGTTCAGCTATAGTTCAAGCTACGAGTAAATAATAACTGCAAAAATAACACAATTTATTTATAAAATAAATTGATTTATTTATTATAAATTGAATATTTTAAAGAAGTTGTTTTCTGAGCACTGGTGTTCACGAATTACGTAATTACTAAAATTAAGAAATTTTGATTTTGGTGCCCCGCGAACTTACCATAAAAACCAGTTTTGTTGCGTTTCCTCAAAAACATTAAGAAAACACTGATTATGCATTATTATTTTATTACTGGCAAACGAAGCATTGGCCGACCCCCTGCAAGATGGACTGACGACATAAGAAGAATAGCGGGAGTGACCTGGATGCAGAAGGCGGAGGATCTAAGAGGATGGAGACTCATGCGGGAGGCTTACGTTTAACAGTGGACGGATACAGGCTGATGAGCTGAGCATTTTTAGTTAGATACTAAGTGATTTGATTTTAAAATAAATAAACACATGTTAAATCAATTTAACAACATTTTTATATTTTTTAATACACTAATTAGTAAGCTGACGACATTAAATTATATTTTAATCTTAAAAAAATTCGCAGTCGGTAGGATTCGAACCTACGCTCCCAGAGGGAATCTGATTTCTAGTCAGACGCCTTAACCGCTCGGCCACGACTGCTCATGACATTCAATCGAAAATAAACCATAAGCTGATTTAGAAATATAATTTATTTTCTTTGAGATAACAGCTGTGAATACCGGTTTTATCTGTATTCTAATTAATATTGATAAGTAATAATACTCGGTTTGTCAGAAACAAAATCTTACATAGATACCATATTTTCTTATAAATTTACACAATGTACAGTGAATTTAATAGTTTCAATCTGTGAAATAAAAATAAAGACTTTTCAAGAAAATATTGTAAGTACTGTATTTATTACATAAGTTCGTAAAAAGTCAGTTTCTAGATGCAAATATGTACACATATACTAAATTTTTCATTTATTTTCTATCTGAATTGCCCCGAAAGAGGACCTAGCCTCTGAACACGACCAGGGAAGGACTATATGGAGGTCCCTTAACGGACTTCGGATCGGAGTATGCAAGACGAGGACACAAATTAAAGCCTGGCAGTTTTACAGCGGACCGACTGAATGTGACTGCGGCGTGGAGCAGGCCCTGTCCCACCTACTGGAGTGTGCGTTGTGTCCGAGTAGCTGCACCCAGGAAGACCTGATGATGGCCGGGAGTAACGCCATCGACGCCGCCCACTTCCGTTCCGACAGGATTACATATATTTATTTCTGTTTCCGACAGGATTATATATATTTTTTTTTTCAAAACATTTAATCTAGTTGGCTAGAATGATCCTTACATGACTTAACAAAGAATAATAATTGTTTTTAATTATATTTTAATTATATAACTACGTTGTTAAATACTAGAAAATGTTTATACAATGATATTCATTTTCTTTAGATTACTTTGGTGTTAATTATTCAAAAAGAAGTACGTGTAAATTTTAAACAAGTAAGATGACACATATAATACAATGTGAAAAAAAAATGTATCCTCATACTTTCATTAAAAAGCACGAATGTCGAGAGGGGACTTGTATACAGGTACTACATAGCTCCATCTACAGCGATTACAAATAATATATCAACGTATTTATATGCTGCTTTTCATATTACAATATAAATTAATATGAATGTCATTTTTTTGCGTCAATGTAACCGCCTAGAAAGTATTTCGTTCCGATCAAAAAAAAAATACAGGTAAAGGATGAATTTTATACTATTTTCTTTTTGGCAACACTGACAGCTCACGTACGTTTCGTGTTTTGTGTCACTGTCAAAAATCTTCAGTTTGGTCTATAATTTCACCATGAATCGTCTTACAAACGAACAACGCTTGCAAATCATTGAATTTTATTGATCTATATTTTTATCGAAAAATTGTGTTCAGCGACGACGCTCATTTTTGGCTGAATGGATTCGTAAATAAGCAGAATTGTCGGTTTTGGAGTGAAGATCAGCCAGAAGCATTGCAAGAGCTACCAATGCATCCAGAAAGAGTAACTGTTTGGTGCGGATTATGGGCTGGTGGCATCATTGGACCGTACTTCTTCAAAGATGATGCGAATCGCAACGTAACTGTGAATGGTGAGCGCTACCGTGAGATGATATCCAACTTTTTTTTGCCCAAAATGAAAGAGCTTGACTTGCATGACATGTGGTTTCAATAAGACGGAAGTGCCACATGCCACACAGCACGCGAAACAATAAACCAATTGAGTGGCAAGTTCGGCGAACACTTTATTTCACGTTTGGGACCGGTCAATTGGCCGCCTAGATCGTGCGATTTAACGCCTTCAGATTATTTTTTATGGGATTATGTTAAGGTTCATATTTATACTGAAAAGCCTGCTTCGATTGACGCATTGTAAGACAGCATTGAAGCATTTATTCGTGAGATACCAGCCGAAATGTTGGAAAGTGTATGCCAAAATTGGACTAAGCGGATGGACCATTTGAGGCGCAGCCGCGGTCAACATTTGAAAGAAATAATCTTCAAACATTCAATTATATGGACTGTACTATCGATTCAAATAAAGATTTCATGCATTTTTCTTAATTTCATGTGTCTTTTTTTGGAAAAAATTCTTATAGCTATTAAAAAATCATCCTTTATAAGCTCGACAGACTTTTTTTTTTTTTTTTTTTTTATTTAATCAAATATAATTGGATACATTTAAGATTTTATTGACAGTATTACATTCATTTTTTTTTTTTTTTTTATTGTTTATTTTTTTTGGAAATTCGCTTTCCAGGCCACTTAAAGGTAGATCTTGTGTGTGGCGTAGGATTCATCTTTGATTTAAGTGTTGTATAATTTATATTATTATTTTTTCACATTTTTTACATAATAACATTTTTTTTTTAGAATATAAAATAATATTCTTAAAGTTTATAAATTTTTTATAGTCGAAGTGACAATTTCAGCATCATTTACATATATATTTCGATTCTTTAATAGCCTCGACCCATCTAAGTCTCAATTTCCACCAGACACCTTTTAATGAACTTAATATAATCAATACCTTTTTAACAATATAAACATTTTATACAATTTATATAAATTCTATACTTATTATGCTTGGATCATATACATACAACTACTACTTAGTACCTAGCTTGAATCATATACAGAGAGGTTTACATTAGTATCATTTTAATAGTAGTAACATTATAATGTAATAAAAAAATTATATATATATCATTTATTTCTCATTTTTGTACAATTACGTCAGATCTGATTTTTATAATTTTGAAGAACCGTTTTACCCTTTTATTCATTATTTTCATGTCACTGATCGCTTTTATTTCCGGAGGAAGATTGTTGAAATTCACTATTCCGTTGTATTTGTAACCATTCTTTGCATGTTGAGTGTTAAATTTTGGTATTAGTAGATTATGTATATACCTAGCAGAGTGATGAGTGTTCCAGTTTTCAATTTTCCTTTCTTTTATTGTCTGTAGAACAGTGTATTTTTGGTATAATGAATCTACCGTTGGCACTTTAAATTCATTGAATAGGCTTTCTGTTGGGTAAGTGGGAGGTTTTTGTAATATGATTTTGATGATAAGTTTTTGTACAGTTCTAATGGGGTTGGTGACATTTAGGTATGTTCCTCCCCAGCCAACAATGCCATATTGCAGTTGAGATTGGACAATGGAGTAGTAAACCATTTTTAAATCTGCTCTAGATAGGATGTTTCTAAGTCTAATGAACATGTAGATGCATTTGCGAATACGTTTCACTAGTTCGGCTGTGTGCATGTTCCATTTTAAGTTACTGTCAATTATTTGGATCCACATCTTCAGAAAAATAGGCCCTGGTCATTTCGAGGATATCCACCATCACTATACCGGTCATTGAGATTGCCACATACCGGAATTAAGAAACCCGGTAAAGTAAATTCTGAAATCAGGGTGCCCCCCCCCTACTAAGCATTGTCGATTCCCAGCGCATTGTATGCCAGTATCAAGATTCACATATCTCTTGGCTACGAATCTCGGCAAAATTAATTTCAGTATTCAAAGCGACTAGCTGTTTTATTTTGACTCACATTAATGTTACCAAATCCCGGATTTATAAGTCTCGACGAAGGTAATTCAGTGATTTTGGTGCATCCCTAGTCTCTTGCAATTAAACCTAGGTTCTTACCAATGCCGAAATTAAAAATTTTGATTATATTATTTCAGATTATTCTCTAAAATCCTTACTCCGTGTTAAGTAATATTACTGATTCCAATAATTGATACAATTGAATTAGAAGGTTACCAATAATCATCAAGCATTAAACGACTTTACGTTACATGTAGAATAATACTTATCATACTTTATAAACAGTTCTTCATTGTCACTCCTAAACGAACTTAGAAGTATGTATATCATTTTCGTACACCGATGAGTATTGTTGCTAATTATAAACTTAGTTGTACTCTTGTTACGTCATCATTTTACAAAAACATACCTTTCTATTCATCCCACACTTTAATGATACTATTTCCATATTCATCAAAACTATTCCATGTGATTCGGTATACTGAGATTCATGTATTCTTAGAGCAACCCTATCCTTTAGGACTTGGATAGTTCTCCAGTACTAGCGCACTCCTATAATAATATTTACACAGCTCTCTAGAGCAAGGTTTCCGCTGTGGAGTCTGCAGGTAACCGAGTTTGATATTTCAATGATAATTAACGCGGCCGTTGAAACATCCTGTTTTCCTTACTGCTATAGATACAAGTAGTCCAGTGAATAACAATACAATCTACTTTATGTAAAGCATAATACCAATTCTAGAGAATTTGCCACATTATATAAGCAATGTAAGATAACATTTATATATTTGGATTCTGCTATTCAACTGAGTGGTCAAATACGATGATATAAATCTTAGATTTTACGTGTCTGTTAATATATCTGTCTGTTTATCCGTCTGTTATTTTAGAACTCATCTTATAATTAAATTGATAATAATATTTTTCACAACATGCTCACAACATTTTTGCTACCATTTTAAGGCGATACATGATATTCTTAACATACAACGATCCATTTATAAGTCTAACAAGTTGTGTAATTAGTATGTATGAACTCACTTAAATGTATTGACAGAGTCCGGGTTTTTAATCCCGTATAGTATTTATTTATTTGCTATTGTTGCCACTTATTTTTCACGAACTTCTATATTTTTTAAATCAATTGCTTTATTCTTGAGCTTTAAAATTGTATTTAGAAACTTTTAGTTATATACTTCTATACTTCAGTCTATTATAAATATAAAGTATATTTTGCTCGGAGATTTATAAACTTGTAACTTTACATATGATTACTATCCTTGGTGACATTTGCTTAATACAATTATTGATACATCACAATTATCATAACATTTGATTTACTTTACAATGAGATATTTTTATTTATAAAATTCGTAGTATTTGCTCATTATTGTTTGATATTCAAATAACGTTTCGTTCAATTAACACCAACGTATACAAGCATTCTGAGAAACCTTTATATATTGGTAATAATTTGTAAATCCACTCTGTCTATAAATATAATTATTACAACAGTTACATAAACTCATTGCTTTTCTGTAGCTCTATTACAGGTATGTAAGAGTAAATCTCCTGATTCACTGTTTCAACGATAAAAAACAACGATTTAGATTAAATTAAAAATTAAATAATTATTCTGGAATTTTAATCAATATAACTCTTACATTCAAGGCATATTGCTTCATTTTAATACAGCTCTTACAACATTATAATTTTAATAATGACTCTGCTTTAGTGGGTACACTTTTTTATGTAAGATTGCATCAAGTTGTTTGTCCCATCGTCAACAATATCGAAGCATAAAAGAGCCATCTCTGAAGATAAAGGAGGCAGATGATTCGATGAGGTGGCTGGTCTTCTCCCTCAGTCGTCTTGCTTCCCTCCAGCACTCCAGGCTTGAACCCTGAACTCATTTCCATTCTCCGGGCGAAGGAAAGAGTTCCACCGTGGTCGCGCATAAATAAATATCAAAGCTTACATTTTTCTTAGTAGCTTAGGATGGCTCTTCAGCGAACTCAGTCTGTTGACAGGAATTATATCGCGTTTTATTATACTTAAATATTACACAATACACCTTTAGCACTCGCGGCGTATTTAAGTGCAAAACGAGTTTGTTATAATAACGAAGAAGTTTTTTTTCAAAAACATTTATTAAATTTGTTTAAAAAACTAGTTTTGATAAATAAGCTAAAAAAGGATATAGTACAATGTATGTGAATGTATTAAATTAAATAAATAATACAAACTTGTATCCTTACAACAAACTCTACATTAGTAATCTTCATATATAAGATAAGTTTTTGAAAAATATGTCGTTTTATTGCATGAAAACGAATTAAACATTTAAACAAACATTTGGTCTGATATAAAATTGATATTTAGAATAAAATTATTCATGCTCAAAATAAAATAATACATTTTCACAATAAACATAAATATTTATTTTTGTTATTATGTGTGAAATACCATCTAGGCTAAATTATATTTAAGAGAGCATTCATTATTTATTCTGACTTTTGTATCTGACTGAAATAAACATAATATAATAAAGATCAGACATGCTATAAGAATTATAAGTTCTTAAAATGTATTAACATTCAAACCTTAAAAAAAAAACCCTTCGTATATAGCACAAATAAGCATCTAAATTATTTTGGATGAGTGTATGATTTTAAATTTAAATAAATAAGTCACATTTAAAAAACATCTCGTTAACATAAGCATTAATAAACGTCTTTAGTAGGTTTAAAAATGTACATAAGGTTTTTTTTGCCGTATTTTCAGTGTTTGTTTAGTTTTTTTTACCATTTAAACTAAATATTCGAAATGTTTTCTTTTTGAAATTTGAATGTTAAACTGTAAATATTTTTATTCGATGGAAACAAAAACACGATGCCACGCTTTGATTTCCCATCACAGAGAAACAAATTCGTAAACAGACCGATCCATAGTAAGCTGAAATATTCAATATTATGTAAGTATCATACTCATGTATTACATTTACCTATACGACCCAAAGAGATTGCCCGGGATTATCGGATTGGTCGGCTTAAGGAAAGTCAATTTCAGGAAAATATATTCACTGTGTTTTATTTGATATGCTTGAAAATACTTTTTATTGTAGTAGATGCTGATACATATTTCTATATATTCATAGATTTATGGAAATAACACCTAACCCACAATATAAATAAAACTTTTAAATTATAATTAAATAATACAAGTTCTAACATAAATTAAATTTTATTATTAAATATTATTCTGATCCATTCATTACTTTTAACAATTCATGAACTTAGAAAGATACTTTAAAAAAAATATTTTTGTGTCACGTTTAAAATTACGTGAGACATAGATTAATATTTTTTATTAAATTTCTCTATTGATTCTAGTTCTGTACACGTTCTAAAAAGGCGAAAGTCAAAGAAATAAATAAAAATATATTTGTTATTAAAGAAGCCTTTTTAAATTAATCAATAATACGTTTTACCGAAATTCACAACTAAAGGATTCTCATGGGGATTTTGAAATCGGAATGAAACAAATGAATCGAATGAATTGCAGTGTAATGAGATTTGAAAATCGAATGGAGGGTTTCAGTCGGTATCAAAAGAAGGACTACAATCTTCTTTCTTCAAAAAGTACAATAACGATTCTATCAGTTCTCAAGGATTCATTTTGTGTGGTTACAAGTGGCAACAGTCTGTCGCCTCACAAATGCAAATTTTAATTATATTTCTTCATGTTCTCCCCCCGGTGGTTGGCTGAAAATTTAATATTCATTTCGGGTTTCTGCATTTTAAGCACTTGTTGAAAAACAATGTCGAATGTCTCCGGGGAATACGTTTATAATTCTTTATTTTTTAAATGATAATTCAGAAAAAATCGCTTTCATTTTTTTTTTTTTTAAATTGAGCAAACGAAATAAAATACGAGTATATCTATGTTTTGTTCAACTCTATATTTTTATGATTTAAATTATGTATTTTATTCGTAGTTTAACTGCATTGTTTTTTTGATCTTTTGAAATTGAGGTACCTATTAATTATATTTATAACCATACATAGTCGTAGAACGCTTAAAAATGAATAAAAAACTGAAAAAATAACTGTTATTAAAGAGGAAGCATTTTAATAAATGCGGTTGAAATAAAATCACAAGAACAATATCAAAAAAATTTAAATAAAACAGATTTTATTTATCGAAAACAATATTTTTCAATTCAGCCTTCTGTAAAAAAGTTAATCGAAAAAATATTTCATGATCATTTATTTTTGTAAGCCGCGATCAAAAGTGTATTTTACTAAAACAACATTATGCGAAAGGTCTTTTTTTATGATAACGAAATGGAGTAAAAGGGAAAGAGGCATTTTCTATAAATGAATCCTTAAATCGTATCTCGCACTTAGCACAATCCTTCCGCAACACAGAATCTCAAAAACTGTTAAATGAAAGTGAAATCGTGGGTAAGGTTTCCCACGTCTTTTTTCGTGAGATTTCGTCCCCAGCTTCTGCATTCGTACGGGAAAATTTTCGAGCTATTCCTGAAACCTGAAAAGAAATGTAATTATTTCGGGTGTTTTCAATCCGGTCACGTTCCGGCCACAAGTCGTCAACGGAGAGAAAATCTTAAATTCTTCTAGCTCCGTGTGTTATTTTTTTAAAATTCACATGCGTTCAATAATATATTTAGAAAAAAACATTGATCTTACAAAAAGTAATTTTAAACATAGATATCAAGTCACATATAATATTTTTTTATGTTCAGGCAAATGTTTTTTTATCATTACAGTTGTTATAGACCAGGGGTCATCAACCTTTTTATGCCTGGCGCCCACTTTTGCCTATTTTTCGTGGTAAAATTTCCCTACCGCCCACCAAACTCGCTATATTTCAATTCAGTATATGGGTGGAAAAAAATCTAGAAGAAATGTAGGAGATTTGAAAATGTACAAAAATCGCCCACCGCCCACCACGGAAGCCCGTATCGTCCACTAGTGGGCGGTACGGACCAGGTTGACGACCCGTGTTATAGATTCATTATAATATTTTTTTAAATAACAATTATATAAACCAATTTCCTTCTTCTTTGTAGTATCAATCCGGTGGATTGGTTTGCAGCAACAGAATCTTGCATCTCGATCTCCATTCCTCTCGGTCCTCCGCAACCCTTTTCAGCTCAGCATAAGCACTACAATTCATGTCCTCGAATACTTGCTGCAAATACTCCCGTCTAGGGTGCCTTCTACAGTTTCTACCCTCAACCATCCCCTCCACAATTGCTTGGAGCATCCTTGCTTGGAGCATCTTAATGTACGGCTGTGAGACATGGTGCTTATCTGAAAGTGATAAAAAAAGACTAGAGGCCTTTGAGATGTGGTCGTACAGAAGAATTCTCGGAATTTCCTGGAGAGACCACGTCACGAACAATGAGGTTCTCAGAATAATCAAGGAAGATAGGCAACTAATAAGAACCATCTCAGAGAGGCGAGCCCGATGGATTGGTCACATCATGCGCCACGATGGTCTTCTTCAATTCCCTTATGTAAGTATAATATTGTAAAATTATCTCACACGACTAAAAGTAAAAGTGCATGACTTTCAATAAAAAGTGATAATTTATTCTGAATTGATGTTCAATATGATTTCAAACAGTAAATATAGTTTTTTGTATAAGAAAATTATACTAGGTATAAAAATATTATGAAAATAAAATATTATTCCTTTGTATTTTTCCAGGTAAAACGGCCAGATGTCCATTACACAGGTATGCGTAGGCGTTTATTATGCAATGTCATTAAATTTCTCATGAATATAAATTTTTTAAAATGTGATGAAATAAGGAATTTTAATTAAACCAGATGGAATTGTAAAAATATATATACAATACGGAAATGACGTCATGTTTCGATGTCATGCCATAAATCGTATGCATTTTATATGCTCTGGCGGGCACATTTAAAATAATGTATTGGAAATCCGGTGTCGAGCATTTTCATTTTAGAGTCGTTGCGATGCACAGGGTAACGCAAAACAATTGAAAAAAAAAAACTCATAAAAACTCGAAGAAAGCGGCACCGGCGTTTGAAAAAATAAAAATCAATCACCGGAAATTAAATTGGAAACGAGCGCCGCCATCGGAGTGCTGCGTAAACAGAAATACACTCGTAGTGGAGCCACACTGAAATTTGAATAGTCTGCATTGGAATACACTGCAGGGTCTGCCGAGCCATGTTCCGCAACCCCACTGGGTGTACCGCAAGAAAATAATCCATTTAATGTGCATGGTATTAAATGTAATATAATATTTTAAGCAAATTATAGCTGACCTAAATAATCACACACCATCGATTTCACATATTTTTTTCCGTAATATCATTCTGTTTATGGTTATGTGGTAATTATCAGTGGTTTGTAACACTTGTTGTTTGTAAACATTGCAATCTTAGTGAAAAAATTTGAGCCATTGATAAGTTTAATAGGATTATTGATTACTTGTCCAATTATCGAAGGATCACGAAGCCTGAAACATTTCGTCTCAAAGAGAGCCAATATTAATTTATTACCCAAAATAAATCGTGCTGTAAATTAGTCAATTCAGTATTTTTTATATTGAAATCAAAAGGAATTCGTGCGAAATATGTTTTTATAACCAATTTATTCCAAAAAAAACCTTTTTTTTATAAAAAATGAGGTTTTACTTCATTTTTGAAGGACATTTATGTGTATGCCGAAAAAAATTACTTGATTCAGAATTTGTAAATGTTTGAAATACACTGATACCGGGTAGTGAGTTATAGTAGGATGATTCAATTATAATTAACGATATGAGGAACTAAAATTTATTTAATGCAACAAATTTTACAATTATATTCATCTAGGTAATTTGATATTATGAAGTTTTGAAAATATTGTTTAATGAACCGTTAGCTTATTTATATTAGAAATTTCACATTTAATTAACTTATTTGTACAATTTAATTCTAATAAAATTATTTTATAATCATCACTCAAAGTTCCATACATACTATAAAATACATTATACGACGTATGTTTCTGCTTTGCTATCTTTGAATTGTTCAAGTGTTCTACCTGTAGTCAAAATGTAACACCTATTATCCCAATAGAAGTAAAATAACATAATTTTAGTGTTGTATTATTTTGAATAAAAGGAATTTAAAATTATAATCGTAATAATGAAGTTTCACCAAGAATTGTCCGTTTAAAATCTTAAAATAATATGTCAAAAAATTAAGCATCGATTTAAATAATTGATATATTCGATATCATTTCTTAACTAACATATACTTTATTAAATAAAATATAACGTTGCTTGTGCCTAATGATCGTGGGAAAAAATAAGAAAACAAGAAGCATTTTCTTTCATCTCACTTTTAATACTTGCATGACATATAAAAAGTAATTTATGCTAATGAAAAATTATGTTCAGCGAGCATGAAGGTAAATTTTATGTACCTCCTCTCAGCCTGTCTCAGGTAACATGACAAGGAAGTCGACGGGAAAAGAGGTAAAAAAAACTGTTGAACTAAAATTTTTTTTCATATAATTACATTTAAAAATTACGCTTAGTACATTGATGGCAGGCTAGTATAATTAATATTTACAATTTAATTTATCTAAAATTTATGCACTAACAAATTATTTTTTATTGTTAAATAATAAAATAAAGGTATTTTTAAAAAAAAGTTATATCGTGTTAAAGAAAGCCAAAAGTTATCATTCGATTACCGACGATAAACAACATTGAGAGCGTCAGTCAAATCATTCAATCTTCTTAAAATATTACAATTAGCAAATCACTCAACATATGTTTCCGTATTTGCAATGTGCTCCACCCTCCCTCAAAATCGTCGGTAAACAGATATGTTCCCAGGTGTACCATGAAGCGCAGAAATGTCTTGGGGCAAGGCATGGACAATAACAACTTACTTAACTGATTGGTGAAAATGCTTATGTGTTCCATATATGAAATGAAAATCAATACAAAAATAGGTAGCTATATTCTTCACGATTTAAAAAGCACACATACCGAAATTTTGTATTTTTTAGTTTGTTAAATATAAATTATCGCTTTTTTTCATATGAGATGACAGTTATATTCAGCCACTTCCGTGATGGTTATCTTCAAAGCCTTCACTTGTACGCAAAACAAATTTAAAAATAATAATCATACAACGCTTATGTTGAACCTATTCAGGCCAGCGATACAATAAATCACTGATAATATTTTCTGTGAGTGATTTAAAAATTGTATTGACATCGATGTATTTTTCACCAATTTAAATAATTACTTAAATTTAGACTTATTTTGGTCAAGTATCACGTCATATAAAAGACTACTTTTTTGTAGTTGGGAGAGCTTTGAGAAACAGAATTGACATGGGATGAGGCAAGGATCATGTCGGCTGACATAGCTTTATAGATCGGATATGTAAAAAAAAAAAATTCTTGTGTAATGGCTGATAATCCTGACATCTTCACCAAAATCAAAAGCAGCCGTGTAATGTGTTTAAAACACACGCCTGTTAGGAATTATAATATCGGGTACCAGATACGACAAACTTTAGGACAAGTAAAATCAGAAATATTTTTATAATTAAAAGTATTGTTTGTTCTTTATGACTAAGTTTCATCAATAGCAATACTGGAACTACAAATTTGGTTGAATATTAAAAGGGAACCCAGTTAGGACATGTTGTCGTTATGCCACAAAGGAGCATAAATTACAACTTCCTATTTTTCAGACAAAGGGTTTTGTCATTTCGAAAAGTTGTAGGGAACTATTCAAAGAATGTATTCGGTGGAGCTTTGGGGGGTAAAGCTGACAAGGGAAAACGAAGACCATAGTGACTGAACATTATATGGCGACAATTGTAAATAAAATTATAAGATCCAAACATATTGAATTTTAAATTTATTGTGCTTATACATCACAACAGTACAAAGCGGATGGTTAACAGAAAATTTACTAGCGTGGCGTATTATCTTGTGTATTTTTTTCCAGACAATACTGTGCCAGATAAAAGCTCATATTTGCCACATTGGGCACTTGTACACTTATTTTGCCATCTCTGTATGACACACAGAATTCCTCGTTGAGATGCAGTTGATAAAAATGTTGGCTGCCGTGAATATAAGAGCGACTTGCAGAACGTTGATGAACTCAACTTTGGAAACATCATAATGTACAAACTTTGAGCGAGAATAACGTCACAGTCGAATGCGATCTCAATAATGTGAGTTGAGTTTCAAGTTCTTAACTTTAAATTAGAGCGAACTCCTATGCAAATAAGAAAAGTGTTCAATTTATTTTCATATAAATGCTGAAAAATTATTTACATATCATATAAATTTGACTCATTTGAATAAAACGTAAATATTATTGAACGAAAGTGTAAAAAAAATGGAAAAACATAAAAATCTTGAATTTTTAGAGAAGCTTATGGTTTCCATTCGACGTAGCCGTAATCTCAAAAATAAATCATTTTTGTAGTGGTTTTTCCATTTTTATAATTGGATGAATTATCACACAACATTATTTTAACTGTTAATAATTAACAGAAAGTAGTAAAAATGAACAAAAAGTTGAATTCTTTTGATTATATAGTTTGGATAACATTTTGAAGGTGTTTAAGGTTACAGAATAAATTTATGGTAAAAGAATTATGGCTCCAGACGTGTTTTTTTACAAACACTGAACACCTTTCTTAAGCAATTGAAATTAAAAAAAAGTCATGGTATTAAAGGAGTTAATAACTAACCTGAGTTCAACATTAATAATTACTTATAATTCCTGTAAGTTTGAACATAAGCCAACATTTCTAACTTGATCGAAGTTTCAAGCCTAAATAATTATCAACTCAAACTTCTTCGGACCAAAGTTCCTACTAACGTCCATGACCAAGGAATAGATCAATTAATCAGCTGATATTATTTTCTCATTAGAAAGTATAATATATACGGTAATTAAGGATACGCAGATGGACATTGCTAAGAGACATGTCTTCGTGAAATTGCAAATAATATATCAGTGTCGTAATTTCTTTACAAAAAGACAACTTTGATACCAGCCGAAATCTTTTCTTTTTCATTAATAAAAAAAGAAAATATCACAATACCAGCAAATATTATAAATTATTGAACAAAATATATGAAAGAAATAAATGATAATAAATATTATATCCTCGTTTTCATTAAAATCTATAAAATGAAGGCTCAAATATTATACGTCTACGAAAATATGTTTTTTTTTTTTTAAAACAGTATTTTAAGAATCATCGCCAAAATCATTAATTAAACATATTAATTTTTCTTGAGAATAAAGATCTATTACGACTATTTTCGATTACTGTCCTCTTGTAAAGTAGAATACCAACTATCATACCATCATTTGGAAGATCATCCAGGCAGACGAAGTTTCCTCGGTATATTGTGGGCAACCACGTGGGCAATTTCCATTCTAGCCACGTGGTCTCTCCAGTGGCACCATCTCTTTCTGTCCCATCACTCCTATGTTCAAATAAATACAGAACACTTTATAGACATACTCGAACTACTAAAACTCTCTTTTGAATATCTTATTCCTTAATAATGTATTTATTTGTGGGATTTTCGGTCCAAAGACTTAAAACTGTGAGCAAGCTAATCAGAATGCATTAATTTCACCGAAATTGTTTTCATGGCAACCAATACAGCAATTAGACATGTTATTATTGTATGTATTTTCAGGCAGGTACAGGTCAAGCAGCTTCCGAGTGCTTTCAGTTTCAGAACCGGAAGCAAGCCTCTCCTTCCGGTAGGTGCGAGGCAGATACTTTACGTGTTTAAAACCAGACTGGGGTAAATCTAACGGAAAGCTCTGCCAACTTTGCGCGCAAGCTTAACTTTGCCAAAGTTCAACATCCCAAAGCTCCCTATGCAAACACACACGGACAAAACAACCCGGCATGTATGCACAATGCATATGCATTATATATATAAGTTCATACATACACAAAGTTTATTTCATTTAAAGGAAAATTGTGACGAAGTTGTAATGTGGTTAATTGTAAGCCGAATTCAATTAATTAAAATTGTACATTTTAAAAAACCAATTCAAAACTTACTCAATGCAACATATAAAAATTGAATGGGTGGCAGGCTGGGTGCATTACGTGCTATTTGATTTGACCTTTTCAAAACAAAATAGACCTGCTTTCTGAAGCCAATTTTCTTTAAAAAATGTTTGACAAACATATCAGCTGAATTTCTTTCCGAGCCTTTTTGCTCGCAAAATAAAATGCCAGTCTAAATAGGTAGGAAAAAGGCACGATTTTTTTTAACTAACCCAGACAATTATAATTAAGTTACTGTGTCATTTATCGAATAAAAAGCAAAATATTATACTTTTTACTAACAGAATTGAACGATTAAAATGCTTTGTTATTTAATGTGTAAAAGACGCATACTTTGGTGTTTTGGAAATATTGTTATAAAAATGTAAAGAAATGAAAATCACTCATTTCTTCAATGGGTCAACAATATTCAGTATTCAAGTGTGCAAAATATTTGGTTCTATTTACTGGTATTATAAAAAACTTTTGCGTGCATTATTACATTTATATTACTATTATAATCATCCAGACTCATTAATAATTATTATTATATAATTAATAATCTTAACTTTTTGCAGGTACTTTTAGCTGCTAAAAAATATAAAAGTACTTTTTTATAGATGATTTTACTTTGAAATTGCATGATTTTTTTAAAAATAATTATACATCACGGGAATGAAAAACATCACGACATTGATTAATAAAAAAGTATATTTTTTATTAATTGTTTTATTGCGTAACATTTATAGATCAACTATCAATGTTTGATACAAGTTTTCTCGAACTAATTTGCTTCGTAAATCTCTTACATACGTCTCTGATAGGAGTAAACTTAATAGTCAAGAATCAAGTAGAAAGTCGGGGTTTTAGATTTAGTTGTTTGGAAATTTTACCAGCAGTTGGCAATCAGCCGGTCGGTCCGTAGAACAAACATTAAGCCAAAGGTTGGAAAGTCCCTTAACGAAGACTTCACCGCAGCTTTGCTCAAATGTTTCATTCGCCGACGACGGTTTGATTTTCAATGAGACTGTCTCCCTTATATTTGGAGGTAGACCACTCGCTGGGTGACCAAAAATCAGTCATGAATTGTAAAAAAAACTAGTATTTTAACATTTTCATTAATTTTTGTAAAAAAGTGGAGATCATATCAGTTGATAAGATACTTCTAGGTTTTCTTCTTCCAACACACAAAATATAATACAACAAATGTATATAGGTGGCACTGAAAAAAGAGTCCGAATAAAAACCAGGACGGAGTTAAATGTCTTGTTTGTAAAAATATCACTTAACATTTTTTTATTAAATTAAAACATTATAGAGATAACTATTTTTACATTCTTTTAAATGTATCAAATTGAATTAATTACAGACCTTTGCCACTTTTCTTTTAAAACGTTTTAATAAGTTAAAGATCTGTTAATAAACAAATACTGATATACTGACAGCGAGTGAAATGTCAGAATTTTCAATGAATGTAAGGTATAATAATTTTGTATTATATAAATTGATAAGAAGCCTAAGGAAGTAAGTAAAAGTTTGATCCACATACACAGATGAATTAAGATAAACCACAAAAGGATGCTGAAAGCAAACGAAGAGAATCTGTAAATTTAATGACTCATTTTTAAGCCATTTTTAAACTATAAGTTGATTATTGTAATGTGTGTGCTGTTGACTATATAAACCATTACGTATTCACAATTTAGTAAAAATCTAGAAAATCTAGAAAATAATATAGAAAATCTCCATGTTGTAGTCTGAGTCCATCCAATATTTAACATAAGCCTCCCGTATGTGTCTCCTTCTCGATCATTCTCCCTCCACATCAAGGCTACTCTCGCTATTCTTCTAATATCATCAGTATAATTTGCTCCTTGTAAGGGTAACACATGATTATTATTTTATAATTATGTTCTTTATGTATGTGATGTTATACTTCTCTTCTGTATTAGGTACACTTTTTTATATATATATTTTTAATAACCCTTTTTTTGCGTTGAAGTATGGTCTTTTCCTTCAACCGCCTACCCTTCTCTCCTTACTCTGCGTTTCCCGTCCGCCGCCGGACTTCAAACGGAGCGGTCCCTAATCGTATTTCAACGCAGTTAACTTGGAGCGGCTTTGGAAAACATCCAATGTAAATGATCCAGCTCGATAGACCGAGACTAGCAAACTCCCCGATGAAGGAAGGAAAGTACATTTTCAAAATTTCAATTTGCAGTCTTTGAGACAGAAAATTGTGTTCTCAAAAATGCTTTCAAAATTGTCGCGCACATTACCACTTTTCAATTTCGATGCCTGAAATATAATAAGTCTCATTGTTTCATTGTATAAAAGAAGTATTCTCAACTTTTACATTAAGAGTGAAAATCAAGGACACAACTACTATTGCTCGAAATTATTTGTAATTACGAGAATAAAGCATAACGACGACGATTATAAGGCGATTGAGAAATTTAAAAATATCATTTGTGATGTTTTTTTTTCTTCTTAGAAACGATCTCATCAATATAATCGCACTGTTCTTTTATTCAAGATGATTCCATAACAGCCAAGATAATTTATTGTACTCCTCCATTTTTGGGTGCACAAAATATGATTTTGACACGAAAGTTATAAAATAATAATTAAATTGTCTATAAAAAAAATATAGAGTACGCAAAATTAAAATGAATTAAAAATTAACAAATCTTACAGTATTTTGCCCGTATTTATCATTAAGTTTAAGCCCTTTTTGTATTTTATATCCATTACATTCATGAAGATATTTCAGTCACTGAACACTGAATATCTTGAACCTGCGGCTCGGAACTATTATGAATCTGACGTCTTTTCACTAAGCGTTTACTTATCGATAAAAAAAAACATCTTCAAACTTTTAGGATACATGGTTGTATCAATTTATTTATGTTCCACTGGTATTTTTAAGCATGCCCTATTTCATATTTCGTATTTACCTTTATTTTCATTGAGAATGAATAAATATAAAATATTTTCTTCATAATATTTCTGTAATATAATTTTATAAGTTCATATTTATTTATGTGATTTGAAAAGGTAATATATAATTTTATAAGGTAAAATATGTAGCCTCTTTGTAAATCTCGATTCCATATGTACAAAATTTCAGCTAAGTCTGCCAACATAGAATTTCCGCTGTCATATTACGATCCCATAAAAATAATCTCCAAGACATGAGCATAAACTTGTTTTAAACGATTGAACTTCTCGTATTTTCGGATAGAGATACCCAATAACGGCTAGATAAGCATCAGTTTTGGAAGTCATGATTCATCCTAGTATATTTAACAAACGCTCGAAACTATTATCCCGTACCTTACGTGAACGGAGACTTTACAATATTCCTTCAGCATTTTCCTGAAAACGATCTTTCAGATAACAACCTCTCGGTGTATATCACTTTTATTACTGGGGCGTAAATCAACCATTTTCCGATCAAACCTACTACTGTGTTATTTTTATTTTCGTCCGCCATACACGAGAGGAATTGTTGCCGGATTGTATATCATTTTAAAAAGTAGTTTAATGGGCTCCCTTGGGATCGACGATAAACTATTAAATCGGATATATTGTTTTCACGTCTTGAGATTATAATTCTACTGAAGAAGTATCCAATTTCATTCTTTATAAGGGCGATTTTTAATTTTGTATACCTTCCTAGTGAATATTTTATTTTATTTTATATTAAAAGACTCCAAATTTTTATTTTTTATTTTTTTTGTTTAAGATCTTGTGTGTGGCGTGGGATTCATCTATGTTAATTTACAATTTTTTATATTAAACAGAATTTTACATATACACATTTATACATTTACATGATTTTGATATAACACTAATATTATATAAATAAAAATTTAAGACACTATATATAGAATTAAATCTAAAGTATATATAATTAATAATACATTTTTAGTACATTTCATTATTTCAATTTGTTATGCAGTGACGTCGGTTCTGTTCGTTAATCTCTTAAAGTACTGTTTAACCTTTTCAATCAAAATTTTAATATTACTGATCGCTTTTATTTCCCGAGGAAGATTGTTAAAATTAACTATTCCGTTATATTTGTAACCATTTTTTGCATGTTGTGTGTTAAATTTTGGTATTAATAAGTTGTACATATACCTAGCAGAATGACAAGTGTGCCAGTTTTCAATTTTTCTTTAATAGTCTGTAATACCCACAGAAGACGATTGATTTTTTTCTGGATAAAAAAAAGTTAGCATATTTTTAAATATTGCTAAACAGTAAGCATGTATGCGAAGATCTGTCAACGGAAAAAGATTATCATTCACGCATAGTTCTTTTTAACGGTGACTGATTATGAGGAGGCGTTCACGAAAATTTGTCACGAATTAGAGTATGAAATTAATAAAGAATTATAAAATAAGCTACTTTTGAAGTTTGATGGTTAATGTATCATTTTTAACAACAATTTGGAGAGCTTACAAATCTAAAAAATTTACAAAGAATGATTTCCATTATTTTCTTAGATGTTGAACCTGGGTTTTCTGATATGATTTATGATCATTGGATCATCATGACTTTAACCGACTGTGAATAAAATATTATGAAATCAAACACACGGAAATTAATAATCAAGAAAGCTATAATATTGGAAAAATATATTCAATTAGGGTGACTTAGATATTTATTTCTTCTGTTAATTTATTCGATTTTGTAATCCACGAGTTTTCATAAAAAAAATGAAAAAAATAATAATAAGTGCCCACTCATCGGAGCTAACACGAGACTTCAGCCCCGTTCTGAAGCTCTTCTAAAATACTGCCGTATAAATTTTATACTCGGAATTCAGGAATCTATCACCCTAATTTGATAAAGAAGTTATTTTTCAATTCTACTCTCTCCGAAAATTTAAAGATTCTCCGATATCATCCGCGGGGAAACGAATGCGTCCAATATATCCGAGAAATTTATTATTCAAAGCGAAATAAAAATTCCCCGATGCAAAATCATTACGTAGTCTTCTTTTCTGATCAAATGAAAATATTTATTACCAGCGATCAAAAATGTACTGATGAATTTATCGCCAGTAGAGATGTGAAATAAAAGCATTTTATATTATTAATTAAAATATACATATACTATACATAAAATTCTTTTTTCAACGCGTCAATTCAAGCACAAAAATAACGGCAGAAGCGGGATGCGAACCGCGGACCTTGGAAACCAACTATGCCCAGGTATTCATACCGCTCAGCCGACTCGGCTATTGCTATGCCTAGACCGACTGACGTTGAAACTAGTATTTATGTCATTGTTATCATCGTATGATAGATGTCGCTATAGTATATATTCAAAGTATGTATATATTTATTTTTTATTATTCAATCAGTCATCATTTATTCACAAGCTTAATATTATTACTTTCCGACAGTCTATTTATTTTAGTAAGTACCACTCGGGTCTCGAACCAAACTATAGACTGAATGTATTTTATATTATTATGTGTAAATAGCGTCATTAAGAAATTAATTATACTACAAACAGTTTTTTTTCTAAATTCACTTAAAGCAGTACCATATGATCATGAATTTGATTTTTTTTTATGAATTACCGTTATTATGTTTGGTATTGGCAGAACCCAAGAAGTGTTATCATCCACGCCAAATCTTCATCCAATGTTGCTTTACTTCGTCAATTAAACGACAACCAGTCTTAAATGTTATGATCGTTATGATGTTCTTAGTAGAGTTATCGCCTTAATGTTTGATGTATACCTTTACTACTAAAATAAACCTATACTTTATAATTAACATAATTTTATTTTATTAACGGCCTAGGCCAATACATACGGTTTTAAAATAGAAAATACAATAAATGAAATGGTAAAACATAACAATATAATAGCTAAGACAATACATTTAGACAAAACATGAACATGAGTAAAAAAAACAGATCTAGTACATTAGTAGAGGGATCTGCGAAATGCTGGAAGGTCCACCCCGAAAAAGTCCAAGTCACTAGAGGAGTTACCCAGTCTACACATTCTTAACATAGGAGAATAGAATCCGTAGTTGGTTTTGGATGTTCTTACATGTAGCAGGTCAGTGCCTCTAGTGAACCGGGAGGGAACATTGAACGTAATTTCCTGCAATAATGTCGAGTCATCGATTATGGAGTTCATAATTTTAAAAATAAACAGTAAGTCAGTCACTGTTCTACGTCTCTCCAATGTAGATACATTAAGTCGACTCTCTAATAATTGATTTATTCATAAAATAAATTGATGATATAATTTCTTACTAGTCACCACTGTGTAATATTTCGAATACAATGAAAATTTCCAGAACACTTAAAAATAATTTTAGTACAAACTTTAAGCCATGTTATAATTTACCCATCTAGAGCATTATATCTGCCATAAAAGCATTATTTTTGTTTAATTAAACGAAACAATTTAATAATTTATTAAAAGAATCGAATTAGAATATATTTTTATCGCCCATAACAACCGTAAATAACTACATTATAAATAAATAATTAGCCCAGGAGAAATTTCATTTTCTTCAAAAAAATAGTTTTTCGTGTTAGCACATACAAGAGAATGCCGACAGATTGTGATAGTGATGCTGAAGTCTCATCTGAGGATAATCTGACGGTTACCTATGTTACATATGGTTAAACGCTGCATGAAGAGTGATGATCCACCAACGTCATAAACTACAACCCGAGATTCACTCATCATCCTTATTACTACAGGAATTTACATGAATGGGTGGTCTTAACGGGACGACCTTCGTCTAACATTAATTTTTATCAATAGGCTATGTCTGGCATTTATGGGTGAGGGATCAAATTTACACCAAATATTAAAAAAAAAAATAATCTCCGGTGGGAATCAAACCTTTCGCTTGCTAAGTAAACCTTTTGCAAATAGTATATCATGTTAAAGTTGTGTCCAAAATACGCTCATTAATCAAAAACAAAACAAATGAACCATACAGCTATCTGCTGCCTATTGAGGTCTACATAACATTTCCATATCCCGTAAAATATAACCAAATTAAAACAGTTAAACTAAAACCATAACTTAATAAATTATACGTGGAAAACTTAACAAAAACATGTATTGTATTACTTGGCTGAGATTTCCAGAGCCGAGTTTTCACATTAACTTGTGGCGTATGGAGATGAATTTACAAATTTATCGACGTTAACTTGATTAGCGTATCAGAGCCTCGCGCCATACTAATTCGAATGAATACTTTATTATGAGATGTTAATTCACAATGAATCTAATTAATTCAAAGTGCCGGAGCTAGGCGCGGGAAAGTAATGCCGTTGGAGCCGCAATCACATCTCAGTTTGTATTTCTAACTCGATTAAAACTCACAAAACTTTCAATACGCTGAGTTGAAGCAAATATCACATGAACTTTCATAACATCATAAAAAAATCATACTGATCATTATACATAGTAGTTTATTTTTAACATTATTTATGACTATAAATATAGATAATTGTTATATAATTCATCAAATCTTCTATCTCGATCTCAACTCTTCTTGATCCACTACAACCCGCTTTAGCTCAGCATAAGATATACAACTGCATGTCCTCGACCACTTGCTGCAAAATCCCGTCTAAGGCATTCTACGAAGTTTCTACCCTCATCCATCCCTTCTGCAATGCCATGAAAAAGACCATCGTGGCGAATGTGTGACCGATCCGAAAAAGTACAGCACTAGGTATCGCATGCATTATTAAGTCTCTATATGTTAAGTTATAAGTAAAAGTTAAGTGTAAGGAAATAAGCAACAATTGACTCTAGTGAGTTTTATGTGTCTTGAAATTAAAAAAAAAACTCATTCATCAAAAAACATTCAGTCTATAGTTTGGTTCGAGACCCGAGTGGTACTTACTAAAATAAATAGACTGCCGGAAAGTAATAATATTAAGCTTGTGAATAAATGAAGACTGATAGAATAATAATAAAAATATACATACTTTGAATATATACTATAGCGACATCTATCGTACGATGATAACAATGATATAAATACTAGTTTCAACGCACGTCAGTCTAGGCGGGGCAATGGCGCAGTTCGCCGAGCGGTATGAATACCTGGGCATAGTTGGTTTCCAAGGTCCGCGGTTCGCATCCCGCTTCTGCCGTTATTTTTGTGCTTGGATTGACGCGTTGAAAAAAAGAATTTTATGTATAGTATATGTATATTTTAAGTAATAATAATTTGTAATATAGTCAATGATCTATAAAAGTAGATTAGAATATTGAAATAATAAAATAATATTCTAATAAAAATTAAAAAAAAATATAAAAAAAAAACTATTTGTGAATTTCGTCTTACATGGACGGAATTGTACTTTGTAGACAAGAAAAATCTGCATTCTGTATTGTGAATATGGTTTTATAAATATTTAGCGATCTGGTTTAATAACTAAGTTTTCATGGTGAGACAATTTACAATATTATACAGTAATAAACCAATCAAAAACATATCAGTTATCCAATATACAAATATTATATTTGGATTATCTGAATGATATTACAGTGAGTATGTGTTACTGGCGAGTTTATATTTAGCTTACAGTTCAATAATCGATTCGTGTTACATATACTGCGTAAAAACCGGAAATATGTCGTGGACATCAAAAACAAGGCCAGAAATCATCGGCCGACATGAAAAGTTCATCGGGCCAAGGGGCCGCAAGTGGACGGCGAAAAACTTCAGGACTTCAGCGATAAATCTTTCAGCGGGTGTGGCTGGTTAAAGGGGTGGGGCCCGGGTAACTGCCTGGAGCAGGAGGAGGCTTAGATTGTATTGTTCTCAACCTTTTACGGGAGAATTTAAAATTGTTATTGATCAATCTTTGTGATACAATATGTTTACTGTAGTACAATATAAACAATATATAATGTAATAAAAACAATAGATAATACAATGTGTTTGTGGTAAATTTTACTTTCAGGAGTTGACGTGTGAAGGAGATAATTTTTCATTAAAATTCGTAGCGTTGGTCAACTTGGACAACTTAACTGATTCTGTGAAATCTGTATAGCAAAATTATTTTGAAAAAAATGTGTAGTCGAAAATGTTTTTTTTTATCTGAAATAATGTTTTTACGCTGATGAATACACGAGTATGTTACAATTAAAAACTTAGATAAATAATAAGAAAAAGTTATAAAACAGAAACCTTTTTAAATTGATATTTTTGGGTTTCGGGTTCTTCTTCTCCTAGTCAAAAAATTAAATAAATAAGAACAATTCACTACACACGCTCAACTCATAAGCCAAGTATTCCAAATTTTTCCTTTAACAGTAATATTCATTAAGTATTTGTATTTACTTTAAGCATCAAAAAATGATTTAAAATAATTTGTATTTTATGTTATTTTCCACTACAAACAAAGTAAAATAATATTTGTTTTAGACCATTGTGTTTATATTATATAATATTTTATATTACTCTTACATCAGGTAAGCTTATGAGGCTCTCTTCACGAGCTATGAAAGCTTCATAAAAATATAACTTACACTAGCCGTGCGCTTTAGAAAACCGTACAAAAATTCAGAAATTGTGGAAAGCTTTCCGGTAAGCTCGCAAAACACCGGTTCTCCCTGCACCGCTGGTTAAGAATCCCTCCTTCAGGGGCTCAGAGGTTGGAATCTCTGCTGCATTTGACTTGTGGTTCGGTGGAGAAACAGAGATTAGATACATTTTGTAGCGAGGAGCCCTCGAACGGCTCTTTCCGTTTTAAAGTTCGGAGCTGTTTGGTCAACTATGTACTTGACAAATAAAAATATATTTTTTAAACTTTACGCGAATCTGAGATGGCAATCTAAAACACTTAATAAAAATCAAGAATTATACTTGACATATTTCTGCAATTCTAAAATTATACTTACTTTACGGTTTATATTAAAATTTAATATGATTAACTTTAAATGACATAAATATTTATTTTTGACGTTTTATTATTTCCATAAAAAGCATGCATTTTTTTTATATTTCAAGGCTGTAATTTTATATAGTTTTTGCTCTTTGTTCTTGATTGCTACACTCGTGCTCAGAAAAATCGATTCTTACAGTTATTGTTGTTCAAAAACTACTATTGAAATTTATTTATTTTATATATTTAGTATTCATATTTGCTGTGTGTATTTAACAATCATGTTTTATGTCCTTTTTTTTAAATATTTAGTTATATCTTAATATTTTTGCTATTCAATATTTCTGTTTATGACGGAATGACAATTCAATGATGCCTCATAGAAAAAATATGTGTGGTAAATAAATTTGTTTTCGTAACTATATTTTTAGTCATTTATACATATTTACCAAAAATTACGACTTACGACTCTTAAATAACATTAATATTTATAATTGGGATGCTTAATCATAAATTAACATCAATGAGTTACCCTCTGTATATTTTAGCACGCCATCTATATTAATATGAAGTAATAAGTACTACTCAACTAAAGTTTCATTGAGAGTTTCCTAATGAAACATTCACAATAGAGTTTCAATGGAATTTTCAAAGTTATTGACCCTTTAGCGGAAGGGTCAATGCCTTTCGCATACTTCTGCAAACTCTGTTGCTCTCCTGAAGCCGCATCGAACCCGGACCCTTACCCTCGCGGTCTTGCAGGGATCATCAATCACGGGTGCAAAAGGGACCGTGGTCGCTGCAGTTTGCTCACCCTAAGCAATTACATATCATTATAACTGCGATTTCCGCATATGAAAACCCCTGTTGGAATGAAAAAGACATTGTTGATACATTGTCCCTTCATCTGCTTTCGAATTTTAATAAATTAATTTAAAAACAAATTCCTTCTATCTACCTTCCCGGTTTTTGTCCCATCACTTGTTTGTAAGTACAGAGTAACTTTTTAACGAAATGAAGCATGATTACTAAAATTTAATGAACTCAAATTAATGTAAATTTCAATTGTAACATGTTAATCATTAACATTATCATGAAAACTTATTCCGCCGGATAACGAGTATAAAAAAAATATATTTCAAATAAGCACGCTTTCTTGCAGAAATATATATTTTTTTCGATTTTTTCGACCGATAATTCTTGGTGAAATTCCATAATATCGAAATAAAAATTGAATATCATTAGAAATTAATCCAATTTATTTTTATAACAAGACGATATGTTTCAACTTCATCAGGTTGCCATTGTAAAATTGGCAATATTCGTGTAATGATTTTGAGTAATAAATATTGAGTTTATGAAATATATAAATATTAATTTTAATTTTATTGATTTCATATTATAATTTATTATGGCTTTGATCACAACTTACAAATAGTAATTATATTTTGAAAATGTGTATTGAATGATACAATTTTGTAAAAAGTTCTCAAATATCAATCACATTAATTCATTTTAAAAGCTTTATTTTATAAAAATAAATATAAATAAGCACAGACTATAAAAATCAAAACATAATTGAATAAAGTGAGCAGTTAAATATCTGCAAATAAATCATATTCGTTTTTTCAGTATTGGCAGTAATATAAATACAATTTTCTTATAAAATAAATTCTAGTAAACATACTCGTATTTATTATGATCAGTATACTCGTAGTTTGTTTAGATATCAGTAAATGAATTGTAAAAAACTGTCAAAAGGAATCGAATCGATTAACTATAAAACAAGATGTTTTATATAAACATGATTGTCAAGAACATCAAACTTGCTGCTAACAGTAATAATATAGACAAATCGTAGATATTACCTAATTGTAATAGCAATGCGTTAAGCAAGAACAATAATAATTGTGTGTTTAGTTATGTTTTTTTACACTTAAATTACTTTATTAATGAACGACGTTTTTAATTGTTTATTAGTTGAATTTTTCTTCATTGCTTTAGGAAAGTAAGGAATAAAATATTGATATAATCAAAAGTACTTTTACATTTATCATGAAAAATTATGTTTTGTTATTTCTATAAAGGAAAAGCACAAATATTTTTCCGTATGATTCATAATTAGGTCGATATTATACAAGATAAATTAACTCATATATGGATTGTCGATAAAAAAAATTATTTATAAATATATTAATATGTTAATTAATTCAACCTTGATAATAAATCTGGAAGTAATCTTTGACCAAATAAATTATAACTATATAATACATAATTTGATTTTTGATTTGCTTATCTAGTAAAATGACTAGTGGAGTACAATAAACTGGATACAGGAAAACAGTCTGCCATTCAATGAGGATATAGATATACATGCACTCTGATATATTGATAAAATAAATGTCCTTTTTCTGATATATTGGTGTTTTATTAAATATGATTTTCGTATTTCTTAAGATTGCTTGTGTATCAAGTAGATAATCTATAATAGTCAAATTATCGTTTAAATAAATTATAACATATGTTAAAAATAAATTTAAGAATTAGGTTTGATGAACTCAATCATATATTTAGAGGCTGTAGGGATTACTTAAGTGCAATACAAACCTTTGTGTGAGTTCCTGTAGGGTTTCCTCTGTACATTATCTATGATCCGGTCTACCTATAACTCGAAATGCAAACTGTAGATAGATAGCCAATACCGCACCCCGGAGGGCTATTGAGGGTTAAGGCTCGCGTGAATTGCTAAGGTAAGTGAGGTTTATTTAACATGTCAATTTATCTGTATACCTAAACATGATCATAACTTGTAAACGGTGTTAATGCAAACATCGATTATAGCAGTATATATGTTGTACAAAATGGCAAATTTAAATTGTTTGTTTGAAAAACAGTATATACAATTTTCAGTATTTATGAATTATACATATATTTATATTCTAGATACATATATCGCAAGCTTTTCAATTCAACAATGCATTTTCAAAGTAAAAACTGTTACATACAAATTGAAAATTTTACTTACTTGGCCATTGAACAGAGAAACCTGACTCTAGTACTTGTAAATTATTCTACAATTGTCATCATCACCAAGTACGCTCCACTAACTGGAGTATATGGTCGTCATAAACAGCTGCCACAAGGCTCTGTCACTCGCCATGGTCATAACCTCGTCTCATGTCAGCTCTGCCTCCCACAACTCCACCGATTGTTTTTCATGATACATGATTGTTTTTCTCTCTTTTTCCTCTTCGGGTGAAGTTTATTGTTTCACAAAACTGCCGCAAATAAGTTCTTTTAGCTTTCAGATAATTTGCATATTACAGATTGAACGACAAAAGTCCGCTCGTTAAACGCTTAATTATTCATAAAAAACAACTATCTTTTTTTATGTAAGCACATACAGGAGAAAACCGACAGATGGTGATAGTAATTCTGAAGTCTCATCTGTGGAATTCTATGACGCTTACCATCGTGTGTATGGCTATACGCTGCATGTGGAGTGTTGATCCGCCAACGTCATAGACTACAGCCCGATATTCAGGCATCGTCCTTTATTATTACAGGAATTTACTATGAATGGGTGGTCTTTACGGGATGACTTTCGTCTACCACCAATTTTTAATTAATAGGCTGTGACTGGCATTTTACGGTTGATGGATCAAATTCACACCAACCGGGGTATTATAGAGCTCAGAAATCGATTAAAAATCTTTTTTTTTTTTTTAATCTCCATCGGGGATCGAACTCTTGACCCTTGGCTTGCAAAGCAAACGCTTTTATCATTGAGCTATAACCGTCGGCAAACTACTCTTATTGTAAATCAAAACTCATTCCTCGCATGCTTTTGTTCTTGTAAGAATTTTTTTTTAATCTTTGCGTTATAATATTATGCTTACAAAAGTTCAAAGCATTACCTTTTAATTGTGTTTTTAGTGAATATTTGTGACATGAAATATTAATGTACCGTCCATAAATCACACGAAATACCTCGTTATCACTCGAGATCCATATTGTCTATTTTACTATCAAGTTCATATGTCTGAATAAACCTATCAATTAATAGAACAATGCACCTAACTAATTACAGCCATATATTATAAGCAAGGAGACAATAGTATATAACATATTACTAAACGTACGCACATAGTTTATTTTAACATTATTGTATACAATAATATTTTTTATAATTACTTGACTTTGGTGATGTCTACTGAGTCCAATTTATCTACATATTTTATCACATAATGAACATATACTGTAAATTAAAGTCAAACTTACACACATTTACAAAAAAAACAACGGGTGTGAAGACCCCTGCAATGGCGGTTAAAACATTGGGAAGGAGTAATTCGCCACACACGGCTAAGCCCAAAAGCCATAATATCAGAAAAAAATATATTTATTCATTTACATATACACTTATTACAGAAAAATGCATATGCCTACGTGAAATAATAATATTAAAAATGAGTATTTAAAAGGTAGATATTATAAAAATGTACTAATTTATGGTAAATCATTTGTAATATTCATTAGGTGTGGACATTACTATCCATAAAAAATATTAATACAAAATCATAATTTAAACAAAAAGACAAAGTAAAACGAAATAATAAATGATCAATTTGATAAATACAAATGTATTTAAAGAACCGCAAATATTTTTACAAAATTGAAACAAATTAATAGTTAAGCGCAGACATTTATTCTGAAAAAAAAAATACTATGTGAGCGTAACCTAAAAAAGGTGACTATTTATCATTCGGTGCTTCATCGATCCCTTGCATCCCGGTACACCGAGCATCCCCTGCTCTTGCCCAGGATAGCGCTGAAACCACCATGGAAATATATCATAAATCATCCCCAATGTATGGTGTGCGAAACAGCGTATATAACATGCCAATGTATGAACGGAATATAAGTGTTCTATGTTCCAATAATTAAAAAAAAAATCAAAACGTGTAATTTAATATTAATTGAATATACGACGTTTTATCTGACGATATTAATTATTACATTATTCACGTGTACGAAGTGTTATTTTACAATTTCATTTAAATAAAGACAAATGACAGCCCTTCCAGGGAAAGGCTGTCATTACGTTTATTTTCATACATGGCCAGACAATTATTATAATCGAACGGACATTCGGCCGGCTGACATTTTACCGAAAGGATATCTGAGTAATATTATTTTATTACTTAAATTGATGAAATACTCGTTAATGCAAGAAAATGTAAGACGTAAAAATACTTTTTTATTAAAATTTCTTTTAAATTGCAGTAATTAAACATTACATAATAAAAAATTACAAAAATAGCGCAAAGAATTTTAATTGAACAATTTATTTTTAAGTCCATTTCGAAAATACATAAAATAATGTATGCGTTCGGTTTAATTTCTATTGGTCATTTTATTAGGGAAAATGCCCAACGGTTAAAATTGCAGGATTTATTATGGCCTGTATTTCCTTGTTCCAAGGTTTTGGCAGTAAGTTAAATCAACTGACAGTAAATAAAATTTATCAGCAATATACTAAACAATTTGTCAGTATCCAATGTGTCAGTATGAATGTGGTCAGTTATAAAATTAAAATGGCAGTAATATATTTCATATAAGGTTTTTTTTTTGTAAAATTAATGAATAATTGACTCATAAAAACCTAACCTAACATAACCTATTATAAATTACCATTCAATAATTATTTCCTGCCAGTTTATTATTTTTCTACTGCCGGTCGATATTTTTTTACTAATAATGATTATTTTTTAGTAACCTTTTTAGGTGTTAATTATTACCGACCGTTTGCTAATAATTACTACACATTATTTAAATTTAATAATGCTAAAAAAATGTTGCCATTTATTATAGTATTATGTGAAATTATTTGTATTTAAAAAAAGACAAATCTCAATAACAAACAATAAAGTAAATTTATAAAACCATTGAGACTTGATATACATTATACTAAAAAAAATCATCCTGGGCTTAGTAAGTATACCAATATAAGTTTAAGTACACGAATTTTTTTTTAGTTAGAAAAATTAAAAATCTATGTTTAGTAGAATACTGGCATATATACGAGTTAGTTTAACTTCTTGGGAAGTTCAAGTTCAGAGACTGTTCACCAAATCGCCTCGGATGTTGATATATTTCACCTAAGGGAGGCCCAATTCAGGCATGAACGATGAGGAATGATATATATTGGCGTCGTCTGTTTGATGAGCATTGGGACCTTGTATGTGTCTTTATTGCTTTTTTCTTAGTACTTAATCAAGAAGTTACTATATTTGTGTATTAACCTTGATTGTACTTCAGTAATGATTTTAAATTTTTTTAATTTGTCATTTTTCTGTGAGTGAAAAAAATAAATTGAAATTGAAATTAAGATTCTACTGAATGATTTAGTTATTCAGGGAAATATGTAAAATATCACAATTATTAATTACTCAAAGCTGTGTTTTCTTTAGTATTAGGTATTGTGCAAAACTGATCGAAAGAACATCTCTCTAAAGGCAGATACAAAACGATTTCTTTCAAACGTAGAAGTATGAAGCGTGAAAATAATCATGATTGAATGACAATCAAAATATTAACATCATAAGAAACATGTAAAATTATGAATATTCAATAATTTAATCGCATTTGGCTTTCTGGATTATCCTCAAGATCGTAATGTTCTGTTTGGTGTCTCCACGATATGGTCGTGCAGAGTTAAATCTTTCGCCGCAGTCAAAGTTGGTTGTTTTGATTTACGTGCCAGTGGCTAAACGAACAGTCATGGCTTCAGCAAACTTCCCTTGAGTTAGGAGCCAGTTTTGGTGTCGTTGAAAGATGCACGACCAGAACGCGTCATTGGAGAAAATGAATGGTTTCGCAGGACGATAGATGTTGTTTATACAAAACTGCTCCATAGCACTATTATATATTTGACACATTGAAAATGTATGGGAAATATTGATAAACTAAAGCGAATGCATTCAATTTCCTATATTGCCATTGTCTGTTTATAAGTGAATAAAATATTTTTTTAAATTTAAAAACTAGAGAATATTGCCAAAAGATGTTGAATAAATGTAATACGTCTCTTCTAGGATACTTGCTTTTTTGTTATCTTTAGTCTCTACTTGTCTTGTGGAGTATAGATGCACCAACGTCATTATATTTAATCTCGGCAATTACACATGAAAACTCGTCGTAAATACAATGACTTATGAATACAACTTTTTTTCATTGAAATTTCATGACATGTACGAGTAATTATAGATATTTTTCAAACTATACAAAATTTAAATAAAAACTCACAATAATTAAATAATTGTGTTTAGCAACGCTTTCAACATGCTATTAAAAGAAATAGTATCTTCAAATCTCTGGATTCTTGTTTTGAAGGAGCATCAGATACTTTACATAGTGAGTACTCTGCAAAGTTTTCAGTAAAGAAGGTACAACTTAGAAAAAGGCAACTGAAAGAACTGTAAAACATCAATTTGTAGATATGTAAATAGAGAAAGATTATAAGAAGTAAAAAATACTAAATAAGATAAATCTCTCTATTATTATGCATTTCTTACGTCATTTAATGCAGCATCTTATATACACTTTTAAGTATTCAATTAATAAAAATACCATTTGTAAACTTTTTATTTATTATCATAAACCTATGCAAATCATCAAAAATGTGAATATTTTTCTCATCCTGCATTACATTATTACCGCGAAAATAATAGCATAATAATAAACACTCGAGTTTCGCAAAAAATCGACATCTCAGATGCGTCACAATTTGCGGGACAAATCACCCTTCGTGAAGTTAGCGTCCCGGCCGCCACGGTAACTAATCGACCGATAGACCCTCCCTTTCCCTGTCACCATCGCACCCCTCCCCACAACAACCACCTCTTACACCACTGTCAAAGTGTTGTCCATTTTTTGAAACAAATTATGGCCCACTCTGATAGTGACTTGGGCTGAAAAGACGCCAAAGATAAATTGAATTATACACAACTATTTGATAGATCGGTGAATTTACTGAAACTATATCTGCAAGAAAAAAAAATATTTATGTATTTTTTATTTACAGCCATTATTAGTACTTCCTTCGTCATAAAATACCTATCCACTTGGAATCTGCCCGACCTAACTATAATAATTAAATAAATATTTGTAAATTAATCTCAAAGTGAATCCTAAAAATATAAATCATATTACATTTAATCAATCTCACTTTATTTTAACTATCACCTCTGTATGCACTATTCAAGTACGACAAGTACTACACTGTCCATTCAAAAAAGCTTTTAAATATTTTATTCAGATTAAAAAAATCGATCAAATTTTCATTGAGCTAAATTTTACATTAGGCAAATTTTCGTTTAGTTAAATATGAATTTTAACATATCTTTCTATAAAATATAATATATATTAATGATAAAAAACATGAATATTAATCATGTTATTTTTTCCATTGAGGCTTTTTAATTCTGAGTTTATGACCCAAAAGTACTCTCGGTGTCGTATTAAAATTATTGGGAAATAAAAGATTCATTAAATATTAAGAAACGACTGTTTTTTTCCTTTGATGACGAAAAAGTTACCCCTACGAGTATCTATTAGAAAAATGAGATTGCAAAATTGGTGACTATAAGGGGAAATCTGCCATCAATCTTCAGTTTTTCCCCATGACAAATACGCAAATGAGGGGAGAATTTTAATTTACCAGCAAAAATAATATTTAAGTTTTTTCGTCGTACTCCCCGATCAATTAATTAAAAATGTCACATTTTTGCCACAGTGCATGATTCATCACTATTTTGAATAAACAAATGCAATAATTTTACAAACTAACATATAAAAGTACTCGCGTTTTGCTGACTATGCAGGTAATGGTTTCTCAATTAATTTAATTGATTTTTTAATAAGTAAAAACTCTATGAAGTTGATCCGAAAATTAAATAACGTTAATTCATATGCACATCTATACTCGTAATTCAATAAATAATCAAAATATAAATGCTGCGTAGGGTAGATTTTTTGTTTAAAAAATATATATTATTTTGTTTTTGTTTCTAATATCTTAATTTTTTAATACAATTACTTATAATTACTTAGATTTTTTCGTTCGATATTTCTTGGTGGAATTCCATAATATATCCATAAGATCAGCCAGGTCGGATGGGTATTTTCAAGTGAAACATGTCGTCAAAAAAATATATGTGGAATAAATTCTAAAAAATCTTTTGTTTATATCTGAAACCACTTATAATTGAATATTTAAACTTTTTAAAATTAAAATAATAGAAATATATAATTTTTAAAAATGACAAAAAATAAGTGTTGAATGCGACATTTCTCCCTATTTGTTCTGACTTAAATCTCATTTACAAATAAAAGTACTTTTATACGACTGGTTGTAAAGTCCGCGTAGGACTTGCAAGAAGTTGTTTCTCTTCCAATGAATCTATAGTTCGGTTTGAGACCCTAGTGGTACTTACTAAATAAATAGACTGTCGGAAAGTAATTATATAAAAAAGCTTGTGAATAAATTTTAATTGATTTAACAATAAAAAATAATAATACACATACTCTGAATATATACTATACAGACATCTATCGTTAAACGATGGTAACAATGGTATAAATAAATTTTCTAACGCGTGTCCGTTTAGGTGGAGAAATAGGCGAGTGGACTAGGCGGTGTAAAAGACCTGAGCCTCGTGGTTCGAATCCAGCTTCTGCCGAAATTTTTCTGAATGAATTAATGCGTATAAAAGAATTGATGTTTAATTATGTGTGTATTTAATTACTAATAATATTGAAACATAGTCAATGATCTATAAAAGAAGATTAAAGTATTGAAAAAAAAAATTCTAATAAAAAATTAAATCCATGTAAAAGTACTTTATTGCATATTTTTTTTTTAAATATTTGACCATCTGCCTTTCAATTCGGTTCAACATTTTGTTAACATAAATATATATAGTATATTTGTATACTTCTTTTGCACTATTAAATAGCTTAATCAAACTCACATAACAGTAAAATTTTGTTTATCTCCTTCAACTAGCACTAAACGGAATTGCCAAGTGAGCAATGATTCTTAGAATACCGCAGTTTTCAGTACTTGTGCACTTCTGTTTGTGACGGGATCCCTTGAACCAGATATAAGGCTTTATACTCCCAGGCTGCACGAGGCTGGGGAACCAGGAGGAGCGAGGAGGTAGCTGAGAGCCGGATATAAATTAAGTTTATGTAATCTTCAAGAAACTGAATGCTGCTTGCAATGTGGAGTCATCTTTTGCAGCGCATCCGGCTGCAAAGTTTGCTCAGCGAAATATTATTTCGTTCAGCAATTGATAATGAACATTTTTCAAATAGGATTTTTTTCGTATCTACGGAAGTTATTTTTATTCGATTTTACTCGATATAGATGAAACGTTTTAACTTTTTACTTTATTTTATTATTAAGCTTCTTTTGATAATTCAACTAAGCACCTCTAGAAAAAATCAATAAGCGGGATAATACATGATCAATAATATTGACAAGTATGACGTATTGCGCATATTTGAAATTAAAGATCAATATTACCATAGATTTGAAAATATTGATAGTTGTTTTCCGACTTATTCTTTTCTAGGATAATTATTTTGTTAGTTAAATTGTTTAATTTGGGGTCATTGACTTCTAGCATCTCAGCCATATTATAAAAGTTTACTTATTTCTAAATTCCCTTAAAGTGCTTTATTATGTCATCATGTTGACATGTTCGTTCCCATAATCTCTTGTATATTTTCCCATTTCACAATTTCTTTCAGATAACACGTATTATCCGTGTATCTTTTTCAATATTTATTATTTCAATTCAATATTGATATCTAAAATAACGTATAAAAATTTCACGTTGATACTTGTTATCTGCTTATACAGAGTTTTAGAAAAAAAATGTCAAAAATTTGAATATAATTGTTATAAATATAAATTTCAATGGTTGTTGAGTAACTGAACATGTTTCAGCCAGGTCGGATAGCTATTTTCAAGTCTTGAAAATGGCCATCCAATATGGCTGAAACATGTCGTCAAAAAAAATATATGTGGAATAAATTCTAAAAAATCTTTTATAATTATATCTAACTTTAGACGATTCAAAATATATTTCGATGAATAGTGTATTTCAAAAACCGTCGCTGAAAAGTAAATATTACAGCCGAACGTAACTAAAATGTACAATAATATTTGATAAATGTACTAGTAGTTCAATATAATTCGATGTATTTATTGATTATTATCAGTTTTTTTGTTAGTATCTCATGAGTACCTTTTTAAAATAATTTTCCAGACAAATTTCAATGAAAGTGATGCTAGTGAGTACGCCAAACGAGTCCCATTTGTGCGTTGAAATATGAAGAGCCGACTACAGGGTTAGTGGACTGCGGGAATAGACCCATCAAAACCCCGCCTACCTCCCTGGCTAAAGATTCGCCCACCGCCCACCACCCACCGCCCATCCGAGAAACTGCACTTCTGGACTACGAGGGGAGATATGGGCCTCATTAGGACGAAGAGCTTCGTATGTGGGAGAACCATGGATAGAAACTGGGGGTGAATAGCTTTTTTCACCAAGTCAGGCATCATTAGCTAATTGCTGTAATTCATCAATTGAATGATATATTACCACACTCCAAAACTACGTACTTATAATATATTCGAGTATATTTTATAATGCGTTCCGTGAAAATGTCTCATTTAATGAAACAGCGAAACATTCAGTATTATGCACAAATACGTAAATAATTTCTACAAATACAATCTTGATTAATTTGTTTACTTTTTTTGCTTTTGCATGCAGCAATAATATTACGATTACGTGAGTATACATAATATAAGCGAACATAGCAAGTAGTAATGCCAGTTCTTGATCGATCCTCGAAGTAAAACAATACTAAACGCGGTACGTACTTGAATGGTAACCGCTTAAGAATTTAAAAGAATGCGTTTTGTTGATTGAGTTTAACCGCCTTATATGATAAAAATAGTCTCAGGAGCATCTGCCTTATCATATGTACTCATTTATTTATAAACTAAAGATCCATTAATACATGGATAAAGCTGCTTCTCTGCAAGATTTCGGGCTCTAAAAGCCACTAGTAAAACTAAAAATTCATTTGTCAATATCTATTCCCTTAACTGAAGCATATGGACATCACGAACCCCCAAAGCTATGTCAGCCGCTTTTCAGTGGCATTCTCAGGACATGTCCTAGCCAGGTCCAACTTCGCCTCTTGACATACTGTAGTATGCAAGGCATTCTAAGTCAGACTATACATACTACATATTTATTAGACGGAGCTCCGGGTGCAGACATAATTTGAGACAAAAAAGAGACAGCTGATAGGTTATGTGGAGAATATTTGTGGTGGCCACATGCTTCAATTATGTAGTTAAGTCTCCTTAACTCCTCTTCATTAATGATCTCTAGAGCAAATATAACAACAGTTTCCTAATACCTCACTCAAAGCAACGATGCTTTGCTCTCCATTTCTATTAAATGTATAAAACTACATATTATATTTGGCTTTTATAGCATTATAAAAAATATATATTTAATTAAAGTTTATTTTAAAAACAAATATTGCTAGGTGATATTGTTTTTTTTATATACTTCAATTGTATTTTATATCACAAAAAGACTTAACCTATACAAAAAAATTGGTAAGCTTTCATATAATAATTTAATAAACAAAATTCTGTGTATTTCTCTTCACATTTTTTTCTTTAAATTAGGTTTTTTGCTCGTTGTGTAAAAGTATCGCTCACAAACAAAAAAAAAGGATTTCCGAGATTAAATAAATATGATTAGAAATAGTACACTCGACCTCCAACCAAAATGAGACAAAATAATTGGGTATTAAGTCTCGGATGTTTTTTTTTGTGCTTTAGCTTTTTCAACCAGACATACATCAAAATAAAGCGAAACGAAAACAAAACGCTAACGTCGTTTTCTTTCACTCATCCAAAATGTCGTTACCATTAGCAGAAATAATAAAAACGAATTTCTCGTATCAGATGATACATCTTACGAGTATATAAAATTAATCTATAAACATATTATATCCCTACCTCACATATACTATACTAGAGTATGTAAGAGAGATAGGGTTTGTTAGTTATCACTAATTTCGTAAACTAAAGAAAGTATTGAAGCCTCATCACACTATATTCGTATATTACGCTGGTACTCCGCTTAATATTTATTTTGTTAAGATTTCTTATTTTTTATCTAATTTGACCCATATTAATATATTATTTACATTAAAAGTTATGTCAAAAAAAAGAGGTCATGAAATATTATTGATCAAATTAATACAATTATGCTAAGTTATAATTCATCTTTGATGGACCTAGCCTCTGGACACGACCAGGGGTGGAATATATGGAGGCCCCTTAACAGACTTCGGACGGGAGTATGCAAAACGAGCGCACAAATGAAAGCCTGGCAGTTTTACAGCGGGCCGACTGAATGTGACTGCGGCGTGGAGCAGACCCTGTCTCACCTTCTGGAGTGTGCGCTGTGTACGATTAGCTGCACCCAGGAGAACCTGATGATAGCCGGGAGTAATGCCATCGACGTCGCCCACTTCTGGGAAGACAGGATCTGACCCTGATGTTTCCGACATGATTATATACCTCTTTGATTCATAATTTCTTAAAACTTGTATAAATAACCAGAAAATATAATCTGGTGTATGTATTTATTGAAAATATATTCAATAAATACGTTAATTTTACTTGAATAATACTAGTATATTTATATTGAATTTTTTTCTTTCCAATCGAAATATATTTTAATATAATGCATACCATTCCCATTTATGTCGAGAGTACATTTGTGCCAAGGTTTCTGTGAGACTTTCAACAAAACACTTTTTCGCAGAAATGAAATAAAAGCATTTCAAGAATGATCAGAAGGTTTAACGATAATCCGGGTGTATAGCTTGCACCGAAAGGGCCCATATAAACCGAAAGCTCCAGGAAAAACAAACCGCTTTCCGTTTTTCGTTTCCATTTCACCGGATGAGATTATTATCAATGGGATTCAAATGAAGCGCGCCGCAGAAATCATTTCCCATTTTGTCAGGGCCTTGTGCAAAGGCTCCGCTCGCAAAACTCACACCGCAAGAGTGCCCTAGAGTATGGGGTGTCCGCTCGTATGGGTGAAACCGTTAAACTAACAGACAGTGTTCATGACATTTTTTTGAATAACATTTTTGTATTCACATTAAGTGTCAATTCTTATTTTTTCAATAATATTTTTACACTTTTTAATTTCACTCTCTCAAACAGCATTGGGTTTTCCTATATATATGGTGGAGCAATTGTAATGTTATCAATACATAAGACAATGGCTTATTCATGGATATGTAAACAACAGATTTGGCTACAATAAATGAGGAATATTAAGAAAATTATTATTTCCATTTATACAATAAATATTAATAATCAATTAAAGAACTGTAAAAGAAAAAACATAAGTTGATCAACTAATCCAATAAATTATTCGTAGTAAGACTCCATAATATATACATATATATTGATCCACCTTAATTTTTGTCTTAGGATAAATATACTATAAAATAAAAATATAATTCAAGTTCAAATACATATGATTGAATGTATTTAAAATTTTATGTTTCTCTCTTTTATGTGGTCACATCAATACTTCGCCCACTTTACAGACATTAAAACTTTACTAATCATAAAACATGAAAAAAAATATTATTGATTATCTCTTTTCAACGAAAAAAAATCATGTATGTATATTTATGACGGTAAAAATATTTTTTTTAAAAACTACGGTCCATCCCACAATTAAACTATATGCAGATGATTTACATCACAGCTGCTGATCCAAATAATTGAGTTGCTAGTGAGATGACCTTTTTTTTTAACTCAGTTGATGGACAGTCAAATAAACTCTGCAGTGTAAACAAAGCCTTAATGCGAAGATTAATGTGACCGTATTAACATATTGTTTCAGAGTAATTCTTTAGGATATAAATTTCCTTCACGGTGCCCTGTTGTTGCGGTCTGCTTTTTATAAATCATTCTAATTTATGCTCCGAAAAATGTAAAATGCGTGTGTTTTTAATAGATTTAAATTATACACGGCAAATCCTCTCCACTAATGTACTTTATACGCAATCCCAATAATACGAGTAATAAAACATATTGGTAAAATTTAAAAAAAAACTTAAGATTATGAAATACAAAATACATTAACATATAGTACTGTAGAGTTGCAATTAAAAAAAACTTAAAATATAGACGTGAAATGTAAATTATTTAACGTAAGTAATATTAAAGGTTAATACAACGTCGAGGATATACTATATATAAATCATTGATATATAGTGATATCAGCTTGATATAGCTCCTTAAGGCCGATGCCGTAAAGCCTCAACAAGCGATCTTTTGTCTATTATTTTGGTTCGCTTGCGTGACATCTACATCGAATGTTAAGCGGTGTTTGCATACGCCAAGATAATTGTTATGACAGTTGGTCCATTGACAGTTGGTGGGACTGTCATATTGGCAGTTGGTACCGTGGAGATGTGAGATCGCGCCGTGGGCTGGCAGTTGAAGTTTGACTCGCGCCCGTCACAGTGCGCGCGTCCTGTGCGTTCGCTGTGGCGGGCGACGTTTGTGACAATAAACAAATAATATGTGAAACAAGTGCTTATATTGTAAACCCGATCCTGCATCCTTCATCCAGTTAATCGATGTCATAAATACCAGAGGAGGATATCAATAGTATTGAAAGTAAAACATCATAAAACATAGCACAATACAAAAATAATACGACATACAAACAAACAACAATATAACATTGAAAATAATAAGACATATTATTACACAATATGAAAATATATATGAAAAAAATGAGAAAAAAAATACATTTTGTTTTCTACAGTTGTTAATGTAACATACTTTTTATATTATTTATAAATATTTATTTATTTACCTTGTTTTTACATGGATCACGTAAGATAAGATCTCCATTAGGAGACTGCAGTTTCAACTAACTCGTAGCCTTTCTCAATCCATCACTTGTCAAGAGATAACTGAGCTGCGATAGTACTTTATAAATGGTCAAACCCATTCACCCAAAAAATACATAAATTTAAAAAATACCTAAATCATATTTTTTTCTTCATCTTTGCAACCCTATCTGTCTCCCTCTCTTATCATTCCCTGATAGACACACCCCTACCCCCTCTCCTACATGAAATGGGTTTTTAAAATGCATTTTTAATTTTTATTTATTTTACAAATATAAAAAACATAAAGATATTGACAGTTTACGTATGTAGTGCTAAAAATACATTTTTTTTAGATTCGCTTACTACGATGTTTTATTTAAATGATGTATCCAACAAAGAATGATGTATCCACTTATAATTCATTAAAAAAATATCTTATAAAATTTAATTTATGTTCTGTTCGGTTTGAGTATAAGTTACATAAATTTATCGAGTAAATATTATAATATTATAAGTTAGAATTTTCAGTAATATTGACGGTTAAACCAGCATTATTCACAAATCCTTTACAGGACAATTTTTCCACCATCCTGTGTAAAGAGTGTCTCTAGGTTTGAATGTGATTTCGCAAATGGAGCGAGAGGATGACAAAACGAAAGGAATATCTGTATAATAATAAAGGGACTCTTGAGATTTTTCTGCCCTAGATATATGGCTACGGTTGCTGCAAAGGCGTAACGTTGTTATGAAAAAAATATATTTTTCATTCAATTACGTGACATTTTTCTTTTATCATTTTTTTGAGTGAGTATAAATTTGTACACCTTAAATAGTAATCCGGTTAATTAATATGACCATTATTAACTTTTTCTTCTCAGATATTATTATTAAATAGTCGCCTGCTATAAACATAAAACTATAATACACCTTTAACCCATTTACTGAAGACCCACCTTTTTACTCAGAGAGGCAAAGAAGCGCTTTTGAAATGATCATTGGGTCATAAAAGAGCACTTTACAAATACTAATATAAAAATAATAATTAACCGCGTAATAAATATTTATTGGCCGTTGAGTTTTTCGTGGATTTTGTAGCCTTTATAGCTTTGTTACACTGTTGTGTAAATGATTACAAATATCTGTATATATTACTGAATTTAAAATCCATTGGATTCTAAACGAAAAGAATACGTATAAAAAAAAACATTATTTAATGTCTTAAATTCGATTAACAATTCGACAAAAAGGCGCCACAATAAAAAGTTTAAGGTGTATTATTTGCTACGCCGTAGAGATTTTAGAAGGCCAGTGTTGCTATGCGGAAAGTTCTACGACGCGCCCGTGGTAGAATGAGCGGTAAGGTTTAGTAGCGGGCGCGTGTGACTCGTATCAGGCCTAGATAACGGAACGGTTCTACTCTTATTTATGCATCTAAGGAAAGCTCGACTGCGGGTGACGGGGGCGAGCTTTTAAATGGGACAAATCTATTTCTGGAAAGATTCGTGGGGAAAATAATGGATAATGTCGATATTGATATTATTTGTAATATATTCAATGGCTTCATTAAGATTGATATAAATAATACGCTTAATAATAATATATATAATAAATGTTATTCATATTAATTATCTGTTATATAAATTATTATAAATATGTTGTTCTTACTTATAAAGATAATGTATTTATTGATTGTGTGGGTCTGTGAGTCTAAGCAATGCAACAATTTTATTACAAGTCCTACATGTATATTAAATTTGGCACTTATTTGTGTGATGAACCTTATTTAAATTTTAATTGTAAATCAATTTTAGTAAAATATTTAGTTAACGTTTATTTATCGATACATTTTCGATAATTGAATCACGTACAAATCCATAGCAAATATCAACAAACGAGTATATGATATTTATTTCCGCATTAATTTTTTTTTTCAGGAAATGACTTGAGAATTTGAATCGCATGCATTGATTTGTGTTTTTATCTATTGTTCAATATGCTTAACACTGACTACTAATAAAACAACATCATATAAATAAGCAAGTAAACATTTAAAATAATATTTAATCGAATAAATTTACAGTAAATACTACATGATAATTTAATTGAAGGCCTAAAATACTTGTAGTATGAAAAAGTTTATTTATACAAATGTATTGTGACGGTAGAAACACCTTCAATTAAGTGAATTATTGTTAATTATTTATTTAAGATACATTTTTTATGAGAATCAAAGACATCATTTATATTTTTACTGTCGTTACATTATTGTTTTATTACATATTTGTTGTATTATTTTAAATGCAATATTTGTTTTATACATTTGATAAATGGTAGGATGTTATTCTTCAAACATTTTTATTAAAATTTCAAGAATATTCAAGAGAGAAGGTATAAATATAGGATATTGTATAAATTTAGGATATTGTAAAGCGTCTTTGATTTACAAAGCTTGCTAAGAATATAATAGCCTTATCAAGCAATTGAGAGTCAATTCTCATTGAAACATTTATTTTTTGAATAATGGTGGAAGCTTTATATAACAACATCATGTATTAGATCGAACAAAATAAAATAAAAAATATAAATAAACTTGATCTTATTAAGTGAACCAATTTATATTTTAAAACACGTAGAAAAACCTCATGTTTTGCGCTATCTATCGGCGTCGTGTTAACACAATAAAAGTGGTCTCAACGCAAATTACCCAGTTGAAGTGTTAAATTAAACTGCTTTCACAGAACTCTCTAACTGAGTGTCAACACTTGGATTACCGGCTCCTAGTGTTGATAGTCTCGCAGTTTCACTCGAAAACATCCGACTTCCCGACACAATAAAACAGTAAACTCCTATAAACAGAGCCGTAAACTCTAACTTATATCATCAGAAATGGTAACCAATACCAGATAAAATCAATATCACAAATAAAATTATTTTGAATTGAGATAATCATATTATAAACAGTAAAAATTTTCTTCTTCATTTAGACCTCGATGCTAAGAATTTTGCCGTCTTGATGACAGCTCTTGATTTACTTTACTTCTATTATTTCCCATCGTGTGTAGCATTCATTAGAAATTCTCTTGAATGAGAATATCAAACTTAGTTCATCCATCTTCTAAATAATCTTCCTCTACATCAATGATTTTCAATGTTGATAGTAGTCATTAAATTCTTCATATTTTTACCTTTTTTAAAACTATATTCCTGAAAAAATCCACAACACGTCAAATACATATCGTTTACATGCTTTCTTATAAATATTATTTTTGAATATAAGATGGATTTGTGCGCATTATAATCCAAAAAACTACTGTTTATTATTTTTCTGATTTTTTGAGGAATGCATACTGTTATTAATCGGAGCCTTTTCCTGCAAAACGAAATGTTCAGTTGTCATCCCATCTTTCATGTGATCTTCTTGGAGGTATCTTCCCAGCTGCTATGCTTGCCGCTCTCAGAACTTATTCTCCAAACTTGATCGCTATAGTACCGTTTCTGAAATCTTTCCCATCGAACAACAACTTTAACGCCACCTTTCTTATTTCAGATTTTGCACATTGTCTTAGATCTCTAGTCCTCCAATAGATCTGAGAGTCTTCACCTCAGTGGTTCCCAAGAGTTTTTTTATATTTTGTGGCGTCAATATTGGATGATGTTATGAAGCGTACACAGGCTTGACATATAAAAAGCCAAATAAATGCAGTTCTATAGAATATAATCGTATTTTTTAGTATTTTTTGGCATCTGATTACTATGTCTTGAGTTAATACTACTCGTACTTAATCAGCCAAAAAACAATATTATTTTAAATATATTTCATTATTGCCCTTAATACTTAGTCCTAGGCAAAATGCCAGCGTATACAAAAGGTTGGATACTCTTAGATTATAGCTCAATAAAAAAAATCTAGAGGGTGCCTCGATCACCCAGTTCAACCATCTCGTATAATTCGACATAACAATAGTACTTTTTGCGAATGAATTATAAGTAAAACTTTGGCCATAAATTATTTGTGATACTAAATAAGTGTGATTATAATAAAACAGAAACATGGAAGAGAAAGTAACTAGTCGCATATTTATGTTGGAATAAATGTACTCTTCTGTACCAATGTAAGGGGGCGTTAGATGGAGCTGCTTTATGGAACGATAAGAAATAAAGTGCTTTACAAACAAGATACTGAAAATATTAATGTTTCAGGAATTATGACATGTATTACTGCCAATTGCTACAGTATACATAACAGACCTAATTTTTTAGCACGCAAGTTTTCAGTATATTAAAGTATTATGGTATATTCAATCAAAACAATAAAACTAAGTACGCCTTTTGAGCATCATTGCGCGTTAAAAACTAATAAAAACCGTCACCATTAACATTCCCTTCTTTTAATTCTTCATTGAAAAAAAAACTCATTTTATACGTACTCGTTAATATATTGTTCTATAAAAAAATATTTTAATGTTTATTAAATAATAAGTCCGTTTAATAATGCGATGAAAGTTTGTGAATGATTTAAAATACTTTGTAAGTACGATACTAATGTCTTTTTTTTAATTTAATATATATTTCTACTTAATTTCACTTTTACTGAAAATTGCGTAAGGTATTTGTTAATCTACTTCAATTATAAATAAAAAGCGCAATTCAAAATAATCAATTAGATTATTAAAAACATTTCAGCTATTGTAAAGTTATACTTCAGTCTTTTTTTATGCGATACAAATGAAAAAAAACTTAGTTTCTTCATAAGACATCGAATGAGAGCTATTATTATTATTATTTTCTATACAATAGTGCGTGAAGAGAAATCCTCGGTACATTGTAAGCGATCTAATAGTTAATCCCGAGTCTGATTGGTTTAATTCGAGTCTCGGGTCCCCGGAAGCTCCCAGGGTTTACTGTGGTCGTAAATTGTTTTAACAACCGCTTCGTTTACGATCATTGCTTCAGCCTATCGTAAAAAGCTCCGCTTAACTTTATAATTCCGCTTTTATCTGCGATATTTATTTTGAGCTTTCTCCCAAAGTCCATCGGATCCGATACGCCCGCCGATCGGGATCGGGTTTATTAAATAGCAATTGAAAGTAACGACGGAAGTTGAGGGGAATTATTATTGACTCTAGGAAATTAAGCACTTATCGTGTTTTCGTTGTGAAAAGTGCGTAGCTCATGGCATGATATTAAATATCATTATTTGCATAGCTTAATGTGATCTCATAAAATTTTAAAAGCTTTGACTTTTGTTGAGGCGCGTCTAGCTTACGAATTGAATATATTGTAAAACTTTGGCTGCCACATTTTTGATATTTACATAAATATTACACATATTTTAATTATAATGTATTTTTAGGTTGAAACTATTAATTTGTTTCACATTCAAAATAATGACTTATCAATTATCGTTCTTTCTAGTCGGATGGCTCATAACTGAGCATAATCGGCAAGAGGTGTCAATAATCATTTATAAATTTTCTCTACTCTCTAGAGGGAGTTATAATTTTTATTGTTAATTTTAATTAAACATTAAAAAAAATTATGATATAGTTGTATTTCATATGTATTTTAAAGTGATTGTACATACTACAGACACGATCCATCTCAGCATCTTCAGCAAAACTACAGTTATTCATTTAAATAGCAGTGAACAAATTGTTCATATTTCCTCATATCCATTCCTTATATGAAACATATATTCATCACAAATTGCCATGACATAGTTATGTCATGTCATGGCATATCTTCATTCAAACATACAACAAGGAACAAACATTAATTATACGTTTCCTGATGACCTACAAAGCAGGAACCCGGGCACTTGAATACACATCAGCTCGAAGCATCATCACTGTCGTAGATGGCTTTTCTTCTTCCTGCCATAAAATCAACTCAGGATTTGCTTCAATGCGCAAACATTCACTGTTATGCCGACGACAGCACTGTCCATGAGAGTATAATCTTCCATAAACCTCCGAAACATTCGGAACTATCTGCTGCTAGGGAATTTCTGGTGGAGAAGATGAACATGTCTCTTGAAAGGGTTTCACGATGGGGCGACTTCAACCTTGTCAGTTTCAACATTTCAAAAACCCAATCATGTACTTTCTCCACCAAGAAGACTGCTATGGATCCTGTATCTTTCAACGGTTGTTCTCTTCCGAAAGCAAGCTCCATCAACATGCTTGGATTATCAATATCGAATAATGTCAAGTATTACGAGTCAATTAAGTGTAAAGCCGGTCTCGCTTCCAAAAAACTAGGTGTATTATATAGATCACGTCGGTATTTCAACGATAAACAACTTCTTTTTCTATATAAAGGACAAATCCGACCTATCCTTGAATACGGCAGTCACCTTTGGATTGGAGCCCCAAAATACCTTCTAAACCTAATTGACTCAGTTCAAAGAAGAGCAATTCGTTTGATAAACAATGACACCCTTACGTCTAATCTACAATCAATGGAACACAGACGTAAGGTTGGTTCTCTTAGTCTTTTCTACCGTTATTACCACGGTCGCTGCTCTTCGGAACTTAAGGAACTAATTCCTCCTGCACCCACCCACAGCCGACAAACTCGTCTTACACTTGCCGAACATCCATACACGGTTAATATATGTCGACCAAGAACTGGCAGCTTCCAAAGTTCCTTCCTTAATGCCACCGGTAAGCTATGGAATGCTCTTCCAGCGTCTGTGTTTCCTCCTTCCTACAATCTGGATCTCTTCAAGAAACAGATAAATTTACACTTGCAATCTCCCCAACCCACACACAAACACGAACACAACACACGTTTCCCGCATGCAGCGTCCAGCCTCCCTGGCTGAGCGTCATAGAGTGCACTGGTCTTGACCGGTTGTGCTCTCCTGCATGCGTTTACATAAAAAAAATAAAAAAGTATGCAATGCATATAATAGATGATTTGTTAATCAGATTATTTAATAAGATCGATTAATATCCTGACGCTTCTGAGGCCTCCACCATTTTGGTTTTAAAAGTTGTCTAAATCCAACCAAAATGCCACGATCAATCAAGTTTTACTCATTCTGCTTTTTTCAACAACGCTCATCAACCCATCAATATATCACTCTGCCTTCCGTATCCAGGTCACCCCCGCTATGCTTCTTATGTCGTCAGTCCATCTTGCAGGGGGTCAGCCAATTATTTGTTTGCCAGTTTTTGGGTGCCACCTTAATACTTTTCTTCCCCATCGATCGTCGTCTCTCCTACAGATATGTCCTGCCCATTACCACTTGAGTATGCCTATTCGTTGGGTAGCATCCACTACTTGAGTTCTTCTGCGTATTTCCTTGTTTCGGATTTTATCTTTTAGCGACAATCCGAGCATGGATCTCTCTAAGGCGCGCTGGGTGACCTTTATTTTATGGGTAAGCCTTGCTGTTAGATTCCACGTCTCTGCGCCATAAGTTAACACAGGGGGAATGCATTTGTTAAACGCATTAGTTTTAAGACATTGCAGAATTTTCGCTTTAAAAATACACTTAAGTTTTTCAAATGCTGCCCATCCCAGTTGTATGCGCCTGTCTATTAATATATATATATGTATAGTATTCCATCACATAAAGATAACCACGTTGCACGATAATCAAATATCTATCCATAACCGTGTGCGTGTTTTTCAACTCTGTCAAAATAACACAAAGCGGCCTGCAGGCGTTAGCAAAATTATATATGATAACTCACACACAACATTATGATAATTCGCTCGTAAAAGATAGCAAATCGCAGCTTCCAAATTACAATAAAACTTGTGCAGTAAAATTGCCGCATTATATCACCCGGGCCGGGGATAAATTTCTTTCCCCTTTTATTTATTCCGAAGATAATAAATACGCTTAAAAACCTCCCGTTCCGCTTACCATAATTATTACGGTACTATTTTTCTCACACGCCCTTTATTTCCCCCTCCCCATCGTTTTTCTTCCCCCTCCGCCCTTCCCGCCCTCACTTGACATTACCATAAAATCAAGAGCGCTCCTGCGAGAAGACTCGTGAATTTATTAACATAATCCGGGGCGTCTCGAAAGTTCGCTGCCTATTATTATTGTGATTACTATTGTGAGCTTTTTAAGCCACTCAATATGCGAGAAAGCTAATTACAATGTCATAAACCAACAATCAACACAGGTATTCATCTTGTTGCTTATACACTGCAAAATGGAATTTAACCAACATTTATTTACGCGCATTAAATTCATCTTTAGAACTGTTTATACGTGTATGTATATTTTATATATATTCCAATTAAGATATTTCGTATGAATATAATTCTCCGTACCGTTATCTCTACCCTCTTAATAAAATTAGCATTGTCCCTGTAAAATTGATTAAATAAAGCATATTTACAAAAAAATGTACGAACTTAAATTACAAGTATAATAATTTCAAATATTCCAAAACGGCATGAAGCTGAGGGTTTGACGATAAGACATCTAGTTTATTTTCTCCTGCGGCATCTCAAGTTTTATTTCCTGTTGTAATTATGGCTGCCTTTTCCCTCTCTTACCTTGACATTATTTATAAAATCAAACCATCGTACCTTAATATTCTATGGAATAAAATTGCTTTTGAAATTCCTTACATGCCTGCATTGGCTTTTGGTGATCCAAGACTAAACAATGTTAAAAACAGCCTTGGATCCAACACAACGAATGGTCTTCAATAATTCTACAAGAGGTAAAGAAAATAAAGTTCAACTATAGATTATTTCTGATACATTTTTTCGATTTTTGAATAAATTAATAACTTACGTTCATCCTGTAGGGTTAAAAATGTTCCCTAGGTTAGTCGCTGAAGGGCCTCGTGGTGGTTGAGGCGGTGACAGGATTGCCCAATGGCTCGGAAGCCAAGATTAGAGGAGAAACGTAAGTTCCACGCGCTGAGCTTTCACAAGAAAATCACGCAAAAATACCGCAACGAAAAAATCAAGAATGAATTTTCACACATAAATATAATAAATAAGAAAAAGCATCTTTAATATAAAATTATTGAATGTTTCGAAATACAAATGCCTAGTTATCAATTTATTTTTACTAAATTGTAAGCCTTTTCTTTTCTCCCATAAGTTCTATCCATGCTCCTTGCTTACTTTACGCCCATTGACACTTCATTATTTAACAAGTTTAAAACATTAATTTCATGCATTTTAAAATCTTAAAAAAGCTCTGATTTTAAGCAGTACTGTAAAAATTAAGGAATACGAAAAACGAGAGAGTGTATATCGTTCATAAAATATATGATATCATCTGTTCTCATAATTATTCACGTAAGTCTCAAGTAAAGTATTTTATAACGTTGTTTACGTAAAGAACTACTAAGACATGATATATAATTGATATTATTATTCATATTTTCGGCTTTCGTCATCCAAAAATAATCACCAACTATACATATACCAGTACAAAGACACAGTTGGTATTGTTTAAGAATAAAAAATTGAATTAAAACAAAGCAGTCCTTATGCTGTAGATGGCAAAAAGAAAAATATTTAGATTACTGGTTAATATTAATCAATTCAGCGAATTCTAGAATTTTCCGGTATATAAAGCAAATATACTTTATAATCACTGATAATTTCAGCAATTATTATTAAATGAGGTTGTAGTTCTGTGTCAGGTGAGTTATATTCAACCAAACTGTACTAGGGATTTGTTAAATGTTTACAGCCAATTAGTGGAGGCCATTAAATGTCCGAGCAATTATTAGCATTGCTCCAAAACAAAAGGTTTCGCTTATGCAGGAACAATTTCGGACGATCAACTTTATAGCGGATTAGTGTATGAGCATTCTTGTGCATAAAACAAGGATTATTACAGTTAAATTTATTACAATTAATACTTATATCGAAAATTTACCCTATTTTATGTAAATTCATAATTATGACAACATTTTGGAGCATATTGTCGTCACGAACTACCGCATTAAAGCTCTATTAACCGCCATGATCCTAGAGTCGTCCCATATCAGCTCCAATTTGTATAGTTATTAAGAAGTTTTTATATATATTTATGTAAATAGCTTAACTAAAAAACGTTACTCTAATTTTAATAAAATTAAAAAATTAAAAAAAAAACTTCTATTTTATATATATATTTTTTTTAATTTTTATTAGAATATTATTTTATTATTTCAATATTCTAATCCACTTTTATAGATAATTGACTATATTACAATATTATTATTAATTAAATATACATAACCTCTACATAAAATTCTTTTTTCAAATAACGGCAGAAGCGGGATGCGAACCGCGGACCTTGGATACCAACTATGCCCAGGTATTCATACCGCTCAGCCAACTGGCATCCCGCTTCTGCCGTTATTTATGTGCTTGGATTGACGCGTTGAATGTTTAATTAATGTATATTTAATTAATAATTATATTTTATATTTTAATCTTTTTAATAATGTACTTTTCATATTCTGGTTGAATGGCAATAAATTACGGTACACAGAAGCGACAAACACCGTATTGCATATTTTGCGACTGGCAAACTAAAAATTCCATTTGCGTCATGTCGCGCTGCAGTTTGGTCTGGCAGTGTTGTCACACGACACTCCCTTTGAGCTCGCAAATACGTAATTTGCAGCGAAAAAAATCCCCACGCGAGGGGAATATTTCATGAACGGCAACCCCACCGGCGCCACCAGCGCCACTGCGGCCAAACTTGGCACATCGATATCGCTGATAAACTTCACGTATTTATTTAGTTGTTTCAAATCATGAAATTATTCTGTTGCTATAAGAGTACTTTTGCATTGCAAACAAATTCATATCGAATACACATTATATCGTAATACAGCTTTCTAAAGCAGTTAAAATTAATAACACTTCTTTAACAACTAATATAAGAGTATACGTAGTAAAATCACGGCATTATCATATTTTAAGAGATTTATCTCGTCAAAAAATTAAATAAAAATCAACTGTAGACGCATTTATTCAAATCACGAACCTTTGCTACGAAATTTATTTCATTATCCGTCGATGGCTGAGTCGTTAAAGTGACACGTACGTATTATTGATAGGTAATATTTGCAGATGACACTTGTTGTAATCTGTATGAACTCGTATATTTATTAAAATTCAATCAATTCATTTATTTACAAGTATTATTTTTTACAGAATTAGTTTATTCATTAGTTACCTCTTTGGATCCCTTTTAAACATTGAGTATAAGCTGTATAAAAACAACTTTAAATTACTCCTATACGGATTTTACAAACAGTCATTTACTTGTGATTTATGAAACAAAAAATTAAATAAGTAATAAATACATCAGAAAACAAGTAAATGACAGGTTGGTTAGAGATATGTCCTATAAAATGCTTAGGATTTGTATGTTTATCAGTCGTAGAATATTGGTTTAAGTATTCATAAAGTACAAAAATATTAAAAATTATTTCATATCGATACAAAAATTGCATTTTTTTAAAAAGGTATATATTGCTATGCTACCTTAACATAAAGTCGTTACCGTCAAGTAACTGTCTTATAATATAAATGTAAGTTGTTTTATTAAAGTTAATCATTTTATTTTTACTTAATTCCAAAAAAAAAAACAAAGTATTAGAGTGGAATCAATGTGCATATACTAAAAATGTTTGAACAAGCGTACCAGGAAATGATCACTGAAAAAAAGCACTTTACCAAATCTCAACAAAAAATAATACGTATCACAAGCTATTTCTGAAAAATTCCTCGCTCTATTTTTCAGCGTTCAGGCTTTCGGCGAATTCTGAAAACCTGGGTTAGTGCAGTTTCATGCGGCACCGGTACAAGTGTGCAGCGTGTGTGAGGTCACTGAAATTCGTTCACAACAAGCGCGACAAACAAGTTTCTGCGGTCTGGAATCCGCGATCGGGGAGGCAAGTGGGCGATCAATGCCGAGCTGCGAAACCTGCAGTCCGCTGAAAAACAATCCGCACTGAAAACTTTCAGATGTATGGCTTAACATTCAGCAGTTACTTTCATGTTTTGCAGTTGCACATTTATAAATCAATGCAAACATGTTAAAGTTATATTTAATAATTTATTATGAACATAAATAGTATTTTGTCGGAAAAAATGTTTAGGTTTTATTAATTATTTTAATAGCTTAATTGATTGGTATATATATTTAACATTATCCTAACATGGATCACACTTAGTTTATTTTTTTATTTTTTATGTAAACACATACAGTAGAATACCGACAGATGGTGATAGTAATTTTTTATTTTTTTTTTTAAGTCTCATCTGTGGAATTCTATGACGCTTACCATGGTGTATATGGCTAAACGCTGCATGTGGAGTGTTGATCCGCCAACGTCATAGACTACACCCCGAGATTCACGCATCTGGGTGGTCTTCACGGGACGACTTTCATCTACCACCAATTTTAATTGATAGGCTATGAATGACATTTTACGGGTGATGGATCAAATTCACACCAACTGGGGTATTTTAGAGCTCAGAAATCGATTAAAAATCCTTTTTTTTTTTTAAATCTCCGTCGGGGATCGAACCCACGACCTTTGGCTTGCAAAGCAAATGCTTTACCATTGAGCTATGACCGCCGGCGTGTGCTTATCTTTATAAAATAAATATTTAAATACCATGAAATATTTATATGTTCTTTATTAAAATGAAGCTCAAAGTAAATGCTAAGATTTTGAATCATCAATCAATAAGAAATAAAAAATGTGGTATTCAGTTTTTTTTGTATGTAAAATAATATATATTATATTAAGTGAAAAGTACAAACTATAATAATATCTGGTAATGTATTAGCATTACCACAAACATAATAACAAATAGTTAAATAAAACTAAAGGAAAATATCCATTTAAAAAGATGGTGTAATACGTTTGATGCACCTCTCAAGAACCAAAATATTCTCAATACACCACAGCTGTTTTTCATTCAAACATTCAAGCTCTCTTCATTATGAAGTCTCGTCGTAAATTATACATAGAATGTACTCGGCAGAGCTTCGACACTAAAACTAATTAGGACGAGTCAAGATAGATGATAGCTGATGTTTTTTCTTAACTTTTTAACACTAATATTTTGTTTGAATTTCGTGTACAAAATGAGTAATAAATCGTTTTGACCTAAATAAATATTGTCTTAATAATTGAATTACTAAAAATTATAGAATATAATCTATTATGATTATATACATGTTAACTTATTATAGTATTATATGATCACGTCGGTATTTCAACGATAAACTTCTTCTTCTTCTATATAAAGGACAAATCCGACCTATCCTTGAATACGGCAGTCACCTTTGGATTAGAGCCCCAAAATACCTTCTAAGCTTAATTGACTCAGTTCAAAGAAGAGCAATTCGTTTGAACAACAATGACACTCTTACGTCTAACCTGCAATCAATGGAACACAGGCGTAAGATTGGTTCTCTTAGTTTTTTCTACCGTTATAACCACGGTCGCTGCTCTTCGGAACTTAGAGAACCAATGCCGAAAATCCATACACGGTTCATATATATTGACCAAGAACTGTCAGTTTCCAAAGCTCCTTCCTTAATGCCACCGGTAAGCTCTTCTAGCGTCTGTGCTTCTTCCTTCCTACAATCTGGATCTCTTCAAGAAACAGATAAATACACACTTGCAATCTCCCCAACCCACACAGAAACACGAACACAACACACGTTTCCCGCATGCAGCGTCCAGCCTCCCTGGCTGAGCGTCATAAAGTGCACTGGTCTTGACCAGCTGTGCTCTCCTGCATGCGTTATATATTTATATTTTTATACGTTGCCATCCAGTCATAAAAATCCCAAATGTCATAAAAAATTTAGGCGCGTAAATGTAAATGAAGCTTTCACATAAAATATGTTTAAGTACACAGCGTCCGTGTATTTTCGTTTCAGTAATTGATGCATGCAAAAATCAAAGCCATTTGTTCGAATAAAAAAGGTGATTAAAAGCACCTGTTCATTTCGGTTGCAATAAATTATTTCCTGTGCTTTATCCCGCAGAGATTTTATTTTAAAATACCGGTCTCGTTGACAAATCGAACATGTTTACTTATAACAAATACCGCAGCGATAAAATAACATTAAATATCTGGAATTCTGTATTCAGAAGTCAAAGCGATACATCACAACGTACATTGCTATGCATCCATTCAATCAAATATATATGTCAGTAAAGTACTCATGATTATTTTCATAATACGTAAAAGTATAATATATTACTTCACACAATATTGAAAACTGACTTTTGCTATCACCATAATTATCATCAGTCTGTATCCATATATAAACGTCAGCCTACTGAGCAAACGAGTATATCATCGTCTTAAACTGGGTTATAAAAAAATACTAGTAATCTTCTAAAGTCCCAAAAATATTTAATTTAAGCAGTATTTGCAAGAGACCGTTGATCATTGTTAATTTCCTTCACAAAATTTTGACAAAATGTTTACAGTTTATACATTTTATCACTTTTGCTTGAACTGTTAATTTAATGATTGAGTTTTAAATACGTTGTGTTTCCTGTTATATGAACTAACAAAAGGCATAGATTATTGGGAAAATCATCTCCTCAAACGTCATTAATTTGAATCCCACCACACCATCCTAAGACCCGGCAAATTTTGGTAAAATTTATTAAAATTAGTACAACAAAACGGTATTTTATGGATTTTTTCGTAGATTAACATAACACCTGCCTTTTTTCTCATGTAGTACCCGTGCATTCGTCTGTCTATGGATTTAAAAAGGCTTGACCATCCGCCGACATCATGTAAAATACTTTTGCATTACATTTGCGCATCGTTCATTTTTACAGACACTTGTGAATGGATTATTAGCATGGCAAGGGTCCGCCTTCTAACGTTTTTTTTTTCAACTAGTGCTTATTTCGTGAATGGTTACATTTAGCTTATGTCTGATTTGACAGATAATTAGTTTTATCTTTTCGCTAAACGGATACGGTTGTGTATACGCTTGAACAATGCTGGAAAATATTGCGGAAATGTTGCAGAATGTGTGCGAAAATTGCGTACGGATTTTGGAAGAAGAGAATCACCGTCAGCTCCGTATGTTCGTTATTTTGTGAAAAAAGTGAAAGAAACTGGCATCGTCATCGATAAACCAAAGCGTGAAAAGCCAAAATCAGTGCGTACACCCGAGAATATTGCTGCTGTGGCAGAAAGTGTGCGTGAAGCGCCATCAACGTCAATTCACCGTCGTTCTCAACAATTGAACATTTCGGAACGAATTTTTGTTCCCAAAAATTGAATAGGAGGATATTGGCAACATTTGGTTTAACAAGACGGCACTACGTGCCACACAGCCAAAGCTACACTCGATGTTTTGCGCCCTGTTTCAAAAAAAAAAAAAAAAAAAAATTTGTCGGACCCTAATTAGTATACGCCTTTAAGCGATGTTGTAGGTTTTTTTGTCTAAAAATACTAGAATTTCGTGTTACATTCGTGAGACGATATTTAAGCGGCGGATATTAAATGCGATTATTATTTCGGCGGAATAGCCGTATCCGCAGAGGTAATTAAGTTTTAGTATTCAGGCCAACATTTGCTTTACTTATCATTCGGATTAGGCTAATTAATCCCCAGAGGCAGAGTGCCTCCCGCTGATAACAATGACCGGACCGGACCGAGCAAGCGACCGACTAGGAGACGAAAATTCGCAATCTCGCAAATTATCCACAAGTCTAACTGCGTACAACTAATTCTTCTTATACCACCTTAGCAAAGAAATACTTAAAACTTCTTAAGAAAAACTATTTTAAATGAAATGTGCATCTATTTTTGTACGTATTTACTAGCAAAAGAACATCTATTGTGGAACCTAGGTTTTTCCTATCGCACTAGTTTTTCAACTTTTTTTTTAATATACAATGGCACTGCAATTACCTGGCGACAAATATTTTACGAGTACGTTTGATTTTGAATGGTATTGTTTGTTGTTTCAATTAAATGTAAAAAAATACATTGCATGTAATTTAAATAATATAACAAACATTCATTTTTAAAAATTAACGTGTTTGTATGTATTTTAAGTCAACAAAGCAGCATCAATCTATAAACTACGTATTCTTACAGTTTTTTGTACCGAAATTGGTGACTATTTGTGCACCAGTTAAAAGTGACACACCAATTAGAATTCAAAGGCCTTGATTTAAAGGAATGTTACAGAGCACATTAGAATAATATAAGCTTTTATTATGGAAGCCTAAAAAATAACTATAATGACATAAATAATAATAATTGATTTATCTAAAATAAATAATGATGATAAGATAGATCTGGATATAGCAATAATCTAATGTCTGAGTAAATTCATTTAGCAGAATCTCAATTTAATCTCGTATATAAAATATTAACTTCAATAAATACATCATTATTGAAATAATAGTAAACCCAAAGGGGATTAAAGAATACTTTTTCGTACAAATAATCTGGTCGTCAATCAATAAGTTTTAGATTTTCTATAGTAGTTCAATCATCTAAACAAATATTTTATTTTCGCGCAATATGAAACCAACTTCAAATAAAATAAACTTATCGGTTTCAAGTTAAGCACCGCAGGCAATAATTTGATATAAAGCGGACCGCCGGCGATGGAAATTTAAGCCCCGGGCAAACCGTCGAATTAGCTGAAATCCAATATGTGCCGCGCTTATTTGAATTTAAAACTTCATAACTATTAATGAACCTTGTGACTCACGCGAATGTTTGGCCGCCGCCGCCTGTGTCCATAAATATTAACTTGTGGTCACTGCTGGTTTGCAGGTGGTTCTTCCAATAAACTGCTACAGCCCCATATTTTGTTTGTCGCCATACACAAAGGCTTTTTTTTTAAAAACTTTACAAGCTGTTATAAAACAAGCTTTAACACACTGAATCGAATGGTTTTTGACAAATACTTTAAAATTTATTAGAGAGAAAAAATACATTAGCGGATAGGGGAAGGCTTTCCAGATATGGATGGTAGGAGAGAAATAAAATACCTCCCGCTAACAAACAGGCCGAAGAAGGCAAACTTCGATCCAAAAACCCACACTGGGAGGCTTCTTCAACACATTTTGAAGTAGAAACTCCCAGTGGAAGACCATCCATAAGCTTCTCCAACATATTCGGAGGCGAGGCTATGATGGATCTTTGTTGTGGGCAGGACCTCACAGCTGAAATGGTGGCGGATGAACCGAAATGGCGGTCAACGGCAGCTCTCTAGCTTTCCAAGAAATCTACATCCTTTGAGAAATGGCAAGGCTAAAGAAGAGAGAGAAAAAATACAATGTGAAATTATGCGAAATCCCCAATTTTTTCATACTTTTTAACTTTATGACTATCCTCCAGTTTATGATGCCCACTTTGAAATCAATATCAATCAACCTAGCATCTATCTCACCTTAAAACTACCCCACCTTACAGCTTGCTAGAAACTTACTTGTAATTTCCCGTCTTAGAATAGATCACCCATGATATATAAACCTTGATTTTCTCTTCCCTGCATCCCCACTTGTTAGTATAGTACTTTGCTTTGCCATTTACAACTACTTCACTTTACAACAACCCAATGACTAATAAACATTGCTACCATTATATATGGTATACAAAAAACAATCATAATTATCATCTGATTCCACATTTTATTACATAAATATCACGAAACGTTTCGATGACAGGAATAATTTTGAATTTCCATTGACTCTTTTGAGTATGATTATTCGAATGCTACAGTTGCTAAACAAAGTGATTTTGTTCGAAATTATTTCATTGAAAACTGGAAAAATACTTTGAAACTTCCATATAAGGGTATGAATATCTTCTTTTGTTAACCGTTAACTCAACACTATATGCAATAATTATTGCTTTGAATCCTTCTTCTTCGTGTCAGCGACGTCAAATTATTTGTTCCCAGTATCTGATAACATCGATAGCTCGTGTGTTGCCCAGCATTAGGTCCTGAGATGTGCAGCTTGTTGGGCACATGGAGCAGCATCTTAGGTGTGAGGCGGTCTGCAGGTCTCCATAGTCGCACAATAGTGTCTCTCCCTGCCAAAGCATTCCTCACCGCTCGAGGTTGTCCTTTGTTCTACTAACTCTGGTTCTTAATCTGTTCAGGGATTTCCAGATCCACCAGTTAAGGTTCTTGCCAGTTGGGAGGCCTTCCTTTGGGGTAATGAAATCCTCTGGTGCGATTTGTTGCCAGAGCTGGAGTCTCTCGTTTTCAGGACCGGATGTGAGAGGTTGTGTGGATTTCAGAAAGCTGCTTCGCGACTTCAATCTTGGTGTTGGGGGTATCTGATTATACAAGCAGTGGGACGGTTGGTTGATTGCCTTACGCATTTTTTCGGCGCATATGACTTTGCGTCTTATGTGTGGTGGTGCTTTGAATTGGATTTTATAGACAAAGAATGTTATCATAAAAATATTTTTTATCAAAATAAGAGGTTATTTTTATATTATGTAATTTCTTAATGAATTATCGATCAAAAAGTACATTTTTTAATTATTTATTTTTCAATTAATTTATGAAATATGCCTGTGGCGGACTTCTGTTTTATCAATTGTACCGATTTTAGTATGTATGCCTTGTCTATTACGTTCGCTTTGTATGTCCCATAGTTGTCTGCAGAATCGCTATCACCAGAGGTCGTTTTAAGTAATATTGCACTAGTGCACCTATCATGGGATAGGTGTAATAGCTGTATATAGTGGGAGTTGAGCTGGCTCTATATAAGCAGATGACCATACGGACCAAATCTCTTCTCTCTTCACTTCGACGCCTCCGTAGCCTGATCTATCATCTAGCCGCCCGCTGGAGAAATCATTGTGCTACGTGTCGCTCTACGAACTGATAAAGTCACAACTACCACCAGTAACCTTTCATTATTCCAAAAATTATTTCTACAACTTGATAAGAAAGAGAATCTTCTTAATCATTCAATTCAAATCTAATATAAATATTATGCAACTTTTCACCTTAAAAACTGCTTAAATATTAAGCTTACTTACTGACATTAAATCCCTCGTGGCATTATACCGTGTTCTATTTTATTTTCTTTCTTGTTCGGAATGTCGGCTAATTTCCAGTGATCTCTTCCTTACACGCATAACAATTTCTTGTCAACAATCCACATATCAAAACACTTCCTCTACACTCCCACATTCTGACATGCCCAACGACAATAAAAATTACCAGTTTTATTCCAAAATGTCTTCAAAATTTAGTGTTTATTTTACATTGATACGTTTCGTTAGATATAATTATTACATTTCCCACGAGGCAGTGAGTCCCGGGAAAATAATTACATTTTCATTGAATTATGAATAATTACAAGGGTGTTGATTAGATCATGGACTTTCAAGGCCAATTTCAGGGATAAATGAACAGAATATTTAAATTAATATTTAAATAAAACAAAATAATTATACATAATATTATATAAACTCTATACTAAATATTTTCACAACTAATCTAAATATAGTTCATTATCTATACCATTATAAAACAAATTAATTCATAATTAAATTTTTCCAATTATCAACACATTGATTAGTAAAAGTGATTAACGAAATCATTATTTAGTAAAAGGAACAGTGGTATTTTAATAATCTGGTTTAAACTTTTTTTTATGGTTATTATACTAATACGTTACTAAAAAAATTCAACTGAGTTGCTTTCAGAACAGGCGCGTAGTATAATATTGGATGTATTATACTTTGACTTTATGGGTAATGACGAGACAAGGGAGCAGAAACCGTAGTCTTTCAACCAACCATCCCACTGCTTGTATAATCAGATACCCCTAACACCCAGACTGAAGTCGCGAAGCAGCTTTCTGAGATCCACACAACCTCTCACATCCGGCCCTGAAAATGAGAAACTCCAGCTCTGGCAACAAGTCGCATCAGAGGATTTCATTACTCCAAAGGAAGGCCTCCCAACTGGCAAGAACCTTGACTGGCGGACCTGGAAATCCCTGAACAGATAAAGAACCGGAGTTGGTAGAACATAGGACAACCTCTAGTAGTGGGAAATGCTTCGGCAGGGAGAGTCACTATTGTGCGACTGTGGAGGCCTGCAGACCGCCTCACACCAAAGATCCTGCTCCATGTACCCAACAAGCTGCACATCTCAGGACCTAATGCTGGGAAACACATAATTAATAATTTGACGTCGCTGACGAAGAAGAAGTGGTATACATTCAGTCAAAAGACTAATTTCAACATGGATGAGAAAGAGTTCTGAGGAAGAGTTCTTGAGATGCCTGATCTTAGGTTTCCTTTTCTTTCTTAATGTCAGTGATGCACAGTATATAAGAACATAAGTATTTATGATAAAATATAAAACATTGACTGCTATTGTTTATTTTTCGTGCTTTGACAAAACGTAATTTATAAGGGAATGTTCATTTAGTATGAACTAAACAAATAAGTTAACTCTATCGTGAACAATTACTTTATACCTGTATAAAGCCCGTTGTTATGATAGTTTACCTACACATCATTTACATCATGTCCCTAGTCCATCACACATGAATGACCCGAGAACTCAATGAACCTGAACACATGCGCACTATTCACATTTCACAACAATTGATTCCGCTATAGTACAAATAGAAGAGGCAATCATTCAAATTTCATGTAACCGGAAGTATAATTAGTCTATTCTTTGGTAGATTGATTTTGAATCAATTTAAATGTTATTTGTAAATACTCTACTGATAATTTAACACCTTTTACAATCATGGAAGATTAACTTAAAAATTATGTGGAATATTTAATTATCTTAATTTTAATATAATATTGCATATATTCGTATTATAAAATGTACATTCAAAACGATATATACAAAAGTATAGTTTCTCACTTGCCATTAGAGAAATTGCGGGTTCGATCCTTACGAACGATACAAAGATGCTTAAAATAAAAATGTATTTTTTAAGACTTATTTATGTTTTCTCAAAATAGACGCCACTGTAACAAGTTACCTCTGAAACTAAAGATTAACTGAGAACGACTATCTATGTAGTAGCTGTATTTGGCAATTTGGGCGTTGATTGGTCAGGTATTTTAAGAATATTCAAAGGCTTTTACTACTTAAACCTAAACAGCAGCTCAACCCGAATTACGTTTGTTAAGTTGAGTTTTATCGATTGATATTTTTTTTTTATAATAATATACCTGCGTGATTTTGAAATATATTTAAGTAACAAAGAGCATTGATTGCATTTATTATCCGTTCTCTTTACTAAATAGCAAAATAATTTATAGTTTCCAGTTGGTTATCCGATTAAAATTTATGAAAATGTGCTAACGGCCTCCGCAAACTAACTTTTCACTCGAAAGTTTCAGCATTGTCTCGAAACTTAGCGATTCTCACACACCTCATTGGGCCTGAGTGGGTGCCCGGTTGGAGACATTAAAAAAGCGTTCTTGTATGGTAGGACGGTTTTCCACGTCATTTCCCTCAACGCACAAGCCGAGGGACCTTCCTCGGGGACTTGTGCGATGCCTCGCCTGGTCTTTTGTCTGCCACCCGAACGGTGTGATTTAAAGCCTTCGACTTTGGGACACTTTCCATATTACAGCCGACGGAAAACTTTCACTTCGTTAGGCTGCAGGCGCGCGTGATTCGTGCTTTTGTCTAGACGCTATACTTTAAGACATCGGATAAGTAATGTATTTGTGTGAAAAGCATCTTCATAAATCAAAATTCCATTTTTTTAAACTCGTTTTATTTTAAAAAAATCTCGTTCTAATTAATTCACTTTGATTACTTTAAAGCAGCTTTATAAAATATATCATAAATAATGTTAAGTCATGACAAAAATAACTAAAGAAGAGAAAAAATTTAAGCCCTATTTTTAAAATCTGTGTGTACAAAAAGGCATTTTTTTTAAAATTTGATTTATAGTATTTTTATGTTAGCATTATCTCACATTTCATTTTATTCTGACTCATTTTTTTTTCTTATATCTTCTTTAATGCAGCTAACATGTTATTTTTTAATAATTAAAAAACTATTTGTAATTAAAAATAATCATTCGTAAACTTATTTTAAATATAAAATATTTTAATTATAAATAATTTGATTATCTCAAACACTCTTGTGCATGATTAAATTCTTCAGGAAGTAATTCACGGAAATAAAAAGAATTTTTGTATTACGTATTCTTTACACACTATTTTTATACACTTTCTGTGTTTACTATGAATTTTCAAATATTTTAGTAGTTTATTTCTACATTTCACTTTTAAAATAACCTGAATTAGTGTATATTACTGATCAAATAACATTTTCCTATGCAAAGGAACATAAGATTCTTGTATTCATTACATTAACATTTCAATACACTCAGTATTATCTAATCACGTCATCATATTCAATGCACTCTCATTACATTTAAAGAAGTATTTTCAATGCATTAATAATGTTAAATGTGGATTTTGAACAAATAGTGATAGTATTTATCATCATCACACACAGTCACAACATCCAACGGCAACTTCTTTCTCGAGGAAGTCTATCCACCAGCAGCAGAAGACCTGCAACTGATTTATGGTCTCCAGAACGGAGACTCGGAGGCCATAAATCCAACTTTCCACTGCGATGGTTCGACGTCTGATATGCGCTCCTGGGCGGTGCCGGAAACCCACTCAATAAAATGGATCGCTCTCCGTTGAGAAATATTCAAGTGACTTTGTCTTGCGGCGCCGTCCCTTATCGGAGGTCGGCCATCAGCAACATTTTGCTAGAGAAAAGACTTTGACATTAATGAAGAAATACTTTGACATTTTGTCCTCGTTTAATCCTTATTTTTTCATACCGAAATATAATTTTTTTCATAATGGAAATTAAAGCATCTAAAGGTTCATTTAGACTACACTGGCATCCACACATTTTTCGCTACTTGTTCAAATTTCTTTGGTGTAAACGGTCAATCCGTATTTTAAAAGATCATTTTACAATTACTGTAGCTCTCTTTCTTTCAACAAATTGATACACCATAAATCTACATCAAATATCATCGATATTTATTATGGAAATGTCATAAAATATGATATTTGACTTAGATTTTTATGTGTGTATCAATTATTAAAAATATTTGTTTATAAGAATTTTCTATAAGTTATTAGAATAATCAAATGTATTAAAAAAATAAAATTCTTTGAAATAAATAAACGTGAACGTTTTACGTAAAATTTGTAGAAAATCGATATTACAACCTACAATGTTCTCAACCATTATTGATATAATAAGAAACAACAAAAAGTTCTCCTTCTTCTTCTTCGTGTCAGCGACGTCAAATTATTTTTTCCCAATATCTGGCAACATCGATAGCTCGTGTGTTGCCCAGCATTAGGTCCTGAGATGTGCAACTTGTTGGGCACATGGAGCAGCATCGTAGGTGTGAGGCGGTCTGCAGGTCTCCACAGTCGCACAATAGTGTCTCTCCCTGCCGAAGCATTCCCCACCGCTCGAGGTTGTCCTTTGTTCTACCAACTCCGGTTCTTAATCTGTTTAGGGATTTCCAGGTCGGCCAGTCAAGGCTCTTGCCAGTTGGGAGGCCTTCCTTTGGAGTAATGAAATCCTCTGGTGCAATTTGTTGCCAGAGTTGGAGTCTCTCATTTTCAGGGCCGGATGTGAGAGGTTGTGTGGATTTCAGAAAGCTGCTTCGAGACTTCAATCTTGGTGTTGGGGGTATCTGATTATACAAGCAGTGGGACGGTTGGTTGATTGCCTTACGCATTTCTTCGGCGCATATGACTTTGCGTCTTATGTTCGGTGGTGCGATACCAGCCAAGGGGTATAGTTTAGAAATGGGTGTTGGTTTGAGGCAGCCTGTGACGACTCTGCATGCATCATTCAGGGCAGTATCCACTTGATTACAGTGGGCTGATCGACCCCACACTGGTGCCGCATATTCTCCGGCTGAGAAACAAAGTGCTAAAGCTGAGGTACGAAGAAGGGGTGGTTGGGCTCCCCAGTGAGTGTTGGTCAGTTTGCGGATGAGGTTGTTCCTTGTTGCAACTTTCTGTTTGGTGTTGCTGCAATGACGCCTGAAGGTGAGGGTGCGATCTAGAGTGACTCCGAGGTATTTTGGATGGTCGCTATGTTCCAGTACTCTACCTTCCCACGTGACACGAAGCTTTCTGTTAGCTTCCCTGTTTCTAAGGTGGAAACAGCAGACTTGTGTCTTTGATGGGTTAGGTTTGAGATGGTTGGTTTCGTAGTAATGGGACATCTCGTTGAGTCCCTGGCTTAGGATGTCCTCAACTTCTTCAAACGTTACTGCTTGTGCTGCCAAACCTAAGTCATCCGCATATATGAAAGATTTTGTGTCTTTAGGGGTGGGTTGGTCGTTTGTATATATATTAAATAGTATAGGAGCAAGTACACTGCCTTGTGGTAAGCCGTTCTTTTGGTTACGCCATCGGCTGGTTTTCCCCTGAAAATCCACAGCGAATCTCCTGTTATGCAGCATAGCCGCAATCATCTGCACTAGCGAGAAGTCACCTGTCATTCTGTACAATTTACTGAGGAGTGTGCTGTGTGACACTGTATCGTATGCAGCGGTATCGTATGGGGAGCATGAAAAGAACCTCCACGCGGTGCCCCCTGGAAACGGAATCTCGGACTTTCTCTTCCGGCCAATCTTTTCAATCCAGCGACAACAAAAACAAAAAGTTATTATCATTAGATGGTTTTTATGACTCTCGATCAGGATGGTTAGACGCTGCGTGTGAAAATGATTAATTTTGTTTTTGTGAAAATTAAAATTCAAATTTATATATTTTTTAAAGAAATTCCGATTTTATGAAGAAGAATAACAAATACTGGAGAAGCTAAATGCTAAAACGACATCAACTAACTGCAACGTGTGACAGTAATACGTGGAAGACTATGTGATTCATAGCGAGACAGCCTTAGTGTGAATATTTAAAATAAATTGTATGTAAACAAGTTCCTTTAAAAATGGCATTTTTTTTATGTAAACACATACAGGAGAATACCGACAGATTGTGATAGTATTATTTTTTTTTTTATTCATCTGTGGAATTCTATGACGTTTACCATGGTGTATATGGCTAAACGCTGCATGTGGAGTGTTGGTCCGCCAACGTCATAGACTACAGCCCGAGATTCACGCATCATCCTTTATTATTACAGGAATCTACTATGAATGGGTGGTCTTCACGGGACGACTTTTGTCTACCACCAATTTTAATTGATAGGCTATGACTGACATTTTACGGGTGATGGATCAAATTCACACCAACCGGGGTATTTTAGAGCTCAGAAATCGATTAAAAATCTTTTTTTTTTTAATCTCCGTCGGGGATCGAACCCACGACCTTTGGCTTGCAAAGCAAACGCTTTACCATTGAGCTATGACCGCCGGCCATTAATTATCATTCGGTTAATAAATAAATATAATTTGAGCAAATATATACACCAAATTTCATTCAACAGCTTCCTCTCTTTAATATAACGAAAGCAACATTTCCCTTGTTGCGCTCTTCGGAATTCAAAATTTACAAGTGTTGTATCCTCGTCTGCATCCGCTACAGAAAATCGTCGTGGAAATTGAATCCGACATGCACTCTCAATAATTCCATTTCATGAAATATCACACTTTGGGACTGCGGCCGAGCGTCTCAGTCTACTGCAGATATGAGCAAAGGCTTCCGTAGGGAAGCCGCACCCACCGCAGTACCATCAATTGAACGGTGAACATTACCGGAACGAAATTCATTTATCGCATCAGCAAAATACTAAATACATAATTGTCAATTTGATAAATCGGTCATGTTTAATTGTACCTGTATGTTAGTTTCACATAGATTACAATTAGTACTGTTTATTAACTTGCTGTAGAAACTGAGATCTTTCAGTCAGTGAATTAATAATGTTCAGTGTGATCCATGTTAAAACAAGAAAATAAATATTCTTATATTAATTCGATTCATATATATATATTGTGACATCAGCTTGATATAGCTGTTGCCGTAAAGCCTCGAAAAACAATCTTTGGTCTCTTATTTTTGTTCGCTCGCCTGACATGCACACCAAAATATTAATTTAAGTTATATAATATTACACGGTTTGTTTGCATACAACATTTTATTTGTTATGACAGTTGCTCCATTTCATATTGGTGCAACTGACATTTTTAATTTTCTTTTTTGCCGCAATAATTGGTGGCGCTGCATGTCACAGTGTTCTGGCGGTTGTCAGTTAACTTTCGTTCGGCCGGCGAATGCCATACCGATCGGACGAAAAATTAAGTCTTTCATAAAAATAAATGCGAATTGTGCTTCAAAAACAAGTTCTTTGTGTTGTTAATCTGCTCCTGCATCCTTCCTCCACGCGGCCACGTGACGAACTCGTGACTTGTCGTCTTTTTAGAGACGGGGGATGTCAATTGGATAATTGAAATCAAAGTGAATGCTGAAAATATAAATAACCCCCCAAATTAAAATTTAACCAATATGTTTTTTAAGATAAGAAATACAACAAATTTCATGATATACAAAAGAAAGTTTTGAACTAATCCAAAATGTATTGTTTGTGTTGAGTTGAAATAGATTAGGCTAAGTTAAATCAGCAAATTTATTAATACATTTATATACACAAAATATACTTTTCGAAATACCTATATAAATGCCGTGTTAGTAGAACTGTCAGAGGTAACTTATAAAGATGAAAACGACATTTTTAAATTTGAAGTAGCCATAGACACAGTAGAAAGAACAGTATTTATTTATCATCGAAAATTCCCTTTGTACTCCACATTAAATCTATAAAGGTCATTAGATGTTAATTTTTGATTTTAATTATTAATTTATTCCATATGAACATATTATTTATATATATATTTTTGTCCATAGTATAATTTTTATAATAAAACTTTAGATATCTCTATGTCACACATCTCTATAGCACAAAGATTGCACAAAATACATCAAATGTATAATATAAAACACTTTGGTGAGATACAAAAGAACTTTTCTCGCATACGAAAAGTATGAGTACGATACAATATTTAAGTTTGATACAAAGTGTTTGAGAATATCAGTATCGGGTGCCACTAACCCACTAGACCATTATTTATTTGTATCGTAAACTTCTATAGTTGCAGCTCCAGAGAAAACTATAGAATTTATGTAAAACTCAAGAAAATTTATTCCAATAGAATGGTGTTACATTTTGCGAAATTTTAATTAAATCAAATACAAAGTATTTTACTTAGTTAATTTACAAATAGACCAAGCTGTGTATTTATATATTTTTGTACGCACAAAACAATCTAAATTTGTGACTAATAATAACACATTTCACAAAAAAAAAAAAAAGGTGCGTGCATAAACCTCAACAACATACATACAAATTCATAGTTAATACCATCAAATTTTCTGAGAAAAATAAGTGGTCCAATGAGGATTCGAATGACAAACCTCGTACAGCATTTTCAGGATTTTTGACCAACGCGATAACCATTCGTCGACTTATTAATATGTATTATTTTAAATTATTTCTTTTCTCGATAGATTTTTATTCTATTATAAAAAAAACTTTTTATTACCAATGCTAGTGTTTTGTGGTTTTATAATGGAATTTTACAACATTTTATTTGAATATGCGAAATAAATTAATTGATGTGTTTATAATTCATTTGATGGTATTGATTTTATTCTTTTAAATGCATATGTTTAAATTACATTGTCATGTATTTTATATTCAATCAGATATATTGTGTAGCCTGTCGTAGTATTATATTAATTAATTAAATAATCTGTCATCGTGCTAGTATGTAGTTTTAAGAAGATTGAGATTGCTTACTGAAAAAATATTGCTTGTTATTTGTTTCCTTGGTTTTCCTTAGTCCGATAACCTGGCTCACCTCCCGCGGTCCAACGCGACCCAAACAATGTGAAACAACACAAAACAGCGCAGAACAACACAAAACAACACATTACTCCATCAGTTACAAGTGTCACGAGCCAAGAAGAAGGATCTCTCTTGCGGCGGTTTAAGGAAACTCGCCAACCAGTGCTTTTCAAGTATTAATTTACTTATTACTTTTTATTTTAAGTAATACTCATCCACGACACATCGTCAAATAATGAAAAGAGACTTCGTTTATTTAAATAAAATGTAATTTTAATGCATAAACAGGAATAAAATAATGATTCGCTAATGACAACTGATTACGACCAGTATTCACATATTCCTTACATAAATATATTTTTAAATATCTCACTATGAACAGGTTGTATTCACAAGATGACTTCTATCATTCATTAATTCATAAAAAATTAAATACGTTTTAACAAAATATGAAATTATTATATATTTAACTCTTTATTAATTCCAGGAAACTGAAAAAGAGTGATGTATTTTTTTCTTATAATAGAAAATTATATTAACCGTTTACTATTTACATAACCTATAAATAGATATTTAACTACTCTCATTAAGATTATTTATTATGTAATTATTATTATTGTTATTCATCTAAAAGTAAGTTTACGTAAGCGATGAACCTTGATCGTTTCAGAACTCTCTACTTTCAATTTGGTATTTATTAAATCATTTAAAATAAAGTTTTATTAAAGGATAAAATATTCTTATATGTAGCTTTGAGTTTATAAGTTAATTATTTTTATATTAAAAAAATTCATATTTTTAAGAATATTCTTACGTTAATGAACATCACAAAACGGAGTTTAATTTAAACGTTATGCTAAAAATATGAAATGTATCAAATTAATGAATTAAGATTTATTTAAAAGTCTTAATTAAACTCTCAGAGAAGACCTCCGAGAATCGCTTAATAATACCGAAGCACCAATTAAAAAATATTAATAATTTCTTGAATCAAAACGGATTAAGTATCAGCTCTCGTGGGTCGGGAATTCTTCCCTCAAGACAGATCCCGAGGGTCCATGGACCGGTCCCGTCCCTCTGAGGAAATCAATCTTCAGACCCTTAGTCTGACCGGAATAAATTCCGGTCCAGCATCAAGCTGCCGACTTTTTATTCCCGGAGAATTTTATTGCCCCGAGTCGTGTAAAATCTTGCATACGACTGCTCGGAATTTCAGGTTCAGCAAACACTGTACGAGTGCGTGGAAAACTTTACGAATTTGTGTACTATGTTGGAGGCAAGTTTCGTATGCAAAATGAAGTTAACTTTCGCAAATGTCTGGGCGGATGTGGTATATACAGATTACTGACCTCCAATAATGTGATAAACAGAAAAATTAAAAATATTTAGGCATTAATAAAATGTAAATAGCGTATATTTTACAGTATCAATTAAATTTAGTTAGGCGTTCATAGTTTTTTTCAAGTATCCATTCGATGAAAATACTATCAGCAGACTGCATTGGGTCTTATTAGCTACAGAGACAATGAACGAGTACTACTTAAAAAACCTTGTGTAAAAAAATGTAAGTAACCTTAAGTGATGATTAAGATACTTAAAGTATAACAATTACTCTATGATCACAGGTTAAGTCCGTTTTTAAACCGTGATTTTTATAATATTTTATTTTAAAATATTTTTAATACATTAATGATTTATAAATACAATTAAATATACTACAATTATAAATCATACATTTTCCATATAGTAAAGAGTGAATTTTATACTATTTTCTTTTTGGCAACACTGATTTTGACAGCTCACGTACGTTTCGTGTTTTGTGTTACTGTCAAACATCTTCAGTTTGGTCTATAATTTAACCATGAATCGTCTTACAAACGAACAACGCTTGCAAATCATTGAATTTTATTGATCCATATTTTTATCGAAAAATTGTGTTCAGCGACGACGCTCATTTTTGGCTGAATGGATTCGTAAATAAGCAGAATTTTCGGTTTTGAAGTGCAAATCAGCCAGAAGCATTGCAAGAGCTACCAATGCATCCAGGAAAAGTTACTGTTTGGTTCTGATTATGGGCTGGTGGCATCATTGGACCGTACTTCTTCAAAGATGATGCGAATCGCAACGTTACTGTGAATGATGAGCGCTACCGTGAGATGATATCCAACTTTTCTTTGCCCAAAATGGAAGATGACTTGCATGACATGTAGTTTCAACAAGACGGTACCACATGCCACACAGCACGCGAAATAAACCAATTGAGTGGCAAGTTCGGTGAACACTTTATTTTACGTTTGGTACCGGTCAATTGGCCGCCTAGATCGTGCGATTTAAGGCCCTTAGATTATTTTTTGTGGGGCTATGTTAAGGCTCAAATCTATACTGACAAGCCCGCTTCGATTGACGCATTGGAAGACAGCATTGAAGCTTTTATTCGTGAGATACCGGCCGAAATGTTGGAAAATGTATGCCAAAATTGGACTAAGCGGGTGGACCATTTGAGGCTCAGCCGCGGTCAATATTTGAATGAAATAATCTTCAAGCATTAAATTATATGGACTGTACTATCAATTCAAATAAAGATTTCATGCATTTTTCTTAATTTAATGTGTCTTTTTTTGGAAAATTTTCCTATAGCTATTAAAAAATCATCCTTTATATATCTAAGTAATATTTTTTACACAATAAAAAATGTTTTCAAATTATTTTATATTTTTTCCAAATCTACAGTAGTTTAGTATTCTTAAATTGGTTAAATAATTTTTTATACAAACCTGTTTGAATTTCAAATACTGTTTTCACAGACTACTACATTCGTAAAAGTAAATTATTCAAGAATAAGTGGCCTTCATAAATGTTAATGGTTTATTTTTGCAATCTCACTAAATTAGTTCAATTTCTTACGGCTAAGCACTACACAAAGCTTGGATTTCTCATTTGTATTAATTATTCCAGTCATATAAATAATTATTATTTTGTTATCAGAAATGAGAATCCTTTTTTATATTACAAAAGTGAATTACAGAAGATTTATTTATTTTCTTTAACGTTTTTAAGAGTCTCATTATCAGTATATTCCTATTGTAAGGGAGATTTCTACCGTATGCCTGAAGTTAAGTCAAGTACAAAGGATCTTTTTATCATCTGTAAAAGGAAGACAAAATAGAGCTGTATAAAAAACTTTCCAGCTCCTTTTCTAAATTAAGTATATCCCTGTTAACGTACAGGTATGTATGGCAGTGAAATAAATACATAGTTCATGTACAACAAAACATGTTAAAATAATAAACATTAATATTGGGATTATATTTGTTCTTGTATTTTGATAATAACAAAAATCAACAAGCAGACATTCAACATCTAATAACTACGTAAAGACAATACAAAATGAAGAAATTAACAAGAAAAGAAACGGAACTCCTAAAGATGTTAGTTGGTTATTAGACTAACTAGGTTGTATTTCTTATTATGTTCATATAACTGTACATGCCGAGGAGTATTTTGATACATAACCTACATGTTGTTATTTTTTTTCCTCCACTGAGCCTTTAGTTTTGTAAGGTTATTTTATTTTAGCTGAAAATTGACAATTAGTAACTAAAACCATTATTTAGAAACGTATATTTGCATCAGTCGTGGACTTACAATCTGATGATTATGTCAATTTATTTTACTTGTATTATTTATGTAAAACATAATATTACTCATATCTTCATTAATATTTACGTGAATCGTATTTCACAAACTTTACGACATGCAATGTAATAATGATTTATTACGCAATTAAAATCGTTACGTTTTAATAGTTAACACGTCGAGATCGCGTAATATTCCGGAAGCATAAAAGGTTAAGAGAACCTAAGCGAGTCAGGAAGAGAAGCGAGATGTTGCACCGTAAATTACGTGTTAATCCCAACCACGTAGTACGGGCCATAAAAGTATCCTCTAAATAAACAACGAGAAGTTCGCCGGAAAATTCCCGTTTTTCGAACGCCCCTAAAACTAAAATAAGCCTATATATATCGACGAGGCGCCCCAATCCATGAAATAAAGAAGCATGTTTTCAGCACTAGTTTTTTCGTTTCTCTCCTAAAAAAATGTAGTCACGTAGTAGTCTGCCCGTCGAAGCTTTATACGAAGGAGTTGTAGGGAGAGTGGGAGACAATATTTTATTATGGAATCTAATTTCCTTGGGGCATCGTGATTTCACAGTTTATTGAATTCTCTAACTATTTTATACCTATTATTTATTTTAGCACAACGTATTTTTTTTATTCGTTAAAATCAGTCATTTTAATTCGCAATAATTTTACATTGATTGCTGTACTAAAAAGATTATTATATTATGTTACTATTTTTGTTATTTTCATAATATCATCATCATCAGCTTGTATCCGTCCACTATTGAATATATTTGTTATTTAGCATGTCTTACAAAGATGTTTGTAAAATACAAAAAAAACGTATATTTATTAATGCCTTATAACGCATATTTGTAAAACATCTCACATTAAATTATAATATCACGAGGTAAATCTTAAATTGTATTTCTCATCATTTAATTCATGCTTATTTTTATCGAAACAGCTTCAGCAAATGAGCGCTTCGCGAATCTTTCTCATATAATTACTTCCAAGAATATTTGTATGAAAAAAAAAACGAACAACGAAAAATAAATACAGCAATATTTCTATTGAAGAGCAGATAAAGCGAACAATACCCAAAGTTCCGCGATGCTATCAAGATCGCCCCGCGCAGAAAAAGCGCAGAAAAATTACTGCCATTAGATAGAAAATCAAGACGGTTCTATTTATGAATAAAAGGAAGAAGTGGAGGTTTTGTTCGGGGCCGTGTCGGTACACGTCCCGGGGGAAGGGAATAATAAATTGTTTTTGTCCCTCGGCACGAAGGCTAAACAAAAAGGCTCTCGCGGGCCACTCGTCGAAGGCTTCGCGGGACGCTCTGGAGGGTCCATTGTGACCCGGGAGCGATGACTGGCGACTGCACTTAAACGTTTTTAGTTGACATTTTTCGGCCACTTCCGCTTACGCCGCTTGGATTTATTTCAGCGCCGGGTGCGTGCTGAAAAAGTCAGCGTTGTCATTTTTGAAAGCTGCGATGTACATGACAAATTGTAATTTTAATTTAAAAAATAGTATCTATGAGTGATTCTTACCATATCATATTTTGTATTTAAATAAAAATAAACGTGAAATAATTCGTTTTATTTCACAAAATACAATAACTATTTATCTGGTGATTTAATTCTAATAAATTTAACTTAGAAATTCAAACAACAAAAAATAGATTTAACGTTATCTACAATATATTTTTTTATTTAATTTAAACATTTTTTACAAATTGTTTTAAAAGTCCAAACCATATTACTGCATATTTTGTACGTTGTGGCGTAATAAGCACATTAATAAAACATTTTCATTTTTGTTGTTATTTGTAATAATTTAATGTTATTTTCAATTATTATTGAGTATTATTATTTATGTTTACTTATTTATGCATCATATAACAATATATATTATTAGAGTGTGTAAATTATATACTGATCATCTCTTATAATATCACTTTAATAAACTTTCAATAATAAAATTCTCATCTATCGCTGGTATGATTTTAATAATACATCTAACTCTGAATAATAAGACGTAAAAGGTCAAAACAAGCTGAAAGGAATCTCAGATTCTCTCAGTTTAAAGATAGTTGAAGACGATCCCATTAAACCTCCAGCTGTCTTATTGTTGTGAGATAAAGAACCTCTGTAGTGTTTGTGCTCCGGCTAGGATATATTTTCTCCACTTATACCTGACTTGAAGAGACAACCTATGTGGTCTTCTTTCAATTTTAGATTTAATTTTGATTGGAGCAAGGGAGATATAATATATTTATTAAAATACTGAATAATAAAATGATCGACCCAGTTAACTACTTGCTTAAAATAACGTTAAATATTTATTTAAATTTTGTAAATATTTAGTAGCATACTCGTAGTAAAACGTTCAGAAAACATACAGTACAATACATTAAAAACATTACCTACAATACTTGTTAAAAGAACACTTTAATGACAAAGGCGTATACTTTTCGTAATGGTGATTCATTTTTAATGTAAAAACATTGCTGAATTTGACTCTCTAATGCACACTGTAACGTTTAGCCAGATCTCTTTATTCTTGTGCAAAAGATTTGTAGTAGTAGTAGGTATACCATGTAAAAATTGAATTAAGTGCAATAATTTATTTAGATTTTTTTTAACAGATTTACTCTGTAAACGCACATATCATCACACTTCTACTTGAATTGTATTTACAATTCAAGAAGAGGAAAGCTCTTTAACATAATTCAACAGAAGCTTTGTTGTTCGGTTGAGTATATAAAACTCTTATATTTATTCAAGTATAAAGAAGCAAGCTTCAGTTATTTTTTAATATACGTGGTAATCTTTGTCAAAAAAGTCAATATTTACAACTTCGTCTTCTAAGTATAAGTCAAAAAGTTGGGTTAAAAGACCAAATAAATTATATTAACAAAGCGTTTCATATTCTGCTGGTGAGTACACTTAAATAAAATAATTAGAGGTCAAAGTGGTGCAATGAAACTTGCCGTTCAGAAAAGCTTAATGAACCGTGATGCAAAAGTATCGCGATGCTCCCCGAAATGTCTCCTTTGGTGGTCCAACATTAAAAAGAGTTTGAAAATAAAATAATCAATACGGTGACCCATTTCGGTTCATTCCACATAAATAAATAATTGAGCCGGCAGTCATCAATCCCGCCCCCTCCATTCGCCGCGACATCCGCGGGAACGGCGCATAAAGCATAAAAGGTAATTCATTACCGGGGACGAGCTAACCAGGAATCGAACTCGAAACACCCCCATAAAGTAGTGACTCTCAAATAAAAAATACTCATAGAAAAAAATACTTCCATCGAACGTTAAATTTGAATTTACTGTTTATAACCTTTATCGCTTACGATTTTTGTAAATTTATTTTTTCATCGTAATTAACAGATACTCGTTTATATAATAGTACATGTACTTTTGTATATTTAAATTTCAGTGACAACAAAAACATGAAACTTAAATATCTACTATTTAATTAAGAAAATACTTCGCTTTACTCCATTTGCTTCAGTTAATGAGTGGATACGGAATGTGATCCGGAACCGAGGTCGCGGTCCCGGAATGACGGCATCAGGTTTAATGGTGATGCCGGAATACCAAAGTTCCGGCACTGAAGTTAAGTCCAAAGACCGGAGATGTGTTGGTACTAATTTATTTTATACGAGACCCCTTTTATACCCTAGTTTACAACATGAGTAAGCATTTATAAAAGTAATATCAGTATATTGAATGTCATACACCGCACATTCCTCGATACCATTTTGGACCTTGATCCCTTCAATTTATATAGAGTGGCAAAATGCTCTGTGGCGTACCTGACTGTATTAATCTAATCTAGAGAGTTTGATTATAACAATTACTTTAAAGACTATTGGATGTTTAATACAAAATAATTATGTTCAAAATAACGTTTTGAACTGAATGATAATGTTTTTATTTTGTCGAGTAAAATTTATCATATATATTAATGAATTATGTAAATATAAAAAAGTATGTCAAATCAACAGCGAATAAGAATATGTTCTTATAGTACAGGTACATACCGCAGGTAATTGGTATTTACATTATTGGTGCTACACATTACACACAGTTTTGTTAAAAAAGGTGATTATTTTGGAACAAATGCAACTTATAAGAAGAATTCTCAGAATATAAAACTTGTCGTTTTTCATTTTAAGCACTAAATAGTTTGTTCTTACATCTCACTTTCGATAGTTAAATCTACCTAAATCAGTTTTAAAATAATAACAATTCTCGTAAAATATTTTTAAAAAATATATATAAAAAGAGACTTTTAAAAGCAGATTTTTTTGTTGTTGCATAAATCTGTTGAAATATACAACTAAATAAATCATCATGATCATGTCCACCTTCTTAACCGGAGCATATATAAATTAAATCAGATGCTACAAGACATTAAAATCGTATAAAATTATTAATACTTGTAGAAGCACTGTCTATAATGATTAATACTCCCTAGAAAGTTTATCGCCATGGGGGATTTTAAATTTTCACGTAATAAATCTAAAGCAATAAGCCTTCCACACCTAGACGGAGGTCGCAAGTACAAGGAAGGATGTTCTGAAGCAAAACGTTCGATCGGAAAATTGCTATCAATTCGGATACGCTTCGATCAAACCCACGGTACAAGCAAGATGGCTGGCAAAGTGAAATGTGGGTTGTGGATATTACGCAGCTTTTAACACATTATCGGAAAATCTTAATTTACATTTATTTATGAAATAATTTTAAAATACAGTTTTTATATTAAAAGAAGGATATTCGAGAATAAATCGTGAGAATTTTACATTCTTTATGTATTTGCCAAAAAAAACCTTAATTCAAGGCATAAAATGCATATTTCAGCTACATAATGAAGCCATTTTCAAGTGTATAATTATTTAACACATATGAGGTTTTATAGTGATTGAGTATTTGTGTGAAAAGAAAGTGTGGGGAAAGTATCATAAAGTTTATGTTTTATAATGAAATATCACGTTATTCAAAACAATTGACTTAATTTATTTTATTAAAACAAGTTAACATCAAATAATTATCAATAATTCTAATGAGGGACAAGAATATACTTTAATACGATAAAAATTTCAATGTATTTTACTCATTTTATTTTATATTTACTCATAAAAAGTAATATTGAAGCTTAAGTTTATTCTCATTTTTATTGGAACCCTATCTATTTTCATTTTTTATTCATACAATATTTTGGTTGACTAAAAAAATATTTGAATGAAAATCTAGCCTAACAATAACACCACATCTTCAAATAGTAAATTCGAAAGGTCCATCTTTGATATCCTAAAACTAAATAATTACCTACTTTAACAATTCAAAATCCTTAATATGACACCTTAATAAAGAATACTCTTGAATAATAAGTATTAAAATTATTTATAACGAAATTGAAAATATTAAATCTCAATATGGAAATCTCTCGAATAACATATAAATAATAAAACTACATAAACCCTAAGCACTGCAATATCATAACGAGGCTACAGTCCAAAATATAATATATAAAAAATGTTTTTCCATGCACTGCAGCAAAACGCTATTGATATTATTTCATTCCCAGCAGCTAATGCATTACCAAAACAAAAACTAAAACTAGAGAAATTCATTATGGAGCTGCTAAAATACACTACAAAAGAAGTGTCATAATTTATTTTCATATTGTGTATTACGGCAGTTATATTATCTGTAATGCATAGTGGTAATTATTCATACGACAGATATCTGTAAAGGAAGTGCAAGGCTCGGTGTTTTGTGTGGGAAACGCCTTTGAAAGCGGGAACGCTAGCTCTTGTACACAACAGCTGAGCGGCTCTCGTTCGGAAAACTCCAGGCGCTGGGAAAATTTCCACCATAGTCTGTTTTTATGAATAATCATATTCCGCAGCTGCAGTGTGTCACCCACATTTATTTAATCTTCATTAAAATAATTATCTTGTTTTCAATTATCAATTTTCGTATCGGGTGTAGTACTAATGGTACTTAGTGCGTTTATACGATGACAAGAAATTGTAGACTTAAATCGTACAAAAATTGATTTTTTATTATTTCACTGAACAATTTAATTTAAAAAGGTTTTTTCAAAAATATTTTTAAAAAGATTTATATTTTCTCACAAATTATATAATCTTGCACATGAGGAGAAAATAATATAGATGTTTGAGGAGTTAAATATTTTTGAATTTAAAATCTGAAGATTTGTAAAAATAGCTCGACTCTCTCTTAACCAAGCTTTTGATACCCCCAAAATACCCTAAACTTTATTTATCACGTTTTTCACAAAAAAAAAAACAATATTTCATGTATACAAAAAGTGGGGCCATGCGGAATATAATAAAAGCATATATGTTTTATTTTTTAAATGAGTTTTATTTATATGTACGTCAATTTAAATCAATTTTTTAAAAAATAAAGCGCACCTTTTAACGTAATCAAAACAATGCTTTGTAAACGTTGAAATTTTATTATCAAAAGCACTCAGTCCATTACGAATTATTTTTAATATAATGGCGCCGTACTTATGAATACATTAAATTAATGGCATACTGAAATTTCAAATCAAATAATGATAACATGGCCTTTTTGCCGGCTTTTGTTCCCCTATATTTGCGGGATTTCCTTTGATTTGGCGGCCAATTTTCTCCAATTGAATGGAATATTGATATTCGTTTTTTTTCGATGTTCCATCGTAAGGCTTCTGATTTTTCTTGCTGCCTCTTGTACGAAATTATTTTTGATGGTTGAAGATAAATGTTTTCCTAGAATTAATTAACTTGCTATTTTTTCTTCATAAAATCTCTTTTCATTTTAATTTTTGTGATTTCATTTCTGTGAATTATTACTAAATTGTACTGAATAAAAAAAACTCTATTAAAAAACTTTTTTATTTCATTCGTTTCATTTATTTTATTCGTTTCATTTGAAGAGGATATTTGTCTAAGCTGTAAGTGTATAAGTCTCTTTTTTTTACTTACTGAAAAACCACACTTAGTACCCAACGAGAGAAGTTATTATCGATGAGTTATAAGCATTATATTAATGTGTAATAATTCTTGCATTCAATAGGACTTATTTCATTACTTTTTTACTCTTCCCTTACTTCAGAGACGAAATCTATTCGATTTCGTCACCCGGAAGCCTCCAGGAGAGCTTTCGGCTCGCGGATCATAATTCACTTGGGTAGAGATTCTCGTACTCTGCGGCGATTGTGCGAGTGAGAGTTATGGCCTTCCACAGACACTTTCCATACTTCGGGAAGCTTCACGCCTCGCCGCCTGCAATCTGCCCGGATGCTATATGAACAATAACCATACTTCAGTTACTTCAAATGTTTTTTTTTAATAATTGTTCTTAAGTTAATCCTTAATCTGTTTACACAATTCAATAAATAACACGTTCGTGGTTTGAATCTCGGCTTATGTTATTTATTATTGTCTGATTAATTTATGAGAAAATGTCACACAAAAATTAAAAAGTATCCTCAATGCATTCGCAAAATATAGTTAAGCATTTATATGTATTTATCAAATTTATTTATTCGCAAAAAAACAAATAAGAAATTTGTGATGAATTTATGATCCAGCTAGACAGCAAATATAACATAAATATGAAGATAAAAATTGTGCTATACAATATGAAAAAAAAATTAAGCAAACTGTTTATTTGTATATGGATATATATATTTTTTAATTATTTATTAGAATATTATTTTATTATTTCAATATTCTAATCTACTATTACTTAAATATACATATACTATACATAAAATTCTTTTTTCAACGCGTCAATCCAAGCACAAAAATAACGGCAGAAGCGGGATGCGAACTGCGGACCTTGGAAACCAACTATGCCCAGGTATTCAAACCGCTCGGCGAACTGCGCCATTGCTATGCCTAGACTGACTTGCGTTGAAACTAGTATTTATATCATTGTTATCATCGTACGATAGATGTCGCCATAGTATATATTCAAAGTATGTATATTTTTATTATTATTCTATCAGTCTTCATTTATTCACAAGCTTAATATTATTACTTTCCGGCAGTCTATTTATTTTAGTAAGTACCACTCGGGTCTCGAACCAAACTATAGACTGAATGGATGAGAAACGACTACTTATAGTTCCGACTCGGACTTTATAACCAATCATTTACATGTGTTTTCTTCAAATATTAAGCTTGTGAATAAATGCATTCTGATTGAATAATAAAAAATAAAAATATACATACTTTGAATATATACTATAGCGACATCTATCATACGATGATAACTTATATAGAAGATCAGAGACGAGTCATCTCAGGTGGAAGAAATTGGCCCGGTGGCCGAGCGGTATAATTACCTGGGCAAAATGGTTGGTTCCAAAGGTCCGCGGTTCGCATCCCGCTCCCGCCGATATTTTTTCTGAATGATTTGACTCGTTTAAGGATTTTTATGTATAGTATATGTATATTTAATTGCTGCTGTTTATTTGTAGTTTTTTTTAGTCATACATACTGGAATGCAAGATGTTTTTTTTAAGATTTATTAACACTACCAACAATAGTAAGTCTGCCAAATTTTGCCGTGAAATATGTCAAAGCATTTGAGTTGCAGAAGTTAAAAAAGATTTCATTTTATATTTTACATAAAGAAAACAAAGCTTTACTTGTATGCTCTACTGATGAATTTATGTGTATTTCGTTTTATCGATTACTTGCTATGGGATGGAGCACTTGCCCAGCGGTTGACATCACTGAGTCCGTATTTCAATTTTTAGCGAAGCAAAAGGTTATCTAATAAATCGCCGTGGAGATTATCCTGTCTCTATAATGGAGGCTCTAATCTTGGGGCTGTTTAAAATATCCCGAGCAATTAATGGCTTTTATCGTAAAATATGGGCGGAAGGAACATGACCCCGCTCCTGTGGTAGAGGTCATCTTGATCCATGGGGTCTAATATATCCTAGAGTGTTTATGAACGTTCTCAAATATAATATTAGAAAGGCTTTGAAATATAATCTTTTGATATGGCCATTCGCTTGAGTTTTCAAATAGTGGTATTGGATTATTTTTAAACTTTATTTTTATAAAAGATCACAAAAATAGTGATTTAAAGCACACTTTGTTTATTTTTTATCAAACCTGATATTAGTTTTCACAATTTCATTTAATAAAAAAATTAAATAGTAAAAATATTGTGTGATGTTTAATTCAAATTAATGACGATGTATAAAAAATTATAATTCTTGTAAAGTGATTTTTTTTTTATTATTGAATGGTAATTTCATATTAATTTAATATGAATAGTAATAAAAAATGTTAAAAAATGCACTTTTTTTCATTATATAAACTTTTGTTTGTATTTAAGCTGTTAATACTTTTAAAATAAAGTTAAATGTATATTTAAAACATTTCAAATATCAGTCTGTATGGTGTTCTTCTGGTCCCATTTCAGCTATTTCAGAAACTATAGATGCCTTCATATGCCTAGGGTCTTTATAAACTACTGTAGTTTTTGGTGACACCTAAATTGCAAGTCAAACCTAGGTTCAATTTCATCTACATCTTTTATCAACTGTAGGATAGAAAAAATGTTGTTTTCGTTCCCTCAACTTGCCATTCTTTACAAAGCCTCGTTAAGCCCCATTCATTGGTTCTTAGAAAGATGCCAGGATTTGTATTTACTAAAATAATTGGGGTATTAATTAAAATAAATATTGTGGTCTTTCCAAATAATTTTATTTCTTGTCATCATAAACAATTAAATATGTAATTACTTACAATATTAATAAGATTGCATTACATTCTTTCCTACAAATTAATTACTCAAGGCTTCCAAATAATTGTATCGCCAGTATTCGATTAATCCGCGTTGTTGTTGCCATAGCCATGCGAGCGGTCCGTTGGAATTCTCCCATGTAGCGGCGTGGAATTTCCTGAATCCTGAAATCCACAGTGGCTGAAGCCTGCGTCCGGAAACGCTAATGGCCTCGCGATAATCTGCGATTTGAGTGCTGAAAATTGTGCTGGAAGTGGCAAATTATAGCCTCGCTGGCTAATAGTAGACCTATCGGGCTGACCGGTTGATGGCTTACTGTTATAGCTTTGTAATCATTCGGTGGTTAGCTGCAATTGATTTGTATTTAGATTTAATTCGCATCGTAAAACATACTCATTAATCATAATTTATTAACATGTATTTTTTTAATAAAAAAATATAGAAAATAAATAATAGTACTACTATTTTACGTAGGTTTTATATACAGCACCACATGTGGATATTATCATTCACGTATGAAATATGTTTATCCATCAATGAGCATTGTAACTCTTGGAATTTCGTATTTGAGCCATACATTATGGTTTGATCTTTGAGAGTTGTATTTAAGCGTTAGTTTCAATAAAAAATATTTATATAAGATTTACGGAATACGTGATTTAGTAGATACTCATAAATCAAGCAAATTAATTTATTAATCACGGAAATTAATTTTCAAAAACGATGATATTATTGTTTACCTATAGTTTCATTGACGCAACAAAATTCCAAACACCAAGATGCTTACACTAATCATCTGATATTATTAAAAAAACCATTCAGACTTGCCAGAAAAACTATCGAAATTGATACTTCTTACTTACTAATCGAAGATTTGTTGTGGCCATATGATCTGGATAGAAAGTGCTCGTGAAAAAATAAAAATTGTACATATACAATTATTAAGGCTCGCTCTTAATCCGGAAAAGATGGAAATACTCTTTATGGCCACAGCTCGAAGACAACATCTATTGGACTTACAACCCTTGGCCATATGTGGTAATGATGTCATCCCTTCTACAAACTTCAAGCTGCTGGGAGTAGAAATTGACCAGTTCCTCAACCTTAGCGGTAATATCACAAAAACGGTGAAATCTGGATTTTTTAACCTGCGGCAGATACGGTCGGTAAAAAGATGCTTACCCAGAGACGCTACAAAGAGTTTGGTAAATGCGTTTATAGTCTCCAAAATGGACTACTGCAACGCACTGCACGCAGGCCAGCCAGCCAAACAATTAAATCGATTGCAGTCGTTACAAAACGCAGCGGCACGACTAGTCTACAACGCGCCCAAATTCTGTCACATTACTCCAATACTACACCGACTGCACTGGTTGAGAGTTTCGGCTAGAATCCAGTATAAATTATGCCTCTTAGCTTACAAGGCACTCAAAGGAACTGCACCGGGCTATCTGACAGAACTTATCAAGCCTTCAGAAATAAGCGCGCGTGGAGAGACACTCAGATTGGCTAGAGCAAATAGAAGCACCCTGCAGCTGACGGGAGGTAGTCCTAGCACGGTCTTTGGCAATCGGGCTTTCAGCTACGCTGCACCAATGGCCTGGAACTCACTACCGGAAAGCATAAGAGAGCTTAAAGCGGAGGCATCCTTCAGAAGCAGACTTAAGACCCACCTTTGTACTCAGAGAGGCAAAGAAGCGCTTTTGGAATGATCATTCGGTCATAAAAGAGCGCTATACAAATACTAATTTAATAATAATAATAATTAATTGTTTTTTATCACAGTTTTATTATTTTATATAAATTTTGTGTAAGTTTTACATGAATGCAGTACATATAAGTGTTAGGAATATGTAAATAAATACGATTTAAGAGCATCAAATTTGACTCGGTTTTTTAATATATTTACTTACGAGGATTACACGAGTTGTTGCATAAACATAAGGTGAGTACAAAAAATGTTGTAAAAAATCCTTAGATTCTATTGTCATCGTAGAATAATTGCTGCATAAACTTGTTGTTCGTAGAAATTATATTCAAGAATACTATAATTTTATATCTGTAAGACCATATCTAACATCATTTGCAAAACCAATATATATAAGATACATTCAAATTTGTTTATAATAATTCTAACAAAATAGAAAGATGTAAACGTTGTGTTTACTCTTAAAAAAGTAAACAAACACTGCGCTACTTTGTTTCAACGATAATGGATTCTCGCTTGTAAAAAAAACACACCGTCTCTTCTGATCCTGATCGTCGCACTCAACCGAAATTACCAATATATCGGAAAATAAACAAGGATGTATGATTCATGGCGCCCATAGCCGCGCCTGCGACACAAATATTGGAATATCCCGAGCGCCAATCGCCCCGTATATTTATCGCTTTAATAAAGGGCGAGGTAATCCGGCCCTGTGACTTATAACCCGGCTGGACCCTCGCCGCTGATGGATATCCATTATTTATCAGATTGTCCGATGGCCATTTTCGAACACGCTTCCGGATAAAAATCAACACGTTTGACGTGTCTTCTTGAGTGGGCCGGAATCTCACACTTCAATCCGGCCCATCTAAAAATAAAGGTCTTGTAAATAATGACGAATAACATGAATAATATCAATAATAATAATAATATCAGTTTATTAACAATTAAAATAATTTAAATCTATGACATACATTAATACAGTATTGATTATAAAAAATAAAAAAAATACGCCGGGCATAGCTCAATGGTCAAAGCGTTTGCTTTGCAAGCCAATGGTCGTGATTTCAATCCACAACGGAGATTTAAAAAAGAAGGATTTTCAAAAGATTTCTGAGCTCTAAAATACCCCGTTGGTGTGAATTTGATCCCTCACCCGTAAAATTCCTGTCATAGCCTATTAATTAAAATTGGTGGTAGACGAAAGTCGTCCTGTGATACATACACCATGGTTAAGCTTCATAATGATGAGACTTCAGAATTACTATCACCATATGTCAGTATTCTCCTGTATGAAACAACAAAAAAAACATGATATGTAATCATCATCATCATCATCATCAGCCTGTGTCCGTCCACTGTTGAACGTAGGCCTCCCGCATGAGTCTCCATCCTCTTCGATCCTCCGCCTTCCGCATCCAGGTCACTCCCGCTATTCTTCTTATATCGTCAGTCCATCTTGTAGGGGGTCGGCCAATGCTTCGTTTGCCAGTTCTTGGGCGCCATTCCAATACTTTTCTTCCCCATCGACCGTCGTCTCTTCGACAGATATGACCTGCCCATTGCCACTTGAGTGTGCCTATTCGTTGGGTAGTGATATGTAATATAAATTCTTAAATGTGTTTAATCTGCCCAACTAGGTATACCCTGTTTTATGGCAGACTCCTATTGTACAAAGAAAAATATCGTTCATTCGGTAGTGTAGGAGTGTGACATTTGGGGTTTTACCCGATAGTTATTTTAAACAAACATGATAATTCTGTGGATGTATAGTTTCGTAACTTCCAAGACCATAAATTCCTCAAACAATGCATCACTAGGATATCTGAAGGGTTTTTTAAGGATTATCTTGATGATTGATTTTTGAGCAGTTTCGAAGGGTTTAAGTGTGGTTTTGTTTGTTTCTCCCCATCCTATAATGCCATAATTAATAATTGAGTTACATAATACGTAAAACATTTGCCTGAGATTAACCACGGATAGGATGTTGCGAATTCATTAAAATATAAAAGTAAATTTAATATTTAAGTAAGAAAGTCTCCTGATTTTAAGAGTTAAATATTCTGTGTTTTGCCCATCTAAAAAATCTATCAATAATAATACCCAAGTATTTAATATCGTGTACAGATTGTAAGGTTTTTGAAAATTCCCAAGTTATACAATTTCAATTTATAATTCGTAAGTAATTCAACAGTATCAGCACATTGTATGTGCGGCTCTCTTTAGATAACCGAAGTTAAGCAACATTATCTCGGACCAAAACGTGAATAGACAACCGCCTGTTGCTTACCGGCCATGGTCGACACGGTCATCATCCAACCACTGGAGAAGTTGGATTTAATAACTCTTGAATTGTAGTGAAATTGTTTATGTGGGTCATTTTTTTCTCTCAAAGTTCTTTATTTTGTAATGAGTTTTTTTTCAGTATTTGGACAAAAAAATGTAATTTCCTTATAAAAGAGTTGTTAAATAAACGATTGTGGTGCTAGAGATAAATTAATTTGAAATCAATGTTTTGTCCTTTAGATTTGGTATTGTTTCCCAGGGATGGAAAAAAGCCCTTGTTCACCCAGTTCCAAAAAAAGGTGACCGAAGTAAACCCACGAACTATCGCCTAATAGCCATCACATCACTACTTTCCAAAGTGATGGAACGTTTAATTAACAGCCAACTCTTAAACTACTTAGAGAACAATGATCTTCTGTGCGATCGGCAATATGGCTTACGCCGTAGTTGATCGTGCTCTTGGCTTATGTCACACATGTTTGGGGAAATCCATCCGAGAGACTCAAGCTATTGCTCTGGATATCTCCAAGGCGTTCGATAGAGTCTGACATCGCGGTCTGGTGAATAATTTACCGTCTTATGGACTAACTCCCTCTCTGTGCTCTTGGATTGAATACTTCTTGAATGATTGAAGCATCATCACTGTCGTTGATGGCTTTTCTTCTGCCTGCCATAAAATCAACTCAGGAGTTCCACAGGGCTCTGTGCTGTCACCAACTATTTTCCTTCTGCATGTGAATGATTTGATTTAATGCGCAAACATTACAAGCCGACGACAGCACTGTCCATGAGAGTATAATCTTCCATAAACCTCCGAAACATTCGGAACTATTTGCTGCTAGGGAATCTCTGGTGGAGAAGATGAACATGTCTCTTGAAAGGGTTTCACGATGGGGTAACCTCAACCTCGTCAGTTTCAACATTTCCAAACCCAATCATGTACTTTTTCTACCAAGAAGACTGCTATGGATCCTGTATCTTTCAACGGTTGTTCTCTTCCGAAAGCAAGCTCCATCAACATGCTTGGATTATCAATCTCGAATAATGTCAAATATTACGAGTCAATTAAGTGTAAAGCCGCTCTCGCTTCCAAAACACTAAGTGTATTATATAGATCACGTCAGTATTTCAGCGATGAACAACTTCTTCTTCTATATAAAGGACAAATCCGACGTATCCTTAAATACGGCAGTCACCTTTGGATTGGAGCCCCAAAATACCTTCTAAAATTAATTGACTCAGTTCAAAGAAGAGCAATTCGTTTGATAAACAATGACACCCTTACGTCTAATCTACAATCAATGGAACACAGACGTAAGATTGGTTCTCTTAGTCTTTTCTACCGTTATTACCACGGTCGCTGCTCTTCGGAACTTAAAGAACTAATTCCTCCTGCACCCACTCACAGCCGACAAACTCGTCTTACACTTAACGAACATCCATACACGGTTAATATATGTCGACCAAGAACTGGCAGCTTCCAAAGTTCCTTTCTTAATGCCACCGGTAAGCTATGGAATGCTCTTCCAGCGTCTGTGTTTCCTCCTTCCTACAATCTGGATCTCTTCAAGAAACAGATAAATATACACTTGCAATCTCCCCAACCCACACACAAACACGAACACAACACACGTTTCCCGCATGCAGCGTCCAGCCTCCCTGGCTGAGCGTCATAGAGTGCACTGGTCTTGACCGGGTGTGCTATCCTGCAAGCGTTTACATAAAAAAAAATGAAAATATATTCATTTTCTTGACTTTATACATTTCAACAATATTTAATTGTACTGGACAATAATTTAAAAATGGATGTTAATACATGTAATGTTTGTTACTTGTAAAATATCAGTAAATGCACAAAACAACGTTAAAAATACCTACTTATTATGATTTTATGTATACATTTCCATTTACAATAATCTCTATGATATGTCAATATTTATGGTACATGTTTAATGAATAACAAATTTTATTACTGAATTCCAAAATGAAAAGCAAACACTTTAAGTATTATGAAAAATAAGAAAAATGATTATGGTTTATGACACACGAAAACACATATTTCTACAATTTATTTATACATGAAAGTAATAGTTTTAAAATCCATTATAATTTTGAGTCACTCGACGATCGAAAGCTTTGTTTGTCCTGACTGCAAAAACACTGCAATCCAATCCAATTGTGCGAAACTCGCGTCCAATAAATCTCAACACGACTGTTGTAATGCAGAATGGATTATTTCACCTAAAAAAAGCTCTCGAAAGCACAGCGCCTCGCTGCCCGAGCTTTGGACTCGTTACTAAAGCTTTTCTACTGCAATGAATATTTGGAAACTTTTTACACAAATTCAAAGTTGTTTTTCGCTGATTTCGTATAAATTCCGATGAAATTAAATTATTAATTCAAACTATTACTGATTTTATTTTATTTTGTATATTACTAACTGCCATATAAATACATGTATAACAAATTACATTTATTTTTATTTAATTTTTAGTGCAATTGCTATTTTTTGCTATTTATGTGATAAAATAATATTTAGAATTGTTATAAAAAATAATATTTTCTGACGTGTTTCGGCTTCGTGGAGACCCATTATAAAGTTGACCAATTTCTTTTTAGAAATATTTCGCATAAAAATAAAATTGAGGACATTTTCAGAATTTTATTTTATTAATATATTGAATTTTATTAAGAACTATGGATCGTAAATTCATGTTTGCATCATTGTTATCATTAATAAATATTTCTCTAATATTTTTGTAAAAACGCGATTGTAAAATGAACAAGGGAGTAAATTTATTTACTTTTCAACGAAATAATAAATGTTTCATTTAAGATTTAAAAACACAAAACATATTATTTAAATATAATTTTAAAATCAAAGGATTAACATATTACTTAAAATTCAAAGATAACACTTTAATACGTGTAAACATAAAACATTTTTAAAAAGTACACAGCATAACAGATTTTTTTTAAATAAAACAGTAAAATAATACTTACGATCATAATAAATATAAAGTGCTCCAACGTCTTTGACAAACTGCTCACAGAATTGATATATGAATAATACTCATAAGTAATAATAAATAGCATTGTTTATAAAACACTTACTTCAAAATATAAGCTCACAAATTTACTATTGGTTAAGAACATGTACATTATTTTATATCATACTCGTATATAAGTATACATTTTCGCTTGATAAAATTGAGAAGGAATTTTATACCTGCAGGAAGAATAATTCTTTAATACATTTTCACAGGCTGAGTTCACATTTTATCTTAATCAAATCCGTAACCATCGCTACTCACTCCCGCCAAAAGAAAAAGATTTAAAATTTTAATTATCTCGATATTAAAAAACTTTTTAATTTTCCATTCTGGCTTTAGTAGCCCCGGGACTTTCTCTGGAAGTTATTTAATTATAAAGTATGTTGTTATTTTTTAGAAAAAAACCCGATATGTTATAAACATAAAGTTCTGGATTATTTTGTTAAGTTTATTTATCAACTCACAAACTATTTAGCATCAAATTTAATTTTGTTTCATAAAAATGCATAAATTTTAAACAAGTGTTCTGAAATGCGAAATTTATTTCTCAGTATTTAAGAGTTACTTTCAATATTATTCCAACTATATATGTTTTTTAATCAAATAACTTATTTTTAGTTTAAGCGGTTGTTATGAACTTAGTTTTTAACATTTTATCATTTTATTTCGTGCAGATAGCGTTCACATAATGAAATATGATTTTTAGATCATTCGAGAGCAGCTTCTTAAATTTGAAACTGTGGATTATGTGTAAGTAAATTTTTTCTGGTTACGATTTATCTACCTCAGAGGACTTACCAAACTACACCCATTCTAACAACACACCAGTCTTTTCCAAAAAGGAGGAATATGATCGAAGTCTGCTATCCTCAGAACCGAATGATCGTCTCCTAAGGAGCATTGGGTTAATTAGTCAGTCTCTTTAAGTCAACACAGATGAAAAAAAATAGTTGTAAAAGGTCTTTGAGAAAAGATAATGTAACCGGCGAAGCTGCGGGAGGTAGAGCTGAAACGAGATGAAACCATGACGACTGAAAGAACTTTGCGGGGGCATTTCCTTATGACTTCTTGATCTTCAATTAGAGAGCGAATGGTTATGATGATGATGATGATGATGATGAAGACTCATTGTATATTCATTAAAAAGGAATCATAATATGCCATAAATAAATAAATATTATTCCTAGTATTGCATAGATTGATCAAAGTATATGCTATCTATTAGTTGATTAATATCGAAAAAAAAAATGATTGAAATCAAATGTCTCCTGCACTCGAGCAAGTCTCTATTTGGTCTCATCCCTTGGCGCATCGCAAACTCTGCCATTTTGAAGGCTTCCTGAAAGGTTTGCCAAGCGGCGGTTTGAGTAGAAAACAAATAAAAGTTATAACTCCGGCCCCGAGAGCCCTTCTAACTTTCTACTTTTCATTTATTAGCGGGGGGGGGAAAGTCAAGGTATCTGTCGAGACAAGGAGAGCTTCCGTCTTCAAGAATGTTTGGACAATATTGCATTTTAATTAATTCTACTAAAAACCCCGGCTTAAAATCATAATTAACTTTCGTTCGCAATCTCTATTTAAATATTCAACAAACAGCATTTTGCATACCTACGAGTATATCTTGTTTAGAATGCAGAATATATTTAAAAAAAAAAAATGGGACAAAGTTAAATACTTATTATTTATTATAAAAATGTTTAAGTTTGAAAAAACAAATAAAAACCTTCCGCATATACTGAAGTTTTGAGTTTTTAGCTTCCTGTTTAATTATATTCGTATTTCATTATTATAGAACGGTATGTAATTTTACTTTTTTTTTATGTAAACGCATGCAGGAGAGCACAACCGGTCAAGACCAGTGCACTCTATGACGCTCAGCCAGGGAGGCTGGACGCTGCATGCGGGTAACGTGTGTTGTGTTCGTGTTTGTGTGTGGGTTGGGGAGATTGCAAGTGTATATTTATCTGTTTCTCAACACAGACGCTGGAAGAGCATTCCATAGCTTACCGGTGGCATTAAGGAAGGAACTTTGGAAGCTGCCAGTTCTTGGTCGACATATATTAACCGTGTATGGATGTTCGGCAAGTGTAAGACGAGTTTGTCGGCTGTGAGTGGGTGCAGGAGGAATTAGTTCTTTATGTTCCGAAGAGCAGCGACCGTGGTAATAACGGTAGAAAAGACTAAGAGAACCAACCTTACGTCTGTGTTCCATTGATTGTAGATTAGACGTAAGGGTGTCATTTTTTATCAAACGAATTGCTCTTCTTTGAACTAAGTCAATTATGTTTAGAAGGTATTTTGGGGCTCCAATCCAAAGGTGACTGCCGTATTCAAGGATAGGTCGGATTTGTCCTTTATATAGAAGAAGAAGTTGTTTATCGTTGAAATACCGACGTGATCTATATAATACACCTAGTTTTTTGGAAGCGAGACCAACTACATGAATAATTCCAAATTTTCTCCGTATTTATTAATATGCTTCAATGTCTTACGTATAACACAAGCTACTCATTTTGTTCGTTGTAAATACAGACTTTGAAAGTTTCTGTTTTTTTCGCATTTTTTTCTTCATCCTACGATGCAGTTTAGTTTATTTATTAAACAACATTGTAAAAAATTAATAAATAAATGTTTATCTATATATTTAATAATATCGACGTCTTTGAGTTTTATGTTTAAGGCAGCGTGTTCTCTTGTATGGCTTGGGTTCTAACGTCTTAGCAGTACTTCCTCATGTATGGAAAGTTCCGCTTACGTCAAAGAGAGAGATATCTAAATTACATCACGTAGATCGGCACCGAGAATCAGCGCTTATCTGTCGACTCAATTCACAAAAGTCACATTGGGTTTTGTGGGGCGGGATTTTGCTGTATTGGATAATTTTGTTTTGACGTCCGAACTTATTTTTTATGTTTATATTAATCATTAGCGAGCAAAGCTTACCAATTATAAACCACATAAAATATAAAAGTTTTTTTTATTGAAAATTAACAAAAAGTAAAGGGCTACTTTTATTATTGTTTGGTTTTTACTTTGCTTCAATATTGTGTTCGTTTAAAGTATAAAATTGAATTATGAAACTGCGAAAGAACTATGAAAACAAAAATGCAGTTTTCAAGTATGTGATTAAACAATCCGCAATTGAATCATAATTAAACAAAGTAAGTAATCTATGTGCTCGTAAATAAATATAATCAATATAATCAATTCATAAATACAAATATTTTCGGTGCTTAATACTCAGTTGTTAAATCCTTTTTATGTTTAGTTGCTCATATTCAAAATGAAAAAGCGTCTATATTCGAAACTAAGTAGTTAATTAATAAGACAGCTCAAAAAAACCGGGAGTGTTTTTTTATGGCAGATTATTTGTAATTATTAACTAAATTCATCTGGTACGTTACTTGTTTTGAAATTAAAGATACCTCTTATTTAAATACATATTAATTTTAAACATAATAATTAAAATAATTATATTTATACAAACATGTACATATATAAAAATGGTAATTTTATCAATTTTTAAATAATTCAGAAAGACTTTAAACAATAAATTAATGAAAACTTTATATTTATACTTTAAATTGTAACTAAGTGCGTTCTATTTTCATACGGAAACATTGCTTTGAATATCCATTAGTGAAATTACAGTGTCAAGATAAACTCAGACATTCTCGTATTTAAATGAAATTTTATGGAAAACTTCTGTTTTAATATTGACTTATTAAAGAAGATGTCTTAACTTGTACATAAAAAATTAACCACTCCCTTCAAATGTTAATCAATTTATCTGATGAACGGGTATTTTTTTTTAAGAACATACCTTCTATTTCTTAAAAAAAACTGTCATGTAATTCCTTTATATGTTATTCTACAGTAGTTTACTAAGTATAACGTCTTCACTTCTAAGATTTAAACATGTGTTAATACTTTTTAAAATTAAGTAATTCATATTTAAGATTATTGTTGATTTTCGCTGAAAAATATTGCAATGTATGTGTCTATCCTACTATTATCTATTTTTTGGATAAAGAATAACAAAAAAATAGGCAAATTGTGCTAAAGAGATAGAAAAGAAAATTAATTCCAAGCAATTGTATGATAATCGAAAAATGTCGTGAGCTCTAAATAAGTGTAGTGATATATTTCATCAACTATTAAAAAGTATATTAATGTGTTAAATGGTTATTAATCTGGTACATGTAATATAACATAAAATAGTACATTCTGAGAAGTTTATAAACACATTGTAAATATGATTAAAACACTGAACCGGAATACTTCTACAATAGTAACTACAAAATAACAAATATTGTATTTTTATTGCTTAGTAATTCGTCGTTGAGACTCAAAACATAATATTCAAAAGTAACAAAATAAAAGTAGCAGGCATATTAATAATTAAATGTTTTAAAAAATAATTTTTCATATAGTTACAAGTGTTTTGATTTTCTTTTAAATATATTTCTTAATATCTGAGACGGAGTACATCAAGTTTTTTTAAAAAAAGCTAGCGCACTACTTAATGGAAGCGTGGAAAGCAATAAACGGTACACAACTTGCTCTTCACAATGCAGATAATGACCCTCGATACTTTCCTATGAGGACCCTTTGAGCATCCTGAATCCCTCTTTCATGATCAACCCCTACAGGCATTCTTCAAAACAATGCAAGCAAAGTACTGCATTCGATCTTTGAAAAACTTCATTCAAGCTTTTGTATCACGTGACATACGAGTATAATAAAATTTAATAAATATACAAACTTTTCGAATACATCAATGGAGTTATTGATAATTTTAAATACATAATAAGGCATTTTTTTCCAAATATTTATGCACTATTTATTAATTCATATTCTACAATTGATTACAAAAAAATCGAATAATAAGGCACATTCAAATGAAGACAAGTCACATTTTAAGAAATGTCGTATTTAAATGGAGTTGTTATTTGCATACTTTAATTTAGTAACCTTTTTATTCAAAATTATTATTAATACTGAAAAAATACAGAGCCCATAAACATTAATCTTTTAATGTTAAATGATATAAACGTTTTAAAAGCAAGTAGAGAGAGCGAGAGTACAACGAGTATTCTAAGATGTAATTTAAACTTTTTTATTTACTTATATTTTTAAATCGATTGAAGAATGAGTTTTCTTTTTGTATTTAAAAATAATTTTATGGCATCTTAACTGATTAATTTAATCTGTTTTAATAAATATACACACTGTACAAAATAAAACTCCTTATTGTCAACGCACGATAGCTTTCACAAAAGCTTTTAAAATTTCACAAAAAAATAATGAAAAGTAATACAAACGTGAAATTAAAACTAAAAATCGAAACAAAAATCTTGAAACTACCGTAAATTCTATACAAACTGCTTAATAACAATACTATTTATTTAACAACCTTCAGATTTAATTTGTTACATTCTTCAAAAAGTCTTACAAATTTTGATTCTGAAAGGCTTATTTATAAAGTCCTTTAGTTTATTCGGCTCAATTTTGATTATATTTATCACTGCTATATTAACATCAATTTAAGTCTCGATATTATCAAATCCTCGTATAGAAATTCACGTGCGGCTGATTTTTTGACAGGACATTAGTATAAAAGTAGCGTAAACTGAACATTTTGGAAGAGCCTTTGACAGCTGCCCGCGTGTCATCCACAGACGCGAGTAAAGCCTTCCAATTGAGTTCAGCACATTTTATCGCTCGGTGATATCAAAAATTTATTTCATTGCCTCACATATCTCACCACGCAGAGAAAAGAATTTAATGTTAATGTACGTATTGTCAAATACACTCAATTATATTCAATATCCAGAACATGTTGAATTGAATTGTTATTTTTGCTCAAGTAAGTAATTTCTTCGTTTTGCATTTATCTTATAGTAAAGTTATAGAATTTGTGTTCAGAATAAAAATTATTATGATGTACACGATTTGAAAAAAACAAAAAAAGTGATTAAATATGTGAACAATAAGTAATTCCGAAGAATTAAAAATGAATGCCTTATAATAGGTCCGCTATCTAACGTTTTTTTTTCAACTAGTGCTTATTTCGTGTTTGGTAACACTTAGCTCATGGCTGATTTGACAGATAATTAGTTTTATCTTTCCGCTAAGCGAATATGGTTAGGTATACGCTTGAACAACGCTGGGAAATATTGCGACATTACTTTGAAAATCATGGTAATGTTGCAGAATGTGTGTGAAAATTTTTTTGGAACAAGAGAAAATGATTCATGTTTTTTATCTTGTGAAAAAGTAAAAGAAACTGGCATGCCGATAAAAGCGTGAAAAGCCAAAAACAGTCTCGAGAAGTTGTTTTATTAAAGGACCACATGTTTCGTCGGCCATGTTGAACGAATTTTTGTTCACAAAAAGTGAAGAGGAGGATTGCAACATTCAATAATATAAATCGATGTTTTGCACCCGTTTAAAAAAAAAAAAGTTATTTGGCGGACCCTTTATATAGATTACTAATTCATATTTTCAATTGATAGTTTTTGGTTGAATTCCATAACATCAAAATATTTTTTTTGAAAAAAAACCATATTTTTTATTAAATGACATGCCTTAAGTTCGGTGGCCCATTCTCAAGTTGTTTTATTATAGGACCACATGTTTTGGCTACGTTGGGTAGCCATTTTCAATAATATAATTTGTACGTTTTAAAAAATATCAAAGCCATAAAAACCATTTTTAATTATTTGTGTAATTTTGTATTTTGCTTTACGAAACAAGTAACGAAATATTTTATATTTAAATTGAAAAAACGAATTTACTTCTCTCGTTTTTTCGCGTTTACAATTTACAAGGAAGCCTTGAATAACCGTCTAATTTAACATCAGGCATTCGCGTTTAAAAATAGAATTACTTAAAAGCCTGTCCGATCCTAATTCGCCATTTTCATTTTTCACTTTCAAACTAAGCGATGTTTTGAAAGGTGCAGAAAAGTTCCGTGAGACGGCGCAAATCAGAACAAATGGCCGATACGGGGTCGTGGACTACCCCCAAAGCCTGGGGTACATTAATTCTTTCATTAGCTTCTACCAGGGAAGCAGGAGGCCTGGCCAGGGTCGACGGAATGAAGGTAGGGTAATTTTCACCCCTCTGCTGTTTGTTCGTTTTGTTTTGGGTTTGTTTGATAATAATTTCCAACACAACATTATTACAATCATAATATCATATTTTAAAAGATGGTAATGAACAAATATTTTGGAAGGTTTTAGAGCAAAGCTGAAATAGGAGTTATAAAATAATTAAATGATTTTATTTAAGTAAGCGTAATATGAATTAAATTCACATTGTTGTTTTTCTACATTCATATAAATAAAATATTACAAAATTTAATAATATTATCTGATTTACATTTTTATTAAAATCAATTTAAAGTATAAATTTTTTTTCATAATCTAAAGCCCTGTGTAGTTTTTTATCTGAAAACAAACCAGTAAAATGAATATTCGGTGGATACATGAACCAGCAATATTTCTATACGAAAAGAAGCAGGTGGAAGGGATAATTTACATAGTAGCAACCAAAAATCGGTTAAAACGTTGGCCAAAAACCAAAGTAAGCCAATAATATCACTAATATACCTGCATGGTTTGGTTTCTGCAAGTTGGAAAAAACTAATGACAATCAAAGAAAAAGACTGTCATATATGTACCTCGTATCCATGTATAATTATATGGATATGGCTCATCTACAATATTTTGTAGATAAACCGTTCATGAAATGAGTACGACGTTTCTTTAATTATCTTCCTTTTGTTAAATTCTGTATAAAGTGAAAAATAAATTATCTTATATACCGTCATCTCATATGCTATTCAATTTAAAAAAATCACCCAGCATATTGCATCACATGAAAAGAAAAGTCCAAGGGAGCTCCAAATGCCGAGAGCGAAAGTTAAATATTCAAAAAGAAAAATTCACACCTCAGTTCTTGCAGGAAATCATAAACGCAAATCGCACTTCCGTTTCAGTGACCTTTCAGGGCGGGTGGCAGAGGGATAATGCAAAGTAAACCTGCGAAGGTTCTTGCAATAGGCTTTCGCTCAGGTGGGACTGAAAGCTCCGCAGGATGCGAGGGAGCTTTCCTCTAAAGAAATGCGCTTTTCACATTCCTTCATTTCTCATTACTTTATTTCCGTTTCGCGCTTACTTTCTGACGCGTGAAGAAATTTGCATTTTTAATTCGAGGGGAGAAAGTCGTGTATTTGAAATTTAAAATGTGTTTTCTCCTTGACGGCATTTTATTGCTTTCGGTTGGAATTTCAAACATAAAATGTGGTCTCGTAATTTAAGGATTTGTGTTTTACGAGTGATCCCCGAATTTAAAAATCAACTTGATAAAAGAATACACAAATGAAAAATGACCATTAATTTTTTGAAATTAAATAAAAATCAAATGATAATCATCATCAGCCTGTATCCGTCCACTGTTGAACATAAGCCTCCCGCATGAGTCTCCATCCTCTTTGATCCTCCGCCTTCCGCATCCAGGTCACTCTCGCTATTCATCTTATGTCGTCAGTGCATCTTGCAGGGGGTCGACCAAAACTTCGTTTGCCAATTCCTGGACGCCATTCCAATACTATTCTTCCCCATCGGCTGTCGTCTCTTCCACAGATATGTCCTGCCCGTTTTCACTTGAGTGTGCCTATTCGTTGGGTAGTATCCACTACTTGAGTACTTCTGCGTATTTTCTCGTTTCGGATTCTATCTTTTAGCGACACTGTGCTTGGAGTCTCTCCATAGCACGCTTGGTGATCTTTATTTTATGGGTAAGACTTGCTGTCAGATTCCACGTCTCTGCGCCATAAGTTAAAACAGGGATGATGCATTGGTTAGTTTTAAAACATTACGGAATTTTCGCTTTAAAAATGTACTTTAGTTTTCCAAATGCCGCCCATCCCAGTTTTAAACGCCTGTCGATTTCTATTGAGAAGTTGCTTCGTCCTAGTCGTATTACTTGTCCCAGATAGGTTTAGTCGCTTACAATTTCTATTTGTGTTTCTCCAATGGAAATAACGTCAATAATAACTTTCTGATATGATGAATTAATGATAATTTTCTTAAGATAAAAATTGTATACATAACAGAGACAAAACTGCGTTATAGTTGTATAGTTCAACATATATGTTTTTCTATCGACGATTATCACCTGATAATTGTCAGGTTGAGCCAAAATTTAAGGTCAAATGGTCTAGGCTTTGAGAACGTCGGACTAATCATCTGATCTTCTTTAAAAACGTTTAAAAAATCACCCTAAAATATCCCACAGATACTACAACTATCGTGACTTTAGGTCTACAGACTTCTGCCCTTAAGGTCGTTGAAAATGACATATGTTCTCAAGTGGATCTTTGGGTACAAATATATTTGGTACGAGCTATAAACAACGGCAACTGACGGAACTGAGTAGCTGCAATTTGTGCTGACCATATTTTTTAGATATGGAATGAAAATGAAAATAAAAAATAAATCCCTTTGCATGGTTAAATATAATATATTGTGAGCTTTATTTACTATTAAAAATGCTATCTAAAATATCCTGCGCAGCACGGTATTAAAAATAAACAAGAAAACGTCAAAAAATTAAACGTATTTTCAGCGAAGCGCATTTTAGTAAAAGGCTACATTATATGGAAGCCCATCGATTCGCATAAATAACGACGAAACGAATCTGCCCGGCCCAAAGTAATATTTTCATTCGTCCGTATAACGTAGGTTCCGTAATGAAGAACCGATCGTTGCGCAAGCAGATAAAGCTCTTGGCCGAAGCTTCCTTCCGGCCGTGAATACCGCATAAACATCCGGTCAGTCTATTGTTTCGCCTTCCGTTCCATATCCGTTTCCAGCACACTTGCTCGAGATTCTCTCTACGGTCAGAGCGACTATTAAAAAAAACAATGGATATTTTTAATTAATTAAGCTTCAAAGTTTTGTAATTAATTCGCTATGTCCATTAATCTGGGACAATTTCATTAGCTCACGAAGTACCTTTTCTCTGTCCTATTATTTAATAATGGCATTTTACATTAATTTATTATTAAAGTAATGACCCGAAAAAGTTTACCTATTATAATGAAAGCTTTAGGTTACTTAAATATAAACATTTTAACGTTAGATTAAACCAAATTATTTAATTAATTTAACGTCACCACAAATTTCGCAGTCAGTTGCCGTTATTTTTGACTCAAGTCATCTTTGAACGCAACTTCACTAGTATGGATGTAGTTTTGCTAATGATGGGCTCAAAAACGAGATTTCGGAGGCTTAAATAAAAAGCAGCTGAGTATTACGGCAAATGGACTCTTGTTGACCATTTGGTACTCTAAAGCGGCTCAGCCTTTTTTTTTACCTCAATCACTTATTCAAAAACGATTCTCAATATTGTTGAATTACAAAGCTCGGACAAAAAGCACGTGTTTTAAGGTAGTATAATTGTTGGTAATTAATACAATTTTAATATTACTTTTATATCTCCATAACAAAATTAATGTTTTAAAAATATAGTCCTTTTTTACTAGGCATTTTATAAGCAGATCATAACGATAATTTAGTAAACTGATAATTTATAGGTCAGTATGCATAGTTTTTATTAAAATATTATTCTAAAATAATCTCAACAAAAATTTCTTAGACAATAAATTTATTTTTCAAAAATTAAACTAAAAGAACTTTGGCTTAGCCTGTTATATACTTCCATGTGTGCAGCGAGAGCCCCAAAGTTTGTGAGATGTTTCCAATTTAGAGACTCCAAGAGCTTATCGAGGCGTAGCAAAACGTCGCCTGAGTGCATTCAACATCTGAGACATGCAGATTCAAGAAAGAGCATTATTACATAGCTACACTTAAATAATATGCCAAATTCAATCTTACTTTAAAATATTTTTTAAATTCTACTTCAAATCTGTTTCCTGGACTAAATGATACCAATTAAATGCCACGATAGAGTTCTGATATTTGTTATTATATTTGCCTTTTTTATCTCTGTACTTGGTGCTCTATTAAGTATGTAATAATACAATGCATAGTTTTAGATGGCTTTAAGAACCAGAACTGGTGGCAAGAAATCATTTGTAGTAACAAAATCATATTTCAGAGCTTGTTCATTAGCATTTTTAAGAAGTTGTAAATCTCGAAACTCTTGAAAACTTAGTAATAAATTTAATACTTTAATATATTTTTATGATTCGATTAAAAATTGGAAGACGTATGCTTAGTTTATAACAATAAAAAATATTTTTTATTTCACATTCACAATCATCACCATGCATGCAACCCTAACAGAACATAGAACATCACAAACTACCACTGTCCTTGCAGCATCCGTTCATTCTGTGTGAAGTTCCCGACAATAAGCCCAAAATATGGCTGGGGAGAAAAAAAAATCCAGGTATAGTTTGAAGTGTTCTGCGATATTTGAAGTAAATTTTCTAACCAGAAACCACTTCGTCTCTTACCTAATTGTAGTGTAGAATGCTGTTTTGACTGCTTTTTCATTACATCACTCCTTACAAAGTCAAGCCATTATACCTCCAGTATTCCACACATGCATTTGATGGTTTTGGAAATGTGCTAAGATTTTTATTCACTTACGTTTTAAGCCTGAAATTCGGTATCATAGAAATGGACTTAATAGCCGAATCCCAGATTTGATCATCATCATCATCAGCCTGTGTCCGTCCAGTGTTGAACGTAGGCCTCCCGAGTCTCATCCCGCTATTCTTCTTATGTCATCAGTCCATCTTGTAGGGGGTCGGCCAATGCATTGTTTGTCAGTTCTTGGGCGCATTCCAATACTTTTCTTCCCCATCGACCGTCGTCTCTTCGACAGATAAGTCCTGCCCACTGCCACTTGAGTGTGCCTATTCGTTGGGTAGCATCCACTATTTCAGTTCTTCTGAGTATTTCCTCGTTTCGAATTCTATCTTTTAGCAACACCCCGAGCATGGATCTCTCCATAGCACGCTGGGTGAACTTTATTTTTTTTTCGGCCAATTTTGTTCGACGCTTCATTGAGGTCGTAGAGCATGTCTTAAAGCTTGTTAGGTGATTCGGCTATAAGCACTATGTCATCTGCAAATTGGAGGTGAGAAATGTACTCTCCGTTAATGTTTATTCCACATTTTGTCCAGGTTAGCAGATTTGATACCGGTAAATAAAATTTATAAAATAAATACATGTTTTAAAAATATTTGTCTTTAAAATATACGTAATTTATGATCATGAATGGCGAGTACGAGTATTCGTTTGCTTCACTCAGGGTGCACCTTTAGCACCTGACAGCGCGCTCTTCCGAACCAAATAACTCAGCGGCTGCCCTACACACGACATTTGCGCACCTACAGCATTGTTACCAGGAGAGGGCACAGGCGGAACCTGAACACGTATGACGTCCTTATAAATCAAGAAGTAATTCATATTATGAGTAAAAGAGTATATCAATCATCAATAGCCTATCAAATCTACATTACTTAAGTAACAGGTTAAAATCACTTAGATTTTTTTTTAATCTATAAGATTATAACAACCATGTGTATACATACCAACAATATCATAAGTGTATGTAAATCACCTTTGTATAATTTTTTTTTTATGTAAACGCATGCAGGAGAGCACACCCGGTCAAGACCAGTGCACTCTATGACGCTCAGCCAGGGAGGCTGGACTCTGCATGCGGGAAACGTGTGTTGTGTTCTTATTTGTGTGTGGGTTGGGGAGATTGCAAGTGTATATTTATCTGTTTCTTGAAGAGATCCAGATTGTAGGAAGGAGGAAACACAGACGCTGGAAGAGCATTCTATAACTTACCGGTGGCATTAAGAAAGGAACTTTGGAAGCAGCCATTTCTTGGTCGACATATATTAACCGTGTATGGATGTTCGGCAAGTATAAGACGAGTTTGTCGGCTGTGAGTGGGTGCAGGAGGAATTAGTTCTTTAAGTTCCGAAGAGCAGCGACCGTGGTAATAACGGTAGAAAAGACTAAGAGAACCAATCTAACGTCTGTGTTCCATTGATTGTAGATTAGACGTAAAGGTGTCATTTTTTATCAAACGAATTGCTCTTCTTTGAACTGAGTCAATTAAGTTTAGAAGGTATTTTGGGGCTCCAATCTAAAGGTGACTGCCGTATTCAAGGATAGGTCGGATTTGTCCTTAATATAGAAGAAGAAGTTGTTTATCGTTGAAATACCGACGTGATCTATATAATACACCTAGTTTTTTGGAAGCGAGACCGGCTTTACACTTAATTGACTCGTAATATTTGACATAATTCGATATTGATAATCCAAGTATGTTGATGGAGCTTGCTTTCAGAAGAGACCAACCGTTGAAATATACAGGATCCATAGCAGTCTTCTTGGTGGAGAAAGTACATGATTGGGTTTTTAAAATGTTGAAACTGACGAGGTTGAGGTCGCCCCATCGTGAAACCCTTTTAAGAGACATGTTCATCTTCTCCACCAGAAATTCCCTAGCAGCAGATAGTTCCGAATGTTACGGAGGTTTATGGAAGATTATACTCTCATGGACAGTGCTGTCGTCGGCATAACAGTGAATGTTTGCGCATTGAATCAAATCATTCACATGCAGAAGGAAAAGAGTGGGCGACATCACAGAGCCCTGTGGAACTCCTGAATTGATTTTATGGCAGGAAGAAGAAAATCCAACTACGACAGTGATGATGCTTTGATCACTCAAGAAGTTTTCAATCCAGGAGCACAGGGAGGGAGTTAGTCCATAAGACGGTAATTTATTCACCAGACCGCGATGCCAGACTCTATCGAACGCCTTGGAGATATCCAGGGCAACAGCTTGCGTTTCTCCAAAGCATTCGACGGATTTCCCCCAAACATCCCCACAGGGTTATTATTATTGTTATATTAGTATTTGTATAGCGCTCTTTTATGACCGAATGATCATTCCAAAAGCGCTTCTTTGCCTCTCTGAGTAATAAGGTAGGTCTTGAGTCTGCTTCTTGAAGGATGCCTCCTGAAGGGTTCTCACTTGGGACCGATATTTTTTTTTATTCATTAACAATATAATGTTTTCATTGAATGATGTTTTTTTAAACTCAATGGTGACATTAAATTTAAAAAAAACATGGAGTACTTGAGGATTGAGCGATTATTCTGGATAATTTAAATATATTGTCTTCATGGTGTAATGTAAATGACCAGTAATTGAACGCAATTATATTTTCATTCAATACAATCAGCAAAATAAAAATAATAAAAACTCAATGGATAACATAAGTGGCTGAACAGTTCCCAAAAATAATAACATAGTATTGATTCTCAATTTTATTTATTTTAAGTTTTTTTTATATCTTACAATTGCTTACAACGCAATTTCTGAAGTTTATCTGCACTAAGGTATTTTACTGATCATACTTGATATTTGTAATAAAGTTATAAAGCTACATGGTTTTATTTATGAACGATAAAAATATAGACTCTTTAAATTTCTAACAAAATGATATGAATACAAATTTACATCAAATATCTCTCATCAATTTGTGAAGAAAAAGATACGGCATATGCTGGAATTCAAACCACGAACTATGCACCTCAGTTCTGTTCTATGCCCAGCGCAATTGACCGTGACTATTCTCTGTGTTGTATGTATATATTAATTTATTGAAATATTGGTAAAGATTAATTATCTATGAATGATTAGAGTAAAGAAAAATATTTTAATAAAATTAAAATAAACCGAACAGTATTTCAAATTCATCACCAGTCATTATATTTAGCAAGAAACGTTCATAAAAATATAATGTTATGAATACAGCATAAATATTTTTGTTTACGGAAATCGTAATATTCTTTTCTAACAACACATTTGAATTATAAAATAACGTTTTATGAATTATGTCATAATAATATTTCTTATTGAATATAACAAAGTATTTTATTTATTAACCGAAACATTGAATATATTTTTAAAATAACTTTTTTATGATTGAAAACAAATAATTTAAATTTATTTTGTTATTTGTAAGATATATTTTATCTGCTGTTTTCATAGTTACTTCCTTGCCCTGGGGCATAAAGCAGGCATCATGTGACAAGGCAGCAAATCTGCCGTTGAAATTTCAAAGCGTCTTAAAAATATGAATTTCACATAAAACGGCTCGGAGGGATATTTTTTGCTTTGTGAAGACTCGACAATACGATCGTGAAGGTTACGTATAAATAGATATCACGGCACTCCCCTTACACTTTAACTAATAAACTGTCATTCACTCGTATTACGCTCATCCAGTCCATATTTTCAATGAAGAAATTTTCCTTAACTATACTATGATAATTATAACAAGTTAAATTGTAGATATACTGTTGGATAACGCTTTGTATTGAAAGTAATAAAATGCTGAATTGGTTTGGCAGTTAACAATCAATCATTTTGATTAAAGAATTATAGAAATATCACAATGAAAATGTATTTACGTGGATATTATCTTCCATTTCATTGTCGGATTGTTTTTTTTCAACAACATTATTGAATCGTTATTTTGACATATATATTTAAAATAATAATATATCTATATATATAGCTACATCTATCGTACGATGATAACAATAATAAAAATACTAGTTTCAACGCGAGTCGGTCTAGGCATAGCAATGGCCCAGTTGGCTGAGCGGTATGAATACCTGATTGGCATAGTTGGTTTCTATCAAGGTCCGCGGTTCGCATCCCGCTTCTGCCGTTATTTTTGTGCCTGGATTGACGCGATGAAAAAAGAATTTTATGTATAGTATATGTATATTTAATTAATAACAATATTGTGATATAGTCAATGATCTATAAAAGTAGCTTAGAATATTGAAATAATAAAATAATATTCTAATAAAAATTAAAAAAAATCATTAAATAATTCGTTATTTCACGTTGTGTTAACGAGAAAGTTTTCTTAAAAGTATTTGTTTTAGTTGTACAAATAAACAAAATACTATTTTTTCAATTCAAAACACCTCATGAAACGCACAAATAAAACCTAATCCAATTGCAAAAAAAATAACTTTTCAATTCAGTTTCAAACATCAAGTCTTTCACGGGGCTCTCAACAAAATAATAATTTCGCATTTTCAGTTATTGTCTTTCGCTGAACACCAGCAACTGTCTAGGCAGGGGTGTCGAAGGGAGGCCCGGGAGCCGGCTGCATACGAATGGCCCATCAGCTGCAGCGGTTGCCCTCCCCTGGACCGTCTCCTATTGTTTTATCCTTCTTTGATGCCCTTACTGAAGATTAAATCTTTCACGCCGTCTAATCTTCACGTCGTATCGCTTTTCGTAGAGAGAGAGAGCTTTACCTCGAGAGCTTTCTTCACAAATAAAGGGCCAAAGAACAAGAATCAATACCTGACATCACAGAAGCTCCGCAATCCTAAAGTAATACAGATAAAACTCCAATGCCTCCTGAGTAAGAACGAGTGGTATTTGAAGTGAACCTTAATCGTACGATTAATCTCCCTATCTTTGAACTTAATGTTACTTATTTACATACTTGAACCATCTATAAATGTTGAATATTTTGCAAATTTCTTGTATTTATGAGAGTATGATGTAACATTAGGGCTGTTAACTGACTATATTTTTTTAATAAGTAAAAAAATAACTTATTAAAAATATTGAAGTATGACATTTCATAAAATTACGCCAATTTATAATATAATATTTTCTTCGGTGATGAGTTGCATAACTAAATTTTTCATTTAAAATTACAACATAACCATAATTTGTTGTTTCATAATTTTTTTAAGTAATTTATAAATATGAAAAATGTGTCTTATTTTTAGGCGTCACTCCTACACTAACCTTCCTTATTCAATACCATTTCTACATTATTTAAGCAATTTTAAAAATTCTTGAAAATACATCCAAAGTTTAATTTGGATCATGAAAAAAATTATTACACTAATGATAAAATCACAGCTGACCCTTTATTGTTAAGGGAGTTTATTAAATGATTTTTGTTAAGCGAAAACCCTAATTAAAACTCACAAACTGTAACGTTGGGACCCAGTAATTATAGAAATCACTACATTTCCGTGCTTGGAGAACAAAGATTTAATTATTTTTAACTCCCTAACTTGGGCCGTGAAAAAACTATATTTAAACATAATTATGTAGTAGGTTTTCATTGTACCGTGAAAAAATCTCTTCCAGACGTATACGTAGAGAAGGAAATTGAAAAACTCCAGTTAAAAACAATTGCTTTTGGAGCGGAAATTACTTCAGGCTAATGGAAGAGGAGGAAATTAAGGACACCGGAGATATCGGAAGGTTTAAAAAGGCAAGCGACATTGGTTTTCATTTTCAGTATCGTCGTGTGTTCGTTAATCATTTTGACACAAAAATACAAGCTTAAGCTGCTACAAGCGCTTCTTTCTAGTAATTTCTGTAAACCTAACTGAATATCAATATTGGTTTACAAATTTTAAAATACAAACTTTTTACGTATTTATCTAAATAATCAAAATAATACGTAGTTCATAAAGAGTTAGTTACATGTCATTTTATATTTTATGATATTCATATACTTACTCTTATTTCTTACTTTTTCATTCTTTACTGAGCATTCTTGCGCCATTAATATAGTCTATTTTGTTAATTTCATATTTTAAATTTATTAAAAAAAAAAACTTATAATCATTTGATTTTTAAATATGTAACATAAAATAAAACTAAAAATTAATAATGCAAGTACACGATATTGGCTATGTTGTTAAAAGCCAACCACCACCACTCTAATTGATTCGTAAGCCAAGACTTTTAAAACTCTCGTCATTTTCAATAGTCTGACCGTCATTCTTGAGTGATTTAGCTAAATCACATCACAACAAATGCTGTTATAAAGCAACAGGGTTTCTTGTATTAATTCGTATGCCCATTTGAATAGAGTTGCTTGCAAACTTCGATAAAGTCGTGCAGATCTGTAATCAACTGTTTTATAATCAGCGTACTCTAGGTCAAACACATTGATGAGAGACGTTCACTACCACTCCTCAATCTGGTTATATTAACTTGCGCAAGATAAAGTACATAACAGGGGTAAAGTGAAACAAAAATTGCACGATCGCTTATCACATTCACTTAAATTTGGGCTTAAAAATGTTTTAGTACTTGAAATTAACGATATTAGGTACAAGGAATAAATTATTTTGGGAAAACATGTGAAACATTGCAAGTTATAATAAATGTTTATTATTTGGGTAAATATTTAGGTTCTACCTATATTTTATCAGGTATATTTACATTGACAGGAAGCTGTGATGAATGCTCTCATAAAGCAGCCGTACAATATTCTAATTATGCTTGGTAAAGTAGAAATTACCTTAAAACCTCTTTATTTCGAAGCATATATTTTATTTTTCAGTAGCTTGGTGTCTCGATATAAATGATATAACACAATTATTTATTATTAAATACTTTGCAAAGTGGCGCCCTGACATCTTGCGGCCTTCAGCGGAACTATCACCGACGTGGAATGTCCCAACGATAATAATTTGTATTTCGTAACGACGTTGTATTCTCATTCGCGAGTCTCAAAGAAGGATTAGTCGAACAATGCTGCATCATTAATCACCGGCAGTTGGTAGGAGGCAAAGCGGGGGCTGGTAAGAGGAAACGCAGTGTCTCTGAATCTTTTTTTTTCATGAAAATCTAGTGTAATCAGTCGCATCAGTCAAACCAAAATATTCTCAAAATTTTAATTTTGGTCTAAGAACTTTGCCTTACCTTATTTCAATTAAAAAGTGAGTCCCTTTATAGGACAGTGGCAAATATAAATAGCACGACAAATAAATGCCATTTTCATTTTTAATTTTGATCTAAAATAATTTTTGTGAACTTTTTTTATGAAGCATGTAGACAATGTTCAATACGTGTATCACTTTTATACAAGTTTAAACTTGTCGCGTGCGTTACGACAACAATAAAGAAAAGTGGTAAACATTTTTGCCACCGTGCTTTTGTGCACCTGACTTTGCAGTGTATTGAAGTGTTTCAACTTGCCTCCAGGATTTTTTCGTTTCCAGAACGTCTTTAGAATGAAAACTATTAAATCATATAATATTTTGATGATAAATTGGTTTTATTTAATATAAATCATTTTACATTTACATTTAATTATAATAAACTTAGTAGTCAATATATTTGCCACGGTGCATGCACACGCATATGTTTTCTTAAACGTAAGGTGGCATTATATTTGACCACCCCATGGAGCTTTATACAAGTAACTATTTTTTATTTATTTTTTCTTGCTCCGTAGACTGATGTTAATTTAATTTAATTTAGTTTTTATTAAAAATCAACAAAAAAAATTTATGCCCTATAAAGGGTTAAGGCTTAACACTTTACAACCTGTCATAAATATAACGTTTTATAATAAAATATATCTTGTAGCATTGGTATATCTACGTCAACTGTTATTTTTAAAAAATAGAAGACAATGGGGAAATATGTTTTTTTTTGTCTATGTCCGACGATCTGTTTCTAATATGGTAATGTTTGCGTGTTATTTTGTTTTTCGCTCTTCCTTAAATAAATATATATTTCAGCACAAAATTTTCTATATGCCATACAAAAAAGTAATTTAAATCTTGCTAATGTTGAGATTTTTATTAAAAAAAGATGCCGAGTGGAATATTGAGACTCGGCATAAAAAATCATGTGTTACATTAACATCCATTCATATTAGGAATAATAATAATGTTTTAGTATCGACAGAAACACTTTTACCAGTCGGCTTATTTACTATATTATGTTAGAGTTATGAAGCTGACCGCATAATTCAGAGTCATCTTTATGATCTCCCCACTTGTCACAGCACTAAAATAATATGAATGTTATGACTGCTGCGTCGGTCGAGTCCCCATAAATTAATTTCAGTGTGTCACGTGGCGCATTTTGAAAATCGCTGACCTATTGCACAAAGCGAACAGAGAGGGCGAAAAATTTAAAAGGGATCAAAATATGACCGAGGGGAGAATGTCAGCGAACCTCTGTTTTCGTCTGCATTCTTTCGCTTTTTTCTTACTGCGCGGTTCGGTATTTTGACTACGTCATCAGATTGATATCCGAAAATGTTTTTTTCCGTGAACCGACATTAGATATTCGTTTTTGTGCCTCTTGACAGATTTACATTATTTTTTCTCGTTTCCATTGAAAACAAAAGTGAAATATTTTAAAATATTTTTAAGCATCTACGCAAAGATAATTGGTTTGCGATAATTCATTTGAAGTGACTGCGTGTTTTTGTATAAAATTTACAAATCAAAGGCATGCCTTGTATACCCGTTACCTTTTTAAATCAATATATTGTTACTACACCTTAAAATCTATAGCCAGAGTTTTTTTTTTAAAAGTGTTCAATAATTTATTTCCAACAACTTCCATCTAAATACTTTTGACACTCTCACTTCCACGGTATTTTTTTACTCTCAATAATTTATTAGGAAATATCGTGTAGGACGGTATATGTTATAGATTTGGATGTGAATTATTTATTTGATACAGTCATTTAATCCGGTTAACTAAGTAAATAAAGAAATAGTTTTTTGTTTAAAATATTTCAATTATCAAAGATATTTTTAATAAACAAGTATCTATAGATAGCTACGAAAGAATATATTATATTAAAAGAGTTTTTTACTGTGAATAAATTGAAAATAATGATTTCAATCTATTCAACAAACATTAAGTGTTACACCATTAAAAAAAACATAATTTAATAGCAGTAATCTGGTGTGTATAAAATTAATAATACAATAAGTGAGCTATGGAAGACTTTTTTTGCTTTACCAAAGTTTCTAAAGTGGATATTGTTTTTGTTCAAATCCACGAAATTCGTGACAAAATCTCAGCGGAGATTAAAGCCTTGGAGATGAAACATTTCTCTTTGACACAGTCATGACTTAAACTTGGCAAAACTTAGATCTCAAGCAAACTGTCTGGTCCCATTGTAGTCTAGAATTATACTTACCTGAAAAATAAACAACGCAATGCTTTTAAACCACACATAATTTTCACTCAGAATCTTAACTTAAGTATAAAATTTGAAGTTTTTTAAGTCTGATTCAAAAAACTTACCCATCGAAATATTGTCTTATTTGGTTTCAATTAAAAAGAAAAATAATTGAGTGATCGTGTAATTATAGTTTATCTAAAGTGGGTGGACAAACTTTATGTGACATCTTCATTTCTCATTTTACTCGTTTTTTATTTATGTAAACACATACAGGAGAATACCGACAGATGGTGATAGTACTTCTGAAGTCTCATCTGTGGAATTCAATGACGCTTACCAAGGTGTATATGATTAAACGCTGCATGTGGAGTGTTGATCCGCCAACGTCATAGACTACAGCCCGAGATTCACGCATCATCCTTTATTATTATAGGAATTTACTATGAATGGGTAGTCTTCACGGGACGACTTTCGTCTACCACCAATTTTAATTAATAGACATGACTGGCATTTTACGGGTAGTGGATCAAATTCACACCAATCGGGGGTATTTAAGAACTCATAAATCGATTAAAAATTATTTTTTTATCTCCGTCGGGGATCGAACCCACGACTTTTGGGTTGCAAAGCAATCGCTTTAATCATTGAACTATGACCACCGGAATACCGTTGTCTGATATGTGAAGTGAATTACCTATTAACAACATGTATTTTTTTATGCCAAAATGTTTACTAATCTGTATCTAAGAAAAATACAAGTATACTCCTAAGCAAAGTACCTGAATCGAAATTGTTTTATAAATTGTAAATATTGTCTAAAAAATTTAAATATTTCGTGAACTTTTGTCCTTTTTTAAATGCAGAACATAATTGATTTACGATATCACATTGTCAATTCATCAATTTGTTGTATGTTCTAAATTACTGACAATAAAATGTCACCCTTAACTTCAATATTGTAACTTAATAGAGTGTGGAAAGTCAAATCACCTATGCATTTTGCGAATTGTTTTATTTCAATAATATTTGATTGTACAAATAAGCTCGGTTTAGCTTTAGTTCCATAATAATTCGTACAAAAGTACAATTTAATAAAGCACATTTAATTTTTTAATATTGACATAGATTCTTATAATTATACAAGAAAGTTCAGACGAAAATCTAAGCAATATAAAAATACAAAGAAAATTCTTCAATGGAAAATCCTGTAGTTGCGAATGCACGTAAAGTGAGTCTAAGTGAGAGACATTGGATATACGTAAAATTCTATATGAAATACCATCGTTTATGTGATCGTCAGTGAATAAAAATAATAATTGTGAGTTACATATTTGAAAAACTCTGCAATGAAATATATATATATATATATTATAATAAATAAAAAGTGTCTTTTATAAAAACTCTATATTATAAGCGGACTTGATGAAGTAGTTAAAATGGTGCAGTGGTCAACGTCAAGTGAGTAGGATATGAATATCATTTTATAAATTCTGAAAACGTCTTAATATTACGCAATGAACTTTTGATATTCAAATGAATTTACAGAATCATTTAATTAAGAAAAATTATATTTGTAAGCTTCTACAAGCTTATACAAAAAAAAAAGTTATTTCTGTTCACATTTGAATCCCTGCCGTAGACGATACATCCTTCCTACTTGTATGACTTCAACTTGTTGGCGGATGTAGGAAGCTTGCACGTGTCCCATATGCTTGCACCTGGCTTACAAAGTTAATCGGCTAAATACAGCACGTTCTACTAAAATGTCTTATAATAGTGCAAAATAGTATTTCTATATTTCGAGGAACAGTAATATTAGACCATTGTTAAACAAAACTTAATGTAACAACCATCTGAAATAAAATTACTTTATCGAACGAGGAGAATATTTATCTTTGACTTTGTATCACTTTTTCGCAGTAATTTAGTTTATTAAAGTAACCCATTACTTTCAATAGAAGGGAACTTAAGAATTATTTTTTTCTTCGTGTTAACATTTTTTTAATTTGATATGACAATTTAACCTACAGCAGATATGTTTAAAAAAAATAAGAAAACATTTTGCTTTACTTTTAAATAGTCATTATAAAATGATGATTCCGAAAATGAACCTTTTTATACGTTAAGATTAGAAATGCAACGAATATTCAATAACCCTGTGGTAAACGACTAATATTTTTTTAACATATATAAAATAATCATTTTGTAGGTTTCTAGTTTACTTAAGTATATTAATGAAGAATATGAAAATGATAGATTTTTCCTTTATACGTAATTCCAACTGCTTTCTTAAATTTCCATGAAAAGATAATTATATTAAACATCAACTAATAATATACGTGTATTTAATTATTCATCGTCATTGCATTTCATGAACATACTGGGAGTATTTTTATAATTACGTTAAACTTTAATTACATTAACTTGTATGTAAATAATTAATGCGCCATAAAAATTTGTACGTGAAATTATAATGAAGCAATTCATTACGGGTAAAATATTTAAAAGTCATCACCAATGTATATTTTACATCAAGTGTACCAACACTTTTGGAACACATTAAATTTTAACTGGTGATTCCTTGAATCTATGTCAAGTACAAATTACAATTATTTAAAAATAAATATAAAATTAAATTTACACAGAGTTACACTATAAAATATTTGGTTCGTAATATCGAGCTTAAAAGTATGTAAAAAAATAAAAACGGTAGTGTTCTGTAATGTGTGGTCTTTTATGGCACGAAAGTAACGTTCTTGTCTTTTATATCGACCAATCGGGTTGCACCTGGACGATAATTATTAGATAGTTTGCTCGCCAGGGGCGCCACGGTGTGCACAAGGTAATGTAATGACCGGAAACGGAAGGGAAAATCGTTCCCGACCGCGCTCCGGCGACCGGAAGTGACGTCACATTACTTGCGCGAGTGCAGCGCCGCTGGAGGAGCCGGCGGAAACCTCCGCCGAATGGGACTGAATTTAATGTCGACGCCGTTTAATTTTAATATATGCCATTTCGATTTTCAACTATCTTCAAATGAATTGTAACTTTTGGTATGTTTGGTCATTAAAAATATATCTTCCAAAAACATAAATTATCTAAATTTACAATTTATGTACAATCAAAAGGATTAGAATTTGACATCAACAAATATAATACGAGCATACTTGTAGTACCAAGAAAAAAGTTTGAGATATTCGCGCATTAGAAGTTAAGCATCTTAGGCTTTAGAAATATTAGATTATATACATACTATTTATGGATTTGTTGACAACGTTTTTATTTATTACTTGTAGATGCCATTAATATTTAAATTATCCAAACCATTAACCGTGCTTTCACCAATTCACGCCTTCCGCATAGATACAAATTTATTTTTGTAGGCATTTTCTGTTTTTATTCGCTATATTTCGTTCTCTGCATACAAGCGTTCATTTAAAATTGTAACTTCCTCCATTTCATTATATTTTAATATACAGTATACGCGGCGCATACTCGTAGGACGTACTCGTACACTATCTATTAAGGAAATCGATCTACTTTTCATCACATCCATTTCAATTTTAAAACTAAATTAAACGAAATTTGAATTTCATACCTTACTCTTAAATTTTTTGTCGTAGTCTATTAATTAAAATTGATGTTAGACAAAAAACACTTTTTGAACACTACCCACCCACAGTCCCCGTAAAATGTATAATGCTTGGATGCCGGGCTATAGCTTATAACGTTGAAGGATCAACACTCCATAAATAAGATTTCTGTTTTATTTTCTGTTTGGATTCTTCTGTATGTATTAAAGTAAAAAAAAACCGTGAAAAGATTTAACTTTAAGCACATATGAAATTTATATGCAAAAATCTATTCTTTTTTAAAGTACCATAACGCAGAAAACTCGTTTGTCATCGTTATTTTTATTTTTTTGTGGTATAAAAGTGTACAAGATGTATAATATAATATAGCCAAGGGCAATGCAAAGGCTTTATAAATACAAGGAAGTGAGTTGCAACGATTCTATAAGTCTGCTTCAGCGTAATTATGATTGAATTCGTTTGATGTATAGTGTTTTATCGATTGATAAAAGGGTCCTGACTGCATGAAAACATTTCACTAGAAGTTCAAGAGGTCAAATTGTCAAGTTAGACGGATTGTTTTTGCAGGGCGTCTGGACAGAAAGCTGCCTTCTGCCTTTCCCGCCTACTCGGCATGCGGGCGGTGGCTGGACTTCGTTAACTATACTTTGGCGGGAGCTTTTGATGCCTCGTGGTTCTTAAAGCTTTTATAAATTATTTATTATCACTGAGCAAAAAAAAAAGTTCTCGAAACTCGTTTAACAAGAAGCCGCAAAGTTTCGTTCACTCTTTCACCGGTAAATGGAATCCAAACTCTGAAAACTGTATTGTTTAATAAAAGCATGTTTTTTTTAATTTATATTTTATATAACACATTATAAACATATTATATAATTGTTAAAGTTGAATTTTTAAACGATAGAGAAATTAATGTAATGACAAATAATTTATTTTAATACAATAAAATTGTGATGATTTAAATAAATAGTTTTATTGTACTTTTGAAATGTCTTATTCTTAAGATGAATTCAAAGCAACGCATTTAGTTTTTATGGTTTCTAGTGCCAATATTCAAGTAAATATAATAAAATAATAATTTAAAAAAAAAAAAAAAAAAACACATTTTAGTTCGTGCATAAATTTTCATATTAATAAAGCAATATATTATGATTAAATACAGATACAGATGATCTATCACTACGACAAGATTCTTCAATCAAGTTTAGTGTTTTGTTAACAATCAACTAATCACTACAACGAATTCTCTCAATTTCAATACATATGAATAAATACAAGCTTATTGAATTCATTTTATATTATTATTGGCTATATTGCGATCAGGCAAAGGTTTTGGTTGCTGATAAAGGGTTACCGATGTTGTTTTTCTTTGAATATGATGTATATTTCCTTAAATTAGAAGCAAGTAAAGAATATCAAGATAAATATACTTATTTATAATTGCCAATTACTTTCTAAAATTAATAATTGTCAGATCTTATAAAGTATATAAACAAGTATAAAAATATATAATATCGTAGTATCGTTTGTATTTCTTTTTGAACTGACACACCCTTTAACTGATCACCATTAATATTGGTAGAGCATGAATTTTTGATGACGAAATTAAATCGGAATTCTCGTATATATTTTATTTACACACACAACACACACTCACACTAGAATTAGTGAAAATAAAAAAAAATATGCATGTAATAAATTAAAGGTTTTTTTTTCTGACAAGTAGAAACGCGTGACCGTTATTCCCTACTAGCAAACGGATGGATATCTCGAATAAAAGTTTTTACGCAGCTGTTTGTTATTAAAATCACCGCAGCGAAAACGACAGGCAGCAACAAAACACAGGAAGCTCTTTAAAAAATCAGCGCCGGAAAACATTTTTTTCACGGTTTCGAAACCAGCGAGCCAATCAGTCTCGACCAATTAAGGGCCGCTCGATCCCTGGCCCGATTAATCCCATTGACGTTCCACGCAACAACCCGCCACCATACCACCCCTGGATCCAGGGAAGTTCAAAAACTGAAAATCTCAGCCCGCAAAAAAAAAATTATTCATTTTTTTTCTGTATGGACAGTGGCTAAGGATATATTTATATTGATTTTACAAGTACAAATAGCAATAAAATATAATTTGAATTTTTCATCATCATCACCTTAAGTTAACGTTCATTCACTATCGTAGACTTCCAACAAGATATTTTACAGTTTTTCAGTTTGAAATTGCCGTGCTGTAAAATGTTTATATATAATCCATTAAATAGATAAACATGTAATACCTTGTTTTGATCTGCGTCACACTGAGCATTTTATCACTTTTATTTATATTAAATACGACAGTTTAATTATCTATGAATGCTTCATACGGAACTGCAGTCTTTCATCAAGTGAAACAGTGCTCAGTAGTACTCAATACAGTTTAACTACAATGGCGCCTCTGAATGAGCTACAACATTTCAGTGATATTTGACAAGTGTTATTTATTTATAACTTTTAATTGCTTTCTTTTTGCGTTGTGGAATTTTGGCTCTTGGGTTTAGCCATGTGTGGCAAATTGTTTCGATCCAATATTTCGATCGCCATTGCAAGGGTCTTCTTCAGGGTTGACGACTTTGATCCCTGCAATAGCGGTCGAAATATTTATACCTACAATACCAAATCTGACCGTGAAAACCTAAGATGTCATTTTGGCGTTTTGTATAAGTCTTCACAATTTCTATTTCTCAGCTTTCATTATTTAGCCTCTTTTTGTTGATCTTATTTGTTGACTTGAATTGTCATTTCTTTTAATGAAAAGTTATTGTTACAAACTTTCACTTGTAGATCTCTGTCTCACCCCCTCTCCGAGTCAGGGGTCGTCACGTGGCGTGGTTAGGACGATGAGAAGTTATGGGATGGGGCGGGGCCGTTTGTTTATTTTGGTGTTTTTCTACCTCTGCTGAATGTGATACTCGCCGGCCGCTTTACCGGAGCTTACGAGGCCTAATTAATTGATAAGTATATAATGTTAAATGATATAAGTATGCCATGTTAACTGATATACTTACGTGATGTTCAATGATCTAAATATGCAATATTTTTACTGATATTTCAGCACATTATTTATATTAAGGCTCACAAATGATTTCGAGCAGAATTAACCCTACATACTTTTGTTTGTCAATCGTTCATCAAGCACACGAGTAAATGAATGTTTTTAATTTCCATGTACGAGAAGGATTCATATAAAATTGTTTACAAACATTAAATATGACTAGATTAGACGTGACCCAGAGAGTACACTAAATGAAAAGATTGTCGGTACAAAATATATTTTTAATAAATCAATTTATGTTTTAATAGTAAATTTATGTACAATTTGAAACGATCGTTCGATATAAATAATACGTATTAATAATATAATGTGTGTTAATTTCTTGACTCGATGGGTGGTGCAAAATAGGCGAGCGGCTAGCGTTGGGTAATAAAATGGTATGGTATAAAGTTTATGGTTCCAATCCTTTCATCTGGTATTTATTTTTCATCGATTTATTGAAAGTATAGTTAAATAAGGTGTTATTTACTCTTAATTTATACGTTTGTCAGTTTTTGAATATTAGTTTAATATATATCTATAGAGTTTGTTTTATAATATTAAAATATTTTCTTAAGACCCACCAAAAAATTAAAGGTTGTTTATTGCTAAGATCTCAGTTACAAGGTTGAATCATATGGCAGCTAATTACGAAACTCCTAATATAAAATAATCACCCAACCTTGCTTTGTAAAATATACTTTAAAATTTCTCCATAAAACATGATAAAATAACCTTATTTACGTTGCCTAAAAAATGCTGAACGTTATTGTTCCATTCAGTCCCTCGCTTGCGCGCTGCCGATGATTATGAAAATGATGATAAATCTTGCTATAATACAGAGCTTTTATCTGTCCCTTTGCAAATTATGTGACCCCTCGTTTTGTTTACAAAAGAGGTACAAAAAGGTTCTACTTAATTAGACGTATTTATTCAGCCTTATTGACCAGGCGACCCGGAATGTCCCAACCTCCCTTCACAGACCCAACACCCCACCACCGTACCGGGGAATACACACCTCTACGCTACCGGAGAGTACAAACTTCTACGGTACAGGAGAATACCTCTACGGAAACTGGGAGTGGTACGCCGTTACGCACTCGTAGATGTGCGGTCCCTCGCATCATTCGCCCGTAGAAGATACTAGTTACCACATGATAAAATTCTAACTTAAAAAATCCTCGTAAAAGATTATTAAAAATTATAATCTCCAAACGAAGGCGGTGTGACTAGAGTGGACAGAGTTCGAAATGTATGTTCGGGGTTCGTTTCAGGTGGCTCTCATTCCTGAAAATATAAGAGAAAACAGCCTAAGATGGTATGGGCATGTGACACGGAGAGATGAGGACCACATGGTGAAGAAAGCTTTCAACATACCCACGCTGAGAAGAAGACCTGGAAGACCACGGGTAACCTGGACTGCAAATGTAGACAAGGATCTGAAAACTCTGGACTTGACCGAGAATGCAACGCAGGACCGACAGATATGGCGAATGTTCACAAGGAGAGCTGATCCTAGTTGATGGGAAATGGTGAGGCTAAAGAGAGATAATCACAAAACGAAATATGCTATTTTACTTCGCTTTGTTTCGTGAATCTACGACCTCTCGTGAACTATGTTGCTCGCCGTATAAATTATCATTAGAGGACGTTTGGCATTCAAATTATTTTATATTTCACATTTATGAGAGAATAAAGTTAACTTGTTTATTTGAAATTATGGTTTTTGTTATAAATATTATCTGACTGAATATTGTTCTGTACATATGTACAAGTACAATGTTCATATATATGTACTTTTAGACAGTTTATAAATTATGACATAATAAAATATATTTTGAAAATAAAAAATGCTTTAATCGTCGAATATTCTTAACGATTGTGAAGATCGTGAAGACTGGAGAAATTATTTAGAAAGAATGTTTTCTGAAAAACTCAGCATATCATCTGATGACATACCATTGGACATCTGATTCACAAAAAATACATACAATTTATATACACATAACTGATACCAAGACAGCATAATATACCATTCGAAGAACAGGCTACAAGTTACAGAATGACGTTAGAATAGCAGAAGAAAAAGCAGAAGAAAAAGCAGAAGAATATGAAAAATTTAATTAATAAACAACATGCATTTAATGGCACATATTTTAAATCACTCATATATAATTTTTAATCAATTTTAATTAAAAAATAACAAATTAAAAATATTTAGTTTTGATTCACATTTATTTTAAACTTAAAACATAAACTTATTGAAGATGGTCTCCAGGGAGGCCGAAACATGTATTCGTTTAAAATAAATATGAGGCAAAACTTTTTGTTTATTTCTAAATAAAATTAATTTAAAATTATAATTATAATATAAATTATAAATGTTATTAAGTCGCTCAGTTAATTCCATATGCAGGTTAAAATAGTTTCAAAAACTCGTAATCTTTAGTAATATAATTTTTTCATACAACTTAATCATTCGTTTGCATAATATGTCTTATGACAAACTCCTAGAAAATCTATTTTTACAATGTACAAATATGTTTTACAAATTAAAGTACATTTTTATTATGAAATGTAAATTTAACCTTATTTAGCTTTCAGCAAAAAACCATTTCAAAATATGTATTAATGTAGCTTTTTGGGACCTATTGAAGAGAACCGTGACAAATTACAACTTTTTTTAGTGAGAAAAGTAGTTTACAACATTCATTAAGTAAACCAGTGTTTATTTGCCTGGCGACATTCCCGCATTACTGCAGCGAAAGCTTTTTTACTTACTTCTGAAACTACAATTGTTTACATTTTACAGTTTCCGCTCCCGTAATGCGCTAATCACGAATAATACCGTTTTCAGAGCGTCGCACGCGTGGAGCAAAAACGGCGCCATCAAAAACACAATCAACCCAAATGGCCGACTGCCGACGGTTATTTTTAACTCTGCAATATTTTCTCTCGCTCTGAAGCGATCTTTTCCTGAAAGAAACATCCGCGTAAGCCTTCGCAGAGAGTCAGCGTGGAAGTGTCGAGTTTTACTTCGCAGTCAGGATTGCATCGCTATCTTGGAAGGCAATTCCAGACGATTGTCACCGGGGCTTGCAGGGATCGTTGTGAGGAATAGTCAGCTCGGAGCCTGCAATTCTGCAGCTCACCCAACAGACTCTAATGCTGCACAATTACCAAGAGTCGTCGCTGCAGATGTACCTTGATGTCGCATCTCAGAGATTTGATTATTTCCCTCGCCCGGAAATGTGCACTTCTTGTTTGGATGTCGCGGATTATTGAGTCCCGACACTTGAGCGGAATTTAAGATGACATAAAGCTCCCACTTGCATATTACGCAGGTTTAAAAATATAATGCAAAGTGCCGTAATATAGTTAAAATAACTTAAACGTATTATATCGATGAATAAATGAACGTCGCGTGAATAGTTTGAGATGATTTTTAACCAAAAATATTTTAATTAATATTTTATAAATAGTTTTTTTCCTTTTGATAAATGATTATAATTGTTTATTTATAATATTTTCACTTACGAAAGAGCGGTCTGAATGTTATGCATTCCTAGAAAATTAAATTAAATCGCTGAAACCTACCTTACACATTATAACAATTTAATTATATAATAATATAAATTTCTTATTCAATTACTAAAATAGTAACATGTAATTAATTTGTAACTATTTTAAGCATATTAAGACAAACATATGCGTTAATATATTGTCTCATTAATTTAAATTAATCTTAAAGGGTTTCCTTTCATAGCAAAAGGGTTTGTACTAAAACTTCAAATCGTGTACTGATAATTGATTATTAAGTCGAAATATAAATTCGTGGAACTTACCGTTTCTATAAATTATAAAATATCACTTCTCACAACACAAGCGCCATTGATCTGTGACAAATTGCTAATTAATTCATCGTCGTTAGGAGAGTGTCTTGAAGTAGATGTAAAATACGCCGCGATTGAAACACATTGTGTAACGACCGTTCGAGAATACCGTGTTTCATGTACAAATTAAATTTTAAACTGAAAGCCTTTGAGATTGGAAAGGCTTCGATCATTAGTGTTGCAGGAATTACGCTAGCGGCAGAGCCTTCAAGCGAGATATCCCGTAGTTATGAAAAACTAATTAATCAACGTAAGCCCACATTGTTCCCTTCACTGCGAAGTGTTCCTACACAGTACATTGTCCCACTCACACCAGTATCGCGATATGTTTGATCCATTATAATACACCGAATCGACATTATGGAAACGTCTTTTGTCAAATAAATCTGAGAGCCGTGTTTACTTGAAGACGTACGTTATTGAAAGGTTTTCTATTTATACAAATGGCCTGAGTTAAAGATTAATGTTTGAGCTTGTTGTGTAAACGATACTGGCAGGCGGCTTCTAAGCAAATTACTGCCTTAATTCTGTATTTTGCAACAAACATAATTCACTTAAATATATTCAATAATAAGCCATAGATCTTTTGCCTGTAGACGTAATACGAGATTAAGACGTTACAAATATTTTGTTTCATAAGATGCGTATTTCATTTGGTTAATTGACGTGGAAGAGTATTCAGAAATGACTTATTTAAATATAAAACATTTATTTCAAGTCATATAAACATCATTGCATTATATAAAAACTATAATAAATAAAGACTAAAAAAACTAAAATCTCGGTTTTAATACATTTGTCTAGCTGATATTGAAATATTACTTTTATATATATTTAGTTTTTATCATGAATACGAGAACATTTGCCTATATTTTGTAGTTGAAAATATTACATAGACTTGTCATCTTATTAATTGATCTCGTAGGAGTACTCATTCATTAATAAGCGACACATTTTGAAACATTTTTTTATAAGAGCAATCCCTTCATGCACACAACCTCTCAATATCATTGCAAGACACAGCATTCCACTGACGTAGTGGAGTATTATGAGCCCGTGAAGATCAAAACCTTCTAGTGGGGCTTTTCTGCACGTGTTTAAATAAATAAAATAATAAAATTATTGAGCATGATAAAATATAAAATGTAAATGATTCATGTATTGTTTAGTGGTATAAGGTTTTATAGTTTAACATCACGTAGTATTTACTATTTTCTTACATTTTCAAAACGTTTTTTATAATTTTCATCTTCTATGAAACAATCTCTATTGTATTATCTCCAAGCGCGACGTCTGCGGCTTTCAAAAAAAGAACCAATCGTGAAAATAAATTTGAATAAATTCCTCAAACAAATAAAAACAAATGCCGCCATTCCACATGCAACAATATTATACATACTCGGGAGGAGATAGAAAAATGTTGTCTCTTTTTCACTCGAGGCATAAAGGGGCGTTTAACTGTTCCCGCAGACACGCCTGCATTTACATATTCATGCGAAACCACATTAGTGTCTCCAGTATGTCATTAAAGTCGCGTTACAAAGTGCGGGGAACTCCTCTGAGCATTCTTCTACAAGAAGAGCTTTCGCTGACTTCATATTGTGGTGAGCGGCTGCAAACGTCCTTTGTTCGAGCTTTGGACGGATTGCCACGACTGCTGGATGCATCATCCGGCGACATTGTTATTAAATGCTATGACATCCTGAATGTGACAGTGGAAACTTCAGCTTCTGCGATTTCCTACTCAGCTTCTAGCAAATTAAAATTAACTGGAAACAATCAATCACATTTTTAACTGAATAAAGTGCAAGTATATATATATTTTATCATAACTTAAATATACATATAATAAACATAAAATTCTTTTTTCAACGCGTCAATCCAAGCACAAAAATAACGGCAGAAGCGGGATGCGAACCGCGGACCTTGGAAACCAACTATGCCCAGGTATTCATACCGCTCGGCGAATCGCGCCATTCGCGTTGAAAAAAGAATTTTATGTTTATTATATGTATATTTAAGTAATAATAATATTGTAATATAGTCAATGATCTATAAAAGTAGATTAGAATATTGAAATAATAAAATAATATTCTAATAAAAATTAAAAAATTAATATATTTTATCGTTAATATTTCAAATTTCTATGATTTACACATAGTAAGTCGCATAAAAAATACATTACCATAGTCACATTGTTTAAGTTTCCTATTAGGGCGAAATGGTTTAGGATTAAAAAAATTCTGGCTCGTTAAAAACACTGATAACAGTCACTTAAAAATACAGTTAAGCAACGAGTTTCTCGTCGTGGAGGTCAGAAAGTTCGTCAAAAAATATCCATTTTATATACTTGAAACTTCAAGTGCTCAAAATATTTAAAACGAGGTAAAAAAATAAGCCTGTGATAACTTATTAATTAAATTGAGAATATTATTCAAAATACATGCCTGACTCGTTAAATAAGTTTTCACATATCACTCGTTCGTATGTTTGCCAATGACTGAAAAGAGTTATGTCTGGTAACATGATACTCTTAGTCTATAGTCACATAAATGCAAAACTCAGCCGATTACGTAATACACACATTAATTTCCGACTTTTATTGTACACAAGAGTCCAGAGGCTTGAAGAGAAGGCAACAGAAGTATTCGTGACTTGTATTTGCTAATTTATGGAGATTTGATAATTAACTCAATGCTTCTGATGACTGTATTATTTGGCCTTAAGAAGCAAGTTGACCTAAAATTATTCAAAATGAATTATTACACAATTTAAATAACCTTGTTTAACAAAGATATATTATATTCGCGTTACTTAATGTAAAGTTACAAACGTATTGCTATAAATTTACATAATAATAATGATACGTAAAAACATTATTCTAAAGGATTAGACTTATAAATATTAGTTAAATCCGTAAACATTCCACATCCTTTCATTTCCATTATAATAAATGACAATTAATCCCTTGAAAAGGGTCTGCCCTAAATTAATGAACAAATAAAGTTTTCGATCAATTTAGCCGCCATGAGACCAAGCAACCTTAAATGTGATTAAAATATTCAATATGGGAGGTTTAATATTCCAGTCATGCGTTCGAATAAATACGTTTCCGAATACATTTAGTTTGGAGCAAATGAAGTAAGCTCGCTTTGTGTTCCTAAGAGGATGCTTTCAACGAGACAAGACATTTTGGCCCATTCACTTTCTTTAATGTACAGGAAGAGTTTATATACAGAACATTATTTAAGGATATATGGGGAGTAAATTGTTTTTTTTTCAACAATACTTAGTTGAAATATTTTTTTACAGTCTAATCCATAATAAGCCAAAAATCATGATATATTTTAACAAACTTATACATCAAGGCTCACTTGTGAATAAGTTCATTTTATTCTATGTATGTAGTAATTTTTGGTTGGTATCTTGTTAATTATAGAAAACAAGGAGGAATAATACGTTTTGTAATCGTATGAAGAAGATGATTTTACTAAACGCTAGTGCCAAAACTGATCTGGCAAATTTGATATTAAAGATGGTCTAAATTAATTAATAAGTTTGACTAATTGATAATAGAATGTTAATAATAATTTGGCATCATTTTTAAAGAGATCTGATTAACTCTTCATGTAATCTTACAGAGTGACACACGGGGTATTTAGCGGTCACCACCCAAGTAGATTCCGCGTTAAATACTCTTTAATTTCTGTAATCAAACGATAGCCATGTGACACAATCTCAATGAGCATTTTAACACTTTTTTTTTGTTAATAAACAAAAATAATAATTCAATAATTTATAAAAGATAATTTACCCCTTAAGACTATCAAATACAAAACACAATCGGGAAAACTTAACAACACTTGAAAATATATAATTTATTAGTTGTTTAAGGTGTGGTGAAAATTTTTTTTTTTATATTTTAATTTGAAAATGAATACGAAAAATCATAGAAAATAATTTATAAAAATAAAGGTTACTGAAAAAGTGTTTTTTTTTCTTTTATTATCACAAATTCAGTTAGATTTTTATATTACAACGCATAAAAAAGCAAAAAGTTTGTTACATTACAATGGCAGTCTTCTCTCTGACCTTAAAATGACTTGGTTTGGAGCTAAAACACAAAGTTTTCATTGTTCGAGTGGTCCAATACAGTATATCATAGTACATTATTGGTATAGTTAAATAGTACAGACTGATATACTCTAGACCTCAGGTCCCTTTGTTCGAAGCCCTTCAAATCTTCTGAACGTCTACCGGATAATCTGAAACATTTCAAGATCTCAAATATCCGCTCGACTGAAAGGATGTTACAGCTTTGTTGAGTGACAATCGCTAGAAAATTTCACGTGTAAATGTACTTTATCTTTCATCAACTGTCAAAAGTGTAAAAATAATATTATTTCTTTACTATTCGATGTCTTCATTTCATGCTGTAGTATTTTTTCAGATATTAAATCATAAATGTACACAATATGGCAACATTGTTCAAAAACAACAGCAATAATATATTTGAAATTTTAACACTAGTAATTGAGTTATATTCTTAAAATTTAAATACAATTAATTATATTAATTTAATCTTTATGTATAAATTAAATATATTCAGCATAAATTTATGTTACCTAGTTCTATCAGCTGATATTATCCATGACTTTTTTTTAAGATATATTTTAATTTGAATGTTCTACTAGGTCCTTGTCGTTTCTGACAGACTTCAAGGCAATAATATGTTTGTGATCCGCATTAGATCCAAAATAACAGCTCATTTCAACCAACGACTTTAAGTTAACAAAAAAAAGTAACCCATTCAATTTTTCCTCTGTATCCAATGTTGATTCCTCGATTTATCAAAGAACGCGTTTACTATGTACATATAGAATTAGTTATTAGCTATAACATTATTAAGTAATAGGTTATTAATTATCAAATGTTTATCTGTTAGTAAGACTAATACTCTCTTAAAGAGTTAACCCAAAAACAACACAAAGAGAGAGAAAGACGTAAATAAATTGAGAGTAAGAAAATCCAATTGTTATTTGACGTTAAAACAGTATTCACAATGGAAAAAAAACATACTAAATAAATACTAGTATTAAATATTTCATATTACATATTATTTATCAAATAGAATACATGAATAATGTTTTTATATACGTAAAGCTTGGTTATTTTTGTATTATATTTAATATAAACCCATCTTTATATTTCTCTATAAGCTTTTTTTCTAGTTATAACACATCTGAATAAAATATGCCCATCAACTAGTAACATATTTCAATATAAGTTACTGGCACTTTCGCATTGAAAATCCCTTTGATCGTTTTGTATTAAAATTCACCAAACCACTCAAGCCCGAGATTTGCGAATCGTCTAAGGATCGTTTTGGTGGTATTATAGCTCACACATTAGTGAACAGCCACGGGATTACTCTCAAAATTGAAATCTCATAAAAGCTTTCTCCTCACTACGTAACAGAGCTTTTCAATGTTTAAAAAAACTTTTTAAAATCTGTAAAGATCAAGACACTTTACTAAGCTTTTTCGTTAGTGTACTTCAAAACTCAACGAATTTCATGATATATTTTATTCTTTCACTTTCTCTCTCTTTCTTTCTCTCTCTATTATATTTATATTTCTCTCATTTTTGTCTCTTTTTTCTTTCTTTCTTTTACACTAACATACTTTATTGATCCATAGATGGAGCATATGTTCACTACAAAATGCTGGTACACGGCTCTTTCAGCTGTCATTTTGTTGGTCAGCTGGTTTTTACTTACATATGGCTCTCGATAAAGGTCAAGGTGCCTAGGACACTGAAACATTCCAAACATTCTTAAGTATTTGTTTATCAACATTACTAAGTAGATGGAATGATTAGAGGCTCTTGGTCATTTTATTCTAAGGCGTTGTTCAACCTAACTACCAACAGACGGCAGACAAGTGACCTATTAATGTTTTGATCTGTGTCTATGTTACTCAAATTTAATAATCGAACGAGAACCGCACTTACACTGAGCTTTTGTCGTATATCAATGATACTTAAAATCTGTAAATCAGGTTTTAAAAATCTTGGGTTATAAACTGGATCAATTGATCCTTAGACGTTACTCAACCCAAAGATTAAAAAAAAGGAAAATTAATATAAGAGTTTGTATACATTATAAAAAATGGAATGTTTTGTAACAAAAAAACATTGTTACAAGTTTGAAATTATGGAATATATGATATTTTATTTTTTGAGACAAGCCTTAGTTTGACAAACAATGTGGCATGTGATTGTAGAGTAGAGCACACATATATATACACGCGCCAGAACCTCAATGTGTACAAAGCATTTCAAAGAAAATGGAAAAGGTGGGTCTCTTTTTGGTTTGTTTGGTTTAATGCTTTGACGCCATATTTCTGCAGAGCGAATTATGGCGAAAAAAATATACTTATTTGAAAATATAAACTAAGGCACCTTATAAAAGTATTTTTTTGTAATCTAACACGGATATATTCTCAAAGTTAAATTTAAAATAAAATAAAGAAATATCATGTAAAAATATAACTATGCATCTATAATGTGAAAAACATGTAAATTTTGATTCACTTAACTACAATCTTTAATATAAATCACCTAATGAACAAATGATGTAATTTCCATAATGAATATTGTGTAATTTTCGATTGATAATATTATTAAAATAATCATCGTACTCTCTTGCCGCCAAGAACTATAAACATACTTTACTCAGCAAACTTTCGTGATAAAGAAGTGAAATAAAATGACGTGGGGAGCATGGACCTTGCAACATTGGACATTGAATGAATTAAACCATGATGCGTTGGTTAGGATGGGCCACCCCTAAAGACTAAATGTTGAAGTCATGGGAAGCGTTGGGCTAATAATCGAATGTCCTTAAAAAAAATCAACAAATCACTGCAAATATGCTACAACTATCTAGATGCTCCGGGTAAAAAGCGGATATTTAAATATGATTATATTGACACAATTAAACTCTATAGATGATATTTTAAATAATAATGGAGGCAATCTAGATAAGAGATTACATTTCTTTTTTAGCAAAGCGTTTCAGTCACTTGCAATATTGTGTAATGTTATTTTCTATAACATACTTCATCTTACGGTTCACTTCTTCTTTGTTGGTAGAGAATTAGGAATCTCATCTTTCGATGTGAGTGCTTTGAAAAGATAATTCACTTCGCATTAGAACCAGCCACGCAAATTATTCAGCGATAAAATGTGTCTCTTCCAAGCTCCGCTTTTTTTCGTGATCTTTTACGTAACTTGTACTGTACTTTTTGTTGTTGTGAAAACGTTTTGATGTGAAAAATAACATAAATCATCACAGTATCGCATAAGATATTTTTATTTAAAATAATATTTCACTTAGTTAAAGGTTTTACAATAATAGTATTATATTTACTATATATTGCCTTCTGATCTCTGATTCATGGAACACAGACGTACAGTCGATTTACTCAGTTTAGTCTTTACTGTCACGATCACCGTTCTTCCATTGTTAATCGAAATCATACCTGAAAACCCTATTACGAGCACCGCTACAAAACAAACAGCGTCTTCTTCAACACGACAAATAGGTTTTGGAATGATTTCGCAGCATCTATGCCTACTTTCACATATAACCCCCATATTTTTAAAACATCAAATTAATAAACATAATCGCACACTACAACTACACATCTTTTTAATACGTTACGTCCAGACGAACCAACTTGCGGGAAAAACATCTCTTAACTAGTGATTTTTTATGTGTGTTTACATAACTAAATATATATTTGATAACTTACATATATATTTGCAAAAATTTCATCTTCATTTCATATAGATTTCAATATATCAAAACATGGAATAAATATGATATATTTTGTCTTCATTTTATTTATTTCCTTTATTTTCTTCTTCAACTTCATTGGTATTCTTTTTTATGTTCCTTTGAGTATAAGACGAAGCTTAACTGAAACAATCATAATCATTTTTTTTAATCAGCCTTACAGTTTCATAAAACAAAGAAAAGCTTTTTATTCGTACTTATTATCTGAATGAACACTTACTTAAAAATTAAAAGATTTCTGAGCGCATACGTACGACTGTGCAAACATAATTAGCATTATAATGATCGAATGAATAGTATACATAATATCTTAATATAAATTGCCATTTTCACGGAGAAGCTTTACCATTTCCATGTGCCAGGGAATGGTCAAGATTTAAATAATTAACCTGGTAGTATCAAAGCGCACTCGACAGTCAGCACCGGAAAGGCTTCTTGGGTGACTCGGAGCCTCGCGATGCGATAACCGAAACTCAGCGAACCGCGAAATGAACAATCTTGGACAACTTTACCCCGGCTATTTGTGTCTTCAATTTTATCCAAACTCTTTTGTGTTGTTTTTCGTGAATCCGATCAAATACTATGCACTCACAAACAACAATCGACTTTATTGCTTATTTTTTGATTCAATATAATACATTTAATCTTCGTTTTGCAGAAACTGTATTTTTTGTATTAAACAAATAAATACTATATAGGACACATTGAACACTATTTATTCACATGTTGGAAGATCATGGTTTCGCTTTTAATAAAAATTTCGTCAATTTGCAAATGTGAAAGAAAAGTATTGGAGTACGGCTAAAAACTGGCAAACAAAGAATTGGCCGACCCCCTGCAAGATGGACTGACGACATAAGAAGAATAGCAGGAGTAGCCTGGATGCGAAAGGCAGAAGATCCAAGAGGATAGAGAGTCGTGCGGGAGGCTTACGTTCAACAGTGGATGAATACAGGCTGATATAAGAAACTTTTCCGTATAACATCATTTATTACATCAACTTTTCATATCACCAATAATTAACATAATGTTAGTGGAAATGAAAAATATACAAACTCATCCATGTTTAAAATTTCGGATACAAACATCTTTACTCTCTGGTAGTTGAAATCGGACTGATATTTGTAGCCTAGATTTTCAGCTTTCAGGTAAAATTTATTTCAGCCCGATCAAATTATGACTCTCAATAGAAAAAGCGCTTTCAATTATTATTTATTAAATTAAAGATAGTTTCAGCACTTTAATATAATTATTAATTATTGTCACACTTTTATTTAGATAATGTAGTTTATAAAATAAATAACCAAATTTCATACTCACAAATCAATATTAATAATTTAGAAGTCCTTTCGAATGCTTATGTTACGAGTACATGAAACGAATTTTCCATATGAAAAAGTCGAGACCAAACTGCTCAAGTATTATTTGAAAAGCGCTTTATAATATCGTTTCACAAAGTACCTCCGCTTGGCGACCACTGGCTCGACAGCCAATTAGCTTACCGACTCGACGTTTCTTTCTAATTCATCTTTTTCATAAAAATTCAAAGCCAAGTAGAAAAGGTTACCCAGCATTAAAGCATTAAATGTTGCACAGAACTTAACTCTCATAGAGAGCTGCAAGGAAAAATTACTGACTTTAAATACATTAAAAGTTTAATTTGGTTTTAAATTAAATCTTAAAGTATACGATTACTCTATTTATGTTTTATATAATAAGATTTCCTTCTGGAAGTTGGTTAGTTCTATTGGTTTTATTGAATTTAAAAATATATATATTAATATTTCAGATTTAATATTGTTATGCATTATTTAATATTAAATTAAATTACAACCTTATAATGAACCTAATTAAACGTAACCTTACCTAACCCAACCAAACCTAACCTAACAAATATCATTTGAAAGAAGAATGATCAAAGCTAATAAACTTGTAATGACTTATATGTGCAGTTAACAAATCATGCTTTTTGATGTATTTGACCAAACAAACATATAACTAGAACATGAAAAGGATTATTTTTTTATAAACGACATTAATTTTAACTTATTAAAGTCTAAAATAGTAAAAAAAAATACTGTTGGTTGATAACACACCTTCAGACATTGAAGCTGTGAGACAACAGTTCTTCCATAAACACCAAACAAATTTGAAGTATTGATGGTAGATGTTCAAATACTTGTTTCATCTAAATTTGCAGTAAGTTGAATATGTATTCATCATTCATATAAATGAGTAAAGCTGTCATTTGAACTGTTAAAATATTTTTTGAATAATATCAAGTTATGGCCATTCTTATAAGAATTATTTATAGTTCGTATAATATTTTATTCTAAATTGTCGCGGGTATGTTAAAATTCAATGCGCCACTTGTATGAGCTACAGAAGCTTTCATGAAAATTGTGATCTGAATCTCAAAGCTACGGGAAAGTTTTCAGTCATACAGTAAATTATCACATGAGTGCAGTTCTATGTTTGAAACACAGGTGGAAGGTAGAAGAGTGTTGTGGCTGGAAATGCCACCAATGAGAATAGATCGACTTTATCACGGAAATAAAATAATTTAATTGAGACTTCATGTATTCATACAACGGTACGAGTATATTATATATGTTTCTTAATATTTTAGGTGAGTTTCAGTTTTATTATTAAGTTTAACACGTCTGCAACGTCAATACTAATGTTTCAGTTGTCTTAGCGTACATGTCACTGAAAGCGGTAGTCTGCAGAAAGAGCTCGATTCCTGACATGAGAACACTAAACCATTTTTTATTCCAATACAAATATCTGGTAATTGCAACTTAACACGGTCAATACAAAGTGCTGACTATAGTCATATCGTATAAAGTCGTATGTGTCGTCCCAGTTTTGCTTAATTGCTGTAAATCTTGGTATTTTACCAAAAGCTAATGCCAGCCGTACGAGTATATTGGTTTTAGAAAACAGATACCTGCGCATAATACTTTTGGTACGGTTTGACTTTTTAAGGAAAATATTGAGGTAAAGGCGTCCTTAAGTATAAGACAAGATATTTATATCCTACAGCCAGTCAAGAGACGAAGGTGGATTTGGTTGGAGATATTTTGGATACCACAAAAAGCATAGTATAGAGCCGCTTTATCTCATATTTGATCTTCTGTTTATTGAAGAAACTTGCTTATTAAAATTATTAACTTTTCTACTGACTTTATTTATTAAAAAAATCCTCATATTAGATCCTACAATAAACCAAAATAATAAAATAATATCACATTATTTACTTCAAAGCTTCTCTGTCATTTCCATACATAAGTTAGTATCCGATTCTAAAACCCAGATAGTTCAGAAATATATTTTCCGCGCAATTCAGCATCACAACTTTAACGTCAAATCGCTTAGAAAAATATATGCCGGAGATGAAATGCATTTATATTTACCATTCGTAATGAAATTTGCAGTGCAGGTTTTCCAAGCGCTCTTCGCTGAGGACCATGAGCAAGGAATTCCATAATTCAATAAAATGGACAGCAGTCTGGTGAAATGAATCTATTTCACAATTATTTGTTTTTAATTAAACAGTTTTGTACACTTAAACAATCTATCAGGCTATTGCACGGAACAATTCATTAGGAAATAAAAAATACAATTGTTTATTGTTGTCAAATCTCCCACATTTGATTTCAATCAAACATTATACACGTTTTGCATAAAATTTATGCAAGAAATTTAATAAATGTGTTTATTTTATTTTACGCATCAATACTACTTTCCGTATGTATAAAAGTAGTTATTAGACGTAATTAATAATACCTACATCTTCCATATACGTCTTACTTATTATTTTACGCCTACGATATTTTACGTTTTAATTTATAAAACTAATTGTTTTTTTTTTAAGTTGTTCATAGCAATCCAATAGCTTATTTATTATACGAGTTGGCAAATATTTTATTGATTTGCACTAAAAATATGTTTTTAAACAATATTTGTGAAAACATTTTTTTAATAATTATTTGTTCGTTTTACGTATGCAATTACTTCTGGAAAGTCTTCTTTTTTAAATAGTTTATCAGATATTATTACTTTATTCATTTTTCTCGACATAAATGAAGGTTTTGTGCAATACTTTTCATGCAATTTCTTCAACTATTCATAATATTCATTCACAGACGCTGCAGCAAACATCCTCATTCACGTTCAGCTCCAGATAGCGCAGCTTCAGCTCTGATCCTCTACTATATTTCCTTCACGCACGAAAGCTGTTGGAGACACTCGCTGAAAACTTTTCAGTGAAAAAAATTTCAGCGCACTCCCATACGACCTCTTCATTCCAAATAATATACTTTTACTTGACATATAAATCCTTCGCTATAAGGAATTGAAGTTATTTTTATCGCTATATTGTATACAGGTATATGTTACACATATTTTGTGAAACAGCTTATTAGGTAAAAATTGTAAGCATTGCCAAGAGCGTAAATAATGCAGCTCAATGAATTTGTAAAATCTTTTGCTGCGAAAAATTATTTGTGAATCAAAATCATTATTATACTAGTAGCTACATACTTTTTATGTTCAACAATTACGAGTAAATTTGTATGTCTGCATTTATTTCTGTATTTAAATATGTTTCTAATTGTCAATAAAAAAATATATACATATAAAAGTATTTTTGTGTAGCAAACCAGCGTTTATTTATACGTTGCATAAAACTATTCACTTTTTTTACCTGTCAAATAGTTAAATTATAATTTTATATCAATTTAAATTTAAAAGATAACTAATTTAATATATTTAGTTATAATTTCAATTTTTTAAGTGATTACGTGTTTCGGTCTCCCTGGAATCCATATTCAATATTTTTTTTTTAAATAAATGTTAAGTAAATTCTGAAATCAAAACATAATATTTTTGATTTGTTATTTTTTAATAAAAATAAATATAATAAGTGTAAATATGCAGTTTCATCAATTATTGTCAGTTGATAACCCTAACGTTAATAAATAATTAAATAGTTTCACACCAGTAAGTATCTGGCAACACTGATTTTATAAATTTCCCATTCTTCTGATATACTTGTGCAAATTTTTCATCCTTTCATTATTTGTATAATGGAGATAGTCCTTTTATTATGTCGTCAGTTATATGTAGATAAACCCGATCATTGTGATTTTATAAGCCTGATCCATGATTTTAAACATTATTTTATTTACAACAAGAAAACGCATTTTCAGCTATTTGTCCATGTTAAGTACACTTTTCTCATTTAATTTTTAAAAAATATAGATTCATAACGTAATTTGCGTATTGGAATATTACAAATAAATCGTCGTACATTTCCGCCCTCGCATATGACGCATTTGACAAGTGCCGCAAGATAGCTATTGCTTATTTCAATTTAGCTCACAGCCAAACGAGGATTTATCGTCTTTCCCGTGTAGAGACATGCAATGTGAAGGACAGTTATGTACAACCATCTCTATTGCATCAAAAACGATATAAATATATCTATATTACTGTGTTTTTCCACTGGATAATTCCACTAGTAAATTGCTACTACTGGGTTTGTTCAACTGGTTCAAATTGTAAACTTTAAATTTTCTTCCCACGTGGACACAAACACGTATCTTTTTTCCGATTGAACTACTTTTTACTAAATTTTCTGGTGTTAAAATATTGTTTTTCTAATTATTATCAAATTTTTCATGAAACTACACGTATTACAAAATTACAAATCATAATAAAATATAGAGATCATTGTGGTATGACTTTAAGAGGCATATTAAAAAATATATGCTTAAAAACAATGAAATTAGATAATATGATTTGTAAATTCTAGTTTTTCAGCGTCATACTACCTGTCAAGTTATCTACACAAATATCAAACAATTATCATAATGTTTTTACGAAGAATTTCTTCAAAATTTTTATGAAATGTATAAACTTGTTTTTACACATTATACAGGTATAGTATATATAATAGTTTTTCATGAAATAAAAAATCATCATAAAAGATGTGTTTTTTATTATTATTTACTTAGACGACAGAACTGATTTATGTCAGTAAGTACAAATGTTTTGATGGCTGGGATTGTAGTTAATAATTAATTTTATCGTTTTTATTATTGCTTGCTGGTATTCAACTAAGTGTATTTGCTGATGTATTTATTGCATGTGTTGCAAAAAATATGGTAATTTCAAGTAATTGGTATTAATAAAAGTGCTACATTTTTTATGAGTACGCCTATATATAATTTTATAAATAGATTTTTATGCTTTATTACTTTATGTAATTGGTTAAAACACGTTTTTTATTGTTTTAAAAATAAAATAAATGTATAATACAAAATGTGTATCTTTTCTGGTGTAGAACGTAGAAACAGAATAGCGGACGAGAATATAGAATGGAGTATGTGGATGACAATCAATGTGGTTATAGGCGACAGCAAATGGGATGGAGAATAATATAAATGTGCCAGGCAATAATGCAGCCTCCGGTTGGGGCTTGTACGAGATGTAGTAGACATAAAAATAACAAAACGTAATAGTTTAATAAATACATATAAACGTATTCTATGAAAAATATTTTCGAACCATATTAATAAAAAAAGCAAAGGTTATATCAACCAAACAAATAATGCATTGAGAAAACGTGTTTTTAGTTAACCAAATTTAAGTTTACCTTATAATATATTTTTATATCTCTACAATATTATATTTTGCAAAACAATTTATATAATATTTGACAGGTTTTTGGTAGCTGTGATCTATAAGGTATATCTTTTCGTCGTTTTCTTCACTTCAAACCTGCCAACAAAGGTATTGTTGGTGTGAATAAAAAGTTTTAGTTATCATTATACAATTAAAATGGATTGTACAACGAAACTAATTAGTTTTAACTGTAAGAATATCTGGAGTGTGCCGCGGCCGGCCGTACGGCGGCGTTGCGCTGCTCTGGAGAAAGGCGGCCCTGCTCGACGTGGGTAATGATGTGTAGCAGTGCGCGTATTCAAATATGTATCATATCATGTCATTTAATATTTTACTATGTTTTTTGTTATATATCGCTCATATGTATCATTCATCTTAACACCAAAGTAGAAACTCTGATATTAATTATCTCAATATGTTAGTTGATTATTTGATGTGATGGGAGATATATCAAGAGTATACAGCAGTTGTAAGTCTTTAGAAAACTGCAATAATTTTACTGCTTTTCACTTAATGGGTGGACAATGGTACTCGTCATATTTAATTTCACTTCAATAGTATAAAAATAAGAATACTAAATTTTAAAATATAGTATTATAAAAAAAAATTATAAATTTTAACTGAGTTTATACCAAATTACAGTGTAACTGATTGTTATTTAAGCATATTACACACAAAAGTGTTGCTAGCAGCCGGAATTTTTTATAGGCTTTAGTAGTAGGAATGGAAGTATGACGTAGAATTGACGGGAAGCAACGAAAATATACTCGTTTATACTAGTAATTTTGAATTCAAATGAAAAATATATATTTTGTTTGACTTTAGTTCCCGTATGTATTTTAACACACTCGATGCACAATAGGACCATTCCATTGGATGAGAGGCTAAATTAATTTGTTAGCTCCCGCCGATTCGGTATTGTTCAGTAATGAAAATATGTACGGCGTCTATCGTGGTTTCAGAGGATTGAATTTACGAGCGAATATTTATTTTGCAAGCATCGACAAGTCCCCGGGTGAAGAGCATTTACTCTGAAATACTAAGAATTTCAATTTACCGGAGAAAACTCAAAACTCATTTATCTGAAGTTACATTATTCCGATGCATTTGCATGTGAAAACGTCAGTCGGCTACGCTTTAAAATAATATTTATGGAGTAAAGTCAGAAATAAAATACGCGAAAATCTTTTATTAAATAAAAACCTTTGGCTTACTTTATTTCATGTTGATTATTATATGTTGTAAGAAACACACAAAATAATAACATAAAAACAGATAAATGAGTATTAAAACATTGCTTGTAAATGGATAATGATATTTTTATACATTTCGTTCAATTGGCACTACCAGAATGCTTTGTATTTAATTTAAATATAAATAATATGTTTTTAGCTACAGATTTTATTTTATAAGACGATTTCATTAATTCGGTTGAGCAGCTTGATTGAGGCTTAGATTACTTGTATATGTTGTCTTAATTGTCGGTTAAACCCAGAATAACAACAAAGAAAGAACCTTCACATGAAAAGTCGCCCCAACTTCTATAGAAAAAATCTCCGTTAAAAATAGTAAATGTGCATTATGGTAGGGCTCTCGGTACTTATACACTGACATATTATTTGTGAATTATTAATTCACTTGCCAATGGAAAATTATTGATATTGCGTTGCTTTAATAATTTTTAAAGCAATATTGTTTGTTACATTTTTCAAATTTATCAGCAGTATCAATGGCAGCTTCCTGAGTTGCAAGGTGGTATGGGGAAAAGGAAAAAAACCCCTTGATCAGGGGGTGAATAATTCCGATGAAAATCGCGCCTCCAGAAATAACTCTGTTACGAATTGGAAATTTATTTTGCATAAAGCGGCGGGGTCCATACTAATTTTTCCATCAAAATAAATAAGCGAATTTATTTCTTAAAACGCAGCACGGCCTCATCGATTTCGCATTTGAAATCAATTTTTAACACCTGCGTATTTTTGAAAAATATTGATATCTACATTCTATATAAAACATATTTACTCTATGTAGAGATTTTATATTGTTATCAACACACACTTATTATTTTCTACTATAAATATACCCCATTATAATGTAAATAATAAATTTTATGAAAAATACATAAACATCTGAAAAAAGGTGAAAATCTATTGGTTTTCGTCAAAATTATACAAGTTTATCGCTGCAACTGTGATTTATCTTTCGAAGAAGCTACAGCTTGAACAAAATTTATAAATGAAATAGAATACTTTAAATTCCTTAATTTTACTTTTACTAACAATTTTCTGTTTTAGCGAGAACTCATGATCAAGTTAACAGTAAGCACTGCGATATGAACAACAGATTTTTCCATATAAAGTATCAATCTACGTGCGTTTTTTCAAATCACGGTAACATCAAAAATAAATAGTTTTTTTTATTTCTAATTAAGATTTGAACTGTTATATATATTTTCAACGTTCACTTTTAAATTTATTTTAAAACTATACAGATAAAAAAATCCTGTCATGTTGTAATATGGATCACACTGAGCACTGTTTCAGTCTGTGGAAGACTGCAGTTTCTCAATCTATGAAAATTTTATCAGTTCAATTTGCACAAATATACTGATATGTAAATGAATATTTTATAATAAAGAAAGAGTTTTACTCGTATGTAGATAGTCGTACATGAGTGGAATTTAGGAGTGAGTAAGATTTTAACTTATTGTTATTGCTGTGCATTTCTATGAATCCAGTAACAACTCAACCGAAAGAAATTGAAACTTTTTTAATGTAGTGACTTTCTACTGTATTATGCTCCGTAGCTTTATCCTCGTTGGCTTCATCACTGTCAGTTCTCCTGCAGTCCGGACGCTGGTGCACGAGGAGTTATGAGCCGCTACAGCCTGTGATGGATTGATTCAGCAGGGCTTGCAGCGCTGAAAGCCCCGGGACATTGTCTGATGGACTGTTTTGTACCGGGCTCCGTGCGACGCCTGAAAACCTTCTTGAGTAACGGCTGCCTGAAAATTACATTACCGGCCACGGGGCGCGCGGATAATGCAACTGAAAGAAGCTAAAAGAGCGCACAGGAAAAAGTTTACTTTGTAAAAATGTTGGAGTGACGTATTGACAACGAATGAAAGATGTATTGCTGGATACTCAACTCGATGTATTCCGTATACGCTGTGAAAAACACTCTTGATTTACGAGTAAAATGCTGATAAAATGAAACAAATATTTGAGATTTTTGCCGATTACAACTAGTTTTTTTTTTGTTTTTGATGACTTAGCCTTAAAAAGGACAAATAAGCATTCTTTATTGCATTTGATGGCAAGAACACAAGGATTAGACATAATTAATAACTTCGTATGCCATAGGAAAGCATAAACTACAGCGGCCTTTTTATACAGATCCCTGAGATCTCGCTGACTTGGCGGGCTTTCGAGAACTATACATATAATGTATAAACTTCGAAAAGTCATGCTGACATCGGATGGGGCGAGAAACATGGTGGCTGACAGAGCTCTGTGACGACCATTTTCTCCAGTTAGAGAAGCGTGCCGATAAATTGCATAGCAATTATAATTCAACTATGAATATATTATTATCCTAGTGACATACATTGTTAATGTTATTTCATATTTTTAGATAATAGTTGACTTACATCGATTGGTAGAGCTTCGCTCTTTCCCTTTTAAAATAACTCTACACTACAGATGCAATAAAAATGCCTTTATCAGCCTGTTAAAGTACACGAGTTTTTAGAGTTCATTCACGTTGCTGGGTCGTCACGTTGCTAACTCATATATCAGTTAATTGTCTAAGCGACTCTTGGCCATCAATCTTCTGATATATCTTGTTTCAACGACAAAATGTTTATATATTGTCTTTGTAGTCCTAAAATATAAACATGTCGATGAGGTAATCTCGTCCTTTTAGTAAGTAGTTGATTGACATGACTGGGAGGACCCTCGGAAGCTGGTAATCCTCGTGTCAGGCGCCCAGGCCATCCATCACTTGCGCAAGGTTGCATTAGCGACATAATCTGTATGCAGATGGCCGCTGCAGCTCAGATATTAATGCTCGGGAGAGTGCTGCACCACAACTTGGAGCATCTAATACCTTCAACTAGACTAACCAGAGACTTAAACTACTATTTATTATGGAACACTAATCTGTACAACATGATTCACCTTCAATATCTTATTGCTTTGTTGCTATTCTTTATAGATATTTTTATTCAATTCCAAACGAATTATATAATCATCATATATATTTATTTATTTAACAGAAAAGCAGTTCCAAGGTAAATAGAATAATAAAGAATAAGAAACAAAGAGTATACATAAACATACAATACATCGAAAAAAAAACATAAAAGAAGTTGAAGATGACACGTGTCAAAGATCACAGAGATCTAGGAAAACAATACCATCGACAAAAGTAGAAAATGATCTAAGAAAAGGATCGAGGTGTGCTGGTAGGCCATTTAGGAGCGCCATTGCCTTTGTACTAAGCTGAGTTCTCGAAGCTCCACTAGTATCAACTGAGATCAAAAACAATGGATGACTACGAGCATGATTGTACCTATCTGGAACGTAGAAGATCTAATCATCATCATCATCATTACTTAGTTCGCTCCCCTAACTGGAGCATATTAACGTCACAAACTGTCGCCACAAACCGCTATCAGCCCGTATGATCTTTGCCTCATTCCATGTCAGTTCAGCTTCCATACAACCACCGAGCACATTATATGCATAGTCCCTGTGGTTTTCCGGAACGGCGCGAACTCGATGGCTTGAAGAAAAGGCAGCTGTAGTTAATGCTTTCCTGCAGCATTCGATTCATATGTATGGAGCTGCCTTGCACATTCACTCACTTGGTCGTTCCTCACAAAGTCATATAATTGACCTACTTTATAATCCTTTTATAACCTGTTATTTTTTAGGTAATTAACATACCAATTTCTAACATATGTTCATTTCGTCGTGTTTTTTTTAATTTGATATTTTAAGCCAATCACTATTACATATGAACATTTTAGATTGAATTGCTTCGAAAATATGAGCTTACCATTGTTTTTTTAATATATTTTTTTATCTATAATTTATTTCATTTATTTTTAAAAATGAAACGAGAAATACCATGAATTTTTTCCCTTACGATAATAATTCAAAAAAATAATTTAATATAAAAAAAATATTATACAGGACTGACATCTTATTGCTGTTATTTTCTTTTAAATATTAATTATGAGTAAGCAGATAATGTAGATTTAAGTCAGATCATCAAATATTTTTTAAAGTATAAAAAAATATACAGTATATCATACAAAAACGTTATTCTTATTTCTCAACGTAATTTTATTTTTTATGTTATTTATTAACATAAGCAATATTTTAATTCGGATTATTTTCAATTTTTTAGAATATGTTTCAATACTGTAATCATTCATACATAATTGATCTATATTTATCAAATTGTTGTGATAGAACAGAACTGAGATAAATAATTGTTTGAATATCAGCGTGGTTTGAATATCAGCGTCTTGCGGTTCTTTTTCTTCAAAATCGACGAGAGAAATGTCATAAAATATGATATTTGATGTATATTTGTACGTGTGTATCAATTTTAAACATGATATTGTATATCAATATCCCTTTATCAATAAAGGTTATAAATAAACCATTTAACTCGTAATTATTATGAATCTGATCGTTCAACATACTTACTAACTTTTAATAAGCAGCGAAAGTTTATAAAACCATATTAAAAATAAATTCCTTTTCGCGAAAGCACATTTTCAAATTTATATTACAAAACGTAACCTCATACGCTCCACCTGCATAAGAATGTTGACTGCCACAACACCTTCGTTGCGGTAAACAGTATCGCACTTAGAAATAATCATTTTCTTTTTCGGATATATATATTTTGATTGTTCTTAATATTTATTAAATTTTGTAATTAGGTGACTTATTCTCTGATAAAAAAATACAAACACAAAATAAATTAAACATACTCTTAAACCACATTAGATTGTACATAGAATATGGAAATCATATAACTCACACATTACAGTGACAATGTAAATATTTTTTAAAATAACCACTAAAAATTTACAATTTTTTTTAAAATGTTTTTGGCATTCACATTGAAATACATTATAAATAATGAACATTAATTTCTTCACTTTGTTTTTACATTTTATAAGGATTTTTACAAACGATTTAGTAAAAACTGCAGTCTGATAAACAGAGGCCATGCACAACGTGATCCATGTACAAACAAGGTAAATAATATATTACATTATTTTTTTAAATCATTGCTTAAATAACATATTTGCAATAATTATTTCTTGGTTTAAAAATAAAGGTAAAATAATAATATCCTACCTTTATAAATAAAATATATTAAATATTACGATCCTGCTCTTAGCTTAAGAAAACTCTGAGTAAAATCCACGAAGCGCAAAGTCACTTTATTCGGAAAATAAGGTATCAGTTTCTTGTTGAGCGTTGAAATTTTCAATAAATTGAAGAAAAAAACATTAATTCGCGTATGTTACGATTTTTCAATATCAAAACACATTTATCAGACTGTCAAAAATAAGAATTGGAAATAAAACAGTCTCTCGACAGCTGCGGCATGTACCTTTTAAAAAAAGGACATTCAGTTTTTTTTTTCAATATTTATTTGCTGATGTAATGAAGCTATATTTGTTTTCAAAATAAAGGTAACAAAATATTTGAAATATTAATAGTGAATAAAGTAACAAACATAAAAAACAAATCTGTATTCTTGAGAATCACTTTGAGATACATTTTATGTTTTAAATATTAAATATTTAAATTGAATTTTACATAGTTTTAATATTATTCGCGTGAGCACGTGATAAAAAGACTTTAGGCCTTTGAGATGCGGTCTTATAGAAGAATTCTCGGAATTTCTTAGAGAGACCACGTCACGAACAATTAGATTCTCAGCATAATCAAGGAAGATAGGCACCTAGTAAGGTCGATCACATCATGCGCCACGCTGGTCTTCATCACGACATTGTGAAAGGGTTGATTAAGGGTAGAAACTACGGTGCCCTATTCAGGAGTATTTGCAGCAAGTGTTTGAGGACATGAGTTGCAGCTCTTATGCTGAGCTGAAGAGGGTGGCAGAGGATCAAAAAGAGTGGAGATCGAGATGCAAGATTTTGTTACTGCAAACCAATCTACCGGATTGACACTACAAAGAAGACGTGAGCACAGTTAATTTATATGCTTGAAGACTGTGGTTTCACTTTAAATGAGAGTTTGTATACTCGTATAATATATATGATAATTTGAAAAAATCTTATAAAATACCCAGTGCTCAACGTGAATCATATTAAAGCAAAGTGAAAAATATTAAGTTTTATGCACATTAACATAATTGAAAAAAAAACAGGTTATGATAACTTCATTAACTTAAAAACACTTATTAGTAATTGTAGACAAAAAGCCTAGACTTAAATGTTTAATTAAATAAAAAAATATATATGTACAAAAGATAAACGTTAGTAAACACGCTTAAAACACACTTAACTTTTAAAACGAGATTACTTATTTTATTAAATATCACTTTAAAAAAATACAAATTAATCACATAAAGCTTCCGTAATCTTTAACGCACCTTTATCGCGTCGCACACAAATATTTACGTCGGAAGGAAACGAAGCGTAAGCCCAAGAAACAAGCCTCTTTTTGGGTCACCGCAAAAAAACTCTCTCTCTTACTCGCTGATATCTCAGGTGGAGAAGCTGCGAAACTTCTAATCCACCATCAGTCAATGTCTCGACCAAGATTAGCAAATGTCGGTCTTCCTGGGTCTCGTTATCTCGCGCCCAGAGCTTTTTTCCTCCTCTTGCAAAAAAGCTCATCTTGGCGGAGCTTTGGTTCCACCTCGAAGGCGCTTGGCCTATATTTTTTCCTAGTACATGTCGCAGGTTGGATAATGCCAAAATAAGGAAGGCATCCTATTTTTTCAGGAAGGTAATATTTTTTATGCTTACATTTCATGTTAAAGTACCTGATACGGTGCATGCTATGGTTATCCTTGCAACGTGTTTTTGTATATTTTGTTTATTTTTTCAGGTAAACAACAAAATAAATATATAATTGAACAGTTACTTATTCTCATACAATACAGAGTTAGTACACTATAATATCTTTAATATCACATTAATTATATAATGAAGTTCTTATTCTATTCAAAATCTGTAAGTGGTTATAATATTCTTAAAGGTTGTGTATGACGACAAATTTTTCAAACTAAAGACATACACGTAGCCTTTTTTTCACGCGACTTTTTTTACATGATTTACTCGTTGTTACTTGAAACCGATTCATTGAATTATATGGCATATGTTCTTTTTTTCTCATTTCTTATGCATATAATTAATCAAAATAAATCATTTTTTATCAATATTTACCACAATTATTTTTAAGTTATTGTATTAAAGTTTGTAATGTTTTACTTATTTGCCGGAAATTTATTATATTTACCTACATTCATTGTCAAGTAATTTAACTTTCATTTAAGTACGGATCACTTAAAATCTAGTCATTTATATGTACAAACGTAAATAAAATGTAATGCGATTCTCGGGAAGTTCCCCCTTATACATTTTTCATTCCAATCAAACAAACACGATTCAGGATGTGAAAATAATATGACTCGGCAAAAAATACCCTTACGAGAATGTTCGCTGATATACTTCATAATGGGGCTTGCAAAACGTTAACATAATATTTTTTAAAATAATATTGTTTAGTTTGTTGTCAGTGATTTTACGTAAACATTGCAAAATATTATTAATTCATTAAAAAACGACATATATATTTTGTAAGAGGAGAAATAAAATCTCAGGTATGCAAAAACATAACAAAACAGGTTTATATTTCAAAAGCTTTTATCATCATTTACATTTTTTTTAGCTTTTGTTTGTAGTCTCAAATTACATAATAAGGTGAAGCTTATCAATAGGTTGGCAAATATGAAAATTTTTACTGTTAATTTAATTTGTAAGACATTAAAATAATTATTTTAATTTCACATGTGTTTATCTAACTTGGCGCGTTTCATCTTCCTAAAGTCATTGTTACAGTTAAGAATCCTTTTAGGGTGATGTAACGCGTTCAGCAAGATTAAATAAAATGTATAATAAAAGTAAATTTATTTGTTTTATCTTTTACTAATCAAATATTCTTGTAAACATAATAGAATATTTCAAAGACAAACTTATTTAGACACGTAGTATCTTCACAAATCATTATAATTATTTGCAACAAATGATGTATTATTTATATTATAAAGGTTCATATTACTTTACACATTAATGAACTATGCATATATATAACTATACTGTATATATATACTTTAGTTATAATAAAATATGATGTTATTATATTATAGTATATATAATTTAATATGATTCTTTTCGTATGATTACGTTTTAATATTTTTAATGGTCCAAAAAGATGCACACTTTTTACAATTCAAATTTGAATATTGTTCCTGTCGAAAAGACAAACTTTAAAGTAACCCGCCTAAAAGTATGATTATTTTAGGCGATTGAATTTTTGCGTGTGATATGTTCCGCATAATATGATTGGCCCGGGGCCTCGCGGGGGCCATTACGGGGCCCAGGGGGACCACGTTCAGACCCCGACCCGCAGCTTCACTACCACCGAACTATACAGCCACCATCGGGTAAGCTTAAAGTCCAGTATATAAATATCAAAAGGTTATTATATTCGGATTATTTGTCACATTCACGCTGACAATGTAGATTTCTTTAACATGCAGTAATAGATATATATTAAGCCTGTCCGTCAATAAAAAAAAGTCATTTCTTTAAATATGATACATAAACACTGATTTCAAAAATATACCCAAAATTTTGAAAACGTATTCCTGAACATAAACAATTTGAAAAGTACGAATACTCTGGAGATATGAGTTATCACATGGACCTAAAAAAAGGTTGTTTTTTTTTATAGAATGGGCAAAAAAATTCATTTAAATAACTATACAAAAAAAATCGCCCAGAGGGAAGAGCTTAATTCAAGAAGTTAAATGATATACAAATGAACCATATAAAACATACTTTTGTAGTAATATACATATATGAATTGTAAATTAGAGATTTAAAATAATAAAATATTATTTTTAAAATTTAGAATCACAAATTCATCAGTAAAATTTTTATAAAATACTCTTAGAGTTTCAAAACGAACATTTTTTTAAGTGTTTGAATATTTATTTCATCAAAAAATTATATCAAAATTAACTTTTTTTTATTAAAAAAATATTATTCACCCATCGAATGATAAAAATTATTTAAATTTACTCTCAAAACTTTTGATTTGATTAATGATATCTGTCAATATATTTTAAAAACTCGTAATTAATACAAAGAACCAGAGGCCATTTACAAGTATATCTGATTTCGTGCTAGAAAGTCATTATTTAATAAAAAAGAAAAGGATTAAAAATTAAAAAAAAAACAAATCTCAAAGTTTAGGTTAAAGCATCGTGTTCACCCTACCTAACACCATTTCCTCGAATTCCCGTTGCAGCCGCGTGTAGCTTCCAAATCCCTCCCTAGCGCAATATTCAATTTTCATATGCGTTCAGGTAATCGCACGATCGATGGAAACCATTCACGGAGTGCACGGAGCCTCCGGAACGGACGGCGCCGGTGGGAGCAAACCACTAGTCTAGAAATCTTACATATCATATATCTACTAAAACACGAAGGAGAATGCTGACTGACGCAAATGAAGAGATATCTGATCAATTGATTGTATTTTTTTAATTGAAACTTATTTCAATCAAGTGTATTTTTATAGTTAACTTTAGACCGAATTAAAATTTTCATTATTCTAAAAGATCATCGACAACTATACATAGAGTGTAATCGTTGAGATACGGAAGTCATAACTGACATAAGATGAGGCGAAGTTCATGATGCTGACAGAGATTTATGTCGACTCTTTGTAAATTATCTTTTTAGCGTATATTGTATGATGATGTATTTTTACATTCGAATTCATCTTTATGATGTCTTGACATTGAACAATCTTAATTATTTAATGTTTTATTATAGTAAATACATGTTGTTATAATGAAAATAATATTATATTAATTTTTATTACTGCATTGTCATTAGCAGTCTAGTGAAGATGGACGTTACAAGGTTCGTTGTAGAGATGCAAGATGGGTTGCAATAAGGGAAAATTAAAATAAAATAAATTCAAGTCAAATAAAAGACGGCTGCACTAGCTACCAAGCAGTCCACTTTATAATCTGGAAACATTGAATCAGAATTCACGACATTGGTAGACTCATGTTAATGAAGATCCATCAGAACTGAAACATTTGTTGAATAAGGAATAATTGTGATATAGTTTAATCAAAATCTTATAACTAAAAATATCTGATAGAAGATCACACCTTTACCAACAATGGTATTTACTTGCTAACTCAGAGTTTATACAGTTATAGGCATTATTCTAAAAAATCAACCGGATTCGATCCAGGGAAAACTTGCATTTCAGTTGAATGCTTTGCTATTATTCCGTACCCTTCGGCAACGCTGCTATATAAAGCATGTTTTATGATTATGACATGTCATGAATATACTTCGTGGCTTCTTCTTAAAGTGCGCTGCAATATCAAACATCAGTTATCATCTCTACTAAAATGGTTTTATTTACTGCACGTCTAAATGACTTTTCCAATAATATATACGAGTATGTTCTTTCGAGGATTGAGCATATTTATTTTATGTATATGATATCTAGCATCTTCAGATGAAAATATTTGTTTGTTGAGAAAAATCCATTTCGCATATCTTAAGCTATGCATAAATAATACTTAATTATAATATATACCATAATAACTTACTACAAGAATTGTATTTATACGAATGGTTTATTTTCATTATTTATCCATAAATCGGTTTTGGAACTTATTGCTTCATTCACTTGTGAAAAATTCCAGCTTATATTTCCTTGGGAGTCAAAAATAAACTCCGCTCTACGTCAGTACAACTATTTTTGGTTTCTAAAAATATGGCAACAAAAAACGTTTTTTACGTTTATTTATAACAATGAAAAACGTGACACATTTTACCCATGTTTTATTTTTAAACATATTTTTTTCTTTATCCTTTTTATGTGCCTTTATTATTCCTGTTTTATTTTAAATCATCTTTTATTTTAAGAATCCAATCACGGTCTTGGATAATTACTTCCAAGAAGTCAAATTATTTTAGTCTAATTAAATCACCGTGATAACATCATTTATTTGATCTTATTACTCCGTCATTTCCAACAACGTGAATTAATATTTCTACGGAGTCGTTACTTAAGCGGTGGATTTCGGGAAACCAGAAATACCGTTAATAATTATCTTAATTATCATTTCCTGTTTAGGGGTTTCCAACCTAATTAAAACAAAAATATTAAATTATTAAAATTACTTGTGTCATGTTAATTTAAGACTTTATAAAATTGCTTACAAAACAAGACAACTATGTTAAGCTACGAGTATATTGGTTGATCGTGGTTGGTCATTATCACATTTATATAAATAAAAATAGAGGGAGGAGAGGAGAAAGTATAAATATATACAAAATCAATTTCAAGTAGGGTTAGCATCTGCAGTGGGGTGCGCGAAACTTTTATTAACCAGCGCGTCGTCGCAATCGTTCGCTATTTGTGAATATGAACAAAAAATTCAAATTCAGTAATACTGTTTTCTTTAATTTGATCTAATTTTATGCCGATCTTTTACGTATAGATTTTTTTAAATGTTTCACAATAGATGGTTTCATGATATGAAATAGGCCACTAATAAAGTGAATATAATGACCATAGTTTAATACTACCACATTTTTTCTGGAATTAAACGTCTCCAGCATTATCATTTTTTGAGCTTAATTAACAAATCTGACTGCTAAAGAGAGAATTTAGTTACAAAATTATTATCCATTACTTTCAAACATTCGAGCTTAATGTGTTTATTTGTCTAATTACAATATATGTACATGAAAAGGTTTTTTATGTTATTTTAGAGTAATAATAATCAACGAAAACTAACGTTGTTTGTAAGGTTATCATTCGATCGTTGAATTTAAGCAACAACGGACGTGTACCGAAATTATATGGGTTAACGTTAATAACGTTTTTTTTTCAACTAGTGCTTATTTCTTAAATGGTAACACTTAGCTCATGTCTAATTTGACAAATAATTAGTTTTATCTTTCCGCTAACCGAATATGGTTGTGTGTACGCTTGAACAACGCTGGAAAATATTGCGACATTACTTTGAAAATCAGGCCATTTTTCTTCGAAAATGAGCAAGGAGTGTCCGTTACAGTCAATGGCGATCGTTATCGGGCCATTTTTGATCACAAAAATTGAAGAGGAGGATATTGGCAACATTTGGTTTCAACAGGACGACGCTACGTGCCACACAGCCGAAGCTACACTCGATGTTTTGCGCCCCATTTTCAAAAAAAAAAGTTATTTGGCGGACCCGTTACTTGTTTTTAACCTCGTGTCGTTCTTTGGGTTAAGCCACTTATTAGACCGACATGAATTGAGCTACAAGAAATATAAATTAATCGGGTTAATGATATAATCTTCTTAAAAAATATAACGTATCAAATATAGGACTTTTAAAACTGCTATTTCTTATTGTTGCTGTCTTCTTTATATTATATTTGGGTTTAAATTCTCTGCGTTTTTTATGTTAACATCTGGGTGCATAAATATATTGGAACAACGCATTGGAATAATGAAAGTTAGCAAGAACTGTGTATCGTCAATTCGTACTTTATGCTTCAGATACAGGATGGTATGAAATAAATGGTAATATATTTATTAATATCTCTTCCACGCTTATACTCGTATATTTATCACGTCACGTGTATCGACTATAAAATGAGCTTAAAGCTTTTCAAAAGAGAGCTGAAAAACACCGAGGGCGTTTCGAAACACGATCGCAACAAGCTGAAGGAATGATGAATATTTGAGTGAAGTGCATTGTGCCTGATGCAGGCGGTCGATGCGGTACACTTTGGTATGCGGGAAGCGCCCTGGGCGACATAACCACTGCACTCGCCTACTGCACCGATACCAGTACACTATCTCGCTATCGACGACTACGATTTACAGGAAAGACGTTCCGCTGCAGCCAGAATAGGACATTTGCACGATACTTTGCTGCTACTTAGCAATCAACGTCGTTGCTTTAATCATAATAAACTAAAAAAGGTGCGAAAAACATGCAAACTGTATACGTTGTAACTTGGAATGCAACAGTTTTCGAAATGTAAAATTGCTAGAAGGTTTTAAAAATATGTATAAAGAGAAAAAAAAGTTAGAATACCAATGGGACCATCCACATAATCCTTTTGTAGTTGTTCAAAACGATATTTGAACATAATTATTTTATGGATACATACAAAAGTCTTTAAAATATTAATAGTCAAATTAAATCAAATTCTCTGTCTTAGCTCAAATTTGTCGATGACAGTACCTTTACACGTGTCGCTGAGCTTACATAATATAATAATATCAGATCGAGAGGAACGCAAATTCCGCTACCAATTCTCACAGTCAGGTACGACACGAGGCGCTGATCATCACAATATTCTGCAAATCTTTGTATATTTGAACAATCAATGTCCAAACACATGTACCAAGGAATTCGCTATGTATAAAAAATATTTAATTTATATTAGTTTTATAAAATACAGAATGCTTACTCATAAAATAAATTAAGGTATTAAGCAGAGATATATTATCATATAAATCAGTTTCAATTTGAGGGTTATCCAGGATAAGTGTGTAATCTTTGTTTTGCATTTTTGTCACGTTATAAATTACTAGAACTGAGATGGTAAGACCACAGCTGCCCAGAACTCGGGTTTTGTAAAGCAGGATGCAGATACAGCCCAGCTGCTGAACCGGAGGAGGACGTCAGGGAAATGGGCCTGTGAAATACTCATACTTTAGTCTGCTGATAATACTATCGAGGATAGGAGAAACGGGGTAAAGAAAAAATATTAAGCGGAAATATTGAATCTGTGAATTCAATAGTGCTGCGCTACAAAATCGAATAACAAAGCATAGCAAGTGCTTAATGGATGCTATTTTTTTCTGTTTATTTCATAATATTTTAGATCGCTCATAATGAAATTCGGTTGACAAATATAAATTAATTTATAAAATCTAGCAGTATACACATGGATCACTTTGACGGCTTTTATTCGTTTGATTTTTATTAAATTAAACAAAACAAACATTTTGTATATTCTCTTAAATATGAGTATGTTTGTTTTTAAATTAACTAAATATTACTCGAATATTTGAAATAATAATAAAAAAATAACGCTTTTTAGAAAATATTATTTTTATTAGTGATTAAATCAACTTTTACCCTGGAAAATGAATTCACGAATTGAAAGCTATGCAGATACATACTATCTATGAAATACACTTATGTTTGATACTATGAATACCTATAATATTTATTTTTTTAAATACTGAATTATTTCAAATAAAATGCTCTCTTCGTTTCATATTACCGCTGTTATTATATACTGAACATAGAAACTATTTTTTATAACGTTAAATATGTTTTCTCGTTTATTACTGCTACATTATATAAATGTGCCAAATCACCGCTCACATGAAATACCACCGCCTTTTAATCCATAAAACATACGTCACGTAATTTACGACGCCATTACATTTAAGAAAGATTTATATGAAGATGGGCCGAAAAAACTAAATGCTCCCATCGGCGATACGTTTGTCATATTATTTTAAGTAAAATATACGATGATCGACTCCCATACTCGCGTTCTTTACAAAGTGGTGCAAAAAGTCACGCAGACGCCAAATCCCAGGGTGATAACAAAGCTCAAAAGTTTCGTGCGCATCCAATCGGAATGAGTTATGTAGGAGCAAGCAACGCTTGCTTGGCCAGAGTTTGGGCAATGACAGCTCATCACTATGAATACTGACATCACATGACGACAGTCTTCAATTATCTTATTTGATTCGAACGCTAAAGACATCGGTAAGCAGTTTCATCCGTCCTCTCTTTTAGAAGTTTTTTTAGAAAAGTAACCGATATAGTCTTATGAGTTGTTTTTATATCAACAATCTGTGTTACTCATCTCAACTACCAGATGATTTGTGTATAAGTCAAACATAAGTATACACATTGTTATTTTAATCATATTTTGCTTCATTCACACTTCAGAAATTTTAAGAAAATATTTTACCACCCAAAAGAATAATGGGCAACAAATACACGTTTATCACAAATGCACCTTTATAAACAAAAAAACTTGGGTTGGGTTGTTTTGTATTGGATTGGATTGATTGGATTGGATTAGATTGGATTGGATTGGATTGGATTGGATTGGATTGGATTGGATTAGATTGGATTGAATAGAATACATAGCACTGTCTATGTAAGCGCGGCATAAGATAGAGCTTGAGTGTAGGCTCGAGTGTAGGCTCGAGTGTGAGGTGGACTGAGTCAAGCTCCAGTGAGCCGAGGGTCCTTTATGTGTCTCCAGCTCCCCCCACCCACTCCTTTACCTCCGCTCGTTCACACGTGAGGTGTTAATAAAAGCTGAGGGCGCACTTTCCGACCTATACACGCCATACACCATACACCTTACCTTACACCCCGCGAGCCTCAGTACTTAGAGCAACCCTGTGGAGCCGAGACACTCGATCTCAGCTATCAAAAGAAATTATGCAAATGTCAGATAAGCGGTTGTATATCACCAAGCATTAAAACGTGTATAATGCAACAATATACCTTATTTTTATAAGTTCATGTGGGTTCACCACTTATAGCTTTTCACCATGGATCGCTTATAAAGGTTTTTTAAACTTTACACATTTTTTTAAGTCTCATATTACAGCTTTATTAAAAAAAAATATATATATATTTATTATTAGGGTATAATATTACTCAATAAATATTATTGGAATTGAGTCCATAACTACACTTAATTTAACTGGAAAATTTATTGCAATGAACTGGTGTATTATTACTTTGTATTCTAAAACATGACAACTTGACAAATCCACCAAAATGACATCACAATCAACTTGTTAATTTATTATTTAATTCAAAATGGACTATTAAAAACAGCAGTACAGCTTAGAGTATAAAACGGAAATCACATGATAAATCTTCTGTATCTTGACAAACATTTATTAAAATTACTAATGTTTCATTCCTATTTTCAAAATAGAAGAAATTACATTTTTAAACTTTTAATGCACATTTAATTCCATATCATCGCACTTGACATTTATCTTACGAATAAGTCAGAGAAAAAAACTTAGTTGTCATGAGATTCGAACCTCAGACAGAACTCTTGTTGTTCACTGGACTATTTCACCACCCAAGCGAGAAATTAATACATACTTTTTTAAAGATCAATTTTAAGCATATTTTTATGTAAGATAAGATCTTAATTTTGTTATTAACAAATTCATTTTTACAACTGACAATATGTTTACTAAAATAATTTGTGGCCATTATATTAAAATAACTAATGGCCGTTATATAAATTTTATTTAATAATTAAAGGTCAAAGTAATATGGAGTAGTAATATAAATAAATAAATCGTATATAAAAAACTTAATCGAACAATTATTTTTATCATTTATGAGGATTATTGATCATTTCGGTGCTTTTTTACAGTTTTTTTACGCAATTAAAATAAATTTTCCTTTAATGCTTTCCTCTTAGCTATTGACGTTTCGTTAATTAAGGGGAATAAAAAAGACGATTTTCTCGGCTTAGAAATTTTCTCCAATCCTTAGGAAACTGAACTTCGCTGCCTGTAATTGGTGGTCTTCAAAGTTGATAAAGATCTAATGATGCCTAACGGATGTGAGCGCCATTAGGCTTGTAACTACCGAAGTTGAAGTCCTACAAGAAGCGTACTTTAAGCTTTTACTTTGAGCATTATATCAACAAGTTGCTATAAGTAATTTATTCTCATCGAACTATGAGTACGTACTCTTATACTTTATAAAATGCTTATTTAATAAATTGCGATAAACTAAACTTATAGTGTTCTAATTTAAATTATCAAAAAAAGGTGTAAAAAAGGAAAAAAAATACAGTTCAGCATTTAAGAAGTTGTGAAATTTTTCAATGGTTTATAAAAGTTATATATCTATTCACCGATTAAATTAGTTTTATAAACAATTGTGTTGTAAGACAAAATTTTAAGTTATACTTTTGAACTACGAAATAAAATTTAGAATATGCTAGGAAATATCTTTTTGCTTTATTATCTCCCAAGGCATATCATATAGCCGTCACGTTAATTTTGCCAGGGAGCTTAGCTGCATGGTAGTATGCCGTAATTATCACAACTGAACATCCTCCAACGTAATACATTATAAAGTCAAAAGTATATGGGATTGCTATAAAAATAAACAGCTTTGGTTTATTTTCTCCTATCCAATATAACATATGTTATAATTTTGAATAACAGAAATATAATCAATATTTTTTATTTTCAGTTAACGAAGGGTTACAAGGATGAGATATCTCAATTCTGAATAAAGAGACTCAACACTAAAAGGTACACTTTTAAGGGTTAAATATATATTAAATGTTCCTCAAACTGTTACATAAACAACGTTTATCTATATTTTATGGTTTCTTTACATAATTTCAATTAATTTGACGAGAATTCAATTATATTCTTTAAAATTCAATCCATATTTTCCTTTTTGGTAGCATAATTACTATTTAAAAATTCTTTTTTAAATTTCAAAGTTTTATGAAACAACCTGGACATAAAAATAGTATTTTTTTGTATTTTTTAATTAATTAAATATTATTAGAAAATGAATTTTTTTACAAATATTATTTATCAAAAACAATACAATTAGTATTGGTCCTATAATATTACAAATACAATTCTTCTTTTAATGAAAATCATTATAAGTTTAAATATGTAGTTTCACAAAGTCAGTTAACTTTATCTGTAATATGTTATTATCACTGAATCATTTTTGGATTACCCCGAAAGAGGACCTAGCCCCTGGACACGACCGGAGTGGAATATATGGAGGTTCCTTAACAAACTTCGAACCGGAATATGCAAGACGAGAGCTGTGTCCATGTAGCTGGAAGTCACCCAGGAAGACCTGATGGTGGTCGGGATTAACACCATCGACGTCGCTTACTTCTGGGCAGACAGGATCTGACCCTGATGTTTCCGACACGATTATGTATATTTTTTCACTTCAGAGACTATTATGTTTGCTAGTTGGAAGGGTCACCGTCTGTTTCAAAACCGCGCTAATCGAGTTGATCCAATCCTTAGAATGACAGCTGCCATGACACACACAAGGCCTCGGGATTCTATCTCAGAAATCTTCGAAAACCATATATGCTCCTAGGTGGATCTTTGGATACAGATATATCTTAGGAAGATCCATGGATAATAGTGACTGACAGAACTGAATGGTGGAATTTTGTGTTGACCACATTTTTCAATGTTATAATCTAATTTTTAGAATCACTGTCTTTGGCTTGAGAATATAAAGGGGTTCGTTGCGTTAATGGAGAGCTAATCTTTCACTAACCCCACTTACCACCCACCACCCCCCCCTCCACCCAGGGTCTCGCCTCGCTAATGTCCGCGACTCTAGACGCAAATTTGCGTGCGCTAATCCGGCACGAGTCCGGGAGAACGCGCCGGTGCGGCGAACGGGACCTTTCTGCACTTGTCGCAGTTTTACAAGGCGATAACAATAATCGGCCGCCCGACCGAAAATTACATTATTTTTTACGTCTTGCGGCAAAAATAAGCTTTCAGCGAAAAAATATTTAAATTAAATGTGAATTTGTATGTCAGTGATGTACATTTATAACGTGTTAATGCAAGACTTGAAATGCTTTAAACATTTAATTTTCATTTTTATAAAATAAGTCACTTGAATTCCAAACTATGTTATCTCATATTGTTGATATTATTTTATTTATTTTTTATGTAAACGCATGCAGGAGAGCACAACCGGTCAAGACCAGTGCACTGTATGACGCTCAGCCAGGGAGGCTGGACGCTGCATGCGGGAAACCTGTGTTGTGTTCGTGTTTGTGTGTGGGTTGGGGAGATTGCAAGTGTATATTTATCTGTTTCTTGAAGAGATCCAGATTGTAGGAAGGAGGAAACACAGACGCTGGAAGAGCATTCCATAGCTTACCGGTGGCATTAAGGAAGGAACTTTGGAAGCTGCCAGTTCTTGGTCGACATATATTAACCGTGTATGGATGTTCGGCAAGTGTAAGACGAGTTTGTCGGCTGTGGGTGGGTGCAGGAGGAATTAGTTCTTTAAGTTCCGAAGAGCAGCGACCATGGTAATAACGGTAGAAAAGACTAAGAGAACCAACCTTACGTCTGTGTTCCATTGATTGTAGATTAGACGTAAGGGTGTTATTGTTTATCAAACGAATTGCTCTTCTTTGAACTGAGTCAATTAAGTTTAGAAGGTATTTTGGGGCTCCAATCCAAAGGTGACTGCCGTATTCAAGGATAGATTTGTCCTTTATAGAAGAAGAAGTTGTTTATCGTTGAAATACCGACGTGATCTATATAATACACCTAGTTTTTTGGAAGCGAGACCGGCTTTACACTTAATTGACTCGTAATATTTGACATTATTCGATATTGAAAATTCAAGCATGTTGATGGAGCTTGCTTGGAAGAGAACAACCATTGAAAGATACAGGATCCATAGCAGTCTTCTTGGTGGAGAAAGTACATGATTGGGTTTTTGAAATGTTGAAACTGACGAGGTTGAGGTCGCCCCATCGTGAAACCCTTTCAAGAGACATGTTCATCTTCTCCACCAGAGATTCCCTAGCAGCAGATAGTTCCGAATGTTTCGGAGGTTTATGGAAGATTATACTCTCATGGACATTGCTGTCGTCGGCATAACAGTGAATGTTTGCGCATTGAAGCAAATCATTCACATGCAGAAGGAAAAGAGTGGGCGACAGCACAGAGCCCCGTGGAACTCCTGAGTTGATTTTATGGCAGGAAGAAGAAAAGCCATCTACGACAGTGATGATGCTTCGATATAATAAACTATAAATAAAATATTTATAATTACATAATATAGATACATTCCATTATTATTTTAAATTGTATTAGTTTAATTTCTGCTAAAAATTAAAAATTAAAATTGTCTTACATTTATTTTAACCCTAACGTTATAAATATATATAAATATGAAGTCCTAAACGAATTTCCAAAATCGCATCGTATTTTTTGTATAATAATTTTGTTGAAATAATAACTTTAAAATACAATTTTAATAATTAATTGTGTAAGTAAATAACGTTTTCGTACTAGGTAAAAAAATATAATAGTCGTATTTAAAGTTTTATTTTATATTTAATAGTCTGACCAGAGGCGATTCATTATTATTATTATTTTATATTAGTATTTGTATAGCGCTCTTTTATGACCGAATGATCATTCCAAAAGCGCTTCTTTGCCTCTCTGAGTAAAAAGGTGGGTCTTGAGTCTGCTTCTAAAGGATGCCTCCGCTTTAAGCTCTCTTATGCTTTCCGGTAGTGAGTTCTAGGCCATTGGTGCAGCGTAGCTGAAAGCCCGATTGCCAAAGACCGTGCTAGGACTACCTCCCGTCAGCTGCAGGGTGCTTCTATTTGCTCTAGCCGATCTGAGTGTCTCTCTAAAAAAATATTGTTAGTAATATTTTTAACGTCAATGTGATGTTTTTTATTTACATTTAATATATTTAAACCTAAATTACTTTAATATTTAAATGGTTTCACTAAAAATTTACATTAAACAAACTTCATATCATTAAAAGTTCAATAACGAATACAATTATAACTTTTATACAAACTGAAGTAAGAAAACTGAAAACTTAGTCACTTCTCAAAAATTATTGTAAAAAAACTCTTAAACTAAGCGTTAAATAAATATTATTTTCACTGACTCTTGATATTCTCGATTTTCATTTACATATAACAACTTACGTTTACGGTCATAATTCATACGCAGAGACGGTGAGGAGAAAAGGGCGAGTAAAGTCTATTCAATTCACCGTATCTACGTTAAATACAGCCTGCGTCAGTGAGTAGGCTCTTCAGGCAGCGCGGAGCACGCCTAACGTCGATTTTCAGAAACGTAGCAACTCGTCTACGTGTACGTCGTAATGTAATGACGCACACAAAAGCACATCAAACATTATTTCAGATATTTCATCATTTTATCCGAGTAGTTTATCATTATTTACATACAAGGCTAGTAGTGAGTTGAAAGAAATGAAGGTAAATACATATATAAAATAGTAATAATAACGAAGATATTTATTTTTTCTTCACTGTACTATTATTACTACTAAGTAATGAAGTCCGAATTAAAAAAAAACGTAAATGCTTATTTGTATTCTAATGAAGTTGGATGATTAACACTCATATGCAGCGCTTAGCTATTCTAAAAATGGAAAACGTCATAGAATCGACAATGAAATTTATTAATCTTTCTATTGGTATTTTCTTGCATTTTTTTTTAAATTTATGTATCCATCCTGGAATAGAACATATTAAATAGATTTTTTAGACTATTATTGCATAGAGAGCTACGAACATCGCATTCTCCCTTATAGAGATGTAAATCCAAGTAGTTAAGTTAATCCAAAACGATTAATCGCTTGCAGTTTCTGAAAACGTCTCGTTAAATCTCTTGATACATTTGTCTGTTGCTGTACCCCTCTGAAGGTTGCAGCAAACCATTAAGGCTGTGCTTTGTGAAACCCTGCATGATGTATGACGACCCCACAATACTCGTACGCAGCTTCAGCACGAAGTGTAGACGCGACAACTCACTTAACATTGCCTTCAAGATTTTGCATTTCAAGATATTTGATATCATTTCAACATGATATATTTCTACAAGTGATTACTTGCAATAAAAATACTGACAAAGTGGTACAGGAACGTGAAACTGTTTTCACATTTATGTGATTTACAGTTACTCAACAACATGATACATAACAAACTGAAATACTGTTTCGTTTTTCAATACAAAGTGAATGTCATAGTGAATACTACAAGTACATCAATATAATCATTAAATTTTATTATAAAGAATAATTTAATTAATTTAAATATTAAGGAACTCTTACATATTTTTTTCGAATTCAAATTGAATGTGTTTTTTCAGAAATAATAGAGATATCATGAAATTCGGAGAAAATAAATATAAACTTTCATATCAATGATATTCAAATTATTCAAATAATACTAATTTACATTAAAGTATTTTAGGAATATGTAAATGCACTTTCTAAAGCCTTAAAATAGACAAATAAGGTGTAAATTATAATATTTTCATAGCATTTGGAAATCAAAATATTTACTCATCTTAGTAATTGAAGATTTTGGATCTACGATACGCATTTATGAACAACACGAATAATTTTTTTAAGTGAATCTTAATTGATACTTTATGACCTCTCTTTGTCATTGATCATTACATATTTATTTTAATTTATTAATTCTATTTTTTTGTGAGTGTCTATATACGTATTTAAATAGATTTCTCGCATACCTGTGTAATAAATATACGTATATATAAATTATACCTATGTATATAGGTAAACGAAAACAGTTTATTGTTTTACATTAATGACAATTAGAATAGTTTTGAGACCATTAGTTACAGTATAAACATTATTTTTCTAAGAAATATCAATTTGTACTCAAAATTTTAATACCTACGCAAATAATTTTACTTTATTATTGTTTCCTTAGCGTGTGAAGCAATATTAAAGAAGATTTGTAATAGTATTTCACAACCTCCAGCACTTAATGCGAACTAATAAGAATAATGTGTCCTTTGTGACATATAATAGGGCCCTAAAGCCCGCGTGCTCCTCGACTGCCCCGTCATGTCCCTAATACTTCCTGGTCCCTATACTGAAGCAACATAGTTTATATGGGGCGAGTAGCCCATAACTTTAAACCCAAGAACAGATGAAGATAATCTACTCGCTGAGTAAGTGCATAGTTTGAAATTTCATAGTTACTTGTTGTTCAGTCTGAGTCCCTTAAGGCTAGGGATGGTTGTATTTAAGAGATCTCTGGGGCACCTAGATATTCCACTTCCTGAATCCTGCAAGAAGGCTCTCAATACATCCGCATATTAAGAAAATAGTTTTGGATGCTTTTGACAAAGTTTGAACTATTATCAATATATACAAGCATAAAATCAATGCACCTCAAAATTAGTTTGAATACAAAGACTCCTAAATGCGCATTTAATTGATATTGATTAAAAATAACGAATGATTGAAAATTAGATTTGTCATTTGCGCGTAATTTTATAATAATTTAAGTAACTCACATCTGTATATAAAATATATTTTTTAAACAAAATATTAAAAAGATGATTATGTTGCTAAAAAAAACTATGGAATAATAAATACACTTATAAATACAATAAACACTCCTCTAAAGATGGTTGATATTTACAGTCATCATCAAATAAGAATTATACAGATTTCACTAATACACGTATAATAAAAAGATACAGAAACAATTAATTTTACGAAACCGGCAACAATTTTATTGTATTACATTATTATATGACGTCTCTCGTTCAACTCATATCCACCCAATGCTGAGTGAAGGTATCCTTCGTTGATTTCTAATATGTCTTTCCTCAACGTATTTTTTCCGGCAGTGTTGGGCATATCGTCTGCCCATCTAAAGATTGTCAGCTTACATTCTTCTCATCCAAACAGATGCGCAGACTGTTATCATTTTTCCTCACCATTATATGCACTATATAAATATCTCGACACTAGTTCTGAGTATGAGGTCATGGACACTGAATGTGACAATACACAAAATAATTTCTTGATAAAAGATCTGATACTATTTCTACTTCTTTAATCATGTTTTATTCATTCGCTAAGATATCTGTATAAATTTATGTATATTGAATTGGAGCTTGTGCTCTGTTAAATAAATAAATAAATAAATAATCTCTTGCATTTCCCCGTATCATCAAATCTCTGTGTCATTCAAGGCCATGTCTTTCTAATCCACAATTGTATTTTGTAAAGGATCTTTCCTTGTAGTAGTACAACAGGTGGAATACATTACTTGTATCCTTGGAGTTTCAGGTTCATTGACCTATTATTGTGGAATACAACTGACTAATAATAATGAGTTGCGGGAGGCAGAGCTGATATGGGATAAGGCGAGAACCATGGCGGCTAACATAATTTTGCGGCGGCAGTTTGTGACTTCCGCATACTCCATGGTGACGACATGATGACAACTACTGTCAGTTTTCCAAAGCATTTCCATACAAACTTTGTTTCACAGGTTTGTTTGGTATTTTTATCAATATATCTCTTGTTATTCAATTATAAGTGTAAATGATGCAGATAGTTTAACGCTTTTTTATTTAATTTAAATCAAAAATAAATAGCTCGCAAATTTACATAGATACTCGTTCGTCAAATGTTGGTAAAACTGAAAAATGCTCCCCCCCCCCCCTGTGTAGACCTCTTACCCCTCATCGCAGTACAGCCAACAGTCCGACGTTTCGCATTAATTTGCGCTGCGCCCGGAATGTTGGCAGCCCGCGTTGTTTTGGAAGACGGCCAAACGCCATTTTGGAAAGTTTACAAATTGCGCGCCAAAATTAGGCAATTTTACTGCCGCCCATTGTTCTGTAATTTCGCGCGGCCCGCGAAACCTGTAAATCGCACATCCGACTCCGCCAGCCACAAGTGATCCTCAAACCTCGACTTAATTGCAATAAAGTGTCGCGCCTCTATGAAATATTGCTACATTACTTCGCGAGAATTAAACTATTCGTATTGCAAGAGTACATGTGAGTAATGACTGCTCTATATCTCTTTCTCTCTTTATGAAAATCTTATCTACTCGTATATCGGCAACCAAATGATAAACCCCTTATAAACAACTGAAAGGAACTGAAACACTTCATTGTTAAGTCGTCTAGCATCCTGAAATTTCACCGAATACACTGTATAGTTAATGTTTCATCAGGATTAAGGCTCGAATGAAAGATGGCTATAATTTATGTTCTCTTGCTGCAGTCACTCTGATAGGAGCATATGACGTCTGTGGTTACAAAATAATCAGTGTAGTTGTAAAGAAGACCTGGTGATTTAAATCGACACTTAATAGTTGCGTTTTTGGAGAAAAAAGAAAATGCCACATATTGTATATGAATTTTTAATTTTATTAGAATATTATTTTAAAAACATACTTTTTGTATGTTTGTGTACTGCTGAAACTACGAACTTAGCTGCCATTGCCAGAAGCTTTTATTATAAGTAATTATATATTCATTCCTCATAGTTTTGTAACTTTTTAAATAAAATTATTGAGTTGCTTAAGCTGTGGTCATTAATGTAATCAAAACATACTCGTTCATTTTAGGATAAAATATCTTTCATTGTATAATTTAAAGATGGTGAGAACATGTGAATTTCGTCATTTTTGAAGTTATTTCCGCCGATTTCCTAACAGTGATAAACTGTTAAAAGCCTTATTGAACTTCTCTCACCAAGTTTTTGACCCATCAAAGGTTAACGGAGGTGGCTTACAGTTGACTTCTCAAGTGAATCATTATTCCTAACACTGAACTAGATTGTGCTCGCCAGTTTTATGACTTCGATATCTGCCATGAAAATGTATTATATTCCTATGTCCGTCAAATTGCTTGGTATTCACGTAAGCTTTTTGAAGAATACGCTAACTTTATGGTGACTAAGACTTTTGATAGTAAAATTGATTGATTTTTATGTACCAAAAAGAAAAATACACGTTTATTTTTACTTTTAATATTTTACGTATTTATTTTGTGAATTAATTATGTATTGTCAGTTAATAACCTTAAGAAAATAATAAAATATATATTTTTTATCATAGGTCATAATTGAAGGTTACTACAAAACATTTTTTTAACTTTTGATGAACTTTAATTCTCAGTTCCATTCCAATTCTGTAAATTTTGTATGTTAACTAACATATTTATACAATTATTGTCCTTCTGAACGATTATAAATTGAATAACGAAATATTTATACTATTTTATTCTCTCCTGTACCAGTCAAATAATCACACGAAATAAAAAAATATTAATTTAATGTATCTGTAATAGATGTGTCATATTTTCAAATATGCCGTAAAAATAAAATAACGCTACAAAACTCTACATATCTTGGAACGAATATTATACATTTTGAAATATTTTTGTTGTGAGTTATTTTCATTATCAATATTAGATGTTTTCCAACACCAAAGTTATTTCTCTTTCAACTTGGAAAATCAATTTCATTATTAAAATTGAAAATAAAATAAAAGGAGTGCTTAAAGTGTAAATATCCTTTTGTTTTTTATGATATGTATACTGTATATTACATTTACAAATTGATTAAAACCTCCTTTATCAAGTTTTATAATAAAAAAAATATAGTTCCTCATAGTTGAACTAAGTAGTCACGAAAGTAAATTACTTTGAAACATCAACAGCAAATAATCTTGGAGTGCAAAATTTCTAGTTATTAGATTCGGCCTGCAATAAAATTTACATTATTTACTTCATTATATTATTAACTTTTCTTACTAATTATTCATTTTCGGTATTTGTAAATTGCTTTAGCTTAATATTTGTTACGTTACCAAATGTTTTAAGTAAATTAATTGAATTTCTTTCTCCATTCGTCATACTTTCCATCCAAATTGTGAAACACTGTTTCTGCCAATATGTACGTAATGTTGTATGCATCATGCCCGTAGATTCTCTTGCTCCATTCACATCGAGTTCCCGGAATACGTGCGCAGCCAGCAAGTACTAAGTGCTTTGTTCTTAAGGACTCTAAACTGCGAACATATTCCGTTAAAATGCCCCGCCGTAATATGACTTGGCGATTTATGCACTGTGACGCAATGTGTCATAAAGAGTGCATATTATGCGATGGCATTTCGGCAGTAAGCACATCCGACATACTTTCGTGACAGTTTTACTTTTGTTCGGCGCTCTAAAGTTTTTAATAAAAGTTATGGAACGGAGAAGCTTAAAAATAAAACCCTTTCATGTTTATCGTAACAATAACTTTCGTGATTAACATTTTGGAATAACAACTCGGAAACGTGATGAGTATGACCGTTACAACATGGAATTTTCGTAAAATTAAAAGCGTTTCAATGAGATTATAATTATATTTTAAGCACTCGCATTCAAATTCAAAAATGGTTTTATCCTTCCAATATTTGACCAACAAATTGGTTAGTACATTACAATCGCTGCTCTCTTTAGATTACGACCGTGTGTCATTAGTTAGGTAGAGTCGCTTCTTATGACTAAAATTCCAAGCCTCAGGAGCTTCTGGATAATCATCCGATCGCCAATAAAGTTAAAAATTAACACATTACATCAAATATAACTCGAGTACTACAACTGCCGTCTCTTCAAGTCTCCGGTCTTCCTTCTTTGAGGTCATTGGGAAATATATGTGTTACCAGGTGGACCTTCAAATACAGATATGTCTTGGGACAAGTTGTGGAGAGTGTTATCTGAAATGATTTAGTGGTGGCAATGTGTGGTGACCATCTGTTCTACATATGGAATGGATACATAAAGAAAGAAGTGTATCTACGTTTATAAATAAGACGCTTCGTATGGAATAAATTTGAATAAGTTGAAGAGATTTCAACTGTTTGTTTTCATTCTTAAATATTATTAAATTGTACTAGTATGAGAAAGACTTTGCAAATACTGAAAAATAATCACAAAACCTTCATTTAGCCTTAAAAAGGAGTTAGTACAACTGGTAGTCTTAAGTTAGGAAAAAAATCCTCAGCTTTAACGTTTTTAAATAAAGCTGCATTTGAAGTCAAAATTATTTGCCGAAATTGAAAAGTAGTATCATCATTATCATCATCAGCCTGTGTCCGTCCACTGTTGAACGTAGGACTCCCGCATGAGTCTCCATCCTCTTCGATCCTCCGCCTTCCGCATTCAGGTCACTCCCGCTATTCTTCTTATATCGTCAGTCCATCTTGTAGGGGTCGGCCAATGCTTCGTTTGCCAGTTCTTGGGCGCAATTCCAATACTTTTCTTCCCCATCGACCGTCGTCTCTTCGACAGATATGTCCTGCCCATTGCCACTTGAGTGTGCCTATTCGTTGGGTAGCATCCACTACTTGAGTTCTTCTGCGTATTTCCTCGTTTCGGATTCTATCTTTTAGGGACACTCCGAGCATGGATCTCTCCATAGCACGCTGGGTGACTTTTATTTTATGGGTAAAAAGTAGTATAAAATCATAAAAAATCCCTTTTGACGTGTTTTAATTGGTGAATTTTAAACCTATGAAATTTTTAACACAGACACCACTCTATTTAATTAAACTGGATCTTGAATAGTGAAGTATTATAGGTTGAACATAAATTACGAGTATAGTGGGGAGTAATCTTACACTACCTGCGCTTATAAACATCTCATATGCATGACGCTGTGAGGCGTTAAGTGAGAAGTATCAGGTGCTTGAAAGTTTAGGCGAGTCGAACATTTATGTTCCGCTCAATTACTATTTACGATTATCCCCTCGCTGCACTTCCCCACGATAACTTTTCACACATTAGCGCCCTGATCCCCCCACGTAATATGTGACACTAAAAACTCGGGGTGGATCGCTATCGGGGAAACTTTCACAGTTTTTTTCCCTTAATGGTTTCCGATAGAGCGGTACGGCGAACTTTAGGGATTCGCACGAAACATTGAATGTACTAGAAACGCAGTTTTAACAACAGTATGGCAAACATTGAACAATAAATTAAAAAATAACGATACTTTTTAATTTCAAGATTTTCTATAACATCTTTAAGGACTATGAGACACCATCGGCTTACACATAGCATGAGTTATTAATAAAAAATCTATGTAACAAAATAATGCAATCTTAATTCATCTGGTAGTCTCTTTATAAGCTATATGTTTAAAGTTAATTATTCATCGCGATGGTCTCCTTTCTGCGGTCTGAGATATTTAAGAAACAGATCATTTAATAATTTCTATACCTGATTTATGTAATTTTTTTTAATTATCAATAAATGCTATTCAGAGAACCTGGAACACGTACACCAATACTCCGCAAAGCACTAGTTAAGAATATGGTTAATGATCTCATATAATTATATTACTCTCATTTTCATGTAAAAACGCTGTGATACTAAAAATTATATATATAATGTACCGAATGTGTAAGTTGATACATATGAAACAAAAGCTTACTTGAAAAAAGGCAAGGTGTCTTGGAAAACTTATGTTATAACTAAATGATAGTTCTAAATTAGGGGCAGCATAACAAGATTTTCGATTGGTAGCTGAGAGATAGAAAATAATTAGTCTACTTTGCGATGTTATTTAAAATTCACCATGGTTCAATATCAGAGATACTCAACGTTTCATTTTGTCTCAAGGTGCTTTATGCAAAGTATCTCGAGAGAAATGCGCGGAATGGTGCTGTGAAAGTTTACGACTAAAAAATGACACATTTGTGCGAAACTATCCTTCCGGAGACAAAAACTATTACATGACTCTAATAATGTTTTGAAACTCCTGAATTACAGCACTCGAAATAAAAAACTACTGAATTTCCTTGCAGTTTACTACGGTTTTATTTTGCACGTGTATTTCTCTATTGTGTTCAACTCTTTTGAAAATATATGACGCCACATGAAAATACATCGCTTACATTTTAAAATATTCAGCTCATGTTTCAAGATACTGTTATTTATTTTATGCCAATACTTAGATTTATTATGTATTTGACATATTATTGTAAAATAAAATTTATTAATTTCATGTTCACATTATAATGTTTTTTTTAATGAGTTTTATATTATTATTTATATTATCTTTTATTATATTATTTTTTAATTTTTATTAGAATATTATTTTATTATTTCAATATTCTAATCTACTTTTATAGATTACAATATTATTATTACTTAAATATACATATACTATACATAAAATTCTTTTTTCCAACGCGTCAATCCAAGCACAAAAATAACGGCAGAAGCGGGATGCGAACCGCGGACCTTGGAAACCAACTATGCCCAGGTATTCATACCGCTCGGCGAACTGCGCCATTACTATGCCCAGAGTGACTTGCGGTGAAACTAGTATTTATATCATTGTTATCATTGTACGACAGATGTCGCCATATTATATATTCAAAGTATGTATATTTTTATTATTATTCTATCAGTCTTTATTTATTCACAAGCTTAATATTATTACTTTTCGTTTACGCTTCTGCCGTTATTTTTGTGCTTGGATTGACGCGTTGGAAAAAAGAATTTTATGTATAGTATATGTATATTTAAGTAAAATTAATATTGTAATATAGTCAATGATCTATAAAAGTAGATTAGAATATTGAAATAATAAAATAATATTCTAATAAAAAATTTAAAAATTAATATAATAATGTCTCCTTGAGACAATATCAAGAAGGTAAAAATTATCCATCAGTAACACAGGTAAATGATTGGTTATAAAGTCCGAGTCGGAACTATAAGTAGTCGTTTCTCATCCATTCAGTCTATAGTTTGGTTCGAGACCCGAGTGGTACTTACTAAAATAAATAGACTGCCGGAAAGTAATAATATTAAGCTTGTGAATAAATAAAGACTGATAGAATAATAATAAAAATATACATACTTTGAATATATACTATGGCGACATCTGTCGTACAATGATAACAATGATATAAATACTAGTTTCACCGCAAGTCAGTCTGGGCATAGTAATGGCGCAGTTCGCCGAGCGGTATGAATACCTGGGCATAGTTGGTTTCCAAGGTCCGCGGTTCGCATCCCGCTTCTGCCGTTATTTTTGTGCTTGGATTGACGCGTTGGAAAAAGAATTTTATGTATAGTATATGTATATTTAAGTAATAATAATATTGTAATATAGTCAATGATCTATAAAAGTAGATTAGAATATTGAAATAATAAAATAATATTCTAATAAAAATTAAAAAAATTAATATAATAATGTCTCCTTGAGACAATATCAAGAAGGTAAAAATTATCCATCAGTAACACAGGTAAATGATTGGTTATAAAGTCCGAGTCGGAACTATAAGTAGTTTCTCATCCATTCAGTCTATAGTTTGGTTCGAGACCCGAGTGGTACTTACTAAAATAAATAGACTGTCGGAAAGTAATAATATTAAGCTTGTGAATAAATAAAGACTGATAGAATAATAATAAAAATATACATACTTTGAATATATACTATGGCGACATCTGTCGTACAATGATAACAATGATATAAATACTAGTTTCACCGCAAGTCAGTCTGGGCATAGTAATGGCGCAGTTCGCCGAGCGGTATGAATACCTGGGCATAGTTGGTTTCCAAGGTCCGCGGTTCGCATCCCGCTTCTGCCGTTATTTTTGTGCTTGGATTGACGCGTTGGAAAAAAGAATTTTATGTATAGTATATGTATATTTAAGTAATAATATCTTTTACTCCTTATTTTTAGCACATACAGGAAAATACTGACAGACTATGTTAAAAATATATAGCTAAGCATTGCATGTGAAGGATCCCTTTTACGGGGACTCACTATAAACTAGTAGTGTTCAAGTTGCAAGTCAACAGCAGGTATAGCTTAATGGTAAAAGCGTTTGCCTGGCTAGCCAAAGGTCTTGGGTTCGATCCACGACGGAGATTAAAAAAAATAATAATAATCGATTTCTGAGCCCTAAAATACCCACGGTTGGTGTGAATTTGATTTTTCACCCGTAAAATGGCAGTCAAAGCCTATTAATTTAATTTGGTGGTAGACGAAAGTCGTCCCGTGAAGACCACCCATTCATAGTAAATTCCTTTAATAATAAGGATGATGCGTGAATCTCGGGCTGTAGTCAATGACGTTGGCGGATCAACGGTCCACATGCAGCGCTTATCCATATGCACCATAGTAAGCGTCATAGAATTCCACAGATGGGAATTCAGAATTACTATCACCATCTGTCGGTATTCTCCTGTATGTGTTTACATCAAAAATAAAACTAACGTCTACAAATTTGATTAATACGCAAAAAATAATTAATTACTCAAGTATTTTTTCTGTGATGACTATGTTCTCAATAAGTGGATTGATAGAGATGATATATAATTGATCAAAATACAATTTTCGAACGTGTTTTTGTTAGATAAATTTCACAAAAGTATCAAAGATAAGACATTCCTTATTAGACTATGGCTTGGTGTTCTCAAGACTAGAGTCCTCGACTAAACCAACGTTGCGATAATTATCCCGTAGGAAGACACAGACTAATGACTATCGGATTCGTCTCTCCTCAAGTCCCCAGGAACCCATTCAATTTATAGCCAAAGTCCTAACGCGGTGCTATGCGCTTACACAGTGATCGGCAACCTTTTCAAGTGTTAAAAACTAACGGGCATCATGCATATCAGCTCCCTAGTTATGTTATATGGTCGTCACAAATTGCTGCTACAAAGCTTAGTCAGCCGCCATGATCTTTACTTCATCCAATGTCAGCTTTGTTTCCCGGAATTTCAGCGAGTGCATTCATTATATATATAGGTCTCGATAGCCTTCCAAACCGGTTAAAGCGTCATAAAATCATTAGGACTAAAAGAAATGACAACTGTAATTTATGCTCTCCTTCAGCATCCGAAGAACATGTACGTGTCTATTTTTGTATCTATTATTATATCGTAACCGACAGAAGGAGAGGCCACCTAACTTCATCATTTCCCAGTGAAACTATCGTACTTCCAATGTACTACACAAGCGTCTGGTTTTACAACCCATTGTGCGGCTGCATTGGCTTTTGGTGAGATATGAATTTTCGCAGTCATTAATACTTATAGAGGTAATATAGGCGCTGAATTGACGGCATTTAAAAATGTAGCAATTTTTTAATGTCACTTTTTTAATATGTTATTTAAACACTAGTTCATTTAGGTTGGTATACAACTACGAGTAATTTATTTTAATATATATAATCGTAAATTATGAATTTTAAGCATCTAAATATTGCTTAAAAAATATTTATGTACTCTTCATACTTGTGTGAACATCAGTACACATTAATTTTTTAATTACGAGAATTATCCGTAAAATAAGTTTCCCAGTGATTTGTCACAGTGTAAAACATGTTTAATTCCATGAATGCGTACATTTTTTGAAATTTCAGACTTTTACCTATTTTTCTACATAGTCGCCACTGAGGTCAATGCATTTTCGCATGCGGTATACGAGCTTTTGAATGGCCGAGTCAAAAAAATCTGCCGCCAAGCCACGCAGATACCCGAGAACCGCTTCTTCCAGCTCTTCTCTATCACCGAAATGCGTTCCACCCAGGTGTTTCTTCATGTCAGGAAAGAGATGGTAGTCACTTGGGGCTAAGTCCGCGCTGTAGGGTGGGTTTTTGACATTGTTTTTTTATCTTTTTAATCAGTTTTTTAATTAAATTGACATGCACTGTTATGCAAATAATAACTACAATACAATAATAAAGTGTTCAACGTATGAATTTTCTATAGCAGAACACAAATTCTTGTTTTTTTGTATGTTTTTGTATTACTCAAATGACATTTCATTGAAAACAGTCACCATATTTAATTTAATTTATACAGAAATCTGATATCGATATGTTTCTTTATCTCTATTTATTACTTGCATGGAGCATATCCAATATATACCGTACAATATGAGAATGAAGATTACATTTAAACAATATTTTATGTACTTTTAAGACGTATTTATATGTAAAGCTTTACAAGGTGTGTAAGAAGTTATACGAGGTCTTTGCTTCACCGGCTACCCCATCACGTATGTGCAAGTCCTGACTCCGGATCTACATAAACTATTATGTAAGCAATCGCATAAAAACTTTGCCACAATTGATCTTAGCCTAGGCAGGCGCTTTACGTCCAAACTTTCCCAATATGCTTCGTCCCTGTCGACCTGGAGCGTCGGTTGCCGGCCAGAGAGAGAGGCGCCATCTGTTATTTGCCAGCAAAACGAGACTTTTAAAGAGATTTCTTCTAAAGTGTAACCCGGTCGAGTCTTTTAGTGTCGCTCTGATAGAAAAATCTTTTGTCAATGAAAGAAATACGCTGAGTGCTGCTACGTCACCGGGTGGTTCATAAATGCCTTCAACAGTCACGATAAGTTAAGAGATACGTGCTTATAATATACGTGCTGTTGCTTCAATTATTTAAATATCTTAATATTTATTTTTTTCTTTATAATAAATATACTGATATCAGCTTGATATAGCTCTTTTAGGCTGATGCCGTAAAGCCTCAAAAAACGTTATTTTTGTCTCTTATATTTGCTCGCTCGCCTGACATGCACATCTTATAATGTTAGTTTTGATTATATAATATTACGCAGGCGTTTGCATACAACATTTTATTTGCTATGACAGTTGCTCCATTTCATGCTGTTGCAACTGTCATCTTTAATTTGCTTTTTTGCCGTGATCAGTTGGCAGCGCGGCATGTGACAGTGTTCGGCCGTTGTCAATTAACACGCGCCCGACCGACGAAATTTCATACCGGTCGGGCGTAGAAATCAAGACTTTATTTAAAATAAACGCGAATCATGAACCAAAAACAAGTTCTTTTGTTTGGTAATCTGATCCTGCATCCTTCCATCAACGTAGCCACTTGTTTTTGAATGATGACATAATTTAATTAAATTTATTATGCTTGTTTTTGAATGATGACATAATTTAATTAAATTTAATATGCCAATGTCCTCAAAAACGCAGTCATCGTTGAGTTGGAACCCCAAAATATAATACATTTTGTACTTAAACAACTTAAAATTATGTAATGGTACACTTATGTTATACCTCCTGTTCTTTGAACACAAACGTAATATTGATTCACTGAATCATTCTTTTCTTTTTATCTTGGCTGCTGCATCTCTGGGCTTGTCTTACACTTGGTAAACACTATACACGGTTAATCCATGTTGACCACAAACTGTCAGCTTTCAAAATTCTTTCTAAATAACATCGGTAGCTTTGGGGTGCTCTTCTAGTAGATAGAAAAAGTGTTTCCTCTTTCATACAATAAAAATCTCTTCAGAAAATAGATTTAATGAATGTTTTAATGATAGATTTTAAATGTTTAATACAAAAAAGTGCAATTGTAAAGTTAAAAAAGGTAAATTTTATTGCTATTGCTTGTTATTTTTAATTTTACAAAGAGAGGTTTACGATTAAAATAAGTAATCGTAAATTTATTGTACATGTAAGAGATGTATCAAATTTTAGTTTTTGACTAGGGGAAAAAATAGTTGTTTTTCAACCACCGTGTTATCCTATAACACAGCGTATGGATATAATACGTTCTGAATTACCCCACGCGATTGAGTTGTATTAAATCTTCGGGACTTACGATACTTGGGACTTTATAGCTCACAGTAAAATATTGCTTTTCTAAAAAGGAATCCTTTGTATTATTCCATTGAATATTACTATTACTTCCATACAAACACGAATACCGCACTACGTATGCTAAGTAAGGAAAACCATTCATGCTACTATTCGTATCCTATAAGTAACAGCTACTCGTATAAAAAGAAAAGTATTGAAAATCTGTGATTTCAGTTTGTAGTTTTGAATATTTTCGACAATTTATGTTCAGTTCCAACTTTATACACATTTCAATTATTACGTACGAAACACGTTAGGCAGTCTAATGACGTTAGCCGATGAACACAACGAATACAAAAATGCTTTTAAATATAATGGAATTGCTTCATCATCTTGATCAACTAAAAAGCATCACAGAAATTATATAGACATTCATGTTCAAAACGTTATTTGAACATAATTATTTTGTATAAAACATCCAAAAGTCTTTAAGTATTAATAGTCAAATTATAATCAAATTCTGTATATTAGATCGAATTTGTCGATTCAAACAAGCGGGTACGACACAGGGCATTGACCATCACAATAATCTGCCATTCTATGTAAATTGAAAGGATCAAGGTCCAAAACGACAGGTATCAAGAAATTTGCGGTGTATGAAAATCGAATTTATTAATATTAATTTTATAAAATACGGAATGTTTACTCTTGTTGTACACTAAGATATAAAAAGGGATATTTTATCAAATAAATCAGAACCAATTCAACTCCGGTCTTTGGACTTATCCTCAGTGTCGGAACCTTGTATTTCGGCGTCACCATTTAGCTGACGCTGTAATTTCGGAACCGCGATCTCGGTTCCGGAACATTCATATTTACATGAAATTATTTTTCGAAAAAATCTTCATTTAAAGTTTGCTTCTTATTTAATTTAACGGCAATTGATTAACAATAGGTACTGTAGTTTTTTATTTTATAATCGTTTTACATGATTGTAATAATATAATATTTGAAACAATCATGTTCTCAATAATGTTTAACTTAAATATACTACTAATTTTTTAGAGAATATATTTGATTTCATGTTACAATGAATATTGTTTCAAAATACACACTAAAAATATCTAAAATACAATACGCCTATAAACCTCATGAAACGATAGTCAATATTATAGAGTTGAAAACTTTGGCCAAAGAACATTTAGTTAGGATTTCATGGCTTGTTAAACACGAATTTAAACAAAGTTTGTATTGAACCCAAACCTCCATCTTGAAATATTGAAAACCACTACACCTTCACGACAATCGAGACCTCTTAATCAATTCAATCGTGTTTAAATATTTGGAACTCTATTTACCGGCAGTCAATAATTATTAAGAATTAATAACAAGAAATTTAATTGACAAAATAATTTTAATATCCTCTTATATAAATAATATTATTGCGTACTTTATTTATTCATAGCCGAATCGCCATAAAAATATTCAGCTATTGTAATATTCTTGAGAGCTTCAATTCAGCCGGTGGGTATAGCTCAATGGTCAAAACGTTTGCTTTGCAATCCAAACGTCGTGGGTTCGACCCCGACGGTGATTTAAAAAAAGGATTTTAATCGATTTCCGAGCTCTAAAATACCACCGTTTGATGTGAATTTGATCCCTCACCCGTAAAATGCCAATCATAGCCTATTAATTTAAATTGGTGGTAGATGAAAGTCGTCCCGTGAACACCATCCATTCATAATAAATTCCTGTAATAGTACGGATGATCCGTGAATCTCGGGCTGTAGCCTATGACGTTGGTGGTTCAACACTCCACATGCAGCGCTTAGCTATATGCACCATGGTAAGCGTCATAGAATTCCACAGATGAGACTTTAGAATTACTATCACCATCCGTTGGTATTCTCCTGTATGTGCTTAAATAAATAAAAATTAGTTAAATGATGATAACATTTATAATTTTCTATAGTGAAATAAGTATTTTATCATTCATATATTGCCTTACAATATATTTATGAAACATATAATTATTTTATTAAGCATTTATTTTTCGATTATTTATCAAAATTCGAGTATATTCCATTTTCGTGATTCGTTACTAAACAAGAGGAGGAGTCTTATCCCTATCCACTTCACGACTAAAAATTGGTTTCTTTAATCTATATATATAAAAGAAAGTCGGGTTATACCGGTTTTTATAACTCAAGAACGGCTCAACCGACTTGGCTGAAAATTGGTGGAAAGGTAGCTTAGAACCCAAAAATGTCCATGGGATACTCAAAATTGATTTGATGAAGAAAAAATATTGAACATTTACGTAAACATGTTTTCATACAAGACTATTGATATTTGACAGCTATCAGTTGAGATGGTGTTGCCATAGCCAGCAACATAACTAAAAATGACGCAATAGTAGGTATTGTAAGTAGGTACCTACGTAAGGTACGGAATATTTTGAAACAAAAAAGAAAACAAAAGGCAGGAAAAAAAGACAAAAAGAAAATAAATATTAGTGAAAATATCAGTTTAATATTTTATTTGTTAAAAATGTTATAACAAAAAGCAAATGGAAAGGCATCTTCTTATTCTATTGTGTTATTTTTATTTTTTATTATTTTCTCTATTTATTGTATATTTATGTATACTCGATGTTTCTAAATATTTGTAAAAAAAAAATGGAATTTCGATTCTGTATATAAATATGCACCCACTCACAGCCGACAAACTCGTCTTACACTTGCCGAACATCCATACACGGTTAATATATGTCGACCAAGAACTGGCAGCTACCAAAGTTCCTTCCTTAATGCCACCGGTAAGCTATGGAATGCTCTTCCAGTGTCTGTGTTTCCTCCTTCCTACAATCTGGATCTCTTCAAAAAACAGATAAATATACACTTGCAATCTCCCCAACCCACACACAAACACGAACACAAGACACGTTTCCCGCATGCAGCGTCCAGCCTCCCTGGCTGAGCGTCATAGAGTGCACTGGTCTTGACCGGTTGTGCTCTCCTGCATGCGTTTACATAAAAATATATATATATATATATAGATGTGCCATCTATGTTTTTTTTGTCTATGGTTTGATAGATATTTTGTCAATCGGTTGACGTTTTGTTTCGACAGCATTTTGCTGATTTTATTATTGATTATTGATAATGCCGACACCAAAACGTTCGAATCTTTCACAACAAAGCCGTCACGCAACAAGGAATCGAAGCATTGTCAATGAAAGGACTGACGAAGAGCAAAAAATCTCGCGTGAACAATCCATCGAACCCATCTAACCTGTGGCACAAATACAAGAATAATATGTCAGAAGATATTTTACATCAGATTCGTGTTAGATCAAGAAATCCTGATCTTAAGATGAATGAGGAAATACATAATCGGGCTTTGCTCTTAATCGAAGACATGTGTTAACCTCATGTGCGGTAGTTTATTAGTCAGGTTAGGAATGCCAGCACCAAATCGTGAAATGAATGACGCATTTAATCGAGAATTGGAACGGGAACGTGAATATGATCACCATGAATTAGATTTAGTAGTTCAAACGAATGTACCGCTGTTGAATCCTCAACAAAAGGAAGTTTATGATACATTAATGAAGGCAATTGATGATGGAAATGGTGGTTTATATTTCCTGGATGCCCCTGGTGGAACTGGAAAGACATTCCTCATGTCAGTAGTTTTAGCCACTGTATGTGCGAGATCCAACAATGCGGTTGCAGTTACTTCTTCTGGAATAGCAGCCACATTGTTAGAAGGATGCCGTACGGCTCATTCAGCATTAAAATTGCCGTTAAATCTTCAAACTATTGAAGAGCCTACATGTAATATTTTAAAACACTCCGCAATGGCCAAAGTTTTATGAGAATCGAAAATCATCATCTGGGACAAATGCACAATGGCGCATAAACGTGCATTGGAAGCACTTAACCGATCGTTAAAAGATTTACGCAATGACTCGAGATGTTTTGGAGGCGCAATGATTTTACTGTCTGGCGATTTACGTCAAACACTGCCAGTAATTCCAAGATCAACTGCTGCCAACGAAATTAACGCTTGCCTCAAATCGTCGAATCTATGGCGCTATGTAAAGAAGCTTCAACCTGACTACAAACATGAGAGTTGCATTGATGAATGATACATCTGCTGAAGATTTCTCTGAGCAATTGCAGACTATCGGTAATGGTCGAGTACCTGTCGACATATCGAATGGATTGATTTCATTTCCTCAGAATTTCTGTATCTTTGTCTCATCGAAAGACGAACTCACAACAAAGTATTCCCAAACATCATGACTAACCACAAAAATAATGAATGATTGAGTGAGCGAGCAATTTTGGCGGCTAAGAATAAAGATGTAGACGACCTTAACTACATAATTCAGAATGATATCATTGGTACACTGCATTCATACAAATCTATTGACTGTGTAACGAATGAAGACGAAGCCACTAACTATCCAATTGAATTTTTAAACTCATTGGATGTGCCTGGCTTACCACCACACAATTTACGACTAAAAGTTGGCTCCGTAGTAATCATGCTTCGAAACATAAACCAACCAAAACAGTGCAATGGGACGCGTTTGGTGATAAGTAAATTGATAAACAATGTGATTTACGCGACGATACTCAAAGGAAAATTCGAAGGTGAAGAAGTCCTCATTCCGAGGATCCCGATGATCCCAACCGATATGCCGTTTGAGTTTAAGCGACTTCAATTTCCGGTCCGTCTTGCATTCGCCATGACCATTAACAAATCACAAGACCAATCCTTGAAAGTTTGTGGTCTGAATCTTGAAAATCCATATTTTTCCCATGGTCAATTATATGTGGCATGTTCACGGGTTGGAAGACAATCTGCGTTATTTGTTCTTGCGCCTAATAATAAAACAAAAATGTCGTCTTTCACAAGGTGCTTCACTGAAAAGTGCAACCCATGCACAAAAATACATGGCCAATAAAGAATCATTAAAATACTAGGATTCAAATCATTGCAAATTAAAGGACTGAAGAAGAACAATTGCACCTGGACGTATCGAAGAACGAGGATTTAATCTGAGATTCAAGGTATTTATTTATTTATTTTTGTACTTACACACAAAATAATTAACAGAATAACATACTACACTTATTACTTTGAATTGTGTATGCTAATTCTAAAAAAAAGTGTTTATAAATCAGTAATATTGTCTTTGCTTTTGATTCTGTAGATACAAGGACAGATTCACCATTGAATCGGATCATTCCAACCTCTCGAAGATGCAAAGCATAAATTTGTACAAATATACTTCAATGACAATATGGAGGAAGAACTTGATCGACGTCTACAAAGTCGTGATCAGAGCGGATAAACGACCATCTGGTACACACGTCGTGATACTGGGCAACTACAACAGATATCTGAAACACGTCGTTCATATGACACGTTGCAATACCCACTGATGTCTTGGCACGAGAAGATGGATATTATTTCAATATCAAAATGAAAAATCCATTTAATGGTGAGTAATCAATATATATATAATCAATATCATAGTTTTGATTCCGTCATGACATACATTTTAAAGTGCTTGGTTTTGCTTTATGCTTCCAATAAACGACCAATTACACTGCTTATTACCAGGAAAATAACAGACTTAAAGATTAAGATGTTTTTTAGAGAAAATTTGACAAATAACCGGCAAACGATTTAAAATCATTTATCTTCACCCCTTTATAATTATGCTACAAATATGGATGTTAGCTTTACATACAAAATTACAAATCTATTGTCTTAATTTCAGGTGAAGAAACTACCAAGAATCTAAGCTCGATGAATTATAACGCATATCGTTTGACGATTCGTCGAAATGCTGACAACTACTTGCTGAAGTTTTGTCGATTACTGCAATAGAATTCAACCAGACCAAATATATGATATCATATGTACCGAAAAATTCAACTTAATAAAATCCAAAATCTGCTCATTTATTGCCTTTCGGGTGAAACAAAGTTCACCGGGTCAGCTAGTATTACATAAATTTAAGGCGTTTTTATAAATCATTCTGGGATATAGCGTTTTGTATTGAGTCTCATAATTCGGCAGGTATATATCCGATTGGCTTCAAATCAATTTTACCCGAAATCTAGAACACTACGCTGAAAAAGTCCATTTTCAGCTTCCGGAGTGTAAAGACGTTTTTATCCGAAATTGTAAACATGGCACAATTTTTGCGGGGAATTCTTTTACATTACTTCCTCCGAAAGACAACAGCAGCTAAGACGCATAGAATAATAATGTTTTCTTTCATCAATTCATCAAACATCAATTGTTTTTCAGATGATTACAGTACCACAGTTGGTCAAAATGCTTTACCAGAGATATAATCAAAAAACGGTCAAATATTTAACGCATTAAATCTAAACAAAAATGCATTTTAAACATAACACACCTAAGACAATAAAAAACACATAAATTTATTATTATATAATATCTTAATACATTAAAATAACTAATACTCAGTAATTTTATAAACCTTTTTAAATTGAAAACAAAAATTTAGTATTATATAATAGCTTAAATAATATATATTAATAGCTTAAAAAAAATTAATACATTAAAATGACAAATACCCAGTAATTTTATAATTATATAATGCCTTTTTCGAATTAAAAACAAAAATGATTACATATATTAGGAAAACCACATACTCATTAATTTTATAATATCTTTTTTCAATTGTTGTTACCCGCACACATATACAACCTGTAAATATGTGTGTAGGAACTAATTGAGTGTCCATGCCTATATAAGCCAATGCCTGTTTTAATTTTTTCATTATTGAAGATGGTCTTCAAGAAGGCCGAAACATGTTATCGTTAAAATAAATTGTGTAACAAAACTAAATATTTTTAATTTATTAATTTCTTAATTAAAATTAATTCTAATATTATATTGTTTATTAAATTAAAAATATATAATACTATCAATCCACTACAAGCTTACGTACTCAAGTTTATTATTTCCTCTTCAATCAAGAGCCGGGAAGGGTCATTTGCATGACTGAACTGGATTTATGTAACTGACCAGTGGTCTGGGAGACTTCAGAGCCTTCCGCTAGAGTTAACAGAATTGCACAAATAATAGTTTCAAAGCGAACGGTAACATTCAAAACATCATAGAAGTATTTTTCCGATTATTTACAGTTTGATAAACATGCACTTTTCTAAAAACTTCGAACAGGAAAGCTTAGATGTCCCTTTTTACAAATGTATTAATTTTATCAACCACTTTTGGTCAATTCGCTTTTTAAAAGCAAATATTCCAAGACAATAAACATCCGTTTTTTATATATTATATCTATACACATGAATTATATACATAGTTAACATACTCGGTGGATTTTGGGATACAAAACTGACAATTTGCGACCGAGTACAAATCACAAAAAGCTTTAAATGATAATTACTCTCTTTTGATAATTTCTTTGAATATTTATATTAATGTCAGACATATCCGTGATTCGAAAAATTGCTTGTCTTAGCATATTTACCATAATAGGAGAATAATAAATATTGTTTTTCAAACACAACTAATTCATAATCAGGCTGTTAAAAAATAAATAGATGAAATTATTGGATGATTCGTGAGTGTTGATTTGTGCTAGAATAACTTGAACAGATCATTATTTCACACGAAGCACTTTGCTATTAAAACCTAAGAAGTTATTTACTATTGTTGTCAAACTGTCAATCCAAAAAAAATCATGAATGTAAGCAACAATGTTATTCTTCGATTTAAATATAAAATGTTTAGTCTACACATGGCTTAGACGCTAGAGGACGTTATATTTTACAGTAATTGTTACAGTATTTTATAATTAACTTTTCTAGCAATGCTTGAAAATATTATTAAAAAATACACTTGATTCAAAAATACCCGTTTCTTCCATCATTCCCACCGATGCTAATAATATGATGTTCGGTTTTTCAACATGCAGCATCTGTGAGCAAGTGAGGTTCTAGAAGCTGAGCTGTTATTGGGAGTCAGGCATCGTCCTCCACCTTCACCAGCAGCCGCTACCTGACAAATGACTCCACTCTCCCGGGACCAGAATGTGAACATCTTCCAAATTTTCACTGTTTATTGGCAAAAGCAGACTGACGCTTTGCAACTCTTGGGTTGCAATGCTACAGCCGGGAATATAAAGTAAATAATCTTAAAAAAATAGAAAAAAACGCTTAACTTCATAGTCAAGTAATTAGATTATAATTGAAACATTAAGGATATTTAATAGATCAACTAATGTTTCAATTAAATAATTACAGAGAAAAAAGATTATTTAAACGAACGTTTTATAATTATATTCACATTTAAAAACATTATTCGTGCATTCTTCTTGGTCACAAAATGCAGCCTTAAAGTTTTATCAACCACCATGGTCATCGCTTTTTTATATATCAGTTGTGCCTCTTGAAACTTCAACGAATACATTCTTTGTATAAATGTTCACGTTTTTTGTGACGACGAGTGCCTTCGAGTATCAAATTTGAGATTCAAAGATAGCTCTATTTAATACTTCCATGCACCTCAAAATGTTACAATCAAGTAAACCTTCTTTTATAATTTTAAATTCATTTTAATTAAAAATTAACAATATAAAATATTTATGTTTTGATTCACATTTATTTAAACTGATTACATGCTTCGGCCTCCCTGGATTAAATAATTGTGAATCAAACAAAATATTTTTAATTTATTAATTTTTTAATTAAAATTAATTTTAAATTATAATAATGCAGTTTCACCAAGTATTGTCAGTTGATAACCTTAAACCTTCTTTTGTTTAACGACTGGAAAATATAAGTTTCTCGTGTTTGCTCCCTTACAAATCATTCCACACAAAATCATTAAATGTACCCTAAAACCCTTTGCCTTTCACTATTTGTTCTCAAAATTTATAAAGTTGCATTAGGCTTTTCTTTGTACATAATAAAAAAAACATATTTATATTTTCTTTAAATTGTTTTTTTAAACATTTTTATAGCACGTAAATTAACTCTTTAAAATAAATTTAATTGAAAATATTTTCCGATTGATTTAGATTTTTTCATAAAGTTTCTTGAGCTTTTATACAACCCCGTGGTTTCAATACATTATTACCTCGTGTGTAAGATATGTTATTCTTCGCGGGAATCCCAGATAATAGATTTTCTATCGGATTCGGTTTAGTTTGGGACGTGCTCCCCTTCAACGACACCGCCCTGGTCAGCAAACATCTCTCATACAGCTCCATTAAGAACCAACCATAATAAATTGTCCGTCAGTGCAATACGGACAGAACACTGAGCAATCGGGAAAGCTTCTGTGGACTACCAAGAAAAACATAATTTTCCAGGAGTGGATCTTTTGACATTAAAAATATATATTTTAATAATAACTGATAGACAAAATGTTACTTTTATTGTTATAAATCAATTAATCTATCATTTTCCAAAGCGTATTCTGTTATCAGTTCCATAAACCAAATATGTTAAATAATAGCACTAGTGGTCTCTCTGTGGTGTTATTAATTTAATTTAACGATACAAGGATGTGTCATTATACTCACTTGTCTGACTCACATAATAAAATAAATATTCCTTTGTGCATTATAACATTGAGGTCAAGAGCCGTCGAGCGAAAATACAATGTTATTAAGCATCAACCGGCGCTTCTCAAAGTTCTGATAACGTTTGTTTCCATTGAAACTTTAATTAAGCCATGGTCCTGTCGGTAAATCTAATTTATTGATTCATTACTGGATAGCTTATTCAGTTATATTGATAGAGGACAGCTTTAATCAATTATATTATTTGTTACCTATGAAATCGCAGGAACAGAAACTGTATTTAATCATTTCTTTTCCATATGCGCTATTATGATGTACTTAAACAGCGGATATGGTATAAATAGCCGCCTCACAGTTCTTTGCTGTAATTATCAAATGATTAACACATTTACAGATGTCTAGCAAACACAAAATATGATATTCTTTTCATATAAAATAAAGTTGTCCTCAAGAAACACTTCAAAATACGTTTACAACTTTCCAACTCTTACAAATACACCTTTTTACCACAAGCAGCTGCCTTGATTGAGAGTCATAGAACCCAGTGCTTTCAACATGCTGCACTCCTCTGAATATATTACCATAATTGAAAAGATAACAGTGGCTAAGAGATCTTTGATTAACACAATTTAACTGCTTCATCATCTAATCATTTTAAAACGATACTCTTAAAAAATAGATATCATGCTTAATTCAGTTTTTTTATTCATTTATTTCAACTATTTTTTAAATTGAAAAAGTTTATATTGTTAAATATTACTCTCTCAAAAACCATTTATTTCAACTGTGGTGAGGACTGTTAAATATTTGAAAAGGGTATGTTTTTAAATTTATTATTTAACTTTAAATCTTTGGGTTTTAATTTTGAGATAGTTTGACTCTGTTAGAGAAGACGAGGTGAAGACGGACAAATCCATACTATAGTCACTCTATAAAAGTTGGTGAATCTGGCCATATACAGAATAGTTTTTTATGTAATGCATATAGGAGAGCACAGCCGGTCAAGACCAGTGCACTCTATGACGCTCAGCCAGGTAGACTGGACGCTGCATAAAATCTGTTTCTTGAAGAGAGCCAGATTGTAGGAAGGAGGAAACCCAGACGCTGGAAGAGCATTCCAAAGCTATTCGGTGGCATTAAGGAAGGAACTTTACTGTCTAGAACTATATGCAGAATGTACTCTACAGAACTACGGAAGTCAGATCTGACACTGTATGAAGCGAGAACGTCAATATGCTCCGGTTAAGGAAGCGGACATAGAAATGATTATGCATATTCATTTTAAAATAATTCTTTGTTTCGACATTGAAAATTTAGATTCACTGCCGTAGACTGAAAAAAATGCAACATTAAACGAAGCACATTATGTGTTCTGTGCAGTTAATTATGGCGCCTGAAAAAAATTCAATTAAAAAGTCGGTGGTCTGTGTCATCTCTCCTTGCGCTTTTACCGCCAGCTAGCTGCTACCATCTGTTAGGGTAATCAACTTGCAGTATTTATTAAGTCTGCTCTAATTTACAGCCACTGTGGCCACACCGCGCTACGGTGCACGATACATTATTTTCAATGTTGCTGCATTTTGGAAATTTATTTTCAGATAGACCGCGAAAGGGGTTTATTTGTGTATTCAACGCGAACTGTAACTAGACACTTTGCTTTTTTGTTTGCATCGCTTTTCAGCTAAAATATGGCTTTTGATGTACGCTTGTAAAACTTGTAACCTGTATTAAGTTTACTAGTTGCATAGGTGAGTACAATACGTTATGAATCTTTATGAAATAAATCGTGTATATTTACGAAAATATTTTGGTGAAAATATGTTTTTTTTATTATAATTTTAAGTTAATAATAACTTCATGCCAGTGGGTGTAGCTCAATGGTCAAAGCGTTTTATTGACAACCCAAAATTCGTGGGTTCAATCCCCGAAGGAGATTAAAAAAAAATTAATCGATTTCCGAGCTCTAAAATACTGTTTGTTGTGAATTTGATCCTTTACCAGTAAAATACCAGTCATAGCCTATTAATTAAAATTTGTGGTAGATGAAAGTCGTGCCGTGATGACCACCTATTCATAGTAAATTCCTGTAGTAATAAGGATGATGCGTAAATCTCGGGCTGTAGTCAATTACGTTGTAGTGTATGACATTGGCGGACCAACACTCCACATGCAGCGCTTAACCATATGTAACATGATGAGCGTCATAGAATCCACAGATGAGACTTCAGCATCACTATTACCATCTGTCGGTTTTGCCTGAGAGCCCCACGTGTTGTCGGTTGGGCTTAGCCAAGTATTAAGTCTAAGTGGACCAAGCATCCGAAACGTCAGCTTTATTTACAGATTTATTTAAAAGTTCTAATTACCAATCGGTTAAATACGTATCAGATACTTCAGCTAAATTATATTAAAATATTTTAACAACACACTTAATAGAAAAGTATAATGTCCATATGTTGCAAGTAGGAGTGGACATGAAGGTAGAAAATAAAACTTATTGCAGAGGAGTGCCAATTTCTACATATAGCATAATTTACATAACAATACTACCTTGAATATTTTTTTATTGTTACTCTAAGCACTATAGAGTAACTATAGAGTGTAAATATTAAATAATCATGTTTTTTTAAATTTTAGGGCCACCTTTTATATAAATGTTAAAAACAGTATTTCTGACACACAAAATATAATACGTAAAGGTCATCGCAGATAAGTTTTTTACAGAATGACACGCCTGCCTGTCAAATAAATATTTTAAAAACTTGTCATTCCATAATAACTTTTCAGTACGTGAGTCGGTTACGAACCAGAATGTAATATGATTATCTCTTCGTGCGTCAAAAAGATCACGAGAACTAATTTTCAGGGTGGGAGGTTGAGCCAATATTATGACATGGCATTTTGCCTTTTTCAGTGCTGAAAATCCTTTAGCCCGGGGCCACCTATCCCCACAACCTACACATCGTACAAGTAGGAAAAGCCTGAATCAGGAGTATCTATTCGGGTTCGTTATCTATGCTATTTCAAGAAATTTTAGTAAAACATATTTTAGGCATCAAAAATCACTACTTACTTAACTGAAATACTTGCAGAAAAATATGAAATAATTGTATAATTACGAAATAGGCGTAAGGACTTTTTATATAAAAAATTCAGTCATTTCCAACACATTAAAAATTGAAATTATTATTATAAAATAAACTATTTATTTTTTATGTTTATCTAATGTTATAGAACATGAATAAACGTTTATTGTTTTATAATTTCACATTATCCTGATCATATAATATATTTTATATAAAAATTAAAATCTGAAAATCAAACTACTCACATATTGAATTATTCATTTATTAAGTAATAATTTATTAAATAATTTAGTAATCAAGAAAAAATATTTTTCTTATACTTTCAATTTTTGATATTTTATTTGTTAAACAAATCAGTGAGTTTCAAAACCATGATAGGATGAATAATTTACAGTCCTGTTGAATAAAATGACAATAACTTTCAAACAGATCATTAAAAAATTAAAATTGGTAGTTTGGAAAAACGCCAATAAATTAATTATTTACGCTTAACCAGATATAAATTATTGTTGTTTTTGAAGGGTATTTATTATATATACATTCAAAATGAGTTCATACTGTCATTTAAACGTATGATCCGTCATATCGCATTGAATTCTGCGCAAATCACAGCGAATTATTTTTGCTTCGCAATTGAAATTTAAAACAAGCTTAAATCACGGCTTCCATTTGCGGAAAGCGAAGTGTGTTTCATTTGAATTATTCCGTAAAACAAAAATAAAATTGCCACTGTGAAAATTTACGGTCGTGTTATTTTTAAAATGGCAGAAGATTAAAATCAGCTTAACGAACAATTTTACGCAATTACTTTGTATTTTTCGTTTATATTAAAGTTCTGTATCACTATCCGGCTGTGTATATAGCACAAAATCAAATTTTATTTTTTGTGTCAAAGATTGTAATATGTGTAACGAAATAAGAATCATAGCTATGTTTATCACACAAGCTTGAGAATCATAATTATGTTATAGTTCCGTATATTAATTACAATGACTACTATTTCGTCCTTTTTATGTTATCTACTTCTTTTATGCTATCTACACTGGTATATTTAATATCCATGTTTGTAATTTTTCGGTATTCCACTGTTATTATTTCGTCTCCTTTTATCTACTTTTTCATGTCAGTCACCATACTGTATTTTGTAACCTTATCTTAGATTTGTATAATGTACATTCATTTTTAATTATTTGTCAAGTCATATCTTTGTTTAATGTGTTAATGTCTGAACTGTACGCCATAAATTTGGAACATCTGTTCTATTGAAATATTTTTTTAAAAATAAAAAATATTGACATTCTCTTAATATTTCATTTAAAATTTAAGCATGATTTTTTGCGCCATATGACCCTACATTTCAAATAATACACCGATAGGATTCTATAAAACCAATATAAATTCAGCAATCTAGTCTATGAGGCACTCGTTGCATTTTTAGAGTGACAATTTACAAAATAATTATATTCAAATTTATTAAAATCGATTATTTAAAATTTATTTTATAAAAATACTACGATTCGTCATGTGCAATAAAAATAAAATTTCAACAAAAACACACGTATCTCATAATGTAAAAAAAGTCTTATGTTACAAACTCATAAATTCTATTGAATTATACTGTGCTATTCACACCATATTGTCAATTGGATCCAACACTGCAAAAGAGTATAATGTTCGAAAATAATAACAATGAAACAGCATTTTTTTCGTAGTATACAATCATAATTTACCTAGAAACTTGCTTAACCCTTTCGTTACGGCTCGGTGGAATACAAATTATACTGTCAATACGGCGTGAATTTTTCAAACCATTTTTTTTGCTTAAGACTAGTATTTGAAGCATAGATGTACTTATCTGACCTATTTTCATATATCACATTGGTTCTTCTATCTTTTAGCTATCAGATGATGCATAAAAAACTATTATATTTAACAAACGTCATTATGTAATTCCATACATGTGATGGCATTGACACATGTGGCTTACAGAAAAATCACTCCTGCGACGAAACCTAACGATATTTATTGACATGCTTTACAGATTCCTGTAAAGAATACATGAATTTTGATAAAGGGAATGACTGCACTTCCAATTTCCTACCGTAGATGTCACAATGAGTACAGAAAGTAGCAAAACGATATATCACGTCAACCGATGTCAACGGTCTGAGAATCTTTGATGACATATGCCGACAACGATGCGAAAGGGTTAAATGTCTGGCATAGTTGATCAAAATTATAGGTTGAAATATACGCAAGATTTATAACGTGACAATGCTTTGTCGAGGACGTGGAATCAAAAATATTAAAGGCATGTTGTGAATATATTATTATGGTTTTCTAGGAAACGTTCCACGCACATTCTACGAGTCAATGCCCACGATCCCACACAGAGTAATACATACAGTCCAGAATCAAAAAGAGCTATTTGCCAGCCGATATTATTTTTCTGTTCATTTTTATTGCAAATCATGCTTCAACTTTATTTGAAGTATTTGTTACTCATACGCAGAAATTTGTACATACCTATATTATTTTCATTATTTTTTTCTTTCAGAAACATTACAAATACAAATATATTTAATACGATCCTGAAATAAGATATAATACAAGAGAAACAATTTGGTATTTACTATTATAAATAATAATTATTAAAAATTCCCGAAGCTCGCTAAACAGAAGACTGCACAAAATTACTTTACTAAATAAATTCGTGGAACTCATGTCGACACTGGGCTTCTCTCAAGTGGAATATATCAATATTGGAGGCGATAGGGTTGAACAGTCTGATCACTCTCCCAAGAGACGTAGTTTCTGGCAGGTTAGTATTACCTCTAGTAAGAACAAACAATGTATGTGGCTTAGTGATGCGTTTTGCAAACACACTAAAGGCTATTGAAATAAAAAAAACAACATTTACGTGCTAAGGTACGTTTTTTTAGCTTATCCAAATAAAGTTTTTTCTGTTAGATAAGGTTAACTTAAATTAAAATAAGCCAGCATGGTGAACGATACATTTAATTGAAATAAATCTCTCCCCAAAATACCAGTCCCTAAATACCTAGCTGTAATGACTGCTAGATGTAGCTTAAAACTGTTACTAACATTTTTAATGAAAAATTTAACAATGAGCAACGCTTTTAAGGAACACTAATTGCTACAGCTACTGCATATTTTTTTATTTACAAGTCATTTTTATATTATTTTCATCTGACTCAAAAAACACTGTTAATATATTCATGTTCTTTTGCCAAAGTCTTTATCTTTTGCTTCATAATATTTGCTTTATTTGTGGAGCTTGCATTTTTCACTCATTTGGTGCAACATTCACTCGTATATCAATACAATTATTAACATTGATTAACTTTAAATATTACGTAAAAAATCGCAGAACACGTCTTTCATCCAATCGTATTTATTTTTATGCCAATAGTAAATTATACGCAAGCGACGGTATCCGATTTTCATATATAATATTTATTCAAATTAATTTGACACGCCACTTAACATTAATTGCATATTTTTTTCAACAAAAAAATAAAACTATAAACATAATAACTATAAACATTTAAAGCTTGTTTTTTAATATTTTTACAATAGTATTAATATATTAATAAAACTATTTGAAATTACTTTTTTAATATGCCATTCATTTAACGATGACGTCTGCACTTACCTCTAAAAATGTCTACCTATCGTCACTGCTATTGGGTTTTTACTTTACCACAAGAAAGCGCTAATACGCGGAAGCACATAAGCCGTTGTATCTCCGCGCCACCGCCTCCAATATTGCCTCGATGAAAGCAAAAGTGTTTTGATATTTAAATTTGGCTCAGAGATCCGCCAGATAGGACGCACGCGAATATGCACGACACTTTTCAACCAACCTCTGCGACACTTGCAACTTGTAAAATCGTCCAAAACTCTCAGTGCTTTAATTCATATCTCGTACAATACGTAACCTGCTAAAAATCATCACAACAAATGATACTATTGCTTATTTTTTAATATTTCACTTCCAACGTTCAAAATAATTGATTAAAAACATTCAATATTGAAAGTATTTTTTTAAATAAAGTACTTGATTTTTTTCAGAGTTTTCAGCGCGCAGTCATCTCTTCAGTGCTTTCAGTGATTAAATTCTGTGACTGAAATGTAACGGTTCGCGTTGGAACTGAATTTTTTCGATTCGTTAATTGCGATCCCGGGGTTTATTTATCGTCCGTCGCTGCTAATGCAAATTCCGGTTTTATCGTTTTTAAATACTACCAAACTACGTGCCGAAACGCAAGACAAATTTTGTACCGGCGCGAGTCAACGTGGAACGATTTTTATTACAGTTTTAAATCGTGCAGTTGTTCAGTGCTTTAAATTAACAAAGTGAAATAAATTTATGTGTGAAAGTTTCCATATTAAATAAATTCAATTGCGTTTTTGTCAATTTATTTTAATGAATTCATGTTTTCTTGTAATTGCGAAAACAAATTCATATACAGCGTGAAAATATCAAGTTTGTATGAAAAATTATTCAATTGCAATAAAATTTATTTATTCTTTTATTTTGTTTCAGTACAATACAAGGTAATATCACTTAATATTGATCTTATGTGTCGTTCGGTATTTTTAGTAAAATATTTGTTATTGTAACTCTAAATATATTTTTTTAAAAGTGCCAAAGAAATGTGAAAAACTGAAATTGTTTTTTATTAAGTTTCTAAAAACAATTAAGCGAAAAATATCTAAACTATCTTACATTTTTTATTAAGGTTAAATTTAAAACTTCAGATCATTATTATATTTAATAAAACTATACGTCTTAAAACGTTGAAATTGTGTCGCTTACTAAGCGATTTATTATTATTTAAATTTATTTATTATACTTTTAACTTTTTTTTACATTTCCAGTTGTTAACAACGGTGTACTTACGAAGGTATAAACGAAAACGTTTGTCATTTTTATAGACGAACGTTAATTTTTTATGTTATATCTAAATTTTTCAAAATGTTAATGACAGTGGTTTGGTTAATAATAGTGATGCGTTTCGGTCAATCGTCTTGTTATTATAATAACTCTTCAGAGATCATCTCTGATGGATGCGACGCTGGTGTGGTGGTCGCCTACAGGATGGTGATGAAGACCTTCTGGTCCGAAGAAAACTTCCCCAAGAGCTACCCCAAGTTTAGACCGCCAGCGCAATGGTCAGCTGTGTTCGGTTAGTAACCCAAAAATACCTTTAAACAACCTTTTTTCAACTTGAACTGTTTCATATTACCAAATGTCTTAGACCTCGGAAGCATAGAGCTAGAAGCCTGCTTATCTAAAAAGTCATTTTCAAACGACCAAATATACTTCTAATATTATAACGCATTTCTATGGGCTCTTGTCCTTTAAAACTATACAAAGAATGTCGAAAAACATTTATAGTATTACTTGGTATATCTTCTGTGGAAAGAGTCCGTAGAATTATGACAATGCTTTTAGTGTCAAATCAAGTTAATGAAGTTTTATTTAAATTTAATTAATTAACAAAGTATATATGTTTGCATCATTAATATATCTAAAACACCGTTGTAAAGATTTATTTATAATATATTAATCAAAATGTATTTTAACAAACGAGTATACTGCTGTTCACATACTGTCGCAAAGTATATATCGTACTTTCATCGGCAATAGCATATCGTAAGCACCGCCTGTTGCTAACCGTTTGTCGATAATTGGGTTTAAACCGTTCTTTAACTACAAATAGTCCTGACTTTGGAAGCGTCAGCCTAATCACCTGATCTCAAAAATTTCTAAAAAACTACCCAAAAATTACCTTGGAACATATACTACAATTGCAGTTTCCTTAAGTCTACGGGTTTCTGCCTTAGAGTATGTCAGGAACAATATATGTTCTTCGGTGAACCTTCCGGTGAAAAGATTTCTTATTGTGAAGAAGAGACAATTACAAGTAATAGAACTGACTGGCGGTAATTTGTGGTGACTATATGTTCAAAATATGGAACATAAAAATATTGAAAACGTTACTATGCTTATTACTTAAATATACATATACTATACATAAAATTCTTTTTTCAACGCGTCAATCCAAGCACAAAAATAACGGCAGAAGCGGGATGCGAACCGCGGACCTTGGAAACCAATATGCCCAGGTATTCATACCGCTCGGCGAACTGAGCCATTGCTATGCCTAGACCGACTCGCGTTGAAACTAGTATTTATATCATTGTTATCATCGTACGATAGATGTCGCTATAGTATATATTCTATAATATTATATATATATACTATAATATATAATATTAAGCTTGTGAATAAATGAAGACTGATTGAATAATAATAAAAATATACATACTTTGAATATATAATATTTAAGTAATAATAATATTGTAATATAGTCATGGATCTATAAAACTAGATTAGAATATTGAAATAATAAAATAATATTCTAATAAAAATTAAAAAATTCATAGTTACTATGCTTGTTTATTGAAGAAATCTTCACCAATATATGCTTTACTATATACATTGCCTTCTCAGAAAAAAAGGTGTAAAAAATAATCTCGCAACAACTCCCACACCTAAGTAATTTCGTTAAAAGCTATTAACCCTGCTGCTGATCCAGGAGACGGTACACCGCGCAATAATTCCCCCTCTATTACACGTAGCGCAATTATCGTGGTGCAATGTTATTGCACGGTTCCATATAATCCTAGGACATGCCCCGGAGAGCGCTTCGCGTGAATACTGCATTGAGCAATAATTCATTTGCCACCGCGGTCTGCTGGACGCATCATCGTATTTGATCACACTGACCATGTAAAGAGGTTATGACCGTAATCCTTATTCGCAACAAAGTATGCATATGATCATAGAAAATCTTGTCAATCTTCATGAAGTCTAGAAATATCGCGCCGTATTCGATGCGCCTTTAAAGTATCCTTACTCCAATAGCCTTATAAAAAAGTGATGATATCTTAATGTATGCCACATTTCAGTCGTCCATAGACTTATTTAAATTTATAAAGTCTTAAGCCAATATTATACCAATAATTTATCGATCAATTATGTGACTTATGTCATGAATCACAAGTATTGTAATTAATAGTATGGTGTGTATTTTTATCATCCACTTGGAGATCTATTTCAACTATTAAATAGACAAACATTTTTAAGTTAATTTAATATGTATTGAGTAATTATTGACAAGTCTTGACAATGGCTACCTGATGTAGCCAAAATATGTCGTCCCTTAATAAAAGATTGTAGAATAATTTATAAATAATATTTATTTTTATTTTGAAACAGCACAATGCATACAGTATGATCGTCAAGGAGTTGTATATTCCAAGTATTTAAAGTAGCATTCATTGATATAAACAGTTGGTGTTGTATCATCCCATTGTTTATGTCAGAGCCCTCCAGGCACCCCGGGGTCAGCCAGGGTGAGCCACAAACATGACGCAGTTAATTGGTTATAACAGTAGCGTAACCAAGTACGTTTTATCACAAGTAATTATTAACATAATGAGTGACATGAATATACGTTACATAATTTATTAACTTTCAAAATAGTGAGATAACTTTATCAGCTAACGACACACAGTCTTTTTGAAACTGAAAAAGCGTTTGGTCATTTACTTTTCGCCAACAGCTTCTGGACATTTAGCCAAAAGACATTTGGTCGAAAGGACATTTAGCCCAACGATATAATTCGATAAACAAAATCTTGACTGTTTCTTTGAGTTCTTAAGTCTAGGCTTAATTTTTGTCTCCTTCTGCCGCAAGGTATGTTGTTATCAATTACCGCAAGGTGTTGGTCTGCCTATCAAAACTATCAAAGTAATTATCAAAAAATATTTTAACTATTTAATATGTTTTGAGAAATAATTCCCCATATAATAAAAGGTGTTCTGTTAGTATTTTTTAACCTAATATTTCTCCTTATTCTAGGATTCTTGATAATGACCTCCTTAGAAAAAGCTATTATTGTTAGGAATGACAAAGTAGGGAAGTGGAAACCGCAACATTTCATCGTATAATCGGCCTTGAGACAAAGATGAACCTGACTGAATCATGTTCTCCGCATACCGCAGAAAAGCATAAACTAAATCTGCCGAACTCTCACGACTAAAGAAGACCGTCGGGAACTCACATGAAGTGTACTTGACGAAGCTCTGAGGTGAATAGAATAAAGGTAAAACCATTGCGGCTGACTGAACTTTCAGGTGACAATTAAATAAGTGCTCAATCAGTCAATTCAAAGGTCCAAAACAGAAATATCCTCCTGAATATGGAGGTTTCGGCCACGCACGCCTAGGGCCTAGTACTTCCCGAAGTTCAGCTCGTGCCCAATCAACCATCAGCGCAGGTCTAGTAACTTTCCCGACATGTTTGTTTAAACCGCACACCGGAAACAATTTGCATTCGAATATATAATCAGGGTTCAGTAAAAACATTGTTTGAAATTGAACTCTTTGTATCGAATAAAGGGAATGCAGGGGTCATCATCAGGCTGTGGTTATTCTAAGCCCACCACACCCTTATGGTGATCCCTTAAAACGAGCGTCAAAAAATTAGATTTTTGTTATATATATATATATTATTTAGAATTATATATTTTTATTTCCAAAAACCTTCGTGACTAACCCATTACTCGTTATATATATGTATACCCTTATATATTTACTAAAGTATACTGTTGTGTAATATTAGAACTTTCTTAATATCAGACCGCTGAAGTATATTTAAGTACACTAAATGAAACAGACAGCTTGACCATATTACCTGGTTGAAACGTTAACTTAAATCACTATTCACGTTAGCGCTTTACTGTTGACCGTAACTTGAACTAGCCGGCGACGTTACCTGGATATTTCAAGCATTGATCAAATTTTATAGTGCTTACGGCTGACTACTTCTCGCGTAATATATTTACAATTTCCCAAATAAAAGTAGCTGATTTTAACGTTACCAACAACGTCCCATTTTATAGTTCATCAAGATATTGTAATGTATTTTGGAGTTACTCCAGGATATCATCGCTGGCCCCAAGTGAAACCCCCTAACCTTTCCTACAAATTCATCAGCAACGATAAACTGAAAGTTATTAATTAATTTTGGTGTAAAATAACAAATAACCATTCGGTTGATGAAGTTTGTAGAAGAAATTTATGAGAAACTAATGTAAAAGGCTAAAAAAGCGTTCTAATTATTTAAAAAAAAAAAATATTTTTTACTTTTATGATACACTGTTTGGTATTCTCTTTCTTCTTCTTCTTCTTCTTTTACTTTTTCTTAAACAACTCTTTGCCCAACAAAAGGTCCTAGAAAAATAAACTAAGGCGGAAACTTATTAGATATGATACGGTATGAAGATCTAAGCAGCACTTCTTATTGTTGCAGATTATTTCGCGTTCTTTCGACTTCGGTCCTCTGGCTGATTGTTGTATCGTTCACGGATTAAATTTGTTTTGTGTGTACGGTTTAAAGATCACGATAGAAATAGGCAGGTGTAAGCGCATTTTAAGCAACCCTATAACCTGTCAAGCGCTACAGATGGCCCCCGATCTGAAGAGAGGAGCGAGGGGCTATTTCCGGATCTGGGTTAATACCTCGCCGGAGACCGCTCGTAAAAACTTTACCCGTTTGCCGTCACTCCCCAGCGTGCCTCCTATAACTGTCAGAGGCTGCGAGAAATCACTCGATCCCTGCTTCATTACATCAGGAATTCAAAACTTTAATATCTTACGATTTATTGGACATTCTAATCATCATAATTCAACAATACTTAAATACGCGCGATGGCACTTCTAAGCCCCTGGTGTACATAACGAATTTGATTTGTGAGACGTGGCGAATTCGTAGAAGTGGGAATAGAATGAGCATTCGTTCATTTTATTTATTACCACTATTCATTACTACTTTTATGCAAATTTTGGCATGGAACCACAATGAAGAAATTCTAGTATGTCTATTAATATAAAGATAAAGGTATTAATATACACGTTCGATCTTCAATAGTTATTAAGAGAAATGATTTATTTGATTATTAAATGAGATTTTTTCATGAAATTATCAGAAAAAAATAAAAAAATAAACAACTCTTTTTTTATGGAAACACATACAGGAGAATGCCAACAGATGGTGATAGTAATTCTGAAGTCTCATCTGTGGAATTCTATGACGCTTACCATGGTGCATATGGCTAAGCGCTGCATGTGGATTTTTGATCCAGCAACGTCATAGTCTACAGCCCGAGATTCATGCATCATCCTTATTATTACAGGAATTTCCTATGAATGGGTGGTCTTCACGGGACGACTTTCATCTACCACCACTTTTAATTGATAGGCTATGACTGGCATTTTACGGGTGAAGGATCAAATTCACACCAACCGGGGGTATTTTAGAGCTCAGAAATCGATTAAATCCTTTTTTTTAATCTCCGTTGGGGATCGAACCCACGACCATTTGGGTTACAAAGCAAACGTTTTGACCATTGAGCTTTACCCGCCGGCAAATTTGAATCATACACAGTGTAAACAAGTCTTGTTTTTACCCCCAGGCTGGCCATATTTGCTTAAATCAAGAAATTTACATATTATTACAATAATTTGATATTATGTCTTAATTAATGAATTAAATTAAATTAAATAATATTTGTAAATTTGTATTACTTTAATTGAAATAAAAATATTATAGCACTACCAAACATGATGAGATATATTTATTTTGTATAAATATCCTCAGTAAACCAAACCTAATATTTTTTCAATAAACAAGTGAGCCTACCTTGCTGACTACACATAACCTAACACATTTCTTCGTAGTCTTTCTTTTATGATATGACACTTATCTTGCACTACTACACAAATCGCCTCCATCTCTAAATTGATACTCTCTTAGGGAAATAGTATGATGGCTTCCCATGACTTGTGAAAAACTGAATGTTTATAATTTTAAGATTTGCTGAATATTAAACTCGCAACTGCACATGTGACGATTATTTTAATCCAACCTTAAATAATAATTAAGTCTATTTACTCAATTTTAAGTCGTCAATAGAGCCCGAATCTACATTGTCACGGTTGAGTGTCCCTGATTCAAGTCTTCGAATTCGGCAATTTCTCATTCTGGAATGAGCTGCGAAAACATTCTTCCATGTCCTGCTTTCTTACGGCCGGCGAGTCGCCCTGACAAATTCGCTTTCTGAGATGCAATTTGTTGAGATCGCAAGATATATGCGGCATATTAGACCACGAACTACATCACATTTATTCAACAGAAACTATCAACTGACAATTTGCCTCAACGAAAAATGGCCGGTGACAAAGGCATATCATCAGATCACAAGTTAAGCAACACTGGACGCGTACCACAACTTAGATGGTTCACCGCCTGTTGCTAATCGCGTGTATCTTGACAGAACCAATGAGTTTAGGCCTCGGGAACGTCGAGCTAACTATCCGACCTCTTTAAAAAGTTTGATTAACAAATCACCCAAAAATAATCGTTTTCCGTCTTTTCCTTGTTCCTGGGCTTCAGTTTCGGGGGCTGTCAGAAACATATATTTCAAGGTGTACCTTCAGGTGGATATATGTCTTTAGAGGAAGTAAGCTCAATATTTACATAACTGAGTGGAAGCAATTTAAGATAACCTTATGGCACATATACGGAAGGATATGAGAGGAAGCTAGTATTGAAGTTTTGCAAAGTATATTAAAATGCTTTTTCAGAAATGTATCTTTCTCATTTTGAATACACTTTCATAGACAAGAACCATATTTACAATCATTAAATTACGATCCGTACCTATGTAACATATTTTATCCTCTGTATCGATAGCCTCTGCCAGAATACTTCCTACGATAAGATAAATGTACTTAACCTGGGAGCTTGCGGGGCCTTTTAAAATATGTAAACAACCCCAAAGAGCAGTGCGTAACGTTACTATGCAAATTCTTTACCCTCTTGCTGTACCTAATTCTATTTATTTTCCAAGCAACTACGGGTATTGGTATAAACTGCAAAAATGGGCTCCTTCACTACATTGAACGCTACAATTTTGAAACGCCGTTTTAAGCCGTAATCATTTTATTATCCACTGTGAGCGGTGTACACAGTAGTTTTTATGGCGCTTACATTACAGAGATGAGTGTCGTGATGAGTGTATTGAGGTAGTTGAGTATGTAGTAGCCTTAAGCTTCATTCGGGAAAATTAACGTTACTATTTGCTTACAAAGGTGATTTTTATAGGTCAATATTACTGAGAGTACACAGGGATTATAACACAAAAATATGTGTTTAAAACACACTTTACTTTCTATTTATTGATATGCGTGTTACATAACATATCATTAAAAATGCAGTTGTTTACAATTTCACAATAAATTAAAAATTCGACGAGTTATTAACATTATTAATTAAATTTAATTTTAGAACCAATCATTTATATTTTTTATTCACAACAAATTGCTTACGATGTAGTATTGTCTCTGGACGTATATATTTACTTTAGAATTTAATAATGTGGTCATATAATGCAAATCTATTGAAACCCACGCAACACTCTCAGGTGGTATCTACATGCGTCCACGTAGAAATAAAATATGAAAGGCATAATGAAATTTAGATTACGCACACCGGTCGCTAGGTGGAAATATTGAAAATATTCTTAAAAAGACTCCACCTCGTCCTTCCTCCAGGAGGCGGTCCACGGAGATGAGTCGAAACTCCCGAAGCTGTATTCAATTAAATATTCCTGTTTCCAGTAATCCCGTATTCGGATTCGAATCACGATCTCGCCGAGGGAAAAAAACACAAAGCCGGCGACCCTTTTTTAAAATTCCTCCCGCGCCCTCCCTCCCGCCTCCCACCCGCCTCCTCCCACCTCCTTCCTCCCTCCCGCCCTCCGCTCGTCAGCCGCGGCCGCCGGAATCGCAAATGAGCCTCCCGTAACGAGGAGACTCATGGGATTCTATTAATCTGTCGTCATAACGGAATTCAAGGACCGCGCCCTCAAAGACTGAACCGTTTCCAAAGTTTCTTCCTTAATGCCACCGGTAAGCTTTGGAATGCTCTTACAGCGTCTGTGTTTCCTCCTTCCCATAATCTGGATCTCTTCAACAAACAGATAAATATACATTTACAATCTCTCTAACCCACACACAAACAGGAACACAACACACGTTTCCGGCATACAACGTCCAGCCTCCCTAGCTGAGCGGCATAGAGTATACTGGTCTTGACCGGCTGTGCTCTCCTGCATGCGATTACATAAAAAAAAGTATTTACAGATTGACTGTATTGTAGCAAGTGAACGTTCATTTATTAAGAAAATACATACGAATGATCCGTTAAATAAGTTTCCTATGGCGCTACAGTCTTGAAAAGCGCTGTTAGGGTGGATACCGCAATTCTGTAGTGTACCTTGGTTCCCCCACTCCAAATCCCTTCGCTAGCGAGCTGCCTGCGGAGCTCAGTCGTGGAAAAGATCCATCACGTACGGCTGCTAGCCGTACTTGATGGATCTCTCCCTCGCTTCACCCGCTAGGTATGAGCTGCGCTCGGTGATCCGTTTTCTGTCGGTGACTCGGAGCGCCACGCTAATCATCCAATAAAAATCCCGAATAATAATTCACACAAAATATAACTCAAATACTACAGCAGTAGTCCCTTTCAGTCTCCTGCCTTGGAAGTCGTCGGGAATCATATACTGTATATGCTTCCAGGTGGATCTTCGGGTGCAGAGATGTTTTGAAACTACACATAGACAGTAGCAACTGACAGAACTGAGTAGTGGCAATTTGTGGTGAAAGATATGGAACGCATATGGAAAGAAGAAATAATGTGGATTTTATGAAACTTGTCATTTTCAAGGAGACTTAATACTGTAAAAGTTCATATAACTAATATCCTAATATGAAATATTTACAAATCGTCCATTTATAAAGATACTAATTTTTTATCCAAAAATGTTAAAATTGATATACAGGTACATTTAATGGTTATGGGAAACATATTTTTTAGCACTTAATATAATTTATGTATTATCTGGTACTTCAACAGTAATATCTTTGCTCAAATGTCTTAATAATAAAATACTCAAATGTCGTTCACATTTTAAATTCTTTATTAAAATTCTTTAATTTTGAAGAGATGAATCTTGCTTTCAAAATAATTTAATTTAAAATTTAATGTGCATTTGCAGCATATCTTAATAGGGGGCATTCACATGCCTACATTAATATAATATATCCCATCATAAAGAAGATATAAAGATTAATGAGAATTATTGCTATTTGTAAAATCAGTTTAAAAGAAAATCATTTTAATAATAGTGGAAAAGAATAGCGAAACCTCGTGTAAAATAATGCATATATCACATCATTATCATACCAGTTCGGTACTTTAACTGGAGCATATGGCATTCACGAACCACCGTCACAAAGCTCTGTTAGTCGCCATAATCTTCGCCTCCAAGTCAGCTCCATCACCACAGCTTCACCTAGTACATTCTGTGTATAGTTTCCGACGGCCTTCCAGGACGGCGCAAACCTTGGGGGCTTGAAGAATAGGCAACTATAGTTTATGCTCTGAATTAGCATGCGTATCAATGTCAAATATTTACATATATTTTTTTTATTGGCGTTTCCATCTATACTCGTATATATGTTATAAAAAAGTTATACGAAAAAATATCCTTACTAAAAGATAAAAATACTAATTATTTGGCAAACTCTAAGTAATTATAATACAATTTGTTTTTTATTCTGGTAATTTTTCTTTACAGCGAACACGTAATGCCATTAACTTTAAACAATGCTAATTATCCATTTTCTGCGCAATATGAAAAAACAGCGAACAATCGCAATAACGAGACGATAAAATATCAGTTACAAATTAAACCCGGACTGGGAACGGGAGAAACGGTACAGTCATTATATACTTTAAAAAACAACAAATGTAATTGCGTATTGTAGAACTACGTCTAATTATTGTGTTTTGTATTGATACTTGTACGTACTATAATATAATATAAAAATATGCCTACTGAATTCAAAATAAATTTTGACTTCGGTAGGCATATTCTGAAAGAATAAAATAATTCATATTTTACAAGAATAAAATAATTTATTGAAAAGTGACAACAGCACATCGTTAGCGCGGTTCTTGTTAAATGACCAAATTTAACTAACATTAGACGAGAGCAAAATCATGAATGTGTCACCGCCTGTTCCTAACCGCATGTTGCTTGTCGGGTAAAACCGCTCCTTAGGACCAAATGGTCTAGTCCTCGGAAGCATCGGGCTTATAATCAAACCTCCTACATAAAAAATACGATTACCAAAAAGCCGGTCTCGCTTCAAAAAAAAACTAGGTGTATTATATACATCTCGTCGGTATTTCAACGATAAACAACTTCTTCTTCTATATAAAGGACAAATCCGACCTATCCTTGAATACGGCAGTCACCTTTGGATTGGAGCCCCAAAATACCTTCTAAACCTAATTGACTCAGTTCAAATAAGAGCAATTCGTTTGATAAACAATGACACCCTTAAGTCTAATCTACAATCAATGGAACACAGACGTAAGATTGGTTCTCTTAGTCTTTTCTACCGTTATTACCACGGTCGCTGCTCTTCGGAACTTAAAAACTAATTCCTCCTGCACCCACTCACAGCCGACAAACTCGTCTTACACTTGCCGAACATCCATACACGGTTAATATATGTCGACCATGAACTGGCAGCTTCCAAAGTTCCTTCCTTAATGCCACCGGTAAACTATGGAATGCTCTTCCAGCGTCTGTGTTTCCTCCTTCCTACAATCTGGATCTCTTCAAGAAACAGATAAATGTACACTTGCAATCTCCCCAACCCACACACAAATACGAACACAACACAGGTTTCCCGCATGCAGCGTCCAGCCTCCCTGGTTGAGCGTCATAGAGTTCACTGGTCTTGACCGGTTGTGCTCTCCTGCATGCGTTTACATAAAAAATAAAAAAAAAAAATATGCGTCAGATACTACATCAGGGGAATCTTCAAGTATTCAAGTTGCTGCTCTGGAAGTTGTTGAGAACCAAATATGTTCTCAGATGGACCTTAGGTGCATAGATGTCATGGAACGAAGTACAAGTATGAACAATGGCAGCTGTTAAGCCTGAGTGGCAGTAATTTTTGGTAACATTGTGTTTCAGATATGTCAAGAATATGGGACAACATCGTGTATTAAAAGACTTGACCGATAATTGAGGAATTCAAGTGAAGCACGAATGTACGAAGCAAAAAAATCTTGCATCTTGCTGTCTATTCCATTCTTCCTTTACAGCCTTCTTCAGCTCTGCATATGTTACTGATTCATCTGTAACTTTTCTCTTAATAATCCTTTCTTTATACCGGAAAATAATAAAGATCAACTGGACTTGCCGCTCAAAGATAACTCTGATAAGCCGCTTTTCTCTTTTGATTGTATCTACGAGTATATGATATATACTAATATATATCATAAGATACATACGAATTATACAAGTTACTGCAGTAAACTAATAATATTCTTTGGTAGTACCATATCCTAACGTCCTTGTGATTAGACATCATATGCCACAGCCATAATTAACTGAAACTAATCATGATATACAACTTGTTATTCACAGTCAGTTTTGTCCTCAGATTTAATTGTATTTGTAAATAAAAAAATATTGAACAGGTATATGGCTCTCAAAAAAAATATTTTGACACTGACTATAGCAATAATTCCAGAATGATTCTTCCCGCCAATTCATTAAATTTTAATTTATTTTTATATAAACTTTATTAGCTATGTAGTTTGATGTACGTAAGTTCAGATTTTTTTTTAATTTATAAATTATTAATATTTTTTTCATTTGTAAATTTATTTTTTTATTATATGAATCCTATAATATAAATTTAAAAAAAGTTTCATTTCCTCTGAGATGAAAGCAAGCTTTCCAATTCCACTAATTATCAATCCAGACACAATCTAATCAAGTGAAACAGGACGTCCTTAACCGTGTTTCCTAGCATCAGAGAGCATCACCCAATGATGAAATAACGACCAAAAAAATACACGAGCTTTCACATTATTTGTATTTTCTGAGCTTGTTTTGTAGTGCTGTGACGTCATCCTTTCAATGAATTGCAGCGCAATAAGCTTCGTTAAGGTGAAACGCTGATTACATAACGGCGCAACGGTGGCCGTTATTCCGTTAGAGCACGGCTGAATAACGGAATAACGGCGTAGCGCCACTTTGAAACCGATCGCCGCTGTTAAGCTTCGAGCGTTATTCAATAATTATTATTGTTATTGCGCGAATGTTATTGCTCTGGTAATACATAACTTGCAAATGCCCGCGATGTAATTGTCTACAAACATACGAGTATGCTAAATAGCATCAACGATACAGGGAAACATTATATGATCATATTTCGGTTTGTACTTATTTTATATATTGATTTCATATTTTATGAGATTTTAAAATTCAGATTCGACAAGAAAGTGATTTTTTTTATGTTTTAAATTGATTATTCTTAATGCAACACTAACGTAATTAAAATTTGTAAATTTATTAATTTATTTTTTGTTTAAAATTTATAATACTACAACACACACAAACACATTTTGCGTTGTATCACTCATCCTTCAATATTTAACAACATACATCTCAAATAATTTTCCCAATTGCTAATGACTTGTCTACAAAGTCGAAACATGTCGTTATAAACAATACCGTTCATATTTTAAGCTAAAGGAACGCCTACGTCAAATCGCAAATTTTTTTTGGGTAATTGCATTTAAAAGACGTATAATTTTTCGAACTATGGTTTTCAAATATGTCACATTTTTTCTTGTCCGCTTCCTTAGCCAGAAAATATATCCACAATTAATCTATTCTATGAAACTCTGCTAGTTCTTGAATCATCTCTTTATGTTTTCTATCTATTCTTATAAATTTTGTATGAAAATAATTTTCCTGAAAACCATTTTACTTATATAATTATTGCAATTCATACAAATACTTTATTTAAAATCAGTTATTTAAACTTATGAGTCTCTTTGTACATATATATTTGGGTGAGTGTATTTTTAAAGGGCTTTTAAAATTAGTCACTTCGTAAAGCTTTGGCTACTTACAAAATTCTCTGAAAGACGCCTTTCGTGGATCGGATATGAATTATTTTGTCCTTTGTTTCATTTATTCTTTTATTTTTTCATAATGGAAGCTCTCAAAGAAATTTTTGATAACACCTTTGAGAACTTGCCGACATCTCGCAAATGAAATAAAACTGGAAAAAACTTTCTTACGCGCCGTAAATAAGAACGTTGAGGAGAATTTAAATATTTTTCCTTTCGTAAAATGCAGAAAAAACATTGGATTATTGTCGATTGCATATGCTTGTAAATAAATTTCATTTAAACGACTTATATAACTATAACGATGTGAGTATGAGATCTTCACCAAAAATAGTTTTTATCCACCTGCACCGAAATAATACTTAAACCCAGCAGACTTCTATACTAGATTATGCATACATTCATAATATTAACGTTTAGTATCGTAAGCACATGCTTAGTAATCTATGGATGTGGCTAGCGTACAGAATTCAAATACATTTAATAAAGAACCATTTATTTGTATTGTCGTCAGTCGATGGTATCCCCCTCTCATTTACACTGTACACAGATACCCATTGGTCATTTTATTTGGTAGTTCTAATATAATTTTCATTATTTATTTCAACTATTTGATTGGAATCGTCTCTAAGGGTCAAAATTTGTAGGTCTGGAGAGCGTCGGGGTGGGCATCCGATAATTAAATAGCAATCTCTTTCAGCTGCAAAAAAAAACTTCTGCAGCTAAGCATTCTAAGCAAGATTCTTCCCTGGAGGCTGTCGTGAAACATATATGTTTCTAAATGAACCTTCTGGTGCATATATGTCTGGCCACGAAAAATGGACAGTGGCAACTAACAGAACTGAGTGACGGCAGTTTTTGATAAACATATCTTGCAGATATGAAACAAATGGTTGGAGAAGAGAGATATTAAATAACTTACTATATATTATCCTTTTTCCGCTGACTTAACCAGCTGCTTCAACTCCTTTACAATTAAATCAAATTTCACAGAAATAACTCAATATCCGCCGTATTTCATATATTTAACACAAACATTCCTGTAATGATCCCTTTAGTAATCATCACATATCTGATTCCCTTCTCCTGCGTATTTAATACTATATAAACTCAAAACTTAATTAAGCACATCATATTATTTTTAAATACCTGTTAAAACTTTTTTCACTGATTTCACAATCCCTCTAATTCATTCAGCTCCGTGTTTCTGCTTAACAAATGATTTCATTGATGAAACTGCATTTAAGGCATTCAAGTTTTTTATCACTCTCAATGAACTTCTAAAGAAATAAATTAGCCAAACGATGTCGCATACTTCTAATGACATGTTAAGTTCTTCGCCTGAAATAACTCAATTATAAAGTACATTTAATTAAGGTTCCTTGATCAAGAATGTTTGGAATTTGCTGATCCAAAGCTGTGGCGAACTTTTAAACTTTTTTACTTTCATCTCACCCGAAAAGCTTGGCAGAATATTCAAGCCAGTTAAATCTCCATCCAGAGTTTGCCAAGGCGCATATCTCTGAAACGAAAATCGCCATAAAATAATGTTATAGAACTCGGTCAATTACCTTACATAAGTAAACCGTTAAAAAATAATGTTCTAGGCCTCTTTTTTATTTTTTTTCTTTTCAGATTCTCTGCGACAATTGATTGGAACATATCTTCAACGAAAAAGGTGGTCAGTAAAAAGTTCAGCAAAACTGATACAAAATATGGTTACCTAATAAAATGCAGACAGATTGTAAACAACATAACGTTCATTTTAGTGTAATTTCAATAACACATAGCAATGCAGAAAAATGCTTCAGTAAGGAGACGATGTGACAAAATGAAATAAGAAATAATCCATTCAACGGTTGTTGAACCGCAAATCTTTGAAATTAAATTCGCTGATTCCAGATAGAGTTAATTTTGGACCCTGCAGGAGAGTTACAGTCCCGGGGCTCACCTTATCGTGAGGACGGTAAAAAATCCCGGCATTAGACTTCGGGTCCGACATTACCTTAATGGCCGGTTTTGCCGCGATGGACGACAACTGAATGAGAATTGTGTTGTTCTTTGGGCAATTTAAATTTCTGCAAATGTATCTGAGCCTATTATGAAAGGGTAATTGCTTTTTTTATTACTTAATTAATTTTGAAAGAGAAAACCATGACGCGGCCCGTGCCTTGCATTATTTTTATTATTTTTGCCTAATCATTTTTATGACGCTCATTATAATATGTAAAACAAGTCGCATCAGTAATAATATGAATTGTTTCTGTAATTTATTTGATACATTGTTGAATTTCGTAATGATGTTATTTTGTTTTTCTTAATTATCAAATCGAATTGAGTGGTAGATAAAAGTGTCCTCGTGAACACCGCGTATTTACAATTACTTTAATAACGGATGATTTGTGAATTCCAAACTGTAATCTAATATATATATATAATCGTGTCGGAAACAACAGGGTCAGATCCTGTCTGCCCAGAAGTGGGCGACGTCGATGGCGTTACTTCTACCTATCAGGTCTTCCTGGGTGCAGCTATTCGGGCACAGCGCACACTCCAGAAGGTGTGACAGGGTCTGCTCCACGCCGCAGTCACATTCAGTCGGTCCGCTGTAAAACTGCCAGGCCCTCATTTGTGTCCTCGTCTTGCATACTCCGGTCCGAAGTCTGTTAAGGGACCTCCATATATTCCACCCTTGGTCATGTCCAGGGCTAGGTCCTCTTCGGGGCAATCCAAGTATTCCCCAGCCGCAGGGTGGCCTCAGGTATCTCCAGTTCCGTTGTCGACTGTAGGAAACTTCTTCTTGATTTGAGCCGTGTAGTTATCTTTTGGTACCCAAACATAGGGTGGAGTGCGTCGTGGGTTGCTTTGGTGAGTTCCATCTTGGTAGTAACTTCTCGCCGTATGTTTGGTGGGGCAATGCCCGAGTTGATATAGCTTTGATATTGGGGTAGGTTTTAGGCACCCCGTAACCACCCGGCACGTTTCATTGGTATGGGCAGACCTCGCCCATACTGGCGCAGCATACTCGCCAGCAGAGAAACAGAGAGCTAGAGCACTTGTGCGGATCACTTCGTACCTGCCACTTTTCGGAGTAGGTTGTTTCTGGTGGACACCTTTTGCTTAACAGACTGACAGTGTTTCTGATAAGTGAGGGTCCTATCCAGCTTGACCCCTAGGTATTTAGGTGTGTCGCAGTGTAATCTAATAGCAATAATATTCTATACAACGGATAAGAAGTTATATTTTTAACCATGTTCTAAAATAGCAAACGTCATAAATTAAGTTATAAAAAATAATGATAAAAGAGAAAAAACATTCATATCAAAGAGTTTAAATTTTACTCTATTTACGAGTAGTCAATTGTTTGACCTTACTGACATTTTGAAATAGCATTTTACTTATTAAATAAGATAAAGTTTTTTGGCTAGTTTATTTTAATTTATTCTGACGTCATCATTAGACGTCAATATTAAAAAGTGTAAAGTAAAACCTAATAATCAATGATACAGTTTTTCCGAAAAATGCAAATTTTCGCACGATTATTCCGATCACGTATTTCCTTCTCGTCAAGTACAACGTAAATAAAAAAATCGAGGAAAAGTGTATTTTTAAAATAAAAGAACACGTAGATAACGAATGAAATTAAATTACGGAAATCGAAACGAAAGGAATTTGGCGTCAGAAAAAGTATATACTTATTTTGGACTTATTCATCTAGAGACTTTTTTAATATTAATCCTATAATATGGATGAATTTTAAAATTTAAAACTAATAAACAGTGGATAAAAAATAATTCCATTTCATTTTCTCTGTATAAAGAAATGAATTTTAAAATTAATCTTCAATATAGCATTCAATAATAAGTGTACATTTATACATTACCTCAAATAAATGTTAACATTTTCATACGCTGTATGTCACATGCTTGTCGTCAAGTTACGAGTATTAGGATTTTATTAATATTAGAGGAAATTTCTATGAATAAATATGAATAATTTAATTAACTTTTTAAGTAAATTTTATCCGTAATAAAGTTATTGCTGACATAACCATTATTTTAGACAGTTTAATAGACAGAAGTATTTTTATAATTGACGTTTGCCAGCATTTATAATTTTTTAAAATTACAAATCATGAATGATTTAGTTATAAAGTGCTATGAAAAATATTCTAAAATAATTTGCTCACGGATAAGCCATTAAGATCAAAGTCGCTTATTTTATTGTATTTAAATTACACCAATTTTTCATGCCGCTTTAAATAAATCACTTTTTCTACAAGATTATTTGACTTTCAAAATAGTCTCGACACAAAAGGAAAAGTTAGGTTTTGTACTAATTGTCCCACTTCAGCGGGGCATCTTTTCTTTCCCAAGTTTTCACATTTTTCTTCTCGTTCACTTTATTAGAGCCGAGCTCTGCGAGTTCTTCTCTAATTTAAATGATACAAAAGAGCTTTCGAAGCCTCTGAAGCTTTTTTCGAATTAACTTTCCAATTCCGGGTGTGTTTAATTTCTCAATAACGGAGCTCTGTCTTAACACCATTACTTTTTTTATTGCTTCGTTTTCACTTAAATCGGCTGGTAATTTACTATTCACTGTAAAGCTCGGGGAAAGTAATATTTCCTATTACGAATATTGGATAAATTTAGATCGGATTACATAGATACGTTAAGGTAATAAAGATAATTTTCTTTAAAAGATAAAGCTTATACTCCATACTAAGCATTCCATTTATTTAAATTGCCCAGTCGCTTTATTTTCTTACCGATTCAATTTTATTGACAGTTAACAATATTTAATTGTGATTTTTTTTACAACATACACACACTTTTTTTTAAAAAAAAAATTTTTTTAATTATTTAAAACATTAAATTCTCAATTTCTTTCATTATGATGTAAAAATAAATCCATTTACATGAACATCTTCATTTTCCTACTACTAGTGTTAATTAAAACATTATCACGACGATACTACGATGGATTTATTAAAATTTTCAATTGTGTGATTGTTTTTCACTAGTAAGTCATTTTCTAATTTAGTTCATCTACACCAGGGGTCGTCAACCTTTTTATGCCTAGCGCCCACTTTTTCATGGTAAAATTTCCCTACCGCCCACTAACCTCGCTATATTTCAATTCAATATATGGGTGGAAGAAATTCTAGAAGGAATTTAGGAGATTTGAAAATCTACAAGAATCGCCCACCACGGAAGCCCGTATCGTCCACTAGTGGGCGGTACGGACCAGGTTGACGACCCGTGTTATAGATTCATTATTATATATTTTTTAAATAACAATTATATTAACCTATTCCCTTATATAAGTATAATATTGTAAAATTATCTCACACGACTAAAAGTAAAAGTGCATGACTTTCACTAAAAGGTGATAATTTATTCTGAATTGATCTCAAACAATAAATATAGTTTTTTGTATAAGTAAATTATACTAGGTATAAAAATATTATGAAAATAAAATATTATTCCTTTGTATTTTTCCAAGCAAAACGACCAGATAACTATGTCCATTACACAGGTATGTGTAGGCGTTTATTATGCAATGTCATTAAATTTCTCATGAATATAAAATTTAAAAAATGTGATGAAATAAGGAATTTTAATTAAACCAGATGGAATCGTAAAAAGATATATACAATACGGAAATGACGTCATGTTTCGTGAACCTGGTCCGTATCGCCCACTAGTGGGCGGTACGGACCAGGCTAACGACCCGTGATCTACACCAAGAGCAAATATCTAGATTTAGTTCCATGCTTATCGAAAAAATTGTCATTTTTCAAATAGAGGTTTTTGTAAGCAACACCACATGTGGTTGTAAGAATTTTATAAAAAAAACTGTATTTTTCCTTCTTCAAATTAAATTTTTAAGACGTTTTTATATAACATGTATAAAATTAAACGTTTATGCAACTGAACTGGTAAAAACATCACTAAACCTATTATCACGAATGTTTCAACCACTGCCTAGCTAGAGTAAATAATATACATAAATTTTCAGCATTAAGCTGGCAGAGTTGTTCGTCTCAACGTTCATACGTGGCTCTGGGGTTCTTACTGTTAGAGTTAATTAAGACCGGCTCGTCTCGAGAGATGTCGCCACTAGGACGCGCCGTCATGTTCTCCTGATAATCAGTCCACAAACCTAAGGCACTCGTTCAAATTCGATCAATTTTTGTTTAAATATCTCCCTTCCAATTCTCAGATATTTAAATACAGAAATGTTCTATAATAGTCACTTTCAACTTCTAATAATAAAATCAACGTATTTGCAGCATAAAAATTGTATAATATATATATAAATAACGATTATAGTAACTATGTGGTTCATAGATTACATTGGACTAGCAGCTAAATGGTGACGCTGGAATTCCAAGGTTCCGGCACTGAGGATAAGTCCAAAGACCGGAGTTGAGTTGGTACTGATTTATTTGATAACATATCCCTTTTTATATCTTAGTGCACAACATAAGTAAGCATTCTTTATTTTATAAAATTAACATTAATAAATTTATTTTCATACACCGCAAATTCCTAGATAACTGTTGTTTTGGACCTTGATCCCTTCAATTTACATAGAGTGGTAAAATATGATGGTCAATGCCCTGTGTCGTAACCAACTGCATAAATCGACAGATTCTATCCAAGATAGAGAGTTTGATTATAATAATTACTTTTAGATGTTTAATGCAAAATAATTATGTTCAAAATAACGTTTTGAACACTTGATAATATAAATAATATTTATAAGTATAACCTTATGTTTTATACCTAACGTATTAGTATCATTCTCACTCACATTTAGTTGTAATTGATCATCCTAATTGTGGTATTAGTAACAGTCACGAAACGTATCGTTTTAATTATCATTATTTGATATTAAATTATATTTCAATTGGGTTCGTAAATTTATTGAAATTCTAAAATTGTATTTGTTTACTGTGATGATCGAACAAGAATGCTCTTGCTTATCAATCTACCAAAAACTTCTTTCATAGCCGTCTTGAATACACGAATTCAGAGATTTCCATCTGAATTGTTTTTTTTTTTAGAAATAATTAAATTACCCACATCTTATATGCTACAATTTCAGACATTTACTTCAAATTGCTTCGAAACCCAAAACTGATCTTTAAATTAACGAAAAAAATATCATATACTGCATTGCCTTAAGAAATTGACTCAAAAGAGTTTTATATCTACATTCTTACTAGTTTTTTTTTTCATATTTTGTCATGCTGACTGAATAAGAAAGGTTCCATTCTTCTGAATTGTACAGCGTTCAGCATACTTTGTACAAAGCTCACTCGTCTCTTGAGTACAAAGCTCTGTTCCAAATAATAAAATATAAGTCTCTACCCCACATTAAGAAACTTTGACATTTATTTGGCCCAGTGACAGATGTTTCATCCCCAACGTACTCTGGTATACTGTATTCCGGTATACCGTAGACGTGATAATTCACGACGAGCTTAATGTTGCGGCTTGGCCGAAAAATTAAGACGCATCTCTTAATTAAGTAAATTAAGTGAAAAGTAGCTTAGAAGATTTAATGTCTCAACCAAACAGTAAATATCACTTACTCACTTTAAGTTGGCAAAGTTTGGATGCTATTAAGATCAGCCAATTTATTTCATAATTCAAGATATTTTATCGTAATAGCAGTATTAAAAAAAAAAACATTTTTATTATTAAAATATATTTTTACTCATAAAAATCGGTCATTGTAAGATCAGTTCTTCTTACATCGCCGAAGAAAGGCAATACTAAGAGAGCTTAAAGCGGAGGCATCCTTCAGAAGCAGACTCAAGACCCACCTTTTTACTCAGAGAGGCAAAGAAGCGCTTTTGGAATGATCGTTCGGTCATAAAAGAGCGCTATACAAATACTAATATAATAATAAATAAAATACTGTATAAGAACCAAAGCATGGATAAGTTACCGCCTGTAACTTACCAAGTGTTGTTGCTTGAGTTAAGCCTACCCATATGACCCAATGGTACATGTATCGAGACTATAGAGATAGTGATCTGATCTCTTTTACAACATCTAATTTACAAGTATGCCTCAGATACTTCGCTTTACTCTACATCAATGCCCCTCAGCAGCCATATCTTTTGGCTTTTCATCGCAAATTGACTCATATTTAATATTCAAAAATATTTTTAGGTCAGATACACGATTACAACACAAGCATCTTCATTTTTGGCGAACCGGCTTCTGCAAATTTGCGAGCGATGGCCGAAACTGGATCAATGGTGGGCCTAGCAGACAGTGGAGATGGAGCGTCTATCTTTGACCAGTTTGTGGCTCCGAAAATTCAGCAAGGCGCTGGAGAAACTCAAGCAGACTTCTTCGTTAATGCTAATCACTCACTGGTAACAATTTACGAATGCACTTCACTTGTAATATTACATTTCCTCAGTTAAATAAACAGAGAAAAAGAAACGGTGGACGTGAGATTTAGAAACGCAAACAGTTACCCATGTCTATTATAATGCAATCGGCGTGGACCACTGACCCTACTTCTTTTATCATATTTTCCCATAATAGTGGCAATTTTTTTTTTTTCGTTTTGAGATATAAGAAAGTTTAGTTAATACGAATCATTATTTATAATTGGAATATATCCATAAATTTTCACTGGTTTTTTAAAAAAAATTAAATGAAATTATTTTTAAAAAAAATACTCACTTGTTGAAATAGCGTGCTTGAGTTTTCAATGAAAACTTCGTCAGTTCTCTACGTATCAGTATTTTTGTACACATAATATCACTATGACAATATACTCCTACAATACCCATTTTCTGTTGAACTAGGAAGCTCAACAGTCTTTGTATAATGCGTGTAAAAAATATTTAGAAATATGTACCAGTTAAAAGGTCTTCGAACATTTCAACAATAACTCATGTTTCATTTACAGGTATCCGTAGTTAGCAAGATTATCCCTTCACCAGATTGGTTTGTTGGTATAAGCAGTCTCAATTTATGTATGGATGGACAATGGGTGGACTCCATTAACATAAACGTAAGACATCATCAATTATTAAGAATACAATAATTTAATATTGTAATATACTTTTTCACAAAAATAAAAACTCTGTTTGATAATTTTGAGAAAAACAAATATTTCAGGTTATTTTCCTTTTATACAAGTTTATCACAACTGTCTACAGACAGAAAATAATTGTAATGAAGGATTGATTCTAACCATATAACTATTACAGAAATTTGGTTCAAATTCTGATACATTGCTTTTTTTTTATGGAAGCACATACAGGAGAATACCGACAGATGGTGATAGTAATTCGGAAGTCTCATTTGTGGATTTCTATGACGCTTACCATAGTGCATATGGCTAAGCACTGCATGTTGAGTGTTGATCCGCCAACGTCATATATTACAGCTCGACATTCACGCATCATCCTTATTATTACAGTAATTTATTATGAATGCATCGTCTTCACGGGACGACTTTCGTCTACCACCAATTTTTAATAAATAGGCTATGACTGGCGTTTTACGGGTGAGGGATCAAATTTACACCAACGGGGGTATTTTAGAGCTCAGAAAGCGATTAAAAATATAAAAAAAATCAATCTCCGTTTGGGATCGAACCCACGACCTTCGGTTTGCAAAGCAAACGCTTTGACCATTTAGCTATACCCACCAGTAGTATCATCAAATAGGAGTTCACATTTGTAATCAATTATGAATGTTCATTACGTAGGTGGATCCTTTAGATGCTGGAACCGACGAAGGTCTCACATTCACATCCCCGCACTGGCGATCTCGTGAACCTCAACCAGTTGGCTTTCAGCAGACCCAACACCGTGCTGCATCATTCTACTATCCTGAGAAGACACGTCTACCCATCATCGCAAACTTCCGCTTTGTCAAGGTATAAAGATAAGGAATATTAATGTGGACATCATACATCCCTTACTCCATCACATAACTTCAGAGTGAAGAATGAGTGCATCCGCTCTTCTAACTGAAGCATATGGGTGCTACAAATTGCCACCAAAAGCTCTGTCAGCCGTCATAGCCATGCTTCATCTTATGCCAGCTTTGCTTACCGCAGTTCTGCCTAGTACATTATATGTATAGATCACGACGACTTTCAAGATGACGCGAGCCTGGGAGCTTGAAGAAAAGGCAGCTATAGTTTATCATCAACCAATTTATAGCAACCTTAGTATATGTCCCAACCAGGTCCAACTTCGCCACTCTCTCTCACCTAGTCATTTTTCAGAAAGTTAAAACATCATACCCCTAGTATTATAAGCAAGCAATTACCATATTCAATTTTTCTCTAAAATTTTATTGAATTTTCGTATTTTATAACCTGCAAATAATATTTATATCTTAACCAAAAATAACGATATAAAAGAAGAGCAGAATTTATGATATCTTTCAACTAATACAATGCTTTTTTTGGACACATAAAAAACTGTCATAAAACTAAAACTGAAACGATGCATTGTTTTTATTCCGAATTTCCCGGCGCGTAATCAACCCTTTTTGTTTTTCAGATCCAAGAAAGTTCTCTCGATAGTTCTTGGGAAGACGTAAATTTAAGATTGAACGGCAGTTCGGAAGACGCAAACCTGACCTTCGTGAGTGGCGAGGTCGAGCTGGGCGCCTCGCTGGTCGATGATTGGAAAGATTCGGAAGTTCAAGAACAGATAACCAGGAGACGTGTTGTCATACCAATCAAGTAAATATCATCATTTTTACGCATATTATATGGAACAATACTAACTAACGAGAATACTCCACATTAAAATGATGGCATAGAAACTCTTATTTTTCGTGATACTGCAATAGGTACCTCCTTTTTTTCAAACATACTATACGAGTATATTTAAATATTTCTTGTTTTCGTGGTTCATTAACAAAAAATTCCCATTAATTAAATTAAACTTAAAACTTAAAATAAATTAAATAAAATTAAAAAACGAGCGGTATAATTACATGGGCAAAATGGTTGGTTCCAAAGGTCCGCGGTTCGCATCCCGCTGATATTTTTTCTGAATGAATTGACTCGTTTAAGGATTTATATATATTTTATATGTATATTTTATTGCTTATTAATTAAATTGTTTAATATTAACGTATCTGTCTCCACCGTATATTTAGTGATGTATATTTTAATACTAAGTGTATCTTGTTATTTATATTTTTATCAATCACTTTGATATACACTGAAAATATTAATTAGATAAATACGTTTTACTTTGCTTTTCACATGGATCACATTAAGCAGTAATTAATAGTATATGTTGGATCGTACTCGTATTTTTAATGAGAAGGTTTTAATTTCTTTAATTGCATAAACGTATAAGTAAATAAAGAATATACGTTTATACGCATTTATAAATTTTAATACAAGTGAAGAACTAAAAAAGCTCTCATTGAAAGTAGAACCGCAGTCTAAAAGTATGTGAATTAACATTTCTATTATCTAGACATCTAGGTTTTATCACATGTATTATAATATTTTTATATATGTATTTTCAGTTTACCAATCACACTCTCACGAGACTCTAATACTTTATTATGGAATATAACAAACAGTTATCAAGCAAATGAGGACTTTTACCCTAAAATGTTTAGGCCGAAATTAAACATTGCCACTCCAACAAAAAGTAAGTAAAACAATTCCTTTAAAAAAAATAACAGATTACCCGTTTATTAATTTTCATTCATTGTCATATGTGTTTAGTTATCCATAGTGAAAATTTCCCATCCCAAATTATACGAAAACTTAACATTGTACTTTTTCAGGGCCACCATCTCCATACAAATCCAACCTTTTGACGTCACTACTACCCTCTAAGGTCAATACCACAGCACCACAGAGGGTTTCTTACTTCAGGTGGTAAAACACTTCGTTTAATAAACTCTCTTCTTAACCAAGTTTAATTGGTTAACGAGAAAATATAAAAAACGGATGCAAGAATCAGAATAAATGCTTAAATCAACAAAATATATTTTTTATTCACCAACGTAATAAAAAAATCACTCGATCTTTAATCAATGCGATTACAACTTTGATTTAAAATATTTTTTATTTAAATAATTTATTTATTGGTTTGTATAAGCAGGCTTCATAATGTTTTATAATTTTTATTAAGCATACTATGTAACTCATAAACATTTATTTATTCATACATTTACACGCCCATTGGGCTTTTACATAAAAAAATGTGTACAAGAGAAAAAACAACACAGATTTAACTATAAAAGCACAGTTTAATTAACGCAGTCAAATTATTATAATATTTATTAAACAATTACTTGTACATTGACTTTGATAAATAAATTTGACAACCAAATACAAAACATGTAGGAATCTATCTAGGGAACTCACTACCGGAAAGCATAAGAGAGCTTAAAGCGGAGGCATCCTTCAGAAGCAGACTCAAGACCCACCTTTTTACTCAGAGAGGCAAAGAAGCGCTTTTGGAATGATCATTCGGTCATAAAAGAGCGCTATACAAATACTAATATAATAATAATGTAATGTTTTCATATACCATAAAAAAAAACAAGAAATTTTACATTTTTTCGATTGGATTATGTATTATTACTTTTATAATTCAGTTGAAAAGTGAACAAGGCGTTTGAAGAACATTTTTTTTTATTTCAAACTTTTTGTATCGCTATGCTATATAAGAAAAGAATACATTTATTTTAAAAGTTAAATATTTTTAATCTTCGTTATACGATATTCATATCTTTGCCGGAATCTGAAATTCAGGTCTAAGCAAAATTCATTTCATGAGCAGTGAGATTTAACTCCGCAATAACAAAATAACGCCCGGGTAGACCATGAATAAAGTTAACGACGTGCTTAACTTGTAAGTCTCTAAATACGTTACATTCGCATGAAAATATCTACTACTTTTAACGGAAACGGATTATATCAACACCGCGTATGTTCAACACATACAATCAGTGTCATATTAGGTCGTTAAGCATCCTAAACTTTTTAAATGTTTTCCGATATCATTTACGTTCGACCAATACGTTGTTTGTTTTTTACAGTTCAAATTAATTTTAAATACAATACTAGCATTTTAATTTTGTGCTACAGTATGACTATTATATGCATAAATATTTTTTCCTTTAATTCTAGCTCATTGAAAATCAAGTCAATCAAAAATACGACGAATCCTCAATAGTTTTTCATATCTTACTATATTTTATTTTATTTTATTAACAGCCTAGGCCCATACATAAGATTTTAAAGTAGAAAATATAATAAATAAAATGGTAAAACAGATCAAATATTATAGCTTTCTACAATACATTTAGACAAAAACATGAACATGAGTAAATAAATAGATCTAGCACATTAGTAGAGGGATCTGCGAAATGCTGGGAGGTCCACCCCGAAAAAGTCCAAGTCACTAGAGGAGTTAACCAGTCTACACATTCTTAACATAGGAGAATAGAAACCGTAGTTGGTTTTGGATGTCCTTACATGTAGCAGGTCACTGCCTCTAGTTAACCGGGAGGGAACATTGAACGTAATTTCCTGCAATAATGTCGAGTCATCGATTATGGAGTTCATAATTTAAAAAAAAAACAACAAGTCAGTCACTGTTCTACGTCTCTCCAATGTAGATACATTAAGTAGCCTCTCTATATCTTCATAGGAGCAGCTACCTCTCTCAAGGCCGATGAGTCGTGCAACTCTTGACAAGAAGCGATGTTGGATTAATTCAATCCGGTCGATATGAGTTCGATAGTAGGGAGACCATATACTATATAGTAGTAACATTTCATTTTCCCAATCTAGACTTTAATAATAAGAGATTTCGATTCTGTAATGAGCGTTAAAAGTACCTTAAAGCTTTTGACAGTCATTTTATTTACTTGTGAAAATCTAAATCTACAAACATATTTTGTTATGATATGTCCATTCATGTAAATTTTTCAAAGATATTTTTTTTTATGAAAAACACACAAAGTACAGAACAGGCAAAATTTCGGCAAAATCTGTAATTCTCAATTTAAAAATATGAATAGAGGTGTAGGAGATTGCAAGTGTATTTAATCTGTTTTTAAGAACGTTAAGTTAAACTGACAATACTTGATGAAACTGCATAATTTTAATTTTATGGTCATTTTAATTTAAAAAGTGACAAATTAAAAATATTTCCTTTTGTTTCACATTTATTTTTAAGTGTTTGTACATGTTTCGGATGTAATTGGATCCATCCTAAGCAGAGTGGCACCATCAAATGTATTTGATACATTTTTTTTAATTTAACTAAAATCAATATAAAATAATAATTATGTTTCTATGCGAGTTCCAGATTGTATGTGGGTGAAAAAACATTTATAAAATTTTGTAATCTTCAAATTAAAATAATACGTTTTATCATCATTTTTTCACTTTCTGAATTCGACTCTTATTATTTGTAGTACAAAAGGAAGCAATATAAATAAAATTCTTCGTTACCTGAGCAAATTGTACGGCAGTTAAATTGCTGTTTGTATAACGCTTAATTACCTACACGTGGCAATTTCGGTTTAACTGTTCTGTCACACAGTGTACATAAACCCCTAACGGTAACTGTTGGGTTAAGTTGAAGGTGTTTCTTAGGGTTTTATTTATTACATATCCTGTCAGTGTGGTGCCTCGAGAGGCCTGTATTATGGTCAATCTACCAGTGGCTTAATGAAAAAAATGTTCAGACTGAAAAAAAATATACTATTATTTAAATAATTAATTAACGTTTATACATAATCTTTGAAAATGAAAAAAAAAAGCTAAAAAGAGAGTTCTTATGTTAATTTTTAGATATATTTATCTACTAGATACAGTATGCCATTATTTTTTTAATTATTAATAATATTTTAATTTACACACGATATGGCAATAAATTGAAGATCAAACTTTGGTGGTTTAAAAACAAGTTACTGTTTAATACAATACATGACGTCTAAGAGTATTCAATTTACCGATCGTAAATCAAACTATTACTGGCCAATAAAATACTGACAACTTACTTCCTAACCTTAAAAATCACAGTCAAGTATTGTCAAAAAAGTGTATTCACATTCTAATATGTCAAAATTTATATTTTAAAGTTATTTATATTTACCTATTTATTTTGTATTTAAATCATATACCAGTACGTCAAATGTATGATTGCCTGAAATTCATAATTCTAATAACTTCATTATAAATCTATAAAAAATGTTGTAACGAAATAAATGTTTAATTCTAATGGTTAATAGTTTTTCGTGGTATTATAACTTATGTCTTTCTAAAAGCAGCTTTACTATAGAAATAGATAAACCGTTTGTTATTTTCCATGTAGTACTTAATTTTTTGAAACCTTTTAGTTTTAAAAATGTCGAGAGTAAGAAGTTTTTTTGTGTCGTAAATTATTTTTATTTTACTTCTTCTAACTTACTTCTAAAAGTTCTTGGAACCCCAAAAATAAATAAGCTCTCAAATTTAAGACAGATGATGTTTATTACAGACGTATAAACTGAACAGGTAAATTGTTTCATCTTTGTCAAGAAACCATTATCAATTAGACAATTACTCTTTAAATAAATTATCAATAAATTCAAATATTGACTACCGACACGAGTATAATCCAAACATCACCAAAACAAAGAATTCAGACAATCAGATGTAAGTTATGTTGTCTTGAGTGTATAAATATTTAATTTTAATTATCATTTTTTTACTACTTGTATATGGTAAGAATATTTGTTCTTAAATATTGGTTGGTATAGCAGCTGATCAAATACCATTATGCACCTGAATTTCAAGAAGACTACATAAAATATGACGGGACAGCTAGACAGCCATGCCACAGGAATATGCTTCAAGTAATAACATGACACAATCCTAAGGAAAGAAGAAGACGGGAAGTATTATATCAATACCTAAAAAAAACTAATTTATTTGGAGATTAATTATAAATTAAATCTATATATTTAAATACATAAAAGGAAAAATAAATTGAATGTGTTACAGCTGTGTATCAAAAAAACTGTTTCCCGGTTTACCGTGGTTCTCAAGAAGTTAATAAAATAAAAATATATATTTATCCATTTATCCGGCAATGGCACCATAACACCTCCCTCACTCTGAACAAGAGTCCCCTCTCTGTTGGTATTTGGAGTCCAAGTAGCACTTGGACACCCATTTTATTTTACAGCAAGACCTCAGTACTCTCCCACACCTCCGAATCTCCACTTGCGGAACAAAAAGGTTAACAGTCTCAGAAATCCCAGTCGTAATCTTGATCTCCCATCCCTTGACCCTCAAGTCACATTATCGTAACGAACCCTAAACTGGCGCCCTTCTGAAAGATATAATCATTCGCTGCGATAATGCCGTTACGCTCAAACATCCAACATATTAAAAAGTAATAATCCCTTATAATAATATTTATTTCAATTAACAAGAGATGCATTGATGGTAGTTAATTCACTCATACCATGTCCGCATCCTTAACTAAAGCCTTTGGTCGTCACAAACTGCCGCTATGAATCTCTATCAACTGACACGGTCCTCGCTTTATCCCATATCACCTCTGCTTTCCGGAGCTCCGCCTACTACATTCTATGTATAGCTCCCAACGTTTTTCCAGTACAGCATGAACTCGAGAAAAAGTAGCTATAGTTTATAATCTCTTGCAGCTACTGAAGTACACGTCTCGCTCCACAATTTCTATACCAAAATACTTATATATATAATATATTATATTATAAGCTTGCACAGTCAAAACATTTAAGGTATAGTATTTTTATGTTTAAAATTTCAATTAAAAATCTTTACACTTTTTAAATGTATTTTAGGTCTTTCCATTCAACGAGAGCATTAGCAATAATAGTAGTTGCAATGCGCAAAATTTGTTGGAAATATCAAAAACATAATAGCACGTGGCGCATTCAGCTTAAATCCGTAGTACCAGACATTAACTAAGCGACACTAACACAATGCGGCATATTCTGGAACCAACGACAAAACGACTTCTAAAGTCACTGCTACTGAACACAGGGACAACTTTCGACTAATTTCTGCATCAGCACTGACGAGATGTGAGGTAGAAGTTCCACAAAATATCACCCTGCCACATTAAACTGTGAATTTATTCCCAATTTTAGAAATATTCCAACATTTTATGCAAGATCTTTTATTAAATTGTGTGTATTTTCTCCTCTCCTCCAACAACTCCAAATTTTCTGACGATAATAAATATTTTTTTCTGATCACACCTCCCATTATTGTATATACATACGTATTAATGATATTTTCCTACTAATTACTTACACTTTTAATATACACCTAACTGAACCTGTGTGTTTTGTCATTTTCCTATGTCGAAAAGGGCAAAAATAAGCCATCTAAATTATTATTCGTTTGTTTTATCATTCTGTATTTTTTTATGTTAAGATATTTATTATTTGTTTATTTACATTTATAAATAAATGTAAGTAAACATTAACTTTAAATGATTATTCATATTAAATCAAAATTACTAACAAGTATAGTAACCCAGGGTATATACTTGTGTATATATATCATGTAAATAGTCTGATAGTGATTATCCCAATAAAATTGATGATAATTAGTTCATTTAAATTAAAAATTGTACAGGTATATACTATTGTAAAAAGTGAGTTGATGTATATAATTTAATATTATAATATATCTAGATAATAAAATAGAACGAACAACTAAAGAGTATATTCAACTCAGATGAAAGGGTATCAATTTGAGGTAAATCATTAACCTAACATGCGAGAGGTTATCCTGTCGATCCCCACGAAGCTTATATTAAAATGGGTTTATGTTTATAAGCTCAATAATTGTATGCTAATTTCTATGAATACCCACGGTTTCTGTGAGACCGTCAAATTAATTCACATAGTAGTTTACAATTAACAAAACAAACGCATTCATCAAAAATCATCCATTGAACTCCGTTTAGCCATCCGCAGTTGAAATTTAGCCCTCACCAAATGTCAGTATTTTCCTGTTTGTGATTAGATTTGAAAAAAAATCCCATCGTATTATTGTTTATAAACTGGTCATATAAGAGCATTTATATAATTTTGATAGTTTAATATTCCGACTCCTTGCATAAACCGTTTTAAACAATTTCGTAACTGGATCAGTAACATGCGGATTATATTAAAATAAATTAATAATGGGCAATGGCCAGCGCGTAATGAAGTCGCCCGGTGTTGATAGTTCTGCTAGTGTTATGTAAAATTTGCCAAGTTCTAAAAGCCCAATTTACATTACTGAGCTCTTATCTCCGGTAAACACCCACAGGCCCGCTCCATCCCACGTGACAAAAAGGTCAGTAGAACATAATAGTCATCTAAAATCTTAGAGCAAGGCGATTCTGACCAAGAATCAAAGATGTATGCCGTAATACATCAGCTTTACAGAAGAACTTTTTCATCATCTTCTTTCTTGACTGAAAAAATGCTCCATTTTTTCAAGATACTTTAGCTGGTGTGATTCTTATTCATTTTTAATTTTGGTTTCAGACAAGAAAACGGGTTATAGCCGTTCTATCGGTTGTGTGCAAAATTAAATTATGTAAAACATTTGTTTTAGCTAATAATTTAATTTAATTCGATGACTTTTTACAATTCGTCTAGTTAAAACTAAGAAAACAATAATAATTAAACTTATTTATTAATTTTTTTGGTTAATCAAAATATTTATTCTACAAATCAAAATTTTATGAACGTATATTACGTTTGTTTTATTATCAAAATAACATAATAATTTAGATAAAATATTATTAACTTTTTCAAGCCGCGTCTCATTTTATGTAAAATAACGTTCCCATTTTTTATAAACTATATACGATAATGTTTTAAAAAAATATTATATTTTATTTTGAATTTAAAAAATTCGTACACCTTACGGTATATTAAAAACCTATTATTTTATCTTCGTGTGTTTAAAATATACGTACTTTAAAAAGATATTAAAAAAATAAGTAATTGAACATCAGTTTCTAGATACATTTTTTTACCGGGAGCTGAAATGAAAGTTTTGTTACACTCTTCTTCGTAGTATCAATCCGGTGGATTGGTTTGCAGCAACAGAATCTTGCATCTCGATCTCCATTCCTCTCGGTCCTCCGCAACCCTTTTCAGCTCAGCATAAGCACTACAATTCATGTCCTCGAATACTTGCTGCAAATACTCCCGTCTAGGGCGCCCTCTACAGTGTCTACCCTCAACCATCCCCTCCACAATATCGTGAAGAAGACCATCGTGGCGCATGATGTGGCCGATCCATCGCGCTCGCCTCTCTGAGATGGTTCTTATTAGTTGCCTATCTTCCTTGATTATTCTGAGAACCTCATTGTTCGTGACGTGGTCTCTCCAGGAAATTCCGAGAATTCAATTTCAATCAAATTTTAGGTTACACTCCATAGATGCAAAAATTGCACCTGCTTGTATTACAATTGTCAATGATAATACTATAACTAATGTGATCACTCATGATCTTTGAAGAGATTTCCAGATAACTAATAACATGGTTTAGTTCACATTTTAAGTGTTGGTGGTAACTTTTGGGTTTGCATTCCTTCGGCATCCGTATTTCCTGAAACGGGTCTGAATGCCTCTAAATCCGGGCTCAGGCTTCCGATAAGATCCGGCGCCGTTAGTAATTTGGAATTCAAATTAAAACGAATAACGCTTTCATTAAACGACTCTGTATAATCGAGCTTTCGAGCACAAAGGGGTAACTGCGAATGCTTTAGAAAAGCTGCATAAGAAAAGGTCCGCTTTTCTTAAGAAAATAGTTCAAAAAATGCACGCATTTACTATTTATTAGTTCAAGGCGATCCAATGTCTTTAATACTATTCAAATGTCAAATAAACATTAATGAGAACGTTTCAAATAGTATTTGAATATAAAGATTGAAGTAAAGAGTTTGTTTTACATTTATATTAAGAAAGTTAAGAAGAAATGCATAAAAAAAGTATTGTTTTCATGAAAGAGTTTTTTTTTCCAGAATAATTTTTAATGAAGCACTCTGATTAATTATATTGTTGTTACTTGAAGAAAAAGTAATGTTTCTGTTAGGACTCAAAACTGATTATTATACCTTTAGTTTGTAATGTTTTCTTATAAAAATTTACACATTTTTATTTATTATTTTATAAAATAGGTAAACTAAAACTATAATTTATTACTCATGTGTAACACAAGTTATTTTTGACAAAAAAAGTTTATATTCAGACACACAAAAAATTTAATACAATAAATTATAAGATCTGCTTAAACTTTATTATGAATGCCTGAATAAGTAAAACATATTTTACAATCATATAGTCATAGTTCTAATTAATGAGCATTTAACAAAAAGACAAAAATGGCCCTGTTTCATAATCCGTTAACTATTATAGATATTCAATAAATTATTATAAAACCTAAGACGTTATTTAAATTATTATAGATTTATTATTTTAGTACGTATATTTTTAAAAGATTTGTCATATATATTCACATATATTATATATCTGTCCTAAAAACTGCCAGCGGTATTCCAAAAATCGATTTTTAAATTCTACGTAGATTTCAAGATTTTTGGTTGAACACGGAGGACTTTTACTACATCAGGGACCACGGTTGAACAGTGGCGCTTTCTGAAGGAAAGTTGCTCTTCAATTCCTGGGAAAGACCGAACAGGTAAATGTGTACAGGTACTAGTAGGTCGGGCGTCCCTAGCCTCGTTCACCTGAGGCATTATGGGCGGTCTCCGACGCTTGCACCGAGGACTTGATTCCAAGCAAACCACTGACCAAACTGTAATCTCGACCTAATAATACCTGAGAGAGTTAGCTGAAAAACAAGAGCTTATTCAAGAATACACGTATGTGAATTTAAGTACACATCGAATTTTAATGCTTTTACATACATCTTATATAAACATATACCTGTATTCAGTTGTAGACTGTTTTAAATACTTAAAAAATGTGAAATGGCATTTTCTAATGATGAAACGGTGTGAAATGTTAAGGTTTTATTATGTAAATGGTATACAATGTAGATCTTAATAAAAAATTAATTAAAAATATATTTTGTTTATTTTTAATCAACAGTTGTTGCATTGTTGAAAATGGTGGACCAAAAAGTGAACAATTATTTAAATAAAAAAATTAATAAAACTTTATATCTATATATATATAAAAATCAATTGCTGTTCGTTAGTCTGGCTAAAACTCGAGAATGGCTGAACGGATTTATCTTATCTTGGTCTTGAAATGTTTGTGGAGGTCTAAGGAAGGTATGAAAGGTGAGAAATTTGAATAATTGCTGGGAAAACCCTAAAAACAGCCCTTTTCTTTTTCACATATAAACGTCCCATATAACAAGATCTATACACAATATCATCTTTCATATGCTTTATTCATTTCACGCACCGCGTGTTATTATGAGAACGCGAAGTGTGTACATAATATTTACCGCGCGGTTGACATGACATGCGTTAACATATTACAAGATCTATACACAATATCATCTTTCATATGCTTTATTCATTTCACGCACCGCGTGTTATTATGAGAACGCGAAGTGTGTACATAATATTAACCGCGCGGTTGACATGACGCGCTTTGTGAACGAATAACGTTGTGTGCGCATAGTGTTTACCGCGCACTTGACACAGTTTCTCGGTACGTTTTATCTTTATAATTATCTACATCTATATATCTATATTATTACTATTCAATATAGTTCATATTAAATTATAATCACTCACTGTTGTCTTAGAAATGTAGGTGTGTTCCTAACTTCGAAGAGTCAATTTGCAATTTATTACCGCTGTACAAAGTTCAAATAAAATCATATCTATCAAAATAGTCTTTGCGTACGCGTTGGAGGATTCAATGTCGTATTTCGAAACTCAAAAAAAGTGATAATATCGCGAATGCGACCAAATTGTATAGTCACAAAATGTAATAGATCATTAGTAGTACTGATTTTCAATTTGGTCGGCTTCGCGAAACTTAGTTTTAGTTAAGTTCAGTTGTTAATCTATCAGATTATTTTGTTTTATAAATATTAAGTTTTGTCACAAATTAAATTTCTGAACGCAACAATAATATTTGACATTAGATTTGATAACCAACTAATATGTCAATCCATCCTGTCGCACACGGAAAAAAGTATTACGATATTGTATTACGATATCTATGAGTGCGCGAGAACTTTCTTTACTTTGGTGATCTGTAGTATATGGCAACACCATCGGTTGGTACCTCTGCGAAATGGAACCGCAAAGCGAACGAGTGAACTGTCAACAGTGACGCGGTTCTTTTTGTTGTTGTTGATATTTTGTGATAGTGACACTTTACTGCTAAGTGAGCGAGAATTTCTCTCACTTTGATTAATTACGATGCCGAGGAGAAGACGACCTGACTTAGGTCGTCGCAGTCAATCAAATGTGCAAAGAGCTACCTCACGTGCTAACCTCACTGATGACCAGAGAGAGACAGATCAAGAAAATAGTCGATAAAGTACATATGTAAATATGTTAACAAAGGTAGCGATATGGCTGTCTTCGCTGTAACCAATGCAAATGATGAAATATCACAGTACCAGATGGGTCGCAATGTAAGTAGCAACGAAGCAATTTGGCGTATCTTTTCATTTGCGATCCATGAAAGACACCCTACAGTAGTCCATTAGGCAGTCCATTTAGAAAATGGTCAACGAGTTTATTTGAATGAATCGAACGCGGCAGACAGAGCGGCACGTTCACCGTCGACAACATTAACAAGTTTCTTCACAGTCTGTCAAACTGATGATTTTGCTCGCACTTTGCTGAATATTGACATGCCACGCTATTACACATGGAATGCATCATCAAAGTCGTTTCAGCGTCGAAAACAAGGAACACCAGTTGAAGGACATCCAAATGTATTTGCTTCAGACGCTCTGGGTCGCATCATCACAGTATATCCAAATAACGATGAATGTTATTATTTGCGGTTGTTGTTGGTGAATGTTCGTGGTCCGACATCGTTTAAGCAACTGAGAACAGTTAATGGACAGCTGTGTGTGACTTACCGTGAGGCATGTCAACTATTACATTTACTTGAGAACGTTTCGCACTGGGATGATACGCTCAAGGATTCCGTAATATCTTCATCGCCGCATCAAATTCGTACACTATTTGCGATTATCACATCGAAATGTTTCCCCTCGAATCCAAAAGATTTGTGGGTTAAGTATAGAGATGACATGTCTGATGATGTTTTGCATCGTGTGCGCCGTCAAACTTTGAATCCTACACTACAAATGACTGCAGAAATTTACAATGAGACATTGATCATGATAGAAGATATGTGTTTATTTATGGCAAATAAAGTATTGTCGTGTTTGGGAATGACAGCACCAGATCGTCATATGCACGATGCATTAAACCACGAGTTGCAAAGAGAACAACAGTACGACATTTAAGCATTGGCCGAAACAGTTCGTACAAATGTTCCACTAAATTCCACCAATTAAATCAACAACAAAGAATTGGGTACAGCACTTTTATAGAAGCTGTGAACAGTGGATCAGATGGAATTTATTTCGTTGATGCTCCCGGAGGAACCGGAAAAACATTCTTAATTTCATTGCTTTTGGCGAGGATTAGATCGCGAAATGATGTTGCTCTAGCGTTGGCTTCATCTGGAATAGCTGCGACTCTGCTAGAAGGCGGGCGAACTGCACATTCTGCCTTGAAATTACCATTAAACATGATAATCACCGAAACACCAATTTGCAACATCGCCAAAAATAGCGCAATGGCCAAGATCCTACAGGTATGCAAATTGAATGTTTGGGATGAATGAACAATGGCCCATAAGAGGTCACTGGAGGCACTGGAGAGAACGTTGAAAGATCTTCGTGACAACCAAAATATTTTTGGTGGGGCCATGATTGTGTTGTCAGATGATTTTCGTCAGACTCTTCCAGTTATTCCCCGATCAACTGTTGCTGATGAACTAAATGCATGCCTAAAATCATCGAATTTGTGGCAGTATGTAATAACACTCTAATTAACAACTAACATGCGAGTATTTTTGCAACAAGATGAAACTGCAAATGTGTTTGCGAAGCAATTGTAAGACATTGGAAATGATAAAGTTGCAGTGGACACCTCGACCGGATTCATCACATTACCCACAGATTTCTGTCACATCACAAACTCAAAAGAGGAGCTTATTCAGCGTGTTTTCCCAAATATAGCGCAAAAATTTAATAACCATAATTGGCTGGGTGAACGAGCAATATTGCTGGCGAAAAATAAAGATGTCGAGGATCTCAATGCGACCATTCAGAATTTTCTTCCAGGACAGTTGGTTTCCTTCAAATCAGTCGACACCGTTATGAACCAGGATGACGTAGTCAACTATCCCACGGAGTTTTTAAATTCACTGGAATTGTCTGGATTACCACCTCACAATTTGCAGTTAAAAGTAGGATCAGTTGTCATCATGCTGCGTAACATTAATTAAACTCGACTGTGCAATGGAACAAGACTGGCTGTGAAAAAGCTAATGAATAACGTCATTGAGGCAACAATCATAAAAGGAAAATACAAAGTAGAGGATGTCTTGATCCCGCGGATACCGATGATTCCAACGGATTTACCATTCGATTTAAACGCTTGCAATTTCCAGTACGTCTGGCCTTTGCGATGACCATAAATAAATCGCAAGGACAGTCGTTATAAGTTTGCAGAATCAATTTGGAGTTTCCCTGTTTCGCGCATGGACAATTATACCGTCTTCTTTGTTTATTTACGCACCACAAATCAAAACAAAAAATAAAATTTCTGAGAAAGCTTTAAATTGATTAACATACTGTATCATAACAGTGTGTGTCTGTCAATATCAAATTTTAACCTTATAAATAGCCAGTATTTCAAGAAAACTCTGTTTTGTAAGTAAGCAACATGATGTGTCGAAAATAATAATAAAACTTCATGCTTCGATAAAAAAAAAACTTTTTTATTACATACGGATTCGTTTTGTTTGTTATAAGACTATTTCATACAAATTTTTAGGTCTTTTATTTATCGATTGAGGCAGTACAAAGTCTGCCGGGTCAGCTAGTATTTAATAAATTTGTAAATTTTAAATGAAAATTATTTTGTAATTAAAATATAGCTTAACTGACAATCAGGTATAATATTCGTTAATAACAAAACACTTTTAAATTTATATTGCATTTTTAACTTAGTTTTCTTAAGTAATATCTTACTCTGAAAAAAAAAAATATGGAACTTGCATTTTTCAAGCGTCCAGCTAATTCCTTCTCAATTTTTAAATAGTAACAAATTAATTGCAACATCAACAGAGCAGCACCTATAAAACAGACTCAGCAACCTTCAACCTTATTAGATAGACGCCACGTATAACGAACATGTGAAGTTATTGTATTCTAGTAGAGATTAAAAGTGTTTTTTAATCTGCTTGTTGAAGAAACTCATATTATAAAAGGGAGAAAAAATAAACGCTGGGAGGGCACTAGAAGTCATACATCATAGAACATACATCTTAATTTTTTTAAGTAATATCCATGTCTCTAATAAATCTATAGTGTAATTGACATAAAAAATATAATACATATTCAGTTTTTAATATCCAGAACCTAATATTGGTCACATTCTTGTACTACGCATGCCTAACAGACAATGTCAATCATTATTATTCGTATTATTTTCTTCGCCCAACTCAAAAATTTTCATGAAATTGTCATCGTTCATTGGAATTATTCAGTTAAAATAAATAATATTCACCTTCGATGCACATTTTCATTACACACCATATATTTGTTTTATATGCTGAGGATGCATTCTGGCTCAAATAACTCCAGTGCATTGGTTTACTACTGTTGAATTATTTGAAACTCCAGCCCGTATTTTATGTGTTTACCCAGTTTTGCATCCCAGCACACAAGCCATGGATGCAGCTTGCACAAATGTACAGTGCATTTGTGCAAGGTATTTATGTTTGCGCAATTATGTGGCTGTGTAAGGAGGACGTATCCTCCGCATCCACAATTGTTGTTACGTTTGTTTTGAGCAATTTTGCTGAATGAACTTAAAGTAATGGTTTCGGTAGCTGAACACATAATTCACAGTGATTCTCTCAGAGTAACAATAAACATTCTTGTTTACAACCAGAACATGATTATTTTAAAAACAAGAAAAAATAAATAACGCGAACTTAGCCAGATTTGAAAAGCATATCCTTCAATTTACTAATTCATATATTTTTTCAAATGGTTGTACCTTTTTAACATTTTTAATTTCTGAATGACACATTAAATATATTTTATCTTTAAATTGAAATGCCGTTCTATCTCATTCTCATTTAATATGTAAAATCCAAACGGGTGTTAAATATAATAAAAAATAAAAAAGTTAAACTGAAATGAATCTATTCACATACGAGAACAAATTATTATTATCTAAAAATATTATAATATTTTCCAGTTTATGTCACATTACCACGTTTTATAATTATATTTAATTATTGTTAAATAAATATACGCGGTTGTATTGGCTAAAACACATTTTGGTGTTCGTTTTTTTTTTAATAATATATTTCTGTTCACTCTTTTTTGTTTAATCTGTAAGTGTTCAATAAATCGTGTATAAAATAAGTATCAACTGACATCAGTATGATGTAACCCTTGCTGACTGGTACCGAAAACCTCGATATACAATCTTTCGTCTCTTATTTCTGTTCGCTTGTCATACATTTGTGTCCGCCATATTGGGACTAGTTATATAGATCGCCGCGTGTGGCGCCGGTGCAATAGCCCATCAAGCGAGTTGTGTCCCGCCCGTCAGCGAGAGCATATTGTATTGTGGCTCGGCCTAATACTGTGACTAGGTCGAGCCCTAAGTTTGTAACGTTTTATCGTAAATATATGTCAATGTGCTTCTGAAAATGTCTTTGTTTTGCTGACTTGCTCCTCATCATGCCGCCTCGCGACTGAATAACAACTTTTTGAGAGAGAGGAGGATATTTCCACTTTCACATTATGAAAATATATTAATAGTATTATTTGGAACTAAAATTAATAATATTATGTATGAAGATAAATTAATAAAAAGAAACACGTATGAAAGTGATACGAATGAGTCTTTTTTAAATCGTGTCGATTTGTTGTGATGTTTTCTCATAAACTCATTTTGATATTCCATTCAGAGATTTGGCGAATAGAGAGCGAAATATATTATTTTCAGCCGTGAAGCCTCCTGAGCAGCTGAATAGTTAAGAGTGCGGTCAACTGCCGGTGTCAACCAGTGACTGAAACATTTTTCGACTCGAGACGTGACCTGAAACTGTAACTAAGAAATTACTATCGTTCGGTAGAGAGGGCTGGCTGTCCGCTCTAAGGTTGGAGTGGCTCTTTTCTTGTATTGTAATATTATTACGTTCCATTTTATATTTTCACGTCCAATTCAATTTCCTCCGCGTGGAAATAATCAGGTGGTATTATTTGATATAAATTGTGAAAAAATATATAAAATGTTGTAAGGCGAAAATCGAATAAACCGTGGATTATCAAATCAATCCTTAATATAACATAAATAATCTACTTTTTTATTATCTTCATTATGATAATTATATTTCTTTTAAGTTTTTTAAATTATTAATCCTTATAAATAAAATGTTATGACAATAGTATGTGGTCAGCACGATTTCTGTCCGATCACCGGAATTAAACAACATTGAATGCGGAACAAAACTTGGATATGTCCACACATACCGTTATTTGGATTCAGTAAGTCTCAACAGCAACAGTAAAATCGTCTGATCTTCTTTAAAAAATAGTAAAACATACAAACATGACTCTAATACTACAACGTTGTCTCTTCAAATCCCATGCTCATGACCCGTATGCTCTTAAGAACCATATATGGTTTCAGGAGGACATCCGGGTGTAAAGATGACTAGAAATGCATGACTGCTAACAAAGTTGTGTGGTGTCAATTTATTTCAACCATATGCAAAAGTTATAGAATGCATGTACGAAAAAAATACATCACATAAGAATAAAACCGAGTGTTCGAAGTTTTCGAACATTTCAAGTGAGGACCGGTGTTCACCAGGGCTCAGCTCTGAGTCCATTGCTTTTTAACCTCTCCATAGACTATGTCACCAGAGATATTCAAAAACCAGTCCAGAAGAGACAACACACAAAAAATATATATATATATATATCATAATTCAACTAAAGATTATACCCATGCTACTTGACGTCATGAAAGTTAATTATATTATCAACATGTGTATAACAATACTATGTTTATAACATTTTAATTTATACAGGTAATTACGGGATGGTAATCTTAAGACATTTTGTTTTCGTCTTACTTCGATTATCCGCTCTGTACAGCCGCCATAGTGGCTGAAATCATCTTCAACGAGCTGCTGCTGTTCCTCTTCCCAGGACTCTCGGGGTATGACAGGCCGGAAATTAGATATTACAAACTTGTTTCTAATTCAAATTACACGAAATGTTTGGGCGCCGATAGATGCAGCGTAACGTAACGGGCTTTAACGTAATATAACTTTAGAGGAAAGCGATATTTCAGCAGAAACGTAAGCCAAGATGGCTGAAAGCACATCTCTTCTCAACAACCCTACATAGCATGAAACATATGTAAATTACATTAAATTTGTTTTTGATAGATTTCTAAAATATGTTTCATTATTTTAATTCTAAGTCACTGACGATCCATTCCAATATTCAACAACAAATTCACGGTGAGTATCATCGTGTATGTCACTACTCTCATCAACAAATAATAGAAAAAAATATGAGAAGTATTGCAAATAAGATGGTGTTTGCTGTGAATTTGTATGTGTATTATTGAAATATATTTTATAAATTGATTCGAGTTCTCCATAGTATGTTTATACATGTGGACAGCTGAATAAGCTATCTTTGAGTACTGTTTATTCTCTCATTAAAAGCAAAATCTTAGTCTTTCAGTATGTGAATAAAGAGTGCTCAACGCTATCGATGTTAAAATGTGTATTCGTTATTAATTAATCAGAGAAAAAGATACGGCGTAGGTGAGGATACGAATCATAAGCAGATACGAACCACAAATTGCACTCAACGTTGTCTATTGAATCAATCCCACACTTTGTCGTGTCTAGAAATAAATAGAAAAAATATATATTTCATATGCTTCACATATAAATATTTGGTAATTAAATATACACATACTATACATCAAATTCTTTATACGCATCAATTCATTCAGAAAAAATATCGGCAGAAGCGGGATGCGAACCTGCGAGCCTTGGAACCAACGAGTGAGTGATTGATATATCATATAACCATAAAATAATATCATGGAACCATACGTATAATGTACTCATCGAAGCTCCGGAAGCTGACCTAACATGGTACGAGGCGAAGACTATGTCATCTGACAAAGCTTCATGACTTTGTGACGATCATATGCTCCAAATTAGGTGAGCGTATATGGTATGATGATTAAAAGCATTTGTTATAGATTAATTGCTTATTTCTTTCCAAGGCTCAATTCGTGCGTTCACTTATAACACGTATTCACTTTTTTTTAAATATATGAAAAAATGCATTTTTTATGAAATTGAAATAAAAATATAATTTGAAAAAATTTTGATAGTAAATATATTTTTTGAATTTTACTTCATCCGTAGTATGCAGTGAAGGGATAAGTTGTGCGGTGCTGAGTGTTTCTCGCTCATTGGGAAATTGATATAATATCTTGTGCATAAGTGAGCAGTCGTTACGTCTGGGGTAGCGGAAGGCTTTCATGCCGTGAAGCCTGTAACGGGAATCTTTAATGCCTCTCACGGTGCGGCATGTTACTGACACCTTTCATGTTTCGAGTTGATCCAACTGATATGAGTGATTTACTAATCTACTCAGCGCAATAGCTTTATTTTCACGAAAATACGCGGCTATAACACATTACGCGAATTCTCCCAGCGAAACTATTTTTATGAAGAGAATTTTTACGACGCATTTTTTTTGTCATTTATTATATTAAAATATTAATTTAAAAAATAACAAAAAAAAATTTCGTTTTAATAACAGTGAAAAATGTTGTTAAACGATTTATACCAAAAATATTTTCATATAATAAAAATCTATATATATAAAAGAAAGTCGGGTTATAACTGTTTTTATAACTCAAGAACGGCCTAACCGACTTGGCTGAAAATTGGTGGAAAGGTAGCTTAGAACCCAAAAATGTCCATAGGATACTCAAAATTTATTCGATTAAGAAAAAATATTGAACATTTACGTAAACATGTTTTCATACAAGACTATTGTAACTTGACAGCTGTCAGTTGAGAAAGTGTTGCCATAGCCAGCAACATAACTAAAAATCGCGCAAAAGTAGGTATTGTAAGTAGGTACCTACGTAAGGTACGGAATATTTTGAAACAAAAAAAAACAAAAGACAGGAAAAAAAAAGACAAAAACAAAATAAATATTAGTCAAAATATCAGTTTAATCTTTTATTTGTTAAAAATGTTATAACAAAAACCAAATGGAAAGGCATCTTCTTATTCTATTATGCTATTTTTATTTTTAATTATTTTCTCTATTTATTGTATATTTATGTATACTCTATGTTTCTAAATATTTGTAAAAGAATGCCAGCACCAAATCGTGAAATGAATGACGCATTTAATCGAGAATTGGAACGGGAACGTGAATATGATCACCATGAATTAGATTTAGTAGTTCAAACGAATGTTCCGCTGTTGAATCCTCAACAAAAGGAAGTATATGATACATTAATGAAGGCAATTGATGATGGAAATGGTGGTTTATATTTCCTGGATGCCCCTGGTGGAACTGGTAAGACATTCCTCATGTCAGTAGTTTTAGCCACTGTCCGTGCGAGATCCAACATTGCGGTTGCAGTTGCTTCTTCTGGAATAGCAGCCACATTGTTAGAAGGATGCCGTACGCCTCATTCAGCATTAAAATTGCCGTTAAATCTTCAAATTATTGAAGAACATACATGTAATATTTCAAAACACTCCGCAATGGCCAAAGTTTTATCAGAATCGAAAATCATCATCTGGGACATATGCACAATGGCGCATAAACGTGAATTGGAAGCACTTAACCGATCATTGAAAGATTTACGCAATGACTCGAGATGTTTTGGAGGCGCAATGATTTTACTGTCTGGCGATTTACGTCAAACACTGCCAGTAATTCCAAGATCAACTGCTGCCAACGAAATTAACGCTTGCCTCAAATCGTCGAATCTATGGCGCTATGAAAAAGAAGCTTCAACTGACAACAAACATGAGAGTTGCATTGATGAATGATACATTTGCTGAAGATTTCTCTGAGCAATTGCTGACTATCGGTAATGGTCGAGTACCTGTCGACATATCGAATGGATTGATTTCATTTCCTCAGAATTTCTGTATCTTTGTCTCATCGAAAGACGAACTCATCAACAAAGTATTCCCAAACATCATTACTAACCAAAAAAATAATGAATGGTTGAGTGTGCGAGCAATTTTGGCGGCTAAGAATAAAGATGTAGACGACCTTAACTACATAATTCAGAATGATATCATTGGTACACTGCATTCATACAAATCTATTGACTGTGTAACGAATGAAGACGAAGCCACTAACTATCCAATTGAATTTTTAAACTCATTGGATGTGCCTGGCTTACCACCACACAATTTACTACTAAAAGTTGGCTTCGTAGTAATCATGCTTCGAAACATAAACCAACCAAAACTGTGCAATGGGACGCGTTTGGTGATAAGTAAATTGATGAACAAAGTGATTTACGCGACGATACTCAAAGGAAAATTCGAAGGTGAAGAAGTCCTCATTCCGAGGATCCCGATGATCCCAACCGATATGCCGTTTGAGTTTAAGCGACTTCAATTTCCGGACCGTCTTGCATTCGCCATGACCATTAACAAATCACAAGGCCAATCCTTGAAAGTTTGTGGTCTGAATCTTGAAAATCCATGTTTTTCCCATGGTCAATTATATGTGGCATGTTCACGGGTTGGAAGACAATCTGCGTTATTTGTTCTTGCGCCTGATAATAAAACAAAAAATGTCGTCTATCACAAGGTGCTTCACTGAAGAGTGCAACCCATGCACAAAAATACATGGCCAATAAAGAATCATTAAAATACTAGGATTCAAATCATTGCAAATTAAAGAACTGAAGAAGAACAATTGCACCTGGACGTATCGAAGAACGAGGATTTAATCTGACATTCAAGGTATTTATTTATTTATTTTTGTACTTACTACACTTATTACTTTGAATTATGTATGCTAATTCTAAAAAAAGTGTTTATAAATCAGTAATATTGTCTTTGCTTTTGATTCTGTAGATACAAGGACAGATTCACCATCGAATCGGATCATTCCAACCTCTCGAAGATGCAAAGCATAAATTTGTACAAATATACTTCAATGACAATATGGAGGAAGAACTTGATCGACGTCTACAAAGTCGTGATCAGAGCGGATAAACGACCATCTGGTACACACGTCGTGATACTGGGCAACTACAACAGATATCTGAAACACGTCGTTCATATGACACGTTGCAATACCCACTGATGTCTTGGCACGAGAAGATGGATATTATTTCAATATCAAAATGAAAAATCCATTGAATGGTGAGTAATCAATATCTATATAATCAATATCATAGTTTTGATTCCGTCATGACATACATTTTACAGTGCTTGGTTTTGCTTTATGCTTCCAATAAAAGACCAATTACACTGCTTATTACCAGGAAAATAACAGACTTAAAGATTAAGATGTTTGTTTAGATAAAATTGGACAAATAACCGGCAAACTATTTAAAATCATTTATCTTCACCCCTTTATAATTATGCTACAAATATGGATGTTAGCTTTACATACAAAATAGCAAATCTATTGTCTTAATTTCAGGTGAAGAAACTATCAAGAAGGTTAGCTCGCCGAATTATTACGCATATCTTATGATTATTCGTCGAAATGCTGACAACTACTTGCTGAAGTTTCGTCGATTACTGCAATAGAATTCAACCAGACCAAATATATGATATCATATGTACCGAAAAATTCAACTTAATAAAATCCAAAATCTGCTCATTTATTGCCTTTCGGGTGAAACAAAGTTCACCGGGTCAGCTAGTAAAATAATAAAAACACATATTGAAATATTTAAAAATACGTTTATTAAAGTGAAGTTATGTATTATTTTACACTGGTGGCTTGCTTTCTCTATTAATCTATGTCTAGATAATTCTTTTTGCTGAATTTACTTGTTTTATATCGTGTACTTTAAACTTTTTCAGCCAAATTTATGTTTTTATTCTTGTTTATTGTCTCGTTTCGTTTTAACATATTTTTTTTTGTATTAATTAAATAAAATTTTTAAAACCTGTTATAGTAAATAACATGTTAACCTGACGCGATGTGTAAATTAGTTCAATTTTGGATGCAATATTTGGTTTAAATTTTACACAATAATTTATCATCCCATTTTAAAAAGCTTAATATAAACGTCTTTAGAATTAAATTCTTTTTAGAATAATATTTTTCACTTAAGTATTAGAACTTTATAATAAAATATGCACTTACATATGATTTTTGTAACATTATTTAATGTTCTTAAAATATCACTCTCAAAAATATCCCCGACATTTACGAGTAATATGAAAAAGTCACGTCTAAGAATGGTCCCCTTGCGTTTCGTCTGGACTCGTGTGCCCTCTGGGGCCCAGAAAAGGGGGCAAGAGGGGCGCAGCGCCGCATGGGATGCATCCAAACTCAACCGATGATCGCCCTTCTGCAACTTCTGCTCTGAAGACTGCAAAGAGTAGAGGAAAAAAATGTGAACCGGAACGAATAAAAAAAGAAAGACGACGCTTTCCGTGAGCGGATCAAGTCTTTTTCTTATCGAGGGTAAATTTTTGGGAATGATTTATCATCGGCTGAATTACATATAAGCATGTATATACATTCTCTCGTAAAAGAAAAGATGAACTGTTAAGCTTGTTCTGCAAAATAATATCACAATTCTTATTTGACTGCGTATACTGTAAATGTTTCATACTATAAATATTTCCGCGACTGTAAATATTTCGTAGTGATTTTAAAAAAAAATTAAACTAAAATAAATATTCTAAACATTGAACAATCGTGTTCATATATAACTTATTAATTATAGTTTTTTTGGTTATTATTCGCCAATAATGTTGATTAAAAAACATGATAATACTCGTAGTTTATAATGTTAGAGTTTGAAAGATGAATATTACATTGTATAGCAGTACATTTTTATATTATATAATATACTGCTATATAATTAATTGTATGAGATCAATAACAGTTTTTAACCCTCCAATGATATGGAGTAAATAAATAAATAAATATTTATAATTTATTATGGATTTGTAGAATTTGATGGGATTTTTTTATTTAGGTTTTTAATTATTAATTTAATAGTATTAAAAATAATGGCGATTAACTTACGTAGATCGCCACTGGGGCGCTGTGTGATAGACCACGGTGCCGCACGGGAGTGAGTTGTGTGCCAACGGACGAGAATGTCGCATTATGGCCGGCATGGCATGTCATTCCGCCTGAGCCGGAAGTTTGTAAAGTTATCAAAATATATATGTCAACGTGCTTCAGGAAAAGTCTGTGTGTTATTAATCTACACCTCATCCTGCCACCACGCGACTGAATAGCTACATTTTAAAGAGAGGAGGATGTTAATTTTTTTAACAAATTTAAATATATTATTTTAATTGTCTAGTTTCAAAAAGAACTGTCAGTTGGCCATGAAATTCCTTTATTTATTTAAAAAATATCAAAATAAAAATAAAACTTCATTGACATCAATGCCACAATCATATTATTACGAAAATATTTTTAGAATGCAAAAAAATAGTACTGGAATATTTCATATTGAAGGTACAATTTTCACCTTTAATATCCATTGTTTTGTGTATTCGCGATTGGGCATCACCGAATAATAATATTAAAAAATAATCCGGCATTACTCGCTGCGATAAACGTATCACACGAGTCAATACACAATCCCAATAAAACATTATTTATTCGCAATGGAGCCGCAATCCCAGCCATCGTAATGCGAGAATTTAATGATCCAGCGGCCGTAAAGCAATTTATTATTACGTTATAAACGATGCACGGCCCTCTCACCCCTCAAAACTTTAATATCCTCCCCTAATCTCGACACGAGAACATCATAGCAATAATAATATCATGTCTAGACGCCATTTCTTATAACGACCCGAGCAGCCTCAGGCCGGAACCGCAGCCATTGCTTATCCTGAACCTTAAATCTTAGGAAAGGGAACCCCAATAGCAGTAAATTTATAAATAGTTTTTTCTCCATCTAACAAGCTTGTACGCCTATGTTTTTAATTAAGATACGCGAGAACTAATCGATATTATTACGTTGATGCCGATTATCGAGATTAGGTTAACACATTTTACTATGATATTCTGACCTAAGCTGATAGTTTGTTACTGCTGTATACCGAGTGATCTACATTCAGTATATATATTTGTTTCTACTAACTAGTACAAAAAGTAGTACAAAATGACATACAAGCATTTTGCCTTTATTTTTCAAATACACATACAAATCTACAACAAACACTGCAGTTATATTAAACGTTGATTTTATCATTTTTTTATGTAATTACATGCAAAAGAGTACAGCCGGTCAAGATCAATCCACTATATGACGCTCAGACTGAACGCTGCATATGGGAAACTTGTGTTGTGTTCGTGTTTATGTGTGGGTTGGGGAGATTACAAGTGTATCTGTTTTTAATCTGTTTCTAGAAGAGATCCAGATTGCAGGAAGTAGAAAACACAGATGCTGAAAGAGCATTCCAAAGCTTACCGGTGGCACTAAGAAAGGAACTTTCAAAATTGACAGTTCTTGGTCGACGCACATTAACCGTGTATGTTTGTTCGGTAAGTGTAAGACCAGTTTGTCGGTTGTGGGTGGGTGCAGGAGGAATTAGTTCTTTAAGTTCCGAAGAGCAGTTTGATTATCAATTGATAATCGGAGAAAAATAATCAAAGAAAAATAAACAAGGGATGTGGGAATTGATCTTTACAGTATACTCATTATTAATTATTTATTTAATACTGCGTTGACCTCTAGGTCATATGCCATCTGGACGAATTAATAATTTAACAACAATCATATATTTCTGATTCTTATTATTCACATATTACATAATTACAGAGTACAGCAAAAAAAAATCGTCCATGAAAAAAAATTTTTTGATCAATATAATTAATTAAATCAAAAATATATAAATATGTTATGTTAAATTATAGGTGGGATCTATAAAAAGGACACGTAACAAAACGAAAAATTTAGTATTTAATTATATTACAACGATAAACTTAATATCATTGAGAAGTAGGTCTGCAAGAAGAAAAAAAAAATAAAAGTGATTTAAAAAATCATTACATCGATTCAAAAATATAAATATATTTCATTTTTAAATTAAAGAGAATTAAAAAAATTATCTAAAAGAGTGTGAGCATTATCGCTTATAGTGTACGATTACCTCAAGCGTAATAAAGTATAATAATTTAATACAGTGTGATATCATGTCTAGACGCCCAACAAAGAAACGCGGAGGAAAATCGTTCTCTTACAAAAACTACTCTGGAAAGTTGACCACTTAAAAGTGTTCATTAGTCGGGTGAGACGGAGCTTAATTATGTTCCGTACTTTGAGATTCCGAGAGAAAAGAGAGGTTAGGAAACTTCCCCGGACGCCGAAACGCCGTTTTTACGAAGCGAGGAAATTAATAAGATGTTCTGAAAGATTGAATATTTAACAAGTTTCCAACTGTACTTAATTCAGAGTCAATTAAGCCGACTTTTGTTTTCCACCCGTAATATGAAAACATTTGTAATTATTTAAGACGTTTAACGGCGACCGAAAACAACTCCATTCATTTTTGGGCGCTCGGCAAACTTCACGGCAGAAATATTGTTGGGCGATAATTAAAAATTCTCGCTCGGAGAAAAACAAGCAACGTGCTACTTGAAAATATTTCAACCAAATTTATTGCCCGTTATATTCTTACCTTCATATTTTCTATGGCGTTATTAACTTTGTAAAGTTACAACGAAACGTTAAACAATAATTCATTATTTCCGAAAGTGATGGGAGTAACGTCAATAAATTAACGGCAAAATATTATATTTTACTTTGTAAATCTCGTATTTTTCTAACATACCCACTGTCTAACTGGAGTATACGAAAGCATCAAGCAGTTAAGAAATTCAGAACTTACAAAACACAATGATTTAAAAAAAATAAGTTTCCATAAAATATGCGTCATTATTTTGTCAATAATTTTCTAGTTTATTTTATTTGTTAACAATCGTTACTAAAAAAGGTATACTTTTATTTACAAAATATTTTTTCACCATTTTGTATTCGAAAGCGTTTTATCATCATTACTTAATGTAATATATGATTGGTTTCATGTGTTAACTATCAATATTTATGTATTTTTACTTTAAAATATGTATTCAGCTCAATTCAAACTTAGTTTGTTACATGATAATTATTGATTCAACTGCATAACTACGAATATAGTAAGTAATTCAACAAAATATTTAATTATATACTTTCAACAGCTTCTAGGTTAAATTGAAAACGTTTTAATTGTGCTAAATCGTAAATAACTAACAACATCTCTTAATACATTGAATCAAAATTATTAATGCTAATATAAGACCTTTATCTTTATTAATTTTATTTTTAATGTGGAACTCAACCGTTTCTCGATTACTTTACATATTATTTTTATAAATTATTAAAATAGTAATTATACAAAAGTAACTACAGTATTCATGTTTTCACTGATAAAAAATATTATTCGTATACATAAAATGCTTAAAGTAAGTCATTTAAAAATTTAATAATACAACATGCATTAAATAAGAAAGCAATTATTATAATTACGTTTCCCGATACAATCGATTGAAAAATCAATTTACACCTTGTATTGAGCGCACTCTATTTCTTTTCATGTCTTCATGCCTTTCCTCGATAATATTAACCATCCTTTCTCGCTCGCAATTTAGTAAGCGATTTCTAATCCTCCCCACGGGGAGGAACGAGACACATTACACTAAACGAGATTAAATCTACCCTTGGATTATTGGGTGACCAACGCTGAAACTCCTACGCAGAGTGACAACTTTAATGCTTTAAATCAACATTACATCATCGGTATACTCGTACATGCATGTAATGTACCATTCCGCTGAAGGATAAAGCTTCATTAGAAAAAAATATAAATTCAATCATATCATATTCAATTGGACATTATTTAAGATATGTGTTTAATACTGCAATAAATATAATTCATACATTATCATTTTATAAATCAATTGTACCATACAACGGTATCAAAAGCCTCCAATAATTAATAGCGTGGTTGTGATCTAGATAGGGCAATAAAATTACATTAGAATTCTCTTCATTGCAGATTTACTATGATTCTACATTCAATAATTACTTTTGAAAATTACTTACGTAAATAAGTATTTTATCCTATCACTGTATAAGTAAGAAGACAAAATTAATGCGTTATAATTTAAATTTTATCAGTTATCACAGAAAAGCTTCATTATGTGTATATTAAAATACATTTATTTTATTGTTTATGCATTTACAAATATATCTGTATCCATGAAATTCATTTCACGTTAGTATTTATCATAACAAAGAACTAATATCTCATTTAACGCCCTAAGCAAATATAAAATTCAAGATCCTTAATCGTGACGTGGGATCAGCACTGTGCCTGATATTTTTGTGGTATTTTCAGATCGCCCAAAGTATAGTCACCTTATCCACGGACCTCAAGGGCCTCCCTTGCGAGAAAAAGACGCTACACAGACTTTGCGATGTAAGAGTTTAATCTCCCAGTGTGTCTAGTCAGCCAGAGTCGCTGTATTTACATGGTGGTTCCCTTAAGGCGATACAAGCATACTATTTACAGATGGCGATGATTCTAAAGACGCTGATTCATCTTAGCTTATGTAAATTTATAAATTTTGCAAGTTCAGATCCACTAGGTTCATTGGTAGCGAGAGGCCAGCTGAAATCTCATCATTTATCTGTGAGTTATTTGTCCGATAGACGAAATTTCTCTTTAACACTCTCGTGACAATACCACTGAAACTTCCCATCATAACAAAATCACCTTTAAGAACTGCTAGCAGCGAAAATATTAGTCTTTTACAAAATAGCTCTAATCAGCAATAACATTTAAGTTCTTTCGAATGTGCAACCAACGGTGCTTAAGGATTTTATAAGACAGGGGATTTGAATAAAAAATAGTTATACAATATGCTGGCTTACGGTAATTCAACAGAAAGTATAATTTTTATTAGTCGTGTTATTTTAGGTTGTTGAGTATATCGAGTTGAAATCTACTTAAAATTAAATTTAACCTTCTCAGCATAAGCCGTTTATCTGACAGTAAAACTTAAAATAAATAATAAGAAACTTCTCAATGTTACTTTTGTTCCGGAACCGAGGCCACGGTCCCGAAATGACGGCGTTAGCTAAATGGTGACGTCGGAATACCACTGGTTCCAGCACTGAAGATACGTCCAAATACCAGAGTCGAGTTGGCACTGATTTATTTGATAACATATTCCTTTTTATACCTCAGTGTACTCCATGAGTAAGCATTCTGTACTTTATAAAATTAATATTAATAAAATTATTTTCATACACCGCCAATTCCTCGATACCTGTTGTTTTGGACCTTGATCCTTTAAATTTACATAGAGTGGCAGAATATTGTGATGGTCAATGCCCTGTGTCGTACCCGACTATGAGAATCGACGAATTGTAGCTAAGATAGACAATTTGGTTATAATTTGACAAATACTACTTAAAAGACTTTTAGATGTATTATATAAAATAAATATGTTCAAATAACGTTTTGAACAACTTTTTAATATTAAATTTAGTATTTGAAACTATTCATCAACGCTTCTTAATGTAATTTATGTACTCGTATTTGTAAAATACAAATAAACTACAAAAGCGATAGTAAAAATAGCATTTTGTATATTATATTTTATGCTTTGTGAACTATTTGTCTCTTAACTTTAAGTCACAGTTTTCCACAGTTATTATCTCCTGTTGTAGAAATAAAAATAGAACTTTTCACAGAAACGCAACCACCCTTGTTGTTGGGGTGACAAAACATTCGGGAAAAAGTCTTGGTCCTCTTCGAGATCCACTTCCTTTGGCCGCTCACAAAAGAGGATCGAACATAATATTGTAATGGGGCGTTTAGAGTTTCCGGAGGGGGCCCTCGGCTTTAATGGGGCGGAGGCAAATCGGAACTGCGAGTCCCTCAGGGCAGCGCCAGAGACGCACCGCGGGCCGAAATCATGGACACCTCATCAATTTTTAATTACTTTTTAATTAAATATTATTTTTTATTATTCCAAGAGCCATACTGATTACAACTAACTACTTCAATCTACATATCTTCTAAGTAACTTGTATTTTATGTTATAGCTATTGACATCAGCATGATGTAGCCCTTGCTGACTGGTAACGAAAACCTCGATATACAATCTTTCGTCTCTTATTTCTGTTCGCTTGTCGACATGCATGTGTCATCATATTAGCATTTTGGACTAGTTACGGAGATCGTCACTTGGGGCGCTGTGTGACAGCCTATCATGGACGCGCCAGTCATGTGCCGACCGTCGGCGAGATCGCATTGTTAAGTCCCGATCGATCGAGGCGAAAGTAACGCCGTGTTACGATCGATCGTGGAAACCAAGTATGGAAAAATATACGTCAATGTTCTTCAGGAAAAGTCTGTGTGTTATTAATCTGCTCCTTTTCCTACCACCACGCGACTGAATAACAACCTTTTTAAAGAGAGGAGGATGTTACTATTTTTACATTACCCAAATTCTTAGTTGACAAAAAAAATAGTATATCAGCTGTCAGATTGACATTTTTTATTTGATATCGATCGTTTTCTTCTTTTAAAGTATTTATTTTAATCTTTTCTATTCAAAACTAAAAAAAGTAGTGCTTACGGCTTATTTGATTTGCTTCATTTATCAATAAAAATCTTAATTTTTACATAACAAACATAAAATTAATGAGAAACTGTTGCAAAGCCGAAAATCCTCGCCGCTTAAATTTTTCCGAGAATGTACGTGAACAATAAATAGATAAACTTTTAAATATTAGATTGCATTATATCAACAACACTATTTATTTCAACACTTTCAAATTAATAAAATACTGACTGCGATATAAATATGAGTTGGTACGTAATTCATATTTTATCAAATCATTTTTGAATCTGCTTCAAGCTTATATAGCTAGACCTTATTGTTAGATGTGTTAGGTCGCGTAGAGTTCAGGAGTGAAGCTAGTTTTTTTTCAATTCAAATATTTTTTAGGTTTCACATAAACATAACATATGAAGTTGTACACATTTCAATACGCTCAAGTTATGCGTATTATGATTTATAAAATTATTGTATTTAGTATTATGAACAAAATTTAAACTGTATCTCAAAAATGAAATAGGAACGATTATATCATTATTTTATATTGGAGTCATAACCAGGTGCTCATTGGCGAAAATTTACGATTGAGTCGTCGTTAATTCTTGGTTATAAATCCCGTTAAGGACGCCGTTAGTCCGGCCCTGGAGGACTCTGCGCCCTTCACAAAGGCTTTTTTCATCCCTGATGATGAACGGCCGGCTCTCGGTTAATTACGGCGTCGAGTGCCGCTCAATTACTCGGAATAAGGACCTTTGAATGTCGCGACTGAAAACCTGAAAACCTGAAAACGTGAAGACTGAAGTCTTCCGAGCGGACCACTCGAACTTCCTTGGAGCAAAATATCTTACGAAGAACATCTCCCTATAATACAGACTAATTTACGCTTAAATGCAGCCACAGCGTATAATAAATATACAATTACTTTTAAATGCTTTGAAACAATTGAAAAACTAATTAAATGAAAATATAATGAAAAAAAGTTTTTTGTTAGAAATGACGACGTAATAGAATAAACAAAGCATTTCATACTACAGTAAGTTGTAGATCTGGTTGGGACAGATACTTTGGATGCTGAAGGAGAGCATGAAGTGCAGACTTTTTTTTAAGAACCTAGTCTAGAAATATCCTGAGCGGTCGTCGGGAACTATACATATAATGTACTCGATGAATCTGCGGGAGACAAAGCAAACATGAGGCGACGACTATGGCAGTTGAAAAAATTTTGTGGTGAAAGCGCGTGGATATGGTAATGATGATAATGTTGTTTTAAAAGTTATTCTAAATAAACTCTTATTATTTTTTCCGAAGATACGGCTAGTAGTAGAATATGATACATACTAGGATATAATATGAAATTTGGGATGTAGAACTGACTCAGAAAATGTAAACAAAACATTTCGTATCTATTTAATACATCTTTATTCGACTGGACTTTTTCATTCTAGATAACATCATTTTTACTTATCAATATATTATAATATGTACGATTAAAGTGCATACCATTACCCCAGTCCAATTAAAATGAAAACATTTTTCAAAAAAATACTACTTTCAACTTTATTCCTCAAAGTTCCCTCAAAGTCTATTAACTATTAATCTTAAAATAAGAGGTTCGCAAATTATCAGTGCTAGATGTATACATTTTTCCTTTGGTTAACATCATCACTTTTCTAAAAGTAAAAAATAAAACTTTAATGTGTTTTACATCCAAAGTGAATAAAAAAAGCTGTAAAATTAACATCATAAATTTTACACTGCCACAAAAATTATGCAAAAAAAACATTAAAGTTATATTTAAAATAAGGAACATGATTTTCAAATTTTCCGTCGTTTTTCTGATATTTTCTTACATAATATTTTAACAGCCCGTATTAAATTACAGCTTTATAATTGGTATTATATTTTATATTTCCGTATACTTAAATATTTATTTTCTTTTTTATAACTTTACTTAATGCGAAAATTATATTTTTGCTACTCGCCATTCCCTCAATGATGTTTATATATAAGGCCTTAGGGATTATATAAACCTTAAAATTTCATCATTCATGCATTTTGGTGAAAAAATTACTACATCTCTGAGTTTATGAATTTATTTAACTTATTTTATTATTCACTTCAATTATTTACTCTGGTTATTATGAAAATTAACTATTTTTTTATTAATTAAGAGGAAAATTAAGAGCAATTCTATTAATTCAATCAATGCTGTATTATAATTAATTTTATCTATTTACATACATCGCCCTCTAAAGTTTCTACTCCTCAACCATCTATTCCACAACTGTAGAGGGCACCCTAGACGGGAGTATTTGCAGCAAGTGTTCGAGGACATGAGTTGTAGCTCTTATGCTGAGCTGAAGAGGACTGCAAAGGATCGAGAGGAGTGGAGATCGAGATGCAAGATTTTGTTGCTGCAAACCAATCTACCGAATTGATACTACGAAGACATACGTCGTAAGCGGGATTATCGTTCAGTCAACGAATTTAAACATCAATAGAAGTAAATAAAAAATTGGATTGCGTCAGAGTCTGTTGCTTACCGCATATCATTGGTTAGATTGAGCTACTTTATGTTACCAAATGGCCAGTTTCAGGTACACAGGACTTATCATCCGGTCTCCTTGGAAATATTTATTAAATCCAAATATATCCGTCCACTATTCAACGTAGAGTTTCAATTCTTCTCGATCCTTCTCCTTCTGCATCTGCATATTTACATTACTTTCAAAATAACAATTATTTTATGCTAATGTTTTTAGTCACTTATTACTTTACAATAATCCGGAAGAAGCTTTGTGCCATAAATCTTACGATAACGAATGCTAATATTGAGAGGAGAGCTTTCACCAGCACTTCGCCAAGTGTCTGGCCTAGTTGGGCTGTTCGCACCTAGACAGTAAGCTCTCGCTGAAATCTCTGAGCAGCAAGCTTTAAGCTGTGTTTAATTGTATTCCCGCCTGGAGTCGTTGGCTGTCACCGCTCGACGCGTCATAAATCTTGGACAGAGCTATGACCGAAATAATAAATGGAGCTTATTATTGAGAGCGCTGTAGCAGCGAGGCGAAGGTTTAATTAAAACCCCCAACCTCCTGAATGTAACAAGATAACCTAAGCACCATTAAAATAACTCCTAAGTCTTCTTAAAGCCTAATAAATAAAATTTTATCAATTTAAAATCGTTTTTAAGTTATTTTATTAGGTCAAAAATTATTTTCCGTTATTTCCAAGGTATTTAGTTTGTAAATCATTATTTTTAAGCACACTATTTTTAAAAGTGCACGTATAAGAGTTTAAAAATGTATTTACAATGCATGCAATGAAATATATCTAAAAAATAAAAAATTCCATTTATTTAAGATGTCTGTATAAATACTGTTTATGAAAATATCTTCTCACAGGTATATTTATCAAATATTGAGATCAATAACGTACTTAATTATTTTTATAATGTAACGTACAAGGCTTAGCAAAGAATTGCTCTGACAATAATTCATTTTTTAAATTTTACGTTTATTTTATTGTCCTGTGTCGTTGTTAAATACCATTTATTGGAGATGGTCTCCAGGGAGGCTGAAACATGTAATCGTTTAAAATAAATGCGAATTTAAAACAAAATATTTTTAATTTGCTAATGTTTTAATTAAAATTAATTTAAAAATTTATAAAAACAATTAGCTTTATGATTGAAACAAATTCATCGTAGCAATCAATACATGATCAGCAAATAATATAAACGTTAATCCTATTCAGTAGAAGTAAAGCTGTTGTCTTCATAGGAAATGTGATAAATTTACAGATAAAAAAATTCAAGCCGTAAATACTTATTGTATTTTCAATGAACAGTAGGCCCACGTATTTTTCATCCTTGTATATTGTATTTTGCAAATTAACCCATGGAACGAGAGGGTTAAAACCAGCCCTTTCACAAATGATAAATCATGTGATGACATCTAACATTGTCTTGTTTATCTTTAATACGAAAATGATAATCACAGTACAGAGCCGCTGTCTGCGCTTTGTACACCTTTTTAATATAACATCAATATAATATGCTTATATTTTACGTTTATGTTTTCATTAATGTTTGTGAAACTTTGGCACATACCTACGAGCTGTTATTCTAGCAGTTTTAGATCGTTTATAACATGTTGAACAATTAATCATGTCTTTAAACAATTTAACTTTAGCTTTGTACATAAATTTAATCAAAAATCTATATGAAAATAAACGGGAATGTTTTCTACTAAATACAAGATAGCACCAATTGCATACTTTATTTTAGGGAAAGAAATGGAATTTCAAAAATAAATTATATTTTTCTTCTATGGTGGAAATAAGAATCGATATTTAATATAATGCTACCATTTTTAATTGAACGATAGTTCAAATAGAGATTCACTATGACCTAAAACCTAATTCGGATATCGTATTTTAGAGGTATTTCAAAAAAAAAACATTATTATTATCTATATACTATCCTTAGCGTCAACATTTGAATAAAACAACCTTTGACATACATCGACAAATAGTATTTAATTTTAACAGTTCTACATATTTTTGCCAGTTTGTAAGATTAAAATTGACATTGTTGTTAGTTTTATATGATTTGTTACCCAATAATCTTGATAAATTAAATGATAAATTCTCAGGCAATGTTGAAGTGTATTATTTATATGTACCTATATATTAAAATTATGTAGGTTTATAAAGCGTATTTCATACAATAAGTTGCGTTAATTGAATCGATTATAAGATTTAAGAATACGATTCGACAATATATTCGTAGTCACCATATGTTTATTTATTTGAACCCAAATGAGTAAAGTGAGTCCACTTACTTTCAACTATTCAAGGCGAGCCATTCAAAATAATACAACAAAAAAGGTTTCACCATCACCATCTGGCGGTAGCCTCCTAGAACTAACTGTTTTTAAAATATTCTAGTATTCTATTTTTTTACGTTAAAAAAACATGGTTGATACTTTTCCAGTCAGAATTTTTAAAAAAATGGCCATATTATTTTGCATTATTTGACATGTTCTACGAAGTTATATTAACTCAACCTAACCTAACCTAAGCTTACTTACATTATTAAACGTGTCTTACATTAAAAATAATCATTTATTTTCAATGTAAACGTGAAAAAGCTAAAAACTATAAACAATATTACTCGTATGTTAATTTTTCAAAGGGATATATTTTAAATATTTAAATAATCTACTTATTTGTATATTTTTTATATTTTATAATGGTGTTTCATTTCTTATTGATAAGTTTTGCAGTATTCGCTGAGTTATCTATTTTACTCAACTGGCGCGTGACGGTACAAGCTTCAATGGCGTATTGCGCCAAGCTCTCACTTGAATGTCAATAATAGCGAACTCTTAAAGGCAGACGGATTTAAATATGCAAGGACATTTCGCGATTGAAATTCCACGTGCGAAAGTCTCTCCCCTGCGATAAGCAATCTAAAAAATACACTACGCTGCACCTGAGAGGAGGGGAAGAAAAATACATAAAGTAAAAGCACCTTATGCTACAATTACTTAGAGACTCTACTATAATATTATGTATCCAATAACTAAATCCAATTTATAAATCAATATTTCGCGTATTATATTAGGTGGTATGTGTATATTAAAAATCACGATGAAAAAAAAGAAAAATCATTTTACAGAGAAAACGTGTGATAGTTATAAATTTCTTATTTAATCGTATTTTTTTAAGTAAACACATACAAGAGAATACCGATAGATATTGATAGTAATTCTGAAGTCTCATCTGTGGAATTCTATGACGCTTACCATGCAGCATATGGATAAGCGCTGCATGTGGAGTGTTGATCCGGCGCGTGACAGACTACAGCCGGAGATTCACGCATCATCCTTATTATTACAGGAATTTACTGTTAATGGGTGATCTTCACGGGACGACTATCGTCTACCACCATTTTTAATTAATAGGCTGCTGGCATTTTACTATTTTAGAACTCAGAAATCGATTAAAAATATATTTTTTAAATCTCCGTCGGGGATCGAACCCACGACCTTTGGCTTGCAAAGCAAACGCTTTGGCTATTGAGCTATACCCGCTGGTACCGTGACTTTTGGGTGTAGCCTTGTGTGGCGAATTTTTTCGTACCAATATTTCGACTGCCATTGCTGGGATTTCTGCAGGGCTGACGACTTTGTGACCCTGAAGAAGACCCCTGCAATTGCGGTCGAAATAATAGTACGAAATAATTCGCCACACACGGCTAATGCCAAAAGCCACAATACCAAATCTGGCCGTGAAAATCTAAGAAGCTTATTTAATAAAAAAAATTAAAAATATTGTTTATATTAACATAAATAACTAAATAAAAACAAAAGTAGGAAATAAAAAGAGTATGTATTCTTAAATTTTCAAATAAATTTTGTTGTGCAAATACGCCTCAATTATGTTTTGCACGTTTCTTCATTTGGTATAATATTGGGTTACTTTGGCGTTGAGCCGCCCTTTAAGACAAAATAGTTCAGGGCTTGGGGAGCGTCGAACTAATCATCCGATTTGCTTTAAAAAATCCAATTAAAAATTACCCAAAAATATGCCTCAAATACTACAGCTACGCTCTATTCCCAGCACTCGGACTTTCTATCCGATGGTTGTTGGGAACTATACATGTTTCTCACCTCCGATTTGCAGATGACATAGTGCTAATAGCCGAATCACCTGACAAGCTCCAAGACATGCTCTACGACCTCAATGAAGCGTCGAACAAAATTGGTCTGAAAATGAACATGGATAAAACAAAAGCCATAATTAATCGTCATATTTCACAGACCTTTGATCCTATTTTCATTGGAGGAACAGAAATAGAGGTTGTAAACGAGTATACCTATCTGGGACAAGTAGTCGACAGGCGCATACAACTGGGATGGGCAGCATTTGGAAAACTAAAGTACATTTTTAAAGGAATGCAATGCCTTAAAACTAAGGCGTTTAACCAATGCGTCCTCCCTGTATTAACTTATGGCGAGACGTGGAATCTGACAGCAAGTCTTACCCATAAAATAAAGTCACCCAGCGTGCTATGGAGAGATCCATGCTCGGAGTGTCGCTAAAATATAGAATCCGAAACGAGGAAATACGCAGAAGAACTCAAGTAGTGGATGCTACCCAACGAATAGGCACACTGGCAGGTCATATCTGTCGAAGAGACGACGGTCGATGGGGGAAGAAAAGTATTGAAATGGCGCCCAAGAACTGGCAAACGAAGCATTGGCCGACCCCCTACAAGGTGGACTGACGATATAAAAAGAATAGCGGGAGTGACCTGGATGCGGAAGGCGGAGGATCGAAGAGGATGGAGAATTATGCGGGAGGCCTACGTTCAACAGTGGACGGACACAGGCTGATGATGATACATGTTCCCAAGTGAACCTTCAGGTGCAGAAATTTCCAAGAACAAAGAATGGACAGTGACAACTGACAGACCTAAGTCGCGGTAATTTATAGTGACCATTTATTTCAGATATAGAAGTGATATGGAAAGAAAAAATTGTCTGGGTTGATCACCTGACCTTCTTAAAAATGAATTCATATGTCTTCCATTTTAGCCCGTGACATCGTGAACCTGCCCGAAAAGTTGCATATATGTACAACAAACAAATTTTGGTCAATCATAGTATAATATAATGTGTTCAATCATATACGAGATACCTGAACTTAGCAGGTGAGATCCTTGGTGTTGTTCATTTGAGAATATTTGCAACCACTTTTTGAGCGAATATGATTCAGAAGAAGACGTCTATAGAGATACAAACAGAAACATATTACAAAAAGTATGATTAAATTTAAAATGCTGTTATTTAATATTCGTTGAATAATACACGTATTTATTGTAATATTTTTTACTTAGATGTACTTAAAAGGTGTTTTTTTTTTAATGGAGACTATTTGCTATCAAGAATTTCAAAAGCTAGCCATTAGGATTCAGCTAACACCTCGCTTGGATACTTAGGCTCTCCCTCTGCAGTTTATTCTCCCCTACGAATAAATTGTAGGGAACTGCAGCGGCCGCAGATACTTCTTAGGTCCGGTCGAATTAATCAGCTCGCTTCAGCAGCTTTTTCAGGAGTATATGAGAGAGGGGCAAAAATGAAAATGAACAAGGGCACCAAAAAAATATGCAGCACTAATATCCAAAACGATTGATATACATCGATCATAAAATTTATATAATCTTAACATACGACGATTTTGGAAGTACTAATTTAGGTGAATGTTTGAGTAATATTGGAGTATGTTGTAAATATATTTTTTTCGGCAAATATGCCAAATAAATATATCAAGCTTATTGATGTGTAATTATTTTATTGGCCTTCAAGAGCGATGGGTTGATTAAACATCTAATCACTTTAATAAATCTGATTTACAAATCATTCAAAATATGCCTCGAATACAACAGCTGTTATCTATTTGAGTCCATGAGCATCTGCCCTACAGGTCATCGAGAACCATATATGTTCCCAGGTTCGGACGCAGAGATCATAGGCATGGCGTGGACAATGGTAACTGACATAACTGAGTGGTAGAAATTTGTGGTAACCATATGCCAAAAGATACAAGAAAACAACAGTTATTTCAAGTATATTGATTGTTATTTTATAATTTTATATAATTTTTCAAATATTATTTACTTTAGGAAAAAATTTAGTGTTTTAACCGTGATATATTGTTTTGGTGCTTTCTTAGAATAGTTTTTTATGCATCATCTGATAGCTAAATGATACAAGAAGCAATGTGATATATGAAAAAAGACCAGATAAGTACATTTATGCTTCAAATACTACTTTTATAATTGGCAGTATAATTTGTATTCCACCGAGCCGTAATGAAAGGGTTAAAGAGAATATTAGAAATTGAATACAATTGATTTTTATTTTAATATTTTGTGTTACTTTTCTCGTCTATACGAAAGACAGTGAAGCTGAAGTATTCTTTCATTCGCTGGCATTAGCATGCGAGTCGAAAATGGATATAAATATATCCTGACATTTATGCGGTCTTTGATATGTATATCCCTTTTGTTTTCAAAGAAATGGGTCGCAGTATCTCCGAGAGGCGTAAAATTTATTCAATATACGGGATCCGGGATTTGCTGGTCCAGCACTGTCCGGCGAATTGAAAATCTCCGGGAAACACAAGGAAGGAATCTCTCCCGCTCCTTATCGCCTTAGTGACTTAGCCGGTAATCTGGACAGGGTCGGTCCATATTTTTACGACTGACTCCCAGCATACCAATTTTCTGAACGTCCTTAAGTGATAGCTCCACTCGAGCAAAATCCCCGATTCATACGTCATTATTGAGGGTTTCTAAAGCCAATTTTTCGGTTCAAGTATTTTTTCCGTTTACTGGATTATATCGATGCTCCATTTAAGTTTCAAATCGTATTAAATCTCAATATTTCAATATTTGGTGTAACATTACTTCATATTCGGTGCTTTTGTGGACGGAAATGGCCAGCTAGATGTATGAATTTGTGACGATAATACATTGTGTTCTTTCTATGTCAAATTTTATGTACTTATGACGTGGTGTTATTTTCACAAATGCTAACAATTTGCGGTCCGTGTTTTCTCCACTTGTACTGAACGTGAGGTCGTTGACACTAAATATATCAGTACTGAAGCATATTATAAATACAAATACTAATATTTTATGTGCCCTGGCGCTATTCATTATTATTATTTGTTCTCTTTAATTTATTTATAAATGAATCTATATATATAAAAGAAAGTCGGGTTATATTTGTTTTTATAACTCAAGAACGGCCTAACCGACTTGGCTGAAAATTGGTGGAAAGGTAGCATAGAACCCAAAAACGTCCATGGTATACTCAAAATTGATTTGATTAAGAAAAAATATTGAACATTTACGTAAACATGTTTTCATACAAGACTATTGTAACTTGACAGATATCAGTTGAAGAAAATGTTGCTATAGCCAACGCCATAACTAAAAATGACGCAATAGTAGGTATTGTAAGTAGGTACCTACGTAAGGTACGGAATATTTTGAAACAAAAAGAAAACAAAAGGCAGGAAAAAAAGACAAAAACAAAATAAATATTAGTGAAAATATTAATTTAATCTTTTATTTGTCAAAAATGTTATAACAAAAGCAAATGGAAAGGCATCTTCTTATTCTATTGTGTTATTTTTATTTTTATTATTTAACTCAAAAACTGCTGAACCGACTTGGCTAAAAATTGATGGAAAGGTAGCTTAGAACCCTAAAAAATTAAAAGATACTCAAAATTGATTTGATTAAGAAAAATATTGAACATTTACGTAAACATGTTTTCAAACAAGACTATTGTCATTTGACAGATGTCAGTTGAAGAAAGTGTTTCTATAGCCAACGCCATAACTAAAATGACGCAAAAGTAGGTATTGTAAGTAGGTACCTACGTAAGGTACGGAATATTTTGAAACAAAAAAAAAAGACAGGAAAAAAAGTCAAAAACAAAATAAATATGAGTTAAAATATCAGTTTAATCTTTTATTTGTAAAAAATGTTATAACAAAAGGCAAGGAATCTGACAACTGATATTATTATTGTCTATGGTTACATAGATATTTTGAAGTCTATCGGTTGACGTTTTGTTTCAAGAACTTTCGAGTTTCTGTTAGCTTATTGTGCCGATATTTGCGACCAAAACGATCGAATCTTTCACGAAAAGCCATCATGGAACTAGGGATTGAAACATTACGAATGTAAGGCAGTGATTTGGTGGTTTTTGGCATCCTAACCTCGAATACCAACGATGAAATTGCGCGCTTTCAAGTTTGGTACAAAGCGATTTGGCGTATATTCGCAATCCCTTATCACGAACTTCATACTGCTGTTGTGCATTTGGCGGTGCATCTGGAGAATGGTCATTGGGTATATTTCACGGCTTCAAATGTTGTTCAACGTGCTGAGACACCTCCAGCGACAACATTGACAAGTCTCTTTACGATATGCCAAAGCGATCCGTTTGCACGAACTCTAGAATGGACGAGGATTTAATCCGACATTCAAGGTATTTATTTATTTATTTTTGTACTTACACACAATCTAATTAACAGAATAACATACTACACTTATTGCTTTGAATTATGTATGCTAATTCTTAAAAGAAGTGTTTATAAATCAGTAATATTGTCTTTGCTTTTGATTCTGTAGATACAAGGACAGATTCACCATCGAATCGGATCATTCCAACCTCTCGAAGATGCACAGCATAAATTTGTACAAATATACTTCAATGACAATATGGAGGAAGAACTTGATCGAGGTCTACAAAGTCGTGATCAGAGCGGATAAACGACTATCTGGTACACACGTCGTGATACTGGGCAACTACAACAGATATCTGAAACACGTCGTTCATATGACACGTTGCAATACCCACTGATGTTTTGGTAAGGAGAAGATGGATATTATTTCAATATCAAAATGAAAATCCATTGAATGGTGAGTAATCAATATATATATAATCAATATCATAGTTTTGATTCCGTCATGACATACATTTTTCAGTGCTTGGTTTTGCTTTAGGTTTCAATAAATGACCAATTACACTGCTTATTACCAGGAAAATAACAGACTTAAAGATTAAGATGTTTTTTTAGAGAAAATTGGACAAATAACCGGCAAACGATTTAAAATCATTTATCTTCACCCCTTTATAATTATGCTACAAATATGGATGTTAGCTTTACATACAAAATTAAAAATCTATTGTCTTAATTTCAGGTGAAGAAACTACCAAGAATCTAAGCTCGATGAATTATAACGCATATCGTTTGACGATTCGTCGAAATGCTGACAACTACTTGCTGAAGTTTCGTCGATTACTGCAATAGAATTCAACCAGACCAAATATATGATATCATATTGCCTTTCGGGTGAAACAAAGTTCACCGGGTCAGCTAGTTAAATATAAATTATTGTATTGTAAAAAAAAATGGCTTGTTTTAATGGTTATTATATAGGGAAAAGACATGGGATGAGGCATAAACCATGCAGCTGACAGAGATTTGTGGTAACAGTTCATGACAGCCAAATGCTTCAGTAAGTGGTGCAGAGATGGTGATGATGACGATGATATGAGGAAAATATGTACTAAAACAATAGGGAAATTTGGTTTTGTAAATATGTATACATTTGATGATTAATCCGACGTATATATATTATATATAACATAAAATTAAATATTAATAACACTGACAATATCCTTATAATTAATTCAAACCAAATATTGAGACAATTCACGCGGCGGTGCGATAGGAATGGTGGCACAGCGGGCGGTAACTCGGTTAAGGCCAATTATTTTGTTATACTAATTATGTTAATCTTCCTCTATCACCCGGGGATTCTCACATCGCAAGCGACAGGATTGCCCGTGTTAATAAACGCAAGTATTTGACGCCCCATCACATCGCATCGTGTGTGTGTCAACATTATTGAAATGCACGGAATTCTCAATAGGTTAACGTAATTAAATTGGAACGTCGCAACGCATTATTGTCGCTTAATTTACGTGTTTTTCCCACATAAATGTAGCAAGTAAGATTTAAATTATTGAAAAGCGTAGTGTTGTATTTTAGAATCGTTGTTATTTTGTTAAAGGGTGTTCTTAATAAATCTTAAGTTATTGAAAGGTTTTAGTTATTCAGCCAATGTTTACATACGGGTTACTTAAATTACTTCAACTGGTTGTTTGACTGCCATACGGCGTTGGATAGATCGTAAATATTATTACCTAAAAATCAGTAGGTAATAATTATGTAAGAAGGTGTAACCGTGTCTTATTCAAGCATTCATTGGGTAAATAAATTCATTATACATATAAACAATGTAAATACAAGTGTTTTTATTCGTTATTTTTTAAATAAATAACAATTCTTTTTGGCAAAAAAAAATATGGTTAATTTTATTTTGTAAAATTTAGTTTAGAGTACAACAAATGTTTTAAGTAATTGTTTTAGATAGTACATACAGGTACAACATAAATACTCCCAAGAAGTTCACGTGAAATAATGCTAGCATTTTGTATCGAACTATATTGAAGAACTATACATAAGAAAATTCGTATTGTTTTCAATTATTAATCAAAATACGTCACGTATAATATGAATAATAATTATTATGCAATAACTACACCGACAATTATTACACACAAGAGCTACCCTTCGAGATACTTGAACATTCTTAATTTTACGAGTTATATTCCTTCATACTTTAGCTTAGTAATAACTAAAGCTTTCCTTTAAAAAATTACGTCTTTATGAAAAATGTAAAGTACTATACTAGAGCCAAAGCACAGTTCTATAAGGTTTTGCAATATTTATCTTAATGACGGATATAGGACATTTTGCAAGAACAAGGCAAATAGTATAGTAAAAAACTTGTTTGAAATTACTCGCCAGAGTAAAATTAGAGTGAAATATGTGCCCATAAGTCCAGCTGTATTTCTCTCTCCATATTGCATTCGGTGCATATTTCGGAACGTGCCGCGTATTCTATATTGCTTTTGTTTATGATTTGCGAGCGCCTGAAATGATGACAAATGCTCCAATTCTAAAACTACTATTTTTTATCCAAGAAACTCGTGATTTTTTATATATTTTTTGAACATGCTAAATAGGATTCTCACTCGAACAGAACGATTTGCTAATTACCAAAATTCTAAAAAGATACATTGTTGTACAAAAATTATCATTGTGGCTATTTCAATTACAAACACATTGTTGTCATTACCAGTGCCGCATTGTGGCAGCGGCCCAGGGCGTGAGCTAGGGATGCTGAGGGCGCTCTACTTTGATTAGATTTTTTTTATATTGCGCCCTTTCCATATATTTAATATTTATGTGGTGTGTATAAAATTAATTTGTAATAAAGTTTGTCACGAATCAAAAATATTCCCTACGTCTGTTTTTACAACGACGATTTGTTTTTCGGTATAGTAAATATGAAGACAGAAAGAATGATTGTCAAAACGAACCATTACCTTTCAAGACGTTCGGATAATTTAACTATTCCTTTATAATTTGACTTAAAAAAAACAATTTTTTTACAATCAACACCTCAGCTGACGGGTTTTATTATTGTCATATTGAGTTTTAAAATCTTTCTTTCTTGGACAAACAACTATTTTATATCATAAACCAACGCATTAGTAAATTGTAATAAATTTAATATTATTTTCTTAAGAAATTTACGTATTGCGCAATATTTAATGAAATTGTGAAATATTTTTATAAATTTAATATACATATCTAATAAATACATCAAAAGAGCAGTGAAACTCGTGATATGAATATACCTAATAAACACGAATACTCAATAAAATGACGCTACGGTTTATGAATAATTCCAAAAGTATATTCAAAATTTACATTTTTAAATAATAACGTTTCATATTTAAGTTAGCAATAACTATATTGTGGTCACTGTCGATATCTGGGCTGGAGTAGCTTCTGCAATCTTTAATTTGATTCTTAAATCGCTCTCTTACAATTATATAAGCTAACTAATAAGAACCATCTCAGAAAGGCGAGCCCGATGGATTGGTCACATCATGCGCCACGATGGTCTTCTTCACGATATTGTGGAGGGGATGGTTGAGGGTAGAAACTGTAAAGGGCGCCCTAGACGGGAGTATTTGCAGCAAGTATTCGAGGACATGAATTGTAGTGCTTATGCTGAGCTGAAAAGGGTTGCGGAGGACCGAGAGGAATGGAGATCGAGATGCAATATTCTGTTGATGCAAACCAATCCACCGGATTGATACTACGAAGAAGAAGATTTAAGTTACATGATCTTCCATTACGTACATATATTTTTTAAATATAATTAATAGTATCACATAATAAAAAACGTATTATTCACTTTTTCATAATTAAACTTCCACTGTGTGGACTTACCTTGCTGGAGGCTCTGCTTCAAAGATACTCGTAATCGGCGAAACCAAGGATATTAGATGCCTGAAGACAATGTTTTAGTATTATTACTTAAATATACATATACTATACATAAAATTCTTTTTTCAACGCGTCAATCCAAGCACAAAAATAACGGCAGAAGCGGGATGCGAACCGTGGACCTTGGAAACCAACTATGCCCAGGTATTCATACCGCTCGGCGAACTGAGCCATTGCTATGCCTAGACCGACTCGCGTTGAAACTAGTATTTATATCATTGTTATCATCGTACGATAGATGTCGCTATAGTATATATTCAAAGTATGTATATTTTTATTATTATTCAATCAGTCTTCATTTATTCACAAGCTTAATATTATTACTTTCCGACAGTCTATTTATTTTAGTAAGTACCACTCGAGACCCGAGTGGTACTGTATTAAACATACTTCTAAATTATTTCATTATACATATTATCGTTTTAAAAAATTTGCAAAAAAACACATATCACATATTAAAGCCACAATAAGAACATCTCACATAAACTCACATCAAATTAAAAACGAAATCGACGGATTGAATCTAAAATTTCACACAAAATTTCATATTGGCAAAATAGCATAAATGCATACTTTTTATTCAGAAGGTCCTAACGAAAAGTGAAGATTTATTCGATTTTTTTTTTAATTTCTATACAGTGTTGCCACTTTATCATTTTTTACCAAATTTAAAAACGAGAATAAAATACAAAAAATAGATTTCTCGGATTAAAGAATATATGTATTTAAAATGATTGATAGGTAACAATGCATTATTAACATTACTTATATTTAATAGATTAGAAAGTTAACGTAAATTAAAAAAAAATAGAATATTTTGATGAAATACTTAATTAAAATAATGCATTTTTTACGTATTCAGTTTAAACAGTGAAATGACTGACAGTGATTTTCAAATTATGCCGTCAAATATCATTTAACTTTAGTAAATTGAAGTGAAGAAAAGATGAGGTGAGTGCGCGGACAAGACAGCCTTCTTTAGCCTCCCTACAGTCGGCTTACGAGGTGAAGATGGACCAGATTATGACATAAACTTAGGATGCCACAGGTAAGCATAAAATACAGCTGCCTTTTCTTCAAGTCCCCTATACTTAAAATGTATTCTTCGGAGCTGTGGGAGACGGTGCTGACTTGAATGAGGCGAGGACCATGAAGGCTGTCAGAGCTTTGTGGCAGGATATTTTTGACGTCCATTTACTGTTAAGGGACTGAACATGGTAATGATGATGGTAATGAAAAAATAAGCTTTTAATTATGTATACTAAAAAGATGACAATGATCCTCGCCTCATCCCATGTCGGATCTGTTTCCCAGACTCCTACCAAGTACATTATAAGCAGAGTTCCCAAAGTTTCAACATTTTTTATTTCATCTTTAACCATTTCGTATCGGTTGTCGGCATATGCCATCATAAGATTCCCTGATATATCGTTTTGATACTTTCCTAGAATAGTTTTTTATGCATCATCAGATAGCTAAAGGATACAAGAACCAATGTGAAATATGAAAATAGACTAGAAAAGTACATTTATACTTCAAATACTTGTTTTATAAAAATGTATGTATTTACCATATAATAGCTTGCAATTAAATAAAATTTCGTTCAAACGAAATGGAATATTCTGTTCCTGCTGCGATAAAGACGTAACCTCAAAAAAGTTTTCAGACAGTAATTGACTATACCGGAAGGGGAACATTTTCAGTTTCATCTTGTCAGAGTGTATCTTGAATGCAGGCGGCACATGTCAAGATATTATTGCTCATAACATTCCCAGGATGCGCCGCATCCGCCGCGACAACAGACTGATATTAAAAAACTTGCTCCAAAAGTCTTCCAGGAGAGACACCACAAAGGAGTGCCTCCATCAAGTGCCATTTTTAAACCTTCTTGTCGTTCAAGTTTTTTCGTTTCTTTTATATTACTTCTTAACATTGACAGTAAATGTGAACTGTATCCTGCTCAATCTACTTCATTGGTAGCTGTTTTTTTTACGTAACGTAAACACATACAGAAGAGTACAGATGGTGGAGGAAAAATGTCATTGAATTCTACGATGCTTACCATTTTACATATGGTTAAGCGCTGCAATGTTCAATGTTGATCTGCCAACTACAGTCTACAGCCCGTCATTCACGCATTATCTACCGCCAATTTTAATTAATAGACTACAACTATCACTTTACGGGTGAGGGATCGAATCCGTACCAGCTGGAAGTATGAGTCTTTATAGAGCGGAAGTATTAATTGATGAAAAATCATTTTTATTTTTAATCTCCGTCTGTGATCTAACCCATGACTCTCGGTGTGGAAAGCAAACGCTTTATCACTTAACCATATCTGCTGGAAAATTATTATGTTATTACAGATTTGGAGTATCTTTTTTTCGTTAAGAAAATGTGAAATAATAATCTTCAATTAGCAAATCCTGTTGAAATTAAATTATTATTAAGGAAATAAAACTACCATTGCTTGTAAACGTTACATAAAAACGTGTCTCAGATAAATACTAGTATGTGTAATAGAGACAAGATACATATTCCTTTCTTGCTTTGTACATATGTTAAAACATAGTGAAGGAAATTATTCAACTTTTTTTTCTGTGTGATTCAAACTCGCTATACAAATAATGAGACACTAGCATGAAATCAAAATCATTAGTAAATACCATACTATTTAGGGCCAATTTGATTTAATCTGTTTCAAAGTATGTCCCTCCTCTAATGCCTAACTTTCTCACTGACATGTAATATGACACAATGCAGCATCGCATATTGTCGATAAACATTGCAGTAGGTTATGCTGCAATGCCTTAAATTGAATCGTTCAATATATTTTTTAAAGTTTTATTTTTATTCCATGATTGGTACTGACCCATTTAATGTGTGTACGTTAACAATATACTTCATCATCAGCCTGTGTCCGTCCACTGTTGAACGTAGGCCTCCCGCATGAGTCTCCATCCTCTTCGATCCTCCGCCTTCCGCATCCAGGTCACTCCCGCTATTCTTCTTATATCGTCAGTCCATCTTGTAGGGGGTCGGCCAATGCTTCGTTTGCCAGTTCTTGGGCGCCATTCCAATACTTTTCTTCCCCATCGACCATCGTCTCTTCGACAGATATGACCTGCCCATTGCCACTTGAGTGTGCCTATTCGTTGGGTAGCATCCACTACTTGAGTTCTTCTGCGTATTTCCTCGTTTCGGATTCTATCTTTTAGCGACACTCCGAGCATGGATCTCTCCATAGCACGCTGGGCGACTTTTATTTTATGGGTAAGACTTGCTGTCAGATTCCATGTCTCTGCGCCATAAGTTAATACAGGGAGGACGCATTGGTTAAACGCCTTAGTTTTAAGGCATCGCGGAATTTTCGCTTTAAAAATGTACTTTAGTTTTCCAAATGCTGCCCATCCCAGTTGTATGCGCCTGTCGATTTCTTTTGAGAAGTTATTTCGCCCTAGTTGTATTACTTGTCCCAGATAGGTATAGTCGTTTACAACCTCTATTTCTGTTCCTCCAATGGAAATAGGATCAAAGGTCTGTGAAATATGACTATTAATCATGGCTTTTGTTTTATCCATGTTCATTTTCAGACCAATTTTGTTCGACGTTTCATTGAGGTCGTAGAGCATGTCTTGGAGCTTGTTAGGTGATTCGGCTATTAGCACTATGTCATCTGCAAATCGGAGGTGAGAAATGTACTCTCCGTTAATATTTACTCCTCATTTTGTCCAGGATAGCAGTTTAAAAATATCTTCTAGGGCGTTTGTGAAGAGTTTTGGAGATATAACATCTCCTTGTCTAACACCTTTGTTTATAGAAATATTGTTAGTGCTATCATGGAGCTGGACCATCATTGTTGCAGATTTGTAAAGAGATTTTATTATCTCTATATACCGATAGTCTATTTTGCAGCGTTGTAGTGAATCTAGCACTGCCCAAGTCTCGATTGAGTCAAATGCCTTTTCATAGTCTACAAAGGCGAGGCAGAGTGGCTGATTATATTCTTCGGTTTTCTGAATGATTTGTCTTAGCGTGTGGATATGATCAATTGTACTAAAGCCTTTCCTAAACCCAGCTTGCTCTCGAGGTTGAAATTCATCAAATCGACCTGTCAGCCTGTTTGTTAAAATTCTGGAGAATACTTTATACACATGGGAAAGAAGGGAAATGGGTCGGTAGTTTTTGAGCAGTGATTTATCCCCTTTTTGTGGAACAATATCACAATACTCGTACTCCATGTCGCCGGGGTTTCTCCATGTTCTATTACCTTGTTGAATAGTTTTTAAGCTCTTTCAACAGAGGGGTTCCTCCTACTTTCAGAAGCTCAGATGTAATTCCGTCTTCTCCAGGGGCTTTGTTGTTCTTAAGTTGTTTTAGGGCCGATTTAATTTCGAATATACTTATATCTGGGATGTCTTCAGACCAGTGCTTTGTGAGAGTAGCCCTCTTGTCGTCCGCAGATCTGTCATTAGGACCTGGCATCGTAGATGAATACAATAACCCGTAGAAATGTTCTATTTCCTTCAGTATATCATTAAGATTTGTTGTTATCTTCCCATCGTGTGTCTTTAATTTGGAAAGTTGGGCCTGTCCTATAGAGGTGTGTCTGCTAAATGCATTTGACCCTCGGCCTTGTGCAACAATCTCCATGATATACTCGGTGTTTGAACGACGAATGTCAAATCTCATGGATTTTTTCACTTTTTTGTTCAGGGTATTGTAATCTTGGATGCTTCTGCTTTTACGACGTTCGTCCATAAGAGCTATCGTTTACAATATACTTACCATACAATATTTTGAATAAGACTCATAAAACATGTTTTTCTTATCATAATTGCTTTGAAAAGGTGTCTTAATTATAAACTTATTGTTATCATTATGCTTTTTTTTGTAAACGCATGCATTAGAGCAGTGATAATCGAAACCAACGGCTGAAGGTATGTGTGATGTTTATGTAAGGGTTTGAGAGATTGCAAATATACATTGATTTGTTTCCTTCACGTGGTCCAGATTAAATGCATTTTATAGCTTGATAGTGATTTAAATGAATATATTTTATTCTTGCCTCTTCATAATAGTCAACAACTACAGTATATTAGTATGTTTGTTATGGATGTCTTTGAGAATATGTTGATAGATAATTTTATAGTTATAATTAATTATTATTTTATAGGTATACTAGTAAAACATGATCACCAATAGTTGGTCAAAGAGCTCACCACTTTGGCAAGTAAGAGTGTTTGTTTTCAGTAACCTTCAGGCCAGTCAGCCATAATGCTGAAGCTAGTACCAGCTTCGGGTTCTGATAAACACCGAAACTAACTGCGCCCCGAGGGAACTGCAGAGTCGCTTTAATAACATTGCCACACCTGATTTATTATTGCAGGGAGCAGTCACAAGCTACAAAATGTATTATTTAATTCAATACGTATTTGTATTTTTAAAACGGTGTGAAAGCGTTAGATAAAATCATTGAACAGATTATGGAACAAAATAGAAACAATGATAGACAACTTGAACCGATAAAAAGAGTTGCAATGTGGAATGTTAGTACTGTGCAAAAGGTATAAAACTTTAGACAACATACCTTCTTAAATAACTTCTTAGGTTTTCACGGCCAGATTTGATATTGTGGCTTTTGGGTTTAGCCGTGTGTGGCGAATTTATTCTCTCCGATATTTCGACCTCCATTGCAGGGGTTTTCTTCTACCTTCTTATGAACTTGCTTCGTGTATGCGACAAGCTGGTCCTCTCAGAACCTTATAAAGGACAACAATTGGGCCATCGATTCTGTCAAATAGCGTGAGAAATTAATTAAAAGTCGTCGCTGACTAGAAGTATAATAATTAGAAATGAAAAGTATTTCTTGCAAAAAAAACAATAATAAACATTGAATGGATTTTGAAATTATTCTTTAGAACTTATATGTATGACGGTCGATGAAAAATAAATACATAATTGTAATTCGCTAAGCTCACGATGGGTGATAAATCCTAAAAATCCAATACTTGTATCTTGCGATTTATCTTACGGGAATATATAAATATTTTTAAAAATGCATGCATGCTGTAAAATGCTAGAATTTTATAAATATGTATAGTAATATACCATCTTAATTTTTCTATCACTATAATTTACAATCGATGCTTACGATTAAGTTTATTTTATCACCTAGACTTTTTATTAAATTTTTTGCTGCCCACTCGAAAAGAACGTCAAATATTATTTAAAAATTAACATCCTCCTCTCTTTAAAGCTAGTTATTCAGTCGCGTGGTGGCAGGATGAGGAGCAGATTAATAACACACAGAATTTTTCTGAAGCACATATATATTCACGATAAACTTTACAAACTTCCGGCCCACGTGGAATAACATGCCGGGCCGGCCATAATGCGACCTTCTCGGCCGTCGGCACCCACTCACTACCGTACGGCGCCGTGATCTGTCACACAGCGCCCTAGTGGCGATCTACGTAACTAGTCCAAAATTCCAATATGGTGACACATACATGTACGACAAGCGAACAGAAATAAGAGACGAAAGATTGTATATCGAGGTTTTTGGTACCAGTCAGCAATCATCCTGATCTCAACCCTTTTTATTTCTCGTTCGAGATCACGGACGATACTCGTTACATCAATTAATGTGTTACAAATATTAAGAAATTCGCAATAAAGATCTTTACAACACATTATTGTTCGTATCTTGATCCCAAAGTGGGTCTCCAAGTTTTGTCAAGTTTGTGCAAACAGTCGTTGGTGGCGAAGTTCCCTGGGGTTCTCGAGCTGCAGCAGCCCCCAACTTGGGGCCCCAACTTGCACCCTGGCGACTTCACTACAGACCAGTCCATTGAGGAAACTTTGCGCCCACACAGCAAAGAGTGGCCTACGAGAGAGACACCGCCCTAAAACTTTGAGAACACCTTACAACGTGATAAACACAATACAGAGTTACACTTTGTGATTGCAGAATTAATACTTTGTTTGAATACAATTGCATGTTTGCTTCCTTATGAAATAAATTATGTAAAATCGTACGTAATCACGAACGATTTTACTTATTATGTAACGGGTACGTTACCGCATACAGCGACCAGTAGCTGTAGATAACGAACTACATAATTTATAAAGCTGGTATTAATTATACTACCTAAAAATAATATGGCTTCTTGTTATTCATAAAAAATATATATATCATTGTTTATATACATATATATATATATGTATATAAACATATATATATATTAAATGTTAAACTTCAAATGTATTTTTTTATTAAGTAACGAGTAAAAAATATTATGTAGACCCACTATTACAGGCTACATTTAATTAACGTATATATATAATAAATCTTTGTACAAAGTATATATTTTTACAAAAATACACGATGAGTGCTTCTTATGGCTGCAAATCTTGACGTCTCACCAATGGCATATGCAGCCATAAAATCACCCATAAATACTCCGGATACTACATTTTTTTTTTTTTATGCATCTTTTTGCACTTAAAAAATGTAAAAAAATATATATAGTCGCGTATTGTACCCTGCAAGTTACACACAAGGTTAAAATATACGTCTGAGAAATAGTTGAAGAACGTAGGAGCCCGTTCCATGTCAGCCTCGTTAACCGCTCGTGTAGCTCCGACGATTTCTCTGGTGAAGTTTAATAGCAAGGGACCATCAGAACTAAGTAGCAATTCAGGAAAATCCTCCCAAGAAATGGTAGAGACTCTCAGGCGACAACACAGAATGCGTCTCCTATTCCCATGGATGATGCACTCCACGAAAGAGTGTCTAACCGTCTGTTGCATGCCTGGATCACATGGACATGCGTCGCAAGAAGAGAGGCCAATGTATCTGGATACTACTGCTGCCGAACTCTTCAAATTCTCAGGCTTCTATCCTAAAAGTAATCGGAAACCATATACAATATATTTCCAGGTGAATGGATACAAGAGATGATTTGGGGTAAAATCACTGACAGCGTCAACTAACTGAACTGAGCTGCAATTTGTGGTGTTTACATGTACCAGATATGGGACGGAAAGAGAAAAAAAGGAATGATTGTCAAGGCTCAGGTTTTCTGTCGAAACCTCGAAAAACAACCAGCATATTTGCCCGAGGTGCTGAAACTTGCGCCGCCCATCATGCAATTATCTCACCGGAGCGGGCGGCGCTCTAATTAGGCGGCGCCGTCCCGCGTGACTCCACCAAGCTGCCGCCCTCGGCGATGCAATGTGATCATCATCCGCCCACCTCATCCGCCCACCGCCCGCCCGGCTAACTGCGTTAGGCGGCGCGCTGATGGACTGTTAAGAGCCGCCGCTGATATCAGCTGACGGCAAGCAGACATCTAATATACCTAACACTAGATAATAACGTGAAATAAACCATATTTTACCCGAAATTACATTAATTTCATCATCATCATCAGCCTGTATCCGTCCACTGTTGAACGTAAGCCTCCCTAATCTAGATCCTCTGCCTTTCGCATCCAGGCCACTCTCGCTATTCTTCTTATATCGTCAGTCCATCTTGCAGGGGGTCGACCAATGCTTCGTTTGCCTGATACATCAAGTTATACTCAATATTTTTTTGCATAATACATGACTATTTAACTAAATAAAAAATATATTTACTACAATTCGGATATAAAAGTAAAAATACATAAAATCACTAAAAGAAGTTTCAAGCTATTAGCTACTTAGAGCAAACACGTTATATTAACAATATTTACTCGGGGATCATACTGTATTTTCCTAAGTAAAGGCCGCATATTTCCGGTCAGAATTTCAGTATTGGTTGAAGTGTTAAAAGTGTCTTAAAATTAGTTAAACTGTCTCTAAAAATCTGACAATAAACGCTATGAAAGAACAATATGCGTCATATAAAAAATATTTTTTTATTGTGTAAACTGTAAACTGTTTTATAGCTTAATTTGTGAATCAAATCGACTACTGTAAACAATATGCCACCTTCAGAAAATCTTGCATATTGCATGCATTTGGATTTTTCTATAGAATGTAATTAAAAAATAGTTAAATAAGAAATTCAGAGTTAAGTATTCGGTACAAATTATTCTGTTCTGTTAAGCATTTGAGAAGATAATATAAAATTAAATTTTCATTCAGTTTTGTATAACAAATACCTATTAAATATTTGAAAAATTATGGTGTCAGCTGTATTCCATAACAGTTTTAATTAAATTTCATAATTGTATTAAAACTCAACATTTGATAAGAAACCGAATTGCATTAGCCATTCAATTCTCCACTAAGTAATTATCAGTATTGCAATTCTGTTAAAGTCTTGCTGAGATTTAGCTTATTTCGCGCAATGGTCTTCATCTTTTCACAATGCACCCTTCAAATAAGAAATAAAGCAATTAATCAGTCTATCCAGAGGAAATTAGTGACTCTCCAGTCTTCTGGACTGCAAGAATCCTGACTGTGGGAATTATTCACTTGGCGGGAATCGCCCCTCGCCAAACAAGGCGTGAAATCAAAACTGCTCGGTATCCTAATTGTTGCAAATCCAATTACTCTTGGCACATTATAAAGCTTTTGGAAACCGTCGGTCCGTGGCGCCGCAACGGCTTCTGGATAATTGAATCACAGATTCGGAGCTCTGCCTCTGCATCCTCACAGGACAGACTTCCCCCAAATTAAAGACGAATTTATTACAATCCGGTGTTTAATCATCAAATATTTGACAAGTTAATTGTGTTTGAGGACGCGATAATGTAAAGTGATTTTCATCTCGCGGCGCCTGCTTCTATTTATCCCGGCGTTCGTTTGTCATCTGTTAACTGTTAAGTTCCCAACAGGTGAGAATTATTTTGGTTACAATTTAATTACATGACAATTTCATTAATATAATTAATATTACAAAATTTACAAACCTAGATCATGTGTTCCGGATTCCACAGAAGAGCATTACATAAAATTATGTCTTCTACAATCCCCAGCTTGCGTCATCTTAGAATATATAAATAATCCATAATCTTTTTTTTCTTATTAATATTTAAATATTCTTATATAACATTTAAAATTTTATAACATTGAAACGTATATAACAATATTCTTATACGATTATAACATTGAAAAATATATAAATAATGCCTTCGGTGAAGCTTACTTAGGACGATAAATGTATCCTGGTATCTAACAGAAGTTCATGGTTATGATTTATGATCACTAAATGCTCCAGCACGGGACGTGGTATAATAAAATACAAAATTAAAGAATGTAAGATGTAGGTATGTTAGTTACTTCTAAATTATTTCAGAATATTTCATAACAAAATAGTTATACTGATCTACAGTATTATCTGAAATTGAATGATATTATTGGAACAACTGTATAAATGAGTCGATTATTGATATGTTTGGGTCTTGTTTTATCATTCATTAATTAAACGAATACAATGTACAAATAAGTATGTAAATAAATATTTGTCTTAAATACTTATAATTTTAAAATTAATTTTAATTAAAAAATTAATAAATTAAAAATATTTAGTTTTGATTCACAATTTATTTTAACGATTACATGTTTCGGCCTTCCTGAAGACCATCTTCAATAATGAAAAAATTAAAACAGGCATTGGCTTATATAGGCATGGACAGTTAATTAGTTCCTACACACATATTTACAGGTTGTATATGTGTGCGGGTAATATAATTGAAAAAAGACATTATAAAATTAATGAGTATGTGGATTTCCTAATGTATGTAATCATAAATTATAAAATTATAATTATGCAGTTTCACCAAGTATTGTCAGTTGATAACCTTAATTTTATTGTCTTAAATACTCGTAAAAGTAACGCTAATTAATTATTTCCTTATAATTAATATTACTTGTATATTAAGATATATATATATAAAAATATAAATATTAAAAGCAAATTAATATCAAACATTACTTTACACATTAAAGTATAATTCATTTCAGAATTATGTATCAAGAAACTATGAGTTTTCATGTTTAGACCAAATATATTACCATTTCTCTTGAATAATACAATCTTAATACAACCAGACGTCTCCAAACTTAACGATGAAAGTTAGTACAGAATTTAATATTATTTTGCGAGTGTAGCTTGTGTATGACTGCTTGTACTGACCCATCTGTTTGAGATTTAGAAAGATGGAGCACTGTAAATGTAATTAACATCCGTCTCGTCAGACGTTCGAGTCCAATGTGCATCTGAAATGTGAACCATACGAACATGTAGTATTATGAACGTCAGAAGATGAATGATTATGAAATGAGTAGTTTATGTGCATATTCTGAAACTCGTGAACAACGATCGATGCCAACAAATAACCTCAATACTATGGATGTTCAAAAGTGACTCTTCAATGTTACAAAAGTATTTTTTACGAGCTCGCTTACTGACTCAAATTATGGTACTGGTATTTAATACATACCAGAATTCATTTTCTTAATTCTCTCTTTTAAGACTCCTTAGAAGTATTATTAATTTTTTTACTGAATACACCGTGGATGTACTGAATCATCAACTGTCAAACTAACTGTTATCTATGCAATAATGTTTTATGTAACGTTATTTATATCAGATGCCTCGCAATTTTTTACGGAAGAACTAACCCAGGTGGGGCCGCATAAAGGAAGTTACAATATTCAATTAAACTCCATACATCTTTTTGAAAATGTAATTATTATGTAATATATTTATTTTAAAAATATCTTCAGTGCACTACTGGATCGGATGACTGAAAGTTTAGACGGAAATTAATTTTTATTCTAATAATTAAATTCTCGGATCTTTGAGTTTAGTCTCTAACCAGAAAATCGCGCCCAGATAAGAAACTTATTCCGCGGTATGAAAATAAATTATACAACTTTTTCTATAAAGGAAAATAATACTGCAGTTTTAAGTTATCGGTTATATTACTTTTTAAACTGCTCTTTCTTTGTTTGTCTTAACGAAAAGTTACTGCAAAAAGTTATTAGGCTCCGCCCAGAAATCCACAAACTTCTGACTTCTCTATCTCGCGGTCTTCTTCTAGAGAACATTTTAAAAGCTACCATTTTCTCGACGAATTTTCCACATCTCTAGATTACTGGAACCATTGCATGGTCACATCTAATGACAATTTAACAGCTGCTTTCTAAAACCATCTTGTTTTTTTTTTAAATATTGCATTCAGTGTGTAAGTAGTAAGAGATTATCTTTCACATTTATATCATATTTTTAAACCATTAAACATTATGCCTGTAAAAAGCCATTCGAACATCGTATTCCCTTTTTTATTGAATAAAATGGAACCAGTTCTGTCGAATTCGAAATATTTGTACCTATGTAAAGTCAATTATGATTGATAAAACATGCCACACAACTAGTATATCCTCTATAGATGTATTATTTTACATGTTTTATGTACATTTTTTGTAAAATTAAAACACATAAATCGACTAGTAAACGGATATTTTTTATTTGCGCTTTCAGTCATTTTTTTATTTAGTAGATGAAACAACAATAAAATTTTTACACATTTTTTAAATGTTTCCAATGTATAATAATATTTTTTTTAATGTTTAAATGATTTCAGTTTACACATGAATTTATTATAAAAATGAATATAAAATAAAAAACTTCACAATATTTGCAGTTTAAAAATTTAATATTCTTAAAACATAAGAGCACATTATAAGTCATCTAGATCAGAATAAGGCAAAATTATAAATACATAATTTTACAACGGTCGTCAAACTCCCAGCGCCTATCGCCTATTTATGTAGACATACAACGAGGTACTTGCTTTATTAAGTTCTAAATGAACTTAAAAATAAGTGAAATTGATCAAATTAATATCTATTTTTGGCTTTGGTGTGCCGTAGAATCCAAAGAAGTACTTTGGTGTGCCGTAGATGAGAAAAGGTTGCGGAGCTCTGATCTAGATAATCATTTAATGAGTATTTATAATGTTTTGATTTGTTTTTTTATTTTCGTTCCTGAGTTTCTTAGTGTAATTTTAAACTGGAATCTGTCGATCAGATGTGCTGGGAGAATGCCAATGGGGGGAAGAATAAATTTCCAATCCCATTAACACAGTCATGTCTGCAGCTGTATATACTCGTAAGTATCGAATCAGCCATTTGAACAGCTGCAGAAATCCCGGCAAGATACCGATGAATGAACAATATAAACGGACGCTTCCGGGAAATGACGTTTGTTTATTGTGATTCGCTGTGGATCGCAGGAAATCGATAAACGAGTACGAGCGGCGGGAATAACTTCAATATTTGAACGCAGAGCCTGAAGCCTGAGTACACACTTCTTCCAGGAAATACGTGGCATGTTTAAAAATGCTGTCAACATAATAAATATGTACGTGACAATTACCAATGTGTAACTTAATAAACATATAAGATCTCTGAGGAGAAAGACAACGTACTACCAACTAAAGTAGATGGTCAATATTTAAATCTGGTACTTTTATTTCAATTTAATTGAGGTATATTCATTACATATTCCAAATGAAATTTTGATAATAAGTATGATTAATTTAAAGTAGATATTTAAACATTTTAAAACATTTATCATAAATATAAAACATGATACTTTTAAATACTCAAATTATTTCCAGTATTTTTGTGTTACGCGGTGATATTTTTATGTTTCATCATCATCATCGTCATCAGCATGTCCACTTTCCTAACTGGAGCATGTGGCTGCCACGAATTTTCACCACAAAGCTATGCCAGCCGCCATAGTCTTAGCCTCATCCCATGTCAGCTCCGCCTTCGCAACTCATGCCGAGTGCATAAAATGTATAGTTTACTTTGGATAACACTTCTTTATTAGAGAAATGAATTATGTTTGCTGTCCAATCAGAATGACAAAATTAACAGAAATATAATATTTTTACAAAAAATAGAAAAAATATTAACGGTAACTAACCAATTTAAATGCGATTTTCCTAAAATAAATGCTATTATACTCATTTTAAGACGGTGCTGAAGACTGTGGATGTCATTGTAGTCAGAATTTCAGATGATATCCCTCCATCTGGATCAATCGATTGGCTCATTGATTGATAGTCCAGCTTTACTCTCAGCGATCGTTTCTGGCATTGCGACTAAAGAACTTTAGCATTATTATGTTGCACGTGGAATATAACCGCTTTTTTGTTTTTAAGTATCGATAGCTTTGTGAGTTTTGCCGTCCGTGGAATGGGCAACATTATGCGCCAACACCACAACTCGAAAACAAGAATCTTTTTCAACTCGAATTTGTTGTTAAGCCTGTTTCATGTAGGAAAACAGAAAATACTCAATATTTCACGAAAATCTTTTTATGCCAGTTTTTGCATATTTTTTTTGGACTGTATTTTTGGATATTCGTCAACTGTCGGTGTTTTCAATGTTAAATTCGATAGATGCATAAAATTTATTTGTGCACCATTGGACAACTGTAATATATTTGTAGTTATACAGATATTGAAGAGCTCATTATAGGAATGTCACCGTTAATTATGAACGAAGTTCGTAAGCGCGATAGTTTCGCCATCGTTTGATCGTAAAAGATGTTGAATTGCCACAGTAAAAAAATGCCGTGGACCTGCGGTGATATAAATAATGCAATGAGTCATCATTATTTATCGGAGATTTTGTCGCGTGGCAACACAAAAAACCACGACCGCTTCCTGGGACAGCAGCTGCTGCAACCAGCTGCGGAACTGCGATGCACTTCAATGCATTTATTGCGTCGCAAAAACCTGGACACCGGACTCTAAAGCAGCATTCTGAGCATCTTCTCGTGAACCAGAACTAATTCCAGACTGGTTGCTGCAGACGAGTTGTGATCTCTCGTTCAATAAATAGTGCAATCGATGAATTACAACATTTGATGTCCGCTCTCATTAAAGCAGCTTCTAACGATTTTATCTAACGACAATACATGGCTTGGAATCGAGACAGGCAATTGATAATCTGTTGAGAACACAAATAATTGTGTGATAAATTTCGGAATTCTCTCTTGTATGTGTTGTTACTTGTAATATATTTGCTACACATGTTTGTCTTGGTATGTTGTTATTCTTTATCAAAGCAAATATGTATCATCATCATCATCATACCACGTTCGCTCCCCTAACTGGCATATGATCGTCATAAACTGCCACCATAAAGGTCAGATTTTTTATGTAAGCACATACAGGAGAATAACGACAGATGGTGATGCTGAAGTCTCATCTGTGGAATTCTATAACGCTTACCACGGTGCGTATGGCTAAGCGCTGCATGTGGTGTGTTGATCCGCAAATGTCATAGACTACAGCCCGAGATACACGCATCATCCTTATTATTACAGGAATTTACTATGAATGGGTGGTCTTCACGGGACGACTTTCGTCTACCACCAATTTTGATTTATAGGCTATGACTGGCATTTTACTGTTGAGCGATCAAATTCACAACAACCGGGGTATTTTAGAGCTCAGAATTAGAATAAAAATCCTTTTTTTAAATCTCCGTCGGAGATCGAACCCACGACCTTTGACTTGCAAAGCAAATGCTTTGACCATTGAGCTATACCCACCCTACGGCTAGATAACATGATCCTCGCCTCATCCCATGTCGGCTCTGCCTCCCAAAGCTCTATCGAGTACATTATCTGTATAGTTCCTAACGACCTTACGGTGTGAATCCAGGACCTTGAAGAAAATCAGTTGTAGTCTATTCTCTCCTGCGGCATCCAACTGACTTTAGTATAGAAGGCTGCTTTGGCCTCTCCCATACTGCATCATTCTTCACAAAGTCAAACCATCATATCCTGCGTAAAATACAGAGGATATCCCTGTATTTTACGCAGGCATCTATCTGCTTTCAAAACCACGTAGATTGTATTAAATATTTCTTACTTTAAGTTTGTACAAATATAGATCTTTAAATAACTTAAAACACTATGTCATCAAATGATTACTAACGCATCAAATAAAACACCATTCTATGATAATTAATATAATATTCAAATATGAATATTCTAGAGCGATCAATATTCATTAAAACAAATGTTCTGATAAGAATTTTAAATATACATTAAACTTGAGAGGATTGTAACCCTAGCCCTTAAACTTCTGCACCCTTCTACCACACGAACACAGCAAATGAAAACAAAAGATTTAAGGTTTCTTCGCCTTCCGCGAAACATTAAAATTGCCCAACTTTCGTTCCGCCCTGACGAGGCACCAGCCGAGCTCCATCCCGAGTGATTGATTGATTCCAGAACATTGTTCCGATTGATTTCGATCCAAACTTTCCATTTTAAATGCATTTAGCTGCTCGATGATTTACGCACCGCAAACAAAACGACACCACCGAAGCTGAATATCCAATTAAAGTACCTACACTTCGACAAAACATTGATTCAACTTTTTGTTAGTCGCCTACTATTTCCTTCCTTTTCAGGTTTAATATATAGTAAATTTCCTGTTTAACTTACATTCATAAACAATACTAAAATACAGTAGTACCTTGACATACAAGTGCCCCAAAATATGTGTTTTTTGAGATACAAGCCGTTGAGCGAGCGATTTTTTGCTTTGAAATAGGAGCAAAATTTGAGATACGAGAAATCGGCTTAGCGAGAAACACTGGTCGTGCATCGGAACTATTTAATGACACTTTGAGATACGAGTTATTTGAAATACGAGCAAGGTTGCGGAACGAATTAAACTCCTGTTGTCATGTCGAGGTACCACTGTACTGATGGATTTACTAAAACACTTCATTGAGGACAGTTATGGGACTATTGTGCTGGTCTCGATGACTACATTACCTAGTGATACTGTACCACCAATTGTAATTTGAAAGGAAATTTCTTAATTTTCAGTGTTGAATTTGAATCATTACTGCTTTATTTCGATAATTTTCTATTCTTTTCTACATTTTTCGATGCATGATCTTGAGTATTTCTCGACATCACATTACATTACAATATAGTTAAATAATTGAAATCCTGGCTTTTGAGTTGAGCTATGGGTGGTGAATTTCTCCTTCTATTGTATGTGTTTCTCAAAATGACCCCTGCAACGGCGGTTAAAATATCAGAGATATTGAAAAATTCGCCACACAAGGCTCAACCCAAAAGCTATAATTTCATACCATGAAAATCATCAAAATTATTTTGGTTAAAAATATATATATATCATGATCCTTGTATTTACTTAATTAATTAATATTTAATAGATTTTTAATCTTTCACGTATTTATGACTAATAACTCATACCTACTGTCAATGATTTTAAGTATTTGTACATTTACGATTTTATAAAATCCCGGATTCTAGTAAACCAAATATATCTTGGTTAAATACGAGTAGTTAGGGATTATGCTTCTTCTTCGTAGTATCAATCCGATGGATTGGTTTGCAGCAACAAAATCTTGCATCTCGATCTCCACTCCTCTCGATCATCTGCAGTCCTCTTCAGCTCAGCATAAGAGCTACAACTCATGTCCTCGAACACTTGCTGTAAATACTCCCGTCTGGGGTGCCCTCTGCAGTTTCTCCCCTCAACCATCCCATCCACAATGTCGTGAAGAAGACCATCGTGGCGCATGATGTGACCGATCCATCGGGCTCGCCTCTCTGAGATGGTTCTTACTAGGTGCCTATCCTCCTTGATTATGCTGAGAACCTCATTGTTCGTGGCGTGGTCTCTCCAGGAAATTCTAAATTTTCTTTATTTGACGAATTAAGATACATCGCAAATTTTTCATTCGTGTTTTTATATACGTATTTTACTATTGAATAATTTATAAAACGATGTACTACTTATAATAAAAACAGTTTCAAAGTACAATTATTCAGAAAAAAAATGTATTTGTTGTAAAACTAATGCAAATCAATCATCAAATATAATAGATAGGCTAGTGTGTGTGTGTGCGTTATTCATTCAAGAAACCTTTTTAAATAATCTTTCCGAATTTCATGATACCGGGGGCTTAAAATATCCCCCAAAATCGGTGAAAATTCCAATAGGGAAGCTGATAGCTTGGCGGTGATTGGGAGGGCCTCCCTCACCAGGTCCTGGGTACATGCTTGGTATGCAACCGCTGTGCGAGATTGTTTGAAGCTCCGCTAACTCCTCCCTCGGTGTTGCCAGTACATTACGCCTTTTCACCATAAAAGAATCCCGCTTAAAAAATATTGAACCGCGAATCATTGCCAGATGAAAACACCCCCGCGGTAGGGAAAATATAAAAAAAGTCATTCAAGATAACCATCGAACAATGAACATTTTTTCAGTCGATGATAGTAGATAAGTACGTACACAAGGCTTTCATGCAGATGTATATTATTCACATAAAAAGAATCTATGTGTAAAGCGCCCAGTCGTTCACCAAAAAACTTTTTTTAACTAATTTAAAAGCTTTTTATTAATAACATATCTTTAAATATTCTCAGTCAGCAAAAACATAATCCATTTAAAATTAATATTTTTCAAATGGACGGTGCTTGAATGCCGAACTGTAGTTTAATTGCGTTCTGCGTTGTGTATCAACATTTTACATACAGCGCTTAGCCCAGTGCCGGTTTTAGGGGGGGGCGAGGTCGGTCAACGGCCCAGGGCGCCATATGATCTAAGGCTTTTTCTTATTGCGCCCTTTCGTAGATTGTGGAATTTGAAATGAAGCAAAAGATTCCAAATATTCCCACAGTTACTTACTACGAAGATATGTTATTCGGAGAAGTAAGCATTAACAGTCATTCACGACACTTGCTTGAACATTGATTCATAAATTGTTTTCGAAGAAGTAAATATGAAATAACAAACATTGTTCAAATAGAAAACAAAAAATGCACTTTGAATCTTATGACCCTGTTATTTATGACTCTGTCGGCATTTCGGATATTTTTATTACATATTGTCGCTAAAAGGTAACTTACGTTTCACCGCCGTAGTTGTAAACAATATTTTAGTATTTGCATCCGGCTTGGGGTAGGGATTAAAAATCTATTGTTTGCAAAAAGGTGTTTCCTTTATTTGAATTATTCTGTTGAGGAAGGTGTAATTTAATGTGTTATAATTTAAATTTGCATAGTGCTCTATTACTCAATATAGAATTACAGAGAATTATAATTTACATACCTTTTTTTAAATAATTACAAATTTGGTTAATTATTATTTATAATTATTTGTCCAATTTTTTTACGTTTTTATTATTAGATATAATTTACTAATTTTTCAAAACTATTTTTGTTCTATGACCGCATATTTTTTTTTTTAGCCGGCATTTCGACCTCAAAAATGGTAAATATATGATGCTTGCCAATAAAACGACCGTTGACCGTATTTTATACATTTCACATACATCTTTATTATTATCTAAAATGTATGAATCACAAAATGTGGATGTTTTGCTTAGAAGCCTAACAATGACGATAAAATTGGCATTTTGTTTTAAATATAATTATAATATCTGCAAATCATGTATATATAATATACAATTAGGAAGAACTAGAGTGTATACAAATGTAAAATAATATTAAGTAAACTATGTAGAAATGTAAGAATGTCATAGAAATACAAAAAATATAATAGAAAATAAAACATGTAATTAGTAATATGAATGTAAGAAATGTAGAAATATAAAGGATAGAAACAAAAAATAAGAAAGAACTAAATACAAATGTCAAATAAAATCAAGTAAAGTATATAGAAGTGTTAATTATATACAAAGCCCCCACCACAGATAAACTGCATGTACTTTGAGTGTGTGGGGCTTAACATACAAAACAAAAGATTATTCTCTTATATTTGAAATAAAGATTTGTAAACAGCACGTAAGGAAAACGATCAGAAAATAGTGTTCATCAAAGAGATCCTTAATCCAGATTATATTTACTAAATATAATTTTCAATATTTTACGTCCTCTCTTAGCCTTGCGAAGCACATCCCTCTTGCGCTCTGTTTTATCGACGCGGTCATAATATCGCCTACGGGTTTTACCTCCCATAAATAACTAATATAAGTATATGTATTATACAACGTGTGTATACCTGTCGATCAACACTGACGCTGCGGAATAATTTTCCCGCCATATATCGCCGCAAAGGGTCCTAAAATCTAAATGATTATTGAGGATGACGTCATAAGAAGACCCTCAAAGGTCCGAGACTATCAAACCACTCTCGCTACCTTCCGACCCTTCAGCACATACACCACACCCTCTTACTCGCAGGATTCTGGATACTTTTCCGTGTATTATTTATTGCCTCGAAATATTCCTTGTGAGCCTTCGTCGTCTGCTGTGGAAAATATAAATCGCATAAAATGTGTGACCGAGTGATGCTGCAGCTATCTTTTTATGCGATATCGCAATTCATTTTTATTTTCTTCCTTTAATATCACGTCCAAGCATAGGTTGGCGTGGACCCGATACAATACTTCTTATTGAAACTTCATTTAATTTTATTATCGCAGAAAATATTACAGCATATTTTTCCCGTTTCGCATTAAACATATTTTTTAATACTCATATTATAACCACTATCCACACTGAGCATCAAGAGATTTTTTCAATGTACAATACGATGCACAATTTCCTTTACGTTTATAATTTGAATATAAATAAACAATATATAACATCATCTATCCAAAGTGACGATAAAAGACAAGGGCTAATAATTCGATCTTTTTAAAAAATGATAATGAAAGAAATGAAAAGACGAGGTTATGATATATATAATCGTGACGGAAACAAAATGGGCGACGACGATAGCGTTATTCCCGGCCATCATCAGGTCTTCCTGGGTGCAGCTACTCGGACACAGCGCACACTCCAGAAGGTGTGACAGGGTCTGCTCCTCGCCGCAGTCACATTCAATCAGTCCGCTGTAAGACTGCCAGGCTTTCATTTGTGTCCTCGTCTTGCATAATTCTATAGAGGCATGATCACGACAGCTGACAGAAATTTGTGATGGAAAATTCTCTATAAATGAAGCGGATCTGGAAAAATAACTGCAAATTTTACTTGAAAACAAAAATCTACAAAAAAATAACCAAGGTATACTTGACGACTTTAGTATAGCTGTATATAAAAACATACTTACGATGGACTCGATGGAGTCCGAAACATGTATAATCACCTAAAAATAAATGTTAAATCAAAGTATATATTTTTATTTCTTAAATTTTTAATTAAAATTAATATAAAATTACAGCTAAAAACATGGTTAAGTATTTAATCACGAAACAAAAATTTATATTTTTATCATATAAAATAGGCTCTATTCTTTAAAAAAAAAAGGATTTCCAATTAAATCGGTGGCATACTATAAGATATATAAGCTTGAGCAGCAAATAGTACTAAAAACAAAAAGCATGGACAGTTAAAATTACACATTAGGGTTGTTTACACATTGTGATGACATATCCTAAAGATGGTGGTTAGGTATTGATAGCCTTTTTATTACAGTTCCAGAAAAGTAGTGCGGAACTATCGCACTACACATCTTCGCGGTGTTGCCAGTAAAACCAATTCGATATTTAAAGCGACCCACAAATAAAGCTTCGAGTGAATCGTCCAATTCCGCCCTGGGTCTCGAACAACCTGAAAGGGCCCTAAACGAACGCCATAAAAAATAAATGACACTTTTTCCGATAGAGTTGCCGCCGTCGCAGCCGCTCTCTCCGACATAACCCCGCCATAAAGGTCCCCACCTCGCGGCCAATCACAAAAGGACCTTTTGATATTTTCCCCGTGATATTTATAAATAATGCGGTCCCAAAAGAAACGTCTCTATTTCACGCCTCGCCCCCAGAACCAGCACACGAACCCTGAAAACACAAGACGAATTGTAATATACCTCTTATTTATTTTTTACGAAGTTGAGATAGTTATTCTGAAGTCTCATCTGTGGAATTCTATGACGTTTACCATGGTGTATATGGCTAAACGCTGCATGTGGAGTGTTGATCCGCCACCGTCATAGATCACAGCCCGAGATTCACGCATCATACTTTATTATTACAGGAATTTACTGTGAATGGGTGGTCTTCACGGGATGACTTTCGTCTACCACCAATTTTAATTAATAGGCTATGACTGACATTTTACGAGTGATGGATCAAATTCACACCAACCGGGGGTATTTTAGAGCTCAGAAATCGATTACAAATCCTTTTTTTTTTATCTCGATCGTGGATTGAACCCACGACCTTTTTTTTGCAAATCAAATGAAAAAGCTTTGACCATTGAGCTATGACCGCCGGCAGCATGTAATGATTGAAAGCGTTTATCATTCCATTATTTTCTTTCCAAAACTAAGGTTTTATATATATCCGTAGAACACTGTAACTTTTTGGTTTGTCGTATAAAATAATGAAATAATACACTTCGTAAAAGCACTGAGTTTTCATTTCTTCCTCAGCGTTGTCTCCGAATCAATAAAAATTAAAACTCAGTGGTTTCCTTCGTTCTGTAACGTTTTATAGTTCAGGTCTCTGCTGAGCGTCGTGATCTTTTAGGATTTCACCAAGCGTCTGTACCATTCGTCTCAATGCTTTCCAGTCGTGGATCACAGCCACAAAAGACGACTTATGTTCTTCTTTATAGTGCAGTCAACTGATGCTCAGAAATGGGTATTCAATAACAAACTTTCACAAAGTTTCTATCTTCCAGCATTTGAAAATTATCGATTCGAATCACATTTTTGTCATACCTTTGCATTTAACACCTCAAATATTATTTGTAAAACAAAGAATTAATTAATTAAAGAGAAAAATATAAATCATATGTTAAATTTATATATCACTATTCCAAGATAATACAGAAGAAAAAATTAAGCACACATACTTGTAGTGGAGGTGGTTCAATTATACGTAATGTTCAACATATGAGATTCATTTTCATACTAATGAAATAGAATATAATTCGAGTATTTTTGATTACGAAAAATCGATACAAAATATTATTTACAATTATTAATATTATTATATATTACATAAAAAAAACATAAAAATACAATTCAATTTCAATTTCAATTTCAATTTTTATTTTTTCCTTGCAGAAACATTACAAATTTTATCAATTCAATGCATTTCTGAAGTACAATAATATAAATACAATAATGTAATATAAAATAAAAATACAATAGGTAACATAAATGTGGTGATGTAAATTTATTGACACATTTAGTATTACTGACCTCACACTCAGAACTAGCGTCAGGAGACTTAAGATAAACAGTTTGACTTGTAACAACAAAAACCCTGTCATAAGTATATCATGATTGACTCACAGATAACAAGGCATTATTGTCACAAAATAAAACGTGTAACATTTCGCCTCCATAAACACCAGTACTGAATTTAAAGCAATATAACACTAAATATGTCAATATCTTCACTCAAGTTGGTTTCAACCACTGTTCACTGCGATTCTTTCGTCTTATGCGTATCCAGGGTTGAACGATGGTCCTTTCAGGCCACACTTGAGGCTCCATGAGAGACTTCAGCGAAGTCGCGATGACCCCGACTTTGAAAGAAGTTGACAGCGTCCGCCTGCTGACAATCCTCCTGATGGTCATCCAAGAAGGATTGAATGCAGCGGTCGCTGCCAAGCTTCCGCAAGTCCTCAGCCGATGTATCTGGGTGAGGCCCTTGGCGTGAAGATACGCCATCTTCACTCCAGTAACGTTTTTTGAAGGAGCTGCAGAACCACGGATCATCAGACGTGCTGAATGTTGTTGCCTTTCCCCATGCGGAGAGGCGCGATTCAACTTAGAACGTTGAACTTCTCCGGAAAGATTGTTGGGGGGAGGGAGAGGACATCCACGGAGAAAGCACTCAGGTCCTCCAGTTCCTCGAACGATGATTCGTCCCGGCTGAGAACGGGAGTCCTTGGGAGCCTTGCTCGAAACAGCAGGGGCTCCTTCGATAGTATCTTCCGAGGAGTCCTCTTCGGTGGCCTCACTCGAAGTGGATTCTTTGACGGCAGGTTCGGAGTCTCTGCTGTCACAGTTAAGCGACATCGACACAGGAATGTTGACAGCTTCAGCGTAGGTAGCCGGAATTGATTTGCACGCTCGAGGTAAGCGCCTTCTGCGGGAAGTCGGCAGACTTGTCGGGTTGGGTGGAAGGTCCACACCAACGGATGTCAGAGCATCATCCATCCCGCATCCAACAGCCGCAACAATATTATATATAGGGTCCGCCATCAAACGTTTTTGTTTTCAACTAGTGCTTATTTCGTGAATGGTTACACTTAGCTCATGTCTGATTTGACAGATAATTAGTTTTATCCTTCCGCTGAACAAATATGGTTGTGTATATGCTTGAACAATGCTGGGAAATATTGCGACATTACTTTGAAAATCATGGTTATGTTGCAGAATGTGTGCGAAAACTGCGTACGGATTTTGGAAGAAGAGAATCACCGTCAGCTCCGTATGTTCGTTATCTTGTGAAAAAAGTGAAAGAAACTGGCATCCTCATCGATAAACCAAAGCGTGAAAAGCCAAAAACAGTGCGTACACCCAAAAATATTGCTGCTGTGGCAGAAGGTGTGCGTGAAGCGCCATCAATGGCGCAATTTTGTTCACAAAAGTTGAAGAGGAGGATATTGGCAACATTTGGTTTCAACAGGACGGCACTACGTGCCACACAGCCGAAGCTACACGATGTCTTGCGCCCTGTTTAAAGAAAAAAAGTTATTTGGCGGACCCTTTATTACATTAAAAAAAACTTAAAAAAAAACAAGCATCCATTTTTATGTTTCCATGATTATCGTCTGGTTTCAAATCACCTCGAGAATATAAATGAAAATGAACATAATCTTTTACGGGTGACACATTATTTAATATTATTACAAAATTGAAAAGTCAGTAGAAGAGCACCGCATCACGATTCATGTGGAAAGCTCTTATGTAGGGCGCCGCTCTCTTCCTTACCGACCGTGGGGCGCGGGCGGCTGGTGGAGACATCGATCGGGCGGGAGAGCTCCAGCAGACAAGCGGCAGTCTGCCATGTGAGCCTCCGGGCCGGCGTGACTGCGGCGCCGGCCCCGCTGGGGATGCTGTACTCCAACCAGAACCACCTGGTCATCGCCATCGTCCTCGCCTCCTTCGTCATCTACGCGGTGCACGTATTCGTGTTCCCGCTGTACGACGCGGCGCCCCGCGCCGGCGGCGAGCGGCGCGCGCTCCTCGCGCTCGAGCGCTCGCTGTGCAAATCCAACCTGCGCCCCCTGCGCGTGCCGGCCGCCTGGCGCGCGCACTGCCCGCGGGACGGCATCGTAACCGTGGCGCAGGGCGGGCGCCTCGGCAACCAGATCTGGGAGTACGCGTCTGTGTGGGCGCTCGCCCGCCGCACGGGCCTCGAGGGCTACGTGCCGCGCTGCATCTCGCGCAGCCTCGGAGACGCCTTCGAGCGCCTGTCCGTGCCGCCGCTCGCCTACGTGGGCCACTGCCGCGCGCCGCCCGGCGAGCTGCTGCGCGGCCCGGACGCCTGGAACCACACGGGGCAGAGCATCCTGCTGCCGCGCTACGCCGCGCTGCCCGACTCCGTGCTCGCCTGGGCGCAGGACATCCGGCGCGAGCTCACCTTCAAGGCGGCGCTGCGCGAGCGCGCGCGCGCCTGCTGCTCGCCGAGGCGGCCGAGGGCGCGGGCGCGGGCGAGCTCGCCGTCACGTTCGTGGGCGTGCACGTGCGGCGCACGGACTACCGCGGCTACCTGTGGCGCACGCGCACGGCCGCGCTCGCCGAGCCGGGTTACTTCCTGCGCGCGATGCACCACTTCGAGCGCAAATACCGCGCCGTGCTGTTCATCGTGCTGAGCGACGACCCGGCGTGGTGCGAGGAGCGGCTCGCGCGCGGACGGCGCAACGTGCGCGTGCTCAGCGGCGGCGGCGGCAGCGCGGCGGCAGATCTGGCGCTCATGGCGGCCTGCAACCACTCCATCATCGACTACGGCACCTTCGGCGTGTGGGGCGCCATCCTGGCCGGCGGGGAGACCGTGCTGTACAACATCTCGCGCCACTCCTCGCTGCGCGTGGGGCAGCTGTTGCCGCACTGGCGCGTCATGGGCTAGGCGAGCGAGGACGGAATGTTAGCCAAACTGTGTGTTACTCGAATGTTCTGAATATATTGAAATGGACTGAGCGAGTGTTCACCTGCCGCGAGGATGACGGAGACGTCCTCGGGAAGAAACGTATCGAATGCCGACAGATGGGAGATGCTTATGTTTATAGCTCGGTTTCCGAGCGGGACTCTCCAATGTTTAATCGCACCGATAATAATCGATAAATAATAATATTGAATGTTGTCCCCCACTTGTTCCAGCGTGCTGCGACCGTGGCCGCTTCCGTCGTCAGTAGTGTCCTCAATCATTGTCTCCGTGTGTCTGTATCTATATCTGTATCTCCGATCTCCCGTCTCGGGTGAAGGTTCGACGAATGGCGCCGGTCGGTGTCGATTTGCAGTTTCGGTAAATGTTAAAATCGTGATGTGATGATCTTATTCGTTGTGCCAAAATGAAATTTATTCTATATAATAATCTTTAAAATACATCTAATGAAAATGTTTATATCTACGTGAGTTCTATTTTTTCTACTTCTCGTATTGTGTCTTGTATCCAAGTGTGATGAAAAATCTATTTATTTTGTATTACAATGTAACCTTTCAATGAATGTCTTCATTCGATTCATTCGATTTTCATTAGATTAGTTTTGGTCTTCGCGACCGCGATCGAGAAGCGTTCGAATTTTAAGATACCTGCTCTAAATTTGTTAAATCCATATTTTTTGAACTGGGATCTACTGTGACAAAGTTAGAGGTCAATATTCTTATCTTTTGGAGAATAGAGGAAGCCTTTGAATATGTTTAGTATATTATTACTTTATAAATATAACGTTTGACATGTTTATGATCCCGAATTTTCGTAAACGCAACTACATAAATAAAATATCATTAAATATAAAATAAGAATAAATTCATATTTATGCATTATCCGTAATCACTGAACAATAGAGGCTTAGAATAGAATACAGAATTAATGTAATGCATTTAAATGTTGTTTTCCAATTAATCAAGCTGTGTCTGAATATTTCAATTTATTCAAAAAGTGTACCTACCACAAAGAGAGTAATCAATGTTTTAAGAAATATATACCTACCTATTTTAAATTACCAACAATTCCTAATACAAATGACAAAGGGCCATCCATAGGAGTAATAAAAATTGAGAATTATATCAATTATTGACTTCCACAATTGTAAGTAAGTGGATCAAAAGAAAGGCATCATGACCTTAATAGATCTGTCTCTTTCCGATACAGTGATATACATTATAACATCTCAGCAATTCATACATGGAAAAAGTCACTACATATCAATTATTCATTATTATGCATCTCTATCGTTCCATATACAATGGCAATGCTTGTTTCACATGAAGATCATTTTGCACGCATGTTTAATAAACTGTATTCAATGTAATTATTGATTGCACCATCCAATAAGTATAGATATAGCACATTAACAAAATGGTCTTCATGGAAATCAAGCCTATAATTAATAATTTAATTAATTAATTATAATTGTATTGATGCAACAGGTAATTCCTCTCGCTCCTATACATGGCCCTTACTGATCGCTAATAAAAAATATTTTAATATTTGGTGTGTGCACTTATATATGTTCAATATCGCTTACTAATACAAACAATACGTGTTAACTGTTCACATAGCTACATAGAGTTTCATAGTGTTGATACTCCTACCTATAAATCTCATATTATAAATAACAAACTCTAAATCACTGTTCATTGAAGTTGGTTATATTAGTTTCAAAACAATTATAATACACACCTGTTCTCAATGTGTATAAAAGTACCTAATATGGCTAATAATACTTTATAATTATATGCAAATTATTCCAATATCTATAGTACAATGCTAATATTTTCTAAATTATTTTAATCATATTCTATGATTGTTTTAATATTTTTCCTTTCCTGCATCGTCTCTCAAAACAGAACAAAAGCCACTACAAATGTGCTCCAAGAACAATTATTTGCCAGATCATTCGCCTTGTTTGAAGTTCAGTGTCATGAAGTTCCAACGAATACACTTGTAGTCTAAAAGACAATTGTAAATTATGATCTCTTGAAACATACATGGTCTGTAGCATCTGAGAATGTGAGGTGGAGAAATAATTATTACTTAGTAATTCATTAGAATGGTTAATTACTTTTATGTTTATTTATGTTTATGTTTTTTTGGTAAAGAAACAAAAAATCTGTTGAAATACTGTCGTGCCAAATGCGTGAGATTGAAAAGTTACATTATACGTCATTATACGTCATCATCAAAACCAATTGTAAAGTAATTATTGGAAGAAAAAACTAATTATTTACACACAAGAAATTTATAAAATCATTTGTTTTCTAAACATGTATGTATATGACCGAGGTCTATTTTTTTTAATATACTACACAAAATATTTTATATACTATATTAAAAACAATAAGCTGAAATATTTAGAAACAAAAGAAAATTTCAATATATTGAAGCAGTTTTTACATTACACTATATTGGATTATTCAAATTTATTACAATTCGAATTTAATTGTGAAGATGATGCTCAAAAACAATACAGTATAATATGACATTATTACTGTACAGTGCAAACAGTAAAACGTTTAGAAAAAATAATGAAATAACGTTATCGGTCCATATTTAAAAGAGATGACAGTAATATTATTTAATATGGTCACCCCATAGAAAATACTTGTATGAGGCACCCAGATATTGAAGTATGTATCTACTATCCTCTGTTGATTAATTACATTATCGTAATTACACTTATTAACATATTTTTACGGGATATGAGTAAACTAGTCATATCGCTTTTTATACCCAAAGCGTGGGAGACGAGTATTCTCATTTTGTTCTGCTAAGCGGTGGGGCGCGGGAAACTTGTAAACAAGGACACCAAAAGGGTGACGGACTACGCATTACTGCATGTCAGCAGGACACTATACATCTACCTGCTGATACAATCAATTTGGGACCGACACGATTTGGTGGGAAAATGCCCGCTTTCAAAGTGTTAATTTCAATTTGTAGTTTGGTACTGAAATTTAAAAAAATATAATCGAAAATACAAATGATTATCCAGGCCTATGTAGCTTAATCATTGAATCGAGTTTAAAAAATCTTTTTATTATTACCTGTTGAATTTTTAATAATATTACAATATATTTCCAAAGCCTATACACTTAAAACTTCATGATAAATAAATGTTGACTGAGTCTATTTATTGATGTAGAGTTGTAAAAAAAACTAAAAGAATTATTATTTTGGACTTTTTCTCCTTATACAACTATTATAGAAAGTAAATAGTTTTTTACACATAAATTGTGGCCTCCCTTCTCTTAAATGTGTATTATAATTCTTATAAAATTTACATTTTTTTGGTTTCACAACACATTGGAAAGTCTGAATTTTACATGCCAAAATTTCATGTATAAATTTTAATTGCATATATTTTGTAATGCAAAAGTATATTGTTAATTTTTATTTTTAACAGATTGTCTAAAAATATAGTTTTTCATGTGATAATAAACATTATTTTGTATTTCGAAAACTTTTTTTGAAGATTGATTACAAAGGGATATCTCGACATTTTATTTTATTGTATGTACATTAATTTAATACATAGACTGACTGAAAATCATTTTCAGTCAGCTTATGTTACTGGACTTAAATTTTTCTATTTATTTTATTATTATTGATGAACACAATGGTAGAAAAAATTATATATTTTAAAGTGATTTATAAAGTCACTTGAACATATGAAATATATTCATTTTATTGTTATAATAAAAAAGGGGGGTTAAAGAACTACCCTCACAAATGATATCACATAGTCGCTCATATTTTAAAAATAAAATAACATAATTATATGTGTAGCTCTGTCCCCAATGAATTGTACTTTGTTATATTTACACTATGGTTTATTTATTTTTTTAAGACAATCTGAACTGATAAGTGAATGGATAAAAATGTTCAAGTTTTAGTATCTTTGCATTGTTAATATTTCTTAAACTTAAAATGCTATTTAATAATTTTTTTCAAATACAATAACTTTATGTTGTTGTTCTTCATATATTATGATTTACAAAAATGTAACATGATAAGCTATGTGTCAAAATTGTAAAGGATTAATGAAATTACCAAATCAATGTGTCAAAAAAAATATAACTTTATCGATAACGTAGTGATTTTTATACTATTAAAGAGAGGGCCACCAAAGTAAAATTGAAAATGTTTTTACAACTTTCTGGAAAATACTGTGACCTGACGAATGTAATGTATTTAGAAAACCACAATTATTCTTATTACTTTATATTCTAAAAAAATCTATTCTTATATTATATTTGTTGTTTTATATAACTATACTTAACAAAATTATTGACAGTTTGTTGACGTTTCTACTGTACTGACATTTTATATAACTATATTATATATGTATGTAACATAATTGCATCAAATATATTAGAAAACGCTTTTTCTGTGAGAATAATGCTGACTTGTATTACACTTTATGTTAACAAAGTAATAAATATCTAAGCTTAATATTGTGTTTTAAAAAAGTTTTATGTTTTTCAATCCTATAACATAAAATGACAAACTCTTCAGGCAGGTTTGTGATGAAGAATTTCAACTAAACTTGTACTTATAATGTGATCAGGTAACTCTGAACCAATTAAATAAAGAATATAAGCATATTTTACGCCTTATAAAATGCTAAGTTTAAGTAATTTATCGAGGAAACATTAACATTAAATAATAAGAATGATGTTTCAAAAACTATATATTTTTATTACATCAAATATAAATTTACACTTCATATTTATTGGATAAAGTTTTTATAAATTATCAATAGGGCAACAAAATATATGCAACTATAGACTACACATGTAGGTACGGTGTGAGTATTAATGCCGTGTGCATATAATACTTTTACCATATGATATTTCTACCACAGTTTAGAGGCCATAATGAGAAGAATAAAACAATTATCTGCTTGAAATCAACTCAAAAGCCATTCCAAAATTCTGCTGTGAAAATCGATATTCATGATAGAGGGTCTATGAATCTATTGCTTCCGGAATCAAATATATCTGTTCCATAATTTATTAATTGATAATAACATGAAATGATAAGGTTACACTACTCTTTAGGAACAAAAGGTGAAAATTTCCTTAAAAAAATATGTCCAAATATGCTTCGGACACAGTAGCTGTATATTCTTTAATCTCGAAAGTCCTGTCTTCAAACTATACATAGTATGTACACAGCTTAACTACGGAAACAGAAATGACATAATATGACACGGAAAATGAAAAGGAAATAAAATGTATAAGTAAGTATTATAACATTCTTAAATCGGACAATGGATTCTATTGAAAAATTATTTGCCGCATGTACATTAGAGCTTGTGATTCTATTATTTGCAGGTGATCAGTCTAAAATTCTCACAATTTCTGGTGGTAAAAGAACATTTTTTTTAATGGGATTGAGCTAAAAGTTTTTGACTTGAGATCATTGTCATCGTATGCGCAAAAATGTCAAACTTTCCTGCTTATAAAAGATGCTTCCTTCAGTCCTCACTCAATATAGCCGTTAATAATGCTCACTTATTCATTGCATTGAAATGTTTGATGCCTGCATGATCGGCAGTCAAATCCCAAAAATATGGAGAAAGTCCAAGGTCATAGCCATTTTAAAGCCGGGAAAAACCCTGATGATGCTAAAAGCTACCGCCCAATATCTTTACTATGCCATATATTTAAAATCTTCGAACGAATACTACTCAACCGACTCACCCCTTTTATCGAACCTAAAATGATACCCCAGAAGGCGGGCTTCCGACCCGGAAAGTCATGCACTGGGCAAGTACTAAACCTGACCCAACATATCGAAAACGGGTTCGAACTAAGGAAAGTGACCGGAGTGGTATTCGTCGACCTAACCGCTGCATACGATACAGTGTGAAACAGCACACTCCTCAGTAAATTGTACAGAATGACAGGTGACTTCTCGCTAGTGCAGATGATTGCGGCTATGCTGCATAACAGGAGATTCGCAGTGGATTTTCAGGGGAAAACCAGCCGATGGCAAAACCAAAAGAACGGCTTACCACAAGGCAGTGTACTTGCTCCTATACTATTTAATATATATACAAACGACCAACCCACCCCTAAAGACACAAAGTCTTTCATATATGCGGATGACTTAGGTTTGGCAGCACAAGCAGCAACGTTTGAAGAAGTTGAGGACATCCTAAGCCAGGGACTCAACGAGATGTCCCATTACTACGAAACCAACCATCTCAAACCTAACCCATCAAAGACACAAGTCTGCTGTTTCCACCTTAGAAACAGGGAAGCTAACAGAAAGCTTCGTGTCACGTGGGAAGGTAGAGTACTGGAACATAGCGACCATCCAAAATACCTTGGAGTCACTCTAGATCGCACCCTCACCTTCAGGCGTCATTGCAGCAACACCAAACAGAAAGTTGCAACAAGGAACAACCTCATCCGCAAACTGACCAACACTCACTGGGGAGCCCAACCACCCCTTCTTCGTACCTCAGCTTTAGCACTTTGTTTCTCAGCCGGAGAATATGCGGCACCAGTGTGGGGTCGATCAGCCCACTGTAATCAAGTGGATACTGCCCTGAATGATGCATGCAGAGTCGTCACAGGCTGCCTCAAACCAACACCCATTTCTAAACTATACCCCTTGGCTGGTATCGCACCACCGAACATAAGACGCAAAGTCATATGCGCCGAAGAAATGCGTAAGGCAATCAACCAACCGTCCCACTGCTTGTATAATCAGATACCCCCAACACCAAGATTGAAGTCTCGAAGCAGCTTTCTGAAATCCACACAACCTCTCACATCCAGCCCTGAAAATGAGAGACTCCAACTCTGGCAACAAATCCCACCAGTCGATTTCATTACTCCAAAGGAAGGCCTCCCAACTGGCAAGAGCCTTGACTGGTGGACCTGGAAATCCCTAAACAGATTAAGAACCGGAGTTGGTAGAACAAAGGACAACCTCGAGCGGTGGGGAATGCTTCGGCAGGGAGAGACACTATTGTGCGACTGTGGAGACCTGCAGACCGCCTCACACCTACGATGCTGCTCCATGTGCCCAACAAGTTGCACATCTCAGGACCTAATGCTGGGCAACACACGAGCTATCGAAGTTGCCAGATATTGGGAAAAAATAATTTGACGTCGCTGACACGAAGAAGAAGAAGATTCATTGCATGGAACTTTAAAGTGGCTGGAGCTCTTCAGGCATTGCATGCAATCTGATTTGCTTCTCAACCATCAAGTCGACCAATTCAGAAAACTCGGAAGGCACGCAAACACACCCGGCTCTATACAGACTCTGAAAAGAAAAAAATAGAAATTAAAGACTACACATCATTATAATTTAATTACCTAACCTATAAACAGTTAACATTGGTTTTCAAACAAAATCTTCTTTAACGCTTGCGTTGCACATGACAATAATGAGCTTATATAGATTTTCATGATCATACTACATCTGTATTTTATTGATATAATCTTTTAAAATTTATGAAAATATAATTCATTATTTGAGTCAAATATTGTAAAATAACTAAAAACATTACAAATATATTAGAATCTTTATTAATTATTAAACTTTGTAGAAGAAACTAATTAGAAAATCTACAAAAGAGCACCGTGGTTATAATGTAAATGCACCGATGATCATTGAGTGTGCAACATGAAATTCATTTGAATTGAATATAAATAAATTGTATTAAATTAATTTAAAAAAATTAATTAAAATAAAGTACTGCTTTTGGAAAGGTATATTCTTTATCGACCTTTTTACATTTGTAATATTTTTAAATGGTGTAAAACGATAAGAAAATACTAAGCACATAACCTCTGGATATCAGAAATATTGAATGTTATAGTAAATTTTTCAGAGAATAATTTTATATTCTCTTAAATAAAGAATGAGTAAAGATTTTTTTAATTATTGAAATAATTAAATAATAGACAACCATTAATTTAACCTTATGATATCCTGTTTTTTATTCAATAAAACAAACCCACCAACCTTATCTTAACACATTTCAAGTTAATAGTAATATTTTTTTGCAGTCTTACCTTATCCCAGGGGCATTCATCCAGGGCTTGGTAAAGGACTTTTTTGGCAAATTCAATCGGCTGCTGCGTGTGATCTGTCACAAATGAGAGCAGTATCTTCCAGAAGTACGCAGACTTGGTGAGCAGCGGATGTTGAGACAAAATTTGAAGAAGGTTGAGCAGACGATTAGCGTGACCTGGCTGCCAGAAATCACTGTACAATGGATCTGTAAACAACATATAAACATAACATAACTAAGCCAAAGGGAGCAGTTGGTCATCTTCTGTGATGAACAATTGGAAATCGAATAAGAAAAATAATAACTGAAGGGGTTATTTAAGAAAATATAAAGCAATTTAGTTTCACTATTTGGCCAGAGGTGTATTTATTATGAATATATATTAAGCATTCACTTTGAGATCCATCCAATAATTTAATATCTTGTTTTAGTTTGGTTTAGATCATACTGAGCACTTTTTCACTTGATGGTAAACTGCAGTTTCGCGATCTATGAAAGCTTCATCAGTTTCAATGTGCACAAACGTATGTGAAAAAGTGCTCAGTGTTATCCATATTAAAACAAGATATGAAATTCTTATATATTAATTTGTGCATTCATTGCTTATATTAAAAAAACTCACCTGTAAATATTTTGAAGTTTTATTTGTTTATATAATTTAACATTTGCCTTGTTAATAGCTAATCATAATTGATATAAATTATATTTGTGTAACTCTATTCTTCTTTAAAGTTGAGATTTTTTTTAACTCATACTATTCATGTTATATTTTATATTATATTATTCTTAAATTAAATTCAATTAATTCTTCAAATGTCAATTACAGTATTTTATTCCATCATAAAATATTTTTAATTAATAATTGCGCACAATATTCACATGATAAATATATTTAAAATATATGCATATTAAATTTATATAATTAAATACACATAAATGTTTAATGAATACCTTTCCGTTGATAAAGATGTATGTAATCATGTAGTACAAATCCCATGGCCAGGAATGGTGATGGTTGATCAGTGTTCTTCAGCAGGTTGATGAGGCGCCATCTTCCAGCAGGCCCGGCGTTCCCCCAGGACATGACGCAGCGCCACGCGATGCAGCCGTTGAAGGGAAACTCCTCCAGGGCCCCCGACAGCACGGCCTTCACAGTCAGCTCCTCGAACTCCTCCGTGTCGGTGGACACTCGGATGTTTGAATCAATGACAGTCACAAACCATTCTAGGAAATTTTCTCTTAACCATAAACGCCTGGAAATTGAAAAAAATCTAATTTTAATGTAAAATTTAATGATTCTTAGTGCCCGAATTCATTCAAAAAATATTTTACACTCCATTAATCTAAAACATAGGTTCCACACCCTATTTGATCCAAAGGCCATGTGATCCGCCACCCCAATGTAATTAAAAAAGTCATTTTTAATAAGGTAAGTTCAAAAAACAACAAAAAAGACATGTTATATAACATTTTTGAAAAATGTTAAATAATTACATTAACACATCCCCGTCAGACGATTCCTTGTGTTGTCTGGTGCCTGAAGCGGACAATTTTTTACGGCCGCACGAATAATTTTACATTTTTGAAAATTCATTATAATTTATAAAATTATGATTCAAACTTACCATAAACAACATTATCAAATAATCTCATTAAACAGTTAATATATATATAATAATAAGCCATTTTTGTAGTTGAATGTAAAGAGAATGGATGTTACAGAGAACAGATGACTCTATGATATAGTAGAATAAGAATGTATAAAAAAATATATAATACAACACATACCTTTTGAGTCTGAGAATTTTATATCACCCTTGTCAACATGTGTGGCTGAGGTGAGCTTATTATACAGGCCGACCAGACGTTGTTGTGACGAAGCGAGATAAAGCAGCCAGCCGTAGCATCGCGTCCAGTCCACCACCGGGTCGGGCAGAAGCTGCTGAACCAGTCCCGGGGCGCCCTCCTCACTAAGGCTGGCCAGCAGCAAGGTGTCCAAGTGGTCAGCAAACTGGAGCAGAAAATCCATCAACGTTTGGTTTCCGAAAATGGTTCATTAAAAACTAATATCCAAAACCAGAAAAGTTATTTTTATTCAAAGTAGTATTTTTTGTTCTTATCGACATCAACTACAACAATAATTTTACATTTAAATATGTTATTTCTAAATATACTAAAATCACTATATTATTTTCTAATGAAAAGATATAATAAAAATACGAGGGAAGTCTTTGACATTAGTAAGTCACATGACTGGAGAGAAATAATCTCTTGGTCCTCGAGTCTCTCGGTCCATGAGATGTATCTGTATTTGCTAACGTCCACAGTAGCATTCTGTGGATTGAAATAGCGTTGTAATAACCTTTTACATTTTACCATTGTTGATTTCCATGTGAAATAGGTTCACAAAATATGTTCATGCAACTTAATTCTATATGAAATCATTTCAGTATAATTGTTTCTTAAGCACAATTGGTGACGGCTTGCTAAACTATGTGCTTGTTTCATAATATATTATTACCATCTTGAGAGCTTTTTGAATGCTTTCATCATCAGTCGTAGTGTTCAGATCTTTCGGCAAAGGTTCTTCAAGGGCTAAGGCTACCAATATTGAAACACATTTTGATGTGCTGTGATTATTTTGTCTACCTTCTTGTAGAAGCATTTCCACAAATATTCTGTAAATAAATGGAGAAATATGTTTAATATAAGACATGCAATATTTAAAACATATAATTTTTCTCAATCTCAATCTATCAATATTATGCCAAAGAAAAAATATTTAAGAGACTTAATGGATTTAAAGACTAAATATACTGTATGTATTTATATTATTATTATTTTAAATAGTGAGTAAGTTATAAGCAATTAAAAAAATGGTATTATTTATTTTATGTTTTCCTTGCCTTGTTAAATGAATTCTAGATATGCTCTTATCGCACGGTGCACTTCGAAGAGTTGTTTCTATGACAAAAAGTCCCCTGGATACTCCACATAGTTGTCCCTCCAAAATGGCAAATTCCCCATACAAAATAGTGTCATCTCTTTGGGATTTCAGGACATCTTTAACAGCCTTTCTAACACCACATGCAAGCGCTTTTTGTGCTGCATCCTCTTGAAAACTGAAAAATAATTGATTAAATAAATACATTACAGCAATCTCAAGTCAATAGTTGTTGCGTATAAGAAGAAATAACAGCTGTTCCTATTATATAAAAATGTAATGTAAATGATTGACGTAAAGAGCTTTACTGAACCTTCTCCCATCATTACCGAATTATTTAAATCCACATACAAACACTGAAATCTATCGAGGGTAAAAACAAGTGCATATTTGCAGAGAATAACTAAATATAACCATATTTTACTTCTTACTTGTTAGACGCAAGCAAAGTTCGCTGAAATCTGATCCACCAAATAAAGATTGCCGTTTTTGCTTCTCCAGTCAGCAAATTGGCGCACTGACACATTACGCTGCTAACAAACTTGAAATAGTCTGAAAATAAAATAAAATTACATTATATATATAATCGTGTTGGGAACAACAGGGTCAGATCCTGTCTGCCCAGAAGTGGGCGACGTCGATGGCATTACTTCCGGCCATCATCAGGTCTTCCTGGGTGCAGCTACTCGGACACAGCGCACACTCTAGAAGGTGTGTCAGGGTTTGCTCTGTGCAGCGTCACATTCAGTCAGTCCGCTGTAAAACTGCCAGACTTTCATTTGTGTCCTCGTCTTGCATACTCCGGTCCAAAGTCTGTTAAGGGACCTTCATATATTCCACCCCTGGTCATGTCCAGGGGCTAGGTCCTCTTTCGGGGCATTCCAAGTTACATTAATTGTTAGACTATAATATCAGATTGTTTTTAAAATACATTTTGTCTGCGTTACTTCTTTTACCAGCCATTCTAAAAATGGCAAAGGTCGTAGAATCCTCAGATGTGTGACATTAAAAAAGCAATCAGTAATAATTAATTATGTGCTATTTTTACCATTATTTGCTTCAACGAAGTGAGGTTCTTCAGAAAAATCCTTGATGATGTTGAGCATGGTCTTCAGCAAAGGTGACTCTGTTCTCTTCATGCCGGTGACAGCCGAGTATACAAAGGCGAGGTTTGTCTCTGCAATATCGAACTCCCAGTCTATCCTCGTCCCACTGGCTGATAACGAGGCCAAAGTAGTCTGCCTCATAGGTAACAAAGGCACCTTTAACAACCTGAATTTATAAAATGTATGATAAACAACACAATTCTTTCACCTGAGATGACTCGTCTCTGATCTTCTATATAAGTTATCATCGTATGATAGTGTAATCATATTAAGTTTATTAAGTATATTAAGCTTGTGAATAAATGCATTCTGATTGAATAATAAAAAATAAAAATATACATACTTTGAATATATACTATAGCGACATCTATAACACAATTCTATTTACAGTCCTTCAAATATATATATAAATATATGTATACTCATGTCCAGTCTATTGAAATGTGGTTCACAGATGACACTTTTTAAACATTATATTCAGGTTTCTTTATAAGGTTAAATATATTATATTATTTGGAAATATTTTTTTTTTTGACTCAGCCTTAAAGTGAGTGATCCATAAATGATTTGGGTGGTTAAAACGTCATCTTCAAATTAGACGTTTTACATATTTTATCCTTTGGACAACACAATCTGTAATAAACAATAATATAATGGCCTTAAAATACAGTGGGACCTTGAAATACGAGTGCCCCAAGATACAAGTTTTTTGAGATACGAGCCGTCAAGGGAGCGATTTTTTGCCTTGAAATACGAGCAGAATTTGAGATACGAGCAATCAGCTTAGCTCGGCTGGTTATACACGAACCGCGTGTCACGCTTTCCCACGTGAATCCCTCGGTTACAGTCAGAGAATCAGTTATCAGTGTGCTCTCGCTGTCAAAGCATCTTTGATGTCATCAACAGTTCAATCATTTTCAATGAGGAAATTTGCTTTTGAGATATGAGTAATTTGAAATGCGATCAAGGTTGTGGAACAAATTGAACTAGTATGTCAAGGTACCACTGTACTTCATATTTGTGATGCAATCAAATAATAATAATACGTGAAAATAATTGATGTGTTGTAGATACTTTACCTTATTATATTGACGAGAAGCATGAACATGGTAGACTTGTTAGCAACTGGATTAATAAAATCAAACATGTCGGCCGATAAAACAATTCTCTGAGGATCATCGGCTTCTTGTCGCGAGGGCAGCCAGTGCCTGGCGCTGCGCAGAGCTTCAATTCGGCACCAGACGGCATTTAACGGTAGACTACTGGATATTATCTACAGTGAAAAATAAACATCTCATTATATGTATATATACCAACAGACAGCGATTCAGAAATCTCATTGCGGATTCTGTAACACTTACTTTAGGGCAACTAATTATTTTGTCAGTATTAAATAATTAAAGGCTAGTTAATATTAAAGAAATGATTAGTAATAAATACATAAAAAGGTCAGTAAACATAATAAATTAACAGTAGAAAAATAGTGAATGGTAATAAATAATTAATAAATAGTAATAAATAATAGGTTAGGTTTCCATTTTATATGCAAATTATTCATAGTCCCGGTCATAAATTTGCATGTTACGACCATCTACTCACTAGCTGTCAAACTAAAATTAGCAATTTATTTTTAAAAACTTATCATTTAATTTAAATATCGACCATTTTACATGAATTACTGGCAGTATTGAGTATATTAATGGCGTTTTAATTTTCTAACTGACCACATTTGATTCAGTGGATAATGCCGTTTTATTTTATTGACTGCCAAAGCCTTGAATTAGTTACTGAACAAATAAAAACAGGCCTTATTTAAGGATGGCTAATCGCTATCGTAAGTAATATGCTAATCGTATGTAATGATCCGCTAAAGTCATTATACAGGAGTGCAAAAAGATCTGACGGTTTTGTTTAAAAATTTGATTTAAAAAACGTCAGATCTTTTGTCGCTCTCTGTACTACAACCCTGCATTTATACAAATGAATGGTGATCATGGTACTACTTTTTTTTATAGAAACCTAATCATAAATATAGAACAAAAAATGATTTTGTAAACATGTTCCAAACAAAAATTCACAAAATTCAATTTTATATTTTTCATTTAACCAATTAAAACGTGAAATCTAAAATTACTATATTTTTGTAATTCATTATTCGATAGAAGTTTACAATAAAAATCCACTCTTTCTCTAAGGATTATCAATAATATTTAGAAACAATTACATTATTTTCTTCCGCCATAATTGGCCCATCATCGCTGACATCAGGCTCCTTGATGTCCGTCATGGCTCCAGCTCCGCTGACCGCCAGGTTCATTTCCATGTTCATCTTCAGCAGCTGCCATAGCTGCTCCCACAAGCCAGCCTGACGCAGGAAAAGTCCCAAACGATACGTGATATCTAAAAATCATGGTAATTACTGGCATATTAACACATTGTTTTCGGGAAACGAGTAAACTAGTTATATCGCTTTTTATACAATTATATAACAATGGCACCAAACAAAAAGTGACGGACTACGCAGTATTGCATTTTAGCAGTACCCTATACGTCTTCCTGCCGATACAATCAATTTGGGACCGAACAAAAATGCGGGAAAATGCCCGCTTACAAAGTTTTAATATTTTATATTTTTATATATAATACCAATTATTCACAAGATTTTGTAAGATTTAAATGACATGCATCACATTTGGTGTAGTCACTGAGAGCTCGTTTCTCATATCCTTTATCGGGATTCTTTCAAAGCCATACACAATATCTGGGACACGCAGCTAAACTTGATCAAAACAAAGTGCTGCCTATTTTATCAGCACTTGTACTATCCCGATTCATTTGTACCGCTAGGAATCCTGGCATCTTACCTAAAACCAATGTAGGCTATCTAATGAGCTATGAGAACAGGTGCCTGTATAGAATATTAGAGGTATGATACTCACCAACATGAGACCCCTGATAGTTCTGTCCTTGACCCACACTCAGTGCCTTAATGGCGGCTGCATACATTTCTTTGACAAAAGGAACAGAGCAGAGGGCCATGGAGCACTGCACAGCATCGATGTACCAAAACCAAGCCTGAGTCAAAAGAGGTTTCCTCAATTCTAAAACAAAAAAATTAATATTAACCATAAAATTATTTTTGAGAAATCTGAAAGATCACACCATCAACAGGAACATACTGACATTCTATGTATATGTAATGAAATAAATCTCAGGAATCAATACCTATAAAAGAGAGATGGAAAACGATCTTTAAAAAAAGCATCAAAAAGGGATGGAAACTCATTAACCTCTTAACTGGTTATTACGTTTATATAACCAAGCATATTTATTATATTTAATTTGAATCCCTCACCCATAAAATGCCAGTCGTAGCCTATTAATTAAAATTGGTGGTAGACGAAAGTTGTCCCGTGAAGACCACACATTCATAGTAAATTCCTGTAATAATAAGGATGATGTTTGAAACTCGGGCTGTAGACTATGACGTTGGCGGATCATCACTCCACATACAGCGCTAAGCATATGTAACATGGTAAGCGTCATAGAATTCCACAGATGAGACTTCAGAATTACTATCACCTTCTGTCGGTATTCTCCTGTATGTGTTTACATAAAAAAACATATGTATATATTGGCCAAATTTTTTTAAGCATTCAATTGCTTTAATTTAATTACCAATTTTTAATTGAACATTAACTACCATTGTTATGCATCGGCAGTCTAAATTGTCGCCACCTAATGTAATGGATATTACGTATATATTCCGGCCCAAAAAAACAATGCCCCAATCGATTTGGGGATTAATAATAGATAGAGGTTAAGAAGTATCATAGCAAGACCTAAAATAGATAAACCATAATGTTGAGTAAAGTCTGAAAGTATATTTACCTAGGGTAGATATAAGATGCTTAAGCATTGCCAGGTACTGGTCATTAGGCATGCTTTGCTCTGACAGTCGCACCTTCTTGCTCAGCAGTTCCATGCTGTTGTAGTTGCTCTTCAGGGCGGTTTCCAGGATGCTCAGCTGCTTGCTGTAGCACAGGTTGCGGGCCGTAGCTTCACTCGTCACACGATCATTGCAAATGTTGAAAGCCAAATGATCCTCCTGGGAATTTATGCATATTTATGTACTGAATCATAATATATTTGTAGCATTATCGACAAGAACACCAAATATAATTTATGATAAGGAAAGTACAATTCAAAAAAAAAAATGTATCCTTATAATTGCAAGTTAAAAATTTAAATTAACCAATTCAAAATATTTACTTTTACTTGACAGTATTTTATTTTGAGTGATTATACATGTTTTATTTGCATCGAGAATTGCGGATTTTGCGATATACATGAAGAATGATGCAAAACTTAAAGAAAATGAAAGTCTACTTCTTCTTTAAAGATGTATTAAGTAGTACTGCGTTTTGATCATTTCAATTCATGTCATCACACAATTTTCAGTATTTTATAATCTCACTTTTTTTAACCCTTTATCTAAAATTCCTCTCTAAAGAAGAAAGGAAATATAAGTGTGATAAAGAGTATATTGTATTATTACCTGAAATTTTACAAACTCCAGCCACATGTTAACATCATACGGATTGCTGTGAAGGTATTTATTAAAATATGCAGTCTTTTCAATAAGATCTGTCTCAATACGAGCATCATCCCATGGGATCCCGCTGTCAGTAATGGGGATGTACTCGCTGGGCTGCTTTTTGGGGCGCCGCTTGTTGCCTTTAGGCGCCTTAACATCACATTTTGCATTCCCCGAGCTAACGTCTATCTTTGTGTTGTAATAGCGCTTGATATGTTGGTGTTTTACACTGCCTTTAGGATAGTGTTTACCTCCGAGCGTTCTCTTATAAACTTTGTAACTGAAAATTTAATATAAAAAATATGTTTAAGAAAGTAATTACAATAAGAAAGACAGTAAACGAAATATTCATATGATAATTTGATTATTTATAATGTAATATGTAACATAACAATTTATACACTCAATATATAATTTAATAGAAGATTAATATTTGCAATTTTTTGTCATTTACACCATTATCAACATCAACAATTTCTCAATAATACTTTCACCATCCATCATTAAATAAAAAGTAAAATAGTATAAATAGAATTTAAGCAATGAGTAGGTAAGATATAAAAACCATGGTCAAACAAACTGAAACCTACTGTGGAATGCTCGGATAATATAATGTTGTTACTCCATTAAACATGTAGTTCATCTTCAAATCTTCATAATAATCGGCATTGGACTCCATCTGCTGAGTGCTGTCAATTCGCTCCCGCTCCTTGGAAGATCTTCCCCTCTTCTTCTTGTGGCTCCTGCTGGACTGCTTCTTCCTCTTGCGACTAGACGGCTCGCCCGCAAACTTTTCTTCCCCATTTTGGCTACTCAGTTCAGCAGATGAATCGGATTTTAGAATCTCGACTTCTTCCAATAAGCTGAGTTCTGATTGATCTATACTAAGAGATACGTCCCCTGAAACAAGGTAAATCTCCTTTTCTAGATCAATTGCTATTAAATTAGGGATACCTTAACATTTAAAAGAATTAAGGCATATCAAAAAATTGGTATGGTATCTTTGTTTATAATTATTGCTAATATTATTATATTCACAATTTGATACATATAGCCACTACAAACAACACATAAGATGATCTTAAATTAATTCCTCATTCCAATGTTCCACCAAAATATATTACTCTTTATTATTAATCTTTATAAACATTACAAATGTTATTTCAAAGTGTAAATAAATTAATTAATAATAGATAGAACAATAACAAAGAATGGCACAAAGGCACATTAAATTATAGTGATTGAACTCGTGATATCAAGGTTTTGTATTGACATATTTAGTGTCAGTGACCTCATATTCAACACAAGTGGAGACACAATACAGAGCGCCGATGCTTATATATTTTATATTTTTTTTAATCAAATATAAAAAGATACATTTTTTACACAGTAATTAACATTCCAACTTTTTTTTATTTCTTTTTTCTTTTTTTAAATTCGCTTACCACACCACTTAAAGATAAGATCTTGTGTGTGGCGTGGGATTCATCTATGTTATTCTACAGTTATATATTTATACAGAATTTTACATATACACATTTATGCATTGTCATAATTTTGATATGATACTAACATTATATAATTAAAATTTTAAGATACTATATATAGAATTAAATCTAAAGTATATATAAATTAATAATACATCTTTAGTACATTTCATTATTTCAATTTCTTATGCAGTGACGTCATTTTATCATTAATATTGTTGCAAATATTTCTGGTGATATTATTTATACACTGTAGGTATAGTCCATCCAATATATGAAGAACCCTATGACACATTTATTGCCCCTTGTAAAAGGGATGGGGCAAAAATATTTATTTCGATTTTTTTTCTCTTCTTCTTCGAAAAAAATCGAATTTGAATTCGAAGTGAATCGTATATAAACATCTCTATTTCCGCATGACGGCTTCATGGCGGATCAGTACAAATGTTTGACTTTCAGTAGCGTGTTGTTCTTCGATCGATTCGTGTTTTTTGTTGTTGTAATTACTATATTTATTGTTAGTATTGTTAAAGTTGTTTCATTGAATCATATTTTTGTGTTTTTACAATGCCGAAGAGACAGAAAAGAACTATTCTCAGCAGTGAATCACGTGAATTCGTCGTACGCTTGCGTGATTATTTTCATCAAGAAAAACAAAATGGTGGACCATTGCTGTCTGTTGAAAACATTCGAGATCGGGTCGCGGATTCCCTAGGAATCAGTAAATCTACAGTGTCTCGGATCACAGTGAATCTTCATTAGAAGAGAAAAATTATTAACACCAAATAAGAAACGACAGAAGAAATGCTCAATAACAAAACCCGATAGCTTTGATTTGGCGGCAATTCGGAATCACGTGTATGCATACTATGACCGCAACGAAATACCAACACTTCTTAAACTGGTAGGTTCTCTAAAGTCAGTCGGATTATTTCAAGGCAGTGCGACGTCTCTTAGTAAGGTATTGAAAAACATTGGCTTCAATGGAGCGCACGGATATTTCCCTGAAAAGATGCGATTTTTTGAGGCAAATGAAGTGCATTAGGAATTGGGAGAAAGCCGTTTTCTCGACGAAACTTGGCTCAATGCTAATCATACTGTTGGTAAAATATGGACCGGACGACACGGCTAAACTCCTGAAGGAAAAGGCCAGCGCCTCATTATTTGTCATGCCGAACGTCAAAAGGTTTTGTGCCCAATTGTCTTCTGGCGTTTAAGTCAGTTAAAGCGACAGAATATCATGAAGAGATGAATTTTGATAATTTGAGACAATGGTTTATGACCTTATTGTCAAATTTACATGAGCCTCACGCCATAGTAATGGACAACGCTTCGTACCATTCTGTCCAAATCAACAAAGTTCCTACTACGGCAAACAATAAAAATGAAATTATAAGTTAGCTTCGTGACAAAGGAGTGCCAAGTAATGAGGCAATGTTAAAAAATGAGCTGCTCCGATTGGTTAATTTGTATAAACCTCCAACACCAACATATGTATTGGACGAACTGGCCAAAACAAAAGGCCACACGGTGATCAGATTACCGCCATACCATTGCCAATCGCGGGATCGCGATGTACGCTTTGACAATTTAAGTGAACAGAACCTGATTATAAATGTGTGTGAAAGTTGTAGTTCTGATTCCGATAGTGACGAAGACAATTTAGAATGTACTGCTTTATCGGATTCCGACTAAAATATGTGTTTTTAAGGTTATGTGCTAATATTTATCTCTACACTTGCTTTTCTTCATAATTTTTTTATATATCTTATATTATTATTTATAGTTTGTTTTACATGTCTCTTAAAACCTGTTAATATTCACTTATAATTGATAATAATTCTAATATTTAATTTTAGTAGGTATTTACAAAAACAATCGAAAATACGATTATCTATACCCCAACACTGGTTTTCGCAGTAATGTGACATGGCCTTCTACGTGCGTCAGATATTATAGTATTATAGCTACAAATTGCCGTATTTTTTCTAATTTGTAACAATATGCATATATTTTTTATTATTTTGTTTTTATTGTGATATATTTACCTAAATAACTTATTATATATAAGAAGAGAGGCTTTTGTTTATGTTGATAAAATTAGTATAGGTAGCGAACGTTTTTACAACGTTATATCGGACGATATTTAGCACAGAGCAATAAATGTGTCATAGGGTTCTTCCTATATTGGATGGACTATAGTTATATAGACATAGTAACAATAAAAACCACATCGTAACACAAAGATTGAACGCAGCTGCCAGCAAGCTCTGTAAATCATCAGCTGATGTTTCAGGATGAAGACCCCTGGCGTGAAGAAATGCTATATTTATTCCTACATGTATTTGAGGGTCATCTAGATTAACAAGAACTGAGTGGCTCTGACCGTAACCCTCCTACGTGACTAAATTCTTCTCAATTGGCTGGATTCAACATCCATCCTCTTTCTACAATTATTCCGATGTTGGAATAAACATCCACCAGTTATAATATAATAAAAAAAATCTACAATACTCAAGTATTGTACATTTTATGTAGATATTATGCTTCTATGCCACTTTGTCACGAAATTTAAAACATTTTTAAAATAGTAATTCATTCAACTACTTGGCATAAAATATCTGATCACGAATGAAAAATATAACTTTTACGTAGAAGCACTGAATGCTTAATGTTAACGATTAAATAACACAATATTATTCTACAGACCTTGCTGATATGCTGGGAACAGAGCCATTTCACTCTACTGAAAGTAGATTACTTAATAATTATTATTGTGATCCTGAGAAACAAAAACAAGCCGGCAAAAGATATGTCAAAATGTTTAGTACTATGACAGCATTGTTGCAAAATAATATCATAGACAAAATAATTTAATTTAATTCCTTCAAAACTATTACTATTATACGCCACACACAAGATTCATCTTAAAGTGGCGTAGTAAGCGAATTAAAAAAAAAGCAATATATTTATTGTCACTAAATAATTGTAACTGTATCTTTATATTTATTTAAATAATAAAAATAAAAAACATCCGAAAACTGTATAATAGTTATTTAACTCCACGTAAGCGAAAATAAAATTAAAAATCAGACAAGCGAATAAATTACCCCATTACAAATACATATTTTTACATTTTTATCACAAATATCCAAAAAAGCAGAAAAAAATATATATTTTTATAAATATAATAGTAGCGATGATCAAAAAATATCTAACGAAGAAAATGATATTTAAAATGACTTTTTTTACACTGGCACTTTTTCGGTATTGCAGGTTGACAAAAGTAATCCTCAATCCGCATACGGCTTTTTGGGTGGACTTTTTTATATTTCATATATCTGTATATGCGACTTTCTGGTACCTTATCATATTTTATCCTGTTTCTATGATAGTTTTGCTCTTCTCACTTGACAAACTGCCAAACCCTTGTTAACTGACTACAAAAAAAAACTTCCCATATCCGTTTTATATCTAGAACATATGGGCATCAAAAATTGCTGCAACTTAGTATAAGCTTCCAAGGCCTTAACAATTTTGTCCTGAGAGACGGCTCAACCCATGTTCAATGTATAATTTTATTCAATGGGGTCTAGGCTACAGGTCTAAGTACAGCTGTTATTGAATGTTGATTTTTGAAAATACGATTTTTGTAACCATTATTATTCACACACAAAGTTGATATGTGACGAGATCTACAAATCACTCAAACCTCCGTCAGTGGTATAAAACTTTTCCATTTATTTTAAAAGGCGCTGACATATTGTTCTCGTCTTTTAATATTGTTGACAAACTCATACAGCCACTAAATAAATTTAGGGTTGTTTACTAAAAGCGTATAACTTGAGTGTGGACATATGTTCATTTTTGGATCTAGTGCATGTCATATAAAAAAAAAAATAAAGAATTTGAACAAATCGTCAACAAATAAAAAAATGTGGAATGATATATATAATAATAGATTCATTTATGACTATGGCACACCATATGTACTTCGTTAAAATAAATACCTATCTAAATTCATATAACACTAAAAAATTATCATACACTCAATTTATGTTAATTATATTTAAGTTTAAAAAAAAACATTATCAATGATATCTCATTTTAAATTAATTAAATTGAAAATAATTTTTCCTCCAAAAATAAATTACAATAATTTTCACACATTGTTTTCCAAATGTTAAATTTTTGACACTTTACAGCCAAACTCTGTTGATGAACATTTTCCTTTCGTGGTCAAGGTAAGTTAATTATTTATTTAGAATTCATGTTAATCCATTCGATAATTCATAATATCGATTGATGTTATTTACTATGTTTACAAATTGCAGTGAATGTATTTGACATGTGAGCTTTCGAGTACCAATAATTTTGTCTATTGTAAAGAAACTTTGAAAGAGCTATTGCAAAATAATATAGGAAATTTAGAGGTAAAGTGCAAAATATTTACTGAAATTAATTTTAAATATTATATGATCATCATGAATGTAATGTATTTTCAATATCATTTATCGTTTATTTGACATAAATCAGTAACTCTTGATTATATTTTGAGAAAAGCGCTGTTCACATATTTTATTATTTGACATTAGCTGTATATTAAATTCAGATTATCATTACAATTGTAAATATGTTTCGCTATATCGAAATAATTTTATTCATTATGATAACAAGGTTTACTGAAATGCTAAAAGAAGAATATTTATTTGTATCTATAAATAAACACCTATTTTATCCCCAAAGTCTTATGGACCATTCAAATTTATCAGATTTTAAGGTTAATCGTATTTCGTTGTATTATTTTCAATTATTGTTGTTCACAGGATTGGAAGAATTGAGTTTTAACAAAAATCTACCACATGTCATTGAGATATTTCATATAATATATGAACAAATACATTTCCATAATGAATTCCATCTACATCACAGGTAACTATGATAATAATTATTTATACATATAGTTTATTATTTTATTAAGTTCTACCAGTACATATAACAAAGTTTCAAGTTCTTGATAATAATTTCGATGATTATATTATTATATAGTTTATAAATGTCATGTGAGAAAAAATTCATATAAAAAAACGTTACTGTACATTTTGTATCATTTTAAACAGTTATTGCTAGAAACATAATATAGAATTAGAAAAAACAAAATAAAAAACTTCACTGTTTTTCACATGTGCTCAATATATATTCAACTTTATTAATCAAATCAAAAGTTTACTATACATTTTGAGTCTGTTTTTCATTAATTAATTTAAAATGTCAAGTTAAGAAATAATTTAATTGTTATAAACTGGTAAAACATAATTTTATAAATAAAACTGATGAGAGGTTACAATTACCCAAATCTTTGTGATAAAATCATAGAGATATATCATATAATAATTAAGATGATAATAAATCAAACAATATTGCCATACAAAATATTGTTTGACATTGTTATGAATTTTGAAAATATGAATAACAATCGTAAAACATTGTATTAAACCAGGGGTCGTCAACCTTTTTATGCCTAGTGCCCACTTTTGCCTACTTTTCATGGTAAAATTTCCCTACCGCCCACCAACCTCGCTATATTTCAATTCAGTATAAGGGTGGAAAAAATTCTAGAAGGAATGTAGAAGTTTTGACCAACGCCCACCACGCAAGCCCATATCGCCCACTAGTGGGCGGTACGGACCAGGTTGATGATCCGTGCATTAAACTGTATATAAAAGTGGTCAACCATTCCTTTAATCAGTCTTTTCAGCTTCTAATGCCGTTTACGTATACTGTATTTTCTGTTTTTTTTAAAAGATGATCTTTAAAAAATAAAAACTGTTTAAAAAAAAAACAGAATAATACACACATCTTCTTCGTAGTATCAATCCGGTGGATTGGTTTGCAGCAACAGAATCTTGCATCTCGATCTCCATTCCTCTCGGTCCTCCGCAACCCTTTTCAGCTCAGCATAAGCGCTACAATTCATGTCCTCGAATACTTGCTGCAAGTACTCCCGTCTAGGGCGCCCTCTACAGTTTTTACCCTCAACCATCCCCTCCACAATATCGTGAAGGAGACCATCGTGGCGCATGATGTGACCAATCCATCGGGCTCGCCTCTCTGAGATGGTTCTTATTAGTTGCCTATCTTCCTTGATTATTCTGAGAACCTCATTGTTCGTGACGTGGTCTCTCCAGGAAATTCCGAGAATTCTTCTGTACGACCACATCTCAAAGGCTTCTAGTCTTTTTTTATCACTTTCAGATAAGCACCATGTCTCACAGCCGTACATTAAGATGCTCCAAACAAGTGTTTTGGCAAGTTGCTTACGGAGCTCTAAAGAAATATTCTTTGACTCAAGAATTTTAGCTTTTTTATTGAAAGCTAGCCTTGCTTGATGTATTCGACTGTTGACTTCTCTTTTTGTTCTGCCATCCCAGGTGATTGTACTTCCAAGGTATACAAATTCTTTTGCATCTTTTAGGGGTACTCCTAGCATTGATATGTTAATTTTCTGCTGCTCATTGCGGCTTACTTTCATGACTTTGGTTTTTGTGCTGTTTATCTTCATATTGTAGTTGGAATTAAATATGTTTTCCATGGATGTCAGCGCTTCCGTGAGTTCATCTTCAGTTTCAGCAACCAGAGCAATGTCGTCAGCAAACCTTATCATATCAGTCTTTTGACCATGTATTTTAACCCCCTCTCTATGGCCCATTTTTTCCCTGATGTTATTAATTGCATTTTGTATGTATACGTTGAAGAGTACAGGCGACAGAGAGCATCCTTGTCTCACCCCCTGGCGTATTTTTGCTTCCTTTTGGACATTTCCAAGTGATATTATGGCAGCTTCTTCTTTGTAAAGTACACACATATTCCTTTATTTTTTTATATTTGAGTTAGTGATCCATAAAATATGTGTCCTATCTTTACCGCTCTGCAGGCATGAAACGTTTGGGAAACGCTACTATGAAGTACATGTTTATAAATAATTTTAAACATTATAATTTGTAGTAATATCATTTGGCATATCTTTTGGTGGCCTACGTTGGTCACTCACAAATGTGGTTAATCATTATGAAGTATTTATAAATCTTAATGTAAATAAGGATGTTGATTTTCAAAGTTTAGGTGATATTCGAGTATTTATTATTTTATAGTAAATAATAACCATGGTATATAAAAAATACCCTGATTTTATTGTATGTGTTGACTTAATGACAGCCACTATACTAACAATATTATGTTCAAATTATATATCATACAAAATATTTTTATTTTGTGACCAATTAGAATTATTCAGATTCAATTGTCGGTTAATAAACTTAACATTATAGTTGTATACCAGAAACTTATGACTGTCATTGATAATAATATTAAGTGAAATGTTTTGTATCTGATACGAATACCCATCCTCTCAGCGTATATATCAAACATAGAATGAGAATATTAGATTTATATTGTAATTTTTAAAAATAAAGAAATCATAATACTTGGTAAATCATAATACCATCTCAAGAACCATCTGAGAGAGGCGAGCCCGATGGATTGGTCACATCATGCGCCACGATGGTCTTCTTCACGATATTGTGGAGGGGATGGTTGAGGGTAGAAACTGTAGAGGGCGCCCTAGACAGGAGTATTTACAGCAAGTATTCGAGGACATAAATTGTAGCGCTTATGCTGAGCTGAAAAGGGTTGCGGAGGACCGAGAGGAATGGAGATCGAGATGCAAGATTCTGTTGCTGCAAACCAATCCACCGGATTGATACTACGAAGAAGAATACTTGGTGGAAATAAATAATCTTAATGTTGTAAATGGAAGTTTTTTTTTAGCTTAAGATCCATAATTTTATTTTGTACTTGACTTTTTTATTACTTAAATATACATACACTATACATAAAATTCTTTTTTCAACGCGTCAATCCAAGCACAAAAATAACGGCAGAAGCGGGATGCGAACCGCGGACCTTGGGAATCACGCCATTACTGTGCCCAGACTGACTGCGGTGAAACTAGTATTTATAGCATTGTTAGCATCAGATGTCGCCATAGTATATATTCAAAGTATGTATATTTTTATTATTATTCTATCAGTCTTCATTTATTCACAAGCTTAATATTATTACTTTCCGGCAGTCTATTTATTTTAGTAAGTACCACTCGGGTCTCGAACCAAACTATAGACTGAATGGATGTGAAACGACTACTTATAGTTCCGACTCGGACTTTATAACCAATCATTTACCTGTGTTACTGATGGATAATTTTACCTTCTTGATATTGTCTCAAGGAGACATTATTAATTAATTTTTAATTTTTATTAGAATATTATTTTATTATTTCAATATTCTAATCTACTTTTATAGATCATTGACTATATTACAATATTATCATTACTTAAATATACATACACTATACATAAAATTCTTTTTTCAACGCGTCAATCCAAGCACAAAAATAACGGCAGAAGCGGGATGCGAACCGCGGACCTTGGAATCCAACCATATGCCCAGGTATTCATACCTCGGCGAATCACGCCATTACTGTGCCCAGACTGACTGCGGTGAAACTAGTATTTATAGCATTGTTAGCATCGTACGACAGATGTCGCCATAGTATATATTCAAAGTATGTATATTTTTATTATTATTCTATCAGTCTTCATTTATTCACAAGCTTAATATTATTACTTTCCGGCAGTCTATTTATTTTAGTAAGTACCACTCGGGTCTCGAACCAAACGTATTTTATGTATAGTGTATGTATATTTAAGTAATGATAATATTGTAATATAGTCAATGATCTATAAAAGTAGATTAGAATATTGAAATAATAAAATAATATTCTAATAAAAATTAAAAAATTAATTAATAATGTCTCCTTGAGACAATATCAAGAAGGTAAAATTATCCATCAGTAACACAGGTAAATGATTGGTTATAAAGTCCGAGTCGGAACTATAAGTAGTCGTTTCACATCCATTCAGTCTATAGTTTGGTTAGTGGTACTTACTAAAATAAATAGACTGCCGGAAAGTAATAATATTAAGCTTGTGAATAAATGAAGACTGATAGAATAATAATAAAAATATACATACTTTGAATATATACTATGGCGACATCTGTCGTACGATGCTAACAATGCTATAAATACTAGTTTCACCGCAGTCAGTCTGGGCACAGTAATGGCGTGATTCGCCGAGCGGTATGAATACCTGGGCATATGGTTGGATTCCAAGGTCCGCGGTTCGCATCCCGCTTCTGCCGTTATTTTTGTGCTTGGATTGACGCGTTGAAAAAAGAATTTTATGTATAGTGTATGTATATTTAAGTAATGATAATATTGTAATATAGTCAATGATCTATAAAAGTAGATTAGAATATTGAAATAATAAAATAATATTCTAATAAAAATTAAAAAATTAATTGACTTTTTTAGCTTCATTTTGTAGCCATTTTCAACAAAACCAAAACATTTTGTCAAAAATATAATTATGGATTTTATACTTCAAATCTTCTTTTATTTACAACATGAAGATTCAATTTTGACTAGTAAAAATAAGTATATACGTACTGTAAGATAGTTCTCTATGAAATTGTGGACAGAGTTAAAAATATTAATTTTTAATGTTAACACATACTAGAGAATACAGTTAGACTACAAATGATAAATATTTATTTTAAGGATGTTTAAGCGCTATATGAAGATCCACCTACATTTTTATACTACCACTGCCCGGCATTCACACATTTTCTGTGGATGGGCGGTAGTCACAGGTCGACTTTCCTCTACCACATTTTTTTATTTATAAGCTGGGTCAATTTCACGGGTGAGGGATCACTCTCACATCAACTGTTGGTATTTGTGGATGTTTGTTAACATTATTTTATTATGAGCTGATAATTTCAGTTATGTATTTATTTCAATATTTTTTATTTTGAATTTATTGGATATCAAATGCACCACCATATGTGGGATAATAAAATACTGAACAATATCGCATATGGCTTCTTTTATATCTGTTGTCTTGCACTAGTTTATTTTTATAATATAGTGCTTCTATTGGTACATTTTAAAAAATGTGAAAGAAATTAAGTTCCTTGTTCATTGTATGTAATGTTGATAAGAAAAAATTAGTATTATTTAATCATTTAGGTATTTTATTAAAATTCACTGTGCTATACTTTCTTTACTTTAATTATGATTATATGCAGCCATTTTTATAGAATTTATTTATAATTTGTTATTTCATGTGTTTTTTTTTGCAATTTTATTTAATTATGTTATTTAAAAGTTTTATTTCAAATTTGGCGCCACTTTTTCGACAAATCGCATGCCCACTCAATATTTAAACCATGACGTGTCTGTTCTTACATTAGCGGTTACTTTTATCAAACGCACGCCCTTATTATTGGACATACTATGAGAAATATAATATTTTCCTTCGCAATTATTGAAAAGCCAATTTCTACAAAACATTTATTTTATATATGACATAATATTTTATTAATATTTTTGTGCGATGGAACACCATATACTTTTTATTTAAAAAAAATAAAACGTAACATGGGGCGCAGTGTTTCCGATTTGTTCGTTGTCGAATAGCGTACCTACGCATACGACGTTAACTTCACATCAAAGGAGAAACTATTTTGAAACATAAAAGCGCCAAATGAAAATACAATAATATATATATCAGAGTATCATTTATTTTTTAAAATGAAATTTTTTACGGACCGCTTTTAAAAAATACGTTATAAAATTCACCATTTCTTTTGTTCAGTATTTAAAATTGTTGCTGAAACAGGAAACGGTAGAACGGGAGGTTCATTCTTAATATATTAATTTTATCGGATGACGTCACTGATTATTTTCAAACTTCGATGATCGAGAATATTAAATTATAATATAATTATTCAATATTTAATTTTTATCAATGGCTTAGTTAATATCGTATAGAATTTTACAGTGTTCATTTTGACTATCGAGTGGGCACAGGCGATATATACCCATCTCAGTCATTCCTAGAGAGTCGTCGGGAGAGGTTTCCGCGTTCGCCGCCCAGAGGTTGTTCGTTATTTCTGTACAAGTGTGTTTTACTAACATCCATTCCGCCATTACTGGCGATAATTCGGTACGCCTTGCAGATGCAATATTCACTTCTGGTATCCATTTTATGGTTATAAATTATCTATTGCGACAACCACCATAATTTAGCCGGATAGGATAAAAAAATGTGTGCGGCGATTGCCTTCGGACTCGCTTCGACCGCCGACGGGTGCAGTTCGCCGCGGCGCGATCACGTGGGCTAGCTTAGCCCTTCGCGGGATGTTTTCGTGCCGGTCAACGCTGTCGAACGACTCTCTCTGCACAATGCGCGCGGTTCGTAGACGATGATCTCGGACGCGGATGCGGGCTGGGCCGGTTCTCACGCGCCGTACCTTACATTTATGTGGTTACTTGCATTTCAGGAAGGTCAGGAGAACTTCAGCTTCTCGCGCGCGAATCCGTCGCCGACGCCGGTCGGCCGGCGAGAGACCGCGAGAGGCGACCGTCGGTGAACGGGGCAGTGACGTAATATATGTGTTTTCGTGTGAATCTCGTGCCGGGTCCAAACAGCAGTGCCGAGCTCGGGCGAAGGCGCGGACGCGGGCGCCGCGGCCGGAGATGCACCGCTGAAAGGCGCGCCTCCGGAGGGCATGGCCCCGGCGCTCTCGAGGCCGGAGCGCAAGCCAGAGCTAATGGAGGACCCCAACATGGGCCTCCGAAGTGCGGACAGTTTCCTCAAGGACTCGCAGGAGATGGAGCAGATCCTCGGCGGGCTCGACGGCGGGGACATCCTGCAAGTGATCAAGACCATGGAGAGCGCGGGCGGCGGGGACGCTATGTTTCCGTTGGCCACCTTCGACCGGGACTTTCTCGCCGAAGTGGAAGTGGAGGCGGGTGCCGAGGCGGCGGAAGCGTCGCTGGAGGAAGGCGACGTCGGGGGCGCCGCCGGCCGGGGAGCGCCTCGTCGCGCTGCAGGTCGCGCTGGAGCGGCGCTGCGACTTCCTGCGTCGCCGCCTGCGCATCCAGCAGGCGCGCTGCATGGGCAAGCACGTCAGCGAGGAAGCGGCCGGGCTGTTCGAGCGCGCGCAGAAGCTGCTGCGGGCGCCCGCCTCGGCCGAGCCCCTGTCGCGGCGCGCCGTGCGCCTGCTGCTGCAGCGGCTGGCCAGCGAGGCCGCGCCGGGCCGGCGCCGGAGCCCGAGGCGCCCCGCCTCGCGGCGCCGCCCGGCCTAGCGCCCGCCGCGGCCGCGCTGGCCTCGCAGCTGGCGCTGGTGGAGCGCCAGCTGGACTCGGACGCCACGCTGTCGTCCTCGGGCGCGGAGAGTGCAGACGAAGCCGTCATCTACAACAACCAGCTCCAGCAGCCCTTACCGATGTGAGTACAACTCACTTTGCTAAACTTTGGTCTTGTGTTCCTTTCTGTTAATTTTGTCGTTTGGTGATGATCTCTCCAGTTTTGAGACGAAATCATTGTTCTAGAGTAGGAACAGCTGGTTACTTTTATAAAATATTTTTCGTATTGTCATTATTCTAACATTAGCAGTTGAGTGTATTCATTTACAAACTTTGTCAAGTTGAAATTCCACGTTTCACTCGCCCGTAAGTTAAATTACTTGTTTCTTCTCAGTAATGGATATGTAATATCCTTAACCATAATACAAATAGCCTAATTAAAAGAACTCCATAATGTGTCTCCCGAAACAGAAAATAACTACCCTTGGTTTATCTAACACTGGGATAAATCGCAGCATGTAATAACATAACTAACAGGCGTAATGCATGTAAAACGATAACTTTATGGTTATAATTTTTAATAGCCTTTTTGAATAAGTAAAATATAGGGATCGTTTTTTTAAATTTAGTACCACAATTTTTATTGGATATTATAAAATATAAAGTGTACTCATATTTTATGAAAAGTAAATTGTTATATATTTTCGATAAATCTAATAAAACGAATTTCCACAAATGTAGTGAATAATAAGATCCGTGAGAGTATTTATTTTGCTGACGAAATAATAAGCAATATCCTATTGTGTTGTGCAATATGGTAAAAGTTAGATACATTTTTATGTAACAAGAAAAACATTTCAAAACCGATGGCCCATTTCAATAATATTATTAAATACCTTAATTACTATTGCTGTGGTCAATAACGGTAACTTATAGTTAAACTATCAGGTATTATTTGTATTACAAGTTACAAATAGAATCTGATTTAGGTGTTACTTGTAGATTAGTAAAAAACATCGAATGTAGACGTCTGAATTACATTATTTCCGATGTTCTGTTCCGGAATTTTATTAATTTTATAGTTCACGACTTGGGTTTGATTAATCTCTTATTGAGGAAAATATTTTCTCAGTGTTGTACTTTAACCATCTTCCGTGAATTGATGTTTCCTCTTAGTGAACAATTTTTTCTCTCTGATTTTATAATTTCGCTGCTCCATATACATATCTTGATACACTGAAGTGAACTGTTACAAATGATCATTCCACTACTCAATAAATAGCATTCTGGTATATGTGACTGCAATCTTTATCATCATCGTCAACCTGTGTCTGTCAATCGTAGGCCTCCCGCATGAGTCTCCATCCTCTTCAATCCTCCGCCTTCCGAATCCAGGCCACTGCCGCTATTTTACTGATTTCGTCCAGTCCATCTTGCAGGGGGTCGGCTAACGCTTGGTTTGCCAGTTCTTGGACGCTTTAACACTTTTAACCGCCGTCTCTTCGACAGATATTTCTTGCCCATTGCCACTTAAGTGCGCCTATTCATTAGGTAGCCTCCACTACTTGAGTTCTTCTCGGATACCCTCGTTTCGATCTCTTATCTTTTAGAGACACTCCGAGCTTGGATCTCTCCATGGCACGCTGGGTGACCTTTATTTTATGGGTAAGGCTTGCTGTTAGATTACACGCCTCTCCGCCATAATTTAATACATGAATAATGCATTCGTTAAACGCCTTAGTTTTAAGACATTGCGGAATTTTATCTTTAAAAATGTACTCAAGTTGCTGCCCATCCCGGTTGTATAGGCCTGTCGATTTCTATTGAGAAGTTATTTCGTCCTAGTTTAACTTGTTCCAGATATATTCATATACAACCCCTATTTACAGGGGTTGTATATGAATATATGTTCCTGTATGTTCCTCCAATGGAAATCGGGTCAAAAATTTATCATGTTACATTTATCAAATATTGTTATTTATCATGGCTTTAGTTTTATCCATGTTCATTTTCAGGCCAATTTTGTGCGACGCTACGTTGAAGTTGTAGAGCAAGGGTGGCAAACTGGCGGGCCGCATGCGACCCGAGGGCTGTCAGTGTGCGGCCCGAGGCCCGTGTGCCGCCAACAATTACTTCTGCCAGCCGACTATCTACCCGAATATATTTTTAATTATTGTTTCTAAAGTAGACAAAAACAATGTTTTTGATATATTTGATATATATTTATATATATATATATATATATATATATATATATATATATTTAGTTATATATAAAATAATGCTTTAGTTCGCTTCAGTAATACGTTAAGCTTGATAAGCTTAATTAATACACTTTTGCATTCAATCGATACTTGTTATAACATACTATCTGTTTTTTCTAACATAGGAGGGCACAGTAGCGCCGTACGCGTATGTACATTGATAAAAAAATATCACAGGTAAGGCTCGAGTTTACCAGAATGGGAACGGACTTATTAACTTCCTAGTAAAAAAGTGTATACGCGATACACCTAATGTAGTTTTCACTTATTGAACAGATGAATATTTCTTACCTTGTTTTAACATGGAACACCCCGAGTACTGTTTATTCACTTGCTGGGATACCGCTTTATAGGTTTCAGCGGCATTTAGTTCCGCGAGTTCCTTATTTAATTATTACAAAACAATTAAGCATAATCACTTATCCGGCTCTCCGTTGATAAGAAGAAAGAGATGGAAGCAGTCGGCGTGGCTCCCCTCCCGCAGCCACACGTGAGCCCCGCGTCCTTCCGCCTTCCCTTCATTTGCCGTGGCGACTTTCGCGCGGTTTTTTCCAGCAGCTGTTTTGTTTCGGCTTGGCGCCTATTTTCTTAGGACGGCCGACAAGACGCAACCCATGATAAATTATTTGTGTACGTAAGTCCCCTCGGAGATCTTTGACATATAAAACGCGTAGTATCGAGCCATTTACAACGGAAGCTGATTTATTAACCATAATAATATTTACATTCTATTAATAATCCTGTTTATATTTATTTAAACCGGAAGCTGCAAATCTTTAAGGATCTTGTTTTCTCTATAATCATTCGTATTAATTTAATATGTGTATAAAAAATTAAGTAATTTACAAATATAACCAATCATTGCGTGTGAATATATATATATTATAATATACATTATGATGATATTTAATGGCGATATGGTTATTTCCGTCCACTGTCTCTTTTACTTATCTCGAATTTTACTTATATGCTAACAAAAGCTGAAATTTCTTCATGTTACGATATCAATTTAATCAATCCACACAAATGTCATCCCTATGGCTTCGACTACCTCAGTTCGGCGTATCATCTAATTATATATATTCTGATTTCACGATTTCCTCTCTTCTTAACTTTGTTACAATTTGTAATCATGATATAAATAAAAAAGTAAAAAAAGTTTAAAAGTTAAAAAAATAATTAAAAGGATTCGATGAGTAACATTAATTATAATTAATTATATTAAGTTCTTGTTATAGTATCTTACACATTATTGTAATAAGTTAAGAGACAATTAAGTCTGGTAATTTCAGTTAGAGTTATTATTATTTGTAAACTTGTAAGAAAAAAAAAGAAATGTATTTCATCTGCATTTCAAATAAGTTAATAACCTAATATATAATTTCGTTTATACAAACCGTGTATCCGTTTTCATTAATAACAATATACATATAATAATTTTCAATGGTTAGCACGCTCTTAAACACAGATCCAATAAACATATAATAGTTGAAGGATGATGTAGTATGAAAACCTTTTTTTATATCATATCCGCTCCATATTTGGGGCATATACACACCACAATTTGTCGTAGATAATATTTGGGCGTTCAATTTCAGGGTATTATCATTTAAGGAGATCAGATGATAAGCCCGATTTAGGAAAACCAAGCTTGGTCGGGATTTGAACCGACGGCGTCTGATTGAGAAACAAACGCTTTAACCAATGGACTATGCCGCCCGCCGAAAACCATAACATAAATTTATCCAAATTAATAATAATATATATTATAGAACGATAAGAACAATAGTATAATGAAACAATTCCTTGTACGTTTTTTTATACTGGCATTATTTCAACCATTCATTAGTTTAAATTTCAAGTCAGTCACGGCAACATTTATTTTGTATACTATACATAAATATCGTGCCATTCCACTGTGAGCGTGTTGAATTAGTGTAGCGAGTCTTTTTATTCATTGAAAGATTTGAATACTTGTATCTTTTATTCATCCTAGTTGTGGGTAGTCACAACCAAGTCTGCAGGTGAATCATGACGCAACGTTGTGCAATGCAGTACCACAGTTTAAAATTTCCAATTAACCAAGACTTCACCACTATTAGATACTTATGTGAGTTGCTTTACGTTTTGGTAGAATAAAATACAAAATTAGAACATACTTACTTTACATAAGTGTTATTTATTTATTTATATACAGAATCGAAATTCCAATTTTTTACAAATATTTAGAAACATAGAGTATACATAAATATACAATAAATAGAGAAAATAATAAAAAATAAAAATAACACAAAAAAAAATAGAAGATGACACGTGTCAAAGATCACAGAGATCAAGAGAACAATACCATCGACAAAAGATGAAAAGGATGTAAGAAAAGGATCGAGGTGTGCTGGTAGGCCATTTAGGAGCGACATTGCCGTTGTTTTTCATTGACATTGTTGTTTTTCAAAACATTTTTTATTGTATCTATATCAATAACACAAAGAAACTCGATGTATTTGAAACAGTACGTATTTGTTTTATAATCGCTGATTTATATCCAGGCGGGATCAATTTGGAATGTTTGGAAGACTAGTCTCCGTGGTGGAAGTGATAAAATAGACTCAGTGAACTGACTGATAGAATTGGAGATCAGATGTTATTGAGCTATTGTTTATCACACGTTATTTTAATTTAATAGTTTTTATCCAATATATAAATATGGTATTAAAAAACCGAGCATATTTTGACTCTATAATTAATGCTCGTCGGTGAAAACCCTTCCTGCTATAAACAAGATATCAAGTTTTCGAAAAAAAAAAACTAGTCCGTGGACTTATCGATTTGTAGTATTCAACATTCTCTGAGATTGGCTCTCCTAGAATTTTAATGGAGGTCACGTTAGGAAGTTTGAAATTAAATGTTGCATAATCGAGTGTCCTATTGCAGTTTCGCTGAAGCCCTTATACCTTGTTTCTAGTCATAAGTTCAATACACAATACAGTACATATGTACTAATGATTCGACACTACTCTACGTGTGATCGACCTGAAACTTTTCTCGTATTTAACTTATTCTACATTAAAGAATACCTAATGCTTATAATTCACTGAGTGACTCCCATATTTCAATATAAGTTTTTTTGAATCAAAATTTTAAATCCAACACATTACTTTTCATACATTGCAAATCTATTATTCCAATATACAACAAAAACTGTGTTTCATTCAAAACAGGTCCGCTATTTGCTTTTGTGGAAGCCACTTTAAATCCGGCTCGGAATACAAAATACGTTTTGCCTCGTCTTTAGTGGAACATCAGTAGGAAACCCTTTTAGTATTACAGCACTCTTGTTTTGTAACAACCGTCTATTGTTAAATTTTACATTAAGTATTGCTTATCTCGTAAATTTGCATTGCGTAATATGTCTTCTATATCCGTTCCCTAGCTGGTGCATATGGTCGCCAAAAAAGTTTCGATAAAAACTGTCAGCTGTCATTATTTTTAATCCCAAGTTACCCTTAGACCAAAAAAGCTACTCCGATTACTTTTTAGTTTGTGATGGGCTTCTACTACGATGAGATCCCGGGGATTGAGGAAAAGACTGTATTATTTGTCCTATGGTCATTTTGTAATCACCTTTCTTTTAGAATTAGTTTTTTGAATAATGATTTTAGTAAAGTGGCACAAAAAACCTAAAATGGATCTCATGTTACTTTTTTCTTAGCACATTCAATTATCTACACTGATAATCCGTTCATTCAAAAATTATTTAAGCTGAATATATGTTTCTAATATGTACATGTTTTATTTTCGTAATCGGAGAAGTACCTATTACGTTTATTTTTTATGGTACACATTTGTTATGTGTGTAATATATGATTTTTATTTTGAATTTTCACATTGACTAACAAGTTATACGTAATCAATTACATACATTATATATACTAGTAGACACCTCAGTGCTTTATAAAAATTTTTAACATGGCTTATTTCCCACCTTGATTGATATTACACAGACAACACATATGCTATGCAGTAAGTACTTAAAGTGTCATACTTACGTACTTATACGCTTTAAAATATAATACCTTCTCCTTTCATATCAGTTTTCTGGATTGAAGATGTAGTCGCCATAAATTTCCTCATATAGTTCTGTCAGCTGCTATGATCCTTGCCTCATAATAAGTAATTTCTTCATCGTTCTAGTAGCATTTACTATGCATAGTAAATGCTACTAGACTAGTATCCAACAGTTTTTCGGGATGAGAGCCCGGGTATAATCTTTAAAGCAGTTATCGACAGTATTTAAAGCTTAAAATATAGTTATTTCGTTATCGATTTTATAATGATTGATTGATTATTGAGTTTTATAATAGTAACATCAAACTGAGCTGAGATGGTTTTTATATAAATAGTATACATAATTGCGATTATAGTAATACTAATATACACATCTACAGGTTACTGGTTGTTAAGTAGCATCGGTCCGTATGAGCATGATCCAGCGATGACGATATCGCCTCGTTTTTCATTTGCATAATATATACTATTTCGTTGGGTTCAACGTTTGCTCAGTCTCAGTTGTTTCACCACATCCCACCGACTTGAGCTTACGAGTATGTGTCGCAGACTGACAGTTGCCAACCGATTATTCTAATATTTATTATAGTTTATTATTTCCTTCTCTTTTGATGTTATTTTTGTTATCGAGCTGATGCGACATATTCATAGGTAGTGAGATCATTACTAAGCTCGCGACATGTTGCTCATAAAATGACACATTTTTTTTATTGTCACTCGATTCAGTTTTCATTGTTGACATTATTATAAGACTGACATCTGATTTTTACTAATGGTTAAAAAACTGAAGAAAAAATATTGATGTGGCGTAATTAAATATTTTAAAATATAGTAGGGGCTTCGACCTTGAACGGTTCATGGCCTAACGCATTCTAATATTTCCAGTACAATAATATAAATAACTATACTTGCTAACTAATAAGATACATGATTTTCTCTAGAAAATTAAATATGTAATTGCAGAAAACGGAAATTGACGTTGAGGTGTAGATTGGCGAAAAATGGAAATTATTAAATCAATAATCGAGAGGCATATGTATCATTTTATCAACTTTACAAGACGCAAAAAAACGTTTGAACTCAAAACCAGCATGGCTTATCAATTCGACGCATGATTTTAGATTACTAAATTAACATTACGCAGTAAACTTACTTTCACAAAATATACTAACAGATTTTGCGTATTTCGCGTCTACTTCAATATTTTATTTATGTATTAAAACCTAAATATATCATATTATGCAGTGAAGTTAGTTTGCCAAAATAGTAAGTAATAGCTAATAGAGTTTGCTTATATTGCGTATCACAACGTTTTGTTGTGATGCATGCTCTGCGTTGGCAACTGATGGGTCGCGCCCGAACAGCCATCGGTCGCTGTTCTTTGTTGCCGTCGCCAGTGCCGCCGGTAAGTTTAAGCGCGCGCAAATACTGGCACCAGTACTGGCACCAGTACTTGCACTATTACGTAGTAGGTAGGTGCAGCTCCAGCTACTACTATACCAGCACAGTACCACCTCACATGGGAGTGGGGTTAGGAGGCCCGGCCGCACATGCGCGCCAGCCCGCGAATCAATGAGACTCCTATTACGCACTTTGTTCTTTATCTATGAAATCAACCATACCAAAATATTGCTTTGTATGCAATGAATTTATACGACATTTATATACGTAGTTAGGTATAACGTATTAGGGACTGTCGAACAATTTGATCTTCATATCTCTAAATATCAATGTGTAAAACGAGTAAAAAAATAGTTAATTTATTTCAGTTCACATTGTTGTGAATTGATATAATGTTCATCTAACATAATTTAAATAAATCTAAAAATAATATTTTATGCAACATGAAGTTGTCACTTTAATCGGTTTCAAACAACATCAAAACACAAACCTTTAAATATCTCGGAAGAAATGAAACATGGTTTACACCACTTTTATAATCATGGGCAGATATATACGTGTTTATATATACCTCAATTTTAAAAAATATATCATTTTACATAATTTTTTGATAAAGCTCCTTCAAACATTATTTTATAATAATTTTGCAGAAAGAACTAGCCTTTTTGAAAAATTAATTAATAAGTCGATTTTAATAATTTTAAGTTAATAATTATTATCATCTTTTTATTTATTTCTTTGTATGCCCATTGGGCTTTTAAATAAAAAAACGAAAACAACATTACCAATAAAAATATTTTTAATATTCCCAGTCTGGCATGACTTCTATCCACAAAAAAATATAAAAACCCAGATAATTCATTTCAATTTAAAAGAATAGTCAAGATCATTGTTTTTTATGTTTTTTGTTTATAAAAATAAAGTTTAAAAATCTTATGGTAGTCCATGTCGAGGACCTTGAGGTGTCCTAGAACAAGGAATTGACAGTTACAACTGACAGAACTGAGTGGCAGCAATGTGTGGTGACCATATATTCCAGTTATGGATAAAGGAAGATTAGTAGTTCATAGTCCTACTGTTCCTTTTGTTTAAAATTTTTGAAAAGAACACCCATTTTCTCCTAAAATATGATATTTAGTACATATTTTTAAAATATTATTCTATAACATATTTTTAATTGAATAAATTATATATTTTTTCACCTTAACACTATACAGTCCGATTACACAACATGTGTGTAATCGCCAGGCCGAACGTTAAGGGCTGATCACACATGTGTGTGATCGTTCCGCCAACGCTTAGTGGCCGACTACATACAGCTCGTGTTATGTTTTTTCAAACGTTAGTGGCCGATCACACAACTTATGTGTCGTTTTTACTTTCCACCATTATTCAGAGATCTCAAACCTTTTCAGTGAGGGTCATATTTAATTTTATTTGAACACATGAGGTTAAAAATTTAAACAAGCATTTTTTTCTAAAAAAAAATATTCTTGTTAAATAATGTGAGATTAGACTTTATCTCCCTTGTTATAATTATTATTTTTAAATTGGGAAAACGTTTATCGTTTTTCTCGATCAATATTTCGATTGTATGCATTTAAATTTTATGTTTGTTAGAAAATAAGTATTTCTCAAAATATAAACATTTTATTTTATATTCCAATGCAATATATTTTTGGTTAGAATTAGTTGATGATATAGGCTGATGCTTTGTCCGATATTCCCGATGACGCCGAGGAGATCGAAGACAGCGACGATGGTGGGGGGTGGATAAACAAATAAATATATGCGATTTTTTGTAAGCAATTCTTTAAAAAAACAGTTGGCCTCCAGGCATTGTTTAATCGCATAACTGCGCCGACTGTATAGTGTTAAGATTTTTCGTATTTTAAGCTTTTGAGCAATGGTCAATTTGAACTAAAAATGTTTTTTTTAAGTTAAGTTTTTTTTAGTAGTTTCACTACTGCCCAAGTAAGCTTTTCTTTCCTAAAAATCATCTTATAAGCTGCATGCATGCTTCTTCAATTAATGTGATGTATGTACTTTGAAACTAGCCAGACTTGTCGTTTTTTTTGCAGCAAAAGAAAAATATATTTATTTTTATGGTATATAAAGTAGAGTACTGATTAGGGTGGGTCCATAGGATGAATCTCGCAGGCATTGTTTTTCCTGTGATAATAATACAAAATATAGGTTTTATGTAATTGAATGTCATGATTGAATTTACTGATCTTGGAGTTTCAAGTAATAATCATATTATTTATCTCAAATCAATTATCAAAAAAGATTTTAAAAAATAAGAGAGAGCTTGAAAAATGAATCTATTGTTATTGGTAGTGATATTGTTTTATTTTATATAAAAAAAATTATGCAATTAACAGATTTCACTAAAAGTTAAATTAAATATAAGAATTTTGAAAATCCATCTTTATTAAACTTCAATACTTTTTGCTTTAACTTATTTATCATCGATTTGCTTTTATAAAAAATGTGTAATGTAAAGGAATTTCACAATAAGAAGCAAAATTGTATTTAATGTTTTACTATTTATTACTAAAATATTATCCCTGGGTAGTTTGTTCAACAATGTACATAAAATAGGCTTTTTTTAATTTGCTCACCTTATTATATTTAATCAAGAACTATAATCAATTATATTTAACTTAATATTTTTGGATGAATAATTGTGATATACAAGGGTAAATTATTTTTTAAAAAGCTTACTGATATCTGAGAGGACATACAATCATCACTGGGCTCGAATTCGTCATCTTAATGTCTTTCACTACCACAAGAATCATTTAAAAATCATCAGTACACAATTCTTCATCCTAGTACTCCAATTCCCTTTGTTTTAAAATAAACCTCATTTTTTAAATTGAAATGTATTATATCTCAAAGATTTTGCAATTATTCCACTTTTTTTTATAATTGGAGAATTACATGTTTCCACTAAATCAGGTAGCCATTGTCGAGACTCCAGGATTATATTTTTATTTGATCTTATGGAATTTTACCAAGGAATTATCAATGAAAAAAACATTATATTTACCTCATGTCTTTGACTAAAAAATGTTATGTCAAATTTGATTATGAAAAATATTTGAATTTCCTTTATACAATAATAAGATTTGAAATATATATCATATTCTTAAAATTTAAATGACCAATTCACTGTGTATGATGTATGGAGTTGTAGCCTCATTTTAAAGATTTACTATAATGTTCCAAAATAACTTACTAAATAACTGATTATATAATATATTGAATTTCAGTCGAAAACTATAAGTTATATATGATATATTTGTTTATTAGAATATATATTACAGTGTTTATAATTTGCCCTAAATTTTATTAAAAAAAATCTACCAAAAAGGCTTCAAAAGATTAAATTATTTATTCTTCAATTACAGGAGGAAGCGTGCCTTGTGGAAGTGGACGTAGGAGCGTGCATCCATTGCATCGCGCTGGACCTGGCTGCAGGCTCAGGTGCAGGAGCTGGAGTACCGCATCAGGCAGCACGCCGACCTGCAGCGACAGGTGCGAGCCAGCAAGGGCAGCGGCCCCCTGCTGATGGACGCCCCCGGCACCTTGCAGCCCAGCGGCTACAGTGGGCCTCTGCCGGGCGACGTCTGCGCAAGAGTCCGACCCCTCAACCGGCAGACGTTCCGCAAGCGCAAGCTGCTGCAGATGCACAACCTGCACACGGCAGCGCACAAGGCCGCCAAACCCTCCGACATCAGGTCTGCATATACATTACTGATAAACAAGAAACATGAATTTTACTGGTGGTAATTTGTCGTTAAAGTTTTTGCCAAACCAAAGGTGGAGGATTTGATCCTTGACGAAGATTAAAAAAAATAGTTTTTAATCAATTACTTAGCTCTATTAATACCGCCAGTTAGTGTGAAATTGATTCCTCACCTGTAAAATGCCAGTCATAATTATAATACTAGTCTTTGACGTTGAACAGATCAACACTACATGCAGTGATTATTTATATGTAGAATGGTAAGCATCATAGATTCCACAAATGGAAAGCTTCAGAATCACTCACAAATTAATTTTAATTTAAAAATATGTATTTAATTTATTTTAAAACTTAACCTAACCAATATATGTACTATCACTTAAAAATAAATGTGAAAAATAAGTAAATTTGTTAAGTTTCAATGTTATGATTATGTTTGACTTTATTAATATTTTCAAGCAAAATCCTTGGGAAAATTTACGAAAAGTGTTGCTTTTACTGAACTTTAAAAATAAAATGGTTTATATCAATATTTATTTATTTTTTTATATACAGAATCGAAATTCCATTTTTTTTACAAATATTTAGAAAGATTATTAACCATTTCTAATGTTTTCTATCACATTTTAAGTATTTAAATTATATATATTGTAATTACCTGCTCATAAAAATATATCAGGAAAGCGATTTTTTACTCTGAATATTTAAACTTATGTCACATATTTGACAAAACATTATTGTATCTTGAAAATAATTTAACCTACCGTAAAAGCGACTGATACATTTTTAACTAATGTTTACTTTGCTTTTAAAACGACAAACATTCGATCCTGTATCTTTTTCTCTCAATATTTTATTGTTATATATTCAAATGTAAAACTTTTTTTTTCAGGTGTATTTGTCAGTGGCCTCTAGGCGGCTGCTCCGTCTGCACCGGGCGAGCCTTGCCCATGCACCCCTTGCCGGCTTCCTCAACATTGTCACAAAAAGAGCGCCTCGCCCTTGTGGATCCTGCATTCCACCCAGTCCTATCGTCAATCAAGGGTGAGGCTATTTATTTGATTTAACACTTCAGATTGTAACTTATCAGGATCTTTTCCCAGAACTTTTCTTTGGCTTACGGGTGGAATTGCTGGCTCCCCTCCATTAAACCAGTATTATTAAATAAGTTATTTAAAATAAGCAAATAATTATTCATGAATACCTTCGTATGATTGACCCTTATACTCTGTATTTTATGGCTCAGATAGGCTGTGATTGAAAAAGTGAACACTCGGAACAATGATAAAAATATTGGAAACCATTACATGATTGCTTTAAAAATTTGTAAAAAAGATTAAGTTCGTCATATCCTCTGTATCACTGGATATAATCTGGTAGTGTTTTTGATTTCACACTTCATTATTCGGATTTCACGTACACTTACATATGTTTGTTTCTGTGTAATGTAGACTGGTACTGGTTTGCACATGAGCAACAGATATATATATTAAAATATATCCTTAGATAGAGCCAGCGGAAAGAATGTTAATTTTTTTTATATTCTTTTAGTTTCTTTATGAAATGAATAGGATTTTCTTATTCATACTGTATTTTCATTTAACCTTTCGTACGCGGCATCTTTTTGGTGGATTTGTTAGTCAATTTTTGGTCAATTTATATGGACTGTAATATTTTATAGTATTTACATCAGATATTACTTATAGTTTTTAACTGCAATTCAATATATTTTATATTCAGTTTAAATATAGTAAATAATTTTGAGCATTACAACAGTAGAATATAGCTATAATAGGAGGCTACATATTCCATGTAAAGTTCATGACTGCTATAGACATCATCGATACATCCAATGTATTTGGGTTGTTGGGAGGTTGTGTTGTCAGCCATGTCCCTACATAATCCACCGTTCATCCTAGCTCCCACTATGTAGTTACAACCCACTTCAGGTCCTCCTGCATAGAATTTATGTAAAAAAAATAATCCTTTTTCTAAGCAGATTAAAGAAAACATGTTTGGTATTAATTTTCCAGAGGTGTCACCGAGTGTGCACTATTCTGCAATGATGAAGGACCCGCAGTGGCAGCAGAAGAGCTCCCGCGGCTCCTCGCTCAAGTCCCTGAAGGCCGCGGCCAGCTGCCCCAGCAAGCTGCTGCCCGCGCCCAAGGTGCTGCCGCAGCCTAGGCCACACGCCAGCAGGAAGAGGAACAACAGTGAGTTTATTACATAAACTGGAACTTATTGAAGACTGTTGACTGAGACAGTAGGAGCCTTGCTTGTCCAAGCTATGATGTTCGGCCATGAAATGTGTGCCAATAGTAATCTGACAACATTGAACTATAATAGATTCACATACTTTATTATACTGTCACTCAATTAATTTTATTTTCGGTTATAAAATTTGTTTCATCAAATTTTACAATAACCTGTAAGAACGACTATACTATACAGTAACATATATATTTTGTTGAAAAAGCACTGGGTATTTATAAAAATATATGTAGACGTATCAGACTAATGTTGAAGTCATGAATCTTTCCAATTAATATGCATAAAATGGTTTTTGCCCTTGATTGAATGATAGAATGTGACTAACCGATCTGCATACTGAACTTTTGATCAAGTCAAAGGGTTCGTTGTACTCTCGATTAACCCTTTAACTACGAGATGACGATATATCGGCATAACACTTTATGTCTCAACTACGAGATGATGATTTGTAGGCCGGGCCATAATATATAGATATTTACTATTGTTTGTTAATTGTATAAAATAACTATAATTGTTTTATGTATATTTGCAAGAATTTTTTAAGTCTAATAAAAAAGCTATTTTATACCAAAATAAACTGAATTTTTATTTATTTTTCTGTCAAATTATAAATATATATAAAAATTACAATAAACTAGTCTTTTCCTCCAATAGTAATGAAAAAAAAAAACTCAAAACTGATATGGGTGTGTACAATATGTATAAATGCATAAAATAATAAATTATCATTAAAAAATATATAATCAAAACTTTATTTTTTCATGGATTATTGTCATTTTTCGCACAAACATTTATTAAAACAATAGTCGTAGTTAAAGGGTTAAAAGACAAATTTTCAATGAGAAATGTGTGCCGCGTTGACGATTATTGTTTGAAGTAAAGCCTGCACAGATCTCTTTCTACAAATGGTTGGCATCTGTTTAAGCGTGTGTGTTGTGCTCAGGACTGAGGCGCGGGCGGCCGTCCGTGTCGGGGGCGGAGCTGGCGCGGCGCCGAGGCTCCCAGGCCGACCCGGAGCGCCCGGAGCTGCCGCCCGACCCCTCGCTGCCCAGCGGCGGCAGCAGCCCGGCCCCCTCTCCCTCCGGCGCTGAGCTGCACAGGTTACAAATTCTTACAATCACTCAACATCTCTTACTGCCAAGTCATCATCAGTCCTAAGTTTATTTTTATTTTTTATGTAAACACATACAGAAGAACACCGACAGATGGTGATAGTGATTTTGGTGTCTATAGAATTCTATGATAATAACGTCATAGACTACAGTCTGAAATTCGCGCATCATCCTTATTATTGCAAGCATTCACTATGAATGGGTGGTCTTCACGGGTTGACTTTGGTTTACCACCAATTTTGATTAATAGGCAATGACTGGGATTTTACGTATAAGGGATTATGCAGATAGACAAACTTGTCCGGGCACAAAAGCAGGTTCGCGAACATTCCGTCACTATGGATTCAGCCGCGTTCAGGTTAATATGGGCGCTAAATTTGTTAGCTATAGCGGCTAATTTCAATATAAAAAAATCTATTTTCCAAGATACTTGCAAAAATTGTTACATTTTTCTTCTACCATAATCAATCAAAGCAATATTTAGGAATACTCATATTTTTCCTGTTTTTAAATGACGTTTTTATATGGTGCAGAAAATACATATAATCGGAGCTCAAGGTTTTTAGCACAGTAAGGGGATGGTTAATGTTATAGATGTTAATCATTGGCTTAGATTATTTTCATTGCTGACATATTAGAGAGGATATTATACTCTAGTAATATTTTTAGTTTTCATGACATTAATATAATAAGCTTCATGATAATATGGTGGGTGGCATTCGCATTTCTTGCTTGTTTATATGAACGGTGACGAGATTGAATGAAATATATATATCTATTGCGATCGGACTTCTTACTATTTACATACTTGTTGAAACATGGCTCTGAGCTGCCACTGAACCTGTATTGAATTTTGTTATTATTTGTATTTTAGGTATCGGGCCAGGGAGAAAGATAGAATAAGACTCAACTCCTCATATGACATAGACAACATTGTGATCCCGCACAGCATCGCTGCCAACACTAAACTAGAGATACTACAGTACAAAGAAATATTAACACCAAAGTAAGTCAGTCATGTGATATAGTGCACAAGATCGCTACCAAAACAAAATACAATTCCAGTTTTATAAGAACTGTTGCTAATTAACTTTTAAACTTTTCAGATGGAGAATGGTAGAAGATCCTGCCCCGAACAACAACGGTTTAATCAGAAAACAATCTGTAGCATCTGGAGATGAAAAAGAAAGTGACGTGAGTAATTATTCCGAATTTGAAATTTACTCATTTTTATCTGCTATTCAATAATTTTATAAATAGTCAAGTGTAAAGTCTTTTAACACTACCCAGTCCGATTACATAACATGTTTGTAATCGCCAGGCCGAACGTTAAAGGCCGATCACACAACATGTGTGTTATCGTTCCGCCAATGCTTGTGGCCGACTATACACAGCTTGTGATGTTTTTTCAAACGTTAGTGGCCGATCACATAACATATGTGTTGTTTTTACTTTCGACCATAATTCAAAGATCTCAAACCTCTTCAGTGAGGGTCATGTTTAATTTTATTTGAACACATGACGATAGATTTAGCAATTCTTTAAAAAACAGTCGGCCTCCAGCGTAAGTTTAATCGCGTAACGCCCGGACTGGAAAGTGTTAATGTATAAATGTTATTGTTTGCGTTATTTGCAGGTGGAAGACATATCGGATGCTAGTGTTCTTATGAGGCACGACCGGTGCGAGGCGCTGGAGCGAGGCAAGTACCTGAAGAAGAGGAAGGGCGCTCGGCGGCCGCAGCCTCGCTGGACGGCGCCGCCCACGCCCGGGGAAACCCCGCCGCATCCTATGGTATGTTGGCCCGGTGATAATCAGCTTTTGATCTATATTATTTATTATAATTATCTTATTTTTCATCTAGATCACGGGTCGTCAACCTGGTCCGTACCGCCCACTAGTGGGCGATACTGGCTTGCGTGGTGGGCGATTTTTTAATCTCCTACATTTCTTCTAGAAAATTTTCCACCCATATACTGAATTGAAATATAGCGAGGTTGGTGGGCGGTAGGGAAATTTTACCATGAAAAATAGGCAAAAGTGGGCGCTAGGCATAAAAAGGTTGACGACCCCAGATCTAGATTATCTATAGACATATATATAGTCTTTCAATAGGGATGCTTGGAATGGAGTAAAAATCTTTCACAATTCATTTATTTTCATTTAATACTCAAGTCCTTATTTTAAGACCCCTATATTAGAAGTTATTTATAAAAGGAATGTATTAAATTTATAGACTTTGAAACTGCTAAACTGGTCACTAGTTCATTGTTTACAGATAAAAAGATATAGTTGTTCTTAGCATTTTTTCTTTATTCCCATTCTTAAATATTTATGATTAATGTTCCTCTAAGCTGCACTCACGGGCCGCGCAGCACTTGGAATACCCACTTGTACTTGTCCTGGGCTAGCCAACACTATAATACTCGGATGTCGAAATTTCAGCAATAAATGTCAAGGGTAACTCCTTTAAAAATAAAATTAAAAAGAATTCAAATTTGAATGGTTTCAACAATCATCTGAAACTGAAATGCAGACAACATAAAAAACCACCATTTTTAAAAATCATAGATCATGAGATACTTTTGCTTGTTGGATTTATAGCAAATAATGTCATTTGTATGATATGCTGTCAATCAAATTCAAAAGGGAAGGAATGGAAGTCAACAAAATAATCAAAACATATTTTTTTTTTATCAATTTCCAATTATAATATTGTTTCATAAAAATTGAAATTATGGCATGCATTAGTTGGATTAACCTGCCCAGCATTTGAGTTTTCCGTGGACCAATCTTAGAGGAAGGAAAATTGCTAATTGTAATAAAAATCAAATTTGTACTGTATATTTGAAACGTTTCTAAGGTGGAGTTTTTAGTAAAAAGAAAAAGGAAAAAACGCTGTGCAATATATTAATAGATTGGTACTGTGGCTTTTGAGTTTAACCATGTGTGGCGAATTATTTTGTACCAATATACCGCCATTGTAGGGTCTTCTTCAGGGTTGACTACTTTGTATATTGAAATATTGTACAAAATAAGTCACCACTAAACCCAAAAACCATAATTCCAAATCTGGCTGTGAAAACCTAAGAAGTTATCAATAGATTGTTTATTAATAATAATTATTTAACCTCTCCTCCCCGGTAATGTCTATCGACTACACATTGCTTGTAATAACTTAAATATCTCTGTAAATATAATACACACAGGGTTCAGATTTTAGGTATTCCTCCTTAATACATTTACGTATTGAAAAAAAAAATATTTATAATAATAGGCACTCATCGGGAGCAGGAAATATTTTTCTAAAATCCGGAATAAATTCACCACTACAATCAAGACGCGTCAACTGTTATGAATCATTTGACCTGTCGGAAGCGTGTGCGAAAATAAAATTAAAAAATAACCAGATGCGGCGGCATCTATACTCCTCACTCTCGCTGACGTACTAATATGAGCGAGCGAGACGGGAAACCTCAGTTGGTCGGCTTGTTCGAAATGATATCTATGCGCGTGGGCACATCGATATATCGACAGGCTAAGTAATGTTAGTATCTCTCGGAAGTTCACGCGCGAAGGTTTGTCTGGCCGTTTGAGGTCTTCGTCTGATGTTTTTCATGTTTTTAGCTATTAAATGTCAATTATTACTGCTTATTGACATCAACTATTGTAAAATTAAGCAATATCTTTGAATATTTTCATTTTTTCGAATTTCTACTCATTTTATTCACTTTAAATCAGAATGTGTAACGAGTTGACACCATCGGAACGTGCGGAAGTTTTTAACATAGTAAAGCGAGGGTTAACAAGATTATATTGACATACATTCCTTTACATAAATAAAGTATCCCACCATGTATGAGTTTTATTTTCACATTTCTTACTGAAGAATAGTGTAATGAATTATTATTTTACAATCACTTACTAATTTTATGTTTTATTTAGATAGTCGACGAAACATCAATGAATAGTGAGAGCGGCTTGCTGAGCAACACCAGTGCCCCGGCCACTCCCGCTGCGGCTAACATCACCTCCCCACCCGCCTTCACTGCCACCGCCCCCTCCAGCACCGCCGCCTCGCCGCTGCGGGACAACTTCACGGGCATCACTAGCGACTCCAAGCTTGTCGGCTCCATCAGCAACAAGAGAAGAATCACTGAGGATGCAGAGGTTTGTCTTTTTCCCAGTGGTGATGAAATAACTAGTCATGAAAAGTAGATGATGGTTAAAATGATACATTTGACCTTAGAGCTATAAATTGTTTATAATGTATATAAATGTATCCTAAATTATTTAATCTCCCCACAAATTGAAGTTCACTGGAATCCACATTAACTGTTCTCCAATTATAAATTTTCCTGCTTGACTTTTTCGGCTACTGCACCAAAAAACACCCATAAGATACAATGTTAAATAACCCACCATCATTCCTCAATCTTTGTCATTTGAAAAACGTAAGATCAAGATTTCACTGTATGGGATCACATTTGAGAGGATATATAATAAAATTTAGAGATTTCTCTATGTTAAAAGGTATGAATATTATCTGTGGATCTACATTTTCCCATTACAAATTAACTCGGTGCAATTTGAGTGATTGAGGATAAAAGATAATGAAAAATAATAATCTTAAGTGAATGAAATAAAGAAAAAAACATATTTAAACTTTTGTGGGGATATGATTTATAGCGATTGACTTTATTATGATTAATATGTATTAAATAATTAATGCAAGATACAAAATTTGTTGATCGTTTTAACTCTGCCAGTTCTAAACTACTAACTAAATCAGGTTGTTTTTACACATTCTCACCGTATGTTACTTCCTTACAGCCGATGGTGACGCCGTTTTCACCACGGATATTCCCACTCAGCGATGATACCTACGCCAAGCTGCTAAAAGAAATGCCGGAGAACCACCCCATGTACCTGTCCTACTGCATGCCTGAAGGGCTGAGCTCCCCGGGCTGGCGCTGCGCTTCTCCGACAGCGAGGCCAGCAGCGGCGCTGGCCGGCTTCGCTGGCCAGCAGCGCGGGGGCGGCTACCAGCCTGCCGCCGCCTCCGCCGCTGCCTTCCTCGGACACGGATGAAGATTCAGGATCCGTGCCCGGCAGAAGAAGATCCCAACGATCCCGAGTGGGATGTGGCGGCCTGCTCCGATCGGGCGCTCAGATAAATCATCGCAACAACATTTGTGACTGTTGTTTCTGGTGTTATCGGTGCCGCAGAAAAGTGATCTCGCAGTAATATTAAACAGAAGATTTTCCAATTGTAACGGTATCGTGCCTGCCAGATGAAATATAATTATCTGATGAAGTATGATTGTTTCACACACCTGTCGAAAGTAATTCTAGCTCTTTTACATTATTCTTTATGTTATCTACTATTTCTGGGAAATTTTGGTAATATCAGATTTGTCGCCAAATACCTAAATTTTTTCATTGACAAAAAATAGTAAAATCTTGTTGCGTTAAACCACTATCTTGTTGGCCCAAGTTAAGTTCATATTTGAAAAGATGAAAATAAATTAATGTGACATTGAAACGCTGAAGTGATGGATTCAGAAGTGATTCATTTATCCCTCAATGTAAAATCATTGAATTTCTGTATTCCAGGTGTATTATATGTTAATTCCTATCACCTACGGTTACTATTATTACATTTGCGTTTTTTTTCTTCATATTATCTTAACTTATTACCATCCTACACACATACATTGTCAGCATTTATTCAAAGAAAATAAATCATTATCAATTCTTAAGGACCCAAATTTGAGCCTCTATTAATGTTATGAACACAAAGTATTTTATTATTAAAAAATATGTGTCTAAAAAGTTGTTACAATTCCATCTTGTGTTAATGTGTTACAAACATATTTTTGAGACTAGTTTATATAAAAAGAATTATACACTGGGTATATATATATATACTTATACAACTAAAAATATTTTTTGCTTTACATTATTTAATGTTTGGACAATACCAGGCAGAGAACAGCTGCTATAAATTATCAAGCAGAACAGCTTTAATGAAAAAATAGAATACGTCTAGAAATTTTATACTTTGAATAGTATTTATGTAAGTTACTCTGTGCTAAGATTATTGTTCTGCAGACGATTCACAGGAATTTGGTGAATACTTAAGCATGAAGAGATATTAAATGGATCATTGGAGATGTTTTGAGAAGAAATATTAATCAATCTATGACAGCAATTGGTTTCATTCTCATTGGATTTTGAGAATTTCTCATGTAAATTGATTCCTAAATGCTGTAATGAAGGTATTCCATTCCTTTTAGAATAAGTAATGCGTTATTCTAAGAGTGAAATATTTCTATCAATTTATTTGTTTAACTTGACATATTTTTATTTAAAAAGTTACAAATATTATTTTCCACGGAGCGGCAAGAAAAGCTGACCGTGTTAGTCATTGTTTTGATTTAAAATCGTCAGCTTTTTTTTGCCTCTTCCTTATATATAATTTCCGTTGTGCGCTGTAAGCTATGCTGATATTGATGTTAGTATTTGTTTAAAAAAAATTCAATATTATTTCCAATCCAAAAAGGTCTTAAAATATGATTTCTTTACTATCTAATTTTTAAATTGACATACATAATGAGATTTTCTTATGAATGATATATTGATGTAAGACTCGAGTTGATTTAATTGAAATGTCAAATAAGCTAACTTTATTCGGTAGAACTTTCTAAACTGTTCTGAATTAATTCATTCAATATGGGGTAGTTAATTTTTTACACACACACACATTGTGTAAATTAAATAAAATCTATTTCATTGTTTAAATGAGTTTTATAAGTTTGCTCAGAAGTCAATTATAAAGATCTTCTGGATATGATAATATAAGAATATAATTTCTGTAATAATCTCAATATGTGACTTATTTTAAAAGCCTTATTTTGCCCACCAATTAATGAAATACCACCAAATATAACAAACTATGTTGATTCCTGATACTCATCTATCCACCAATTTTTGATTTGAGTAAACAATTTTACTGAAATAATGCATATTATGAAATATTAGTAATGTGGTTTTATGCTCCTCTTAATAATAATTGACTGATGAAGTTGTCAACATTGTGCAAAAATTGTGAATTATGGGTTTAGCTGTTTGTGGCAAATATGGTTTATATTGGTTTTTGTAAAATGCATTTTATTGTTTATGTAGTTTACTAAAATATATAAGTCACTATGCTGAATTATTGTTATAATTTTGGTATAGTTTTCTCACTAAAATTTATTTGAGGCTCATCTAGATTCATACAAAATTATTGTTTACTTACTGTTATAATTATTATCTGCTTTTTATTTTCATCTACTTAACCTGAATAGTAAAACAATATTTATTTTATCATTATTTTTCGCAGATAATATATTAATCCATTTAAATAAATTGAATTCTGCTTACTTCTTACTGAATTTTTAAAATGTTTTAAAATTCCTTAGTAAATGTTTTATTTGATGACTTGAAGATTATATATAACATTGGGTGATTATCATTTAAAATATATATTATTTTCAAAAGTAATAAATGACTGAAATCCCTTTGGTTTGCTAGATTTTAGATTTTATAAAATCATTTAGGTAATTTGTTGTTTCCTGCTATTCAGTATTTTTTTTATGTAATTGAGTTTTTTTATTTTTTTGTACCCATCCAACCATTGTAGATTTGTAAATATTTTGAATTGGTTCATATAATTTAAATTTTAAGAATATTGTCTTTTATCTAGATTTATGTTGGAATTAATGTTGGAAATGGCTAGTAAGAAGGAGAACCTTTGTTAAGCCAAAGTTTAATTTGTTCATTGATGCTGAACATCTCTAATGTATATATGTAATATTATATGATACAAGTTTGCAACTCAAATTCAATTAATTAATTAATGGTGTTAACTGTCACACAATGCATTGAACTTTTATAATTGCAAAAGTGGAAAAGTAATTGTTCATTCTTATTCAAAGTAGTGAAAGTCCAAATGTAAGTGACATTTCATTATTTTCAATTAACGTTTCAGTTTTATGAAATCACTGATAGTTTCTGTAACAAGCATTATAAAATGCAAGGAATTCTATAAAGGAGCACTTGACAAGCAGATTGGATGTAATTATAACTGAAGAGAGTTGATGCGAGCTAAATACAAATACAATAAATAAGACGGTTTAAAAATATATTTTTTTCTTAAAAAAAAACCACACATCCTTGCATGTATAAAATTAATTTTAAGTATGAAAGTATAAGTAGTAGGCGAGCAAATTTCAAACAATGTACTGATGGTTTAAAGAGCTCGGCTGTCATTCAAGAGATTGCAGGGTTAATTCCATGATAAGGTTAAAAAAAATATAGTGCATTCACAAATATCTTAAAAAAGAGTTCCGTTTTGGCGAGACCGATCACTCCTTGGGATAAATGCCTTTAAATAATAATTTATATTTATGAGTCATCTCGTTAATACCACACATTCACAGTGAGTTTCTTTAAAGAGTAGCAATATGTGATTGCCATAATCAAGACTACATGTACTGCCTATTCATCAGTTAACCTAAAAAGTTTTTCATTTACTTTTAACCACTTTATACTTGTGTTTTTTCGCAAAAATGGAAAAAGCGAATCAATTTTTTTTATTGAATTTTAATAATCTACTTTTAATTGGAAAAAAACATGTTTTTTCTTTTAAATTATTTATTTTAAAAGATAGTAAAAATAACTTGATCTTAAATTAAAATTATACCTTTCAACACTGCTGAATAACCTTTGGGCCTTGAAAATTTCTGTGAAAAAAAATATTCGTTTTCGGAATCCATGATAGTATATTTAGGGTTGTAGGGATTACAATAACACAATAAAAACACTCAATAAAAACGAACAAATTCACAGCGCATCAATTATAAAATAATTCAATATCCAGAAATCCAAAAATGTGAATCTGAAGTTCACATGATCTAATTTATAGCAATGAGATACATCGATGTACACGTCTAGATAATCGTTAACGAACTGACACGTATTGAAAATATTTACTATGTTTCAATATTTCTCAAACTGCGGTGTGGAGCAGACCCTGTCACACCTTCTGGAGTGTTGCGCTGTGTCCGAGTAGCTGCACCCAGGAAGACCTGATGATGGCCGGGAGTAACACCATCGACGTCGCCCACTTCTGGGCAGACAGAATCTGACCCTGTTGTTTCCGACACAATTTATATATAATATTACTCAAAATTAAAAAAGGATAGAAATGAAAGTGGACTTTCATTATTGATTTATGATAGATGGGATCTGTGACAATGGAAGAGGTAAACGCAATGGTGGGTTTCTCAAATGTGTCAAATTCATAATAATGGAATTAAAAAAACAAATATTCATTTAGAAGGGAAGGAATTTGATTATTTCCGATCCAACCTATTGTTCCAATATTGGACATATGTGCATATCCTGTGAAAATGATTAACAACACAAATGATCTGTAAAACTTTTATTGTCCTTATGCGGCATCAGTATGGGGTCGATCAGCCCATTGTATTCAAGTGGATGCTGCCTTGAATGATGCATGCAGAGTCGTCAGGCTGCCTCAAACCAACACCCATTTCTAAACTATACCCCTTGGCTGGTATCGTACCAACTAACATAAGACGCGAAGTCATATGCGCCCAAGAAATGCGTAAGGCAATCAACCGTCCCACTGCTTGTATAATCAGATACCCCCAAGGCCCAGACTGAAGTCGTGAAGCAGCTTTCTGAGATCCACACAACCTCTCACATCCGGCCCTGAAAATGAGAGACTCAAGGACAAAGAACAATCTCGAGCGGTGGGGAATGCTTCGGCAGGGAGAGTCACTATTGTGCGACTGTGCTGACCTGCAGACCGCCTCACACCTAAGATCCTGCTCCATGTGCCCAACAAGCTGCACATCTCAGGAACTAATGCTGGCCAACACAGGTTATCGATGTTGCCAGATATTGGGCAAAAAAATTTGACGTCGCTCACACGAAGAAGAAGATGACTATTAAATGCATGTATACAAATACTTTTTAGTCAAGCCCCAGTAAGTCATAATAAGACGACTTTTTTCTTGTAAGTCGGTCATAATAAGACCGAGTTGTTTGGCTATTTTTTTCTTCCCAAAATGATTCACTACCACTGTTTCTAAATAATATAAATATTCATAATTCTATTAATTTTGTATTTTATTTTATTATTTCCACAGAAATATATGATTGATAAATTTTTAGAAATTGTAATTAGATTAACTTTATAAGTAAAATAGACGAATTTCATATTATAGCCCCAAGGCATGTGGTGTATCACTAGTCATAAAAATAGATAAATACAGCTGGAAGCCGACCCATATACAAAATATTACGCATATACAAAAAAAAAATGTATATGCGTAAACTTCGAACACATGCGAGAGCGGCAAAAACGGAAAGTGAACGCTCGTACCGGTGCAAGCTAGAGCATGATGTAGTTAAAGGCAGTTCAAAGGGAAAATATTTATTTTGTTTGAAGCCTGGTCCCTCGCTGTCCTGAACTACACAGAATGTACTCGGCGGAGCGTCACCAGGCATGCGGAGGACCATGGCTGCTAACAGAGTTGTAGGGGAGCAGACATGGAAGTGATGCTGATGATTTCAACCTTCATTGAAAGAAACAATTGGTGGAAAATAATTATAATCATGGGCCCAATAAAGTGTGTCCACACTCACATACCCCATGTCCTATCACACTGTGTTGAAAAAGTAAATAATAGACCATTGCATATCAAATTTGATGGAAAATATCCATTACCATTAGGTGCTACTATAGATTGTTCAACGTAGGAAGATCACTGCGACACATTTATTGCCCTGTGTAAAAGGGACGGGGCAATAATATTTATTTCGATGAAGTCGATTTTTTTTTTAATTCAAAGTAAAATATTTTTTATTCAAATTTATTTGGAAAAAAATGTAGACTATCAATTCCTATTCAACAGCTAGTCTGTTGTCTGGATGTGCAGAATTGGATCCAATAATTCTATCAAGTTTAGTGCACAGTAAATATTACCTCTAGCTCACAGGAAATATATTCATGTTAGTAATATGTGTAAATATGATGTAATTGATAAAGAAATTAAAAGTGACATGTAATAGTTAATGGTGTCAATATAGATTTGAAATAGCTCTGTAAAAGTCTTATGTCATCAGCCGTTGAGTGCGGACGTGTATCGCAAGCTTTCACTTTCCTGTATCGTTTTGTTGTTCTACATTGAATGATGTCGCTGAAACTCTGCTTTGATAAGGATACCGGTAGCCTAATGGACTCGGACATCATCAGGGACCTACAGTGACTTATGCTGGAGCAACAAAAAAAAAAAAAGTTTTGTGTGTCGGAGATTGCTCGGCTTGCCAACTTGGCTTCAGCGAATGCGAGGAGTGTATCGTGAGAACAGTGTAATGCAGCATCCACTGCTGTGCTTGCCCCTGCTTCTGTGACAAGGAGGAGGGCTAAGGATACGGCACAGCGAACACCGACTGCGCCTGCTGCTATTATAACTGAAACATGGCTCAATGAGTGTTTTCAGCAAGGAACTTTTTGGTAATGGTTATACAGTATTTATAAGAGATCGCGACTTCGGTGCAGGCCACACACAGGCAGGGTGGCGGGTGTCTCTTGGGGCTGCGGTGTGCAGGGGTTTACAGGCCGAACGCTTCTGTGCCCTGGAGTCTCCAGGTGAAGACCTTTGGGTGAAAATAACCTGCTATGGAGTCGTATCTTTTATTTGCGTTGTCTACTTTCCACCGACGAGTGACTTATTACTCTATAAAGTATTTTTTGATACACTTTTAAGCAATTTAAGTGTTATCGGAGAAAGGAATATTATTATGATGGGTGTTTTTAACCTGACATGTGCGCGCAATAGACTAAGTATCGAAAACAAACAAGCTTAATAGTATTGTTAACTCCAACAATAACAAATAAGATTTAATCTTCAGTAACATAAGTCTTCCAATTTTAAGATCCATGTCACCTCTCCTTAAAGAGGACTTATATCATCCATCACTCTGTTTTGAACATGGGACAAGTATCGTTCGTTCAGACCGAACCGATATCCCACTTGGTGATTCTACTGGTTGTAATTATAAAGAGGGTGACGTCGAGTTACTCTATTCGCTTATGCGGGAGATTGACTGGACTGAGCTCTTAGGCAAATGTGACTTATGAGTATTTTACTCTAGTAACTATTCAGTTAAGATTATAGCCATAAATAAATTGATAATGTATATAAAAAAAAAAACTCAACGTCTCATTTTGAATCACCACAATTTGACTTTTCTGACCCTAAATCCAAAATAAAGTAAGGTTACAAAGAAAAATCTTTTTTACCAGTATCGTTCTTAATCAACAGGGTTTCTAAAATAGAAAGCCTATTTTGTGATACGCTAATTATGTTTTTATTCATCTTATTGTGATTGAGATTGGATGCTTTACCCGATATCCCCGAGGCCTGGAACGATTGATGTAATAGGGAACCGAATTTTACTTTAAACAATTTAAAGCTTTCTATGACAAAAACATTAATATTACTTTTTTTTTTAAATACTTACGTAATAATGAGAAGTGGCATTGAAAGCGAACCTGGGCAGCATCGCCTTTTTATAGTCGATGTTTATTTGGGCTTCTACATTTTTTTGACAAAAAACACCGTTCACAGACCCACATATATTTTTCTCCTTGTCATACATACCATTTTCGGCCCCCTAGAGCGAAAATTATAATTAAGCAAAAAACATACAATTTATAAATGTTTTTTTTAATTCTAATGTTATTATGTGTTTCTTAACCCTTTCGCATCGGTTTTCGGCATATGCCGTCAAAGATTCCCCGACCGTTGACATCGGTTGACGTGATATATCTTTTTACTACTTTCAGTACTCATTGTGACATCTACGGCAGGAAATCGGAAGTGCAGTCATTCACTTTGTAAATAAATATCTTTAGGTTTCGTTACAGGACCCTTTTTTTTGTAAGCCCGATGTGTGAATGCCACCACAAGTATGGAGTTACACAATGAACGTTTGTTAAATATTTTGTTCTTTATGCATCATCTGATAGCTGAAGGATAAAAGAACCGATGTGATATATGAAAATAAGTTAAGAGCAAAAAAAAATGGGTTGAAAAATCCACACCGTATTGACAGTATAATTTGTATTCCACCGAGCCGTAACGAAAGGGTTAATGGGAATATTTGAGCATTTTTAAGTTTGTCGATTTGTTTAATATTTTATTATATTTAAATTATGTTCAATATATTTTATTTTATTTAAAAATAAATTAACGACTAATGATATTATTCTGAAATTATTACACTTTTTTATACATTATTTGCCTGCGTTTTGTCATTCTGAAATGAAAATAAAGTAGGTATTTTAATATTCATAAATACCTACATATCTAAAATGCATTATTATTCCGCTTCCTACTATAGTAGCGCTCCAGATACAATAGTAGAAGAAGATATTTTTCCCTTTTAGTGACAGTTAGGTTAAAACTATTTCAATTAATTAAATAAAACAATGTCTTCAAAAGCACAGAAGTCCTCCAAACCCAAGACGAACGAAGAAATATTTGGTGGTTTTCAGGCTCTTCGTAATGAACAAAGAAATTTAGTAAATAAATTATCAGAATTAGAAATGGATTTCAATGAACACAAGTGAGTTAAAAGCACATGCTTTTTATTTGTCAATGTATCGTCTTAATATTTACAAATAAACGTTTTTTTATCTTTATATTAATATATCAATTGACAAATAAGATTTCCGTTTTGTAATTTCATTTGAATTGTGGGACCAACATTGTTTAGTCTCTTATAAAAAATATATGAATCATACTATAATTATGAAACTTTAAATCAATAGTCTCCCTGTACACTGCTTTTTCTTGCTATGGTTTATTAATATGAATAAAATCAATATTATGGGTTAAATGATGGGTAGTGAAGATTTTCACAGGTAAATCAATGACATACGTACTGATGCACAACATTTCATTAGGATTTTCAAATAAAAAACGAATATTTGTTTAAAAAAAAGAGCAGTTCGTCTGTCTTTTCTACTGTTATCATTATGGCTGCTGCTCCAATGTATTAAAATAATTAATTCAACAAATCAAAATTTCTCCCTGGAATGCTCTTCCGATGTCTGTTTCCTCCATCATACAATCTGGATCTCTTCAAGAAACAGATCAATTTACACATGCAATTTCACCAAACCACATATTTTCTGCATCCAGCGTTAAGATCCCTGTCTGAACATCTTTGAATTTACTGGTTTTGACCAGTTGTGCACGCCTACAGGCGTTAATAGAAAAAAATGTTCAAGTTGGGAAATGTTCAATTAAACCAATTGGGTGACTGACTTCACCAAAATATTATGTAGGTTTCGCTACCGTCAAAAGTGGCAGGGAATGTATGAAAAATGACTTTTATTTAGTTAATTCATCTAAAAAATATTTAAGAAAAATCTATGAATGAAAAGTTACCAGGATATTTAACTGTCGAAGTAACGATTCTATAAAGAATGATTTTATTTATTAGACATCTTAAAGTTTGATGCACGAAAGTGATGTGTTACTGTCAGACTTAAAATTTTATTTTTGATAATAATTACTTTCAAGAGATACCGTTTTACTCTTATTTTGCCTTACAGAATTGTAATAGAAACGCTGAAACTCGTCAACGAGGACCGCAAGTGCTTCCGGATGATAGGCGGAGTGCTCTGCGAGAGAACGGTGCGGGACGTCATGCCCATGCTGACCAACAACAGAGACCAGCTGGCCAAGGTCATCGCCACTCTCACCGATCAGCTGACCAAGAAGGGGGTCGAGATCAACGAGTACAAGGAGCATCACAACATCCGCGTCAGCGGTCAAGACGAGCTTCCGCAGCGGGAACAGGAGCCGGCTGCTGCTAAGAGCAACGTCCTCGTTGCCAATAACTAGACTAGGCTCACGCTTCAAATTACTCATTATTATCTGTATCCAAAACTCCAGTCCACATGAGAGTAATAATGTGAAAATTTTACTTCAAATGCAAGACTGAAATTAATAAAAATGAATATTCAAGTCATGATTGACTGGCGACTCCTTATTTCTTCTTATTCAATATTGAAAACAGGAATATCAGGTTGAAATGAACACTTACGTGAGTTATATAAATTGATGTTATCATTGAGACGGTATCCTTATTGCTTGAAAGTATTAGTTGAAAGTTTTATGCTGGGAGAGAATTCCAAAGCTTACCTGTGATGTTGAACTTTCAGGCTGTAAGGATAATGTGTCATATGTATAATTTACGATTTCATAAACATAAATGTTTATGTTTCTCAAGAACATATTTCTTTATTTGATATAGTACTTTTATAAAGACAAAATTTCTCAGTTAGTTAAAAGTTAAAAAAATATTTAATAGTCTTATTGAAAGTTTAAAATCTTAAAGGTGATCACATTTTGTGTTTGAAGATCATTTATGAATAATATGAAAATGTGCAACCATTAATATATACATTTAAATGTAGATCGGTTTCAACCCTCTCTAGTTACAAAGTGAACCTCATTATTCAAGTGCATTACACTCATTAGTTGATATTCAATCTAATTACTCTCATTATGGAATTGGGATTCTAAGATGTTTACTGGGAATACAGAGAGGAATATTGATATAACATTTTAAAATACAAAAAAAATAAAAATATTATACATAATTTAAAAAATATATTTAATATCCAAAAGGGTACTGCTATTTCTGACAGGCTTGTTAACCAGTAACATTTAAAAAAAAAACTTTAAATTCATTTCGTCAAAACTTTTAAAAACAATATTATAAGAACAAAATAAGTGATACACCATTTACTTGCGATTCGTAAAAGATAGTTTTAAGAATATGTGTGAGCTCTGTGTAGGTTATCATTAATTATTTCAAATAAATGTCATTATTCCTTCTTTGCTCTCAGTGATGATCTGATCCTGTAGATTGGTTTGCAGCACAGTTCTGCATCTCATTCTCCACTGCACTCTATCCTCTACATCTATAATAATATCCACTTCAACCTTACACATGAGGCGCATGTCCTCTATCACTCTGGCCGGGGAAACTCTCGGGTGACTATATATGACAAACCTGTATTACTTGTATTTAGTAAGTTATAATATGAACGCTAATTTCAAGCTCAAACTCTATTAATCAAATTAAGTTTGCTTATTTTATTAATATTACGGTGGAATCACATTGTTTTATGAATCCAATCAATAACAAAATAATAACCTTGAATAGTCTGTTTCTAAAAAAATAATTTCGCAGTTTACTGTGGAAAATGCATTTATATGCTGATAAAATCCATACATTTAGAAATTATTTTTTCATTGCATATCATCATTTCATCAATTTTTATTTATTGTTTGTTTTCGTTTAGTTTTTTTTATAAAGAATCTAAATTTTGTACATTTTTACAGTTTATATGAAAAATTTAATGCACATTTGTCTTTAGATTCTGTAATTTATAAGAAAACAGATAATTCATTCACACTTTGAATATGTGGCTATGGGTTGACTCGTATGAGTTTATTTATTTTCTCAGAAATTCAAGCTCCATTGTAGAGATCATCATAAGGATATGATTTTCACTCCTGCAATAGTGATTGAAATTTTGGAAAAATAATACAGCACATATGTCTCTGTCTAAAAACTATGTATTTAAAATTTTCGATGAAAACCATAAAAAATACATATTTAACACTTGTAAAACCTTGTTAATATTTGTGTATTCCTTAAGGTTAAAACTAAATTGAAATAAATTAACACAATTTAATAAAATGTATAAAAATACGATTGTATTTGATTTTATTTGAAAATATCAATATTTTGATTTACAAAATAAAATCATTAACCAAAAACATTGTTTTATTTATTTCATTATGATGTAAATAAGTTTATTTATGCTGAATTAAATCAACCAATTTGTTATTGAATTGCTTTGTAAATAATTTTTGTATAATAGGATGTTAGTGCAAACTAGAAAGCAATAAAACAAGAAAAATCATTAAAAACATAGAAATTTTAAATAAACTACATACTACACTACGTAAACTATATAAATAAGTAATATAGATTCATAATTAAAAATATATGTAATAATGATTTTTTAAATATTTTCAATAACAAAATGACATCCCCCATCTTAAAAAAAACAACAACAGGTATCAGGTTCGCTATCGGGACGCATGGAGAAAGGATGCAGGAGCAGGTCGCAAAGCAAATAACTTGTTCCGAAGCACAATTCACATATATTTCCAGTTAAGACTTCGGTTTCCCCGCCTGAACGTAACGTGTTGTATTGTGGGCAGCGGTCGGGCAGAGACTGTAGCGGACAAGGGCTGACTGACGGGTAGAGTAACAGTCAGCCCCCTTAAAGATTATCGCGGCTAAATAAGAAACTAATGTTGACAATTGAACCAACATGATATGGAGCAACTGTCAAAACAAATAAAATGGCGTATGCAAACGCCGTGTATTATACATAAAATTAAGGCTAAGATTATTAGATGTGCATGTCAAGCGAGTGAACAAAAATAAGAAACAAATGATCATTTATTGAGGCTTTTCCGCATCAGCCTAAAAGAGATATATAGAGTGGATATCAATATAAAAATTCTAAAGGGTCATTCACACCTCTGATATAAATTGTATCCTTTTCTGTTATAGTAGGTAAGATTTTTTGACACACAAATTTTTACAATTTCATAACTTAAATGGATGAAAAATCTCAGTCGGATATACTACTTTAAGCCAAAAATACTGGGAAAATTGAATTTAAATTTCACAGGCTAAGCGATTCGAATTAATCTTTTTATATTGGCACTACTATCACTGACATCTGTGCCAAATTACATGTTAAAATATTAATTAGTGTTTGAGATATCCGTCCATTTATAAACAGCTAAAAGTGTTTTTAATTTTTTATAATATCTAAAACTATTCAACAACGAAATTCCATTAAATTATGTGGGCGGAATAAAATTTCTGTTGCTGAAACAATGAAAATGTTTCAGAAGGCCTTCGGTGTGCAAGCTCTATAGAAAACAAGAGTTCATGAGTAATACAAAATGTGCAAAGAGGGTCGAGAAAGTGTTGAAGATGAGGCACTGCCAGGAAGACCATCAACATCAACTGATGAGCTTCACATCAACAAAACAAAAAATTGGTGCTACAAAATCGTCGATTAACAGTCTGAGACCTTACTGACCTTGTTGGAACATCGGAAAGATCTGTGAAAACTATTTTGAGTAACCATTTGGGTTTCAGAAAAGTGAAATTTCGATCGGTGCCAAAAATGCTTAATTTCATGGAAAAATATCGTAACAATTATTAATCATTTTTTTCGAAGGTATATTATATATTGAAAAATCTAAAATATGTTTTAAAATAGCAGGTAAATATATCAAACAGAAAAAATAAGTTTGTACTTTTGTTTCCACTTTATACCCCCCATTCGGCGAATATAAAAACATCCCCTCTTAGTATCAAAATGAATGTAATGTTTCATATTTTCATGGTCCTCGGTCATTTTTTGCAAAATGATCAAGAATATAATTTTGAATGGATTAACTCTTCAAATTATATTATTCATTTTGATGAGAAACCCTCCGCCTTGTACTCTTGTCTTCATATTCCAGAGGTAATTCAGGATTTGTATGCGAGGTGCAAGTGATGATTAAAACACAATATAATTTCATTAAGTGTTTACTTCCATATAATATTTGTTTTACATAATATGCATGTATTCATTAATAATTATATAATATTATATCATGTAACAGCTATTTTGTCTCTACATATCCAGAGTACATGCGTAGACGTAATATATTCTGGTAATAATTTATTTATATCTTATTTACAATATGTATACATTTCTTACAATTAAATAAAAGTAGGATGATTCCTATCTCGCCTAATATATTGTGCTTTAATTTTTAAAATGACTTCCTTATGACTTGTACTCGGGGAAGGAGAACGGGTAACAACAAGTAACTACCATTTATTGACGCAATTCTTTCAGAATACTCTTAAAGAATCCTTTCATTAACATTAATAAATGAATTTTTCATCTTTATTATTTTTGAGTCTAAATTTCAAATCAAATTTAATTTTTAGAAAAAACTGAAATTAATAAATTAAATAAGTATTAGAAATATTATAGAAATACAAAACCAAAAATTTATAGGTTTCTTAGTTTCATATCTGCAAGTGTATTCTTTTTTCCATTTCGATAATTTTTATGTAAAATAATAAATTTATTGCCTATATTTAATAACTGTAAAAATAACAAATTCAGTTTTAAAGAAGTAGAAATTATACCTAACGTTTCATAAGTGTAACACAACATTTTTACATTTATATTATTATTGACTTGTTTATATAAAAATGCTTACAATAGCCCACTCTTGAAACGAGTGGAAACATTAGTTACTCATCATATATATATTTAATTTTACTAATATAAAATGTTATCTTTTGAAGCGACTCTTATTTACAACAAATGACAGTAACAGATCCACTCCATCACTATATATACACCTACATTATTTGGCCAAAGTAACAATCAATTGTGTAAGTATGAAACTTGTCTTACGACGCTGGGAATAAGTTAGGAAGACAACAATAGTAACGCCTGACTAACTTTTTAGCTGAAATAAAATTCAGTGTCAAAGTGTTAAGTAACTTTACTGCTCGTCATTTATAAGCTATTTTAAATTATTCTATGCGATCTCTAAGTGTAAAGCATAAGTAAATACCTTTAATCATTTTATTAAAACAATTTAGCGATGGATTGTTTTTTATAATAACATGCGAGAGACAATCTGCAAAATAAAAGAATTATTCACTTATTGTCTGCCAATTGTAATGACATTATTAATGATTTGACTTTATAAATCATCTACCTCAATTAAAAAATTAAAAATTAATTACATGTAATATATTAACTAGTCAACATAAAGACAATTGTAGTTTTTACATGCAATCTGCTATTAAGTTATGATTAAACGGTTTAAAGTTAAGGCGGTTATGGTAACTAATATAAAAAATCATTCACAGATCATGTACAAACATAAAAGATCATAAATTATGGGAGCGGTAAGAATATTTCAAAATCTGAAGCAACATTTAAATTGTCATTTTTGTATTAAAAATTAAATCATGCTGTGGAAACACCATGCGACGAACTATGAGGTCCAACTGCAGTCAGTCTGTGCAATTTATCAATGTAATTTATCACCGAGAATGATCATTAAAAAATGCATAAAATGAGGATTAAGGGGGTTCTGATAGCTCTTTATGTATACAACTTATTTTAATATAATATGGTGAGAGGTATTCCTTAAATCTATAAGAAATTAATATGCACGGAATGTTTTTTTGTAACTGTTGCATTAATTAATTTTATAACAACTCTAGCATGTCAATTAATGTTGTTGGATTCTTTTTCAGACTGAAATAATAAGTCATATGAGATGATGTATACTGCAAATTTGTACGTGTGTTTAGAAATAATTTGTCTTATGAGCATTAGGTGTCCATTGTCAAAAAAATTAAAGGGACCAATAGGAGTTACACACTTTGTAACCGGATGAAATTTTCATAATACTGTACCTAAACCAGTTTGATTCTTAAAAATACTGTGTTAACCACATTTACTTGGAAGGTTATAATAGATATTTTTAAGAATGCAATGACCAATCTCATGTTACCTATAAATAATGAAAGTATTGAGGAGTAGCAACAGTCAATTGATATTATTTTTTAAAATATCATGTCATCCTGATTAAATAATAAATATTTGACCTCTATATTGCCCTGTGCTGAAAATTACTTCAGATAGCGAAATCCTAAACAAGAAATAAAACAAATAATTCAGAGATGAAATAAAATTAAATTATAAAAACTTCTTTATTATGATTTCTGACAGAGCATTATTGTCTTTTTCACTACTAAAAAAAACATAAAGACATCTTATAATAAGACTATTCTCTCAAACATATTTAACACAAGTAAGATGACTACTTCTTTATGAATTATTAAAGATATAATGGTCCAAAACATTGAAATTATTTATTTATTTTAATATGTTATAACATCCAGCCAAATATTAAAAAAAAAAACTAAGCTTTAAATAGTAATGCAATAGATCATGTGGAGATATTTAACTATGGTGATAGTTTAAGAATAAAATGTACATAACAATAATCCAGGTTTCCTGGAAAAAATATAAACACCGAATATTATTAAATGATCAGTATTTAATCACAACTAAGTAAAGAGAACAGCAGATCATTCATCAGTTACATAGGACATTGAAGCCCTGATTACACATGGATGTGTTAATCATCTAGTTCCAAATAAATAAATAATTATTAAATAATATTCTTATGTTACATTATATTGTGATAATAAAATTTTCTCATGTACTTTAAACTTTATAATATTTTCTAAAATTGTATATAATAGTATTATTATTTCGGTTACTATTGACTAAAAAGAGCCAATACGTATTTAAAATATGAATGAAACGATACATGAAAGACAATTAATATTTTTAAGTACTATTCTAGTTTGACTGATAATACTTACAGGTACATTTCAAACTATATTATTTTTAAAGTACATTCTTAAAATCGTTCATAAGAAAAAATAAAATGGCAGCCGTAAGTTTGTTTGTAAGTTTACTAAGACAAAGTGATGTGATCTTATTACGCCTAAGCCGTCATTGAATCAACGAGCCCCGGTCTGGAGCGCTCCGGACCAGACATCTAGGGAAGAGCTGAGCAGATAGATGGCAATATGTCACTAACGGTGTATAATAATACTCGATGAAAGCAAAAAATATGATAGTATTTATAATAATTATTAAACAGATAAACATTGACATTTTTAAGTATTTATTCTATATTTGAAGCTATTGTCACTACATAATTAACATCACAGAAAGATTATTTTTATTCAATTATTAATATAGTTATATAGTTTGATAGAAGGGGGGCTATGTCACCTTCTACGGGTTATAATTTAATATTAAAATTTCAAAAACAATACTTTTTACAGATTTACAATAAACATTTCATTTAAACTTAATAAACCGGATATTCTTTTAACGAATTGAATAAAATCACTTGCGGAATGAAGCACCATAACATCATATCAATCATTTTATTTGGTGGATTGTAAAAGTAATAATCACAAAATGAAATTACAATTTTAAATAAATAATACTTTGAAATAAAAATATTCCTCAAATATGATTCTTAACTGCTATGATTTGCAAGTGACATTAAATTAATTTTACTTACTTCCAACATAAATTAGCAAATGTATTATTTGTTAACACACTTGGGAGTAAATATTACGGGGAACCACACGAGATGAATTGTCTCCATATTCAATCGAACATATCCTGTTGTCTATTGAAGACTAATGGCTGTTGCTCAGTTTCAAACATTTGAATTAACGCACTTCCATATATTATTATTCACACATATAACTATAACAGCTGTTTGATTCGAGCAGTAATATACTCAATTTATCTTATTATTCAATAAGCTACTTCTTAGAATGTAATAATAAAAATATATAATTAAAATGTTAACCTCGGTGACCTTCCGAGACAGACAAAAATATAATTGTTGTTCGATTAATAATATATTACTCGGTTGTCAATTATTGAATCTACTCTTTAAAACATCTCGGATAAAACAACATTACATACTCTTACTTAAAATAATCTCTCCCGCTTCACTAAATGAAAATAATTTCTCCGCTAATAAGTATTTTAAAATATAATATATATTACTTATCTCTGAATACATTATATCAATATAAATTCATAACGGTTTTATATAAAATACACTAATTACAGTACATAATTTGATAATGGCTGAAACAACACTCCTTTAACGAGTCGGTAGTTAATGTAATGGTAATAAATGGCATTACGTTATTCTAAATGGTAAAATAATAACTTAAAATTCATAAGATGTGTAAAGGCACAAAAAAATTGACTATAAAAAGATAAATAAAATGAGTTTTTAAATAAATATGGCACACAAGTAATCGGAAGAATATTTATGGTAACTTTTACTTGTCCCGTGATACAAATGCTTCATGCGGCGAAGGTATCGGAACCTTCCGGTTAGGAAATAAATATAAATAATATATATAACATTCTTAGAGACAAAGTCTAAATATATATATATATATATATATATATATAAAGACAGTAATGTAATTTAAATCGAAAATATATTATTTGAAGTAATATATGTAACAAATGAAAATTGATATTGGGGGTTTGATATGCCTGCTTTACTGTACGGATACACTCTATTAGGATCTGTCATAAATCTATTTTCAAACAAAATATTATTTTTAACTATTTCATTATAATTAATATGAAAATAAATTACGCTTTAAACTTATGTTAAAATTCGGCATTTCATTAAAAGAATGCAATGGTCGCCCGACATGGATCTCACTTATTTCCGAGTTTTTTATTTGTTTTATCAAGCATTTGCATCAATCGGAAAAGTTTCATCGGTGGAAATGATTCCTTTGCATGAAGGTGGATCACTCAGAGGCGATCTTCCATTTGACTCTTCCTCGTCTGCAGCTGCGGAGAGGCGCGTCTCCGTTGTGATTGAATGCAGATTGTAAAGTCTGGTTAGTGGCCGGTCCTCGACCCGCCTCCGACGAGTGTTGTCAGTGTGTCTCCTTTCCCAGGCGGGGTTGATTGCCACTTCACAGCTGGTACCACTTCTTGTCCTTGTACTTGAGCATTAGTTGATGCGCCGAGGAGCCGAACTCCTGCGCCTGGTTGTGCATCCTCTCGGTGCGGTCCTCCAGCTGCCCCAGCTTGTCGCCGCGCTCCACCACCAGCATGTGCGCCTTGGAGATCTCCGACGTGGCTGTGGAGGCTCGCGTGTTGAGCTGCTCTAAGTTGGCCGTCGGGCCCGGGATGTGCTTGGCGACAGTTCTGCTCGGCTTACCGCTGACTGTTTCGCCAACTGAAAATTCAAGCCCGATTGATAGTAAATAATTTATTTTTCTTTCAATATCGCTTCCGTATTTGAAACATAAAGTACCCGCAAATTGTCGCCACTCAGTTCTGTCAGTTGCAATTGTCCACGGCTCACCCTAAAACATCTCTGCGCCTGAAGTTTCTCCTCGGGACATATATGTTTCTCGACGATCTCTAGTGCCGTCTCTTCGAGACCTCAGGCTTCAAGAGATGGCAAATTTTTTAAAGGGTATTTTTGGGTGATTTATTAATCCTTTTTTTTAAGGATTACGGATGATTAGCTTGACCAGCGACATGCGGTTAGCAACCATCAACGTTTCAATCTGTTCCCGTGTTTTTTAACTTGGGTGATCTAACAAGAACCGCGCTAACGATGTCCTATTGCCGCTGGACAATATATAGTAAACAGTAGAATAGAAAAACTTTATAATAACGATAAAACAGCTAGAATTGGGTATATTATTCTACATCCAGAAGATATACTTATTTGTAAGTCAATTTAATCTTAAAAAATATATATATGTTGAGATGTCAATGTAGTGATTTTAGATCTCCTTGAAATAAATTGATAAGTAATACGTTTTTACAGTGTAATAATGTCTGAAACTTACAGAGTTCCTCTCTGTCGAGTGGTCGAGTACCTCCAAAGAAGAATCCCTTCAAGAAGCCTTCCTTCGGGGGCTCCGGCATCTCGTGACTTAAGAAGAGTTCACCCATCATCTCATTAACAGCTTGGCTGGAATTTCAAAGCCATTTATATTAATAACTCATAAGAGAATAATAATTAAAATGTCATTATATTAACATATTATAAAGTAAATGTTACATGTATACTACAAAAAAAAAAAAAAACTTAAAATAGCTCCATTTTATGATTACTATGTATATTGTATAGGGTGTTTTTTTCTGAGCTTGAGAACTTTAAATAATAATACTAGACAGAAATATTGTTGGAATTAATTTTTTACTGTTATAATCTGGAGATAATTTTATGGCATCTATTTTTTAAATATGATTTTTGGCATATGTCCACCGCAGCTACGAGTTACATAGTCCATTCGATCAGTCCAATTTTTCACTACTTTTTCCAATAAATCTGGCCGTATGGCGTCAATGGTGGCTTGAATATTGGTTTCTAATGCTTCAAGAGTTGCTGGTTTGTCGGCATAAACTAATGACTTAACATATTTATGACTAATACATTTACTGTGATGGTATATGTAATGACTGAGAATTTTATTTGACTTGAGCTTTTAATAATTTATTTTTATTAAAAGGAAAAATACTTAAAACATGTACAATAACAAAATCATACATATTATTTATACATATAAACATATTTGGGTGACAATAGAGTAAGGAATAAATAACTTAAAAAATACTTTTCAAAATTATAAATATTTTCAATAACTTAATTTTTTAAAATGAAAATTTGATGAAACACATAAGTTTTTGTAATATTTCATTAGTATAGGTTTTAGACTTACCAAAATTCAATATCAATTGTGAATTTTTGGACTTCACTTGGTGAAGACAGATAAAGACCGTGGCCTCGATTACTGAAGCAAAATGTTCTTGCTATCCTGTAAGTATCGGAACATTAAAGCAGCACTTTGCAAAACTAAATATATATAATTAATAAAAATGCACTAAAAATCTTTTTATTTATTTTGTAAAACCAGTTTTTTTTCTTATGTAAAAAAATAATTACATTATTTGAAATTATGTAAAAGTATTCAAAGACTAAATTTATGAAATTCAAATATTCTTCCAAATGTAATCATCATTACTTTTATAAATATTTATTTTTTACACGTGTACATTAAAATTGATTACTGCTTAATACCTACATTGTACTCGCATATATATCTTTTGTTATTCTTTCAAGTAATTGCATTAAAATATCAATATTTGATAATTGAAATAGAGCAGTATTATCAATATCATTTGTTATCAGTTAAAACTCAGTCAACAAAACAGTTTATATTTTTTTTATATTAAATAAAAGCTATTTTGTAATATTCAATGACATATTTTTAATTACTGACATCTTGCTAAAATTCATAAACACTTTTTCAATGCAAGTATAACATTATAACTTGAATGAAGGACTAAAATGTTTTATTTAGTTATTGTCCGAGTGTAATAAGTTTCACAAAATTTATTCTCCTAAAACAAATACAATTTAAATTTAAAAATATGAATTTGTTTATATTTGCTTAAGGACACTATGTTTGTTAAATAAGTTATTTTTAAGTATTATTTATTGTTTTTCAGTCAAAATATTTAATTTCGAAATGTAATTCTGTTTACTCACCTTCATTATGTAAAGTCAATAAGAGTTAAATTCTTACATGTCATGCAACTTCATGTTGTTATGAATAATAAGATACGGAACGCTGTTTAAATATTAATAATTACACAGGCATTGAACTCAGCCCGATGAAAGTAAACGGTGCAAATATTAAAGCCAATCAAGAGAGTAATAATATTAGTGCATTATAATTTGGAAGAAAAAAACATTGTTTGCAATATTATGTTTAAGGAAATAAGCAACTGTAGATCTGACACGATGAACAGAGAAAACTGTTGTGCATTAAATTGCAAAAACGATATCTCAGAAGATGTCCTTTGCTGTTCAGAATGTGTTCATGATCTTTACAGGTCGACCCGGAATGTTGCCAATGAAGATTATACAAACTTAATTATTGAACACACCTAGATAATAAAAATTTAATCTACGTAAAAAATATTCGTAAAATTGAAGCCTCGTACAATAGTTTGCATGTTCATGAACGACTGAATGTTGTTAGTTTCATGTTGAAGTTTCATAAAAATAAACAAAGTCTAAATATAATAGGTAGGTATGTATAAGTAACCAAGCTAGGAGTTAGCAGTCCATTTTAATCAAATCATTTTCATTCATAATAAAAATATAAAGAAATTCATAAATAATAGAATTATTACAATCGGCAGAAAGTTTTCATCGACAGAAACATTTATTAAAAATAAAGAATTGAATTTGCAAGAAATGAAAATAATTTGAAAACTTCAAGATACACGAGTAGGTAAAACATTATAATTATGTGGGATATCGGAAAGAAGGTGACAGTCATGGCACCGGGCCTGTGTGCCTAGGATTAGTTGGAGGGACTTACTGGTCGGTGTCCTCGTTAACTATGAGCTGCTGTCCCCAAATGGAGAGCATGGGATCTACAATCCCGCCCTTTTTGCACTGAGTCTGGAAGCTACACACCGCACGGACACCACCGAGAGCATTACAGGTGTTATTCATTAGTGGGGCAAGAGAAAGAGAGCCGGCGCTGTCAGTGATCATGTGTGGATGTTCTTATTGTGGTGTTGAGACTGGCTTTTGTTCTTCACAGATACATAGTTCATACTTCACTGGGGTGGAAATATATATTTAAATGAATTGCGATGTTTATGGTTGTATCATCTTACAAAATACCAGAACACGGCAATAAATTACATTGTTATATCAAATTTTACAATATATTTTTGAGTTTTTTGTTGTTGTTAGCAGTATTGAATTATGAACCATTATCAATGAAATTTGTTTTTGTAAAAATACATCGTCAAATCACAATGATATTGAATATATTTGTGTATTTTTGTATTACTTTTGTAGCAAGGGCATTATTATCGCACAATAAATGATAAAAATAGTGAAAAACAAAATCAGAATACAGCCGATAGGGTGCTCTCTTTCTAGACAATTAATTGTAGCAAAGGGTGAATATTGATCATTAGTAAGAAAGGAAAAATTTGCCTCTACATAATATTATGAAAGCCTATCATAGGTTAATACTAAATGTTTTTCTGTGAATTATTTTTATAAGCCGAGTGATAAGCTTTCATCATATTATTTAAAATTAGACAGGAAAACAATGAACCAGAAAAAAATATGTTAAATTTAAATGTAACATTAAATTATTGTCTCACATACACGATGTAATATATTTTTAACATATTTTTTTATGGGGAATGACTATATTATTATAGTACAATATGAGGTCTATTTTCTTACAGAAATGTTTAGTAATATTAAAAAAATAAACTATTTATTTTAAGGTATATTATTACAACAGTAAATTATTATTCTAATAACAATATACATTATTTAATTACACTTTAAACCCAACAAAAAAAACACTTCTTCAGTAAGACTATAGACCTGTGGTTGATTTTCATGTGCATTACCGGATATAATATTATTTTGTAAAATACACAATGCTGTATTTAGAAATTTTCGTAATTTAAAAAAAAAGTTTTCATTAAAGAATAATATCACTAAATCAATTAATGTTACTGATTGTGTTTCAAAACAATAAATTTAATTTATTTTATAATTTTTTAGGATACAAATGATATCCTAATAAAACTAAATTTTTATTATATTTTTAAAGATGTAAAAATATACTTAACAAAGACCGTATTAATATTTTTTGTACAGCATTATGTATATTTGATATATTACTTAAAATATCTTTTCAGAGTGCATGTGTTTGGTGGCAAGGTTCATAGTTGAGCGGAATGCATCAAAAATATATATATTATTATATATTAATTTTATTATATCCTTTTTCTTGACATAAATGTGTATAAATGAACCTTACCTTCCCCAAGCACATGTTATATATTTTTACAACATTGAAGGAAAAAAAATACATTTAGTGGAGTTAGCCCTGTATGTCGTGTTGTGTTGATGTTAGGTAACTTGTCAGTTGAAACACATTCTATAATTTTTCAAGTAGATGAAAGTGTATAATTAATCATTCACACAAAATATAATAAATGTAAAATATTTAAACTATATTTAAAAGTAGTAAAAACGTTATTCAATAGTTATCTAGGTTAAAATACAATATCATGAAAACATTACATCGATGAGATGATATCTTATATTATTCATTACTTATTAATTTTTATGTAATATCAAAAAATAAAATGTTGTTTACTTGTAATAAATTTGATAATGAACAGTTTTTTGTTGTTGTTAATAATCGTAAATGTCAATGAGGATTATGATGTTTGAAATTGGTGAAATATTGCAAAACACCAATTCGTATGTTTCTTAACCAATTAATTTCCATCTTTCAACATCGAAGTGAATTAAATTGAAACAGAAAAAATTTGTATTAATAGTTTATAAAACATTTTGCGGACTCCAAATTTTTTTAACGGACTGATTAAAATACTACGAAGATCTTCTTTACACTTTTTTTTTTTTTACATCATCATTCAGATACATTTAAGAGATAAGGCAACTAACTTCTGTTGTTGATATAATACGAATTGGTTATTTTTTTGAATAACAAATGTTTTTTCGATAATTTAAATGTTTATTCCTCAAAATCATCATTAAATATAAATAAATTTGGAACCATAAACTACTTTTTAGACATTCTTGGTTTTCATTGGATGTATAATTAGTTAATAAACAATATATATATATATATATATATATATATAAATATAATATTTTCTAATAGAATTTTTATATTTTAGTAAGTCAATTGAATATTAAGATTTTTCGTTTTCTTTTATTCTCTAAATAAGTTAAGCAGGTAACTGATTTAGCCGGTGACAAATAATATTTTTATTCAACACAATTAAATAAATATGGAAAGTCCGAAGCATTACAATACGAATGTTGCCAATGGAGAAGGAGAAAATTGGTCTCGGTTAAGTAACATCATGAATTCTATTAAATACATCTTTCGAATCCACGAGATGGGCACAAGATAAAGAAAGTCTTACTTGAGCTACGGTTGGTTATCCTAGATTTGTAAATACCTGAGTTCCGACAGAGGCAAGAAGTTGATGTCGATCAGCGGCCGCAGAGACGGCAGGCTATAGGCGAACAGGTGCCCGGAGGAGAAGTAGCACACGAGGCAGACGCTGTCTGGAAACCGAGAAGGTATTTATAAAGGTTAGCGGATAACGTCAAGAAGAATGCGGCCAGTTCAAGACTACCAACTGAGAATCCACAGCTCGAGCCCTGGATGCCTGGAGAAAGTCAGGCGGTTGGGCGTTTAGCATCGAGCCATAATAGTCTCAAGCGCCAACGAAGAAAGAAAGTTAGAGCAAAAGTAACAATTAATAGCAGTTCAAAAAAACTCTGTACAAACTTTGGGAATCCTGCAATCAATGGAACACAGGCGTGATGTACTGACACGTCCTAATGAAAGAGTTCGCACCCGTTGTATGATGCAAAATTAAAAAGATACTTCCCTCTCAGGTTAACTTAGTTAGGTAAAGAAAGACTAGAAGTGTGTCATAGAGATCGGTTCACCTTTCATGCTGACAATCTCCGCTTTGACAACAAAGTCGGTGTCGACAAGTTGATGTCTGTAGACGCAGTTCTGGCTGGGCAGCGCCACCACGCGCGCCTGCTTCTCCGAGGCGATCACCACGAACTGCCGGTCGGAGCACAGGTCCAGCGCCGAGGAGGCGCCCGGCGTGGGGCTCATGCGGCTGCTGCCCGCGCTGCCGCAGCTCGGCTGCTTGGTCGGCGTGCGCTCGCGGTCCCGCTTCTGAAGAGTTACATCCAAACTGTCATCAAGTTTTTTCTTCATTGAGTTCTACTATTTAATGGAGCTAAAAATGAAACATTTGAAAAAAAATTCAGAGTTTTTATTACGACATTAAATAAAATATAATTCGTTATTTAAATCTTTTGAATTCACTTTGAGATCTATTTCGATAGTAAATAGATAAGTATGTATTTCATATCTTGTTTTAACTTGGATCGCGCTGAGCGCCGCTTACTTTGCTGGAAGACTGTAGTTTTGCGATCGATGAAGACTTTATCAGTTCCGACCTTTACAAACGTACTGTAAGCATTGGAACTGGTAAAGCATTCATTGATCGCGAAGCTACAGTCTTCTGGCAAGAAACGGTGCTCGGTGTGATCCATATTAAAACATTTTCAATGTTTACCTAAAACGGCGTAATTATAGTGTTATCTTAAAAATAACAAAAGAGTAAGTATAATCTGACATCTTAAATTATACATTTAAAGAGTTTTTGAATGCAAATGTTATTCAGAATAGATTTTTCTCTATTTGCATTTATTTTTTAATACTATTTTAAATGTATTTTTATAATTGTACATGAATAAGTCTTTATAAGTTTTGTTTTGAAAATATTTATGTAGAGGGAAATTTATAAGTGAGGATAATACGTGCCGTTTTTAAATGGCTTAATGCTGCATGCGGTTATTAGTGACTTTGCGAGTTTATTTTCATTGTGAGTCGACATTAAATTTAGACAACCGTAAGTATTTGACGGAAGCGTTTGTTCTTTCTCAAACACCAGGAATGGAAACAAATATCAAAACAAGAGGATATTTATTTAGAAATGTCAGCAGCCCTGCAGAGCAATGCCTGTAAAGTGCAAGTATCACGGTCATGTTGAAAGTAATCCGCCATATGAACTATTGTTAAGCGAATCATATCGTTTAAATTATTGATGCTTACAAAAACTTAGCACTTTATACTGCAATGTCGTTTATCATAGAGGAAAATATTTTTATAACCCTAAAAGGATAATGTTTGGACACGCAAAGCCAGAATAAAGTCAAATCATAAGAAAAATGATTACATTGCCGGTCCGAAGAGATTTGGCTTGAAGCGACAGGCCTGAAGCGGCCGGCTTTGATGTATTAGACGTCAAATGAAGATCAGATCATGCAGCTTTAAGCAATTCAGTTTCACAAATTTTTAAAACGAAAGGTTTCATATTACTTCGGTAGGTATTTTGATTTTCCCCGAAACATTTTGAGAAGAGACCCGCCAACTGACAGAACTGAATGGAGGCAATATGTGGTGACCGCATGTTCCAGATTTGGAACCGATATGGGAAGATGAAGATTATTATAAAAAGCCAAATGAAAACCAAAGAAAATTTAGACAACATATTTAATGTTATAAATTTTAGATCACATAGCACACTTGCTTGTATTTCAAATTACTCCTATCTCAAAGCAAATGTACAAAAGTCACAAAACGTGAGCACAACTTATCAAATATGCTTTGACAGCGAGAGCACACTGATAACTAATTCTCTGACCGCGGCCGGGGGACTCCAGCGTGACGCACGGTTCGTGTGCAACCGGCCGACCCGCTAAGCTGATAGCTCATATCACAAATTTTGCTCATTTTTCAAAGCAAAAAAACGTTCGCTCGACGGCTCGTATCTCAAAAAACTCGTATGTTGGGGCACTCTTATGTCAAGGTACCACTGTAATTGGGAATACTAATGGACATGTACATTCTCATGAATTGATTTTTATTAATGATAATTAGATATTTCAGAAAAAAAAAAAAAATCAAGAATATAAAATAAGTTATCTGACTCAGTTTAATTTTTTTTTAAATTCCTCCGACTAAAGAAAAGTATATTTACATTAATTTAACATTGACTGTCAATAGACCTTTAAAATGACTTTATATTAATATGTTGTATAAAAACATAATATTAATCATAACTCTAATTTAACATTATTACAGGTCAAAATATTAAGATTTTCATTTATTTTTCAAGGCATTTTTAATTATAAAGCCTCGCATGCACACTTGCTCACTAATATTTTTGAGTTATAATAATGTATTTAAATTCCAGCTAATCAATCACAATAATAATTATGGAAACCATCCTTTTATTTGAATCTCATTAGAAAAACAATAATTTTTAAAGACCAGTCATGCCATTCTATAGTATTGTAATAATATGTTACACAAGTTAGTGTTCTTGCAACGCACAAAGAAACAGACATTCAAGACATCATTTCACATTCTAAAGCAACACGGGGACCATTTCATTACTAGGGAAGTAGCCAATTTCGTATTTTCGAAAAAAAAACATAAAATTGTTCACCTTAAAAACATTTTGTGAAAAATGTATACATACCTACCTATAGAGGATTAAATTATGAAATCATTAAACATCACAACACTTTGGTCTAACATCCATTAGTCATTTAGACAAAAATGACAAAAAATAAACAATAAACAAATATTAGTAAAACATAGATGCGAATAAACATGATACATTAAAAACAAAAGATATTTGTTTACAAATATTAAAGGGGTGAAAAGCAAAGCAAAGTATTGTTGACAACGAGTGAGATAAAGACTTGATCAGTAAAGTTGAGATGCAGTGCTTTGGGAGAATTGTCAATCAGAGGTTAAGAGGCAATCTTCAAAAAGGTGCTGAAAACAATAAAGCTTCGGTGTTGTGTTCTGACATTGTCAATCTGAGTGATTCACACTTGATCATCACGACTTTATATTGAATGATAGCAGAATCAGTAGTTATTGAGTGTAACAATATTGTGGCATGCTATATTTGTAATTAAATTCGTAAATTTCTTCAACTGTTCCCTTTTGAAAAATTTCATTGTGAGTTGTATAAAATATATTTTTATTTGATTTTTAATAAATCTACAACTATAGTAATTTATGACGAAACTAAATCATCTAAAGCGCCTAACCTAGAGTCTAATTAAGCTTTTTTTAGTGGCATTATGGTTTAGTCATCGCTTATTTGTATAAATAAAGAAATCACAGAAAACCTAGAGTGGACTAAGCTATTTATAAAGCGCCTAAGAGATGTATTTCAATGTGTAGAAAATTTAATTTTGGAATTGGTTATTTTCGCAGGTTTTCAAAATAAGAATAATATTTATAATCTGTCGAGTAAAACTTAAATATATTAAATGATGAATTAATTACTTTAAATTTAACTTGTGCGTGAATGAGGCCGCAACATTTCGGGCGTGGCTAAAATTCAAATTCTGGCGAATTATTACAAATAAAAGACTTGTTGATGATCACTGAAAATCAAAATCATTTTTTATTCAAATATTTTGTGTGGATAGGTTATGACATTATTCAAAATGTTTTTTTTTGTAAATATACGATAAAATACAAAAAAATTAAAAAATGAACATAAAAAAACTCACTCACGCACAGGTTAATATTGATAAATATATTGTGCATTGAGATCACCAGATTCCTTAAATCATAGTTTTATTTAAAACTATAGCTTTTATTGATAATTAATCAATTTTATAAGCGATTGTTATCGGTTATCTCATTCCGAGAAGAAAATGCTCCAAGATGTTGTATTTGACTGTACCATAAGTCTTTCATATAATAATGAACGGAATGTAAATAAGACTAGTACTGACATAAACATGATACACGTGCAATATATATATTTATTTTTTATTTTCTTCTGTTTATATAGCCAATTTCAAATAGCACTTTATTAAGTTTTACTCTTCAGTAAAGGGGGTTTAATGAGTTTTTGAATTCCTGCTGAATATGCACTATTTAATAATTTAAAAAAAATGGGCACTACAGAAAAATATTTAAAAAAAAGTTGATTAGATGTACTTAAAATTGATCAGCCCAATAGAATGTTCGAATTGATATAAAAAAATTTAATAAAATTAACACTATCAAATAGTTTTTTTACAATTACTTTAGTACAAACATATTATTTAAAGGGCCATAAAATATATACATTACATATCACATAAATTATTGAAAAATACGCCGCATACTTACACATGCAGGCTCAACAACATTCACAAGTGTGTCTCTTGAATCACTCACAAAAGAGACACATTTATAAATGTAATTATGCTTGTCCAGGTATATTATTTTCCATTACTGATGTAATACGCAATTTATATTGTTTGTGTGAATGGTCCTTTACACTCAATAATAAATGTTTAAAACTTCAATAAAATAATATATGTATGAAATTTTAAAATCATTTTAATAAAAAAATATGTAATAGAATAAAGAATATTTAGAGAAATCAAAGTTTATTATGTTGTCAACTATTTTTGAGTGATATAAACAAGTGTCTGTTTAAATATTGTGTTATTTTTGTACTAATTGAGTGTGGGGAAAGAATTATTGCCTAGAATATATTCTGTTGACAGCCGTTTTGAACATTCACATTTTCCAATGACACAGTTATGCACTCCTAAAAGCACTTATGACTTACCCTATTAAGTACCATTGCCCAACGCTGTCCCAGGTTGGAAAGCGTTTGTAATCCATTTGTAGCCACAATATTGACTTATTCTTTCAAATCGCTCAACAATCTTATATTTATACCTATATGTATATATACAGTGAAACGTGTGCATAGCAACCACGCCTATTGAGTCTTTACTGATAGACAATTACACTTAATTTTCCCTTATTCCCGTCTTGTTTCCAAATTTTATATAATCAATATATATTTAATTTTTTTGATTGCACATATGTCTATGAAATTTTCTTTGTCACCAGGTTGTGTTGTTAGCCAATTTATTACTTTTGCCCGATTTACGAGTTTAATTGAATTTCATTTTTAAATTCATGTATTTGATTACATCTTTTTAATAAAAGAAGTAAATATTTAATATGCAATTAGTAAATTGAAATAACAAAGGATCAATAATACCTTTGGGAATAAAATTTAAGCGATAAGAAAATATTGTTTTTCTCAAATAGACTCGAGTGGTTGGTACTGACAACTTTCACTACACATAATAATACATTATATTCAGACAATTATTGTCAGCTAGCAAGGCTAATATTCATTTAACAGATATTATTATGAAATGGTGTAATGGTTGAAGTTTCTGTTTTAAGTTTAGTTTGGGTTGATTAATAATCAATCATCAAATCCATACGCGGTACAGTTTTGTACGAAAGCCAATATTACGGTTCAACATTAGACGTGTAAGATCATCCTACTGATAAGAGAATCAATGATATTCTAAGATAATAGAATAAGAGTGGAAAGTAATGCCTATCATGCACAATTGATCCATATAAAGTGGGTCATTCATCTATAATAGAGATGGATATTATGTTCCAAGAGATGTAAGAGATGTTTAGTCCACCTTCAGTGAGCTTGTAGAGATGAATCCCAACAGAAACATTCACTTTACTTATGTCACAATAAGGATACAGAGAGTGAAGATAGAGAGAGAAAGATAGAGTTGTTCAAATTAATACAAGGTGATGAAAGATTGAATAACTTGGTGGCTAAATATAATAAAAATAAACTTTGATGTTAAATAACAAATTATAAGACTATTTCTTAAACGGAAATATTTTATTACATATTTTCAATTTATAAGACTATTTAAAAAAAAGTTTACTTTTAAAGTTTGTGTTCTTACCTCTTTGTTTTCGTCTCGCCAGGGTTCGTAAGCATATGGAATAAGGGCACCGTTGCAGTCTAAAAATGACATTGAAAGAATTGAACCCTTTAACCTGAAAATGGGTCCGCCTGAAACAAAAACCAATGAGAATATATTTATAAAATAAAAAAACGAAATTACAAAATAATAGTATTATTATTTTAGATGTTTCTTTATTAATGAAAGAAGAAAAAACTTTCTTTTTAACGTTCTAAATTTTATTATCTAAAAATTATAGTATTTTTTTAAATTCACACAAGATCTAAAATGCTCTCATAAGATTATGTTATTTTTCATCCCTGTCTCTTGAAAGCCTGGCAGTTTTACAGAGCACCAACTGTATATGACTGCGGCATGGAGCAGACCCTGTCCCACCTTCTGGAGTGTGCGCTGTGTCCGAGTAACTGCACCCAGGAGGACCTGATGATGGCCGGGAGTAATCCCATCGACGTCGCACACTTCTGGGCAGACAGGATCTGACCCTGATGTTTCCGACATAGATATATATATCTAAAACATCTAGTTTTCACAAATATTGGCTATAAAGTTCTGTCAGCCGCCCCAACCATCGCCCATGTCATCAGTCCTCTATCCGAGGCTCTGCTGGGTACATTCTAATTAGTATATTGTACAGGCATCAAGTATTTTATACAAACATCACAAACCTAATATTGATACAACAACAGGTTGTGCCCCGCGCACGTCCGGCTCCGGCAGGTTGATCATCACGGTCAGCACGGAGCCGAGGCTCGTCCCGACCCACAGCGTTGGCAATAAACTTGATGGATCTGGAATCACAACACCGATTCAAATATATAAATGTCATCATCATTCCATGTCCTCTCCCCTAACTGGAGCATATGACATTCAAGTACTGCCACCGCAAAGCTCCGTCAGCCGCCATAATCTTCGCCTCATCCATTACGTAGTACATTCTATGTAAAGTTCCCGACGGCCTTTCAGGACGGGGCGAGCTCGGGGGCTTGAAGAAAAGACAGCTATAGTTAATGCTCTCCTGTGGTATTTTCAATAAATCCCCAGCGAGGTCCACATTCGACTCTTTATCGACTGTATTATAAAAGGCTGCCCTGTCCGCTTTCTCACCTCGTCATTCTTCACAAAATTAAACCATCATACCCCAGTATTGTACACAGGCATCTGTTTTCTAATCACATTATACAGCTGCATTGGCTCTTGGTGAGATGCCAAGATGTATAAATTTATTGAAATAAAAGTAATTAATATAGCATCAGGAAAATTTTCTAAGAATAAGAGTTTAATTAACTAATTTTCTTCCATGTTATGTATACAGATAATAAGTACAGTCAATCCTCTTTTACCAACGAGATAGGGACCGTGCCATAGAACAACACGGTACAAAAAGTAAGTCTTCGCCTATAACCGTCCCTTGATGCAAGATATCTCTGCACTTAAAGGTCCACCTCCTAGAAATATATATGGTTGTCGATAATATCAAAGGCTAAGTTCTAGGACTTAGAAGGGATAGAAGCTATATTATCGGACTAATTTATTAGCACAAAGCACTCAAATTACTTGAAGGCTGTATATCAATGCCAACCTAACAAAACAAAACAGAATGGTGCATATAAAACTAGGTTGTAGTCCATATATTAGCAGGTCTATGCCTTTATGTAATGAAGTGATTAATCTGAAACCTACTGAAGATGTCGATACAAATGTCGTTTTACCTGATTTTTTTGTATAGCTGTCCGCAAATGCCAGACACTGAACAGCTTCCGTTGATATATTTTCAAGGCTGGACATGCTGCTGGAGCGTGATCTCGAGAATGAGCTGTCCAACTTATCTACACGGCCAGTGAGTCAGATGGAAAACAATAGATTAAAGATTATCTCACAAAAAGAGTACAACATTTAAATGGTTCAAGGGAACATTTAGAACATAAATTATAACAACAATCTACTGATCAACATATATGGTGTGTCACACACTTGTCAATTTAGTTTATAGTTAAGCTGTTGTTTCAACCAAAGATTTAAACTTAAAAGTTAAAATCGATTTTATTATGACTAGATCTAAATCGTGGACCTATAATGTAACAGACTAGGACCAAGAATAAACATGTGACATAATTCAAACTGCAGTACTTTATTTTTATTTTTATAACTTACTCGTTATACAATTAACGACTTTGGTGAGCAACATCAAACGTGGGTGTAAAAGTTTGTATCGATGAGGTCGACATATCCAACCCGTCCAGGTTTCTGTTGGATTACGCTAAAGAGCCTTTCTCTGCTTAAGTCTAATACTGGGCAATGCCACAGAACGTGTTCAGCGTCCTGCAAGGGACTACCACATGGGCAGTCTGGACTATCAATGAGGCTAACTAGCCTTAAAATTGCCGTAACCAGTCGTGAATTGACTAGTCTAATGGTTTGGAATAAACCACGGCATCTCCAATCTGTCGAGGACGGAAGGAAGGAAGGAATATGTGTGTCTACCATTGAGTGAGGTCGACAATCTGCTCTGCCATGTTGCGAGCGCTGCTAGTCTTACTTATTTTTCGATTTCTTTCATGATCTTACCCTGCGGAGGAGTGGAACAATTGCCCCCGACCTCCGCAGAGAAACCACGTCTAAGCAATGACAGAGCACTTGCACATATAATGGCAGCACCCCCGCAAGGATCGGTAGGCTGTAGTACTAAGAACTCAAACCTACTTAAGAACTGAGTTTGCCATCTGAACGAAACGAAAATAGGTCCATGTTCTAGAATCTATAAATAATGTTACACCATAATCATAATTAATAATACGTATATAATATATTGAAACAAAAGCAATATGTTTCAACATATATTTAAGATATTGAATTAATACATTTTTAATTCCAATTATATATATATTTTTGGTCATTTAAAAAAAAAATCATAGAAGACATGATTATGTCAGAAATTAACAATTTTTATACCATGTGGTCATATTTAATTCATCTCTATACATTTGCTTTCATTGTTTGCATTTTTTTATTCGACAGATAGCAACAACTTTTATTTGTTTTGCCAAAGGCATAAAAAAAATTGTACAACATTTTTGGTTTCACAGCTGTAAATGACATGCATTTTTTTGTATATCAATTTATTTTAAAGGTAACATACAAACAACAGCCTAACAATAAATGTATTTATTTGCATGCATTGTTCTGTAGGATCTGGGTTGATATTTTAAAGTTATATATTTAACAAAACCGATAATTATATGTTGTGCATATACGAGTATGTGATTTTATAAAATATCTAAAGGAGTGTATTTATAATTTATGGTAACAGATTGGTGTCGATAATGCAATAATTAACTATTGAAGTATCTATTAACTAAATAATATGACTAATGTTGTGACACCAGAACCAGGATTTTTTAAATCAATGAATTTCGTTATTTGACTAATTAGAAACAACAAATGAGTTAAAACTACAAAGATTTTTCATACTAAAGTAGCTACTTATAATAATTGTTATTTTTTGTGTGTAATACTGTGATTGCGTAACATTTAGCTTTAATTTAAAAAAGTTAAAGTCAGTCCTGATGAAGGTGACATGTCCCGAAACCGGTAGATTGATAAATTATTCAATTAATTTAATAATTTGCTTGATATTATAATATTTTTTTAATATTTGTAATGATTGAATAGAAAATATGTTTAGAAAAATATTTCTCATGACATTATTGTGACTATAATATTTTATAATACTATTTTTTATGATTTTGACCAAAGAAAATTACAAAAAAGTAGATACTTGGAAGTGTGAAAGGTGAGTTTTATCATTATGTGGGATGTGTAGTAATGTATTGTTTTAAGTAATCTTTACTGTTGAGAATGGTTTCAAATAAATGCTGGAGATATACAGATATTACAAATACAGATATTATTAATATTCATTAATTTTCATAAATTAAAAGCTTTCATTTTAGATACTTTTTAAGTAATAATATTTTACAAATTAATTAAGCATTTTATTCTCAACTAATAAATAATTATTTAATGTTTTAAAAATAAACATTGCACATTATACAAACAAGGACAACAATTTTAATATCAATATAAAAAGCATTTTCACACGTCACTTTAAGAATATTGTCTCATCTTTACTGTTCATATTGATGATTGTCAAGTACAGTCAACCCTCTTATAACGTTTTCATAAGATTGGATGATTATCCCGACGCTCCCGAGGCCTGTACCATTTAGTATTAAGAAGTGGTTTAACCTACAACAACATGGAAATGACCATATAAAAATAAATAAAAAATCCCCGCAAACACCGAAGGAAAAATCTATAACAAGTCAAAAAACCTGTACGTTATAGGAGGGAAGAAAGTATTGTTAAAATATCTTAAAAATGAAAATGAATTTTATATAAATATATGTTTTGTTAATTGTTATATATTTTTGAATATTTAAGGAATAATAAATATTATATTGCAATAAGCAGGCTGGAAAAGCAGTAATTAAATAAGAATATTTTAAATAAGTTATCTCCCATTTATAGCCTGATTTTAAATAAGTTATCTCCCATTTAAAGCCTGATTTCTGTTAAAATAAATCAACAAATAAGTAATTCTATAATTATTTATTTGCTTTTAAGAATTTAAAATAAATAAAAATATTCAGTTATTTTTGAAAATCTTATGATATTTCACTATTTAAAAAATCTTAAAATATACTTGGCAGTTCTTTTTTTTATGCTCAAACCAAAACAATTTATTAATTTTATTTCTATACTGTATAAAATAAATTTATTAAGATATTAGTAATTTTTACAATTTTTCTTGTTATTTCTTTTAATTAATAAGCAAGTATTTATGTGTTAATAATGATTGAAGTCTTTAAGGATCACTTTAGTACATCAAATACGAAATAGGCACTAATAATATAAAAAATAAAGTAAGATATGTTCCCAAGGAGTGCAAAGCATTCTAGTTCAGGTAAACTCATAAAACATGCGTCCAGTGCTCGAGAGATAACAGAGAAAGTGCACATTTCAGAAAACATTGTTGCAGAAGAAGACCACAAAATATGTAAGTAATTAAAAGTTACTTTAAAAGGAGGAAATAATTGTGAGATGTAAAAATTTACAAACACCTATTGAAAATTGAATTTTAAATAAGTGTATAAAATTCTATTATAAGTAAAATTATTTAAGATTATTGTTTATTTTAAGTTATTAAATTAAAAATGACAAATTTTATTAACTCTGCATAGGAAACTAATAATTATGAAATAAATAAATAATTTTTACATTTATTAAAATATTTGTATACGCCAAAACTGTTGTGTTATCATGTTTAAGAAAAATATCCCGATTAAAATTAAATTATCGCACAACGATTAAATTAAGTTTTTAATTTTATTTTAGTACAATAAAATCTTACTCTAAGGACATTGACAAAAGCATTGTTCAATTGTAGGAAAGGCAGATAATTTATAAATGTAAAAAATAAACTATAAAATCATTATATACACACACATAATATACAACATATATTTTAGAAAAAAAAGACATCATAATAAAGTTGTTGTTTCTTAAACAGCACACACATACAACATCTGTAGTTATTGTAGGCCAGTTGAAGATTTTTAAGATACTGTCAAATGGAGAAGAAATCATTAAATATTTGGAGTTTTGGATAGTACGTCACCTTTGAAAAAGAACTACGACATGCGTAAATGAAGTCTCAATAAAAATAATCATAAATGTGCGATAAATAAAAGGTGATTCAATAATTCATAAAAATAAAAGGTAATTAATATTCGTAACTAATGTTGTAGGAGCCCATTATAAGTTACTTTGTCAATAGTGCCTACAGTGGAAAGAGTGGAGAGAACATTTCAACACTACGAGAGCATGTGAGGTCTAGTAGGCTACGGAAGAAGTACTGAAATGCATTATTTAGTTGATATATTTGTTTTAAACCATCAATTGAGTGCACTGTCATTACCTTTAAATCATTATTATAATTTTCAATTATTAAATAGGTTGAAATTTAAATAATTGTATAATTTTACGATAAATTTTATAATCTGAAAGCTTCACGTTGATCAGAAAATTATTAAATTTGAAGATTTTAAAATTTCGTTCTTATTAAGTACCTGTGTGGCTGATTGAACATGCTACAAGGATTGAATAAATATTTAAGAAACCGATTCAAAGCTTTCGGACTATAATAGAGCCTTATTAGATATTAACTAATTAAAATAAATGTGTAATCGCTGAATGATTTATCTTATTTAAAAATGTTTTTTTTTTAAATTTTATTTAAGTTTTTTTTTTAAATCATGCAAAAATGACATATCACATATTATTCATAATACATACTCACATGCGAAAGTTAATTTAATTTTTCGATACATAGTTTAAATTTATATTATTGAAATGAATTTATGAATCCTTTGTTAAATGTTAAGAAAAAATATTTAAAGGTTTCTGAAGTGCTGAAATATGTAAAGTAATTCTGGAAAATGAAAACCTGTCATAAAAGTTGATAGATTACTCATTTTCAATAAATAAAAATATGACTGCTAAAAACTAAGCTATATTATATAATTATTATAAAAATGTTAATAAGTAATTTATTCAGAATATAATAATAACCAGGATTATTATAGTTCCATACTCACATTATATTTAAGTATGGCGACACTTACAGTAAGTAAAATATATGTATTGTTGTGAATGGTGTATACATATTTTTAAATTTCACCTATTTAATGAAGGTATAACAATCAGTGGCACTCAATCCATGAAATCACATGACTTAATATTAAATTGATGTGTTATAGAATATCATTATTTAATTTATTTATACAACATGAAATTTATTTAAGACATACATGTAAGAAATACATAATCTTAGAGTTACATTTGAATTTAAAAAGTGAGTAGAATTCTAAAACTCTATTCTTATATTTTATAACGTACTATTAATTAAAAAGAAGTACAAATGGGTTTGTTTTTACTGCTATTCCTTTCCAGCTGTCTTCTTTTAACAATATTTTCTATGAATAAAAACAAATAATTATTTATAAAATAAACATAATTACACATTAATCAATGGAATCATCTATAGGAATGATTTTCTACTCAAACCGAAATTATTATCATAGAGTTACCTATTATATGATTCCGATCTGAAAATTTAACCAAAGAAAAAATATACGCTCGATTTAAAAATAAATTAAAGTACAAACACACAAACATAAAATATTTGTCTAAAAAATAAAACAGCCTAAACAATATATATTTTTAAAAATAATAATCAATTAAAATTAACATTTATAAAATGCAAATTATACATCAATAACCTAACAATCCTCTCAAAAATATGTTAGATTATAATTAAGGCGATTAAATAAATGATTATTAATAGGCAGTTTTGACAATGTTAAATTTAATTTAATTAGCATTTAAACAACATTTTTTCATTTTTTATTATTAACAAATTTTTTTTCTTCCATAATAAACAATTGTTCAACTAAACATATGTTTTTGATATTGTGTTATTATTAGCCATCAAGTCATCATCCCTGAAGAAGACCCCTGCAATGGCGGTTGAAATATTGGAAAATAGTAATTTCCTATACACGGCTAAACCCAAAAGCCACAATTTCAAATCTGGCCGTAAAAACCTAAGAAGTTATTTAAATATACGTTTTCTTTATTTAACAAATTGCCATTGGCACTGTTGGTAATTTTATGTAAGAAAATTTAATAAACCCCAGTAAAAAATATTTAACTGATTTATAATAATACATTATATTGTACATTATATTATTATAATAATTATTCAAAATTAATAGTTTTTTGATCACTCGATGTAATATTTTTGATGACGTTTCAATAAAAAATATTATGCTTTAAACAATATTAAAAAAGACACTACATTAAAGAAAAACTAGAAGCATTTAATAAAAGTTCTAAAAAAGCTTTAAGTTAATTAAAATAAATTTAATATTTTATAAACCCGAATAACAAAATTTATAAAATTGATGATTCAAATAGATGATGAAATAATAGTTTAAAAACTTACTAAAATCTGCATAAATCTGAAGAAGGAGACAGAGACTTTGACACGGAAATATTTTTTGCATCATTATCTAGAAACGTTCAAAAGAGTCCAGATGACTTTGTCAAATTTTAGAATTTAGGCTTTAATTTTGATAAAGAATAAAAAAGTTTTGAATTTTAATTATTGAAATTGAAGGATGGAAAAAGATGGAATCGACATCTTTTTCGGATTATAGAAATACAATTTACAGATAAATTAGGTTCAGTTTTAAAATCACAATGTAAAGATGTATCGAGATGAATAATCTGCACCGGACGACATCATCAAATTAAAAGAAAGAATGTAACATATCATGAATGTTATCAGATTATTCTGGGAATTTTCGGATTTCACTGAGATCAAGCCGAGCGTAACAAGTTGGAGTCGGTCTTAACCAATGTTCCCTTTAAAACGCGCAGCAGTTTGAGAAACTCCGCACACTCGTCCCAGGCTAGCACACTATAATATAACTATTCGAATAATTTTTAAATAACGAAATCGTCCAGAGCACGGGTCATCAACCTGGTCCGTACCGCCCACTAGTGGGCGATACGGGCTTCCGCGGTGGGCGGTGGGTGATTTTTGTAGATTTTCAAATCTCCTACATTCCTTCTACAATTTTTTCCAACCATATACAGAATTGAAATGTAGCGAGGTCGGTGGGTGGTAGTGAAATTTTACCAGGAAAATTAGGCAAAAGTGGGCGCCAGTTATAAAAAGGTTGACGACCCCCGGTACAGAGCATTAGCCTGATCGACTCGGCATTTGAATTTTCTGCGTAGCCAACCTCTCGCGTTAGAGGGCACATCGGTCTCGACTCGAGATGAGTTTGTCGTTTTTTTGCTTCAGATTTATGCGACGCTATTTCGTTCGCAGACGAATAAAATAATAACGTTAACACAATAAGTTTTAGGTGACTGTACTACCAAAACTGCAATACTGTCTGGTGACAAGCAGCGTGTGGTGTGTGGAGTTTGGGGGCTGCAGGCCGCGCGCTGTGCGCGTCCTCGCTGTAGGACGCCGTGGACAGGCACTTGTGCAGTTTGCGGGTACCTTGCGAGCGCGAGCGGCGCACGGGCTCCGGCCCCCGCCGCGCCTCGCGCCCCGCGCCTGTCGCGCCCGCGCCCGCCCCCGCGCCGCCGCCGCACACGCCGTTCATCTGCGCACGCCACAAACCTGACTGACCTCACTCTGATTTAATCTAATCCAGCCATTCTTCATAACAACAAATCATTTCAGTTTTTTTTACGACTTACTGAATTATACAACATGAAAACTATGCATATAATATAATTTACTATACTAAGTTTATTCTCATTATAAATCAATCGATTCTTGTAAGATTCTTGTAATCCAGCGGCGGGAGAACTTTTTTAAGCTTTACCCCAAAATATTTTTTTGCGTAAGTCGATATTACCCTCTCATTTTGAAAAAGAAAATATCAATGTAAAATTAAAGCTTGCATTTTTTATTGAATCAATTTACACAGAAAATATAAATAGAAAGTATGTAATAGATTTTTTTTTATACATTTTATTGGAACAAACGTAACTCAATTGAAAACTGTCCCCCTTCAGATTTCTAGAAATGAGACTGATTCATGTTTGATACAAAACATCAAAATTTAAATAGTCTGCAAAGATACTAACACATTCATTATTAATCAAATTAGAAATTTTTTTTATTATCCTTAAAAATATATTTTTCCCAGTTCCCCGACCGCTGCTGTAATCTATCACGTTTCCTACTTAGTCAAGTCGAATGAGGATATTATTCCTCATCTAAATAAAATTAGTAATTTTCTTGTTGTCAAGACTATTATAATTTATTATACAAAGAATTTCCTACATCTTTTATTGAATTCTTATTTACACTTGATTGATTAACTCTTCAACAGAATGTTTCAAACACAATAATTTTTCACATAATTCACAGAAATAGAATAGTATTACTGAATACTTAAGAAATACATAATTATTTTAATCTGTCACACTTATATTATTAAAATATACAGTGGTACCTTGACATACGAGTGGGCCAACATGAGATTTTTTGAGATACGAGCCGTCGAGCGAGCAATTTTTTTGCTTTGAAATACGAGCAAAATTTGAGATACGAGCAATCGGCTTAGCAAGAAACACCCAGAAAAAGTCGCAACTGGTCGAGCATTCAAGCTATTTAATGACACTTTGAGATATGAGTAAGGTTACGGAACGAATTAAACTCGTTTGTCGAGGTACCACTGTATATCATAAATATTTTTGGGAATATTTTTTTTTTATCATTTAAACATTTAAAGGAATAACACAAATAATGACAATAAATAATTATATAATGATACAGAAGGATGACCATATTTAAGTATTTTTCTTAAAAATAATTGTTCCTTAAATATAATTAAATTAATTCAAATTAAATAACTTAAACTTCATTGACTTTAATAATGAAATTCTCTTTTTTTGTTTTATGATTCCTCCAATGGATGAGACATTTTTGCTTCGTTTAAATTCTTACAGTCCTTGTTAAAAAAGATCCCGATGAAGAAATATTGTACATATAAATAGTACATATAAGTGTGTATTACATTCATAGTAATGTTAATTAAGAATCGAAAGTAATTTTTATTAATGCACAAGATAATCGATCAACAGCTGTTTTGCCATTAAAGTTTGTTAGTAGCGTTCCCAAATCCCAGTCACCACTATCCATACCTATTATACAGTTTGAATTGATAATCTCTGAAGTCCTTTTGGATTCCAAATTAGTGACTCGCTGATGGTCGGATCTACAGAGCCTGCTAAGTGACAATCCTATGGACATATATACATACATTATAAACAATAATATAAATTTCAATATATTCAGATGTAAATGTATTTAAAATATAAGCGATACGATTAGGAATACATATATTGTCTGTTTATCAAAATTAATCAGATAGATGGAAGAACAAGGTTGTTAATCAAATGTTATTGAAGAGATCTGTGATGATTATTATGAAATCTACGACGAACTAGATAGACCGATTTGTAAGCATGAAAGAGGGTTTCACATTGTCTTATAAATCAATAAAAGTTCTTTATTAAAAAAACCAAAAAGCGATAACTAAAAGCTTTCCAAAATGCAAATTTGTCTACGGCGAGGATAGATGACCCTGGAGTTTCTAGTAAGCTTCCGGTAAGAAAGTGAGGTGAAGCCGGAAAATCTCGAACAGTCCATCGAGGAACATTAAACACGGGCGGTGAGTCAGATACGGTTCTACGCCTATCGTTCTCAAAGCTGGATGGATCGAACAGATGAGATGTGACAAAGCTAAACAAAACAATGACCGCTCTAAGAAACTCCACTCACATCTAACTGGTGTCAACGATCACTAATCTTGGGCACACGTGAACGAATTAAATGCTTAAAGCAATCAACATGATTTACCAAAAAGATCGGCAAAAAGGTATTTAAGGCAGTTTTGGTCTTCATCCGATGATGTATCCTTGAAATAAAAAAGAAAATTGATGAGACAAAAGTAATGTTATTTGCCTCTCGAGTGTCGCCGTCGCCGCTAACGATGGCAAAGCTCTGCGGTCTGTGTTGGCATTCAGGTTGAAAATCTGCTAAACTAGTGATAATTATACTGCCGAGTCATGAAATTTATACTATAAAAACATAGGTTATGTCATAGATATGTAAAATGGTAGTGGTTTTTGGGATTCACTTTAATACCTTCATTTTCTTTGCATTGTTTCTTAACGACAACGTGTATATAGTTTAAATTAAAGTACACATGTTAAATTAGTTAATAAATTACACATTGAATACCTGTTCATGTAAATTGCACATAAAACATCTATAATTTAAGACCGTACGTAGACAAGGAGATAATTCTCTTCGAAGGTAATTTATAACAATCAAGTTCCTAAGGTAGTATTGAAGCACCTGCAATTTTAAAGGATTCAGTTTAAAGTGGAAATTTGTTTATGTTGTTATTTTTATTTGATGTTAGTTATAAAAAATAAGAATAAACAATACTTATCATAATACAAGTAAAGCCCTTTAGCAATAATAATAAACCAAAACCAAAAAAGAAAAAATAAAAAGCAAAGAGTACATGTCAAGGGAATAAAAGTTTAGGGTACGGTTAATGAAAAGAAAATAAGTGGTTATCAAATATGTCAATCGAGTTAATTAAACTAGTCAATTAAAAACTTTCAAAACTAAGTATCATACTAGCGAGTCAGTAACTTATGAAGGAAATAAAAGAGCATCCAGGAATAAAGTTCATCTAATCAGAACCTACAAAATATGATTATCAAAGTGAACTTCTAACATCGAGAATCGTTCTTTGATTTACGACTAAGGAATGTCCTACGAATATGAATAAATCACAAAGTCAATTCATTCAAAACTATTAGAAATCTCTACGGTACATCGGATCTACTGTGCAGTTCTTCTATTTAACGTATTCTCTACTCGTCTAGATTGTATATCTTATTATATATAAAAAAATAAATTATATTGAATGTCGAAGTGGAAAGGACGAAACGGGTTATTTACATGTCAGTTAAAAGAAAAACAACGTAACGGTCACAGGCGCAGGACAAAGTCGGAAGAAGACCCCAAGCTTACCGCGCCCGAGACCAAAATGTTGGCAGATGTGGTACTTACTGAAACGCCGCATGATGTTGCCGGCAAAGGAAGGCTGAGCCCCGGAGCGGTCTTTTTTCCTCAAGTCTCTGAGCGGGTTTTCCTGCCGGACATATTTGATGTTCGGCACGGATAGCATTCTGTCCCGTTTCTCGTTCGCGTTTATAGATTTGCTCTTTTTGTACTGCCTGGGAGGTCGGATGGGCTTATCGTCGTCGAACAGGGCGAGGTTATCCGGACGCGACATCTTACTTCCTTCCACTTCGCTGACGGTCACCCTCTTGAAACATTCCTCCTTTATCTCTCGGGCCGGTCGGTCACTGCTGTCATCTGCTGACGTCTCCCGCCTCCAGCCTTGAGACTCTCGGAGCTCTCGTTGCATTCTGTCAAACATGTTGTCCGGCTTGTTGGCGTCCGCCACTTCCGGCGACCCGTGCGACTGCGGGCTTTCGGCGCTGACCTCGGGCAGCGCTTCCTCCGGATCCGGAGACTCGCCCTCGTTGTCGACCGGCGAGAGGGCGGTGCCCTCAGTATTGGCGTAGTAGAACACCGATCCTCTTTTAGAGTTCGACTCTTTACCTTCGAGATCTTTTTTATCTTGAGCGACAGAAAAAGTATTCTTAAATTTCATGTCGACTTTAGAGAGTTGTCTTTTCAAACTGAATCCTTTCCAAGTCGAAGACTTTCTTCTGCTCTGCGCCGCTTCCATTTTAATTTTCTCTTCGGCCGACAGAGGCAGAGAGTCGGGACCCTCGGGAGCCGGCAAGCTGCCGGCCTGGAGTGCCGACGTTTGCTGGGAGACATTCTGTATCGATATGGCGGCACTCGTTTCCGGTCTGGAATTCGTTGTCAATTGAAAATAGGCTTCGTCAGCAATTTCTATGCTTCCTTCCAAGTTTGAAGGCGTGACGTCTTGTGAGGCCTCAGCCGTTTGGGAGCCGCTGGAGAGATAGCCGGCGGCCGCCGGAGGGGAGGAAGCTTGGTAAGAAGCTTGGTCTGTGGGTTCCGCGGTCTTGTCTTGTCGAGCCTAATGTTGATGAGAAAGGAAGGCGAGTACATTACAGGGGGAGATGGACCGTGGCAGTTTGTGCATCGCATGCGAGGAGTCGTTTGGAATAATATCGGAGGCGGGGTAGGAATGGAAAAAGAAAGTAAAAACCAAAGAAATCGAGTTAAATTACTATGAAGTATAATGATTTCGGATTTAAATCCGAAATAAAACCGAAGTGATTTTAAAATTACTCTTCGAAAATATGAAATTAATTTTAAAATAAGATTATTGTGACAAAGGAAAATATAAGAAAACCAAAATAAAACTAGGAAAATGATTAAATAATAAAATCAAATATGTACTCAAATAAAATTCAAAAGACTAAAACATCAGAAAAATAAAATAATGGAAATGAAAGGTATGACAACTAAAGTTAAGGGCCTTACTTAAATTACAATAAATCACAATGTCGCCATTTCTGGGTAATAATATCTTCATTAGGTTGATCAGTTATTAAGTTCCATTAAGCGAGTCTATTGCTGCTTCTGATGCAATATATTTATTATCAATATATTTTTAATCTTCATTTCAATCTAAAGTAATGACATGATATATTTTTCCTAATTCTTTTTCCCGCAAGTTTTTCTTTGAGATACTCATTTGTGCAGTGATGTAATGGGATTCTACAAATATATCTGCATCATTGAATAACTTCATTATACGTTTATAATAATTTACAAGAGGAGCAAAAATGTCTATCTATTGCTTTTTATTATTTGAACAGAGAAAAAATAAAGTAATCGAAAGTATTCCAAAAATAAAATCGAAATTAAACACTCAATGGAAATAAATTTCAAACAAAAATAAATCTTTCTTTCAACTGACAAGCCTACACAAAAAAATTCATTTAAGAGGACAGTGTTGGAATTATAAAGAGAAATCGAAAGTAAATATCAAAGTATCAGTTTAAACAATGGGCTAAACTTGATAATATTATTGAATTTTATATATTTTTCTATGGCCTAGCTTTGTTTTACTTTTATTTGAGAAAAGTGTTAACAGTCCAACATTAGCATTTTTAGCATTAGCATTTGCACTTACTCAGCACATCACACGCGATGATAGTCCATTAGACCATACCACACCAGACAAACAGAAGGGACTTCACGGGATGGGATTCTTATTTATTTTCGGTATCTTTTTAATTATACCGACAACGTTTATATTCTTTATCAAGGTAAAACAAACATTTGTGAAATTCCAACGTAACACAAAAGTTAGTTTTACACGCTCTACTGTTTAGGAGTCTTCCATCAATAAATCCAAGTGTCTGCAAAAAGCAGACTAATAAACTCATGCAATCTCCTGAATAAAAAAAACTTCCATAGCCAAGCCGCATTCTTCTCATCGCACATCTTACTGAATAAGTTAAAAGTCACGCATTCCACCACATAACCAGAATCTTCTGCCAGCATTGTCTTACACATATTAATATCAATCTGCTCTTACAAAATAAATTCATAAATATAAAATACATATAGATAAATATCATATATTAGTTATCGGATCGAGTGTTTTTTTTTTGCGGGATGGTCCTGGGATGGTGCATACCTGATCGATGCTGGGAGAGCGAGGAGCCTCCGGATGAGCGGCGACGGGCCCCGACGTGTCCGGACAAGTCCTGCGCGGGGAGCGACAGTAGGGATCCTGGGACCCGTACAAGTCAGCGGAACACGCGCTCAACACTATCACCCGCCGCACCACGTCCACAATCACGAGGCCGTGATCATTACCGAAAGCCATCCTGAAACATCGGGAAGATCATTTATACGTAAAAAAAATAATTCATCCTAGTTTTTTAATATTGAAGCTTTACAGTAGAACTGATTATACAAAACTTGGGTGTTATCTTTAAGTTACTATATGTAAATGGTGTTTTTCATAAGTGTCGTGTTTGCCAGTAATTGGATAATTACTCTTCTACGATAAATACCCATTGTTAACGTGTAAATATATTGTTATTGTTGGCAAACTTTAATAAATAAATAAAGTTAAAAGAAAATAAACAAAGTGATCCAGAGGAATCATAAATAATTAACACGTGTCACCCGCTACCTGCAGATTGAAAAAAAGTGTATTTGAATAATTAATTAATTTAAAAAAATCTCCACCTTATTCAACAAAAAATATTTATTTATCCAATAACACCAGCTACGAATTTCCTGTCATCGGAGATATATATTTTACTAGGGATATATTTTTCATTTCGGGCCATTTTATAAGTTTCCATTTTATGGAACGGTCATCATAAGCCTGTGTCCATCCACTGTTGAACGTAGGCCTCCTGCATGAGTCTCCATCCTCTTGGATCCTCCGACTTCTGCCTCCAGTCTCTACTCTTACTATTCTTTTGATGTCGTCAGTCTATTTTCCGCTTGTCAATTCTTGGAAGCCAGTCTAACATTATGGGAATAGTATTGTCAGCAAGCTGTTAAGACAGTCGCATGCTACCATGACAGGAATATAGTCCCAAGTCTTACAGGCCGTATGAAGAGTTGATGGTGAGCGCCGTGATGCGCGAAGCGGGGGCGGCCGGGGCCGGGTCGGGCGGCAAGCAGACCAGCGCGGCCTGGAAGCCGGCAGCCTTGCGCACAGCGTTGCCGCCGCGCACGCGCAGCAAACATGGCGCCTGCAATTACAATGACACATACAACTTAACACAAAAGAGCACGGCACAGTGGCTGCCTGAGATGCGAAGATATTAACAAATATTTTGCGAGAAACGAGTAAGTTTATCATATCACTTTTTATATATCAAACAGCGGGAGAAGGGTTAATTAATTTTGTTCCACTAAGCAGTGGGGCGCTGGAAACTTGTAAGTAAGGGCACCAAACAGGTGGCAGCCTATGTATTATTGATGCTGATACAATCAATTTGGAACCGAACAAAAAATGTAATTTAAAATAAATAAGTAGCGGTAGTATTTACGACAACAAAAAACACAACGATTCCAAAAAGAATTAAGTTTTTGCATGTTTGTTCATTTGTCCAGTGACTCCATTACACTGCTTTCGTTCGGACGTCTTACTTTCGTGTTTCCGAGTCACATATTTTTTAAATTACTACCTGTATTTTCATTTTCTAATGAATATATGTTTTTCAAAGATCTCTTTTTAAACTAAAACACTAAAAATTTCATAGAAAAATATCAAGTAGATTAAGAAGGCTTGCCAAGTATATTTTTTGCCACTCTTCAGAATGTTCTTCAGGGTAGCATTTTTACTTAGTGAAAGTTAGTCAAACCTTTTTGTCTGGATCTTGGGAAACAGATTGTCTGTGTGACGGGGCGAACTCGCATTCAGGAGACGTTTCACCGTCTTCAGGTAGGTCGTAATTTAAAGGTATTTCTAATATCTGAAAAAATAAATATTCAGTAAAACAAACATATTCGCAAAACGTACCGATATCGATTTATATGAATAAAATGCTTACATGTGTTTCACTAGATGACTCTGTCTTTCTAAATTTAAAAAATATAACATGGCCGCTAGCGCCCGCCACCGCCATCTTGCGGGACTCCGGACACAAGGAGATCAGCTGGATGGCGAGGGGATCTTCTTCTGTGCCGTCTACAGAGCGCGCGCGAGGCTTTTCAAATACTGAAATAATAAAACAATCTTAATAAATTTCCAATCAATTTTACACAAATCAAGCCAGTTCATACGTTAGGGGTTTGCATTACGTTTTTATAACTTCTCATAAACATCTCCCAATCATCAAATCTACAAAACACTCTAAGCCTATTCTTAGATTATAGTACTTGAAAAGAATTCCGAAAATATTTTCAAATTGAGAAGATTCATTTTTTAGAATCTAAAACACATTTATTATAATATACTTACTTTAATAACTAAAACGACAGATATTTCCTTACCTTTGGCCGATTTTAATTTGTACAATATTTGAAGTGTTCCCGCACTGGCATCCCAAAACTTAACACTGCCATCTGCATGACTAGAAATTAAATAAAAAACAGTAAATCAATGTAAAAAGATTAAGTAACTTAATTTCTTTAACAACCTTTTCATATTGTTTGTAATGTTACAATTTGATACAATTTAAAGTATAATGCTAACATTTTGAAGTTTTCACATATTTATTTATACCCTTAGAGTTAATCAGTTTTGATATTTTAAATAGTGTGAATAGATGTGCCTGATTTTCATTTCTGAGTAAGTGTCAAATAAATGAAAGAAATTTAAACATTTAATTTTTTTTATGGATTTTTAAAATTATTTATTAGAATATTATTTTATTATTTCAATATTCTAATCTACTTTTGGAGATCATTAACTATATTTCAATATTATAATTAATTAAATATACATATACTATACATAAAAATCTTTAAACGAGTCAATTCATTCAGAAAAAATATTGGCAGGAGCGGGATGCGAACCGCTGACCTTTAGAACCAATTTTTGCCCAGGTAATTATACCGCTCGCCCACCGGCCATTTCTTCCGCCTTGAGCTGACTCGTTTCAGATCCTCTATATAAGGTTATCATCGTATGGTAGATGTCGCTATAGTATATATTCAAAGTATGTATATTTTTATTTTTTATTATTCGATTGTCGGAATGTAATAATATTAAGCTTGTGAATAAATGCATTCTGATTGAATAATAAAAAATAAAAATATACATACTTTGAATATATACTATAGCGACATCTACCATACGATGATAACCTTATATAGAGGATCCAAAACGAGTCAGCTCAAGGCGGAAGAAATGGCCGGTGGCCGAGCGGTATAATTACCTGGACAAAAATTGGTTCCAAAGGTCCGCGGTTCGCATCCCGCTCCTGCCGATATTTTTTCTGAATGAATTGACTCGTTTAAAGATTTTTATGTATAGTATATGTATATTTAAATATTTAATTTTTTATTTTTGACACATCTTTACTTTTTTGCATTTATATAAGTTTTGTAAAAGGTGACTTACCCAGTTAAAATAATTTCATTATATGAACAAGAAGCCGGTGCCCATTCCCCACCGTTGATGGGCCATTCCTTTTCACTGAATCCCACTCTTTTCTGACTACATTGTCTACCGACAGAGTAAAATGCTGGTATCTGAAAATTATACATACAAAAATATATAACTTTGATTTCAAAATGAAAAGATGAAGAAAGATGAATACATAATGCAGAGGATCAGGAAGAGAGGAGACTCTACTCAGCAGTAAACAAACAACGATGATTATGATTTTTATGTCAAAAATATTGTATTTCAAAATAAAATTCGTCAAATGATTTGTTATGGAATAAGATTCTTACCAAATCGGAAGGACAATCGGCAAAGTAGGAGCAGCATGTGACCGGAGACTCGTGCAGGTCCATGGGGTAAGGGTTCTCGAAGCAAGGGTAGCCGGGAGTCTGAAGGTCTATCACCACTAAGTCGTTCTGCAGCAGCACCACTATCGCATATGGGTCCTGCATATCTGCAAAGAGAACAATCATTTATTTTTACTGGCTATTTTACTATTGCAAATTTGATGTTTTTTTTCAAAACACAAACACATAGGAGAGAGCGCCATCTACTGCAAACTTAAGCAAACTACAGCTTTTTAAAAGTTTCATTTTATGATCTTCTTTTTTGTATAAATAATTGAAGTAACTTATGAGCATCGCCGTCCTTTTGAAATGACCCAAGTCTTTTGCACCATTCTTCTCCATTTTTCCTAAACATGATTAATTGTCATGCTTAAAACAAGGACTTGGTCTTGTTTAACATTGCAATTAATCATATACTCTGATATCAGCTTGATATTACTCCTTTAGGCTAATGCCGTAAAGGCTCGAAAAACGATACTTTGTGTCTTATTTTGTTCGCTCGCCTGACATACACATATAATGTTTTTAATCGTATAATGTTGCACGGCCCTTACATGCGTCATCTTGTTTGTTATGACAGTTGGTCCATTTCATGTTGGCCACTGGCATATTTACTTCGCGAGTCCGCCGCAAGGATTTGGCGGCGCTATAGGTCATAGGCGCGCGGGCAGCCGACATGCGCCCGCCATCGTTATAGGAACGCCTAAGAGCGTCCCTATAACGGACGACGTTATTGACGAATAAACGAGTAATATGTGAAACAGAAACAAGTGTTTGTATTGTGAACCTGATCCTGCATCCTTACTCCAGTTAATCGATGTCCTAAATGGAAGAGGAGGATATCAACTCTTTATTAGATATATTAATCTTTATACAGGAACTAACCTCCGCTCCACGGGCTGTCGCACAGAGTGATGAAGTCCACCACGGTGTGTTCCATCTCAAGCACGGTGATGGTCTTGCCGTTGGTAACTGTGATGCTCGGCGTTCTGCCGGCTTTGTCAAATGGAAGACCTCCAGAGAAAATAACATAGGACTCCCTGCAATTACAAAGAAACATGTTATTAAAAAAAGATATAATACAAATATGTTTTTAAACATCATATCAAGGTAGAGTACTCTTCAAGACATTTCAAACGTTTTTTTTGTTATTACTTAAATATACATATACTATACATAAAATTCTTTTTTCAACGCGTCAATCCAAGCACAAAAATAACGGCAGAAGCGGGATGCGAACCGCGGACCTTGGAAACCAACTATGCCCAGGTGTTCATACCGCTCGGCGAACTGCGCCATTGCCCCGCCTAGACTGACTTGCGTTGAAACTAGTATTTATATCATTGTTATCATCGTACGATAGATGTCGCTATAGTATATATTCAAAGTATGTATATTTTTATTATTATTCTATCAGTCTTCATTTATTCACAAGCTTAATATTATTACTTTCCGGCAGTCTATTTATTTTAGTAAGTACCACTCGGGTCTCGAACCAAACTATAGACTGAATGGATGAGAAACGACTACTTATAGTTCTGACTCGGACTTTGTAACCAATCATTTACCTGTGTTACTGATGGATAATTTTTACCTTCTTGATATTGTCTCAAGGAGACATTATTATATGATTTTTTTTTTTTTTTTTTTTGTTGTTGAAATGTTTTAAATTTATATATTTTTATTGTTAGAGTCCGCCAACAAACGAGCTCCATAGCATTTCAATGTCATTAAGAAAATCTTAGAAAGAAGATTAAATTATCTGTATAATTTTGCTCAGTTCCACATCAATACAAAATTATAATACAATGAAATATATCAATGTTTATGTACTGTTGAATGCTTTCACTATTCATAATTATTACATACGAGTGCCCCAAAATACAAGATTTTTAGAGATACGAGCTGTCGAGCGAGCAATTTTTTGCTTTGAAATACGAACAATCGGCTTGGCGGGTTGGCCGGTTGCACACGAACCGCGCGTCACGCTTTCCCGCGTGAATCCCCCGGGCACGGTCAGAGAATCAGTTATCAGTGTGCTCTCGCTGTCAAAGCATCTTTGATAAGTTTATCTCGCGTTTTGTGACTTTTGTACATTTGCTTTGAGATACGAGTAATTTGAATACGAGCAAGGCTGCGGAACGAATTAAACAAAAAAAAAGCGTATGTCGAGGTACTACTGTATAAAAAAAATATGAACTGAGATTAAAATTCTTCGTAGCTTTAAGTTGAAACAAAGTTCTTACCCAGCTTTAGATGTTTTCCATTCGACCCTCTGTATCGGTTTGCAAGACTCCAACTTTCCGTCCTTATTTGCTTTCGCTGAAAAAAAATAAAAATATAACATTGCTTAAGTAAATTAGTCAATTAAAATGTGTCCGCCAATTTTTAACTAAGTGTTTAGTTAGAGCGTCACTCAATCCATTGAACTATTCGATACCCAATTGTAGAGTCGACGAGAAGTAAAGTAGGAGAACAGTTTAACGGAGTCAAGTTGAATTTGTCTTCAGTCTCTAGAGTGTCACTAACTTGGTGGTCAGCCCCATTCCCCATTCCACTACATTTATTTCAAGTCACCACAGCTCAGGGCCGAACCAGAATTTATATTTTCTGCTTCTTAATATGTATCTCTTATGTATTCAAACGGGATTTCTGAGAAATTTACAATGAGACACGAAATTTTATACACTATATTCACTAAGCATATTAAGACAGTAAAACTCTTCGATGTTGCGCTCATTCGGATAATTGTCAGTTTGTAACTGATATTAATCTGAAAGTCTACTGAGAACAGCTGTGGTTACTATATCTGTAGTATAAAAAAAGACTCGAGGCATGTAATTTTTTTATTTATTATTCATTTATATCGCGGAGTATAAGATGGGTTGAGCCGCTCCTTTTGACAAAGTAATTTAGGCCTAGTCGCCCGGGCTAGTCCCGATTTTCTTAATAAAATTGATTAACTATCAGCCAAAAATATGCCTCGGATACTAGAGCTACTCTTTCTTCAAGTACTCGAACCTGCTTTGGAGGTTTTCGGGGAACCATATACGAGGATGTTCTCAATTCAGGTGCATATATGTTTTAGAACGAGAAAAGGACAATGGAAGCTGACAGAACAGAAAGTGGCGGCAATGTGTAGTGACCATGTTCCATACATGGAACGGATATGGAAAGGAGAAGAAAAGGAATTATTGAAAAGTAATGGGTATCAAAACATTGTTTTTACTTTTAATACATCAAAGTAAGAACATGGTTTAATTTTATTTATTACATTATTTATTGTATTAATTATTTTTAAAATATTCAATATTCGAGGGCTGGTCCACAATGGCAATGACCACAGCGGTTTCCGTCGACCGTGACTTTGGAATAATACAACGAGAGAAAGTAAAATAAAAAAGCCTTTGAGAAAACTCTGAATAGGCCCTGTCGAGGTAGGTCCCAAAGTCTACAAAGTAGTTGAAAATTGACAGTGATTTCCCGGCGGTGCGACAACCGCAGGATAGTTGAAAAAGGAAACTTTAAGCTTCTATAAAGTTGGATTATTTCACCAAAGTTGTGGGGACTTAGTTCCGTTTAAAGAAACTACCTTAAATAGTTAATGAATATAAAAAATATATAAAATTCTCTAATATTAGCTTTGCGTACATCATTTTTTAAAACTTGTATTTTTTTAGTGTATCTGTTATACGCGTCTGGGGATATCAGCATTGTTTAGATACTCGTTTATAGTGGGTAAAAAGCTTTCTTTAAATTATTATTGATGTAGTACAACTAAAACACAGATGTTAATTTGAAAAATATAAAAAATAGATCGCTGTTTAGAAAAACTACGAATTTTTTTTTTTTGGATAAGCATCATGTGTCATAAGTAGTATTTTAACAGCATTTCGACATACAATTTTTTGCTATAATGTATGTTACAAATTTCGTTTTTATAATGATAAAAAAATCCAAGAAGTTTCGTGTGGCAACACGTGAACTGCTTCCCCTAGTGATGCCTTGCGCAATAGTAAGAGACTCACCATGCGGATAGGAGACGGTAAGCGGCTTGGGAGGTTGGCGGATTGCCCACGTGGCAAGCGAGCCGTCCGTGTGGCAAGACATGAACTGCTTCCCCTCGTGGTGCCAGGCCACGCAGCGCAGAGGTTCTGAAGAAATGCAGCGGAAGTCGGCGGTGCGCGTGCGCAAGTCCCAAATCACCATCTGACCGCTCTCGAATCCAATGAGCAACTAAACAGAAAAAAACAACATGTCTGCATTCTTTACAAAATCAAGTACACGATCACACAAATCACACTAAGAACTGTTTAATCTGTCACGGCATTCATATTATAATTCGAACTCATCTCAGCATTCTAAAGTTCCACAAAAAGATTTTGTAGACAATAATACAGGCCTCAAATGATAATAGCTACCTATTAATTATGTTCTATTATAACAACAGCTGTTTATTAAAAAATTAATGTGACTGTTCTCTATAGAACATAACAAATTGATATCGACGTATTGTTAAGAAAAAAATCTGCCGAATTTATTATTTAAGTGGTTGGGTAATTTATATTGTTTTCACTGTTCTTCTTACCAATTTATTCGTTTTTGCAGATCAATAATTCTTTGTGGAATTCTGTAAGTACAATGTTGTAAATTGAAAAAGATGGTTTAAATTAAACCATTTTATTTTTAGACGAAATGTGTCGGCGCCGTTGAGAAGCCACTTGTGGCTTGATAAAGCCGAAATATGTCGTCATAAAAAGCATTTATTTTATTTACAAACATTATTATTCTTTGTATTCGGGTCTCTCTGGATTTTGTCACCCTTTTCAAGTAGCAGTGGTTAAATTATTTTGTCGGTATTTCGATGCAATAAATATGTTTTATTACAATATATTTTTAAGAATTGAAGACAATATTCTATAAAATCTTACTTTGCTTGCATCTAAGGGGTTATCTGTTATATGAACTACGGAGCCAGGGTGTGTCGGGCGAACTCTGAAAAAGAAGAAAAAATATCGTTACTCGTAATTTACGTTATACGATAATAATAAGGTTTGCATGCATTTGTATATTACTATATATGCATTGGCATCTTTCCTAGGAATATTTTATATCATACAGTTGTTATAATCATTGTTCGCAGATGCTCTTGTGATTAGGGAAGATCGGCTCAGATGATAAACGTCCAGTGCAAAAAAAACATGTCAATAAAAACTATGTCTTTTACTTAAAGTACAATATCTTATCAGATATAAAGATCAATGTTTGAATATTTATTTGTTTGATATGCGCTATCATAACTTTTATGCGATTGCGATAAAAAATTACAACTTATTGTTTGTTCTCGTACTGGCGTAAAGAGTGATAAAGTATCCTAAGGATCCAAAACAATACGAGTAAATATATCAATCAAAGAGTTGTTTCCTGAAGCAGAAGGAGAAGACTGCTTCAGTGTTGGGAGCATCTACTTCCGGTGTCAAGACGCGGTTCAGCGGCGCCACCTGTGATTGATGAAGCAATTATAGCTAGAAGGATCTCAGACGCGTGTCCATGTGCAGGTGGCATAGCGCTCAACGCTTCTACTACAATGTCCCAAGAGCCCGATCCCGCCCGCTCTCGATCTTTATGTAATATCCGTTCTCAATTTGAATAATAACAAAAATACAATTTCTCTAAGTATGCGCCGAGGCTCAATGTGTTCAATTGTGTGTCTAAAGACGCTTGAGAGTTTACGACACTGCACCACACTTAAGGAAATATAACATTATCCCTGAGTATTTGTAAAAATAATTGATATTTATTAGAATTTAGAATGTTTCGCATGTTTGCCCAAAACAACTATAATAATAGCTTGTACCCACTTTCAGTGGTTTCAATTATTTAACTTTCATATAAGTCCGATTCAAGAAATTATAATCAATGTATTTAGTTAAATAATCAAGGATAATGCTAAAAAAATATAAATTCAAGAAATGCATTTAAATTATTTGTTCAATATAATTGTACGTACTCGGTGGAGCTCAAATAGGGAGAGTTGACATGGAAAAAGGTAAGGACGATAGTGCCTGAGCTAGTGGCAGCAGTTTGTGACGCTCATATGCTCCAGTTAGGGAACGGATGTAGAACGATGATTATATATTTAGATCTCATGCTATTACTACGAGAATTATTATTTCCACCACGTGTTCTAACGTTGGACTTACGTATTGCCAGTGACCAATTTCCTAGTAAGAGTAAAATATTATACAAATATTTAAAAGTAAAAAAGTAGTATTGCATTTATTAAGAGTATACTATATTCACAGCCTATACCCACCTACTCACTTACACCTTGCATTATATAAATTCGTTCAAACACTTTAATTCACCTAATAATGGCTTATTGACGTAGCAACGATAAGTGTGGAATAATTCTAAATAATATTTTATTTGATGCTTTGATTTATTTACCGGATTGCGGTGACCGTTTTATACAATTTGAGAACGACATTGTCACGAAAAGATTTATTTGAACAATCTCAATACGAAATAATAAGATCCCAAAGTCAATCTATAGAATAGATAGATGGCGGACGTATTGTTGTATATCTCTGTGGGCCAGGGTTGGTCAACTTCGATAATGGCAACGCTATTGATGGACGTGCACACAATGGGGGATAACTCGGTCAATGGGCTCAGCCAATGTCCTAGAGAGGCTGAGAGAAATCAATCTGCTACACATAAATCAATACACACACTTTATAAAAGCATGAATGTATTACCTTTTGAGTATACATATTAACAGAATATTTGTCTTGTAAGTTAAAAAACGACTAACTTCTTGCGTCGTTTAAAGAAATTATTAAAAAAAGCAAGTAATGGTTGATAACGGATTTTTATAAAAACAACACTGCCTTTTTTCTATCATATTCTATATCACAGCAAAGATGTTATCAATAATTCGTTTTAATATCAGCTCGATATAGCCCTTGAAGGCTGGTGCCGAAAAGCCTTGATAAATGATATTTCGTCTCTTACTTTTTGCTCGTCGGGCATGCATATATAAAAAAGTTGGTATATATTTTAGATTTAAGGAACATTAGCCATGGCTCTTGCAGGCGCCATTTTGTTTGTTTTGACAAGTCCTTTCATGTGGATTTTTGTTAAATTTGCCGACTAAGAACCTAGATCGTCCTCGCAGAGCAACACTGCTTCATTCTTTAGCAACTTGTCTCTGCAGTTAGTGAAAAAAAAAACGTGAAGACAAAATGTTAATATTCTGGAAAACATCTCTATGCTTGACTCTGGGCAAATGCACCTAATAAAATAAATTAAAAGCTCACGAGTGGAATGTTCTAGAATCTAGAGAATGGTGAACGAGACGGCGAGGAGCGAAATGAACCAGATTTGGGGAGAGGAAGATTGTAGAGATGGCAAAATATCATGATGTGAGGTGAAGCAATCCAAGGATTTTAATTAAAACGCTAAATTAATTTACGTAAATTAACATACATATATATTTATATATTTAAAAATATATCGAAAATATGTACGTACAGGCGCATTTATTTTAGAGTATTCGATTAATATGTTTTGGAGGAAAGTAATAAAATTGAGCTTATGATTATCATTGTCTTACAAAAAATCATGACACAAAATTCACAAAAATAATAAAATACTCGAAAAACGAAGTTTCCTATCAATTATATAATATAGTGTGTTGAGAATACTAACCCTAAAAATCAGCGCTGACCGACTCCAAGCTAAATAAAGGTGAAAACCATGCTGCCCTAATGCCCCTAGATATCTATTGATTTCTATAGCTTCCCTTCTAGCCGTGCAAATTTTCCTTGAGTTCGAGCCACAATTTATAGCTCAAAGGAAAACTTATGACCCACGTCATCCAGATGATTCGCAAGTGCTGACATCATTGGGTGGCTTTTACTTACCCGCTTGGCAATGGTCCGTGATTTTGCCCGATGTATACTGTAGGGTAAATCTAGCAAGTCACGTCAAGTTTGTAAATGCCACCGATCTCTAAAGGGAATTTATCTTTGTCCAGTCTGAGACAATCTAGTATACAAGTACAAGTTGACGTAAAGTAACTTCGCCACAAACGGTTCAACCTAAAAGTCACAATTTTAAATCTGACCGTGAAAACCCACGAAAATATAGAAGCACAGTAGACTCCTAGAATGCGCAATAAATTATGAATGTTAACAGAACGGATGGATTGTTGGATAGTTCAGCAGTCATGTCTCACACGTGTAACAAGGCTTTGTGTGGTTCGGTTGTGATACTTGCGCTAGAGGCTAGAATCTAGCTAAAGGTCCGGATGAATGCGTCATTTTGGAGTAGTCTCCTGAAAACCACCCACATTACCAGATGTCATAACATCGCACGTAGGGCAGCATCACAGCGAAATGTAGCTTTAGCGTAACAAACCGTTATGTAAAATTAATCCAAAGTTTCTCAAATTGTCTGCTGAAAAAGAAGTGGAAATGCTCTACTAGATAATATAATTTATTTCGACATATTTGTACGTATTTAAATTATTAAGAATCCACGCAATCAAAGCTTTTTATTATTATTCTAAGCACAAAATATTATAAAACAATATTTTTTATAAATAAAATGATGTCAATATGATAATATATTTTAGTGGGAGATGTGTAAATAATTTTTTAGCGTATGTTTCCTGAAAACGGCGAGAATTACAATAAGTAAATCTTTACAGTTCATGGACACTATTTAAAAAAACTGCAAAGAAAAAATAATATTTGAATTCTGTTATTTTAAATAAGATTATCACTGAGATAGACACACTCGTAAATACTGACGAAAAGGATTGGTTGAAGAAAGGCCTAAACGTAATGTATGGCAATGAATAAAGAAGATGTTCACCTAGATGTGGAATAATAAAGGTTGAATAAGGAAAGTAAATTAAAATAAAATGTATTTTTTAAAATTATTTAAGCAGGAATTAAAGAAATATATATAAAAAAAATAAAGTCCTCGTGGCTTCGCGACCCAACCTTGAAACGGCGCTTTGCGGTCCAAAATAGATGTTATCCATAAGCGAAATTTGTGCAGGCGTGATGCAAGTATTTATAAAACGACCGGAGTATATCTCATGATAATGTTTATGTGGCGAAAAATTATATGCTGTTTATACGTAAACTTTATAATACACAGATTTTTTCTCTTTTTATTACAACAGCTGTAGTAATATAGTTTGAAACTAGGATGTAGAATTCGTTTAGTTGTCCACGTAACACAATTTGGGCAGCGTACACATATTGTAACCTGAGCACGTTTCAGTCAGTCAGCCTGGTATGCTAACAACTGTTACATATCTGTGGAACTCGAAAATTTGGAACGTTATGTAACTGTAACTACAATCGCTTAGCGGACCGCGAAATTTGATCGCGCCGATCTTTTTCACAAATGAATGACAGACATTAGTGTGCGAGATTACTAGGCAAAGTCAAGCTGAAGGCAAATTTGTTTTCAGAGAATCTTGAAAAACAATCATTAAACAAATTCCAAACATTATATTTACAGTCGATAAAAGTTTGAAAATGATTAGTTTTTTATGAAAATATACGACCAGAACAAGTCTACGGTATTGATTAATTTGAGAGATAATTAATACTTTAAAAATAAACGATTTTTTGTTATTTAAGAAGATAATATCTAGCATTTATACTTTCTTTCAGCAAAGTATTTTTAAACAGACAAAATCCTGATAAAAATACGTGTTAAATCAAAACATATATTTTTTATTAGTGTAATATATAGCTTTATATCGGTATATATAAATTTTATTCTTATTTTGAGCAAACAGTACCTGAAATGCATGGAAAAGCAACTGGCTTGAAAAAGTTGCAATTGATTTCATGTTCTATATAATATTTTGTCATCTCCGCTTATATTAGCGATCATATATGAATTGTAATAAAACTTTCAGTGCGGTCGTTGTGAAATTATCACGATACTAAAAGTCATGTCCGAAAATACTTGGTGTACATTTTCGTATGAAATATTTAATCAGAAATGCATTTTAGTACACATTACTGCGCCAGTAATAAAACCAGTACACAAGTGCAATGTTCAACTGAAAGTTTAACCACTATCACTCTAAAGACCAATGCATTTAGATTAAATATTAATCTACCATGTTCTAAGTTTGAAAGTCGACACTTCTAATCTATTGACCACAGATGATCAGTCGATTCACTGAGCTTAATAATTGAATCAATGCTATTATGGCAACTGCTGTTCTGAACATTCTCTATCGATCTCGCCTGCACCTGTGAAAGACACGAATAGCAAATTTGGACTACATTTCAGTTATAATAATTCAATTATATAATATTTTATATAACATATATATTAACTTATTTTGTGCATGTGTAGTGATATCAGCTTGATATAGCTATTTTAGGTTAATGCCTTAAAGCCTCGAAAAACGATCTTTTGTCTCTTATTTTTGTTCGTTCGCCTGACAAGCACACCCATAATGTTACTTTTAATTATATAATATTACACGGCATTTGCATACGCTATTTTATTTGTTATGACAGTTGCTCCATTTCATGTTGGTGCAATTGTCATCTTTAATATGCTTTTTTGCCTTGATCATCTTGGCGGCGCTGGATGTAACTGCGAATTGTGCTTCAAAAATAAGTTATTATTGTTGTAATTCTGCTCCTGCATCCTTCCTCCATGCGGCCACGTAACGAACTCGCGTATTGTCGTCTTTTTTTGTAAGTAGTTATTACACAAAACCAGGAATATGATTTAGATTTAAAGATGAATACTCTACCATAATTTATTTTGCCTTCCTTATACAATATGAATCACTTTTAGAAGTACATTAAAAGAAACAAGCTGATCAACCTCTACAATGCACAACAACTAAAATCCTTCTCACACGTAGTTTCTAGCCGAAGTATCAATGACATTATAACTTGATGTATTATATGAATTCTCAATGGTAAAAGATTCGACTAACAGCATTGCAAGTAAAACAAAAACACAATTTATTTGAATTTATAATGTGGCATAAAGTAGTATTTGATTCAAAGACATCGTTACTTCTGGACTCCTGTCAGTTATTTGAAAGATGTTCGTTCGTTTTTGTAACGGTACAATCGGAATGCGCAAAAAGCCCGACAATTTTATGAGAAATATCTTCTTCTATCATTCTTCCATTACCGCTCCTCTTCCTCAGCAGCCAAGAATCGCATCTCTTTCTTTTCTCTCCTCCGGGAAACGGAAGGAAACCACGAGGAACAATGAAAAACGCCGACAAGTATATTTTGATACAACTCTGAACAATGATTTGTAACAGACTAGACCGAAAAGATACGTCTCTTAATTCAAAATCATTTAGGGCGTTACTTATGAAGAAAGGTTAGAAGTAGGATTTTTAAAGTAATGAAAAAATTTCAGTTTAAAATTATGAATATGGATCACTTATTTTAGTTTGTAACGTCGGATACCCTCTTTAAATACCTGCTTACTTGCTTGACTATATTATTTCCGCAGATCGCCACCATAATGTTATATCAGCTTCCATGGTCCTCGCTTTATTAAAAAATATCTCTAAAGTTCAAATGATTACATCATTTGTGTAGGTCTTATCGAAAGTAAGACAGTTTTCTTTATGTTCTATAACGGCGTCGTAAGAACAAGTCCACCTTCGTATCTTAACCATCCATATCTCACAAACAAGATATTATGGTTTTATCTAGCGAACATTCGCTAGATAAAATAAAACATATAAAACGAAAGCCTATTATATAAGCTATAGAAAAGTCAGCAAGGCCTCAGATGCAATATAACTCTTAAAACACGATATAACAATAAGTTAAAAAGGCTTATATGCCAATATGATCACTAAGGAAATATGTATAAAAAATATGGAATGTCAAGTAATAAGATATTTTAGAAAATAAATGTAATATACGTAAACAACATTTGGATGCGGCTATACCCTGGATTGTCTACAAGTAGTCATGTTTCTTCCTTTCTTGTCCTGGCGATAGAAGTAAGTAAATTTTATCCCTTTAGAATTTGAACAGTTTTTTTCGATTGACAATTGTTGGTGAAATTCCATAATATCAAATTTAAATAACATGTCCTCTAATAAAAAACGTGGAAAATTTTCAAGATAATCTTTTAATTATATTTGTTTTTGTTCACCCGGTAGAGGAGATATTTCATTTAAAAATGTTATAATGTCTAAACACCGAGGGGACGGCAAGATGATTGAAACAGCTAATTAAATTAATCATTTATATTTCTGTTAGTTACGAATTTCAAAATGACGAACGAAATGATTTCAAAAAAGTTCAACAAAAAATATTGATAAACATTATAAATTGTCACTTAGAAGCAATCATTTACAACTGAAATCTCAGATTTCTCTAAAAATAATCTGGACAATCAATTTATCATTAATATATCTTAAGTTATGAGAACTTCTCATACTACAAATATATATACTTAAAATATTATGTTAATATGAGTACTCGTATTGCGACAAGTTCCGATATAAGTAGCCGACATATGACAATATAGTTAATGTAAAAATTTTGGCAGAGATTTGTGATGTCCATATGCTGCAAGTTGTAATCAGACACAATAAATATTGAATAACTTCGAAAACAGTACACAATAGTATAATTGAAATGGTATATATATAATTTAAATATTCCATTACATTTTTCATTGGTATTTCATTACAGCAGTAAGAATTTAATAAACCTTTTTAATATCATCCTCTCTGTGGACTTTGAAGTTTTTATTGGTTCTCCTTGTTAGTAGAGCAATGTAGAATTCTTCTATTGTGTACGTATATTTTCCTTTGACAACTCGTATTTACACTGAAATGCCTAATACATTGCAAAACAAGGATACTGAATAAATATTCGATGAAAAATAAACCTAACAATAAATTTACTACATACTGAAAATAAATCCATAGCATTAATACTAAGAATTTTCAAATCATGATACCATGACTATGAAAAGACTTAATGAACCAATTTTGCGCCTGTGCTCCAAATATTGGAGGTGAGACGTAAGTGTGTCATTATTTACTATCAACTGTTTTTTTTAACCGAGTTTTTTACATTCATTATTAAATTTTGGACTCTGTCGTGATTACCTGATATTATGTAAAATCAATTATAAAAGAATGACAAAAACATTATCCGAAGAATCGTGACATTAAAAGATGGCTTAGTGCTAAATTTAAAGCTTTGATTTGCTACATTGAACTACAACTCAGCATTGATTTTCGTCAGGATTTTTGATGGGTTAATTTATCTAACAAATTGTAATATCCAGCTTTTTTGAGTTATGGTAAATTAACATTAAGGTTATCAAGTGACAATACTTGGTGAAACTGCATAATTATAATTTTAAAATTAATTTTATTTAAAAAAATAATAAATTTAAAGTATTTAGTTTTGATTCACATTTTATTTGAATGATTACATGTTTTCGCCTTCCTGAAAACCATCTTCAATAATGTTTTTTTTTTTTCATTATTGAAGATGGTCTTCAGGAAGGCCGAAACATGTAATCATTAAAATAAATTGTGAATGAAAACTAAATATTTTTAATGAAATATTTTTTAAATTAATATTGATTCTAATATTATGGTAAATTATAAAGTAATTGGTTACAAACATACTCGTATACTATTATCACCATTAACAAAACCAAATATGATATGGTCATTCATTTCAAATTTACTCGACTAAGTATGTATCACGAAAAAAAGGATATTAAAAAGAGCTTAGTGAATAAAAAAAAAAGACTAGTGAAGTTTACGCAGTTTAAAAACTCGAGAGCTTTTTTTCCCTAAATATCCAAGTTTCTGTTTGCGAGATAAAGGCGATATTACAAAAAAAGTAGTTGTAAAACCTTTCAATTCGATCTTCTCGAGCTTTAGCGCCGTGGGTGAAATAAAAAAGATGTCAAAATAAATCCTGGCGTGATTTATATGACAAACTTTTAAATGCGAGGTAACTTTGGTGGCACACACTTTTCGGATGCGAAGAGTGTGGGATGTCAAGGTACCCAATATAAAGAATACGGACGATCGTCCCCCCGTTCCAAATCTTTTTTCCGGATGTGAATCTTGGTATCTCACTAAATGCTAATGCTAATGGAAAGTTGCCTTTTTTTGAGACAGCGGACAAGGCACCTTTCCATATAGTCAGTCAAGGGTAGATATTTCACCTAGTTGGGGCATAAGCATCAGATTCTCAGGAGAGCTTAAACTATAGCTGCCTTTTCTTCAAGAACTCAGAGCTCGTGCCTCGGAAGGCCTTCTATACGAAAGATGTACTTGGTGGAAGAGTGGAAGGCAGAGCTAACATGCGGTGAAACGAGAACCATCGGGCTAACAGAGCTTTGTAGCGACAGTTCTTGACGCCCGTGTGCTCCAGTTGAAATTGGTAATGATTATAATTTTTAAGTGGCTTATTTCAAAATTAATTAATTTTTGTTAGTATAAGCGATCACTTTTCACAATCTGATGTAATTTTTTACATAACATATAAACTCTATTGTGCGCGGTGTGAGAGATCGAGCTTGATTATTTTTTGTTTTTATAAACGGACTAAGGTCATTTTCTTAGACTACGACAACAATTCAGATATACCTTAATTTACTCAAATGGAAGGTAAAGTACAGTTAGAAGTAAAAATAAAGAATATTTCAAAACTACAATGATTTGTTAATTTCTTCTGAAAAAAATATATTTCAGCTGAAAAATTGATATTCAAAGTTTTTTACATTTATTTAAAATGCATTGCGATTGAAAGAAAGATCGATTTTGCAAAGTCAGGTTTGTATGTTTTTTATGCTCGTTATTTCACTTTCATTTCAAATCGAGAAACAAAGTTTTTTCTCAAAAAAGAAAACGCAGCTACAAAATACCGCTGGGTGGGGGAGTCGAAACGCAATAAGACTTCAAACGTCCCGTTCCAACTGGTAGTTATAATTTATTCTGTGAAATGAAACTCAACGAGACAGCTACAGTGTCTCGAGTCGGTCAGTCTTCAAAGCTAGCTCTCGCCGTTTGATGCTTAATGTACCGTTTAATAGCGAAATAGTAAAGAAAGAGTATTGTAATTAAACTGCAGTCATAACTAATGGACTAAAAAAACTGTAATTTTGAAATATAATATTTCACAAAGACGAAGAAAGTGTTTTTCTTAAGAAAATGTTACAATTTTATACATATAATGAGAAATTTAGTATTATCTACACTATTATTACTTTTGAAACGAATCGTCACGAACTTTCTGAATCGTAATGAAAAAAAAAAGCTCTATTTGGAGTATAAAGTCGCCATAGATTATCACACAGGGCTGTTCGCTGGCATTATCGTTGCCTCGTCATCTCTGCAATAAAACCTCTCATCATCATCATCATCAGCCTGTGTCCGTCCACTGTTGAACGTAGGCCTCCCGCATGAGTCTCCATCCTCTTCGATCCTCCGCCTTCCGCATCCAGGTCACTCCCGCTATTCTTCTTATATCGTCAGTCCATCTTGTAGGGGGTCGGCCAATGCTTCGTTTGCCAGTTCTTGGGCGCCATTCCAATACTTTTCTTCCCCATCGACCGTCGTCTCTTCGACAGATATGACCTGCCCATTGCCACTTGAGTGTGCCTATTCGTTGGGTAGCATCCACTACTTGAGTTCTTCTGCGTATTTCCTCGTTTCGGATTCTATCTTTTAGCGACACTCCTGAGCATAGATCTCTCCATAGCACGCTGGGTGACTTTTTATTTTATGGGTAAGACTTGCTGTCAGATTCCACGTCTCTGCGCCATAAGTTAATACAGGAGGACGCATTGGTTAAACGCCTTAGTTTTAAGGCATTGCGGAATTTTCGCTTTAAAAATGTACTTTAGTTTTCCAAATGCTGCCCATCCCAGTTGTATACGCCTGTCGATTTCTTTTGAGAAGTTATTTCGCCCTAGTTGTATTACTTGTCCCAGATAGGTATAGTCGTTTACAACCTCTATTTCTGTTCCTCCAATGGAAATAGGATCAAAGGTCTGTGAAATATGACTATTAATCATGGCTTTTGTTTTATCCATGTTCATTTTCAGACCAATTTTGTTCGACGCTTCATTGAGGTCGTAGAGCATGTCTTGGAGCTTGTTAGGTGATTCGGCTATTAGCACTATGTCATCTGCAAATCGGAGGTGAGAAATGTACTCTCCGTTAATATTTATTCCACATTTTGTCCAGGATAGCAGTTTAAAAATATCTTCTAGGGCGTTTGTGAAGAGTTTTGGAGATATAACATCTCCTTGTCTAACACCTTTGTTTATAGAAATATTGTTAGTGCTATCATGGAGCTGGACCATCATTGTTGCAGATTTGTACAGAGATTTTATTATCTCTATATACCGATAGTCTATTTTGCAGCGTTGTAGTGAATCTAGCACCAATGCCTTTCATAGTCTACAAAGGCGAGGCAGAGTGGCTGATTATATTCTTCGGTTTTCTGAATGATTTGTCTTAGCGTGTGGATATGATCAATTGTACTAAATAAACCCAGCTTGCTCTCGAGGTTGAAATTCATCAAATCGACCCGTCAGCCTGTTTGTTAAAATTCTGGAGAATACTTTATACACATGGGAAAGAAGGGAAATGGGTCGGTAGTTTTTGAGCAGTGATTTATCCCCTTTTTTGTGGAACAATATCACAATACTCGTACTCCATGTCGCCGGGGTTTCTCCATGTTCTATTACCTTGTTGAATAGTTTTTTAAGCTCTTTCAACAGAGGGGTTCCTCCTACTTTCAGAAGATAATAAAACCTCTATCGAAGACAAAATACCGCTTTTATGCACAAGTTTGACTGCTCCTTCATGCCGTCGTTCCTCACTAAGTTAAATCACGATTTCAAAAAGTTTTATACGGCTGCATTGGGTTTTGGTAAGATGCCAAGATTCGCAGCCGAAGTAAGAATGACGACAATACAGGCGCTGCGTAGTCAGTACTTGGCTTTAATCGCTAATTTAAAAACGTTCCAGCATTCCCAAGGAGGAAAGCGATCTCCTTCTGCAGCCTACCGATCTCAGTGATCTGTATGCCAAGATATCTGAAACTCTCGATTACTCACTAGCGCGCTGATGGGTGCCCAATCTCCATCTCGAAAAACTTAGATATAAACTTATATATATTACAACTTACAAAGCCGTAAAAACGAATAGGAACGATACAGGCGTACTGTAATATATATGTAGTAGTTAATTCCCAATGGACGAAAACTAAGTCGATACGTAAATACATGTCTATAAACGCGCAAATTTTTAACTACAAATACGTAAGCAATATCAATAAATACTAACTTAAAAGTAATATGACATTCAGAATGGGAACTAATTTTAAAATAGGGAACCGGTGATTATTATTTAAATTCACAGTCTTAGATCTCGAAATACAAGGCAATCAAAATTTACATGTCACCATATTAAACATTAGCGACCGAGGGATAGTTTTCATTCTTTGATGTTTGTATAGCGTGCATGGAAGCAATAATAAAAATAAATCTTAAGGACCGTGGAAAGTAGAAAACAGTACTATCATTATTTTTAGAATTACACCCAATTTCAGAGACATTTCTTAAGATTCGAGGTGAGTCGAGGGTTGAAGTTTCCTCACTTGATAAAAAACATGAACGTGTACTCAATAATTTCTACACCTTATATATGGGTAGGTTTATATAACGCCATTATATAAGTCACAAATTACGTAAAATTATGGGCTGATGGTGGTTCTCAAAGGTAATCAACTATTGTAGAGCTCTAACTATTAAAGTCTAATAGCTCATTTACGATATGGCCATTGAGCGTGATTTTTTCATCAAACATACGGAAAATGGTCGCATTGAAAGCGAATATAATTAAGTAAAGGCAAAACTCATTTTAACGCTACGACTGGTTAAATCGCTGACTAATATTTGCTGAAAAATTTCGTGGGTATATTAAATGTCAATTTGAAACCTTTGAAAAGGATTATTTTTTCCCGAGATATTCTGAATAACGTGCATTCAAAATGATCTACTATTTCTTTATAAAAAATATTATTATATTTTACAATAAATTTAATTGTTACATTTAAATCTCATCAAATACGTTTAAAATATGTATCACAGAGAAAACTGAAGCCATCTTATTTATGCAATTTATTTGAATGTGACAATTGAAATAACGATTGTAAAAGCTCAGAATCTTTGGTTAACTGAATAATAGTAATGTGACTATGGATGAAGTTGGCAAGGGAAGGCTAGCGTCTCGAAATTGTGGTTAGAAAAGCTGTGGGCGGTGTTTTGTGTTGTTCTTAAAGTTGTGGATTTAGAAATTTTCAGTTTAAGGCCAACGAAAGATATTTTTTTTTTCGATAGAGATAAATATCATGTAGGAGAGTGTATTCATGATTTTATTATTGAATAATTGAAAGTTATTTACATGTATACAAGTATGGGAACTGTTGGGAATGTTACTAAATGTGATTCATATTAAAACAAGGTATTTTAAAATATAATTTTAAAAATATATATCATGTGTATATTTATTGTATTTTTAAATATAAAAAATTAAGTTTTACATAAATCTGCTAGCATTCTCTTAAAATTTGTTTTTTTAAGTAATATAGTTTTTTTGTTAACAGTTATGTAAGATTATTCTCATATTAAGTATGCGAGTATATACTAAATACTCGTGCGAAGAGAAATACTTTTAACTATACATATATGAAGTTTTTCAAGAATTACCAGTTAATAGCCTTAAAGTTATGTTTATATGCTATTTTCTATTGTTTATTCATTATTATTGCAATCGATATTTACACGATTTTATCACATTAAATACTTCATTGTAAGACCATTATCACATAAATTGTAAGTAACATAATTTAAAAACGACACGAAAATCCTTTTTCACCGGCTACATTTTATGATAAAATAAAGCGAATTTCTCTAAGGTACGCGTTAGAACTTAAAATGTAGTAGTAAGTGAGATGTTAGATGGAATACGGCGGCTTTCCTTATATTGATAAGTGGAACGAATGTCCCTTACAATCTTTGCGAAGCTATCAGCTGTTGAGGCCCTTATCTCACAGGACGTGGCTCCGGGATTTAAAGCTTAAACAGAACCGCGAGGTTCAGGGAAGCTTAAGGTCTTAGATCGGGAACATTTAACGAGTCAGTGTCGTGATTCTGGGACTCGCATTCAGCCACAGGAAGCCGTCGGCTTAGAACAAAAATAACGCGTGGAAATGGATGTTTGCGGTTTGTTCTTAGCATACATATTTACTACGCAGTGAATTTACAACATGATAAATACACAAAATTAGTAATCATCATTATATTCTTCTTCTATACAGCATAATAACTCTTGGTAAGCCTTACTTTCAGAAGGTTTTGTAAAGTACAGTTTTTTAACAAGGTTTGTTGGCCTCACGCCCAATTTCGAATCTGGAGGGCCAGGGTGTTTACCAGTTGTTATTTTTTTTAGACGGTTGGCACTCGTTTTACGAGTACGTGGATTTCCACGAGAGGATGCCTTACGAGTGGTGTTGCTGAGGAGACGCAATGAGGCAGCATTTAAATATATGTTTGCACGTTATAATCGATATGCACCACTGATAAATTATCATTCATTTTTGAAGTCTTAGGTATGTTGAAAAACATGAGTTTGAGTTGGCAGCAGGTTGGAATGGGAAAACACTACATGAAAAGGATACAATACGTTAATAGGCACTTCAGTTCAGCAAACCTTCTTAGGTAATGCAATCTATTGTACTTATTAGATAAATGAATCGTTTATTATTCTTAATATTTCCAGTGGTGTCATAAATCACAGACAATACAAGAGTTTGTTTTTCGATGTCCAGTGGGGTGCACCGTGTAATGTTTCGTAATCACAGAGATTTTCCTGGGCGGGGTTGCCCATTAACCGGACACGGCAACACTCAAAATAAACGGTAATGGATGCACATTAAACGTAAGCATTATGTAAATTTCGTGATACGTTTCGGAGCGGAATCACCGCGCGCAGCAATATGGAAATCTGCAAAACCAACAGTTTAGCTAAGGACGTGTAAGTGAACACGTATTTTTTCATATTAAAATTCCATGCATTATTCCATTCAAATGATAGATTTACATAAAATTTCCATTCACTAGTAATATAAATAAAGTAATGGTGTATATAAAGTTATAACACATCGTGAAAGAGTCACATTCTAAAGTTTATTACTAGAAACAATCAGGATTGTCTTGAACAGAGCATTAAATCACCGACTAGGCTCTTTTCGATCTTGCTGGGATCGCAATTGGACGACTAATTTTACAAGCAGTCGAAACAACACATCACAGCTTAAAATGATAACAACAATATATATTTTATATCTGTATATATTTGTATTTTTACGAATAGTGTGCGGACAATTTCCAATTTTTTACAGTTCACAAAAAATGTAAGCTTAGAAAACTGAAAAAAATAGTACCAAAAAGATCGTGAAGAAAATATATTTTAATAAATATAATAAAATAATACGAAGCAGTAATAGTTTTTTTTTAGTTTTTGATTTTTCAAGAACGTATAACGATTGTAAAATGTTCTTAAAAACGAGCCACAAAACGGCCAGACAAAAAAGTAATAATGAGGCTTTTATGTATTCAAGGTATCTTGTTGGGGCTGTTTTATGCGAAGTTGTTCTGTCGCAATATTTCACAGTGCGTTTTGCATTATTAATGGTTCTTTTCTAGAAAAGCGAATCGTGACGTTTACAGCGGACCATAAAGGCGAGACGAGTCGTGTTTGAATTCAGGGAGGAGTGTAGCTCTCAGAGACGGCGTCAGTCTCTGTAAGACCTCTTTCAGGCGCCGGGCGAGAGCTTTCAGGGGGAGCTTTTTAAGCCTTTCGGCGACGAGACGGCGGGGATGACGTCGGTCACTACATAGACCACTCTTCAACTATGAGGCAGGGTGAAGATAACAATAAAGGAATAATTAAAAAGAAGAACAACTATCTGTTAATACTCGTACATATCAACGTTCCTGTTTGTATACTTATCAAACCAAAATAAAACCAAAAAATAACCGTCAATAACTCGGAAAATCATTCAAAGAAGATTACGACAGTCTCGTGTGCGCCCTCCTACCCGTAGCATATCGTAGTTACGAACTGCCGCCATAAAGCTCTGTCAGTTGCCAAGGTCCTCATCTCATCCCAAGTAAGATCAGCCTCGCGAAGCCCCGTCTGCTACATTATGTGTCAAGTATCCGACGGCCTTTTCAGACAGCGAAAACCTGGGAGCTTGCGTGTTATGTTTTCTTTCGCTTATGAACGGCAATATCAAAAGCAATAAATTCATTTTCTGTAAGCTAAATATTTTCATTATTCGGTTAATCTTTCCTTAAATTAATGAATAATTTATCTTACTAAAAATAATAATGTGGAGTTAAATAAAACGTCACATTTCTCCATAACGATAAGGAAGAATTATTATTTTTGCAAATGAGAACATCAGTAAAAAATTGCGTGTATTTTTTTCTTTGTCCGATGTCTTGTGGTTTTTTCACCTGAGCTCTGGCTCCCAACAAATTACCTGCTAAACGTTTTACACATTTTAATCTTATGTATCCGAGGGCTCGTTAAAACGTTAAAGGTAAACGAAAAAGTTTTTGATACTTAAAAAATAAATTGTACAGGCAGTACCAGTGGTTCAAACACTTCCAGTGTTCGGTTATTATAAATGTACCATTAAAAACACATTTTTAATGGTACATTTATAATAACCGAACATAAAGACGAAAAGTATTATACTGATCACAGGGTACAATGATATGATAATACGGCCATTTTATTTTTTATATTTTTAATTAAATGGGTAGTTTCTTTATCTTTTATAAAATAATTGATAAAAATATGTACTTTACTGTCCACCCTCCTGTAACGCACGATTTTTTGGTTTGTGATGGAGATTTTTGCTACAGTTTTTCATATAAAGGCCCATATATGTGGTTATTTTAGGTTGAACTGCGTTTTAGGACTGAATGATCCAGGTCTCGTAAGCATCAGGCTAATGATCCGAAAATAGAACGGTTGACTGTAATGTTAAGTGAGATATATAATGTAAAGATTTATAGTATTTGTCATAAGTTAAATCGTGATTCATGATGAAAAACATATTGCTTATTTAAAATATATGTGCATATACGTCATGTGAATGAACGTGAGGCATTGGAATTATTACAAATATAAGTGATCTAAGTATTTTTTTATCGGATAATTCTCTTTTTTATATTTCTGGCACATCTCGTTAATTAAAAAAGTACAATAATTGTACACGCCGACCAACATGATGATTGAAAAAATATCGGCTTTTTACATCCGCCGGCAAGGGGGTAATTAAAAATTGTAATCAGTGTTACCACACGGGCAAAATGAAAAAAATAAAACGAATTCGGTGTAGCCAACGGCGCGGAGATTTTCTCTCGGGGGCAAACAATGCAAAATAATAAGTAGGCCGTATGTACAGACGTAAAAATGGGATTCATCGTTTTACGACAAAATTTTAATGGCATTAAAAAAATGCGTGAATTAATTACGACAATCATATTAATGAAATGGGATTTAAAATTGTATGCCTGAGTAGAACACTCGTTATACTTTTTTTTACTTTTTGAGGAGTGCTAAGGTGAAGGAGCGTCCAACTTTCTGTACTACCGTATGTCTAGAGACGAAGGTGGACCTGAATGAGACATGCACTCCAGATGCCAAAGGATAGCATAAATTAATGGTATCTTTTCTTAAATTTCCGTGCTTTCGTCGTCCTGGAAGGCCGTCGGGAACTATACAAAAATGAGGTAGGATGAGGTGAAGACCATGGCGGCCGACTGAGATTTATGGCTGCAGTTCACGACCACCATGTTCTCTAGTTAAGAGGGCAAACAAATGTTCAATCAAGAAAAAATTTTTATTAAAATACAGCAAAATCTTTTGTCTTACAGCATAAATTTATATAAATGTATGTTTCCTTAAATTTATTGAACATAGTGAATGCTCCAAACAACGTTTTGAAAATTTATGTTATCTGTTTCAAATCATGTGTTTGTAATATTTCATCTTCTTATATGATTGTTTTAAGGCAAAATGTTATTTTGAAATTCATACGCATAAATATTTCGTAAGGTATCACGAGTATATAGATAAATATTTTTTGGCTCTGTGCTTTACCTAATTCATATTAAAACAGGGTGAAAAGTATTCAAGTATGTAATATTTGAAATAGTTCTCAAAGTTAACGCTAAAAGTACAAATAACTTCGTTTGGTATTACGATGATAAAGAACACCAAATTTAATTTGTAAGGAGGAGGATTTAAATTAAGCTTAATGCATAGAAAACGCGGATAGAATGTGATCTCATATGTCACCCTCTCAGCTGATGTGTTCAGCATGATGTAGGGGTGGGGGTGATGCTGAGGAAATGTAATGTCAGCATGTTAACGCATGAAAATGTGTCGCAGGAAGTGGAGAAGGTTACAGAAAGCGCCGCCAGGTGAATTTCAGGCGAAACCGGAAATTTCCACCGAATTATTCACTTGGGAGCTCCGGAGAATTCCTTTATTTCTCTCTGGGTTGACATGCCGACATACCATAAATATTTTCAGGGCAAAAATAGATCGGCAGTGTTTAAAAAGTTACAAATTAATTTCGTAGAAATATACATAGGAACTATGTATATTTCCATTAATATATAGGGAATATATATATTTCGGTTGAGCCGCCTCGAAGCACATAATAGTTCTAAGTTCAAGGAGATCCAGCTATTTATCCGATCTTTTTGAAATTTCGATTAACTAATCACCCAAAATAGGCTTCCGTTATTTTATATATTAATTTATAAGTAATCAATTTACTGTGTGTTAATAACGTTTTAAATACATACACAAGAATATACACGTATTCGAAAAATATAAATAAACGATTACATAATTTATTAAGAAAACATAAATTTATTAAAACGTTTATCTATCATATCGTAAGTAGTTATAAAAGTCTAAAGAAAACGAACATTCTATTCACTATTTCAGCAAATTAAGCTTACGAAAGAACAAGTGATGAATAATTTGAGTGTAAAAAAACTTCTCGCTAAACGATATCTCTCAACCAAAGTGACATTTCTTAATCGTACAAAATAACACTTCAAAAAACTCACTTATTTATTACTGTCTTCAGTTGTTTGCCTTTCATTTCAAGTACTTATCTGCGCGGAAAGCCTATTGTTGCCTTTATCTCGGAAACGAAATTGAAAGAATAATTTCCAGACGAAAGAAAATAATTTCCCCACCGATACTCACGCCAAAGACCACTATTCACCGAGTGCTCTTCAATTCCCAACCACTCAACAAGTAGACATCACTAGACTTGTTCTCTTCTCCACTTATTCTCTTATCACAATACACAGTTATCTGAATGGCGACATTAAAAACAACAAAAAGTTAGGAGAGAAAAACATTTGGATAAAAAAATATAATTATTTCATCAATTGAAACATATGTTTAGTATAAATAATGTATAAATAACTATTTGTAATTAAATACACACATACAATTATACATCAAATTTTATACGCGGGATTCGAACAACGAGCCTTACACCTTTGATCCATTCTACACACCGCGCTATCCACACGACTATTCTCCGCCTGGGTAGATACGCGAAACCTGATGTACGTATATACAATTGTTAACATCATATAACGACATAAAATTTTATTTATAATTGTATGTGTGTATTTAATTACTAATAATATTAAAATACAGTCAATGATCGATAAAATAGGATTAGAGTATTGAAAAAATAGTCTAATAAAAATTAAAATATCCATTAAATAATTATTTAAATATAAGATTGATAATGTATATCCCCATTTAGCCCCCTAAAAGTACTGGAGGACTCTGCGAAATGCCTTAAGGTCACAGGTTCGATGAAAGAAAAATCCTGATCTATCTCCTTCTCGTGGTGGGGGGTGAGCGACATCAGTCGGCCAATATAGACAGGGACCGAATGTTGGCCGGAAAAAGCTAACACCCAGCTAACCTCATCAGGTCAATCTGGTAAGGGCACTCTATTGTCCTGGAGGTAGTAAATGCTCTCCAAAGGCGAATGAACCTTTATGGTCAACGGCATTAGGATGTGGAAATAAAGGGGAAAATACCACATTAAAGGTCCAAACGACATCCCATATATCAGCAAAAATGAAAGTTCGAGGAAGAGTGGAGATTGAAATGCAAGATTTTGTTGCTGCAAACCAAAACACTGGATTGATACTACGAAGAAGAATGTATATCGTGATTTATCATTCGGTTTAAGATATATATAAACAAAGTTGTACTATTACTAATAGTAAATATCAATACAAATTTTCGGTATTATGACAGCAACGAAAATATTTTATAGATATTGAATTTATTAAATGGATAATTTTTTAGCAACCGTCGGGAGTTTGTAATACATTTTGCGTAATATTTTTAAATCAAATGACAATCTTATGTATCATAATTTTCTATATTATTTCTGGCGTGTAATTTTCTCGTCAAACACTAAGATTCTACTACAAAGCAATAAGGAAAAGTCTTCATTGCGTCGCCCGACATTATTCGAACGTTTCCTAACAAAATATTTGACGTGTCTTAAGTTTGTTTTTCGCACAAAACTCTCTCTCTCTCTATACGATTTTATTTGCTTTTGCGAAGTTAAGAATTCAATTAGAAAATTCAAAATAGTTATATGTCGAATACATTCTAAAATATACAAGTAGCTTAAGTTTTATCCTCTAACTCGTAATAATATCTGTCATACTTGTATATAATTATTGCAGGCCCCATCAAATTATTGAGAGCAAATGTTTTATTCTCGGTAAAATAAATGAATCGATTGGTTTATAGAGGGGATTGTAAATTACGACTCTTGCAGTTAGATTTGTGCAACAATCTTTTTTTCAAGCGTTAACAGGTTCATAAAATACTTAACTTTTGGAAGAATTATTTTTATGAAGACACGTACAGGAAAATATCGATAACGGTGATGGAGATCTTGTGAATTCAATGAAGCTTACCATTTTTAGGTATGGTCAAGCTCTGTATATGTAATGTTGGTCCGCTAACGTCTTATGAATTCAAAGATCTTTATTTTCTACGGGTACTCATTGTGCACGCGTGGTGTCCACGAGACATCTTTCGTCTACCGATTTGATTAAAAGACTATCATTTAGTGAGTGACGATAGAAATTCACACCAACTGAGGGTATTTAAAGACCTATAAAAAAGAAATTATTTTTAATTCTAATTACATCTAGGACCAAACCACAGATCTTTGGTATGATAAGCAATTGTTCCACGTTTAAGACGTACCTGCCAGAAAATTATAATATATAGTATCAAGTTAAAAACATAATCACAAGTTAAAAAGTACGTAAAAATATTATAATCTTTGCAATGGAGGTGAAAATACAAAAAGAGAAATAAAAAATTACCGCATCATACAAATCGAAAGCATTGGATTTCAAAATAAGTATTATTCATTTTTAATGTGTCGTATAGACAATAAAAGCATAGACATCTCTAGAGCACAAAACAATGATAGCAAAAACGACATTCGTTATTCCGCAGTCATAATAGTTCCGTCCTGTCGATTTCACAATCGATATCAATACGAGATAATAACGATAAATGTTGCTTTAGCCTTCTAAGGCTTCAGGGCGGTTTGCTTCTTTGTATTCCGACCATTGTTTTGTCTCCCGCCTTAGGAGTACCTGCTCCATTATCGCTTCATACAAACCGAAAGCTTTCAGCGGCTGGCGGCTGATATTTCATACTCTCCTGAAAAATGCTGTCAATTCTATTGTTAATTTTTTGTATCGATTCGATTATTATCTATAAAATTTATGAAGGTGTTTTTAGAATACTTTTATTATGAATTGACTACAATAATAAATGTTTTATAAAAAGTATCCACACTTATAATATTGAAATAATATATTTCAACAATTTAATTTTAAAAGTTCGTACCATATCTGGAATACACGATTTAAACAAAACCCGAGTGCCGATTTTAAGTTCTGTGAGTTGCTATTGTGCATGCATTGGCTCAAAATATACCTGCACAAAAACGTCCACCTAGAAACACGCATGATTCAAAAGCAGAAGTCGGGGGCATATTTTGGGAGACTTGTTTATCAGATTTTGTAAGAAAAACGTATGATTAGCCCGTTGCTCTACAGGACTGGACTATTTGGTTGACTCTTGTTTTATTGCAAATTATTTAACATGACTGATGCGTTTAATATCGTCAGAGAAAGCGGTAATTGAAATAGGATATAATGTTTAAGCACACATTGCGATGCAAATCTATATATTTTTACTATTAATTATTTAAATTGAAAACTACAATGAATATGTTTTTCAGTTTAATGCTGAAAGGTATGTACAAAGTATGTTATTCATATTTTATTGACGTTTTCCACATTTATTTAAATAAAAATTATACAAAAAAGATGTTAATTTAAAATAAAACGTTATATATTATCGAGATAACATTAAATTTATTATTAATGTCTTAGAAACATGTGTCCTAGTAAATTATTCACCGACCTCGGTTGATTTGTAAAACTATTTGTATTAGCGTACAAATCTCCAAACTTTGTTTCGAACACGCAAATCTCATTCCATTCAAAACGAAACGTATATTTGATAAAATGTCGAATTATGTAAAAAAATGACAGTAAAACGTCTTGATTTACATTGATACCTTTAACGAAGAGAATTGAAAAAGTATTATATAATAAGAAATTTGAGTAAAATCATATTTTAGTATTTTGAGGTTATGACAATGTTTGAAGGGCAACAATGATCTCATGACTCAACTGACATTAGAATTAAGCCACTGAACTCATTATCAATACTCACATTGAAATTCTCCTGTTTTTTATAGTTTAAAAAAAAAAAAATTGTGCGTCGTTTAATGAGGCTTTTAATTAATTATTAATTGATTCATACGACATAAACTGCTAAGCAAAATAGAGCATATGTAAGTTAAATGCCTTAAAGTAAATGTTTCAAAAGAGATATGTCATATATTTAATTAAAGCAAACAAACCAACAGGAAATAATTGTTTCATTTAAATTCGATGACCGTTTAAATAAAACTAAATGACTCGCCAATTTATGGTAAGTTCTAAGAGAGAATTTCCAATCAATCAAGAAACAATTTTTTTCGGTTTAAAAATTATTGAACGTCGCCATGCAACCCATATTTTGAGATTTGTATTTTAAAACTCGTTTAAAAAAAACCAGTTGGCCTCTGTTATACGCCGCCTCACGGTAATTTTCAGGCATTTTATTTTATTTGGCCGCGAAAGGGGAATAATGTAACCGCATGTGTAATTCCGCGGCGGAAGAGTCTCCTTTCATTTGAAACACGAACAAGCGGGAAATTCTCTGCTTTGAATACGCGACTTTATATCGTCACAAATGAACGACAAACATACAGACGAACATAATACGTGACTGAAGGACAATACTTCATTATTTGAAAAGTGAAAGAAAAACTCGCAATTGTGATGATACACGTGACCCCGTCGCATACTATAGTCAGGTTACTTTGGTTTATAAAAAAACTATTGAAATGGATTTTTTGTTTGACATTCCACTACTTGTAATAAATCCTCATACAAACATTTTTTAACTAAGAACTTCTATACAGCCAACCTCGTATAACGTACGCTCTTTGTATTGACACGGATATTTTACGTATAGTGCGGTCCTTTCATTGTAGTTAGTTTGGTTTGAAGAGCATCTTAGAACTAGATTATCCTCGGGAGCATCGGGCTAATTAATTAATTAAGACAACGTAATGGAGGGTTAATTGGAGTCAGTTTCTATATTTGCTTATACCGATTAAAATGAACAGCAAAAATTTTTAAATTTATTCACATTTTTTTTATTAGCATTGAAATCCAAATTGAATTGAATTAACTATGGTGTTTTTTGTTTGTTTTAATATTTACTAATATACTGCTTAGTTACAGTTAAGTTGAGTTATTTCCTTGCAAAAAAATACAACTAAATTAATGTCTGCAGCCATTAATTACACTACCTGCGATTCTTAACGTTTTGCTAAAAAGAAATTTACTTAACGTATTCCGTAATAAAACTTGAAGAAACTCTCATATTCACATAAAAAATAAATAGTTTTTTTTGGCAAATTATTGCAGTAAATAAATAAAGTAATAACGTAAAATTATTGACTTTAAGTGAATTGAAAAAAAATATTCATTACAATAAATAACTTAACTTTTTTATGATACCATTATATTTTGCTAGATTTCATATGTTTTCGTGGCACATATTTTGAAGAATCGAAAGCTACGAGTATTTACAAGCGTAATAAAGTGCTTCGAGAAAAAATGAAAATACAGCCAGCCAGCTAGAAAGCTTATATTTGCCATGTAGCTGAAAAGAAAAGCTCATTTCAGAAAGGTTTGACTTTCGCAGCGAAAGAGCGATGAGAGGTGAATTTCGATTCTCCGCTACGACGAGCTTTGTATTGAAATCGGAGCATTCCAATTTATTATTGACGCCTGAGCTCCGCCTAATCGATCTTGGAGGTGCTCCTTTACCGCAGCTTTGCGACACCGGGACATCAATTTAAAATATATATTATGTACTTGCGACAGTGTACAAAATTAATCAATGTCTTCCGAATTTCAGATTCTTGTTTTGGTTAAAAAGTAAGCAATGTTTTTTCGATTTTATAGATCGGCATTACTAGATAGAATTTCAAGATATCAATTTAAAAAAAAAAAACAATTGTACAACAAATTTTATTTTTAGTCAAAATTTTTCAGTTACATAGTAAAAATACAAATACGTAGAACATAACCGAAACATGTGGTTAAAAAAACTAAGGAATATTATTTAATGTTCTTTTATATTTAGTGATATACTAACTTAATCATTATCACAAGTGTAGTTATGATTATACAGAAAATTATGTCTGATCAGTGACAAATATTGAACATTAATAACCTAGTACTAATATTAGACACATTATATATGCTAAAGCCATACTCTACCAAAAGATCCAGGACTCAAGAGCGACTAAATGCTGATTAAGAAATGCGAAATGTCAGTTACTATAACTGTTCTCCAACAAGTCCCCGGTTGGTTCTTGTTCAAGAGTCACCATCTTAAACAATGCAATATATTATATGTACTTAGCTGACAGAACTACGTTTTATTAGAATTATAATCTGACTGTATGCACCATCAAGGAGATTGCACTGACTTCTAGTGTAATGGGGATTGCAATTAGGGGTAATTATATGCCACAGGTAGAGAGCGGACATAAAATAAAAAATGTTATGTTACAATGAATGTCACAGGCCTCTTGTTCGTTTTCCTTGCGCCTCACCTTGGCATTGGCCTGCTGCAGGTCAGCAGGTGGCTATTTATACCGGGGCGGGTAAGGCCGCGACTGAAAGCCTATTAACGCCGGAAGCCGACTCTAGCGGCAGGGTGAAGTTCAATCTGCTAAGTGTTTTCTGCGTACACAGGCGGTAGGCATGACATAAACAGAATACTTAGGAGTAATGCTATTACATTATTTCAAATATATTTTTTTAGACGTGTACATTTAAATTTATTTTCATACTCAGACCAGAGGGCTTTTGGAGGGCTTTTAGAGGGTTTTTGAGGACACGCTGCTAGCTATTACTTAAAAAAAATGTATTTAAGCATTGACATATTTTTAATGACATTCTGTATTAAGATGACCAAGGTTGATAGATAAATATTTATTGATATGCTCATGAAATAAATAAATCAAACAACACATTTGTACATAGGTTATATGAAAAGGATGGTCTCTGAGGTCCGCGAGTCGTTTTATCGCATTCTCTCTTACAATTATTTCAAGCAATTGATAATTTTATTTTACCTTTGTGATTGATTATAAGCGATATTCTGACAAAGTGTGAAGTGTATAACCACGGTCTCATGTGCGATTAACCTTCGTTGCAACAACTATTGCCTTGAGCGCCCTGTGTAATTTTCTTCCTCAACAATCCTTTATATACTCTCAGTTTGTCAAAAAATTCTATTTTGTTACGTGTGAAAAAAGCATAAAAAACCTTCCAGACAAATTTAATAAAAAAGTTTCAACGCCATAGTTGATCGCAGTAAACTGCGTTCTACTTTTTAATTGACCTGAATGTTTGAAGCAAAAACTACTGCTCCCAGTTTCTAACAGCTTACGGATTAAAAAGGATATTAAAAAAGTGAGAAAAAAATATAATTAAATTAACTACGTTTCAGAATATTAAAAATCGTTGTAAGAATTTTTTATAATTGCATCATATAAATTCATAAAATTTTTTTTTACAAATGCATTGCTAACTTATAGAAAGTAATTAAATATTTAACATAATATGAAATTAACGGTTCATAGATTTAATGTAAATTTGAATTAAAATCAGAATTTAAAATACAATTGATAAATGTGAACTGTTATTCTGTGTTAACTCATTCAAATGATCTTAGTAATATTTTACTCTACACCTAATAAAAATATTAACAATCTTTCTTCTTCGTAGTACCAATCCGGTGGATTGGTTTGCAGCAACAGAATCTTGCATCTCGATCTCCATTCCTCTCGGTCCTCCGCAACCCTTTTCAGCTCAGCATAAGCGCTACAATTTATGTCCAATCTTTAAGTACACAATATACAATAGCCCTATTTATTCCAGTTACTTATCTTATAAAATGCTGGAGGAGAGCATAAAAATAGCTGCCTTTACTTTGATTGCCGGGACTCTCACCTTCTGCGAGTAAATAGACTTACGGAAACTATACATGTAAGGCGGTTGAAATGACTTGACGTTCAGCGAGTACCATGGCGGCTGACATAATATTATGGCGGAAATTTGTAAAGAACTATATGCTCCCACGTAACAAATGTGAAATTAAATAAGTTTTTTTTAAATTATTTAAAATGTAATTGCAACAATTTTTTTCTTTTCGAGATTGTGAAGTTTTCCGCTAGTAGTAATTTAAAATCTCATTACTGTACATAAAAGTCTCTCGCTCAAAGTATGGGAACTAAATAAAAGTTTACGTGTCATCGACAAGTTCTGTTATAAAGCGAGGCATTAGCCAGAGGGTCGCCAGAGCTAATGGAACCAGAGTAAGGCGATGTCTCGGTAATTACGACAGAACTTTTAAGATTAGTTATATAATAAAGGTAACTGGAAAACTAGTTTAAATTGTATCATTCATGTGCAGTGACGATAATTAATTTAGCGAAAGAGACTTGAAAAGCTCGCTATTTTCAAGACGGATGATAAATAATAAATAAGTTATAAGTAATTAAATATACACAAACTATACATTAAATTCTTTATACGCATCAGTTCGTTCAGAGAAAATATATGCAGAAGCGGGATGCGAACCAGCGAGCCTTGGAACCAACCATTGCTCAAGTTCATTACCCTTGACCACTCGACCATCTTCTGCCCGAACTGTTGCGCCGAATAACTTGTATTTATACCATTGTTACCATCATATAACGATAGGTGTCTCTATAGTTTGTATTTAGAGTGTGTATATTATTATTTTTTATTATTCAATCAGTCCATACAATCAGTCGAAAAATCCATATAATAAATAAGTTAGTGCTGTATTGTACACAGACTTAAAAAACATTTGCAAGTAATATCGCATTATACTAGTATGTAAACTTTGCATGAAAATTAGTTCCCAAACAGTAATACTTGTACAGTACAAACTTTGAAATAAGTTCGCACATCGAAAATATGAACCAAAAATATGATGGACATCAAAACAGTTTAAATATATATTGCTTTAAAAAACGCGAAATACTGTTACAATTTTACTAACGATAATGAAAACTATTTTGCAAAATAGATAAATTCATCGCAAACTATATAACAAATAAGAATCCTGTAAGTTAAGGATTAACGAGAAGAAATTTAACAGTATTTCAAGAAGAAATGTGTTTTTACGCACAGTTTTTCTTTCAGCGTAAATATTTTAAAATATTACGTTTGTTAATGTGCCTATACTTATCAAGTACTTGTTTGATAGCCATAAACTTTGTTCATTACCACTAATAGTAAATACTACATTAAATTCAATAGCTATCTTGAATGCAGCTTTATATTACATAGTCTAATGGCATAATTTTATAATAAAATTAAGTATTAATAAAATTACCTTCTAAAAGAGCAGAGACTCGCATCATACGATTGTGCCTTTTGTAAATTCATTTCACACTACAGTTAAGCTGACTAACGAACTGTCGTTCTGTCAATTATAAACTGCAAGTGAACATTTTATCTTACTACGTTTTCCACATTGTATTGCTTGATAATTGGATATATGTATTTGACATTCAAATGATTATTTATAAAGAACTGCTGTAAGGTCAAAAAATACATCATTAATAGTCTTAATTGATAATTAATAGTATTTTTAAAGACAAATAATATTATTAAAAAAAGGATTTTTATAATTATTTTATTAACATTAAGGTTATCAACTGACAATACTTGGTGAAACTGCATAGTTATAATTTTGAAATTAATTTTAATTAAAATTAATAAATTAAAAATATTTAGTTTTGATTCACAATTTATTTTAAACGATTACATGTTTCGGCTTTCCTGAAGACCATCTTCAATATTGAAAAATTAAAAGCAGGCAGTGGCTTATATAGGTATGGAAAATTAATTAGTTCCTACACACATATTTACAGGTCGTTAATTAATTGTCCATACCTATATAAGCCACTGCCTGTTTTTAATTTTTCATTATTGAAGATGGTCTTCAGGAAAGCCGAAACATGTAATCGTTTAAAATAAATTGTGAATCAAAACTAAATATTTTTAATTTATTAATTTTTTAATAAAAACTAATTTTAAAATTATAATTATTTCATATTAATTTGATTATGGAGTATAATTTTTTAATGTGATCGGATTAACTTCCTTTAAATTTTTTTGGAGATTTTATCCATTAGCGTTATTTAGTGCCAGAAGACATCACAGATAATACTAGTAGTGAATATCAATCTTCGCTTATTGGTTCATGAAGCGCGCTCTATCAATATTATTGCAAACTGAAAATAATATTTCATCATTATTTAAGGTCGGTTTCCTCGACTCTTGTGATTGTAGCAACAAAAAAGCTTTGAAAAAACATTGTGTGCAGAAGTTTTAAAACAAAATTTAATAATTCAAGGGAAAATAAATCAATTTCATTTACATACGATAAGATCGATCGGTTGATGTAATTACAATTTATAGAAATCAATCAACCGCACAACTTTATATTGTTGAATACATTATTCGTACTTTTTATACATTATTTATTTATTTGAAATATTAAGAAAAAACGAAGTAGAAAGTACGATACTGTTACATCACATTATGCTATAAATGAAAAAAAGTAACATTATAATAATACTTACTAGTGAATAATTTATGAAGAGGTTTTATTTATAAATATTATATAGTAGCTTGTATGTGTTCTTGTATATAGTAAAAGTTTTACGTGGCGTTCAATAAATACAGGAATAAAGTGACTTCAAGTTAACAAAAACCCAACTCGAGAAAATTAGAAAGTGGATGCCGAAAGTTACATGAAAATTTCCTCAAATTACTCTCGTCGAAACTGAGCAGAACATAATTTGCAAAGCACTTATTTAGAGTCTGGTCATAATTATCTGACTCAAATTAATATTTCAGTCCCATCAGATTATAAGTGCGATACTAATTAACTATTTAACAAACTTTTATATAAGCCCCTGTTTAATGTATGATGTTAATTCGGAAAGTATAAGTAGACTACATAATCCGTATTATTGTTTTATTAAATCGTGGTTTTAAGATAATACTTTAGACATTGAATTATAGGTGAAGTATTTTCTGTAATGTCTTTTTCATCCATTGGGATATAAAGATACTGCAAGTTTTAAAATATACTAAGATATATATACTACTAGAAACATAGGTCACATATCACATATGACTTAGGTATGTCAAACTGACAAGGAACGAGAGCTTGAAATTTACATAACAAAAAAAATGATAACTTATTTTAAGTGTTATTAAAACATGTATCATACTCTACTTAAGTATTTATTGAAATAAATTAATGACTGTTGAATGACAATCTTTGATGTTTTTAATATCATTTTTATTAGAGTGAAATTAAAATTATATGTTTAAAAAATAGGTGTAAATGAATTAATTATTAATATATGTATAAATATAGTGCAATATAGTTCAGTAATTGATTCCAATGCAAGGCAAAACTTTTATATTGGCTGTCGTATTCTTTCCTTACTTGTTGTATCTACCAGCTGGATTGGTAATCCAGATTCACTTAAATTGTTCCTCAGCAGACGCTATGCACCAGAGAGGGCTGAAGTATTCAGTCTGCATTTTCCACCACGTAGTCCTCCAGCAAACTTGGTTATAGCAGACAACCGAGTTATTGGAAAACCAACTGCATTAGTCGTGCAACGAGCAAACTCCTCGGACTGTGTATTCTTACACGAGCCTCCACAAAAAACAATGTAAAAACACCACAGTGTATTATTATTTAAAATTAATTTTATCTTGCAGCAAATAATGACAGTTCTTTTCATTTCGTTAGGTTTAAATTGGTATTGTATTGTATTTGCTATATTTTCCATTTGTTTATTGTTTCATGTGTCATGTGGTGAGTGAAAGAAAAAATGTATCATTTTTATAAACAAAGCGTATTTCAAAGCTGAGAATCCATATTAAGATAAAAAATGCCATAATAAAATAAATATAATAATAAAAAAACAGATATGTTCGTAAATAATCTGACAAAAAAACTGTTGTTTTCAAAGCATTGGGGCGTAACTAATTTTTTATTTAAGTTCAACGGAGCAGCAGTCATGATAATATACTCGCAGGTAGAAAAGACTGAGACATCTATCAATATATACATAATAATCCAAGAAATGGAGGTTTAACGTAAGTGTGCAATTTTTAGGAAAAATGTTATAAAAATACGTCCACTTGATCTTCTTATTTAGATTAATTTTTATATTTTATGTAATCGTAATAGTGGACAGAGTTCAAAATGAGCATATTCGGGGTTCATATCGGGTGGCCCCCATACCTGAAAAGATAAGGGAAAACCGCCTAAGATGGTATGGGCATGTGGCGCGGAGAGATGAGGACCACATGGTGAAGAGAGCCCTCAACGTACCCACGCTGAGAAGAAGACCTGGAAGACCACAGGCAACCTGGACTGCAACTGTAAACAAGGATCTGAAAACTCTGGGTTTGACCGAGAATGAAACGCAGGACAGACAGACATGGCGAATGTGCACAAGGAGAGCCGACCCCAAATGATGAAAATGGCTAGGATAAAGAAGAAGAAGATTAATGTAATCGTATGTAGGAGAGCACAGCCGGTCAAGACCAATCCACTCTATGGCGCTCAGCCAGAGAGGCTGGACGCTGCATGCGAGAATAGAAATATATACAAATAGGAAGATACTTTCAGGGACTATTTTTCGATTTCAATTACTTTAAGCAATATGTTAAATTAAGTGTAGTATAAGTCACCTGCATATAGTGCAGTCACTCTTTTATCTTCAGTCTCTTAAATATTAAAATTTTATTTTAAAAAAAACGAAAATCTTAAGCATGACGTGATTCCACTACACAATCTAGTACTATGTGGTCGACACTATTTAAATCGATACTGAAAAAGTTTATCGTAAGATGCTGAATTTTCGCTTATAGTCGTCGATCTATATTTTTCAATCGAACTCAGACACACTGAGTGAAAAATGCTGCGCGAATTTGTCAGGCTGCCTCGTGAGAAGAATGAAAGCGCTGCTCATTACTGGGCTGGGATTCTTATCGCGTAGAGAAAATTTTATCAAACAGCTTCCGCGAGATTGAAGTAATCTTTATTCGCGACGTTTCGCGTGAAAAACTATCAGAAAAATAATGTAATCGATGTGTGTAAAAACAGCTTGTATTCTTTATATAATCTAATTGTTAAAAGAGTAGAAGATTTTTTTCTCCTGAATAACGCCATGAGTCTTCTTGATAACGCCCTTTACAACAATATTTACATTCTCTAATAACAATTTCAGCGGAGAACTTCTCCTGAATTAACGTTGATAAACTAATAACAAATGCGCGAAAATACATTTGTGGTAACTAATATCAAGCCTTAAGAAACGAATGATGTAGTGTTTTTCAAATAATCATATTTATGGTCCAATTTCATGCATATTAACAATTTATGCTGTGTGTCTACGAAAAAATTATGTAATTTAGAATCCGGTAGGTGGCACTGGACTCAAATCGTAATCAAATCATCTATCTTGTTTGCTACGTACTTGTATATCATCCACGCACATTAATGATTACTCAAGTTATCCGTAATAATTGATCTCTAATATGCTGTGAATCTTCATGTTCACGCAAATGTTATTTATTAGCAGCCCGACATGAAATAATATTTCAATCTTCAGTGTGATTCGAATGACGATTGGTTTCAACGAAATTTATGTCGAATCAGTGAGTTCTGCTGACAGCTTGTTTAGGGTAAAGTAACGCAATTGGAAAGGAAGGAATCGCTGAAACCGAATGCGTGCAAATTTTCGTCTGTTATTACGTTATAAAAAAATGGAACTCAATCAAAATAATTTCCAGAAAAAATGAGAAAAACAAAATCAAATTCTAGGGTTTTTATTGCATCTGGATGATGAAGAATTACGAATATACTACGTATATTTTAAAAACTAACACTGTGTGAAAATAAATAAAATTATGTACTGGGTTTAATGAAGCTTTTTCGATAGCGGCGGTTCTCAAATTGTTCTTTGTTGTCCGGAACCGGAAGCTTCTTTTATAAAATCAAATCAGTCGCTCTGGCGAGTAAACACAAAAGCTTTTAACGCAAATCGGCGGCGACCTTGATTTTTAAATTTATTATTATTTAGACGTAACGCGCAGAAAAAATACTACTTTGTTCAACACAGAAATACAACTAGGAAAAAAATACGTTCTAAATAGTAAATTTATCGCAATTTTACATGGAAAATTAACTAAAAAACACACTTCTTTACCTGAAAAAGTATGAATTTTTACGATATTTTTTTGAGATATTTTAATGAGAGAATACGTTTCATTGCTATACAAAATATTAGTCCGATATAATCGAGGCCTTAATAATTCAATTCTAAAAGGCGGTTAAACTGAAAGATTATTGTGTTGTAATATATTTCAATATAAATTTTTCATTTTGTACAAAAAATTGTATTTTTGTAATAATGTTAGAATTTGCATATTTCCTATAATTTTTCTCCATATTTAATGTTCGGTAAATTTTTTTTATTCAAATTTTATTTTATGCAGAGATTAATAGCATGAAGAATTTAATTAATTAAAGCAGACTTGTTTTGATCTCGACTAAAGATAGACGAAAAAAAATGCAAATGTACCGCGCGAAGATGAAGCGCAAAATAAAATATAAGAGCGGTTCGTTTTGTAAATTGGCGATTTTTCATTAGCATCCTCTGCAAAAAGAAAACGTCCAGTCACGGCCCAGCGCCACAGAAGTGCAGTTAATTAGCAGATGTCCACCACAGACGGCAGACCGCATCCCTCGCTGTCTAACGCAGCGACCCTCAACCATCACCCCTAACTGTCGGTACACGACAACCCTCAGAGGTGGGTGAGTCTGTGCTGTGAGACTATGGACTCCTATAGATCGCCTCAAACTTAAGATCCACATGTACCCGACTAGCTGCACTTTAAGACCTAATGTTGGACAACAAAAAAGCCAAGTCGATGTTGACAGACATAGGGCGGAAACAATTGAACGTTTCTGACACGAAGAAGATGAATAAGAAGAGTCAGCACACTCATCATCTTGCGATTTTACAGCTGGGCATTTATCGGGTATTCCTAGATTGTATATCACCGTAGCAGTATTTAAAATCTGGGGGAAATATTGGTTTTATAAGATAATTGTAAATGTAATTTGCATATAGAGGCTGTGTATCTTTATGAAGGAGGCTAACGTTTTCTCGCTGTAATAAATTTCAAGCCCAGTTATGAGTAACAAGAGTTCATTGATAATCTTGTTAGTTATCAGAGTGCAAATTAGTAGTTACGTATGCTTTACATAAAGTCTCTGATATGCAGAAAGCCATTTCACATAAAGTTATTAAACGACAGCTCGCATCGTCGATGTTTACGGGAGTACTTTCGTTATTTCGTAAGGTTTTAAAGCAAGAATAGGAATCATGGCTATTGGGTCTAACCATGGGTGGCGAATTCGTTCTTCTCTGTGATGTATCAACGTGACGAAACATACATAACCACGAACATACATTCGAAAACCGTGAAGATGATTCCTGCAACGGCGGTTAAAATATCGGAAAAAATTATACATGCAAGCCATAATTTCGGCACCATTTTCATCTGCCAATAATTTCAGATAATAATAATACTTTACGGGAAAAAAATAACAGTTTCAAACTATCCGAGGAGTATTCGATGACATAAAACATATATTAATAAATTAACTGAAAACATTTTAATTTGAAGCTTTAGCGGATATCATACCCACGACTTTTAGCATAGTAGAAGAGCGCTTTACCTTAAGCTTATATACTTTTTGCCTACTTTGTGTTTCAAAGGCTAGTAAAAAGGTTTCAGCTCGCTGGTTGTCAAGTCCGGGCAGTTTCTAATTATATCAGAGCGTGGGGTCCTTTATCCACATTAGGCAGACAGGGTGCGACTTTGCTCTGCGGATGAAACCTGACCGTTCGGAGGGAGACAAAGAAAACAAAATATTTTGTAATTCAATTACACGTCAAACTGCAATGAAAACTACCCGTTGCTTATAAACAGCGTCGAATCCACCTCTCCTTTGATTTAAAACTATATGTACTAGTATATACTAGTCATTTATATTTTATTCTTTTGTAATGTATTATTTAATATTCTTATGTAATGTCATCATCATCATCAGCCCGTGTCCGTCTACTGGTGAAAATAGGCCTTCCGCATGAGTCTCCATCCACACCTGCTATTCTTCTTATGTCGTCAATAAATCTTGCAAGGGGTGAGCCAACGCTTCGTTTACCATTTCTTGGGCGCCACTCCAATACTTTTCTTCCCCATCGGCCGTCGTCTTTTCGACATGTCCTGCCTATGTCCACTTGAGTGTGCCTATTCATTGGGTAGCCTCCACTACTTGAGTCCTTCTGCGGATATCCTCGTTTCGGATTGTATCTTTTAGAGACACTCCGGGCATGTATCTCTCTATAACACGCTGATATGTAATGTATGTAAAACACAGTTTACACACTTTGGTGTCATCAATCTACCGGGTTATTATCGTCATAGAAGGCCATTTAGAACAATACATACAATGTACTCTGCGAAACTTTCTTTTTATAGAGCTAACTTACGACAAGGCGACCTTGATTACTGGGATTTTGTTAATTTTATGATGCTTACCGTTTTTAAAAACGACTTAGAGTTGTATGTAATGAACAGCTTCATAAAAAAATTAAACCTTACATTTTCGCATCGTCTAAAGATTAATTATTAGTTTTCACGGAAATAACACACATTTAGTGATGAATTTTCTTTGCCACTAATTAAATAAATAATATAAATAAAAATTAAGTTAATTAGAAACTTATAGGAATAATATAATGTTTCAGCATTTTATAGTGAAATATTAAAGCGAGCAAAAATGATTATTTTTATTGATGTTGTGAAAATATATCAGTATAAAATTACAGTAAAAATATTTAATAAACACTAATTTAATGCAATAATGTGACGCAAATCACATTTATTTATTTTAAGCGAACAGTGTTTACGTTTACACTAACCAATCTTTTGCTCCAGGCTTCAATTTGAATAATGTCACAGAGCGGTGAATACAAAATGTTCACAGCACTAAAAGGGAAAACACTTCACTCCTTCATTATTCAGCATTTATTCTCAGTAATTATTCATGCACTCCAATAAAACAACCGTTTGACATTAAAATAAATTAATTATACAATAAATGCAGTTTAATTTTTATTAATAATTCATATGACACTCATTGCAAATATCATTTAACTCGTACATACACCTTCTATACACCTATTTTACAAGAAAATGTTCGATTGTTACGACCGATAATTCTTGGTGGCAGTGCATAATTTCGTTCGTTTATATTTCACAATTTTAGGTCTGACTTCATGTTTTGGCATAGTCGAGAAGCCGTTCTCAAGACTCAAATACCCATAGAAGAGCACAAAACGTTCGAGATTTAGCAGTTTAAAATCTGCTGAAAGCGAATTACGTAGATGCTAAATCCCCGAGTAAAGACGCATAATCAAAAACATATACCCTTTGAAAAGGGGGCGGGGCTGTTATCAGGATACTCGCCGATGTTTATTACTTTGTTCGCGAATGCAGCACCATCTCTTGTTTACGGTTTACAAACATTTGCTTAAACTTTAATGGCGGCAGTCGTAAAATTTTCAGCGTTCTCGCGTTGTGTAATATTGCCGAAATCAGGACAAAACCAGCGCGTTCGGCTTAAGCAGAATTGGCAGGATTCTGACGTTGAAATTTACCTGGATTAAGATTTGATCAACAGTGATTATCAATTTTACCCACCTATGAACATATTCAGAAACTGTGACATTTTACAAGTAATAACTGTGGCTACAGTGAATTACAAATTTATAGGTCATATACATTGTTCAGAGTAAGTTAATAAAATTAAAATATTTACATATATTTTATGAAATTGTCTTCGGCAAGAAGTCATTATTTAGTATCAACTCCTCTCATTAACATTAAAGCACTCTGCCAATAATAAATAATTAATCGACGGAAATATACACATTCAAACTAGAACAATGTTATTATTATTTTGTTAGTACATATTTAATTTTTATTTTAGTAAATGTATATTTTTATATACATATGTATCTTAAATAAAATATATATAATGTAATGGAGATTGCTTCGTTGCCTACAATGAATTTTAAAAGATTCATAAAGTATCTTTTATTATTAAAAATGTATCAGTAATCTGAAAGCGCACTACCATACACGGTTAATGCGTGTCGACCAAGAACTGGCAGTTTCCAAAGTTCCTTCCTTAATGTCATCGTTAAGCATTGGAATGCTCTTCCAGCGTTTTTTTCCTCCTTCCTATAATCTAGCTCTTTTAAGAAACAGATAAATAAATACTTGCAATCTCCCCAACCCACACTCAAACACGAACACAACATACGTTTCCCGCGTGCACCGTCCATCCTCCATGACTGAACGTCATAAAGTGCACTGATTTCGACCGGTTATGCTCTCCTGCATGTGATTACAAAAAAAAACTGTACTTATTTTTGATTAAATTTTAAAATGTTAGCATATCACTGATTTGATGTTTTTACATAGAACAAAGATACCGATAATAATGTATACTTAATGTGCGTTAATCGAGTACGTCAATAGCCGTTAAGCATTTAACGATCAAACTCGAGAGTGATCAACAAGCTTGATAGGTGACAATGTTTCTCGACGCGGCGGGGTGGGGGTATAATGTCGTCTCCCCATTCTAACCGGTTTGCTTTGTAAATTGAAACTGCGACATTCATTTTGCGCACAGCAATAATAATAACGCGAGAGATTTGCATTTTAATAAGATTCCCGAATGTTTGCTATTCCGCGGATGCCACTGGAGCGCGCGCCGCTCCCTACACGGCGCGTTTAGGCGGAGAAATGTGACATCATAAACTGCGGCGCTGCAATCAAGGGCGGCTCGTGAGACAACCACTAAAGTAATTATTTTTGATAAATCAATTATAAGACATGAAAAAAAACTAATAATGACAAAAAATTGAAACGTTGTGATTTTTATGTTGAAGAAAAGGAATTCGTTTAACTTTTATTAAGGATTCATTGAGTATCTCAATTTTTCTTACTTTGCTGCTTAATATGACAATAAACACAGAATTACACAATGGCTCAAAATATTATAGTTCGCCACCAATAGCGGGTTTTCGTTTTCAAGTGAACTCATTCAATAGGATCGGCTTGAACCCTACTTTTGGGGAAAAATATGAATAGTTGTGTGTGTCACGGTGTCAAGGTGATTCGCAAATGTTTATTACATTGATTTTTAATGAGATTCATATTGTAATATGTATGAAACACAGATGCTTGATGCTCCTAAGAGGTGTAAATGGTTATCAAAATTCAGCGAAAATATCTCAAACAGTTCGACCGTATCTTTTACAGTATAAGACTCCTATGGTTGGACATGATAAATATATTTAAAGAGGCCATGTGATAAGCCCGTGCTCGTGAAAAAAACGTACATTAAAATTAACCTTATACAAAACATTGAATATATTATCTCAATGGATAGTTATTGCAAAACAGTAACAGTAGGTTCATTCCGAGGAACAGGTAATTACTCCTTACAAACGCGGACTATAGAGAAAAGAGAGGTAGGAAAAATCTTTTTATATCTTACGGTACTTATGAATTCAATTCTCCGGGGATTCGACCGTGTAAGTTTCCAACTTTTTCCAATAGGAAGGGAATTTTTTGTGAGTCATCGAGTTCTGTCCTCTATTAGTCCGGGTTTAGAAAACTTACTTTCCAAATCTTTAGTAACGGGACGAGGTTCAATTAAAAAAACCTCTTACCGCTAAATATATATTTTTGGAAGTAATCGTCGATAAAATAAACAAACCGTTATTTCAGTAAGCTAAAATATATATAAAGATATTTGGAATCCCTCCACTACAGCACTGAAGGTGTTTTAAGGACTGAATGTCAGTTTTATACAAAAACAAACATAAATGTTGGTTTCCTGCACCTCAGTATTCTTTGATATATGGCACGTAGTTTTGCGTAATTTCCATGGCTTTATTTATAAAGTATTTTTTTTTGTAAATTTAAGAATATTAATTTATTTAACCACGTGGAAAAAAAATGTGTGAAAATGTGGATATAAAAAAAAACAAAAAGTCCCCAACTTGTAACTTATATAAGACTAATCGCCATACAACCTATCACATCAAAAAATTTATACAAAATGTTATATATTTAACGAAACCATTCACTGAAACAATTGTGAATTATGGTGAATATCTGCTTGTAATGATGATTAGAGCCTCAACACGACATATACTGTATGCAACGTGTGATATAAGACTTCGTTGACGATAAGGCAATGTCATGCAAATAAAAATCAAACATAATCCTGGATGAGTACTTCCATTTAAAATATTTAATTCGCATTAAGCTTGATATTGATATAATTATTTTAGAACAAGAAAGGATTTATGTCTTTTAGTGTAACGCAAAACCGCTCCTTATTTTAAAGGTAAGGAGTAAGTCTTGCCACTAAACATATGCTGTGTAAGTTCGTATTGAAAAACATGAGTAAAATGCAGCAATTAATATATTTACAAATAAAAGCAGATTTAATAAAAACAGATGGTTCGTGATAGTAATAAATTACCATTTATTTTTCCAAAATGCAACAAATTCCATGTTATATATATGTAAATAAACATGGAAGTAATTGATAAAATCTGATCACAGGTTTACACTGTTACCGATTGGGAAAAGGAATTGTATTATTAATTAAAGTACAGAAGTGCTTCAATTTATAATATGATTCCTTAACTGTAACTTGGAAACAGTGAATAATTGTAAGCCATTTGAAATAAATTTTTGATAATATTTAATTATGTAATTATTATGATCACAGCTTTCTTTATCATGACAACAAGATAAAGAAGCGAATTGTGTTAAAGCACGTCTCTTTAACATTAAAGTTATAAATAAGTACGACAATATTGACTAAAAGAAATATATTATATTCCGCACTTCCGGCATCGCCTCTGCTCCTCGTGTACTCCGTCGATATTGAATTTCAATTTAAGGTAAGAAAATTATGAATATAAATTTTATTCATCAGTTTTACGATTTTTCGATAATATTGCCGAAGGAAGGAATTTCAGGTGGAATTCTTTTTCTGCGCGGTCCGAAATTATGAATATTTATTGACAATGAATTTACTGAAAAAGTTTTCAGTCATCGCGTGAAGAATTTCACATTGCACATTAATAATTTATTTAACGGCAAATTCGAGTCGATGAATCCAGAATCGAGAGCCGAGACGACGACGTGATATTTCCAAGAACTAATTTTACTGGAATATAATGACTTTATTGAAATAAAACTCAATGGAGAGAATTTACTTGGCTTTTTCCGATAATTGCTCGAATGGAATAAATGTAAGAACATAATTTGATATTTGTTGGGCTGTTCTTGGAAATGCAAATCGTTAATAAAACGTTATTTGAAATGATTTCTAAGATACTTATGATTTTAAAAGTTTTCGATGAAATATATTTGTACTTGTTATGAAGTCGTTATTTTAGATTAAAAAATGTAGGATAAACATAATTTTATATTACTGTAATATTATATTGTCAAATAATTGTCCGTTAATATAAATGACCAAATCAATGTAGGAAACTTGTTTTTATACAAGGAAAAATATGTTTTTTTGTGTGTAGAGTGCTGAATCTGAAAATCTAATATAATCTGGAAAATGTTTCTTGAGATATAAGGAAAATATTTCCCTGCAGGACACAACAATGACAATATTTGACTCACGGTTCAATGGCCTTGTTCCAGTTGACAATGTAGCCGCTGAGCACGAAGGTGTCGATGTTGACCACGTGCACGTTGCCGCGTTCCGTGCCCACGTGCAGCCAGCGCGACTGCAGCGGCAGGTGCAAGCAAGTGATCCTGAAAAAGAAAATTAAAAAATACTCATTACAATTTATGTCTTAACTATTAACATGACATCACTTACATAAAAGTCATTAGAGAAATAAATATTTTTAATAAAAAATGTACAATCGCAAATTAAAGAAAATGATTTTCCTTTTTTCGTTTCGAGATCATGAAGGCAAATTTGTGATTATACAGGTAGTACACGTTAACAGTTTATTTTCAGTTTACAAGCTTTAGTAGTAATTATAACCACTGTAATGAACGATTTAGTTACAAAAATAAAATACGTATCAAAAAAAGGATTTATGATTATTTTATTACGATACAGTTTGAATGTACTTATTAATATATATTCTCTTGTCAATTTCACCCAAAACCACATTCTAAGATTTCGACGCCAAAGTTTAGACAAGAAATTGAGTAGGAGACAGAATGCAGGCGGCCAACCCTCGACACATCGGAACTTTGGCAGGAACTTGGGAATATTATATCATCTTTGGAAGCACTTTCCGGAATATGTGGAGGTCAGGAATGCACAGATTTAGGAAGTTAGGCGGCGAAATGTGCGGCCACCGTGTATCACATTGCCACATGAGGCGGACTGAAACGTTTCAAAGATTTCGTAAGGTACTAAGTTGTTAAAGCGGATCAAATGTAGAACTTTATCAATTTATAATAAAGTGAGCACTGTATGATGAGAAAACGGAGATTGAACGATTGAGATTATAAACATTATTCCTGTAATATTTTACTATTACTTAATTCAAGGATGAAAATAAAGCTTTTAAAATTAAATGAAAATATATTTAAAAAATAATATACCACGGGACTATGGGACATGATTAATCACGGGACTATACTGAATACTTTTACGATTCAATCCATCAAATAACATTTTTAACAACATTTATTTGACTAATGAGATGATTAAAAATAATCATGTTAACATTAAGCCGTATAATAGGTTTTGAAATCAAATTCCTCTGCGTATATACATATATACGTAGATATATAATCTTACCATGAAAAATAGGCAAAAGTGGGCGCTAGGAATAAAAAGGTTGACGACCCCTGCTATAGTCGTTCAAGAGACAACTGGATCTGGCTGGGGACAAGTACTTCGGATGTCGCAGGAGAGCATAAATTAAAGCTGCCTTTTCTTCAAGCCCCCATGCTCGCGTCGTCCTAAGACCATCGAGAAATATACATAAAATGAACTCGGCGGACCAGCGGTAGGGAGACATTGGGCGGCTGACAGATCTATATGACGGCAGTTCGTAACGACGACTCCATTTACTGGAGGGGACATGGAATTTATGATTATGAACATTAATATTCTTAGAAAGCAAACATCTACACTGGTTGGACCATATTGATAACACAATTCAACCAAATAACTCCAGGTAGGTTATAGACAAAGTGTAAACATGAATGCACACGATATCGCGCATCGGTATCGATTCACGGAACGGCCTCAAGTTCGCTGTGCGCCGTAGTAATCTGCAATAAATAAAAACTTTCAGCCGCGCTAAAGTGGGTGACCCACATTCGGGAGTCCCGCACCAGAGTCAAGTGGGTCAGAATCCTGCCCTGGGCCCCACTACTGCCAGCTGCGACCCTGCGTCACCACGCGTCAAACACCAGCATTAAGATCTTCAGACAAAAATATGCAACACCTAAAACATATGACCACTGTGTTTAAAAAGGTTTACAAAAATACTAATGAAGGCATTGGAATACGGAACTTTACTGTGCCCTTTTCAAGATACTTAGTACTTAAAAAATATTTAAAAGACCTTTTAGTGAAAAAATGAACAAACAGCTCTTTCAGTGAAATATGTAAGCGATCTAAGTTTAAGTATGCATATTACATTTAAGTGACAACAAAACAATTCGTATTCTCAATAAGCCCTTCAAGCCGCTTCACAGGAATGCAACAAAAAAAATAGGACGTAAAATAACTATATTGATTTTCTTACTTATAAAAACGTGAACAACGGATAATTTATAAAAAACAAAGTATCTTTCATATGCTTTTGGTATTGATAAGAAAAAGGGTACTAAAAAACGATAAATCCATTTTTAATATTTTCACATTATCTATATAAGTTCATAATAAGTATATCGGTTCGTAGACATAACCGCTAAAGTGGAAAGAAATTCGCGGAAAAGCATTTGCATATTCAGGATTTCAACGTTAACTGATTACTGGGAACTGACTGTTGGGACCCGAGCCCTCGGGCGGGTCAAGAGCAAGCAAATACTAAATTCAATTTCCGTGAGCTTCTAATGTTTAAGATTGAAACTATGTTTTCCTTGCATTAAAATAAGATAATAGCATTTACCTTTATAGACCGTAGAGGGTATGTATTTTTAAAGTCAATACAAATGTATTTCCCGATATTCGCTGTCATTAAAACCCAATTCCTTTTTTTGTTAATTTAAAGATCTACGTGTGAAATAATTACGAAATACATTAATGATATATTAACATACTAAGCATCGCTGTAATCTATTAGAGACATAAATAGTTAGTAATTCACTTGGTTTCATATACGATTCTCGTATTTCCTAATTATAATTAAGCACGTAAGATACTATTCATATTTTAAGCATTCACTTTGATATCCATTACACAAAGGAATATAGTTATACACGAGACCAACCGACTAATCCTTCATTGAAGACGAAACCACAATATTATTGTAAGTTAATAAAGAATATTCAACATAATTTATTTTAAAACAAAGTAATAATATTAAGCTTGTGAATAAATGAAGACTGATAGAATAATAATAAAAATATACATACTTTGAATATATACTATAGCGACATCTATCGTACGATGATAACAATGATATAAATACTAGTTTCACCGCAAGTCAGTCTGGGCATAGTAATGGCGCAGTTCGCCGAGCGGTATGAATACCTGGGCATAGTTGGTTTCCAAGGTCCGCGGTTCGCATCCCGCCTCAGCCGTTATTTTTGTGCTTGGATTGACGCGTTGAAAAAAGAATTTTATGTATAGAATATGTATATTTAAGTAATAATAAAGTAAGAATAATTTATAAATTTATAACATTATATTAGTTTTGCGGTTATAATACTGCGTGAAAACTTTGATTGAATTTGGTGAACTCATATTTTAAGGAAGCTCATATTAGAGAGCACCAACAAAGTTTTTTGTTTCAAGTGAACTATGTACTTCATGGCTAGAGTAATATAATAGAATTAATAGGGATTACAAAATATAATATATAAAGACAAAGTCTTCTTTATCCTAGCCATTTCCCATCATCTGGGGTCGGCTCTCTTTGTGCACATTCGCCATGTCTGTTTGTCCTGCGTTGCATTTTCGGTCAAACCCAGGGTTTTCAGATGCTTGTTTACTGTCGCAGTCCAGGTTGCCTGCGGTTTTCCAGGTCTTCTTCTCAGCGTGGGTATGTTGAGGGCTCTCTTCACCATGTGGTCCTCATCTCTCCGTGTCACGTGCCCATACCATCTTAGGCGGTTTTCCCTTACCTTTTCAGGTATGGGGGCCACCCGAAATGAACACCGAATATGCTCATTTTGAACTCTGTCCACTCTAGTCACACCGCCCGCCCACCTCAGCATCTTCATCTCTGCCAAAAGGAATCCTATCCAAGTCACGTTTCAGCGGGGTCCAACACTCCAATCCGTAGAGCATAGCTGGCCTTACAGCAGTTTTGTAGATTTTACCTTTGATCCTAACTGGAATCTTGCTGTCACACAAAACCCCAGAGAGAAACCTCCATTTCAGCCTCCTGTGTTTATTCTATGCTCCACGTCAGATTCAGTTTTGGAATCTAAGGATATCACAGAGTCGAGATATTTAAAAGTATCAACCTCTTTTACGGGTGTATTCTGTAGGAGAAGTGGTGTGTTAACCGCGGTGCAACCAGAATTGAAATTGAAGTACGTCGACTCGGTTTTACTTCTACTTATTCGCAGTCCACTACTCTCCAGAGCCAGTCTCCATTCCTCCAGCATTTCCTGAATACTTTGGGCATTTTCACTGATTAGAGCAATATCGTCAGCATATAAAATATTCCAAGGGACTGGTTTTTGAATATCTCTGGTGACATAGTCTATGGAGAGGTTAAAAAGCAATGGACTCAGGAGCTGAGCCCTGGTGAACACCGGTCCTCACTTGAAATGGTTTATTCAGGCCAGCGGGGCTTCGACCACTCGTATGTATTTCGTGGTACATATCTTTAAGAAGTTCCTCATAGTACTCCGGAACCTGTTGAGACCTTAAAGACTGCCAGATCAACTCCCTCGAAACTCTATCGAAAGCCTTTTCGAGATCGATGAAAACCATGTACTATTATTAATTTATTAACCACATACTATTTTTTCTGTATTTCTCAGTGAGAAGTCTAATCGTTTAGATAGCATCTGTACTGGATCTTCCCGACAAGAAGCCACATTGGTTGGACGTAAGGTGTGTTAGCTCTGTGAGTCTTTTATTTAACACTCTTTCCCATATTTTTAGTTATTATATATACTGAATATATATAGACATAAAGTAATATATCAATTTAAACGCCACCTTACAATCATGGGAGAAGGCGGGTATAGCTTAGTGGTTTAAAAGTTTGATTTCCAAACCGAAAGTCGTGGGTTCAATCCTCAAAGCAGGTTAAAAAAAGTTTTTTTTATCGATTTTCTGAGCTCTAAAATACCCCCGTTTGGTGTGAATTTAATCCCTCACCCGCAAAATGCCAGTCATAGCCTATTGATCAAAATTAAAGGCAGACGAAAGTCGTCCTGTGAACACCAACCATTAAGAGTGAATTTCTGTAATAAACACAGATAAGACTTCAGCGTCATTATCACCATCTGTCGGTGTTTTCCTGTATGTGTTTACATAAAAAAAAGCAAAATAATTTATGTGCTTCAGCTAGAGAGTGGATTTTAGAAAAGAAAATGCACTTTGGATTACACCATCGTGAATAACACACATGATAAACAAAACATTACTTTCACCTCTAAATCTGAGTTGATTTATACGACGCACCTGTTTCGTGTAGTGTTAGAGCTTTAATCAGTTTCGTCACCGCTTCGCAAAGCTTCCCTGGCAATATATCTAGCTGTCACTTGCACCCGTCTGCTTGTGCAGCCTTGGCGACACAATGGAGCAGATCGATGCCGCTGAAGCCTCCGATAATATCAAATGAAACACAAAAGCCTTCCACTCAAACAATCCGTTCAATATAATAAACATCATCTGACGTAAGTAAATTAAACCGGCTAAAGCTATTATTGAAAGCCAACATTGTGAAAACACGTGTCATCTTTAAGAGGGCATATTGTTATAAAAATAATGGAATTTCTTTTAACCTAAATATTTTATTTACCCAAAAAAAATATTATAATACCTATTTTATGATTTGTGCGAAGACATTGATAATTCATCGATTTTCTATATCGGTTCTTTAATATAATATAAATAATATAAAGTAAAATAAAGAAAACGCTTACATCGACGTATTCTTGCGGTAACTATTTTTTGTCCATTTCTAATAACATTATAAAATTATTATTTTATTTTATTTTAATATATTAACATGCTTGTTGTTATTTTACAAAACAAAATCATATAATTTTTTTATTCATTTGAGAATATAAAAATGGTAATCGTACACAATGAGGACGAAAAATTATCCTATATAAAAAAGTGTAGATAGAGATGTAATTATGAAACATTTAGTACTCGTCAATAGAGACACTCAATTGTTAAGATATTTACTAAGCTGTTGTTTAATGACGTGAAGGTTTTCTCGTTATTTGTAATTTAACAACTCCGGAGCATAATTATCTAATAACCATAATTTTCCTACTTCACTTCTACAATTACAAAACGAATTGTGTTAGCATGTTTTAAATTAAAAAATATTAAGAAAAAAACATATTTAAATTAAGTGGGTGATAAAGGACAGTCATCCCATGACACCACTAATTTACATTGTTCTTAAAAATGGTTGATGTTTGAATGACAGAAAGTAGACTTCGATGGATATTTTCATATCATCATTCGAGAAGTCATCACCAAGAAGAAGCTCTCCAAAGCAACCCACGACACACTCCACCCTATGTTTGGGTATCAAAATATAACTACACGGCTCAAATCACGAAGAAGTTTCCTACAGTCGACAACGGAACTGTTGATACTCGAGGCCACCCTGCGGCTGACCATGTGGAGAGGCGCAACTGAGGGGAATGCTTGGATTGCCCCGAAGGAGGACCTAGCCCCTGGACACAACCATGAAGGTCCCTTAACAGATTTAGGACCGGAGTATGCAAGACGAGGACACAAATGAAAGCCTGGAAGTTTTACAGCGGACCGACTGAATATGACTGCGGTGTGGAGCAGACCCTGTCACATCTTCTGGAGTGTGCGCTGTGTCCGAGTAGCTGCACCCAGGAAGACCTGATGATGGCTGAGAGAAACGCCATCGACGTCGCCCACTTCTGGGCAGACAGGATCTGACCCTGTTGTTTCCGACACGATGATGTATATATTGCCGTATGTCTCTACACATTTTAAAATTATTATATGATTTATCATTTTTTGAAAAGTAATTGAAAAACTATTTTCTCGTCCAATAATATGATTAGGGTGTATCTTCGCACGTGGCATCTTTATTCAGTTACCGAAAAAAACTTTGAAACATTTTTTTGTGTCCCTTTGTGGCTGGTTTGTTCAGCCCAGAGATGCTCGGCGACGATAAGAGAGAGATTGATGTGTTCTGAGGAAAATGTTGCGGAGAAAATAAATATAAAATTCAGAGACTGAAGGTCAGGGTTGCCAACTTTTTTAAAGAAACATTGATCATATTTCTATCTCACTGTTCCATATAAGTTCACAATCATGAACAGTAAATTCCTAGGTGTTTTTTTTTCGATGAAACCACAATAAAAGGTGTGAAACATTGTTAAACTTGTAGTATTATTGTGATATGTAATAATATCAGGCAAGAGTTGTCGTACAAACTGGGAAATAAAGGAAAGGGATCAAATGAAAACAAATATATTATAACGAGCTACTATGCTATAAAAATATATCAAATATAATAAAACGCACAAGTGTCACAACTTTTTATTCTAAATAAGTGGGTATGTCTAAGTGGTAAAGCATTTGCTTACCTTACTGAAGATCGTGGGTTTGATCTTCGACGGAGATTAAAATATAAATGATTTTAATCCATTTTAAAACTCTATAAATTTCTCCAGTTGCTGTGAATTTGATTCCTGATACTTAAAATAACAGCCATAGTCAATTATTAACTCAAATTAGTGAACACCACCCATTTATAGTGAGTCCCCCGTAAAATAGATAAATGCGAGAATGCCAGGCTGTAGTATATAACGGATCAACAATGTACATGTGGCGCGTATCCAGACTTAATAATGTCAAGCGCATAGAATCCACAGAAATCATTTTTTCATTGCTCTCTGCCGGTTTATTCTGTACGTGTTGACATTAAAAAAAAGAGGGAGTAGTTTTTTGTTATAACGAGAAATAAATTTTGCTGCTGAATACATACGAATAAACCGCAATCTCAAAGCACGTTAAACAACACAATATCATTTCAAGTGGAGGATATCATTCATAATGACATTGAAACTTTTCTGAGCATTGAATAAGAAAAGAAGAGATGCCAATCGTCTCATAAGCCTAGGAAGTAATGTGTTATTCAGAAGGCAAGAATAATTCACACTATATTCAATATGAAGGTAACAAAGAGACGATTTCAGTCTACCCCTTATTTTGTGAGCCGAGCTAATATTTTGGTTCCCCTGATGCCGAGCATCTGGTAACGGATCGTGACAGGTTTGTTGATTGATCAAGTTTAAGAATCGCTTGCGATGGAGGAGGAGGAGATGGATGCTCAGCAAATTGGCGAAGATATTACAGGAGAAGCGAGCGAACATTGCCCAAATCATACAAAATTTTAATCATATTATGAATAGCAAACGTGTAAGTTATTGAATATGTACTTGTGAGACTTTTATCTCTGCTATCTATATATTAATCTGGCCGTGAAAACCTAAGAAGTTATTTAGATGAAAAATATAAAAAAATCTTTTTCAAAACAATCATAAAATGAATAAACATCAAATACAGCTTCGCAGTTTAAAATTAGTTGTCTCGAAGCAAAATATTTCCACAACCGAGCGTTAATTTGATTAATTATAACGTTCCCCAAAATACGCTTGTAATTTCAGTGAGCTGCCGAGTGTGAGTGGATATGGATCTAATATGAATGCTGTAGGAATTTTCGATTAACTTGCTTTGTGAAATATGCCAAAGAGCGCGCTGGCGGATATTTCCAAGTACCGGCATCGCTCCGGTCTGTTTAATTAGTACATTCTAATGCATCGCAAATCGAGGAAATACCCGGAATTCCTTCCCGGTGTATGATGCACCCGAATTACGCAGTCCAGTTTTGAACAAAAAGGAATCAATCACGTGCAATGTTCACCTGAGAAGTTTTCGCTTACCACATCAATGCGAAATTATGTACTGTAAATAGCTTCATTAAAGCGATTCAAACAATGCTTCCACTATATGAAATTTAAATAACCCTTTCATTACGGCTCATTGGAATACAAATTATACTGTCAATTATAAAACTAGTATTTGAAGCATAAATGTACTTATCTGGTCTATTTTCATATATCACTTTGGTTCTTCTATCCTTTAGATATCAGATGATGCATAAAAAACTATTCTAACAAAGAAGCAAAACGATATACAGGTATCACGGCTACCAATGTCAACGGTAGGGGAATCTTATAGGGCATATTTCGGGTACTGATGCGAACAGGTTAAGTATTCTATTAATAACATTTTACAGACAGATATGATACTAAAAACGAAAAATAAACACATATTATGAAAAACATTACTTTTTAATTGATAAGTACTTCCTAACGTGTTTTAACATGGATCACACAAGCTGGAATACCGTGGTTTCATTTTCAATGAAAACATAACATCGACATTTGTACCCGATAGTACAAGTTAAATTACTAAATGTATAACTCAGTGTACAATTAATTCTCTTGAAAATATAGATAATATATTTAATATAATATAAATAATAAGTAAACATCAAAGCAGGAATTTAAATATTTTGAAAATCTGGGTTTTCGATATGCTTCAGATGTAATTCTTACTTTATTTGAGGATGGTTTAGCGGTTTTTGTAGTCTTGATCCATCAACGTTATTTGAATAAATGAAACTATTTACGTATCATACATTTTTAAGGAATGTAAATATCTGTAAATGCTATGAAACACCTTTAATATTGATTAATGTGATATGAGAATACATAAATAATTTAATTTTTTAAGCTTATCGACGTTTGCGTTACATTGAAAAAGGGCTTTAACCGTTTAACCAAACCGCTAAAATCCTTCTGAGAAATTAATGTCACGAAAATATTGATGCTACAATATCATTCGTCATTATTGTGTTTTAATTTGAGTCCTTAACAAACAAACCAACCACTAATCCAGGAGCCATCGCAACTATCATCAACATTATCATATATAGGGTCTGCCATCTAACGTTTTTTTTTTCAACTAGAGCTTATTTCGTGAATGGTAAGACTTAGCTCATGTCTGATTAGACAGATAATTAGTTTTATCCTTCCGCTGAACGAATATGGTTGTGTATACGCTTGAACAACGCTGGGAAATATTGCGACATTACTTTGAAAATCATGGTAATGTTGCAGAATGTGTGCGAAAATTGCGTACGGATTTTGGAAGAAGAGAATCACCGTCAGCTCCGTATGTTCGTTATCTTGTGAAAAAAGTGAAAGAAACTGGAAGCCTCATCGATAAACCAAAGCGTGAAAAGCCAAAAACAGTGCGTACACCCGAGAATATTGCTGCTGTGGCAGAAAGTGTGCGTGAAGCGCCATCAATGGCGCTTCCATGCGGCGCGGCCATGTTGAACGAATTTTTGTTCACAAAACAAAAATTGAAGAGGAGGATATTGGCAACATTTGGTTTCAACAGGACGGCGCTACGTGCCACACAGCCGAAGCTACACTCGATGTTTTGCGCCCTGTTTTAAAAAAAAAAAGTTATTTGGCGGACCCTTTATCTACAATCGTTTCGCATTTAATTCATATATTGGTGTAAATGTTGTTAGCCACGAGGTTAATCGCAAATTTTCCGATCAACTCGTTAATTACGTGAGAGAGCTCAAATTTTCCCTAGTTCCGGGGAAAACCGACTGACAATCAAACAGCAGGGTAATTAGTGCGAGTCGGTTTGAGGTAAACTTCCGGGTTATTGGTAATTATGTTTATATGCCATACTTTGCCTCTGGAAAATAAACTTATTTTATAATGGTACATTACCAATGAAATAACAATTAACATTTTAAATTTTTTATTGTCAATAAACATGGATATGTTAGTATGATTCTGCCTCGCTGTGTTATACAACCATTTAAACAAACATCTCGAAGAAAATGCATACATGAGAATACTGCAGACGGTGATAGATACATTTTAAACGCATTGATCACTATACTTCATTAAACTACAACCCTGCAATCCCTCATTGTAAATGGGTGATTTTCATTACATAACTTTCATCTACCACCGATGACGGTAGACGTAATACTTCAAAAATAATCTTTACTCTATATTTTTCACAATTAAGCACTAGCTATTTTCTGTATTAAACAAAAGTTATTAAGAACCATGACAAAAATAATGTCCTAGAAAGGCAAGTCATCGAAAGAAAAGTTCGATCAAAAACCATTTAAATATACGAGTATATGTAAGGCGGCATATTTTCTGTCGATCTTATTTCAAATCACCAATTAAATAATCTGAGATTATGCAATAACTGAATCTAAAGAAGAAATAGTAAATTCGCGAAACATTTTATTAATCACAGATATTTTTTTTCAAATTACAAAATGTTAAGAGTATATCCTTAAATTAATTATTTATTTATATACAAGTGTGTTTTGTGGACATATAATGTTAAGTTAGTTTTTTAACGATGTTAAAATACGCGCAATAAATTTGACTTTGTTACTTTTATACTCTTTATAATAAAGAATCTCCTTAATTTTAATAAAGCGTAGCCAAAGAAAGGCCCACTAAATAAACTTAATTAGAAAAGCTGAGAAATAAGCCATACATAATATATAAAAGTATAGCGAGACTTTCTTAAGTGGAAAATGATGTTGCCAGAGATATTTTTTAACTTTCCTTGCTATAAAATAGTGGAATTTAAGATAACTGAAGATTTATGACCCCACACGGTAAAGAGTGCTCGCAATCTACTCCAAACAATTAGCATGGAACATCCATTAGTTAGGTCTTTTTTTTTCTTCTTGCGCAATGAAAATCATTACACGAAATGAGCATTACTGTTGTAAACTGATTTAAAACACAAATTAAATAAGTAATTGTTAATGTAATTGTATCATAGAAAATCAGGGGTTTAAAAAAAAACTACTTATGTTATATTACAGATCAGATCAATTACATATGAATGTAATTGACAGTAAACATGCTGAACGCATTTACATGTCTCTATATACTATGAAATGATGCTATATAATAGAAAATTATGAAACTACCAAAAAAATATATGCATATATCAGATTAGAAAAAAATGTTATTAAATACATTTCATGTTTCATCAATCCTTGAGTGGAATATATTGTGAATAATAAAAATATTTTACACTAATTACATCGATCATATACACATTTAAATAAAAACTAACGTAAAGGGTGAAATTACTAGTATTTTAATTTAGTAATTTCACTGATAGATTACAATTTTGTATACGAAGACTTTTTAAAAAAAAATACATAAGCTTTCGGATTTTTTTGGTTTAGCTTTCGGACTTCGAAAAGAAAATCAGAAAGAAATAAAATAAAATGTGTTCTAGGAAAGTTGGAACACACAAACGTTAAAGTTTACGAAAAAAGTATGCGAAGAAAAGTTTACATCAATCTACTTGTACTGTAACATGGTATAAGTAAATTTTATCACGGGCAGGTATCATAAACAGAAACTATAGCTAGATGCCACATGAATGGTATAATATTTTTTGCGTTACACACATGCACGTGTTCAACTTAATAAGGTATTTTTTTTTATTAATTTTATATGAATATTATATACTTGACATATAGTTGTTTTTCTTGCATATCAAATCAAAAATAAAAGCATGAGACTAAAAATGATAGCATCGATGAAAATGGTGTATTTGATTATTTTTTGGTATAATAATGAGGTTTCCCCTTGCTTTTCACTATAATGAAGTGTAAAAAAATATTTTCATATTGAACTATTAAAGGAATATTTGATTTGATTTCTTGTGGGGTTACTGAATGATATTTCATGCAGATACATCACGTAGAAGCGCCGTTTCGGATGGATTTTTCCATCGTATCGCGTGAATCAGGCTGATTTATGAGGCTAAATGCATTTCCGGTAGCGGGACGACAACGCCGGAAGTTATCGCGATTCGCTGCAAAGTCTGGCGTCACCGCTGGAAAGTTGGATAAGCAAAGCTTGGCAACAAATAGTCGCAAAAAGTTATCCGGAGCTTTCGGATTAATACGTTAGCTGCCAGAGTGCCAACGAGCGAAAGTTTCGTTTTCGTGTCGGTAGGACGAAAAACGTATTTCAGCTTATATTGAATCCTGGGTAATAAATCTGAACATCGAGAGACACTATTTATTTAGCCAATAGTTACATTTCAGTGATGGCTACCCAACGAAACGTAGAAACATGTCGTCCTATAATCAAAAATGAAAAATAATTTCTAAATAATCTTTAATTTTTATTTTGATATTATGTAATTTTACCAAGAATAATCGACTGAAAAATTCGAAAAAAGTATTTCAAAGATTAAGTTAGGGCACATTTTGTTAGAAAGTTGATATCGTATTATGTTACCTTGTCTAACGTAAGGTCGTGTTAGTTTAAGGAAAATTTTGTTACAAGTTTCAGAGCATTAACTCGTAAAGTTAGGTCACCTTGTTTCAGGCCTCTATTACTCAAACTTGGTGGTAGACGAAAGTCTAAGACTGAACTGGTTTTCACACGAATGAATTCCTGTAATAATAAGGATGATGCGTGAATGTTGTGCTGTTGTCTATAAAGTTGGCGGATCAACACTTTACATGCAGCGCTTTGGTAAGCGTTATATAATTCCACAGATGAGACTTCAGAATCACTATCAGCAACTGTCGGTATTCTCCTGTATGTGGATTTACATAAAAAAGATGAGGTGAGATTGACTTACTTCTCGCGCTGGAACTTGAGCGTGTGCACGACCTGCGGCGACTTCTGCCTGAAGTTCCACAAGTGCAGGGAGTCGTCAGCCGTGGCCGTCACCAGCGCGCCTTCGTTGACCACGAAGCGCGCGTGCGTCACGGCCTCGCCGCCCGGGCACGCCACCTCGTGCCGCACGTGCGCGTCCACGCCCGGCCTTCCCAGACTGATAACACCAACATGGTCAAGGAAAACAATGCACTTTCGACAATCAGAAAGAAATAAAATAAAAGGTATTATGGGAAAAAGTTAGAACACACAAACGTTAAAGTTAACTAGAAAAAAGTAGCGAAGAAAAGATTACACCTTTCTTGTACTGTAACATGGTATAAGTAAATTTTATCATGGGCAGGTATCTGTGTATATATATTTATATTTTTTGCATGTGTTCAACTTTATGAGGTTATCTATTTATTACTTTCATATTCATATTAAATTAATTTTAAAAGTGATGGGAAAATGGTTAATATATCGAATTTATTTTTTTAACAAAAACGTAAATATAATTTACAAATATTTCATTCATTAATATTTTTCAATCCTGAAATTGATACGTAAATGCGCTAAGTACGAGAAAACACCATTTACGTCAAGGCAAACAATGTACTTTCGACATACACAAATAACAAAACATTATTTCACGTATAATATAATAAAAAATCATAGGTTAAAATAATTAAGTACAAGTAGTGTTAAGATAGTAGGAGCAGCTTTATAATGGGAATCATACTGTGAAAAATACTGGAGGTACGATAATTTGACTTTGTTAGGAATGACAAGGTGAGAGAGAGGATAAGGGCTTCCATACTAGAGTCAATCAAGAGGCGAAGATGGATCTGGCTGAGACATATCCAAAGAATGCCGCAGGAGAGCATAAACTATAGCTGCCTTTTCTTCAAGCCTCCGGGCTCGCACCGTCCTGGAAGGCCGTCTAAGAATGTACTCGGCGGAAATGCGGGAGGCTGAGCTGCGGGAGGCGGAGCTGACATGGGATGAGGCGACTATGACAGAGCTTTGTGGCAACAGTTCGTGAATGCCATATTATTATATTATTTAATTTTGTTTTTATATAAAAATAAAACAGTTTCTACTTCATACTATTGCGATGCTTGTCAAGAATAGTCGTTCTAAAATCTACAGATAAAAAAACACTAAGCATGGCAGAGATATTGAGAATGTTGCATTTTTATTTCGTCAGTAAAAATAGCCGAAGCGGAAACATTATTGAATAAGATGTCAGACTTTATTGGACATAATTTGACTATGTAATGCGGCTCCAGAGCCTCAGTAGTGAGCCGCCCCCACTGGCACCAGGTGCATATATGAAACAACGGATCTATTTTATTAAGGTATAAACATTTTAGTCGGTGACTTACTATAAAACGGATGAAATTAAATATGTGCACGAAGTTCAGGTGGATGTTTTTTATTTTATTTAGCAATGTAACCGCATCTTCTCGTATACCTATATTATCTGAAAAGCATATAAATGCTTATAATGAAAAATTATATTAATTTTAACCACCGATCGCTAATCACACATGCAGTTTTGATAATAAAGTAATCAAAGGTTTTGTAACTGTATATTACTAAATATTTTTGTAAATATATACAAAAATGTAGTGAAATTTTTAATAAATACTAATGTTAAATGTTCATGTACGCGTTTTGTCACATTAAGGAGACATCGTTCACAGCGGATTTAAGATAAGCATAACAGTGAACAAAATAATATTATTATTTATCCTTGTATTGGATTGTAGTACATACCAAAATTATAGATAACAGTTATCCTACTGACGAAGTAAGGTTGTCATCACCAAACATTTTGTATCAGTGTACAAATATACAACTAAATATTTAATATTTGTTTTAATGAAATAATAATTATAAGTAAAGTCTTTCATAAAGTTTATTTAAAGTTATTAGTTGATAATGATTAGCACAAAATACATTATTTACCTAATAATAAAGATTTACTGGGCACAAATAAATAAGATCACAATTTTATAAAATTCAGTTAATTTATAACATTATGGAATATATTATTTTATGGCTGATCAAATTTAATATCCCAACTAACCAACAAATTTTGGAGTAATATAAAGATCAGTTTACATCAGTGACAGTTGAAAAGTTATTACTATTATTGTTAGTAATTATACTGTGGCTTGCACGAATAAATGATATTTCAATGTCAATCTTTCTGAAAGCGTTCCCGGGGCAACATTACAATATAAAGCCTTTGAACCACAAATCAAAGTGCGTACTGAATAGGTGATTCACCAAAAAACTCACGAGCAAAGGTTATGAAAATTCAAATTTCTATCCGACAACCTTTTTGTATGTTAAGCGTATCTCTATGACAAATTCCGCCGCTTATTGTTTAACTTTTATCAACTCCACTACATCGTAACAAGTCTATTTAGGCTTTAGAAGGTTTAAAATTTATAAGTATGTACGTATGGTAGTCCAAAACAACATTATACACGTACATTTTTCTAATTTATGGAATGAATCAAGATTTACAGCAGCTGAATTCCTCCTAACAAGAAGATTTCCACTATGATTAGAATATTATATAAGAATAGATTTAAAAAATATAAAAAGAGAACATGAGACCACTTGTGTCAAAAATGGTTTAAATTTCAAAAAAAATAATAAAACCACACAGCCACCCCTGTCAGTTATATCGGCTGCTGTGGAACTTGTGTGTGAAGCCTCCTCAGCAGATGTTGCTTTGTATTTTATGTGTTCCGAGATCAGACTTAAGTTTTAATTGGCAATGCAAAGTGTCTCCGAGCGACACCTAAATGTAGCATTTACCAATATTCAATGTGAAGATTTGGATACCTTATTACATTATACTCGTATAATATGAAGTCAGTTTTTATCTATTAATTTGTTGTTATCCTATTATTATGTTGATTTCGCTTTCGCATTACAATAATTATTTTATTTGAAAAAAATATATATTTTGTCTTGCACATTTCTTTGTAAGGATTTCAATAAATATGGTTTAAAGTTCATGCGTAATGAAATCTTTACAACACAGTAATGGTATAAAATGCCGGTACACAAAGTTTGTGTATTTTTATTCATAAAATGTCATTTTATAGTTTGAGTGATTTCAGGCGGGATGGACATGTCTCGTACCGAGATGCTAAAATCTTTTATTGAATCATAATATTTCACTACGCAATAAAACTAGAAGAGCCCCTCTCAGGCTATTACGACGTGCAATGAAATGGCGATTTTGTATAAGGAAATAAAAGCCCTGTCCATTGAGATAAATAGCTTAAATTAACAATGGACTATACTTAAAAGACTTCATATATCAGGCACTAATGTACATACTCAGAACGGACACTATACCTGAAGAGCTGAACACCTATTAATAATAAATGTGTACTAAAGCTTTTTATAGATCGGAGAATGATGGAAAAAAACTGTGTTTATTATGACACCATATTGACTCCCACCGAAATGTAAGAACGAAGCAATTCGTACATAAATGTAAACTTGATACTACGTTGGACTCGTCAGACGTTGCTGCAACTGTGAGTTCATCAAGGAACATATAATATATGATTTCTAACGACATTTAGGTCAGAAGCCCAAAGACGTCAGTTCTGTTAATTTCCACTGTCCATATTTTGTCCTAAGACATATCTGCACCTGAATATAGCTATCCCTAGAAACAATACGTGGTTCCCGATGACTTCCAAGGCAGGAACTCGGAAACTGAAAAGTCGATAGTAAAGTATTAGAGGCACTTATTTGGTGATTTGATAAATATAAATTTCAAGGATAGCAGATGATTAGTCCGAAGCTTTCGAGAACATGACAATTTGGTCCTAAAAGTGGGCTCAGTCATGTTTCCTTTCTTATTTTAATGTTTAAAGCTATAAAAAATATGTTTTATACGTAAATTAAGGATGCTAAAAGACTGAGAATTATTTTACAGATAAAGAATTATTAATGTCTTACTTTACAGAGTGGATTAAGGCGAAGGCACAGTTTTGCAATCAACAACAATGTAAATTACACGAATTTTTAATTCTCCTTCATCTGTTTGCCTCCTTTGAAGTAGCAAACCCTTTATTCTGCTCAAAGAGTGACGACATCTAAACATTTGTAATTTAATTAATGCCCAGGAAAGTGCCCGGCGACCTGTTTCGGTTAATTGGATGGAATTGTGATTAACATTTAAAGGTATCTCTTGATGAAAATAACCTTTAATAATGAAGCGCTCAACAACTGGATAAATAATAAAAAATAGCCATTTTATTTATAGCAATTACATGACTTATTTTGACATTCCCAGTGGACAAAAGCAATACGCTAGCATATACTCGTAAAGTAAGACATTCTCATTCCTAATACACAAGAATTTTAAATCACACTCATATTATTTTTTACATTTGAAAAAGAAGATAGAATGGTAGATTGATACCATGATTAAATCACAATACAAATTCTGATACATTTTTCTATTTTTGTAATGTCATGTCCATGAAAACGACATAAGAAATGTTTTTTTTGGAGGGTTAACGCTAGGTGTATTTCTATTTTAATTTTCATTACTGATGCGGGATTAAATTTACAACCTGTTTGACTTTTGGTTAGTTAAGCTGTTTAAAAACATTCGTATGGTAACATTATATAGAAGCTAAACTTCAGGAAATAAATGTTTTTATGCTAGTGAGAATATTTTCTAGTACATTCATAAAATGAACGAAAAGAATAAGTATAAATCATAGTTAACACCACCAAAAACACTCTTTCTTAATTAACACAGTACTGATAAAGTAATAAAATATTATTTTTTACAAAAACTATCGTCCCTCCGCTACATGTCTGAAAAAATTACATTTAAATTAGTTATACGTATTTTTTATTTTTTAAAATATTTTTGCTGTATCAAAGTCTTAAATTGACTTATATTTTATCAATATGTATTTGTGTTGCTAGAGAAAATATTCCGTGTCTTGATAAGGTTTTCGCAATGATTCCATATCTGCTGCTATAGGTGGAGCATTGAATTTTCAGGAGCTACCGCCAAAATGGGGCCGTCATGATCGTCGTCTCTGTGGCCGTCATGATCGTCGTCTCATCTCACATAGCTCTGCCTCCAGAAGCTCCGCCGAGAACTTGTGTGTATTCTTTGTTTAGCGTTTATGCTCTTCTGCGGCATCCGAAACGTATATCCCAGGCAGATCCACTTTCATCCATAAACCAACTGTAGGATGGAGGTTTCCATTTCCACAAATACGAAACATTTCAGTCATATACGTATATTTTTAATTAATTGTTCAGAGTTTGTATTTCTTGAGGAAGTGTAATACTTTGTACAAATAATTATTCATTATGTTCATAGCGTTCGAATTATTGTTATTCTAGAAGCAGAAGGAGCTTTCTATTATACACAATATTTAAATGAAAAGCTCAAAGAGATTACGGCATAAGGCTTTGAGGCGACACAATGCGACTTAAGTCAGTACAGTCGAAATCATAAATGATTAATTTCTGCGGAAGCTTAGCGGTGAGGTTCCGATGACTATTCAGAGTAATATTTACTTTGTGATTATTAGCATATTGTAACATGACACCGCCACAGGCATCTTAGGGAACGAAGGCGAGGGAGCGAAAAGTATTATAATGCTGGGGAACTTTACGTCAAGAAGTATTGTTATTTTATAATCTGAGAGGATTGTTTCAGTTTCATTTCACTCAATTTCTTGATAGGAATGAAAAAATGATGTATAGCATTGTTGAATATTCAAAAGAGGTTAAAGAAAATTAATATTTCATTGTAATAATACAAATTGAACGAAATAAATATCATACCGTAAGACGATAAAATGATGCCTGGTAAAGGTAATTTTTCATGGAAAAATTTCTATTGTATTTGCGATTTTATTTTAATAAGTTAATCTTAAATAAGTTTTTATGTGTATTTCCGAACGTTCATGACACATATTATAGCAGTGCCTATGTATATAATTAAACTTAAGAATTTACACTTCATTATTAGCGGTAACGATGACGCTTTTTCAGGTTTTACTCAGCAGTGTGCGAGTGTGCAACTATCGAGTAGTTTTTTAATAAGTTTGTTAGAATAGAATTCAATAAAATTGACTTTAAACAATTAAAACTAATCACACCTTTAAAATATATTAAAACTATAACATTTCAATTGTGAAAAAAAAGTATTTTTTATAAGCCGTAATGCAATATATTTGATTATTTTTTTTCTGTTTCGTTCATATTTATATCCACTTTTCTAAGACCGCGTCCAGGTATTACTCGGAGTATGTGCCTGCAACACGGATGTTCAGCTATCACACCATTTTATATGTGATCGTCTTGGAAGTCACATTTTTACAATTCATTTATTAATATAATTTACGATGCTTAAATGATTTCTTCAAAGAGAAGTATTATGAAGGTAAGACATTTTGTATTATTTTATTTGTACACTTTCATTCGATTTCTCTCGAAACTCATTTACTTTTAATCAAATCGACTATTCAACGAGGCTTTTTAAATTTCATAAATTTAAATTTATGTAAAAGCTAAACGGTCTACAAAGCTAAATATTTTTTTACCTAAATAGATAAAGATGGACCGGTCCTGAAACATGTACAACCACTTAAAAATTAATGTGAAATACCAGTTAAAGTAAATGTATTTAATTTGTTAATATTTATATTTAAACTAATTTAAAATTTTAACCGCAATAAATGGAAAATATAATTTTTTTGAAACGATATTTTTTGATGAGTTAACAGAAATACGATTTAATGAAACACTATTTTACTCTTAAAATGGTAATCAAGATTCTAGAAGACATACGAGTATTTAATAACTAAGCCAGGTTTTAAATGTAATATTTTCGAATACATAACATAATATAATTGCCGACCAATCCCCTGTGCTGATCACTTCAGTCCTTGTCCCGATTAAACTTCGTCGATACTGTTAGGAAGAGGCTCTACAATCACATAGGGGTGGGGGCGACCGAAAGCTGTTTCAGAAAGTCAGAATCGTTCTTTTCCCAGCCCGGCAAAGTTCCACGCAACCGCTTAGACTTCAGCCAAGTTGTAGAGTTTTGAAACTCCTCGCATTATTCACAGGTGGTGGACCTGTCAGCTGACAGACCGACAACACAAGAGCCGAGCAAGGCTGTACACTATGCAGGAGACGGCAACAATGATGTCGTAACAGTTATGGCTTCGCAACACAATTGTGTGGAGGTAAAGTTTTCAGCGCTCGCTTTTCAGCTTACATTGACGGCGGGCGGAATTGTTATTGAAAGCTCGGAGGGGTGTTATCTAAAAAGTGCAGTAAAGTAGCGACCTATCATGAATGTATTAAAGCTATGTAACAAAAATACTTAACAATTAAAAAAATCATTACAAAAACGGGATAGTATTTGCGTTAAAAACATAATACGTATATATAAAAAATAAAAATAAATGGAATTTTAAAAACGAAAGGTTGATCTGACAACTATCTTATAAAAAAATAAAAAGATCATTAAAAACGCGTCATCAGTAAAATTATGCTAGTGGGTTTGATTGACTTTTTAAAAATAAAGAATCAATTTCTAAGCTCTATTAATATCCCCAGTTGGTGGGAATTTGATGTACCCCGTAAATGCCAGTCATAAGCCTTTTGATTCAAATTGGAGGTAAGCGAAAGTCGTCTTTTGAACGCCACCCATTCATAGTGAGTCCCAGTAAAAATGGATAAATGCGTAGATGCCGTTGGCGGATCAACAATAGTCAAAGATGGCGAGCGTCATAGAATTCTCCATATTACTATGTGTCGGTATTCTCCTGTAAATCTTTATTAAAATTATACAATGAAAAATTTAAAGTAGTAGTGTTATGTAAATACAATGTTGTGTTGAATACTGAAACTGTAGGAGTAAATTTAGTCCGATACTTTGTATTTAGATATATACGAGTATATGAATTATATGCGGGTGTTGAGAATAAAACTTGTATGTTTTAAGTCAATCAGACTGCCTTTGTCAACGGAACACTCGTTACGATATTAAAAATCATAAATATTAAATCCAAACTAACGCACAGCGCCCAAATAAATAAACCGTCGATGTCGACTTACAACGGCCGAACATTTTGGGTATTTTAAACGCGTCGGGATTGTGAGAGAGTTTGTTGGTAGAAGGAGGGGTTGAGGTAGTGGAACCGTTTTAAAACGGTCACCTGAATAAATTATTAATGCGATACAAAATACCCACTCTCCGGTAATGGTGCCCCAAGGGATAGTAACTTTTCAAACAACTAATTACCCATTTCCCCTTATTGAGGAATGTTCCGGTGTATATTGTGATATTAACATTGCACTAAAGCTACAACTGAAACGCGTGGGAAGTGTATATTAAGAATTTATAATTAAAAGTTTCCTTAATTGCTGAAAATCCCGAGCTTTTGGCGATATATATTCATAAAACTATACGTTTTAGTTAAAGAAATATTTAAATACTTTGAAATCACAGAATATTTATAACATTATTAAACTAATGTAAAAAATACTAATTTTCAGTAAAAACATCTCAGAATCATCTATATCAGTTTATAATAAGCGCCATTTATAAATAATACGTTTTAATAATATACTTGTGGTATGTGTTAATTTCTTGATTCGATGAGCGGTGATATTGGTCGAATGGTCAACGTTAGGTAAATAAATTATAATGGTGTATACAAAAATCGTGGTACGATACCCCGCGTCTGCCGTTTATTTTTCTCAGATTCTTCTTCGTAGTATCAATCCGGTGGATTGGTTTGCAGCAACAGAATCTTGCATCTCGATCTCCATTCCTCTCGGTCCTCCGCAACCCTTTTCAGCTCAGCATAAGCGCTACAGTTCATGTCCTCGAATACTTGCTGCAAATACTCCCGTCTAGGGCGCCCTCTACAGTTTGTACCCTCAACCATCCCCTCCACAATATCGCGAAGAAAACCATCGTGGCGCATGATGTGGCCGATCCATCGGGCTCGCCTCTCTGAGATGGTTCTTATTAGTTGCCTATCTTCCTTGATTATTCTGAGAACCTCATTGTTCGTGACGTGATTCTCAGATTAACAGATGAAATATATGGTTTTAATATACCTATTTATCCAATAACTGATGAAGAAATTTAATCTCGGATTAATTCAGTCGCTATTAAACTAAGTTACAAAAAACTAAATTAAATCTTACAAATGTCAAAGTGCGAAGAAAAAAGTATTGATTTGAATATACTTATAAAGATACTATGAAAAATAAAAACAATTTATTTTGTCTCTGTAATCTTTCAGCCCCTGAGGCAGGCAATCGATCTTTTTCTCGAGTACATTGTTTTGTTTTTATTTCGTTTCCTATTGCAGATATATTACATAGATCACTAGTCAGCACGGGCTGACACTTACTTTGTTGTTTCATTTGACTTATTTACGTTTTTAATAAACAAGTATTTTTTCCGAGAAAATATTATGTTTTCACTAAACCTGCGCTGAAACCATTTACCTGATGGCAAAATATTTTCTCAGTTTTAGTAAATTATATACAGTTATACCCTTAAGTAATAAATTGAGAGCAAAATAAGGTAATTAAGGCGAAAAATTCTCGGTAAAAGCCATTGAACATTTAATAAATAATAACAATAAAGATTTGAAACGAATTACAATAATCAATAATACTTTTGAAGTACAGTTATGAACAAGACAATTGATAAAATTGTTGTTCTATAGAACAATTGCGCAACTTCAAAAAACATTTTTTTCTTCATGAAAACCAACGAAACCAATTTACGTAGATAATTTAAGCCATTCAAGTAGTAATAATTATTGATAACAGTTAAAAAAATATGTAATTCGTTTATAAAATTGTATTGATATAAAGAAAAAGTAAATTTGCTGACAATAATGATACATAAATAAATAAAATTAAGGTTATATTTTTATAGAAAGCAATAACTTTGTGGTCAGCCATGATTCATTTCAGGACAACACTTACTTAAGTAAGTGTTGTCCAGAAGATGGTAGAGGGTGCTACCGAAACTAGTAGACAATAAACTGTAAGCCAAGTGGTTATACTTTTTTTTAATTGTTTTAATTTTAACATTAAGGTTATTTACTGACTAGTATAATATAATAGTTGAACAAAGTGTAGTAGTAGAACAAAGGATACTTGGTGAAACTGCAAAATTAAATTTTTTAAATATTTTTATTTAAAAAATACAGTGATAAAGATTAAGTATTTTTTCTCACATTTACAAATTCAAAATAAAACATAATATTCACTATTTGTATAGCTTTTACATAAAATGAATTAAAAATTATAATGATACATACAAGTATATTACATGAAAATTCTATATTGAAGTTAGTGACATAAGTAATTTTAGGAATAAAGCGATTATTTTTTAAGGTATTATAGACTTGTAAAACAATAAATTCGTATTATTTTATTCGTATTTTATCGCCATATTCTGAATAATATAAATTATTTTACTATGAAAAAAGTAGGCAAGTTTTTTTCAAATCACGGCGTTTTGTAAAACCTCCACCCTGTCAACTTAAAATGTATTAATGTTTCCTGTCATCACTTTTACTCATTACTTAGTGCGGAAAACAACTCTGAAATGAAAATTTAATGGAGCTCGTTATAATTTGTGGCTACGTTTTTACATTTGAAAAGGAATGTCTCTTGGTATGTATTTAAACTGTATAACAGTATGGGGACATGGAATAAGTCATTAGTTAAGTAGCTGAGTGCCCCGGTTCGATACAAAGGACTAAGAGATTTCTTTGTCGGGTATCTGATGCAGAGACTTGCATTAACGACGTAATATACAACCAAACAAGAAGCAATAAGAGTGTTTAGCAAAAAAAGCAGTGTAATACCTTAATTACATTTCTCTAACGACATTTTGTACTCGGTACATGCAGAATAATGAGTAAATAAACGCATAATGTTATAAAAATGTATAATTTATTAGACTACCATGAAGAAGTACTTTTACTAATTTCGTTCAGATAAAAACCATTAAAGTAGTGAAGTTTGCAAAAAACTACAAAAAATCACAGTTAATATAATAATTCACATATACCTATGATAAAACGAATATTTCAATAAAATGTAAGCAAGGGATATTTTTAAGGGAAATTTTTAACCGTTTATACGGGAAACTGACGGTTTTAAATCAAAACAACGACGAAAACCGTCAGCTTTTTTAGCCGCTCCCCGTATTTATTATTTTATAAACGATAAGCCAATTTTCTTTAATTTATCAAGTAGATCATTCCGAGAAACTCTCAAAAATGTCTTTGTTATTACAGCTACTTATTCATCAAGCTCTCAGATTATGGCTTTGAATTACTATACAAACAATGTAATCAATGGAATCTTGGTCTACAAGGTTGGTTTGAAATATTTCGAATGATAGGCGCTGAAAAATAATAAAAAAAAAAATCATGATAGTACTCGTAAGTAGCGACTATATACACGAATACGAAAGAAAAATAAACATACTCAGATATTTATAATATTACATATAATATTTATAATATAATCAATTGTATCTACAAGTATACTTTATTAAATGTATGAATATTAGTTTCGAAACATCATTAGATTAAATAGTATATTCAAGACAAAGCGAAATCAAAGCAATAAGATTAATGTTTTCAGCAAGGAAAAAAGTTGCATTTTAATGTCGGGGACATATGGCGGAAAATCTGTTTGAACGGCAAACGAGCAAACAGAAATTTAAAAAATCAGATACTAAATAGGTACATGTCCCCACTCGCCCCTATTCGAAAATCACAAGTGTAATGAAGGCCCGGAGGAAAACAAAACCGTCAGAGCGATTTCAGCGAAAAAATTAAATTAAAAATATATTTCCCATTTTCACGTGGACGGCCGGAGCGCTCTTCCGTCACTGTCAAAAAACAGGTTTAAAAAAAAAACACGCCGCTTTATTGGGACCGATCCGGGGAATTGTGAAAACTGAACCCGCATCAGTGGAATTGTAGAAAAAGGGGAAGGGGAGAGACAACAGAAAAGTTCGCTTGCAAAAATGAAGCTCATTCCATCGTTCCACAGATAATATACAGGCGGTTTTGATTTTGAATCGAAATTATATTTTACAGGAAAAATTTAAGATGTATTTCGTTCCCAATTACTTGGATACCATACAATAAATAAAATAAGAAAACCTTTGTTACAGTATATTGAAAATTACTTCTACAATCTCGAAAATATATATACCAAAAATATACATGCATAGTAAAGCTGAAATGATGGAGTAATAGGCGGATTAGTTTAGACTTTAAATTTAAGAGGCTTGGTGAATCTTTTAATTTCATGAAATATTTAATTCAATGGGTAAAACTGAATATTTTTAATGAATCGATCATGTTAATCACTACTTAAACGTTGTCACTACTTAAAAGATCTGAAATTATTTACGAATAATTAAAAAAAAAATATCTTTTAAGGTATATTTGCAATTTTGAAGAGGTGAATAATTATTACTTAATACTCAAATAATTAAGAAAATCACAAATATATATTTTATTTTATAGATCTAAATTATTTTATTGGTGTGAATGAAATTTTATAGAAAATTTTAATCAATATAATGAAATGTAAATGAAAGGTATTAAACATTATTAACTTTTAGCGTTAAGTGTTAAATCATATATATATATACTCTTTGTGTTTATATCTTCAGTAAATTATATATATTTCGTTCTAATTTTGCATCTATTAATTAAAATAACACAAGAAAACAAATGAACCATAAATTACGCCTGAACAAGCACCGTGTTATTTAGCGAAACCATTTTAATCACCTGCACAATTAGTTAATTAATACGTTTTAAAAAGAGACACTCTGTAGGGGAGCGGCGAGGTAAGCCCTGGCTGGAGCTGGAACAAAGAGAGGCTTTAAATGGCCCTCTGGATGTACAGAGGAGAGGACACAGCTCGACCCGACCCTCACCCAGAGGAAAACACGGACCTCGGGGGGACGGTTTCATCATGAAACATTCTAAGCATACTCAAGATATTGTATCTCTGATATTTTAACCAACGACCATACCACATATAGAGTACTAGTCCTCGTCCGATTACCGAAAGCTTGCAAAATTTTGCGAGGATAATATTTTTAGATTGGTAGCCGCTTGGAAGCATCGCTTGTCGTTGCCTGGGTTAAGCTGACTCTTAATACTAAATAATCCAGGATTCTGAAGCATCAAGATAATTACACGAAAACCTGATTGACAGACACCCGAATGTTCTTCGGATACTAAAGCTGCGTTTTATTTAAGCCCCAAGACTCATTTTAGAGATATATCAGGAAATTTCACTATCTGTGGTCAGTGAACCTTTAGGTGCAGAGATAATTTCGGGTAAGCCAAGGACTATGGCAACTGAGAGAAAACAACATACATACACTATTATAATGGAATGTGTGACCACAACTAGTCACTGTCAGAGAAAAATAATAAATAAAAGCAGTAGCAACATTATTATTTTTGAAGTTATGAATTTTAATATTCCAAAAAAAAAAAATATTTGGACAACCTATACATGCATAGAACCACTACCCATCTCTTCACGTGCAGCACCTAGCCGTGACAATTTTTTATCGTATAATTAAATAAAGGACCAAAATAATCTATTGGTTATCTACTTTATTAAGTTGCATATATTTTATATAATCTAATAAAAAATGTGGGCTTATCGATAAAAAATACGATTTTTGTTAAATGTTTTGAGAGTATGCACATTATCACAGAAACTGTTTACTTGGTTATTGCCGTCAGTGGATTGCCCACCTCACAGCCCCCCGCCACAACCTCACAAGGTACACCAATTAGGGAGCCAACACGGCATAATTCATTTCACAGTCGCTGAATTCGACAAGGGAGGAAATCGAAAAAAATAATGAAGCTTATTTTATTTTCGTCTACTTTCGAAAGAACCCTTTGATTTATTTCGTGACAGAAATAAACAAAAAATTCGCTATTGTACCGTCCATTGTTCAGTATTATATCACACGGTATTATTAATCCATTGTTGAAATAGCACGTACTAGGATAAAATTGGTACGTATTAAACATGTAATACAAGTAACAAAAAACGATTAAGATGATACTTGGAAGCAATCATGTTATTTGATATTTTTTTAGGTAATAAAAATAATTACTCAGTCATAATTCTAAGACAATACTCGTACGTCTCACCTAGAAAAACGTTGAAACTTATTAACCTATTGACTTCATTGATATTTTAAAATATTTAATTCAATATTTTTTAAACATAGTTAAGATGCCATTTTTAAAACTGATTAGCTTTATTACCCGCGGGCTCACGCAGTCCTGGAAAGCCTTCGGGATCTATACATAGAATGTACCCCGCGGAACTGCGGGAGGCAGAGCTGACATGGTTCGAGGCGACGACCATCTCAGCTCTATGTCAGGACCATGGCGGCTCACAGAGATTTATGGTTGTAGTTGGTGATATGATCCAGGCAAACTGACATGATAATGATGGCTTTATTACCCGATTTTACGATTTTATGATATATTAATGTCCTGTCACATTTTGAAGTTATTTATAATATGCAAGTATATCTTTCAATACTTAAATATTCAATAATAAAATAATAAGAATTTCATTCTACCCAATACGAAAAGTATGTCTCACTGGAAAACAAATTCAGAGATTCCTAACCATCCGTAAACCAGTAGCAAAATGGAAATATGGTCCATACTCAGCTCAAGTTTTCCAATGCAATTGTTTCCATCCGAGGATTCTGGGAGCGACCGTAAAAGCCTTCAGTGAAGTCGATATTCAAATGCAGTTATTCCCAAGAGAAGAAATTATTCATGAAATAACTGAAAAAAAAACCTGCTAGAACACGACAGTTCGACTGGGAAAAATAAACGCTGGTATTTAGCGGCGACATATTTTGAATGAAAGTAATGTTTTGTAGCAAAAATATATTTCAAAAATAAACATTATGCGTTGTGGATGTGCAACATAATCAAGCATATAAAAATATCATGCGAACATATGTACTCGTAGTTAAATGTAAATCGTTAGCAATGATTGTTTACAGAAAAACCCCTAGAGACATATGTTATGATAACATTCCCAGAACTACCTCAAATTATTTGAACATCATATACACTTTTTGTGCAGATTACATAATGCTTAGTGTTTATTTTACAATTGAGTTACAGATTAATAAATTGTTGATAATCATTTCGAAATTTGTCGATCGATAATTCTTGGTGGAATTCCATTATATTAAATAATATTTTCCAATGCATATTTACTTTCCTTTACACCTCATTATTAAATATATACATATCTCATAACCAACACCTACCTATTCATTTACACCTTGAATTATATAAACGCGCACATTTCCTTGCTTAATTGACTCGACAATGACTACCCAACGTAGCCGAAACATGTTCTCTTATAAAACATCGTGGAATAATTTCTTAACAATTTATTATTTTATTTAAATTCTTGATTATATACTTTCGATAACACTTAAGAATATTTCGCGACGTATATCAAATTATTTTTTGACAAAATATTGCTACTTACTTAATTTTTTTTTTTGATTCCGTTAAAATTGTTTCGTGTTAACACATGATACGGCGTAAATACACCGGAAAATAATTTCATCTCGTTTGTAAGCAACTTTGTACAGAGTTCTTGTTTGTATGAACCAAGTATTTATTCGCTTGTCACGGTTATGCATGTAGTATATACTGTAGCATGTAGTTGTTGAACATGGGTTTTCCAGAAAATAAATGCGGTACAAACCCAACAAACTAGACGCCCCCGAAAGATGTCTAAGTTAAGATGTAGACTAACTAGACAACAAGGAGAATGTCCCGGGGCACAGTGGCGTATCGCTTAATGTACTTTAGTAAGTGAGGGGGGAGGATGGAATGGGTATGGACTGGTATATGTATTTACATCTTAAAAGTCTTTTCATGGAAACAAAATTTATATTTCCAGACAATCACTGCATGGATCTGCAGATATTTATTTATAAACACCATAAACATTTATAAATTTTAGTTTTATTGGAAGAAAAATACAAACATATCATAAATAAATTATATAATTGAAGATTTTTTCGATTAATATGTTATTATAATATCCTAACAGGAAGGTCAATCTAAAATGATGAGAAAGACAAGGTTATATAATATGTTATTATAATATCCTAACAGGAAGGTCAATCTAAAATGATGAGAAAGACAAGGTTATATAATAAAAAGTAATCTTAACGATCAAAGCATCCGATTGATTAATATCCGATATTGAAATTAAATAAAAAATTTAATGTTTGTCAAATCACAAACTTAATTTCACAAATGCTTAAAAACGACATATCAAGCAAAACATTTGGTGGCGTAAACTAGCTTTTCCTACAGAGTTATCATCATTATACCTGGACTTTTCTAAAAAGCTAATCTATAATTTTTATTTCACGATTTAAGGAGACAGCTTCCAGCTACGCCTACCTGACGACTTCACCCATTAATAATATATATTTATTTCAGAACAAAGCACCCATAAAATGGTCCTAAATATTACATTCAACCTTCTCAACCAATTTGTTGGTCAAAGGAGCAGAAACTCTCAAAACATTTGAATTTTATTGAAATAAAATAAGTCAATAAAGATTATTTTTTAAACAAGAATGATTAAGTTATATTTATCATATGCATAAAATATTTTCAGGTTATGCTAAGTTAAACAACAAACAAAAATATATTCAATCGTATATGAGATTGTATTTATGTAAAACGTATTAAAGCTAGTAATAACGAGTATTTTTACAAAAACCATGTTTTTCTTTACTACGATTAGAATCCAATAAATAAACTATATTCCAGGTAAAATAAACTAGAGATTCATGACAGTATTTGGATCTATCTTTCCTATACAGAAAAAAAGAATTTGGCCCTCCTCGCATGTAATGGTCAGAGTTGCGAGGTTTTTGCTGGTGTAATAAATCTTGGGAGGACACTTCAAAGAATGAAAAACGACCGATAAGCTCCTGCATCAATACAGACCCCCGGGACCTCAGGGAGGGAGGGGCACATCTGAGGTCCGATACTGTGCAACGGAAAAAAAAGTTTTCCCGCAGAGACAAATTTTCTGGTGATAATTCCTCCTTCGCAGTGGTATTTATTCAGTGATACACGAGCAAAGTAATAAAAAGAGCAAAAGAAAATCAGGTAAATAAAATTTTAAATAGTACTGTGGAATATGACATCAAAGCATTAAAGCAGCGAAAATAAAAAATAAATGTACGTATACATATAATGGTATATTTATAAAATTTTGAATAGTTTAAATTTTTGTGTAAGACTGCGAGCAAATTATTTTTAAAATATAAGAATTTTCGCTTCTGTATTTAGAATTACTTTAGAATATATTTCGAAATACTACGTTTAAAAATTACGCAAGAAATTATTAAAAATGTTTTCACGAAATAAATACCTCATTTTAGTAATTTTAGTATGTATACTCTCCTAGATATAAATAAACAAGTATCGGTATAATAATCTCATAAATTATTTATGATTATATCATATGAATGATCATTATTGCAAAAGCTTCGACAACCTTATTTTACTTTATAATACTACGAATAAAGAAGAATTTCTCATCGTCTTAATATAAAAATATAACCGAGTATCATTTTCAGTAGTTGCGAGCTTTTATTGAAACTTTCGGACAAAAGTTCTAGTATCTCAAAATATTGTAAATTTGTTAGCATTATGTATGGGTCAGATAAGAGTGTCTTAAGTCGTTCTGGGTGCATTATCTGAAATGTATAGTGTTGCGTTTGTATTGTTTCTGAATTAGCATGAGAATCCAATAAACCTTTTGGAATAAATTGGTATGCACTGAATTTACAATTGCTTTCTGGGAAATACTGTGGATAGAAGTTGTACACAGAATGGAGAAACTGCAGCAAAATATTTTAAATTATGTTCTCGTGAAAAAGTGCAGTTTCTTGTAGAAATTTATTCTTTTATTTGCAGTTACAACTACGCTCCTAATACTTTCAGGATAAGTTCATGAAATTCTGAACCGTATTTGATAATTTTTTAATCAATGTCATGTAAAATTTCTTCCCATTTTAATTAATTATAATGATCTACTATAAAATACTAGTATTAAAATAAATTATATTTTTATTTAGTTACCTTGCACAGATATTGCACTAAAATTTTATTAAAAATTCTGACAATGAAAATTACTTTCATAACTACATTTTATTCGTTCAAGAATTATGTGGGATTCCGTTATTCTATTAATAAATTCAATAAATATATACAATGAATTTATGCCATGACTCTATCTATAAAACATGTTTTAACTTTCGCGAGAAGTCAATCAGTAGATAATGTGTTCTCATAGAAAATTCAAAATAAAATCATAGAACTAATGTATTTATGTAATTATTCTTTATATTGCATAAATATACGATAAAAAAAACAATCAGCTATTGATTTGACATAAAAAATCGTATGGAATAAGTTTATAAATTTAAATATTTATTTTTATCTACAAATCTAAGTGGATCTCTAAGTGACCCTCTTGATTCACTAGCAGATTTATTTGACATTGTATTAAATATATTTAAGTCAGAATAATTTATTTTTGTCGAAGTTGTATTTTCCCGAGCGGTGTTTATTGAATGCATCAGCGCAGCGTCATCTTGCATTCGATTTAATTTTACATTTTGCCGACAGAGGTCGGAGGCGCATTTCATATTTGGCGCTACGATTTGGCTGGAACCAAAAGTAATATTTGGTTAGGGTGACCAGATAAACGCAGAAAAGCCACATATTTTACTATATTTCAATATTATCATACATCTTTATTCATACTGAATGATATTCTACCCCTTCCGCTTTTATGGATGCTGATACTACGGCAACAAGGTTCCGCGTTCCTTCCCGAAAGGTCGTGGGAAAACCATATGTGTTCCCATGTGGACCTTCTGGTGTGATGGACATTTCCTTGGAAAAGCTTTGATTATATCATATTACATTGAAATATAGTATTATTATTCGTCGATTGCAATAGACAAATATAAAAATCGAAATACCTGTATTCAATGATGTTTTAAAAATGTAATTTTTTTTTTATTTATGAAATGGTCTAGAATTTTTAAGGCAATATGAAACAGAGAAGAACTGAAACAAAACAAATATACGAAATGGAGAGCTATTGATGTTAATAGTACAAGTATTTTTATAGAAATCTTGTAAAAAATATGAAGAAAAATATCACAACCCAAGACCTAATGCTGGGCAACACACGGGCTATCGATGTTGCCAGATATTAGGCAGAAATAATTTGACGTCGCTGACACGAAGAAGAAGAACAATGTATATCTTTAAATGTTTTCTAATTGAATAGCACGAAGAAAATCATATACTTCTAACCATAGACGAATATTTTGTAGCCCAAACCATAGACGTAATACACATTCATAAATACCCACAGCATATGTTAGTACAGATATGCGCGCGAATTTAATTTGCAAAATGCATCGCATATTTACATTGGTTTAGCGAACACGCCTCGGGGGCGGCCATGATTGTATTCACATCTGCTTTTTTGTTGCTGTGTGGTATTGCCGTATCGGAAAAAACATTTCACACATTTAAGTAAAATCATTTTTTCAATCAATGGACATTACCGAGCTCTTGATTGCGCAAACAAATCCATAAATTGATTTATTGGTTACTTTAAATTAAAAAAAAAGAAACGGAAGTTTGTTCATAAATTTATTTAGTGAATTACCTTTCAGTAAGAGGTATAATCTCTCCAGCATGCTATGGAGAGATCCATGCTCGCAGTGTCTCTAATAAATAGAATCCGAAACGAAGATATCCGCAGAAAAACTCTAGTGTGAGGCGGCAATCCAACGTATAGGCACACTCAAGTGGCAATGGGCAGGACATATCTGTCGAAGAGGCGACGGTCGATGGGGAAAAACTATTGGAGTGGTGCCCAAGAACTGACAAACGAAGCATTGGCCGACCCCCTGCAAGATGGACTGACGACATAAGAAGAATAGCGGGAGTGGCGTGGATGCGGAAGGCAGAGGATCGAAGAGGATGGAGACTCATGCGGGATGCTTACGTTCAATAGTAGACGGATACAGTCTGATGATGATGATGAGGTACAACAGAAAAAAGTATCTTTTTAATTTTTAAAAATATGTTTTTCCTTATTTTTACGTTGCTATTTTATTAAAAATAAATAATTCTATGTCCTGCTAATTAAAATTAACTTAGCTGGCGGTAAGCATATAATTTCCCACAATTATATTCATTATTTTATATTATTCATTATTTCGAACATACTTAAATGATAATTTATTATATAAAAAAATTAAACGTTATTAAAAATTTAATTCTGCAATAAAAACCGCCAACATAAAATTTACTCGTAATCAGCTTGAAACCAGCTTAAAAAAAGCCAGCTAAAAAATTTTGTACTTTGAAAAAGCCTTTTTTTACTACCCTAAGATTTATTAAACGAACTTTGGGTTTTCCTGACTTATAACTATAGTACATGCTAGATTTTTTCTCGAAACATTTTTCAGAAAAAACATCTACTACACCACGTTTTGTTCTTAGCCACCAATGCAAACTTTCGTACTAGTTGAGACGCAAAAAAGTACAGCGATGCAAGTTCGTTTACTTAAAGTAATAATTACTAGAATATACGGAGTAGCTGTAGACGTAGTTCAATATCGTATGATAACATATTAACTAACTTTTAATTTTTAATAATTTCAGCTAACATAAACAAATGTACTTAAAGTTTGATGTAGTAATTAGTATTAAAACTACAGTCTGATAAAAGACTAAGCTAAACTAAATTGGAGAATCGCTGTCTGAATAGAAACCTAGTCATATATGTGTTGTTAGACTTAGCTAGATGAATTGATGACATAAATAACTGATCTCTTTCAATTCCCATTAGAGCTTTTTTGCTCTGCCTGTAACTATTGCCCAGTAAGTTTAGAAAGATACGAGTATTTAGCAACACGGTATAATCGATATTTATAATTATACATTTAAATTAAATATTCAATACTACATTATAATAAATTATTTTTTGCCGCAAGTAAAGATAATATAATGCTTCTAAGAAAGTAATTGTATTGAATAGATAAATACATCTTAACCCTCTTGCTTCCTTCATACTTTCCATTGTCATTTTATTTTGTACGTTATACTTCATCCATCAGTATATGCAAGTGGAGAGCTGACGAAGCTTTCCTTGAAAGCAAAGCGGCGGTTTACCATCGAGTGAATAAACAGTTCTTAGTGTGATCCACGTTTAAAAATTTATATATTTCATATTTTAATGGATTTCAAAGTGAGTGCTAAAAATATAAATAAATGTTATTACATTATTAAAAAATCTACAATGTAAAATGAAAGTTACAATAATATTAGGTACAGAAAAGCATAAAGGAGTGAAAAATATTTAATATAATTATTTAATAAAAATATTCATAACCAAATATTAAGATCCAAGAATACGTTTGACCAATCTCCCGTTTATAAATACAACATAAAACCAAAATAATTATGTACAATCTGACTTATTGGCTAACCTAGAAGCTACAAAGTCCCAAGCCATAATCCCTACATTGAAAGATTTCGAAAAATAAACACATTATGCCGCCATATAATAAATAATACGGATATGGATACATAATGTACCGCCGAACTAGAGTTTGTGCGGTGGAATCCCTCGGTCGGAAGCGTCCCCGTAAGCCATGGATAGCTTTAGCTAAGCCCGGAAGGGATAAGCGTGAAATTCGGGCCGTAAAATGCTCAAAATGTTTCAGAATATTTCAGAACGTTCCAGAATGTTCCCGAACGCTCAGCCGGCCACCTGCCGGCGGCCGCGAAAGACTCTCCTTGGGATCACAAGTATAGCGATAGTAATTAAATTTTAATTATTTAATGGACAAAGAAATCGACCCCGTATGTGGTTAAGGATTATCTTCGGGTAATGCTTGCAAAGGGTTAAAGGGTGTATCGTATTGCATTTTAAATTGATTGTGGGAGGGTTAAGTCTGAAACGGAGTCATAAACGTTGAATATTAAAATTAAATTTGAAAGCTTTTTGTGTGAAAAGTGTATAAAGAATTCCAGAGTTAAAAGTACACTTTTTATTTTTAACAGTTAAATTATATTTTGATTAAGCGCATTATACTTTACTAAGATAACTCGGGTTGAATTGCTTTTTAGGACCAAATGGTCCAGGCCTTGGGAGCGTTGAGCAAATCATCCGATGTTCTTTAAAAAAATACGATTAACAAATCACCCAAAATATGCCTAGGATATTTCAGACATCGTCTCTATAAGTCGGACTTCTGCTTTGGATGGAACCATATATGTTCTCAGGTGGACCTTTAGATGCAGCAACGTCTTGGGATGAGGGATTGACAATGGCAACTGACAGAACTAAATGACGGCAATATGATCAAGATATGGAACAGATATGATAAGATGAAAAAATACTTCACAATTCCAGAAAATTATTAATTTATCGAACATTATATCGGCTCTTTCATTTTTTAGGTAGCACATCAACAAGTGATTTCTAATCAAATATTATTACAAAACCAACTTAAAGAGCACTTGTGTAATAAATTACTTATTGAATCGGAAACCCTCCACTCGAAGCTACGCATAATTTTGTAAATAATTACGCAACTTGCGAAATACTTGATTGAAAATTCAGTGAATTTGCGGTAGGAAGCGATCATAAATTGGTTTATTCTGAATGTCTGAAGGAGACTAGAAGGGCGCCGTGGGGTTTATCACGAAAAATATTTCAATTACGAAGAAGCCAATTCGAGACCAGTTTTGATGATTTTAGAATTCACAGCTTGCGTACACATTACACAGTGATTATCAATATAGATGATAAACGATATTTAACCGTTAAGCACATATAACTTCACATCAAACATGTCTTATATGGAAAAAAATGTGCATAGATTAAATGATTGAATCTTAATAAAAATGCATGCAGTTTACAACAAGCGCATATCTACTATAAGCAATAAGTATCAATAATATAATACGTGATCATTTCTCGATTCGATACATGGAACAAATAACCAAGCGACCAACAATAGGTGATGATATTAACACAGTTGCAATGGTTCGTGGTTCAAGTACTATTATTTTTCTACGAATTGTTGATGTTAAATGTCATACAAGACGATATTTGTTGTAAATTTATGTGTATCAATTGTAAAAAAATATGAACAAAGCTCAGCAAACAGCTGTTAATCCACCAAAACAATTCACGGTACTATAGTCCATCCAGTGTATGAAGAACCCTGTGACACATTTATTGCCCTGTGCTAAATATCATCCGATATAACGTTGTAAAAACGTTCGCTACCTATATTAATTTTATCAACATAAACAAAAGCCTCCCTTTTTATATATAATAAGCTATTTAGGTAAATATATCACAATAAAAACAAAATAATAAAAAATATATACATATTGTTACAAATAAGAAAAAATACGGCAATTTGTAACTATAATACTACAATATCTGACGCATGTAGAAGCCCATGTCACATTACTGCGAAAACCAGTGTTGGGGTATAGATAATCGTATTTTCGATTGTTTTTGTAAATACCTACTAAAGTGAAATATTAGAATTATTATCAATTATAAGTGAATATTAACAGGTTTTAAAAGACATGTAAACCAAACTATAAATAATAATATGAGTAATTTGAAAATTATGAAGAGAAGCGAGTGTAGAGATAAATATTAACACATAACTAAGCTAAACTTAGCACATACTAAGAGACGTCGCACTGCCTTGAAATAATCCGACTGACTTTAGATAACCTACCAGTTTAAGAAGTGTTGGTATTTCGTTGCGGTCATAGTATGCATACACGTGATTCCGATTTGCCGCCAAATTAAAGCAATTCGGTTTTGTAATTGAGCATTTCCTCTGTCGTTTCTTATTTGGTGTTAATATTTTTGTCTCTTCTAATGAAGATTCACCGTATTTCTCCTCTGTGATCCGAGATACTGTAGATTTACCGATTCCTAGGGCATCCGCGACCCGATCTCGAACGTTTTCAACAGACAGCAATGGTCCACCATTTTGATTTTCTCGATGAAAATAATCACGCAAACGTACGACAAATTCACGTGATTCACTGCTAAGAATAGTTCTTTTCTGTCTCTTCGGCATTGTAAAAACACAAAAATATGATTCAATGAAACAACTTTAACAATACTAACAATAAATATAATAATTACAACAACAAAAAACACGAATCGATCGAAGAACAACGCGCTACTAAAAGTCGGACATTTGTACTGATCCACACGCCGCCATGCGGAAAAAAATGATACTAAAGTATAATTATTTTCAAAGAAGAAGAGAAGAAAAATCGATATCATAGAATAAAAAATTATCACCCCATCTCTTTTACACAGAGCAATAAAAGTGCCATACGTATCAAGCTAAAACTTAACAAATATAATATTCGCTGCACTTTAAAATTCTATTATTTAAAAATAGAGATGTTTATATACGATTCACTTCGAATTCAAATTCGATTTTTTTTCGAAGAAGAAGAGAAAAAAAATCGACCTAATCGAAATAAATATTTTTGCCTCATCCCTTTTACAAGGGGCAATAAATGTGTCACAGGGTTCTTCATACGCTGGATAGACTATATAACAAGTTATTTTCCTCGTCATTCATCTAGTAATACTAGAGTAAGAGCATTGAATACATGTGGGGTTTTATCTGTCTCATAGAGTTCTACTAAAATGATGCTTTTGAACGTACTTTCGATTAAAATAATCCATTTTTCAAACTATATCCAACTTTTGTCAAGGGCATTATAAACGTTTATAAACTACATAAACTTTATATCTAATTTTCTGTGTTATTCATATTTTAAGCATTCACTTCGGGATCCACTTCAAATATTAAATAAATAAATATTTCCTACCTCGATTAAACGTAGACCACTATTTATTAACTTGCCGGAATACCTGAGATTACATGTTTGTGTACTGTGTGTACATTTATTTTTAATTTTATAATGTTGTACGATAATTATTGTAAGTCATTTTATTTTAATATTTTACAATGTATAAATACGTATTTATTTTATATAACAAATGTATTCTACATATTTTATTATTATGATACTTTGTCTCCAATTAATAAATACATACAAAGCGTATAAAATGAAAATTTTCATCATGCTGTTACGTAAAAAGTGTATATTTAAATAAGACCTTTTTATATATACTCGTAACATATTTTAAATGTCCATAGACTGCATGGAAAAGTTTATGACAATATACCAAAGCCCTAGATAGTAGTACATTATGCACTGGTATGATGTAGTGCTTGCCGGATATAGAGTTAGTAACATTAGTTGCCGTAACGCTCCGCCAGGTCGCGCATGCAATAACATGATAGCGATCCTAATTGGCGGTCACGTCCACTGGGCTCGCAGGGCGACGCTGTTCTCAAATAAGAGGTGTCCAATATTAACGCAGCCAGATTAAATATTTACTTTTATCCATTGACGTTCAAGCACTCAAACTTCTTGCGGAAAGTTGTTGGATCCCCAGATAATTATGAAAATAGTAGAGTCAAATTATACGCACAGCAATATTTACAAATGACAGTCATGGCTACCTCCCACTAGGATGTAGATATGAAAAAAAGTATTCACAACAAATATTTCAGGCTAGTGCGTTACCTGAATGTGTCATCAATATTGATGTTAATTTTTTTTATTAAATGACAACCAACAAATAACAGTGAGTCTTTTAATGAACAAATCGGTGTAGTTCGTGGATGATTAATACCGCACTGTGTGTACTCGTATTTGTTGACAACGGAAACACATTTTGCATACAGCGCTTAAAGATCCCCAAAAATGGCAAAATTCATAGAATATACACAAAAGGTATAGCTTCTAGATGATTGATATTCTAAAATATAATTTAAGATATTTGATTGATGCGAAAATTTCTCTAGTATTAACATTACTTACACTTTGTTTTTTTTCGAGTAAATTTTTCAGGGAATATGTAAATTGTAAAATTTAAGCAGATTTGAATTACGTTTTCGAATATCTTCAGGTTGATAAAAAATCATAATGTTTAATGTAAAAACTATTAATCCATTAAATAGTGCGTTCTAAAACATGTATATTTTTAAATGAAATTGTTTATTTATATAACCTCAAGGTTAAAATATTGCTTACGATATTATTCCACAATTAATAGCAAATTATTTTCTTCAAGCAAAACTTAAGTCGTCCTGGACAAGCATTGATATGCATTCTGAAGAATTTCAGGATGCAGAGCGAAATGAAGTCTTGCCAGTTAATATAACTTTTATGGCAGCGATTCGTTGCATACGTGTGCTCTGTGGACATTGAAAAAAATATATAACCCACGACAACTTTCATAAAAAGAAACATAAAATATAAATTCGTCGCCTTACTTGGGACGACCTGTATTTGAAGGACTACTAACGCATCCCCCTTAGCCAGCCTGACTTTAATGCGACCTGTAAACGTATCAAAAACAAGGATCTATGCGTACAACGTAATCATGTACAAATATTATAAGCCCAATAATTTATGTATGAATGTCGCTTACGTAATGCAAACGTATATAAATAAATATAACTTACTTTTTAGGTTTTTACGGCCAGATTTGTTATTACGGATTTAGGATTTAGCCCTATGTGGCAATTTTTTTTGTACCAATGTTTAAGCCGCCATTGCAAGGGTTTATGAATATCAGAATATTTTTAAAAATTCGGTGTAAAGAATGTTCTTTAATACTTATACCAAATTCTCATTGAGAAATAATACATGTGTACAAATTATTTGATTGAATCTAAGTAAATATACATGCAGTTTAGAACAACGCCATTTAAAAATTATACGTGTTAATTACTCGACTCGATGAGTGGCGTAAATGGCCGAGATGTCAGCGTTGGGTAAATACATGAACATATTATATACAAGGTTGGCGATTCCAATCCTGTATCTGCTTTTTATTTTTCTTAAATTTATTGATGGGAGAAATGTCATTTAACATGTTATGAACTGTACATTCTTATGTATCTTAAGATAGCTTCATTATTATTTTTCATTTTTGGACTCTTTAGAAATGTAGTTTCACCTTTGGCGTGTCAATTAAAAAAAACCGATCTGGAGTCTCAATACTTACAAACAATACAAATAATTTAAATATATGTAAACATACATTAATATGACCTAGAAGTAAATAAATATCATTTCACTATTTTATTATTAATAAATAGCTTTCTTAAAAATATTAAACCATTACATTGATTTATCACCGCAAGATTTGACATGAAACGCGATCCTTAAAAGGTCCTTCGATTTAACCCAAACTTATATTGAAAATGTAATTCTTTACACTTAAATTAATATTCGAAACTATTTTTCACGCGTCGAAATATTGTAAGCTCAATGCACAGAGATAGATTACACTTAATAAAAATAAATGCGTTCCCTTCGACTCATTAGACTATATCTTCTCTGGGTAATGGGCCTCTCCTTCGCAAGCTACGCATCATTTCCATACCTCCCGCTACCGAACCGCTCTGGGAACCGGCCATTTTAAAGTTGATGGGATCTTTTACGACCCCTCTAAATAACAAATGGCCCTCGCCCTGGGAGAAGCTGACTCCTATACTCCCACTAGCAGCGAGACATGTCTGCCTGAAAAAATCATTTGCCACATCAACCGTCTAGTTGGAGCAAATATCCACAGCCAAAAGAAAAGCGGTGTTAAATGACACTCTCAAATACAAATAAATTCAAAGTTTTTGTCTGAAAATTCTCGGTGAAGCTGAATAACACATATTGATTATTAAATATTTAACGTAACAGAATGGGTTTCTTCCTCTTAACGAGACATCGTTTATGAGACATGTATGTGATATACAAATTTGAAAAGCTTATTATGATCTGTTTTACGGGCGATGAGCGCAATATACTCGTACGACATGCACAAAATAAAACAGTAAATTTGTCACAAGAACTCCAAAATATAGCATATTTGCGTTGAAAAATATACATATATCTTTTAAGCTCACAACCCTATTATCTGTGCTATTTTTTAACATTACAAATATATATATTTATATAAAATATTAATATCAAAGAAATAGTAACCGTCGGAAGACAACGTAAATCAAAGCTTCACTCCGTTCAAAACCTCGAGAACTCATAATTTGAGTCAACAAACCGCGTTTTAATACAGCTCACAAACCATACATTTTACTAAGTTGACACTCATGTTAGATAGTTTTTATAAATAGTCTGGGTACAAAAGTAAACAAAATACATATTTTAAAATAATTTTATACTCACAAAAACACGATTTTGAACTCAAAACTACTGGTTTTATAAACGACCGCGATGTCCACTTAACCATGCAGACTCCTACGCTTCGCATGGAAGACTCTTGACATTCAGAACCCAGCAACTTTGTGTTTCGCCCATTTCGTAATTGCCGCTGGAACTTCGTCTGAGTTGATGTATACGATATGCATATTTGTATATTTTGGGTTAACAGTTATGTATTATTTATGGGCAAAGAGCGGCCATGTTGCACTCCATGACACTGTTAGCGCGATAAAATGTTTATTTAGTGCTACACTTAATGGTTCGCTAGACCAGATAAGAAACAAATTCAGACGAAACTGAAGGAATGCAATTTGTTTTCCATTTAATTGAACAGCGATACTTATACCGTTTATTCAGAAATTTGTTAAAAAAATAAAATGTTTTAATTTTTTAATAAATTTGAATTGAAAAAAGCCTTTAAACATATAACGTAAACTTTTAAGTTACAAGTTTATGATTTTAGATTAATTATTTGATCAAAACATTTATCTATTTTTATAATGTAAGTACGGTGTGTTTTTAATCAGCTGAATAACATATCAATTCCTAGAAATCTAGTTTTAGAATGATATAGATATTTACATACTTATAACGAATGACTTTGTCAGTATCCTGACATACCTCATGTTTTGTGATTCTGGCGACAATTATTATTCTACCATTTCCCTAATCAGATTACAAGTAACCTCCATATCGACGGTATATGATACTCGGCTCGCGGCGGCTATCTCGGCAACTTCCCGGATGTCTTAAATTAATATTGATCGCGTTAGTCACGTGGCGGAAAATTGAATTTGCTTATAATCCGGTTGGGAACTTTTGTCTATCAAATTTTGAGGGTGTGACAGAAGCCAAAAAGAAGAGGGGCGACAAAATTGAGTTTCATTTATTAACGTATACATTGTAAAATTATTTACGATATAATGTGGTAAAAAAATTGCTACGCCGTAGATATTTACACTTGACGCAAAATTAGCTCTGCGTTTTCCTTTGTTTTCCTTAGAGTTTCAATTTAAAGCGTTCGTAAAATATTTATTGCTGAAGTTTAGTCTATAATACAATAACTTTGTATTAAATGATGTCAAATATACATGAGTGTGGTTAAAATATTAACCCGTTTCGTGAAAAAGTAATCTCAAATCAATATTTTGGTAAACGGGAACACTTACTATAAATATGTATTCTATATATTTCTAGTTAGGTCAGGTCTTGTAATCAGAGTGAAAGTTACTCAATTGGAAGAAATGACGATTGCTCTCTACTATAATATGTTTGTTTCTATTTAAATAGATTAACAAAAACATTATTATAGTATTAATGAAAAGATGAACAAAAAAAATGTAAAAAATAATGTCCTGATTATATACATAACTTTTAAAATTCTTATTAAACATATATTTTAAATTTCATGTATATTTCAAAGAAAAATGTTGGATTTTAAATTAAATTAAGGTTTTAAAAATGGAAATTAATTAAGAAAATCTTCCAGGTAAGCGCAAGAAATAAATGAATAGATGAGCTGTGTTTTTACTATAGCACGTTTAACTATTGGATTTTTCAGTAGCCGCAGGTGATTTGTAATTTATGCTTTCAGGAAAACTAAAAAAAGGACGACAAGTTTTTGTGAAATTTTAGTGGAAACAAAGCAAAGTAATTTAAAACTTTAGGTTTCTTATATAGAGTATTGTAACTGAAAAAGTATTGAAATCTACGTGTCATCTTCAATACTAAGTGTTTTTTTTAAGTTAAGTTAATGTACTTAATATACATATAAATTAGGATGTACATATGTAAAAAACTATGTCGAAACTAAAAAACAAAGAACTTTAATAAATTTAAGTTTGTATATGAATTGAGGAACGTAATTTGATCAAAAATCCTAAAAAATGCTTTAAAAACAGTACTCTGTTCCAGCTTTGCGATCTTGGAAACGACGTAATATTGTGAAGGTTATTTTTTTAGTCTTTTCCCCTAAAGTTTTCATTCCTTGAAAACACAAAAATCTTTGAACCTTTTTAAAATGGATAATAAAATCTCAATAAATGAAGATTTAAATAAAATGTATCTCTGTTATAAAAATAAACGAATATAAAAGATTCTTCTACCTTTAGAATATAAGTATATTTACTAAAGGGATCTGAAACAACATTTTTTATATTTTTAATAAAAGGTTAAAGTTTCAATGGCTAGCACTAATTAAGGATACATTAATGAAAATTGTTTGAATAAAACTACATTTTTGGCTCTTCTTACTCAGCAAATTATTTTTGTGAGTTCGAGAAAATGCTAATGTTCTAAGTCTCGTTTAATTGTATCTTCTACGAATATAATTATGTAATAATTACGACTGAAACTCGGAGTGGCGAAGTTAATAATTATGAAAAGCAAAGCATTAAGGGATTTAGCAAGTATGCAATACTATTTTCATAATTACAACATCAAAATTCAACTTAAAAAAAATATATTAGACTATATTTCTTTGAATAAATATGCTATCAATATTATTGAACATTCAATAAAAATACTAGACAGAAGACCAGATAGACTTTTAATATTACATACACATGAAAAGGAGCCTTTTGAACAGCGGATTCCTCAAAATTAATGGCAAAGTAAAGGGTACTAGTAAATGTGCGGATATACCAGTCACTTTTCGCTGGATGAAAGAAATAAAGTCGACCTTTCACAGTAATGATGACATTATATTAGTACGACAAGTCGCCTTTTGAAAATCGCCTCGGATAATTCAATAATTCAAAATGTCACATTGAAAAAGGCTTCCATTCAACTACGGCCGACACCGGCTGTCGCGTTAACGTTAACGGTCGGATTTTCACAATTAATTGCGGATTGATAGAGCATTACGAGATTATGTTCTCGAAACGGAATTAAAATGCAAGGCGGCGATTCCGAAGGCGGTGGGAAAATAATAAAATCTTTTAAAATGTGTCCGACAGGAGAGCGGGGAAAATCGCCGGCGTGGGTAGGTGATTTATTCTGGAAAAATTATTTTAATTTAAAGTCAAAAAGGTCGTGAATATTAAGTCCTTGTGAAATGAAGTTACCAAAAATTATAATTGTGTCTCGGGATTTCAGTGCTTCTTTCAAATAAAACGAAAAAAATATAGCGTCTTTCATACCCTCTCCCTACTTGGATCATATGATCGTCACGACATAAATATCTGTAGAGAGCTATAATTTTCTTCTTGTTCTCAAATTCTGGGAGTAAAATGTAGTTAAAAGCGCCCGAAAAAAGGCAGCTTTAGTTCATGCTATTCAGGGAAAAATAGTGATCAAAATGTTATCCTTAATTTGGTAAATATATGTAGTATTACTCGTTTATTAAAATTACATTATTGGTCACTTATATTTTAAGCATCACTTTGAGATATATTTCAAATATGAATTATTTTTAAATTGATTTGAGAGCATTATCAGTTTCCCACATAAACAAATTTACTGATGAAACAGATACATAATGAATTGGGTAGAATGGCTGTGAAAAACTAAGGAAAAGTATGTAAGTATTAGATTATTTATTTAATAAATTTGTATATAACTGAGAACTAATTAACATGGAGCATTTCGTACATCTTCGAATATAATTTTACATAACGGGTTTTTAATTTATGTCTCGGCTTAAATCATACAATAGGAACAATTATTATGCGTACATACCGACTAATACATTCCTCTGAATTCCCAACAAACATAATACCTGAAAGGTTTACGCAAAGAAAAAATACCAACAGCGATAAGGGAGGCTTTCACGTTTTTAGAATTACATCGCAAACGCAGTGGAGCCTTAAAGGAAAATTTGCGAACAATTTTTCAATTCATCCAGTACGGAAGACGTGATTTTTTGCTCTTCTAAAGAATCAACAGCTTTCAAGTCCGACGCGGTCCTTTGGGGGAGAAATTACCCGTCGGCCTAATACGGAAAAAGGTCCACTCCGGCCCTGGACGAGGGTACCGCCAGGTATCGAGGTAAGCCGGGGACGTAGTTCCAAAATATACAATAGTTCAGCTCTTATGAGCCTGTCGCACTCACGCACTAAAAACCATTTTTATAAAAGAAGGCGTTGGTGTTCTACGTGACAATTATTTAAATATTAAACAATCAAATGTAATATTAATATACGTTTTATTTTTATTTCCTAATACAAAATTAACATATTCTTTTACTAAAATATTACAAAAACATTATAAATAATTAATTATTCAAAAATTATAATATTTATTTTTCTTAGAAATAATTTACATTTTCATATGTTTTTAAAACAAGATTTTATCAAATAAACAAGACTAAAAAACACCATTTAATCCAGTTAAGGGAACGGACATGGTAAAATAATAATGAAATACGTATGTATGCAGCGGTTGATGTTATTCTATTGAATTTCGGGACCAAGATGGAACACTAACAGTAGCGGCTTCTTAAATCTTTCCTCGTCTAAAGATGTTTAGTACAAATAATAAATATAAAAATAAATTAGCCGTGTATAACTAACAACAATAATAAATACCAAAATTAAAACTGTAAAGTTAATAAATAATCTCATTTAAATAGAAGAACCCAAAGCAAAATGTATATGAAAATTGATGAACTCGTTTGTAGTAACAGTTTGTAGCATCAGAGGCTGAAAATTGGAGAAGAAGATATGTTATACAATGTGTTGAGGAAAATAATTCAACTTGAAATAACTAAAAAATGAATTTAAAAAATATTTATAATAAAGTACTGAAATATGTTTTAAAGTGTAACTCGGTCACTTTTGGAAGTACGCTTGCCGGTGATAATGCGATTGTTATATTCCCGAAGGTCCCGGAGCTCTCACCGCAGGAGGCTCCCTGAGAGGCATCAACGGAGTTACTCTATACTGCGGGTGTGGAATGTGCGTCTAGGCTTCTGACAGAAAAAGGGAGGAGAGAGAATTTATAAACTCCTGCCCGGGAAGGAATTTGGGCGAGGCTTTCATCTGCTTTGTTTCAATTGTGGATGAAAAATGTCCCAGAAAATTTTACTTATTAGGAAATTAAGTTTGAGTAACTAGTATTTTTGGAGATTTGAGTACTGTTTTTTTGACCAAATATCAATTTGCGTTACATGTTTTAATACATTTGAAAATGTTATTGATATTCACATTGTTATATGTTTTTTATTAATTTAAATAGTTTGGTAGTAACCGAAAAAATATTTATTACTTTTAAATTTATTCCAATTATGCTTATTAAATCATTTATAAATGAAACATTCACAAAAAATTGCACTTGCCACAGCAAGTTAGACAGTTAATCACATATTATATCATTAATTGCAATAAGTATCATATGCGATGCAACTATGAATAACGCTATCCTCTCAGTAAAGGAAAAAAATATTTTAAGTCAACAGTTTCAAATTTATATGATATACATTTTTATAATTAAAAAAATGAGTATCTGTAATTAGTAATCGGAATGGTAATGAACGAAAAAGTGTTATACAATGAAAGTACAATTAAAGTATGAGTACATTACCTAAGAAGTTATTTATGAGTACATTAGAATATTTCTATAAAACTGCATTAATAAAAACATGAAAAGATTTAATAAAAAACTTACGACATGAATTACGAAGCACTTCGCAAATAATTCATAACGAAATTGCAAATTGCGACGGCAGAATGAGTCACAAGAAAAATTGCTGAATTCGACAAAATAGAGGAAAACAGTCCCTCGCGTGGCTGGTATCGGTAAAATCCCGCCAGATGGAGCCGTTGAGCCAAATTTAATATAAATCGAATACAAATTCTCCAGGCACCTTCAGGCTGCGAGAATACTTGCAGCAAATAAGATAAATCCGTAAAGTTTCTAATTCAATTCTTGGGGCATTATGAATGCAGCCGGGCGCCCTCCGGCGAGGGGCGCCAGCATTGTGAACTAAATTGAAGCGCTTGCACTGCGCCATTGTGATGTTATTGACAGCGTTAACGTGGCGGCACCTTTCAAATAATCTTTTCGCGATACGACTGAAACATTTATAATGTTATTTTTCCTGAAAATTTTATACTGTCTGAAAACTGTTTTAGAATCATAACCAAAAAATTATTTATCAATTTAAGCTTTAAGAAATTACTATATTTACATGTGAAACAGTTCTCAGTTAATTAATTTTAAGTGAATTATATTGTATTTAAATACTCAAATACAAGTATCGAATACTTATATTTGATTAATATTCAAAAACTCTTACACATACAAAATGACAGCAAACCCAAAAAAAATACATTAACAAACAAAAAATTTAGTAAGGTCAGATCAAAATATGTGACGGGTTGTAATATCTGTATAGGAGTAACATAAAGTTGTTTTTATATTGGGTTATATCTGGGTCAACGTTACTATAAATAATACGAGTACATATCAATAATACGTGTTAATTTCTCGACCGATGGTGGTGCAAAATGGCCTAGCATTTAGCGCTGGGTGAAGAAATAAACATGGTGTATACAAAGTTTGCAGATCGAATCCCCGCGTCTGCCGTTTAACTTGTCACCGATTTATTGGAGAGAGAAAAATCACACAAATGATGTTAACTGTAAATAAGTATACATATATGTACAAACAATTTTAAAAAATTATTAAATAATACAATATTTTTCGTGATACATGAAATAATTCTACACGTTATTACTAATGTTTTTTTTCCGATTATGGTTCTTCATTTCTTACATACTTGTAAGCACAAAATGTATATAATGGGCAAACTTTTGTGTGTTGTTCTCAATATATATATAATCGTGTCGGAAAACACAGGGTCAGATCCTGTCTGCCCAGAAGTGGGCGACGTCGATGGCGTTACTTCTGGCCATCATCAGGTCTTCCTGGGTGCAGCTATTCGGGCACAGCGCACACTCCAGAAGGTGTGACAGGGTCTGCTCCACGCCGCAGTCACATTCAGTCGGTCCGCTGTAAAACTGCCAGGCCCTCATTTGTGTCCTCGTCTTGCATACTCCGGTCCGAAGTCTTGGTATGGGCGAGGTCTGCCCATACCAAGAAAGTGGTTATTGCTCTGAATGAAACGTGACGGGTGGTTACGGGGTGCCTAAAACCTACCCCAATATCAAAGCTATATCAACTCTCGGGCATTGCCCCACCAAACATACGGCGAGAAGTTACTACCAAGAGGGAACTCACCAAAGCAACCCACGACGCACTCCACCCTATGTTTGGGTACCAAAAGATAACTACACGGCTCAAATCAAGAAGAAGTTTCCTACAGTCGACAACGGAACTGGAGATACCTGAGGCCACCCTGCGGCTGAACATGTGGAGAAGCGCAACTGAGGGGAATACTTGGATTGCCCCGAAAGAGGACCTAGCCCCTGGACATGACCAAGGGTGGAATATATGGAGGTCCCTTAACAGACTTCGGACCGGAGTTGTTCTCAATATAAGAGCGGCAATGGCCAGAAAAGTCAACAGAAATTTGTAAAATCGATCCCGAAACTCTAGGCCCTGTCAGAGATAATGAAAAAAGACAACCTTCGAAGAGCAAGGTGGGGGCAATTCGAAGCCTGAAAAAGTAATATTGACACAAAACATTCTTATAAAAGCCTCCCGGCCAATACCCAGAATAGATTCTCTGCGCTGACGTTTTATTTAATAGAAAGGCGAAAATTATACTTTAACGTAATGTAACATTTAAATTAATTTATTGCCATAGTAATGTGAAAAATACAATCATTACTTAACGGCTAAGTCTTTTTATTGATTTTTATTGATATGGATAGTTGAATAATTTTCAATGAAACGTATTCTTTAAATATAGTTGGAGTGTTTCAAAGAAAGAAACTATCAACATTGATCTCTCTAGAAAATTTCATGGACAAAGCTTTAGGAGTGAAAAAATATAATAACGAAGGAGAAGAATGGTATTAATTTCAAGGTTTCATTTACGAAGATTATTTAGTATTATATTTATTCGAGGTGTCAAAGATTTCGCTCGGCAATAAAACATAAAGGCTGTATTTTAATATTAACGTGAAATTATGGGCGTAATATTTCCATGGTTTTAAGTTTTGTCAAATTCAAAGACAACAGGGCTTAATTAATGGCTAACATTATCCACGATAATATTAATTAATGGCGGTGATAAAATATAAAAATGACACATAAATCATCGCGGAAGTTGGGAACAAACACAGCTGTTACATATTTCCACCGTAGAAATGTCATTAAACCGGAAACAGTGGCACTTTTAACTTTTGTTAATCTCACTTACAATCGCAGATTACAAACTCTAATAAATACTAAGTATAAGATAGGTTGTGAAAAGCCCACAAAAATTTTAAAATTATTGAACAGTTTCATAAAAAAAAACTTCAATTAAACATTCCAAGATCGTTAAAACCAAAAAGTACAAATATGGTTTTAGTGCAGAAATTTGAAATGATAATTATAATGAAGATACACTTAAAAATAAATAAATAAAACATAATGTACACTAGAACTCGAATTCAGAGCTAGGAAGCGGCAGACATTATAACGTCATTTTTATGGACAAAGAACAATAAAACCTTCAGTCTTGTGACGTAAATCAATACTTTATTACGTTGTCCTGAAGTATAAAATATACGTGTAAAGACTCCTTATTGGCGTTTCTTTGTTCACGACCGTACGTCAAGTCGTATAATATTGCAATACATAAATCAATAGCAAATACAAAGATGTGTTTAGTATCGGAATACAATATGCGATTCGACATTATAACACGCCGACAAATAAAAGGTATCTCCACTCAATAAACATGTTCGATTCTCCTGTATTTATTCATAAAACGCCGGTTCAGCGAGACCGTTCAGGTGGAAATTGCGAGCGAGTCATTTTATTTCATGCGTAAAAACTGATTTTTTGTATGGAGACAAAACATTACGAAATGAAATTTTAAACGTTTATAATAAATAGAGTGTGCTTTCATTTATTTGATAATTGCATTAAGTTTGGAGTTTGTCACTATATATCATTTTACTCATTTAACATGGAAAAAAAATATGTAGAAAAAATATATAAAACTACTTTGTAATTGTATCTACTCATGTAAATCAACGATGCATTATTTTTCATAGAAATTCGTCAAATTTACGCAACAATTGTGCTTAACGCTTGACATTAATGCATTTTCCTTGTAGATTCAATATTGTATATCATCTGCATCACAACACAATGCACCTCGTGTGTCATGCAGCATCTGTGTTGCAGGATGCGCTCTTGGGCCTCAATGGAGCGCCGCAAGCTTTCACCGAAGCCATCATCTGTGGAACTGTGTCAAGGCATAATTCCTTCAGCAGTCAGCCGCTCTCGTTGTATCCAGAGCAATAGAGCTTGGAGACAAAAGGCGAGGTGAAGACTAATTTCCACCACCCCTGCTACGTCATTCCATGCAGACAAAAGAGCGACATAGAGGATTTCATCATAAGCACGAACACAGCATCAGGTTACTATAATATTATATAAGAAATATAAAACCATTTTTTTTAATTCCCAATCTGTCACTTGGTATATTATGTTGCAATAAAAGCAGTTACTTTGCTAAAAAAAATGGTTTTGAATTATCGATTGTCTGTCGAGTCTAGCAACAATAGCAGATCGTTCGAAACAAAGCGCGATTATTGTTAAATTACGAAGTCCAGCAACATTAAATGTGGACCAAAACTTGGATGGGTCGCCGCCTGTTACCAACCACGTGACGCTTTTCGGGTTGAGCTGATCATTCGGACCAAATGTTCCAGGCTTTGGCAGCGTTAGGCTAATCATCCGAACTTCTTAAGAATCCTATTAACAAATCACCCAAAATATGCCTCGGATACAGCAGAAGCCGTGTTTCTCAAGTCTCCGGGCTTGCCTTATTAAGATACTATTATTAGTGACGTGCGGAACTTATGCCAATTAAAATATTATAACCGTAATTAAAAATTTGACTCGTGTACTTGAAATCATAAGTACCGTTTTCAAGTAATCATGAATGTCACAATTAACAGTCACAGTGTTCGATACGAAAAATGACAGTCAATCTTACAAAACACCGCATTCAGTGCAATAATAATATTTTCAGATTTTCTCGTTTACAAAAAAAAACTCTTGAAATTGTGTCGAGGCATAATTTCTTTTTGGCGTCAACCGCCACTACCAGCACTGCAGCAGTCTGCACCGAAGACAAAGAACTAAAGCGAAGAGTAATTTCCTCTTTATATGTAGACAGGACGGGCAGACAATCGCACCGACGTCCGTTCCTCCAGAAAAGCTGCTCCGTAACGAGAGGTACTTCAGTGGTAACGCGGGAGACTGACATCTAAACGGCTTCAATTTTAACTTAACTAAGTTAAAAAGCTGCTGAAAATATTAATTAAAAGAGTTCAGAAAAAAAGATTCCATAAAATTCGGCATATGCAATACGAATCGTTGACTAAGCATTGCCATCAACAGTTCACACAGGCTCTGAAAAAGACCACACCGAAAGAATGCGAAAGGAAAAAAGACAACAGATCTATTCATTATTTCATCACCAAATAGCGTTTATTGTTTTGAACGTTTCTTCATAAAAATTCCATTTTCCTTGACATGGACATAAACTCTGGGGAGCTTTTTGCTGATATCGCTGGTTTATAAGTATCTCTCTGAGCTTTTATCACAGCAGTGGCAGTAAGTTTTTAAAGCTTAGGCAATTAAAGTCTGAGCGTATTTGCATACATATTACGTATGCAAATTTAACCAAGAAATTTTAGAACAGAATGACAAAGAAATATTTGCTACAAAAAAGGAAAAATGTTTACAACATTTCGTATATTTATCTTCTTTAATGTGGGCAATAAAATCGAACTTATTAATTGAAATTAAGGAGTAAATGTATAATGTTATGTTCTTACATTACAACTCACATGTTTTAAAATATTTTTTCATGATCGTTTAATAAGAAATTAAAAATGTTAATTAATAAAAAAATGTATGATTCTATTAAATATTTGTATAATAATGTATGCATGATGGTTTGTATGAAACATACGCTAAAGTATAGACAATGGTTTTGCCTCTAAATGACTTAAACATCAACAAAAGGCTGCTTTTGAGTTGTTTTACAATGAAGAGCGATACGTTTCATTAGAGCCTTTTGTCCTGAAGCGATGCGACTTCCACTGCGGAGGCTTCAGCCACGGTGGAGGAAACAACAGCAGGGCGAGGGGGAAAATCGCATAACTCAGTGCAAACGCACACAACTGTCATGCAAGTAGTTCCAAGTTCGACTCATTATGAATCAAACGGTAGATAAAAATCATTGGTTTATCTCCCATTACGAGTATCATAATATTGTTCCGTAAAGTGTAATGTTTTTTGTGGATCTGTTCTATACGGGATTTTACCAATGAGGTAACAAGAAGGATAATCAAGCCTCCTTGATGACCCGCTCATTCATATTATTATCAGTTAGCAACTTATAAGTTCAGCGAGAGTGTCCACTGAACAACTGTACCCACTGCACAGGACACAAGTGATAAAGAGAAAGAACCCACAATAAAGATTAAAATCGCAGACATTACCCATGGACTAAAATGATTCGTTATCATTGTACATGTGGAATATTCTTACAAACTTGGTTCACAGAATAGAGAAAATACTACAATTTCTTGACTTATAATTGCCGTAGATTATCTCCCTTATTTATTTCTCCAAATCCGTTCCATAACTCAGATGATGAACCTCAAAGATGATATCATCCTAGTATTCGAATAAAAACAGCTACAATTTATGTTTGACTATAACATATACCTCAATGCCATTAGCACTCTATATACAGAGCGTATTTCTTTATCCGGCTGCTATTAGCAATCATCGGCAATTTTCGGCGATATTAAGATATTTGAATTCTGAAGATGTATGTAGTACAAGAGACATTAGGAACATGTTTATTTCAGCATGCCAGATTCATTATTCTGAAACTATTAAACATGACGACAAAATTAAACGGCAAGCGTTGTTGAACACAATCAATGCTGATATTCTTCGTTTTTTTTATTTTGGTATTGATAAAGGAGGCTCCACCACTGGGTGGTGTTACTCCCTCACGGTTCGTTACGCCACCCGAGAGTCAAACCAGGACAAAGATAACAAGTAATTGCACTCTTCTCACTCAAGAAACTCGACACTGAACAGTTCCACTCGGGCGCCCTCTTTGTGCGACTATTAGCAACACGAATCTAAAACAGAAATTTAAAAAAGGACGTACGTTGAAAATTATATTCTCCGCTGATTTACGTGCTTAAAAATAAATATTTCCAAGCGATAATTAGAAGAAATACATTTAAATGAGAGCAATTTGCCGCCACGATTGAAACTCTTCTGATAACAATGAAATTTCACCGTATTTTAGGAAATGTATTTAGGCATTGCAGTGTCATAATTCATGTCTTAGAATAAAATGTAACCACATTAATGCATTCCACGGTCGACAATTCACCACGATGACAATATAAGCGCTTGAATAAGAGGATGCTTTGTTATTCTATGATGACTTTATTGTTATGTAAACAGAGAAATGCCAACAGACAGTGAAGGATATATTTTATCTTTGTATTCTATGACGATAGTCCGTATGGCTAAAAGCTGCATGTAAAGTGTTAATCCACCAACGATATTAATATACAGCCCGGCATTCACACACGATTTTTTTTACAGAAACGACGAATATGTGGTGTTCAAAAACGAATTTCGACTTAAAACCAATTTCGATCAATAGGACTGGTAGAATTTATAGACCTTCGAAAATCAATTAAAAAATATTTTTATTGTTATGTTCCTCACGAATCGAATCCAAGACCTTTGGCATGGTAAGCAAATGCTCAACCTCTAACCCATACCTGCCTTTAATATATAACATTTCCTATGGTCAAATTTTAAATTAATTAATTATGATCTAAAGAAATATCAAACGAAAAAGGCTATGGATTCTTCATTTAAACAAAGAAGCATATTCGTTTCGAAAGGGAACATTTTCCATTATTATAATGACGAGTGAATTTGTTAATATACACAGAAACATGTTCTCCTAAGCACACCTGCCTTAAACGTCCCAGTAAACACGTATTTCATATTTATTAGCCGTGGAAGGGAAGGAATACTTGAAAGGGATTTCCACGATAAAACGTAATGACTCTCCAGATCCAACTTAGCGCGGGGCTCTTCAAATATCTGAGATGCTTTCGTTAATATTGGAAAAATCCCGGCGACTCCGCCTCCCGTTACAATATTAATAAAGGGAACTTAGTTGGGGATCGAAGACTTTTTGTTCGCAGATGTAATTAATTTTTAACAAGATCAGTTTAATTCAATTAAAAATACAGAAAATGTTCGCAGCTAGAAAAAGGTTTTTTTTCATATTCCAAGACAAAAAGAACATTTCAAACAACTGTTATTTTTGTAACGTAATTTTGTTTTTTTTTTTGCATTAATAACACAGTTTTAGAATAACCTTTTTTTTTCATTTCACGTCAAAAAAAAGACTAATCGATCAATATTTAAAAAAAGTACAAGTCATTTAGAATTCTTTTAAAAATTATACAAATTATTCACCCGTAATACAAGAAGACGAAAAAAATTAGAAAGAATATGTAAGAATAAAAGCCAATCTTTTTATACCAAACAGGCTTTTAAAAATCTCAAAAATATGACATATATTGATGAATTAAAATCAAATACATAATATTATTTACCGCTCTTGAATCAAATGTAATTTATGAAATATTACTTCAATAGGAAAAAAGTATGAAGATTAAAGCAGTTGTACTCTTTACGTATATTATGTCATATCAAATGATAATTTTATTTCATCACAGAAAGGTTTTCCGGAAAAAATATGATCGAGCCATAAATGTAATACAATCAAACCCATTTTGATATATTGATACATCATAGAGACGTATAATTTCCTTGACCAGAAGGTTTAATAAGAAGGTTTCTCTCTGAGGATCTCAGCGTTAATGTTTATTACAGAAACAGAGACCGACAACAGAAAAACAAAAATAGCGAAACGAAATAATAGTAATATCTACACCAACAAAAAAGCTAGTATACGATTTATAATGAAATCGTAGAAAGAAATGGACTAAATAATTTAATTTTATATGAAATTTCATAATAATTAATTTTTGACGATTGCAGTAATGATGTTTCATTTTGAATTACATTTAATTAATGAAAATAAATTATACTGCAATATTTATCAATAAAATCAAAGTACACATAAAGCTAAGTAACTATACTCGTCCAGTATATTTGTCGTTTTTGGATGTCAAATATCGCAAATTAAAATTCACTGTTGATAGTAATCATATGATGCACTATCATACGTGCATTCACACAATAAATAAACCCGATAATAGCATTGCGTAATTGCAACATATCGCAATTCCAGCGATAAAAGCTGTAAGCAATTTTTTTCCCGCCCAATCTGTGCCAGCGAATTGTAGAACATACGGTGATACCGATGCTCAGCGGAGCTCCGCGACGATATTCCAGGTGCTCTGCGAAGTGCAGAATTGCTCACAATTTACATACTTGTGTCGCATTATTTCCCTTGCCCTAAAAGTTAATTCAATCTATAATATTTTGTGCTTCCTGAAATGATCGAAAAAATCGCAAGTCACACATAAAAGGCTACAGATTTTTTTCTTTGACGTAATGTATATTAAATATGGTATACTGTAATGTAATTATTATAAAAAACTTAAAAATAACATTGTTCTTTAAGCTATATATGTAGTTTATCAATACAATACTCAGGACACGGGATGTTAGGTTATGTTAGGTTGGAATATGCATTGCAATATAGCAACAAGTTAAAAATCATAATTAAACTGTGATGACAATGCTTCATTGATACATAATATCTATTCATAGTTCAGATAATATTTTAAGGAAATTTAAAACTCAGTGTGTTCTCTACGGATTCTTATGGAGAGAACAGGTAAAGAAGACAACTTAGTTATAACTTGGCGTGTGAACATTGTCTGGGGAAAATTGAGCGAGGTTCATGAGAAGTTGGAAACCTCCACCTCAGGATATTGGCAGCCTGCTTCAGAGCTGGCGGAAACCTTATTGAATCCCCATGAAGTTATTTATTCGTCTGCTGGAGAGTTTGTAGAAGTGCATCGCTTACAAGTATCGCATTTCAGGTATTTTTTTTATAAAAATGATAACATATTAGTATTTTACTTTTCATCATGTCAATTTTTCGGAACAAGGGATATGGTAATAAAACAACAGTAGTTTTATTTATAAAATCATAATACTATTTTATATTTCATGTAAACTAATACAGAAGAATACTGACAGACAGTTTTACTAGTATGACATTTATCTTTTTTACTGTAACTAAGCTATGCATATGAATTGTTGATCCATCTACGGCTCGGCATTCACGTATTTATCAATTTTTACGGGGATTCACTGTTTATTGTCTATTAATGGTCTGTGAAATGGTATATCAATAATAGGCTATGACTGGCACTTTTCACGTGAAGTATTAAATTCACACCAACTGAAAGTATTTATATAGTTTAGAAATCAGAAGAATGGCAACGACGCAGGCGTTGAATAGTCGACACTTTGATCTAGGAATCATTAAAATTATCAGAATGAAAAAGTAAATAAATTTACTGATCTTAATTCATCAAGTGCTATCTATAAATGTTACGTATCAATAAAACAATACGTGTTAATTTATCTTCTTTACTTGTAACGGTGCAAATAGCCGAACGGCTAGGAACGGGTAGCAAAGGTTTGTAGCTCGAATCTCCGAGTCTGACGTTTCTTTTTTTCCTGCGATTTGTTGACGAGATAATTATCGTACAAGATGTTTGTTTGTTGTTCCATCAGTTTATGAATCATATAATAATTAATTTTCTGATTACGAACAGTAGTCTGCCTCCTCCACGGTTTAAGTTCAGAGCATTTAATTTCACGAAACTGTCGCGGTTTTTTGATTCGTCCTACAAAGCTCCTCCCACAAAGATCGTGCCGTTAGACCCGACTTAAAGCTCAGGGACTCCTCGCCGCTCTCGATAATCTCTGGATAAACATTGACAGGAATATCCATAGACTTGATCTCCAGCACCGCATGTTGATATTGAGCCGATATGAATTATTGATCTTACATTTTGCGCCATTAAAGTTAATCTGAGATTCCCTCCCCCTAGCTTTTGATCAACATTGAATCGGCTATGTATCTTTACCAAAATAATAAAACCATATAAGATATTTATTATATTTTGTGGATGATGAGGTATTGCGATGGTACTGTTATTAAAAGTAGACGTTGTTATATAAATAAAATATTTTAATAATATAAGAATTGTAATACGAAAGTATGTAGGTTATCCGTCATTTTGTTAGGTGAAATAAAATAAGTTTGATAATTCCATGAAATATTCTTACTTCTATGTCGAATACTAAATAAGTTCAGTGATCTATAATTTTTTACGCACGTTTAAAACTTGAAACGTAAGTCAAGAACCGGTTTTAATCTGAAAATATGTCTGAAGTCAATAAACATCAGTACGTCAACACAATCAGAATACTCATTCCTAGGCAAGTCCCTACGAATGGGTATTATATCCAAGTCCTTCGAGAACTGTATATTTTATATATAAACGTCGACAATCCATTAGGTGGAGGCAAATACGAAGCGGGACTCTGTGTTTGTACAGGACGTGGTCATCATCAGGGAGGTTGCAGGCAAGCCCGGGCAGCGGCTTAGTACAGGATATATGAAGTAAACCCCAGAAAGGGAAATATCGGAAAAGCGGATTATTTAAATATACCTATTTACTGAAGTTAGTTCAATTCAGAAAATAATGTACAAGTTGTTTTTAAAGGACTTATTCGTTTAGAGATATTTTGTCGATGAATCGCCGAATATGTGTACATCAAAAAATTAGATTGAAAACTATACACACAAAAAATATGTAAATATTTTGTACTAATATATAATAAAAAAACATTACAATTATTTCATAGATTTTTACATAAATTCGTTCTATGTTCGTAACGGTGACCCACATGGCAAAAGTCCGAGTACTTAAAAAGACGGTTGCTGTAGTATCCGAGGCATATTTTTGATCAGATTTTTCAAAGGAGATCGCATAATTTATCCTTCGAAATTTAGAGAGATTTAAGTGTTATCTAACACTGACACTGATTGAATAATCATTTTAATAAATTCTTTTTATTCAAAGTTTTCAATTTTAACCATATTTTTTTATTATTATTAAAACTGATAACTAAAGTTACGTTTTCTTTTAGTGTTCCGAAATGAGTTCTGCGTAATCCATTTCTATCGAAAACATATTTGTCAGATATAAATTATGTATTATAATTTATTGATGTGAGCGTTTACTACATGTATATAACATTAGGCACAATAAATCACTTTCAAAATATGTTTCACATTTCCTCAAATTCAAATGAGATTTATCGCGAAAATATCGAAACGGGACGGGAGAGAAAAAATCCCAGCGTGATGGGGAAATCAATCATCCTCGCAACAAAAAAGGGAAATCGGTCCACGAGAATTTATTGTGACAAGTGAATCATATTCGTAGGAGAGAACAAAAGAGGGTGAGAAATGAAGACAATCCCGCGGTTAAATTGGAACGTCAACGCAAGCAACGGGACAAAACATCATATTCGGGACTAGGCAACTCGGAAATAATAATGTGGGACAATACCGAAGCAGAAAGAAGAGAGCCTTGCGTGTGACGCAGAAGACTCAAAGAGATATAAACAATGATGAAGGAAAATTCTTTTTTAGAAAATACTTGATCGTTTGTTTATTCCCACGTACTATTTGTTTCACGTTATTTATACACGTGAAGAACTGAAAAATTTTTCGTTGATATCAAAACCGTGGTCTTCTTTTATGTAAAATAAAATAAAAAGCTTATATTAAAACAATGTACATATGATGTATTGATCTATTTCATATTCTTTCATGTATTTTAGAAAGCATTTTTTTTTAACTTTGTAATATATTTACTCAGATAATACAAAGAGTATGGGGTAAAATTATGTTCTCCCCGGCGGAGCTCCGAGAAACAAAGCTGAAAAATGATGAGGCGAGAAACATGGAGGCAGACAGAGCTTTATGGTAACAGTTCGTGACGACAATATGCTCTAGTTTGGAAAGCGAATATGTAAACGAATGATTTTTTTTAAAAAGCGGAATTAATAATTGATTTACTTTATGATTTATACCCAAAACCAGCATAAAGAATTATACCTTTAATATAATGTCATATATAAACTTATGTAATATATCGTATTAAATAAAATTGAATATCCCATATTCAAGAAAACTTACGTTTTAAGGTACGATCGCTGACTATTTAACTTAATAAATAATATTAAGTAGGCTTATATAAATGATAAAATACATTAAAGATATTAGTTATTTGGGGCAAACATGTGAAACGTTACAAAGTACAATAAATATCAATTGTTTACGTAAATATCGTAAATAATTATCGACATTATACTCGTAATATATTTTCTTGAGTATTTGTAGATCGACAATGTTTAATAATTTGAAATAAGTTTCTTTAAAAAAAAAAATCACAAACGCGCTTACACTTTTAGTACCTATTTTCTAAAAGTGCTTTGAGCGTCACATACCCAGCAGAAGACATGTTTCGGTCCAGAGCTTTGAGCGCAATGTCGCGTTAGATTACAAACATAATAGTTACTTCGCCTTTGTTTGAAACTAAATTATTTGTACATCCATTCCTGGGTCTCGGAGCGACATGATTTATACATCTGGGTAATAATAACTGGAAATGTGTGGTGACAAATAATATGCTCCGCGTTATCATGAATGCCGGGCTGCCATTACTCGGATCGTTACCCCTAAAAAAATGTACAACTTTTCAGTCGTAACTCATACAAATTGGTTAATGTATTTCCAGCATTTTTTTATATCACGCCTCCTACCATTTTGACGCGTTAAAAAATACAAGCGCTACTATACTTGCTTGCTTTAATAAAATGTAATATAAAAGAAATGTATTGTGACACATATTTCAAAATCTTACTTTAATTAATGTGCACGAATTCCAGTTACAATGTTAAGCTTTTTAATTCATGCTTATATCGTGATCACAAGTATTTGAAATTAAGTAATACATTGCGTTCACTTTTGAAGTATTTGTTTACACATGAGTTGAGCCGCCCATTGAGATCAAATAGCCTTAGTCTCATCAGCATTATTATCATTAACTAATCATTCAATCGACTTATAAATTCTGATCCGGGAAATTTTAATAAAATTATGAAAAATTAATTACTACATATTACATATGTAAAAATAATAAATGAACAGACAACGATAATCTCGTGAAAGTTGCACGATGATACTTTCCTCGTATTCACATTAACATGCCTGCCTTAAAAACACGTTAAAACACTATCTGCCCCATAAAGAGGCGTTAATTCACGTGACTGCGTTGTTAGCAGTCACGCCTTAAGTACACAGACTGCTCCGGTAATGATAAAAGGATAATTACCCTATTTGCTGTTCTCGGCGCCTGGTGCAGGACTCGCAGAGCCGGTGTTGAGTCGCCGATAGCCGGGAGCGGCCGGCTCATCACCTAACAATCTGATTATTGTTAACTTATTAAAAAGGATACAGTCTGATGGAGCCGGACTTGTCCCCGACGGCGAGCAGTTTTTGTATGGGGTCCCAGGCGATGCAGGTCGGAGAGAAAGGGAACCCATGTCGGAACGTCTGCAAAAAACAAAAAGTAAATATTAACATTGACAAGTATTTATTTAATAACAATTACAGCATAACAGAACTATGATTAATTAGGTAACATACGCGTATTTGACGTTGCCAAATACTTGGTTAACACGAAGAAGAAGAGACTTTAATGCTTACTCACATTTTAGGATACTTACTGTACATGATTTAAAATATAGATAGATATAGGTACAAATTAAAAAAATATTTTATAATAGGAACAAAAACCCAATATTCAAACAATTGAAAAACATACAAAGGTGTTACTTCAATAGCCGGTAACATTCTTTCGATGATGAGGAATGTTTTATCACTTATTAATTAATAATATGAAAAGATAATACAATAACAAAAAAAAACAGTAAAACATCAATTCCATGTGACACTCAAATTAACATTGAATTGACGTATTATTTATAAATAGAGTTCTTCTTATAATATAAATACTTCATAATTTAAAAAAAAATGTATTTGTAATACGATTTGTTTTATTTATTTTTGTGAAATGCATTAAGACAACGGAATATATTTTTAACTAATAAGTATGTATTTTTGACTAAGCATTTATAGTGCTTTCAAAGTTCACTGCAAATTTCAAACGTGTGATATAGACATACAAAAGTAACAATATATTTTACTTGAACGCAGTAGGTGTGTATTTTAGTTGTTATTATTACATATGGGGATTTCCTCACGTTTTACAGGAGGAAACTGCATACACAATAAATACATTCTAAACAGAACTGAGTCCGCAGGCAGCCAAGTGCCCGATTGAAATGAACCTTATTTGTAAGGGTATACGGATTGTTTTGGCAGTGGTAGAAAAGCGAGGAGCACCAGCGGTCCGCGGCCACAGCTGGGGCCCTCGGCGGTGCAGACGGTCGTTACTTTACATGGGGGTTGAATACAGATTGCCTGCGGTTCGCAAACAGGCACTCGCTATTGCGGCCCGATAGCGAAATACGGTCCGAAAGTTTACAAACATATTTAATAACAAAGAAATTGCATCGGTTGTAGTTCAAATAAATAACAATGAATGGGGTTCAAATTCTTCTAATCGTAATTTAACAATACGAGTATCAGACTAACTGAAGTGACGTTAAATAAAAATGATTTATTTTAATTTTAAGCTGCTTATAAATTGCAATGGGGTTATTAAAATGTTTTATGTAACATAAACTACTAAATATTATTCGAATGATATGCTTTATAAAATATTGCTGTTCGGGCAAAATAAATATGTCTTCTGCAAATGATTATTTAACTTAACAAAATTAAATTATTTGAAATTAATTGATATGTTCGCATGTAGGATTGAACACAAATGGAAGTCATCATACAATATGGTTTGCCGAGGAATGAAACCATTTTTGTCTGCGAATCTGTACCGAAATGAGAGAATATCGAAGAGAAATTCTAAAACATTTAATTTAAATAATACTGTGAAAAACTACAATTCTCATTTCTAATTTAGAAACGTGGAAAGTTTACTAATTTCTTACTTTTGCCTCAAATTCATAAGACTGAATGTTGTTTTTGAGAGAAATATTTATATTTAATATAATAATGCAATAACCAGTTAGAAAATGAGTACTTTTCATAATGATTTAAAAAGTTTGCAGCACATGGTATGTATTATAAGTGTATGTACAACAAAAAAACATTCATAGATATCATCAGATAATTATAGGTAAAATGTACAACCCTTTTTAAATCCGTGCTATTTTGTACAGAAATTATCTGGGCATACTTTTACGACTACAATAATGGCTGAGGTCTTAAAACATTATTTTCTCTAAGAGGATAATAATCCAAAATGGCTACATAAAGTTCAGTTAGGGCTTTACGTGAAAAAACGCGATGACCAAAAGTTTGAAGGGCGTACTAAAAGCCTCCAACTCCACGATGCCGGGGGAGGGAAATTTACGTCCAGCGTAATGCATAATGTGAGACAGAAAGACAAACACGTGTACGGGAAGCCGGGAGAGAGAGTACGTGTATGTTTTTACGTCGGACTTTGTTGCTACGGACAAAGAAAAACCACACTAAACTTTGCGTCGCATTTGTAAAAAAGAATTTCGCCGTAAAATCAAAGCCTAACGTTTTCCGCGTGGATGTCTTTTTGTAAAAAAAAATTTCATATACAGGAACGACAGATGTGTATTTAGGCTGAATGCTTTCCAATCTACTTTAGAGGATCCAAATGTCTAGAATTAGATATGAAAACAAAAATATAAATTATTAAACAGTACATTAATTATCACAATATGAATTTCTGATACAGTTAATATATTATTTCAAACACTAAATCACACGACATTGTAATTTGTTTCAAAATCCTTTATAGGAAGAAGTTTAAATTAAACAGCGAGTGCCACCTGTTATTATTAGACGGAAGATGCTGAATCAAAGCAATATTATCTTTGGCCATTATTTAGAAATCCCCATTATATTCCACACTAAAAAGTCGCCTCGCTTCATTACAACGGAGAATTTATCGCCCGCCTGTCCGCCGGTCCTGGACTTGTTATTATTTATGGGTAAAATGGCGGAAATTTATCTTAGACAACGAGACGGGCGGCCAGGAGTATGGGGAAGCTAAAGTGTCTGCAAGCCATCCCTCCTTATAATGGAACAAATTATTTTTATAAATCATAACCTAACATAACACAGCCTCCACTAACCCAACAATTCAACTATCCATGCCCAACTCATTTTTTTTATATGAAAGCGCGTGTAGAAGAGCACAACGCCTTAAAACCAGCAAGCTCTATGACACTTAATTGGGACGACCGGATGCCGCACGCGGAAAACGTGTTTTGTGTTCGTGTGTGGGTTAGGAAGAAAACAAGTGTATACATATTTTTTTAAAAAGAAGCAGATTTAAAAAAATCTTCGTAGAAGCAAACGATAATAACAGAAACAAAATCTAAGACCTCGGCTGCCAAGTCCTCAACTATGGATCACATTTTCAGGGTCACAAAACCTTTGAAAATAGCATAACTATCGAATATCTTACAAACTGATCCTAGAGTGGCACACAGTCATGAAAATTTACTGTCAAAAATTATTATGGTTGAGTAATTAAATATTTTGAAGGGAGTGATTAACTTCTGACGCCGATTGATAACAAAACTTCGAATGATTCATTTGACGAGCAACTATATCATGCTGATAGCCAGTTTTCGTCCATTCACAAAAGTTAAGCAACATACAACGCGGATAGTACACATATGGGTGACCGCTTGGGAACTTTGTTGGGACGATTCGCTACTTAGGAACAAATGATTCAGAATACACAAGAGTCAGACTATCACCTGTACATATTAAATAATCAGATAACAAATGCCCAAATACACCTGGGATACTAAAGATGCATTTTTCTTCAAACATACGAGGTCAAATTATTACTCGTATATCCACAGCTTTAAAACCTTTCACATAATTTATTTTGTTTAATAATTTCTGTTTTATCGAATAGGGTCAAAAAATCAAGAAAATATTTTTCAAATCTTGGACAGTTTAATGGTAACATATCTTTAAAACAGATAATACGTTGCAACGTTCAAATGTCAGAGAGTCTGGGTAGGAAAATAAACTGTAGAAAGAGTTTATCGTACCACTCGGGGGTGGGCGGCTTGGGCGGCTTGGGCGGTGAGCGCTCTATGTTAGGAACACTATATCAGGTTTTTTGTTACGATGACAGTTTTGCCACTTTTAAAAAAACAATTTTACAACCAATTTATTTGACGTCTTATTATAAAAAATGTGACGTGTAATTATATATCGTCGAAAAATATCACCTTTAAAAATAGACCCCACACATATAACTAAACTTTACATATAACTAGAATATTCCAAATTATCATTATTAAATAGAATTGGAAGACATTCATACTAATAGGTTTAATTGGAATATAAAGCTTTTGCTTTTTTACTAGATGCAATAAAAATGATAATTTATTACAACGATATGCGCAATTCCTCCAAAATAGGACCCTCCATATTAAACATTAAATGATAACTAGCTTGTGTGGATTTCAACCAATAACATGTTTGCATAGACAAACGAATCTTTAGCTTTCGGTAGACGGCAGTTGGTAAATATTTAAAATTGGGCGTAGAGCCAAAAATCTTCCGAGCTATTATTTAAGTTTTAGTTTTTATATATCTACCCCTATGCGCGTTGAGCACCGAGGGACTTTTTATCGTCGAACACAAAACACAGTGTGGGGAATATACGCAGTGAGAAAACTACAAAATGGACACTTTTGACTTGCAGTCGAAAAACTATCCATTAACATTACATTAAATTAGAAAATAAATAACCGTAGAAAAAAAAATTAGGACGAATCAAAATACATATATAAAAATTACGTAATGTTTTTGAGAAAAATAAAACATGTCGGATTACGGCATTCAAATGCTTCAAAAATAAAGTGGAATTGGCGCTTTATAAAGCCAAGTTAATCTTGGTAAGGAGCGTATTTCAGAAAGTAGTTGGCGGAACTTTACAATATGTAATAGACTGGAGGGAAAATAAAGGATCTGGGGTTAAATAGACGTCTCTTATTGTGATTTATGGTAGCTAATGAATAACTTATAGACGCGGAAGGCGTAGAATCGAAAAGGGGACTTATGTAGGAGGCGTACATCAAGCAGTAGACGGATACAGGCTGATTATTAATACTTTTCAATGATAATAATGCATACAGTTAGTCAAAGTTCTCCGTGGCCTTCGAAGAGGGCGCAAGCCCAGAGGCTATAAGAAAAGGAATGCTCTGTTTATATAAAAGCTGCGTCCTAGTTATAACGCATGGAATTAAAACGTACCTGTATTTCAGGCAGTGAAGTTATTTTCGTGGATTAAAGTACTCGTAATGATCCAGAGATTAAGTGGTTCGCAAAGTGTGATCATACGTGCGTGTATGTCGGTGTGCGTGTCTCGTATATCATACCACAAAGATAACATTTAGCGAACCCGTACAGTACGTCGGCTCCATAGTAAACTGCAGCGGATAATTAAATATGCAAGCGCTTTAATATTCTGTTTCATAAGCCGCTTCCATTAACCGGGGATGCCATCAAGTATGCAGGAGAGGGTCGGGCGCCCATCAGCTTAATACTTAAAACCAAAAAAGGGCAAACACGCGCACTAATTAGTCTTAACGAAACAACACGGACAGCCTAAATGAAAGCTTTGCCCGGCGGAGGAAAATGCGATAATAATTCCGTAATTACATTTCGAATAAATGGAGGCACTAAAATATAATTTCACACATACATTCGTCAACCTTTTTCAGCTGAAAACTAATACTGTTGTATTTTCATATAATATGCTCTTCCAGTACTTGTGGTCACTTCTTCATACAATCTGTATCTCTTTTATAAACATATAGATATAGTAAATAAATACTTCCTACATTGTTTTACCACGTACCACACTGAGCACTGTTTATTCATATGCTGAAATACCTTGATTTTGACATTAATGAAAGCGTCATCAGTACCCTAAGTGTATAAACATACTTGGGAACACGTTGAATACTGAAGCTTTCATTAAAAGTGAAACCATGGTATCGATATGTTTTTTAAAGATATCCATTTTGTACGAAGGAATAAACGCATAATAGAAAACCATTGCAGAGCTTACCGGAAGTATTTAGGAAGTATTTTTTTGAAACTGTCAGATCTTCGTCGATATTTTTTTTCATTTTCGTTAGTGATCGAATCCAAAACTTTCGATTAGGTAAGCAAACGCTTTCACCACTAACTTGGTAAAAAATATAAAATATTGATGGTGTCTGAAAGTGATAAGAGAATACTAGAAGCCTTTGAGATGTAGTCTTACAAAGATAAAGAATTCTTGGAATTTCAACAATGAGGTTCTCAGCATAATCAAGGAAGATAGGCACCTAGTAAGGAAAATCTCAGAGAGGCGAGCCCGATGATTCGGTCACATCATGCGACATTGTAGAAGGGATGGTTGAGGGTAGAAACTGAAAAGGGCGCCCTAGAAATGAGAATTTCCATCAAGTGTTCGAGGACATAAGTTGCAACTCTTATGCTGAACTAAAGAGGGTTGCAGAAGATCTAGAAGAGTTGAGGTCAAGATGCAAGATTTTGATGCTGCAAGCCAATCCCCTGGATTGATACTATGACAAAGTGAATGGATATTCAACATGTGTGAGAAGAGTCTGCGGGAAATAATAATTTGAGTTTAGAGCAGCGGCCATGGTAATAACGTTAGAAAAGACAGACTGAAATAACCTTACATATTCCGAGGATTGGAAGTTACATTTAAGTATACCATTATCCATTAGTGAATTTAGTAACACGTCTATAAAATACATATTACTTTAATTTGAAACAGAAGTTAAATTTTTAGAGTACTAAATAAATTGCTCGCCGTCTCAAAAAATAAAACCCTATTAGTGTTCGTAAAGTGACTTTATAAATTGGTAAATCAAATTGAAAAGGAAAAAATCCGACGAAAATACAAGCAATTACAGTTTCATCCCGGGGGGTGACCGCATTTCTGTTTTTTGCGGACGCGGCGGCTGAAACCGCGGGGAGCGTTTAAGAGAGTTCCGAATTTACCGGGAAGCTAGACACCCCGACACCCCGGTTAATTACACCGCTAAAAGCGCTATAAATAACAGGTCGGGTTCAAAAGAAAACAGTTTCAGTTTAAACATTAAAGTTACACGAACATCATGAAGATGACACTGTCACTTCACATGATTACATGCATAATGTTACAATCATGACAATAATACCAATCGTAGATATGTAATCACAAAATGTAGTATATAAGAAATCACTGTACATACATTTATAAATGACAAATCCGCCATAACCTTGAATAGTGAGTATTTGTAAATACACACTATTTATACAGTATTTTTAGTAGAAAGGAAAAAGAAAGGAGTAGTTCGAATAATAAATAATGTTAAATTTAAGTCTTACCTCTAATCGTTGGAACACAGACGTAAGGATATTTCAGTTTGTTTTTTCTACCGTTATTTACTTGGTTACTCCACCCACCCATAAACGACCGACTCGTCTCACACTTGTTAAGCACGGTTCTTCTTCTTCGTGTAAGCACGGTTAGTATATATGTTGACCAAGAACTGGCAGTTTTCAATATTTATGGAACGCTCTTCCAGAGTGCGTTTCCACCTTCATACAATCTGGAGATACTGAAGAAAAATATCAATTGGCAATCTACCTAAACCGCATACAAATACAACGCACGTATGTATCCCGCTTGCAGCGTTCAGTCTTTGCTGAACGCCAAACTTTACACTGCTTTCAATCGGTTTTGCTCTCCTGCATGCGTTTCAATAAAGAAAAGGCGTAACGTGAACTAACCTTAACACATTCATCACCATGTCAGCCACCGGTGGCCAACACTGCCATTACAATACACAAATTTGACTTTTCATTTTGCGCTTTCGGCCATGCGCTCCAAACAAATTTCTATTCAGAATATCCGACGCGGACTCATCTATAAAACAAAAACATTTTCCGTCACTTGACAAAAAACGGTGTCGGCGATGAAGGTGTTAATAAATGTTCACTCAAAAGTGCTTAGTAGCTCCAAACTGTTAAGAGCCATAAAAAAAAGTCTTTTATGCATTTGTCCCGCGATCATCAAACGTCTTAACGGACAAGTCCCTAGTTTTAAAATGGCTATTTAATTTTAAATCGAAAAATATTTATACAAGCATAATATAACATAATATTATATAGTAGGATGAATTTATTTGATATATTGCGCCATTATTAAAGCAGTCGTGTTCTAATGAAACTCTGGTAAGAGAGCTTTGATCACGCTCGTGATGTTTATATTGTTTAAGACGCAAAACCGAAATAATATGTATTAATTAATCCGTTATACGAGGGATTATTTAATAGAGAGAATACCGCTAATGTTAGAGCGCAACATAATCGATATAACTATAGCGGGAGCTTGGTGCGAACTTCTGTACCAATACTGCTGCAAGATACACGTGACAACCATATATAATATACGAGTAATATATCAAGTGTCGTCTTAACATTTGAAGGAGAACCAGTAATTTGCTATGTATTTTCAATTTTATTTTACTATAAGTAAAATTATCTGCATCAATACATATAGCAAAAAATAACATCAACGAGGTTCGGAATAAAATACATCAACTAAGATTTATTCTGTACACTTGTATGCAAAACGTAATTATACTTGTTTCAAAAAAACTTCCGCTTCTGTAACTGAAGCATATGTCAAAACGAAATGTCGCCATTAAACTGTCGGAACTCTACTCATTACATTCTGAGCATAGTTCCCGGCGGCTTTCGAAGACGGTGAGAGTTAGGGGCCTTAATAAAAAAACTGCTTTTGCACTTTAATGTATCTTCCACGCAGGCCCCGTGAAAACAATAATTATAACAAATTCATTAAAAACTAAACGGAGAATGTGTGCGCTTTGTAAAATAAAAGCGCGAATTCAACATATATATTTGAAAATAATATATAATTTCTTCAATCGAACAACTAATACAAAAAATTTGAACATTTCGGCAAAGGTTTTCACAAAAATATAGTGCTCTTCTGCATATGTTTAAATAAAAAGAGCAATATCCTTAAAAATGATAATATTTTATGTTTCAGGAACTATTTTTTACATTTAATTAAAGAAATATGGAAACAAGAATCGTTTTGAATACGCAGCGGTTACTTAATATTGTGAATAAACTGATCAAAAAGCAGTAAGCTTTGTTAGTGTCGCACGGCCGCATCGACAGGAGAATACAATGTGATTTAGATGGAATCGTATTTCCCGGTTATCCGAATTTTCCAGGTGGGCAAAGCGACAATCGCAAACAAAAACGTTGGCGTAAATCACATAGCCGCAGCAGCCCACGGGGAGATGCATCCAAATGCCATAAATAATGGCAGCGAACAATGGCGGTAGGGAGATCCGGCCTCGGTATCAAAACCGAGTTATTATTCAAAGAGAACACAATATCTGCCCAAAAGCCAGGAAATGCACCAGCAAAATTGTGTTTTTTTTTTACCTAAACAAAAATATCGCCTCGATCGACAAATATTGAAAGCATAGTCAGTAATGCCAATAATAGTTGTTTATGTGCGGCATATATGATAATTGCACTCATACCTGCCTCAGAAATGCAGTGTACAATAAATATAGATTTGGAGTGTAAAAATAACTTCACAAATGATTACAATAAATAACGTTAAGGTTAACTGTCAATTTTCGGTGAAACTGCATAATTATAATGGTAAGATAATTTTACTTGCACCCAGTGCAAAACGCAAACAATCGCTTAAAATAAATATGTTATTTGAAAAAAAAAATTACTGAAATTATTTTGCAATTTGATTATTATAATGTTAACAGAATAAAGATTTTGAACTTTTCGTACGATTTTATTCAGAAATATTTAAAAAGTATTGAGAAATTAGAAGTGTTTGATAAACTAACGTTGAATTGAGAATTTCTCGAGAGAATTTTTGCTATAAAACAGTGCTTACAGTAAATAAAATTTAATCATCATCAGTATGTCCGCTCCTGGCCACACAACTCTGTCAGCCACTATGGTCCTCGCCAGTTCATGTCAGATCTGCCGAGTACATTCTATGTACAGTTCCAACAGCATTCTAGGACGGCACGAGCTCGGGATCTTAAATATAATGTAAGGCAATTGTGAATTACAATCAAATAACTTTTAGGAAAATAGCAAACCTAAGGCATTATACGAACAAAATAAATACAAGATTTATTATGTAATATTTACGTCAGAGTGTAACAAAATAACCCAAATAACGAATTACACGAGCCGTCATCCGCAAATATGAATTATCTACAAAACATACAATAGGAAGCAACATAATGTATTATAATAGACAAGCACCTGGAGCTGTGTACCATATTAATTACCTTTTTAGAAGAATAACTTGTATCTAACTCGGCAAAATAAATAATAATATCCTAGGTAATGGGAAACCACTCAGTACAACCGAATCATTGCGAGTTGGGACTGTTGTCAGCTCACATATCAAAGAAGCGTCTTCCTTTGAGAGGCTTTTAGACCTTTCCTCACCCGCCCGCCCTCCAGCCAAGGATCCCTTTTACATTTAACAAATATTTATTTGACATTCGGGTTAATACGTTTTTCACTTATCTACATTTATTTGTCGCAGGAGTCGTGCAGGAAAAAACCGCCCACCAAAAAATCTTATATCGTCCCTTTTTTTGGCAATCTCCTCGTTCTTTTAAAAGGCATTAAATTGATTATTATACAGTAGTGCCTTCTTATTTGTCAATTTATTTACGCTATAGAAATACTGTTCCAACGTTTTTCTATAAACGTATACATTATCAATGGTATACGTTATATCGTCAAAACATATGAAACGTTTAAAACATAAAATATGTTACATAGAGTACACTTTACATCACTAGATTCTTTTACTTAGACTTTGTATCATTATGATGCCCACTTCATTTCGAGACTAAATGGACTTATGGATATATTAATCACTTCGATTGGATGACATAAAACCAATTTTCGAAGATTTTACCAACTGCCGGTAGGTAGGGATTAGTGGTAAAGCGTTTGCTTACCATACCGAAGGTCGCGGTTTAAGTCTCCGACGGATATTAAAATAAAAATTGTTTTCAATCGATTTCTTAGCTGTATAAATATCACAGTAGTGTAAATTTGATCTCTCAGCTATAAAATGCTAGTCATAACTAATTCAATTATTATTTTGGCAAACAAAAGTCGTTTTCCTGCGTGTTTACGTACAAAAAAACTAATTATATAATGCATATTAGTCTCTGTGTGTTGACTTTGGAGGTTACTAGTATAGTTAGTTGGTTGGTAATGAAAAATGTAATTTATAACTACTTATCATTGTAAGTTTATATTTTCACAAAGAATATCGATTAATATATTAGAAGCATTTTAATTGATTGATGATGACGTTAATTCTTCTAAAAAATATTATTTATCGCAAAACCATTCGGTCACATGGCGCATAGAAATAACATTGGGAGAACATGTTTATGTTTAATGGTCTCCAAAAGCAGCCAACATGCATGTGACATGCAGGACAATCACGGAGCCCTGAGGGGTGTCACCCACCACCCTCAAGAACACTGGCAATGACATTTTAATATACGTCATACGGTTCAATACAATCATAATACCTGGAAATACAAGCCATGAAAAAACAGTTTCAAAATATGTGCTTAACCTAAAAATGCTATCTCACACAATACCCGCCTACTACCTCACATCTTACATTTTATAAACTCTTTCGATTCTCATCTAATTACTTGAAGATGATTTTTAAACGAAGCCCAAAAATGTTCCATCAAAATAAAATTGTGGAATAATTCTAAATATTATTTTACTTACTCTAAAAAAATCAAGTCAATTAAAAAACTGTGCATGTAACTTAAAGTCTTCGGGATAAATTGTATTTGTATGCTCCAGTAAGTCTAGTATATACCAAGTACGGGTAAATAAAAAATAATATGAAATTAAATTCTTTGAATAAATAACTTTCTTCATCGACGTTAATTATATAGTTTTATAAAAGTTGTCCCTTTACAACACGTTGGTTAATGCTAAAATGTTGAAGAGACGCGGGAAAATTGCACTTGAGAGGAAAACTTCAGCAGTGGTTTCAGTCAGTCCAGTTTTCCGGATGGACGAGCGATAATTTTTCCTGCTGGCGGCTCGGCGAAGCGGAAACTGATGGAGCCTCACGTGCTAGAGGAAAATCGTGACTCGAGTCTGTTAGCCTATGAAAATATCAAACTTTACTCGTGCACAGCAACAATATATAAGAGTGTTTCTATCACGATACAGTATTTTCGATTTCGTTATATAAGAGACTAAATAAATACGGATCTATTTTATGATAACATACCGTGAACTTGGAGCCAAACCTTCCATATTTACGTGCATCACTAAAAGAATATCAGCACAAATTTTAAATGTACTAGAGCTTCGAATTTAGTCTTTTAATTATTTTTTCTTATTTTTTCTTCTTTTAGACTTTTTTCTTCAAGTTTATAATGTTTAACAAGGTACATGCAAGTACATAAGCAAAGTATGTGTATTAATTATGTAAGGACAGGTATGATTCCTTTCTTACACTATTTATTTTATACAAACTACAAGTAAGTATACGATACAAGTACATACAATTTAGGATGTTATTATGTTTTTCATACAAAGTGAAAACAGATGACAATCCATCATATTTTGCATTTATGTATTACTTAATTATGTAATCATTTTTATGTATTACTTAATTATGTTATCATTTTATACCAAAAGAACGTCTACTTTATATTGTGATAGTTAAGTATTTTTTTAAACGTTTATGAGGTTTATTTAATTAATCGGTTTTAAGTTTATTAAGTCTAAGGTAAAAATAAAATAGATAACGATCATTTGACAAGTCTAATTATGTAAAATATATACTTATTTACTATCCATTTAATAAAATAATAAAATAAAATAATAACTATATGACTGAATGAAATGAACTATAAAAAAACAAGTTTTATAAAAAATATTAACTGCGCAACAATGATTTGCTCTTCTCAGAAATAACAGGACTATATTTACATACATTAAAAATTGACAAATACCTACCTAATCATAAAAGATAGACAGAAAAAGAACATTGAATAAAATGAATAAATTTTTGATGATACTGTGGCTTTTGGGTTAAGCCGTGTGTGGCGAATTTCCTTCAACCAATATTTCTAGTCTTAGAACATAACCACGATTCTCCGGAATAAAACTTAAGTATGTAGTTGCCACGGAGATATAAATCAATAACGCTCGTATAAAAAAGATAATCTGAATAAACCAACTAATAACTAAATAAATCATCAATCCTGAAGAAGACCCCTGCAATGGCGGTCGAAATATTGGTTGAAGGAAGTTCGCCACACACGGCTAAACCCAAAAGCCACAATATCAAATCTGGCCGTGAAAACCTAAGAAGTTATTTAACTTTTTAATGCTTTTGATAAATTAAATTTTAATGGTTCACATCAGCCGAACGTTTGAAAAAGCCATAAATATTATTAAGGAGTATAATTCAAAATATTCTCACATAAAAATGTCATATTCAGCCCCAATTATAATGTTTACCTAATGTGGCAAAAAGCAATTAGGGTCCCCCATTCCATCGCTTTATACATGATTGAATTTCCATACTTCATGAAATATGAAAATCTGAATATGAAACGAAAATTAATGAGCAATGAGATAATTAATAAAGTTAACTTTAATATAAATCTAAAACTGGAATTATAAATTGAAAATAAATAATCGCAACATTAATGTGCGTAAAAATTTAAAAAGAATAACGAAATATTTCTTATTAGGTCGATAGTTTAGCTTCTCGAAAGAACACAATCAAAAACAATTAAATATATAAAACTAAAAAAATAAACTGAACTACTGAGGAGATGATAAACTTATTATATAATCGAATACATATCTTATAAAACGATTAAAGCCCAATTTATAAAAAAACATGGCTCTGAATGATTAAATATACGAGTATACCATTGAAATTACTGAACCATTTCTATAGGTTAAGAAAGAACATTTCGAATTCATTTTAAGCCGTAAATTGGATGATGCGTAAATGTCCAGATGTTATCTTACAACATTAACCGATCTACACTCGACATACAGCGCTTAGCCATACTAAAAAATCGCAAGCATCATAAAATCAACTAATGCGACTTCCCCACACTGCTTATGGATATTTTTTTGTTTAATTAAAAAACAAGATTACACAGTACGAGTGGTATTTATAAATACATAGTTTAGTTAATACTTTAAAAAATATATTGAAAAAATTGAAATGTCCTTACACCTTGCTTATTTTATAAATTATTTATTTATTCATTTATGTATTGTTTCACCATTAATTATCAGTTTTAGTATATATTGTATTTGATCTTGAATATTTAGTAAGTTAAAATTGGAAAGTCTCAGAAGATGGGCTGTCTTACGTAAATAGGTTTTAGAGACTACAGTCGTAAATAATATGGGTAAATTGGCACATGAATAATTAACTGAAATTCACTTGTGCATTATGGCGCGAAACTGAAAGCGCGAAGAAATTTCAGGGCGCCTTCAAAAGTGGGCTGAACCAATAATTGTGCAGGGACGGCGGGGGGCGAAGGGCCGTCTCTTAAAATACACCGGGGCCGCTGAATTATGGAACGCTCCCAAATCCATTTGATGGGAGGCGCTAAACGAGACGTATTGATGTGCAAAGCGACCCCTTTGAAACGTAAATTCTTCGGATAAAGACACTCGCCGCGGAGGGTGCTCCAACAATCGCTACTTACTTAGTATATTGAATCAGTACCTAGTCTTACTTAGCGTTGCACTTTACCTTGAATTATTAAACAGCACAGTGAATATAGTTGGCTTGTTCTCTATATTTTTAGCATTCACTTTAAAATACATTTCAATGTTAAAAAGATAAATATTGTTTAAACTTTTCGTGTGATCCACATTAGAACAATTTACGAAATATTTGTCTATAAATTACGTTTTTTTTTTAATATATATAAAATAATCAAAACCACTATATTATTTATGTTTTATTATTATTTTTGCATAATAAGCAAGGAATTAATTATATTCTATACCAAATTGCCATCAGTGTGTAATAAGTAAGCCTCGACATGGAATAATATAGTCATTATTCTGTTGTGATTGGTTGATATGCGCTTGACGTTAATTTGAAACAGGCTCACAAGGTAAGCATGCAATATATTTGCCGAACATCAAATTGATAAATTACCTTTCACAAACACGCATCGGCGATAATTATTTTTACAATTGCAGATTAATTAAACCCTACGTAAAATAACACCGAGAAAATTAAAATCGATTCAAAATCTACATAAACAGATTCATGAAAATCCCGTCAAAAGAATTGGTAATTTTTGTACACTTAGAAAGAAAATATTAAAATAAAAATGTCAACATCCATTCTATGTTGCATATTGCTGGCATAAATTATGTCGGCACACTTCTGTCAACTGCAAACTTATATGCAGAAATCTACGACGGCCTTCAGAACGATAGCTCGGAGCTTGAAGGAAAGGAAGGAAATGTACTCTAGCCATATTTGAGTGTTTTTCAATCAGCGTTTTTAAAGAGCAGATGTTTAACCTTAAATTCCTAATGCCTGAACAATTAAAACCACCTTTTGAGGGGCTTAACACTAATAATTGATTTTCAAAGATTTAATAAATAACTTATTTTATGGAAAGTTAGATACACATTATTAAACAATTTTTGGTCACCGACCAGCAAAAGGCATAGCTTGGGTTGTCACTATCACCTTCACCAATAATTCAAATTATTTTTAAGGAAAGGTAAAGTAAGGCAAAAAAAACGAACGCCATATTCACAACACTTATTTTTTGTGGATACTTAAGTCACGAAGTATTTCCTTGGGGCATCTTAATAAGAATCTTTATGAAGAATAAAATTCCAGAGAAATGTAGAGGCTTACATTTAATGATGATTTGTTTTTACATAAAGATATTCCTCAGGGTCATATTGAAAAAACTTTTAAAAAACTTGACGACTCAAAAAAAACAGTATATATATTATATGCTATATATAAATTTAGTATTTTCAAATCGTAAAAAATACAAGCTTCTTATTTTTATGCTGAATTACGAGTATATTATTGGTTCAATTAACCATTAACTCACAAAAACTAAAATACGCAATAGTTAGTTAGTCGGAGGAAAATTACATTTTGAATTTTACACATTCAATTTTATAGTATATTTAATTTGATTTATGAAATTTATTTAATGTCTAAATATTTTTATTGGATATATGATTAAAGTTACTCAAGGCATCATAGCAGACCAGATATAATCACCCGAAAAACTATTGTAGAAATATTTAATCAGAGCATTTTGATTCCCTCAGATAACGGAAGTTGGACTTCATTATAGCTTCGTATTTTTAAAAAGTTTATTTAAATTCTGACCAGAAACAAATTAACATGATCATTTATTATTCAAGGGGCAAGCCGCGCAAAGACGAAGACTAATAAAATAGTTAATAAAAATATAGACTGTAACATCACCATGAAAACCATTGATATTTTTGACTTTTTGAGAAAAATTTGATGAAATAAACCTTATTTGATCATTTTGGTTTAAAAATTATTCAACTAAAATAAATTTCTAAAATTCTTACATTCGCATTATAATTGTGAATTTCGTTCACATCAATATAAATATTATTTATATACATTTATTAATTCGTTTTAAAAAATATATTACGTTTTCATGTAAGAACCGACATTTATAAATCAAAGTAGAGAAATTTGCAACGCAAAACAAAGACGGTTTGGAAAAATGAAAATGTCAAATGCCGTAATGGTGTACTTTAATGGTGTGATTACATGTAACGACTACATGTCAGCAGAGCTAAGGTTGAAATAAATTAAGTCATATTCTTTAGTTTTTAAAGATAAATTATAATATAGTTACAGCAAGGCAATGATATTATTTGATGATATATCACTAAAAGAAAATACTATCACTTTTTATTTTTGAAAACAAAATAATATATTTCGAAGCATCAATCTGAAATTGTTGCAAATTTATATTTTACATACTAAAACACCTAAATAACACAGTATCTAAGTACATCATAATTCCATATAAGCTGGAGCAAATGGTTGTCACAAATCCCGAGATTTACAGCATTCAATCATGCATAATACTGTAAATTAATCAGAATAATATTAACATTAACTAGTAATATACCAACCTCCTGACTAAAATAAACTGTCCATAGTATGATGAGTATGTGTTCATAAAAGGAGTGGTTTTCACAAAGAGCACAAATTGAAGCTAATTTTCCTCAAATTATCTTTTTGTCATTAAGTTTAGTCGATTTTATGATATAATCGTCTACTATATACTTGCTGCCACTAGGCAACAATATGGTACAAATATAGATAAAAATAAATGCAAGTAAACTGCCATAGTTTTGTCACATCAAAGGATTCTCAAAACGTATGAGAAAAATGTCAACTTGATACATTTACATTATGATATAAGAAATATAAATTTTAATGTATATAATTCAACTGAAGTTCAATCTGTAAGCACGTTACACAGGGTTAGCAATGAAGTGAGCGTATCGAATAATTTCCCAGCGGTATAAAGTTTTCCCTTTCACGGCCTCGCCAGACAAGAGTGCGGAGTCACCAAGATTGATACAAACTTGTCGCTTAACAATTCTCTATTTGCGTTCTTCTTGCATTTTCTCCCAGACCGCCATATTGTATGCCTTTACATTACGAGAACGAATGTCGGATGAAAAAAAAACAGAAATTTATATTTTATTTACGGTCGAGCTGTGTATTTCGATTTACTATTTTTGTAGTACCATTTATTTTACTGGGACTTTACTGGGTTTGAGAAAATCGAGCAAACAATGTTTGTCGCCATATTTTTTTTGCATAAATCCCGAGAAATATGACGGGCAGAATTTAAAAACAGCTGACTGTTATTCTAGCGGTAGCTGAGGTATATTTCTATAGAGGCACACAATAAAAAGTAAATGAAAAACTTATTTATTCAATACTCGTACATTACATCACGTTCTAGCTGTATCCTTCCGTACGTACTGACATCAGCATGATATAGCCCTTTCTGACTGATACCGAAAACCTCAATATGTAATCTTTCGTCTCTTATTTATGTTCGCCTGGCGTACATGTATATGTCGCCATATTGGCATGTTGGACAAGTCCGGTCACGGGTGTCACGTTGGTTATATAGATCGCCACTTGCGGCGATGGGCAACAACGCGCTCAGTCGTGAGCCGACGGCGGCGAGATCGCATTGTATTGTGGCCCGGCCTGAATGCTGTGGTCCGGGCCAGAAGTTTGTAAAGTTATCGAAATATATATGTCAATGTGCTTCAGAAAAAGTCTTTGTAAAGTTAATCTGCTCCTCATCTTGCCACCACGCGGTTGAATAACAACCTTAAATTAGAGAGGAGGATATATGTAGTATATTTGAAGCCAAATATAAACTATTTTAATGAAATAACGTGTTACTAAATGCAAGAAAAAATAAAATCAGAAGCAGATACATTTACTACTTCACATCATAAATTCCTACATTGATACATTCCAACAGAATACAGTCATAAAATATTGATGGCGTCATAGAGATATCATAAGCCACCGTAAATCTATCATCATTTAATCATAAAATATATACGCATGTCTTATATCGTCATCATTATATTATCACTGTTTTATTAACTATGTATAGAGATTTCTAAATAATCTCGAATGTATTTTTTATTAAATCAATCCATAACTTTAAAGCATACTTCTGGTAGTGGTTGCCTTTCACGATTAATAGCGACTTCAACAGGCATGTCATGCTTTTATCAATATACATACATAAGTTTATAACATGACAACAGTTTTTTTATATCACCACAAACTCATCGACGATGTCATACATAACTTTCGTAAAGGAAAATCTTCTTGATTTTCCTCCAAAGTGTTTCGAGGAATTAAAACTATTCATTTTCTACTATATTTATATATATTATTTTATACTCTAGCAAAAACCATCTCATGTGACATTTATTTCATCAATATCGAAGAAAAATGAACGGCAGACGTTGGAATTTAAACCACGAACTCTTGCAAACATGTACATTTCATAACTCAGCGCTAGTTGTAAGAGTTCGTGGTTTGAATCCCAGCGTCTGCCGTTAATTTTACTTCAATATTGATGAGAGAAATGTCATAAACATGAAACAAATATTAAATATTAGTATGGATCTTGAAAGATTCATAAATATAAATACATTATTAGAATATTGAAATATATTCTAAAAATCCACCAAAAAACATTTTCGTTAATTTTCTCATCAAACCGTTTGAAAATTCACGACAATAAAAATAAGTACGTACTAAATTACATTATTATGAAACATTTTAACAAAACAAACGATCTGTAAACAAAACAAATTAATTATTCTCATGACTGGAGCTTAAATTTATCTCCGCTAGTGTTTTCCCGGACGAATGTATTTATTTACATGTGTAAGTAATTATATTCATCATTAGGGAAGCTAATATCAAGTGGGTTAAACAGGGTGCTGTGAGTGGACTTACACCGGAGAAGAGTAATTAAGGTATGTTTAAGGATGAATAAAAGTAATGTTTTGTATGAATCGTTAAGCAAAAAAGCACAATTAATAACACCTGAGTTCGTTGGCGAATGAAAAACAATTCAAATTTGTAAGTATAAAAATTAGCCGGGTAAATAATATTTTACAAGTATATACGAAATATGTGAAATAATAAGCATTGCATATCTTTTTTCACTCAACGTTGGATATTCAATGTTTTGTCAAAATATATATTAAAATCTCAATTCACACAAAATATTATTTCCGGTACAATAAAAGGTTATTTCTTTTGACATTGTATCTTATACTGTATAAGATGGCAAAGAAACATTTTTATATACTGTAATGTATATTCAATAATTAATTGTAAATAAAGATACGTTTGTGTTAATCCTTCTGACACATATTTAATAAATATTCCAAGTGTTGTTACTATTAGATATTATAATACGATCACAAAACTTTAAATAAATATGAAGTAACAAATATTTATTTATTTAACTTGTTTTTACATGGATCACGTAAGACTTGGCAGTACCTCGATCGATCACTGTTAAGAGACAACTCTTTTCTCTTGTTGTGCTCAAGAGTTGTCTATCTTGACAGTGATGGATTGAGGAAGGCTACGAGTTAGTTGAAACTGCAGTCTCCTAGACAGAGGCCATATCTTACGTGATCCATGTAAAAACAAGGTAAATAAATAAATATTTACAATGAATCTCAAAGTGAATGCTGAAAACATTGAAAAAAAAACCTAAGTAACACTCTTTAATATTTAAAAGCGTCAAGATAATAAAAATATTGGTCACAGCACTGTTATGTAAATTTGCTGCGCATTCGGAGAACTTCGTATATAGACGAGATTCTCGAAACAATTGTAGCTAATATTATTGTGATCCCCACCTGACAATATAAATATAGAAATAACATACTCGAATTCGGGAAGGTTAATTGTTATATAACGCAAAGCGGCTAGGAGCGGAAGCTCTCGTAATAATTAATACTTGACTAGTTGTTAAAAAATCACAACAAATTAAAAAACGATAATACCAACGTACATATAAGCTAAGTTAACATGTCGTTAACAAAACAGTTCATGAATCTAAATCTCAGTTTCTGCGATCTGTCTATGACAACACGAGACGAAATAACCGGCGCAAGACAAATATAAGTAAATTAGCTTATTGTTGAAAATCAAACAATTATAACGGGGGCGCCTTGGCACCGGTACATTTGTTTGTTCAGCTCACAGGCGAGCGGTGAGGCTTCGCATTATCGCGGTGGGAGCCTGAAGCAGAGTGTGGATGACAAGGTTCTCGCGCCTCAAAGCTCTGTCAACAGTTTGTCGCGCGAGGGGCGGTCCTGAAAGAGTTGAACCGCGATCGCTCCCGTTACAACAGCGTGCAGGTATTTCAGAAGTAAGTTGTTGCCTCCGCAGATCGGCAAAGATGAACAGGTACGTACGTTTACTTAGGTGCATTTTTCAATTGCGCTGCAAATGCTTGAGATAAAACAAAATGCAGTATTAACATACAATATATAACATTGTCATTTTTTTTTTAATTTAAATATTTATTTTTATTAAACATTTTTTTCCCCAATCACTCCAACTCTAAAGAGTTTATCTGTGGTAGTGTAAACTCCAAGGAATTAAAAACTTTATAATCGACTACAATAAAGTACAGTATTTACCTGTCTAATATTATGAGTGCCTTTTTATGATTGGTGCGCAATTGATGTTTTTCTCTTTTTAAATAATCATAATTAAATATTAAAAAAAACAACAACGACAAACACTCTCATATAAATCCAAAATTTATACAAACAACTAATATAATCAAAATTTCATAAAATAGAATGAAGACAATTTTTTATAGTAAAATGTAATATAAGAAACTTAATACGTAAAATATATATTTTTTTAAATCAAAAAAGGGATTAACAATAGTGCATTAAAAGAATGCAAACGTAACGTATTGTAATGTTTTTATTTATTTATCTCCTAAGCATTTATGTACTTCATTATCAAGTATTCATGTATGTACTTGGTCTATTTTATTTATCCCTGCAGAATACTGGCGCAGTTGAATGCAATGGTCCGAAGCAGTTCCGGTGATAATGGTCGATTCCATCGAAACTTACACGAAAGCTTCTTGTTAGCGGCAAGTTAACTGGAGCTTTCTCTATTGACTGAAGAGCTTTGGGACAGAATGTTCGCAGGTCTGGCGGTCTGCGACTCTTAGAATGCGGTGGCTGCAACTCCAGCAGGAGATTCAGAGGATATAAAACGAACCTCTATAGTCTCTAAAATTCTAAGGGATCGAGCATTAAACCGAATTGCTCCGATAAAAAGCTCTAGAGTGAGAATTGTGATAAAAATAACAACGTGATTTAAAAAACACATTTCTACCTAAGTGTTACGACCAAAAAAAGAAAAAAGACATATCGTAAGTACTTTTTTCATTATTGTTGTAAAAAATGTAATTTTTGAAAGGTCAAATAAATTACTTTTACGTTAGGTCCATAAACAATTATATCGATAAATTCAATAAATGTTAAAAAATATATGTTCGTGAATCGACTTCAAACAAAATATTAATGAAAAAAGTCATTTATTGCTATGATAAAAGCCATTCGATCGGTTTGTATAAAAATATTTGAAAAATAATCCCATTAAAATGAAATAGTTGATATTTTAAAATAAAAAAGATTTGGAATTGATGAAAATATATTTCGTTGTTAAATATATTATCCTTTCAACTGGTATTTGAAATAAACAATAAAAATCAATGCTATTGCAGTGATTATACTTGATTTCAGTACTTCAAAGGCAAAAGGCTAGAATCACTGGACCGTAATTTTGTCCTCTTATTACTCTTTGCTCTAATCAAAGAAACTAATTGCGAATTGGTTCACAGAGATGTTCAGTCGTTTCAAGGGAACTCAAATGTTTAAAAAAAAATATGCAGTCAAATATATTTTATATTTCTGTTATTATTTACCGTAAGAATAAGTCTTTGGAATCATATAATATTTTTGGGTGGACGACATAAACAATCAATAGTGTCAATTTACGTGATAAATATTGATCTGACTTAATTGTAAATTGTGATTAGTGAAAATATTGCATAGCTGATCTTATGGAAAATGAAAAATTGGAAAAGATAAGAGTTTAAATTCTACATACTATACCAAATACAACAAGAATTAATGCTTTAAGTCGGCAGAAAAAACAATGTAATCAGATTTCTGTTCAGTATTACATATTTCAGTCATGACACATAAAACGGATGTGCCCAGAATCTTGTCGATTCATATCTCGCTAGCGTTCTTAGTCTGAGCATGATAATAATACAATATTACAAATAATGACGTTGAAAACAGCCTCTCGCTTATAATAGATTCGAGATGCCGCGTTGCTTTGGAGATCTCGGTTACATTGTTCGCGATTCCCCTTTATGGCAGACGTGATTTCTGATTCCAGTTCCGGGAAGTTCCTGACGATATACAACTCCAAGGAACGAATCCGATATCAGCTACTGACGCTTGGCGAAGTTCTCTCATTGAGAGAACCAGTAAATCAATAGCAATTGCGTGCTGAAAATTCAGATCTGATATGAATTTTCATCGTATTGGAACATTTGTTGATTTTTCATTCAAATCGCAATGTTACTGTATACTCGAGAGTGTGTGAGGATTTTTCTCATACATCACATACTCGTACGTGCAATGCTCACATAATTTCGTCATGAAAAATTACTGAATATTTTCAGTTGAGTACTTTAAGAACGGTTTCAATTTCACATTAAATTATGCGGGCTTTATATATTCGAGGAGTAATAGATATGAATAAAATAAATGACAATAAGTGAATTGGATTATATTGTAAATATTCTTTCGATTTTTTCAATCGATAAGTTGTCGATAATGTAAATTTCTTGGTGGTATTTAAATTAATGAAATGAATTTTAGAAATATTCTACAAAACGTTAAGGTACAAACTGGCAATTCTTGGTAAAACTGCATAACTTAATTAATTTTGATAAAAAGTTTCAATTGACGATTTAAATATATTTAGTTTTTTTCGTATATACACGTTTCGAACCAATGCAGGTACATTTTTAACAATACCACATTATTGGAAATTGACCTAAATTAGTTCGAAGCCCGTACAATCACATATTATGTATACATATAATAATTTGCTAACTTTAAAATTGAATTCAAATTTACTTGTAATTATAAGTATTAGAAGATTTTATTTTTTAACATGTTTCGCCTACGTCGAGTAGCCATTATAAAGTGAATTAGATGACGGACGATGACTCAACGAGTTAACATAATGCAAGGTGTGACTAAATCCCGTGTGGGGAGCTTATCCCCCATCGAACGCGTCCCCAGGTTGTGGATAGGGGAAAACCTGCAAGATATAGATGGTAGGAGGGAAATAAAATACCTCCCGCGGACAAACAGGCCGGAAACTTCGATACAAAAACCCACACTGGGAGGCTTCTTCAACACATTTTGAAGTAGAGGCTCCCAGTGGAAGACCATCCATAGGCTTCTCCGACATATTCGGAGGCGAGAGCCCAGATGATGGGAAATAGTGAGGCTAAAGAAGAAGAAAGTAGTTGCTTGCTAAAAGATATCTATATAAATTTAAAGTATGTACACTATACAATACATTTTAAATGTATACACTCGTAGTTATCTAACAGCACATATCTATCTACTCACATACTTGTGAATTGTAAATATTATAATATCTTTAATGATATTAAATTGTATAACCAAGACATCTGGCGTTAACTAAGTATACGTCTGTACACATTTTGAAAAATGATCACCTCACTAACACAGCCGACAAAGAGCGGCTCTCAGTCACAACTCATGAATAATGGCGGACACGGGTCGTGTTTGTTCTTGTGTACGTTTGTTTGTTTGTCCGGCGAGGTGTCCTCGGACCCACCCGGCCTCAGTTTAATCAAAGACCCTCTGAACACACAAATGAGTCCCGCACTACTGACACGCCGGTGCGCCGCATACCCCCGCCTGAAGACATAACGCGCTACGTTCATTTCGGGACGCTGAAAAGGATGAAAAGGTTACAAATAACCATTCAAATTAATGCTAATGATTATTATACAAATATGAGTAACACGAAATTGAATATTAATAAGGAAAGACGGCAATGGCAAAATTAAAAAAAGAAAAAATCATACATACGTTTAATTCATTGTAGTTTTTTTAAATATAACATTAAAAAATCATAATATATATAAAAGATATAAAACTATTTTTTTTTCTACGCGAAATAAAATATATTGAAAATGGGTGAATGATTCTCATGTACTAAAGGTTAGTTTTATATAACGCTGTAAAATATTAATTATAAAATTATTCAGCGAAATAATCACATTACTACTACCAAACATTTTTGTAACCTGTAGATTTTTGTGTAATTGCGATTCAAATTCGCACTTAAAATTGAATAGAATGAATTTTAGAGCGAAATGTATTCCGGCAACGAAAATGTTCGAGGAACACGTGGAATAACTTTTTATACTTAAGCGTCACATCAAAAATACATTTTTTCCGCTTTTATATAAACACAAACTACAGAATTTGCATATTTCTTATTCGATAACAAAAACTCTTTTTGTAAACATACAAAATAAAGATGAATAAATAATAAGAATCAGTTAGAAAAAATGTAAAATATAATTAAAAACCAGGTTGTTACATACATAAGTCACTTAAATCTACTTCTTCTTCTTCTCCTTTTTCTAGGACAACCCGAAGCCTGTTCCTGCGACATGGATACCCAACTATCAGGCCACCTTTTATGTAGTAGGATGCCCAATGATATTTAGTCAGCTGCTATGATCATATAAGTCTTTCAAGTCACATATCTTCAGTAGCGTTTCATATATATTGAAGAAGCAAAAAAGATCCATACCCTATATTCATATTAAGACATTTAAGTAAAATATTAATAAAATGTCATTTGAAAGTGAAGATATGGTTTACTGCGTTGTGGCTCGGAGCAGGTGCAGATAAAACGCCTTGGTTAAATGATCGCCTCGTATAATTTGTAAAGTTAGCAGCGCGCAAGAGGAAAACCAGGTGCCGTAATAACACGTCTTGGTGAACCTTTCTTGGTAATAAAAGGGACAATGTTTCGCAAACAAGATTGTTGATGATATATAAAACACTACATTTTAATGTAATATTTTAACGACTAAACACTGAAATGAAGACTTACAACCATTGCACTTAAATAACGAAACGACTCAAAGTAATAAATGCCGCCAATAAAAAAGTATTGCGGTGTCGATGATGTCGTGTGATGGAGAACACCAATAAGACGGTGCTGGAGAGATTACGTTGGAATAATGTGAACTTGAAGAATGGTGAGCATATCAGTGGGCATCCGACTTGAGAAAGGCCACATAAAAGATGGTGCGAAAGCTGGCTATCTGTGTCGCAGGACCAGGCTCCCAGTAATAACAAGACGCAGTCTTAGAAAAAACGAAAGAAGATGCATATTTAAACGATGAATGCAACTAACAACATGATTTTAAGCAATGTATAACATTCTTCCGATGCATTTTAGTCAGGTTTCCATTAAAAAAATGTATATGACAATAAATAATTTTCAATCTCAATGAACAATCACGTTTCGAAAAATATCGTAGTCTGTAAAATATAAAAGTGGAATTGCCTAAATCGAATTCCTGACGTGAGACAGAAGCAAAAAAAGCTTTTCTACAAGTACCTCGTGTTCATTTGATGCTGAAAAATAATAAGACTATGACATTTGCTTGTAAATGTGGAGCTGAAATAGCAATACACAAAAAATCGACAGATAATAGAAACGTTAATAGAAGTGATGTCCGCATGCTTTAGTACCTAGATAGGATAATATAAATTGCTGAAAAACAAAACAATCTGAAGTCAACTTATATTTAATATGACTTAAATTTGTATTCATTTGAGAGTCCAAAGAATTATGTAATATGCATTTCAGTTCTGCATTTATAGCACGAAGATAACACATTAATTGTTTTGTTTTAAGAAATATGAGATTTTTTTTGTTAAATACGTAAATTTTATACTTTATACGTATGTTTTAAAAGCTTTATTTATAATTCGAAAATTATTTACCATCAAACAATGAGTTTTAATATTTTATTATAAATTAAACATTCCTTGTCCCGGTACACATGCAGCGCGCCCGCAACAAAGAGTTGAATAATTTATTATCTGCTGAAGAGCAAAGTCTTTGTGTGTGATATCGCCGAAGAAAGTACAACATTTGAGAATACCTTCTTGTCGAAACAAGCCACAACTGTTCACTGATTTTTATAATATAATTTAAAAATGTACTTAAAAAACAATGTTGTATTTTTAATGATATTTATTATTGTTTATTCACAGTTTAAAACATTAATAACTGTGAATTAGCCATCAAAAAACGCTTAAGAAGGCATAAAAATAGACACCTAACGCAGGACAATCTTCTTTGTGATTAAGAATTGATTCGGAATAATAAAAAAAGGTATTTATAGAATGAACTTGGATAAAAACGCAATGTCTTTGTTCCATATCCGAAATATGTATCACCACAAACTGTCTTCATACAGTTCTGTAAGATACTATTGTATATAACTTATTCCTAATCATCTTTTGTACCGAAAAATCAATCTGGGATTTTAAATGGTACACAACAGCCCCGGGAATTTGAAGAGATGGCCGTAGATGATTTTCCGACGTATATTTGGGTGTAATGGTTGTGTATATCTGAATATAAATCACTATTTTAAAGGTGATCGTATAATAAGCCTAAAACTCTCAAAGTTTGGAGCATTTATTCCTAAAAAATGGCTCAACCCAATCGACAACAAATAGTGAGAAACAAGCAGTAACCCATAGAGTTTTGGTCAATATTCAATGTATCTAAACTTCGATGATCTTATGCAAGTCTTATATTTAATTTTATATTTTCATTAAGGAAATTTAAGAGTTCCAAGGCAGAATGAAACTTCACAAAGAATGTACCAATTATGATGATTTTTCAGTGAGATAGTGATTTCACCAACCACAAGATATTCGTATAAGGCTGCCTCCTATAAGGCACATTACCGCGGGTCTCCTGTTCGCCCGGAGCGCGCTCTTTATTACAGATGTTTGTTTTTAATTTTCGCAAATGACAAAGACACAAAGGGAATGCTCACATGCTCTTTTTTGCACCGGATTCCGTTTTATGTTCCCCGAAGAACACAATCTACATTTTTAAACAAAACAAAAAAATCAATTACGCCGCGAGTCTACAAATGTCAATTGGTGTGATTGTATTAATAACTATATATGTTTGAAACAAAAAAAAGGGGAATCTTGTCGTATGCGGTCTCTACCATATAAATCAAATTTCTTTTATTATTTTTCAATATAATAGATAAATAACCTAACCTAACCTAAACTTAAAAAAGAAACAAATAAATTCTTCATAACCATAATTCTTTACATATTTTTTGTAAATACAATAAACCTAACCTAACCTAAACAAAAGTTAATCGTTTTCTCTTTATTTTCATTACTGTTAAATATAATATTTGTCCGATGATATGTTTCCCATTGAATATGATATTATGTTATTTATATTTTGTTAAATTAATATACTTTTGTAACCAGAGTTAATAATTATAATAAATAAATATGGTAGAAATACAGTTATGTATTTATTAAGGTCGTGGTATAATACTATAAATATACATTTTGTTATCAAAATAAAATATAAAAACTATAGCTGCCTATCTCGTGTTTAAAATGAAGCACCGGAAGACTGAAAGGGGTACACATAAAAGAAATAATGATTATGTTACTTTAATTATGAAATTATTAACAAAATTTTCTTTCTAACTTCATTTTTTTAAAATCTATTATATAAAAACTACATTATGAAAGCCTGGAAAAATGTAATCTATAATAAAATGCAACACAAAGGACATTAAACTTTGTCGCAAGAAGATTGCGTAAAAAGATTTCGTAAAAAGAAAACATTAGCATAGAAGACGTAAAATAAAACCATTTTTAAATTAAAGTACTTTAATAGTAGAACAAGTGGAAAATTCAGATGTATTCAGGCAAAAAAAAACGAAAATAATTTCGGCACTCAAAAAAGTCCGTGGAAGAAAGTTTAAAATCATAAAGGTTATAAATAAAAGAACAAAGCGCAAATTACCTTAAATAAAAAAATATTGCGGGGCAAACAGAAAATGTTTTAAGCTTTTGGAAAGTCAAACAGAAAAAATTAAAAGCAAAAGTAAATAAACCAATCAAATATTCATCCTCCGGCCCCCGGGGAAGTCGGCAAATATACGAAAATGTTCAAAATGATATTAAATGAAACATTGACGAAGGGTTATTACATAAAAAGCCTACATATAGCTTTGCCTTCCAAATAAAGACATTTTAAATAGAATTGAAAAAGTAATTTAATGTACATCTCTTGATTCATATTTTTGTCATAGTTTGACATAATAAAATTTTGTTATTTCATACATTACTATTAATAAATATGCGTTAATTATTAATATAAATTAAAGCCAGTTTTGATATCGTACAAAATTGACCCGAAATAATCGGCTATAATATCAAATAATAATTACAATATTTAATATGATTTCATAGAAATGATAACAATATATTTTACGTATAAATACGAATATTATAATTATAATCGATACTTGCAAATGTAGAAGTACGGAGTCTAATGTAGATGTGAATATTTTTGCAGCAGGATTTTAACATACATCAAAATAATCGTATTTCACTTAAGTATCACGAAATTCGTATAAAGTGTGCATGTGCCACAATCATAATAAGATACGAGTATATAATAGTAACATATTACATTTTCTATCCGTCGAACTTTATGGAATGCAGTTCAGTGGAATAAAATTGTAAAATTCGAATAAGAACATTATTCTTCCGAAGCGAGTTAACGTTGCTTGGATATCTCCGAGAAGCACAGACCGTTCTCTGCGGAGCGCAAAAAAACCTCGCAGATAACATTTTTTATTTGCATAATGGCAGTTTTCCTGCAAGAGGCAGGCAGCCTCAGCGATGATATTATCTAGCATCCGAAAAAAGAAAAACGCTCACCAGAAAGAATTTAGAAAAAATGAGAAAAGCTTTATAATATGACGGGAAAAGAAAAAAGGAAAAGAAGCGATCACTTCAGCGTAAACAGAGAGGATTTTCAAAAAGATCTTGTCTCTCAGCCAATTGATATGCCATTGTGAAAGGAGAGTGGAGAAATCAAAAGAAAATCAGTCACCCATAAGGCTTTAAACAAATTACTTGAAGCCTTAATCATCCCTCGCTCTGCAAATAAGATACGCCTTCGGTAGGCTTTCAGGCCTCGCCCCTAGAAGCCTACCTTCGGAGTGATCTTATCCGGAAATAAACTGTTTAATTAGTTTAGTAGTACCCACTCAGAAGTCTTTTATTAACGCATTGTAATTTCTTGCGAATTTAATTAGCGAGTTATCGTTGAATTCTTTTTCCGACGAATTCGCGATTTATATCGCCTCTTTTGATTATGTACCTTCATTTTTAGCGGATTAAATTAATGAATTTTGTTATAATGAAACAATTATTATTACAAACATAAGTGTATATTTTACATAACGATTTTTGTTTAAATTCTGTACTTCAAATGTGTACTATTTAATGCGTAAGTACATACTTGAAGATTTATTCATTATCTTAAATCTTAAATTAAATGAATACAAAATTTACTCATTTAAGCAAATGCAAATCATTGATACAAAAAATATATTGTGAAAATTTGAAATATTTTGTTCATTGTGGATTAAACAATTATATAAATAAATTACAAACATATGTACAGACAATTCGGCAAAATGGTATTTCTATTTTAGTAAGATTGAATATCAATATGTATTAACATTAGTAATGCAAAAATGAAACGTTGTAAACTGTTTTTGATTTTTAAGAATATACTCGTATTTAAATATTCTAATACAGCGGTACCTCGACATACGAGTATAATTCGTTCCGTAACCTTGCTCGTATTTCAAATAACTCGTATCTCAAAGCGAATTTCTCCAAAAACTTTAAAAAACTACAAAGCGCGAGCACAATTTTCAAAGATGCTTTGACAGCGAGAGCACACTGATTACTGATTCTCTGACAGTGGCCGGGGATTCACGTGGGAAAGCGTGACGCGCGGTTTGTGTGCAACCGGCCGACCCGCTAAGCCGATTGCTCGTATCTAAAATTTTACTCGCATTTCAAAGCAAAAAATCACTCGCTCGACGGCTCGTATCTCAAAAAACTCGTATGTTGGGACACTCGTATGTCAAGATATCACTGTTCTTGATAGATAATTGAAGATCTACAAACATATTTTTACTAAATTGTTGTTCCTATTTAAAGAGGTTTTTGTTATTATTTAAAGATAGACAACCACGTGAAATAACAATCTCAAAAGGAAAAAAATATGTAAGTTGTAATGTTTCATTCGACTCAAAGCTCATTATCTAAGAGAACGCAAGAAAGACTTGACATTGAAGCTGTTTATTTATATGTTAAAAATAAAATCTGTTGAGAAAAATGTAATGACATTTTAAATCTCGTGAATAATCAAAACGTCTGTTTGCTACAACAGAACGAGAACAGCGAACGCAATTCCTCACAATGTAGCCAGTTTGTTATTTGGGCTTACATTGCATTATTTCCCATGAGATGAGGGGAACCGTTGAAGGCGACGCCATCCAGAACCTCTGAGAGTAAAATGTCAGAGCTGATGCCGAAACAATCTTCCAACAAATGTGGACAATGGATGCGCGAAATGCTTCTTCGTCAAACACCCGCCAACAAAGTTAAACAGAGCAGCGAGAATGCTGGGAGATACAGCGCGATGCTACAGGCTCCTACAGCAAATATTTAAGTCCCGAACAGGGACGCCCAAGGTAAATAACACAGTACCAACAACGGCAAACGGACCACAGCGGAGAGGTGAACCGCAGACGGTACTCACGCGAACTTCAATAGTTTTTGCGCAAGCAATTTATCACACCTGTATATTGAATGTTATAAATTTACTGCATAAAAGTGGAATGTGTAGGGGCGAGTGTAGGATGGAGGTTATTTGTTAGCTTGCGTCCATTTTCATAAAGGATAATGGAAGTCAATAGTTTTAAGAAATAAAACAAGTAAAACTCAGTGGTTTAATACAAAGTTCTACTTGTTTAATTCTTCAAATATGACAAAACACAAAGTTAATGTGTTATAAAAGTAAATAGTTTTAAATACAAGATTATAATATTTAAATATGGTGACTAAAGTATACAAGTGTTTTTGTTACAAATGAAATGAAAAATATTTGAATAGTGTTATTACACTAATGAACATATTTTCAGTTTTGAACTACTTAAATCAAAATAATTTGTAAAAGGGATATTAATACAGTGTATATAACATTAATTCTTATATAATAACAAATGTTAATAAGTTTAATATCAACATTACAGATAAAAAATTATGATTTGGTAGTCAATCCTTTTATAAGGTTTTTATAAGATTGGAAGATTAGCCCGATTAGATCGGAAGGGACCATTTCCTAAAAAAAATACCACATATGCTTACCAAAATCTTCGTTATAAGTTTAATATAGCGTCCGTTATAAGAAGGTTAACTAAAATGAAATATTTCATTTCAGTTTTTTCCGTGAACATGACTTCCGTTTCTCTAGAAAAAAAAAACAATGAAAGTATTACGGTAGTAAAAGAAAAATCAATAAATTGTTTGATGAAAATATGTACAATTAAATGAGAAAACAATGAGAAACAAAAAGCCGGCGTTTGCGCTTACATTCAGAACGTCCGTAATCCATTAATCACGTTTGAAATGAGCGAAAATAAAAGCGGAAAAATTAATCGATAGAGCGGAAAAGGCTTAAGCGGGAAGGTTACGACCAAAGGGAGAACCTTTACAATGGGATTCAAAATCCGCAACCTGATCACGTAGCTACCGTAATAGGCCTTCACCGAGAAAAATCTTTGATTTAATTTTGAGGGAATATGAAAGAAAATATAAATCGCAGAGTATTTGCACAAAGGTTGAGACTGTTCACGATACTACGCTTTTGTACAATAATACAATTAATAATACTCGTAGCAAGGTTACTCCTCGAACTCACGAAGTGTTCTGTCGTGATTTTACGTATTTTGTTTTATAATAAATTTGTCAAAATATAATGTTTCTCCTTAAGTAAGAACATAGATAATATGAACACGGACTGGAAATTTTACTTACGTTAAATGTAAATACTGAAACACCAATGTCATAATGATATTATTAATAGTCTCGTATTTTCATTTCATTAAACACATTAACGGCTATTTATTAACACAAGAGCATAATTATTGTCAAAGTAAATTATCTAATTAAACGTGCACCAAAGGTTCAACCACGGATCAACCAATTAAACGATATATTCAATTTTAAATTGTATATGTAAATTCTTCGTCAGTATACGTTACATGCGACCAAGAATTTCTAAATAAGCATCCTAAACAAAAATCTAATCGTTAGTTTTAGATCGTTGCATGAATTGTAGCCATCAGAAATCTTACGTGGAAACACAAATATTACAGATAGAAAACGTAATATATGAAATTCTTATAATCTTGAAAAAAAATTTCAGGCAGGTATCTGAAGGGTCTGTACAGTATCCACTCAGTTCGTTATCAGCCTGTATACAAATATCGCGATATCACCACATGAATATTTATTACTCCGCAGGAGCTTTTCGCAACATGAATTTGTATCGCATTTTTAGCTGGATACCAGTGATCCTGAAACCGTCATGAAAACTATGTTAAATGATATACTTTACTTATTTATTTGCATACTGTTATTATGAAAGTCGGAACATACTTAAATCTCTTTTTTATTTAAAATGAGAAGTTTTGCTAGCACAAGCACAACATCAATTTAACGACTTATTATGCTGTGTAAAGTTAGATACTACTGAGTTATAACATCATAATTATGATATGAAAGACTTAAATATTTGTGGTAAAAACAAATACAGTTATTTACATACTATTCATAGTTGTATATCAAGAAACAAAACTTCATATCTAAACTGAAGAAGATGTGTTTGGGAAACTGTATAAAATGGTTAAATGTAATATGCGTATGAAGTAGAAACGTAAATTTCAAAAGTAATGTGACCTATATGATGACTTATACGAGAAGAGCAGAAACTTGGACCCTAATAAAATAATATCATTCACCAAGTGGCGCAGAGTGCTCTATATAAGTCGTCAATGGAGCGAGAAGTACAAGAGTTGACAACATAGCGTATGTAGTTGCACGAAAAAATATGGTTAAGCTAGGTATGCAACCAGACAAAAAGATGGCAAGTGTGGAAGAAAACTTATTATTATAGCGGGCAAACAACTGGAAAAACAAGCAAACGATATCATAAATCCTGCTGGAAAGGATTAGTTTAGGGAGGCACGAAACTGTAAAGATTGGCAATCGTTAAAGGAAAACATCGCCATCAGCACTGGGTACTCATAGAATACCAGTTTGAACAAGAAGAATAGTACACCTGTTAAATAACTTGAAGACTCTCAACGAAAAAAAATCTGAAAAAGTATACTGAAATTGAGACCAAACCAGTTTTAAAAGCGCTGCTCTTCCCGACACTTAGGAAGGAAGCAGCAAAGAAAATATTATGGGAAACCGAGAAGTACGCGAAGTGCATTGAGATAAACCTGGACGACCCAAGGGATGGAGGGGCGGGGAGGGTTTCCCACGGGGGGGGGAGGGCTGTAGAGGGCGAAATCTTAGTTCGACAAGTTTCCATCGAAGCATTTACTTTATCAGTGCTTCTGGAAGCTCCGAACAGATCCAGCAAATAACGACGTTAGAGGGGAATTATTTTAATCAGAAATTTGAAGAAACTTTTAATTTATTCAACGCTTTCGTAATGCTTTTTTGGTTTTATGTTAATCTAAAACGGCAGTGTTTATTAGCGCCAACTCAGAGACATAAATTAAATTATATAAAAAAAAAGGAAATTATTATTTTACATAACAATATCACGTTTCCATTCCTAAAAGAACCTGCACAATAATTTTACAAAAACATAATATAACGTTAACGTTAGTAACTGACAATACTTGCACTTTATGCAAATATAGAATTATGTATATGAATAAATATTTTAAGCACAAAATCATAACTTAAAAATATTAACTTTTATTTCACATCCATTTTTATCCAGCAAAGCTAGATCCGAAACACGTATAAACGTGTATAAACAAAATTAAATATTTATATTTTTTAAAATAAAAATTAAAACGTGATACGTTAAAATATTTTTTTTAAATAAAAACAGCATTTTTAATTATTGTATGAAATCTATAACAAAAATATTAAATTTTTAAAATAAATAACTTTACAATTGTTACAGAAGACGTTACATAGGCAACGAAATCCATTATTGCATCTAAAGTAAGTATTAAAATGCCATATCATTTTATGTCTCGTGTTCTTTTAAGCGTTAACACAAGAGTACTTGACACTGTAACAGTTTACTATGTAGATTGTCCCGTTGATGGTCAGCAAGTGTAATAAGAGTAGTTTTGTGTTGCAGCCCGGATTTCCCCCGACGCATGAGCCATCCTCCAGAATATAGGTTAAGGGTTGTAAAACGCAACCAAAGAAATATATAATGCACGGGGAGGTTGTTTATCGCGGGAATCTTATGGCCGTTCGCATCTTCGGGGTAATAAAAGCTACGTTAAAAGAGAGAATGCTTTTAACACTTCTTTCCAAACAGACAATTTATGGCTTCGCCAAATCAAATCCGCGGATTATGTGCAGGGACATAAAAAAAATAATCGAGGCCATGACATCGTTTATCTTTTTCGCGACATGAATGTTATATGTTCTTATGTGTCATTGTCACCCAAAAGATGACTTAAGGGGGACAAGCCAAGCAAATATTGAAGTTACTCTAATAAAAGCGATCAGTGACATGAAAATAATGAATAAAAGGGTAAAACGGTTCTTTAAAAATAAAAATCAGATCTGACGTAATTGTACAAAAATGAGAAATAAATGATATTTTATATAATTTTTTTATTACATTATAATGTTACTATTATTAAAATGATACTAATGTAAACCTCTCTGTATATGATTCAAGCTAGGTACTAAGTAGTAATTGTATGTATATGATCCAAGCATAATAAGTATAGAATTTATATAAATTGTATAAAATATTTATATTGTTGAAAAGGTATTGATTATATTAAGTTCATTACAATGTGTCTGGTGGAAATTGAGACTTACATGGGTCGAGGCTACTAAAGAATCGAAATATATATGTAAATGATGCTGAAATTGTCACTTCGATTATAAAAAATTTATAAATATGAATGATATTATTTTATATTCTAAAAAAAAAAATATGTTATTATGTAAAAAATGTAAAAAAATAATAATATAAATTAAACAACACTTAAATCAAAAGATGAATCCCACGCCACACACAAGATCTACTTTTAAGTGGCGTGGAAAGCGAATTTCCAAAAAAAAAAAAAATAAAAAAAAAAAAATGAATGTAATACTATCAAAAAATCTTAAATGTATCCTATTATATTTGATTAAATAAAAAAAAAAAAAAAAAAAATTGTTCCTATGCACTCCATACCTAGATGCCATATAATTGGCACAATTACCAACATATTATATGTATTACTTTCACTTGACATTATCCTTGTCTAATCCCAAAGAAAGTTTCGCCATGTAACTCAAAAGGCATTTTTTTTTTATACATATATACACAAAAAATGTGATTTAAAAGTATTTTTATATTTTAGAAAAAGTCGATCGCTTAATCTTATTCGTGTTGTGTTTATTTTATGAAAATATAACAAAAAATATTCAAATAAAAAACAACTATTGGGGCGATAACGGAAGTATTTTTTTACCACCATTACTTACTTATTTATAATTATTAACATACTTCCTTCCGTGTTAAAAAATACATTTTCATACTTGTGTGACTAAATACTCCATTTAAAATTACACTACATAAGTTTCACATCACAATACACTTGTTCAATCATAAAAATAGTTATTTTCGGTACTATTTCATTATTCACAAGATTTGCGGCTTTTTTGCGTAAAATTTGATCGTCGGAAAGTTAAGCGACTAGACTGACGTCTGAAAAAAAAATAAAGCTGAAAACTTAAATTGTCTTTTTACCACTTCTGCTCGGGCCTTTGATTAAAGTGAAATATTTATGCGAAAAGTTAAAATAAGACAAAGCAGAAATTATTTGCACTGTCATATTCGTGGACATTGAACACTACCAAAATAAAATTACCATTATGTACACAGATTGTGTTTTTTTATGAAAATAAAATTATTTGCGGCTTCATGATTTTTAGGGATTTTTCATGTACAATTTTAATATCTCGCTAGATTTCATTAACGTCGTAGTACTTTGATAAGAAAGCCTATTGTTTTTGAAAATAAATTTATGTTAATATGAGACAAAATTTCGATTGCTTTGATAAGAAAATTTCACACACATAAGAAAAGTTTTCATTTTTGAACAATTCATTTTTAACGAACGCTCCCACAAATTGTTTTTTTAAAGCAGATTGATTTCGTTGGAATTCAATTTAAAATGATTTGTGACCAGCATATACGAGTAATATCTTGAACACGTTTATTAAATTCTGCATTCAGAACATTCGTTTTTGTGTAATTCCATGATTATCATACATTATTTTTAACCATTACAATACCTTGAAAGCGATACTATAATCCCATCGCACAAAATAATATCGTAGGTGTTAAACCTTTTTAACATTTTCAAGCATGTAGGTATACCATATATTAATTCTTCATAATATATATACAACACAATTTATATATTATTTAAGAAATACATAAGTTTTTTGATTATTTTAATTGACCATTTTTATTGGAGAACATCAGCGACATTTTTCAATATTACATACATCACGTTGCGGTTAGACTGCAGAATTTCGTCTGATTTAATGTACTAGTAAGACATGGGTTACAATTAATTTTATATTGTGACTTTTTATACTTGAATGGTAGTATTCTTGGTGGAACGTCGTGTAGTGGATGGTATCCCGTAGAGGCCAGAATCCCTCGCGCAAGACCCTCCTTCCAGAGCCGCGTGTGTCTTATGATACTATTAACACTATCTCTAGGACACACGCTGGCTGCGGACGAAGGGCACAACTTCCATTCGGCCTGGGAGGCGATCACTGTCCTTGTTGACTTCACTTTTGAGAATCCATAATACGTTAAGGGTAAAATTTATTTCTCAATTAATAACTTAAATATCTTTACAGTTTAAATAATTCAAATTTTAACCAAAATTGAACAAAGACAATGAATTAACTACTTCAAAACAACTAAAAACAAACAATGATCTTACATATTGTATACTTTTGAATCATCGATACATTTGTAGAGGAAATGAAAATAAGAATAAATACTTACACACTGTTACATTAAGAAATACTGTAAGCTTTGTTGTGAAGAAGTGATTGTGATTACCTGAAACAAAAAAAAAACACGTTAGTTTTTTTGAAATTTTTGTCAAATACGGAAATAACACGTAACTTAATTTCATATTTTTCATTCCGTTATTTTAATTTTATCAAAAATATTTATATATATATATCAACAAACAATGTGTATATATATATACATTTATATAAATATATACATATATATAAATATATATATATATATTGTTTGTTGATATATATATATATATCAACATACTCGTATTACAATATTGTGAAAGTAGCAGCCGATACTAGATATGATTTGAGCAAACGGTTTAAACATTGAAGAAATACAACTATTTAGTTTTACAAACAGAAGCATATATATTAATCCAATTATTTGACCTACATATAAATAATATAATAATACGATGTATTCATGAATTATAACGTTAAATAATTCGATAACTCTCCATCACTATGTAGCGGCGAAGCTTATGAACAAAAGTGGGAGCAAATTGCCCATTATTCAAATTGATTTCGTTCTCCAAGTGGATCGGTTTAAATTCCCCTCGCTCCTATCTGTTCTCCTCTCCAGTGGACCGTTAAAGAAGACTAAGGCAGACGATGCGGGTCAAAGCATAGCCCCATAGGTCCTCATCTAATCCTTATTGATCCCAGTCGTCTTCGAGAACCTTCGATAGTAGAACGATTGAAGTTAACACAGAAAAAATGACCGTTGTAAAAGACTCCTAAATCACAAACGCAAATGAAGTTTTCCGAAAGTGGATCGTAATTTTTTCCTGGCGAATATTATCAACGGGCTCATAAGATGCAATTGGGAAACTTCAAGCGGAAAATATGGAACGGGGCGATTCGAGTCGTTAAAGAACGGTGGAAGTAATGAGTTTTAAAAGTTTACATTTCGAGGATTTTATTGGAACTCTAGTGCAGTATTCCGGAATGACGTGTACAACACTGTCATAAAACTTGAAAGCTCGCCACATTGATTTTCCTGTTTTATGGAATCGGATGCATTTTTAAGTAGTTGTTTATCTTCTAGTATAATATGTGGTGCAGTAAAGTAGGTCCCCGCTCATGGTACGTTTTGCGGATATACGTAATACATGATTCTTAAAGTTTTACTGCTGAGTAATAAATATTTTATGCATTTCCGAGAAACTATTCTAAAGTAAATAAAAAATTTACTAGTTAACAGTGAAAATAAAAATATATTATAATCGTCGGTAGACGATATTTCACAACAATAAAACAAAACTGTTAATAAAGAAAATTATGTAAGAGCACAATTACTTGGGAATTCATATATGCACTATGGTAAAAATATGGCTGCATTGTTTTATTATGACAGGATTTTCTAAGCTTTCTGTAGAATTACGTAGAAAATAAAATAACATTCCCAATAATCTGTAAGACATCAGGCGCCATTTTTTTTTTAAATTTCAACCGAATAAGTTAACAAGACATTATAATTTTCAAATATAAAACATATAATTAATTGATAATAAGCCGCAGGGAATTTTATACGCTTAAGATTTTGTATTTTTGTATTTTAATTAACGAATATTTTAGACAAAAAATTGGATAATGTGCATCTTAGTGTTAAGACTGCGTTACAAATTCCACTTTTTATTTTTTAGGTCTAAAATATGTTGGGGAAAGCTCGTCAAAATAAGACCCTAAAAAATGAGGTAAAACTTCAAAAGAAGGATAATTTATCTTTTATACTTAAACTGTAAGAAAAATGTTTAGGTCACACGTAACAAAATTTAAATTAAGAAGAAATACAATAAACTTGGGCAGCAGGTGATCTACTGCGATACAGCATATGGTTAAGTTTAGTTTAGTGATATATAAAACTATTCATAATAAATTTAAGAAATATATAAACACATATTAACATTCTATAAAATCAAAACCGTAGAAAAAAAGGAAGTGATATTATGTAGAAAATAGTCCGAGTACAAGATATATAATCATTTCTTTATTAAAAAATAATAATTAAAAAGTCGTGTAAGCTTAATACAATGATTAATTTTAATGTAAATAATTTGAAACATGTAAAAATAATATGCACAGATCTCGATGCGAGTAAAGTCGCCTTGCATAGAGAGACATATAAATCGAATTTACATTCTACCGTAATATTCTTTCTGCGGTGATAAAATTTTCAGGGGGACTTACCTTAACAATCGACGTAAAATTTACAACCCGGCCCGTCGGGGAAATGGAAAATTTAACGTTTCGGTGTCGGAAAAACGAATCGGTTATATTCGTCAAATGTAACTTGATCTATACCGCTCTCATTTTTCTCTCCAACAATCGATAGTATATTTCTCTCTCTGGCGAGTGGTTTGTGGAGGAGGATCGACATTTGCATATCCATTAGTCATTCATGGCTCGAACCAAGGACCGAAGTTTCTGTCACATTCTGCGTCGCATACCTCACTAACCCAAGTACTGGGCAAACGTTCCGTGAATTTCAGGATCCATTCAACCGCAAGCGCTTCGAGTATCAGGGGACGAGGATATTAAATGACGATGTTAAAAAAACGTTACGACACCTTATGTAATATCTTTGTATTTTAATGAAACTTAGAGGCAATGAGCGTTTAATTTTATTTTCATAATATTATAATTATATAAATTGGGACGATTTATAATCGACAATACCATCGGCAAAAGAGGAAAAGGATGTAAGAAATGGATCGAGGTGTGCTGGTAGGCCATTTAGGAGCGACATTGCCGTTGTACCAAATTAAGTGCTTGAAGCTCCACAAGCATCGACTGGGATCAAAAACAATGGATGGCTACGAGCACGGGTGTACTTATCTGGAACATAGAAGTTAAAACATTCAAGAATCCCAGGGTTGTGAATTGAACCGCGAAGAAGAAGGAATGAATGTTTGAGTGCAGCAATTTTCCTCCGGGACTCTAGCGAATGGAAAAAAAGCATCCCTAGAAGAAAAAGAGTTGGGTAATGTTTGGAATTAAATGAATTGAATAGATACTTACCGTAAATATAAAAATAAAGACGCCGAAGAATTTTTTTATGAATTTTTTCGAGCATGAAAATGTATTTGGATTTATTGGGATTCCAAACTAAGCTCTTATATTCCAGAACAGATAGAACGAGTGAAGAATAGAGAGTACGAAAAATTAGAGGGTTATGAAATTGACTAGCCTGGCGGGTGATGAATCCGAGAAGTTTATTGGCGCGTGAAGTAAAATTGATTATATGAGTATGGAAAGTGAATAATGAATCGTAGGTTATACCTAGATCCTTGACAACTGCTACTCTGTCGAGCAATGTTCCAGATAAGTAGTATTTGGACAGAATAGGATTTTTAGAACGGGAGAAAGAGATAACGTTACATTTGTTGATACTGAACGTGAGCTTATTTATGGCAACCCAGTTTGATACACTATTAAGATCAGATTGCAGATTATGCATATCTTCGATGGAGGAAATGGAAGAGAAGATTTTAAGATCATCAGCGAATAATAGGCACGAGGAGTGGGTAATACAATTAACAATATCATTGAAGAACACAATAAATAGAAGGGGACCTAAGACAGAGCCTCGAGGCACTCCAGAATATGCAGAGAATGGGAGAGATTCATATCCACCGTAGTCTACAAATTGTTTACGATGGGAAAAGTAAGAAGAGAAGATGAAAAAAAAAGTTATGGGTCGCCATCTGAGTTTTCAAGTACAGGACGGGACAGGGAGGGTTTTCACAAAGCGTATCGTTAGAAAGGAGTATATATGGGAACCATATTGAGGATGGGAGAACACTGCACGAAGGGGATGCTAGGCAGTGATCACTTCGGACACTTCGAGGTTACCAAATAGGAGATACCCGACAGAGACTTATGGCGGCAGTTCGTGACGGCTATATGCAACAGTTAGAGAATAAAAAATAAAAACGATGATAATATAAGCATTTTTTATAATGACAAAAATGTGAGGGATTTAGCATTTTTCATTAAAAAATAAAACAGAAATAAAACACTTTTATGGATAAACATTAAAATGTAGACATATACACGTAAGAACCGCAGATAAAACATTTAAAATCATAAAAAAAGGCACAAAAACACATTTCTTTCTAAAAAAATTCAAACATCAAATGTGAACTTTTACGTCAGTTAGCATCACGAATACGTAAAATTTCACATGTCAAGATTACCATCTCAGAGAATGTGTACAGAGAAAACCTGTTTCAAATTATGCATCGGATTTTATATTTATTTTTAAGTATGCGTAGGAAATATCATCTTTTAATGCGGCATGGGAGTTTTCATGGTTTTTTTTTATTTTATGTTCTAAATCCACAATAATCATTTCTCACTCGCCGTACGCTTTTATCAAAGGCAGAAGAATTTAAATTTTTCTGAAAGCTTTTTTCAGTACAATACCATGATAATAGAAATGTGGGCTGCAGAGGAAGGAGGAAAGGAAAATGTCTAGCAGTTGGTTGCACCGCAAAGAAACATGTTTTTATTCACATATCACACCCCTCTAACCCGCCAGTTTCTGATATCTTGATACAATGCTTCTGTGAACGAAAAGAATCGCTTCCATCGAACCTCAGAATTATCAACCGTTTTTAGGCACCGCTAAGGGAAAACTCGTGTTACGGAAGTGCGGGAAATTCAAAGCGTGTTCCATGAAACGCGAAAAAAGATACATAATGGTGAGAATAAAAATGTTGAAATATATTTTAGATAACCATTTTATTTGTATATGAAAAAAGTGAATATTATGAATTATTTGTAAGTTACGTTGTGTTTTTTAAAGTCTCGCAGAAAAAATATTTTATGATTTTTATTATACTATGCAAATATATACATTTTTAATGCATCACCGTTCACCGTCAGTTCTCCAAACTAGAGTATATAGCTGTCATGAACTGCTGCCACAAAGCTCTGTCAGCCGCCATGGTCCTCATCTCATGTCAACTCTCCTGTAGTAACACTACGTACATTATATACATAGTTCCTGACGGCTATCGAGTACGACACGAGTCATGGGGGTTAATGAAAGGCAAAAAAAAACTCAAATTGTATGTAATCTCTTGGGGAAAAAGCTTCAGAAACTAGTAACAGGAAAATTTAAACATGTATTATTAGTTTTAAAGTTATTATATAATATTTTATTCATTCAAATGCTTCTATTTGGAAGGTTAAAATATTATAATAGTAAATGTTTTTCAAATAAAAGTAATATAGAACATAATATATAAAATGGTATAATATACAATGACACACGTCGATTAAAAAATACAATATTGTATTTAAGTTTAAAAGTTTGTCCTTTTAAGTCCCCTTCCCTATAGAAAAGTTATCTTCGAAACCGAAAATTAAAACTAACATTTACAAAGTGTATGATTTCATTCCTTAATATAACAAACTCAAAATACACTGCATTCTACAAATAGTTCAATATTGTATTTTCAAAAACCTCGAATCTGTCAATATCTCCAGAAACTGTCGCGGAAAACTCTTAGTAGACAGGCACTTATCCATTGTGGCTGTGAAACGCTATTTCCGTTAAAGTTTAACTGATGCACAAATGAAGTAAGTACGTTGGTAAAGGCAGACCGACTCGGCGCCAGCCTCCTTCTCCTCGCAGCAGGGCTTCAGCAAACACTTGCATTGAGTCCCGCTCAACAGGACAAGCTTTTTATTTTCACAGCAGAAAATCACATTTTCCCGGCGACCACTTATCACGTATACTCTTATAAAGGGTCCGCCATCTAACGTTTTTTTTTTCAACTAGTGCTTATTTCATGAATGGTAACACTTAGCTCATGTCTGATTTGACAAATAATCAGTTTTATCCTTCCGCTGATCGAATATGGTTGTGTATACGCTTGAACAACGCTGGGAAATATTGCGACATTACTTTGAAAATCATGCTATTGTCCGCCATCTAGCGTTTTTTTTTCAACTAGTGTTTATTTCGTGAATGGTAACACTTAACTCATGTCTGATTTAACAGATAGTTAGTTTTATTTTTCCGCTGAACGAATATAGTTGTGTTTATGCTTGAACAACGCTGGAAAATATTGCGACATTACTTTGAAAATCAGGCCATTTTTCTTCGAAAATGAGCAAGGAGTGGCCGTTACAGTCAATGGCGATCGTTATCGGGCCATTTTTGTTCACAAAAATTGAAGAGGAAGATATTGGCAACATTTGGTTTCAACAGGACGGCGCTACGTGCCACACAGCCGAAGCTACACTCGATGTTTTGCGCCCCATTTTAAAAAAAAAAAGTTATTTGGCAGACCCTTTACATAAGTATATTATAAAAGCAATGTGCTTTTTCTGAAATAAATAGATTTATTGATCGGACCTGTACAAATGCTTAAAATTCTTCAAAATACTGTCTCTCTGCATCAAAACACTTGAGGAGACGTTGCTTCTACGCCTAAAAGATACCCTGAAACTTCTCGACGAGAATATCTTTCAGGAACGTCATATCATGTGTTTGGATGTTTTCCACGGTCTCCAAATGTTGTTTTTAATCTTTCTTCAATCAGGGAAATAGAAAAAATGCCACAAAGAGCCAAGTCAGGACTGTAAGGGTACTGGGGGTGTTGATCCAAAGCAGAAAGGAGATAACTATGTAGAACGTAATACTTTTATGGTGAATCACGGGCCATTGTGAATGAAATAAACTTGATAATTTTGAAAGTTCTTGCAAATCATGAGGACGTGGCGTGTAAATTATTTCATCTGAATCAATCAGTAATGCAGCTACAAAAATAATCACTGCTGTAATCCACAAATAACTACAGACTACATCACGTTAAGATCTTGTCCCATACTTTGGACTATCCTTAAGAGTACCTAATTTAGCGCATGATATAATGATTTTGACAAAAAGAAATGGATTAAGTATGTTGTGCCACAACCACATACGGAGAAAACATAACACTAACCGCCGTCCAACTTATGACGACTACTGAGATTTTCGCCGTATTCTATAAAACTTATTCCATTGAGATGATAATGTGTTTCATAAGAAACTGCATACGAAGACTACATCACAGAAAATAAAAAGAAAACTAACTGCTTTTGATTTGGCTCTCCGGCCTTAAGCAAAGGAAGATAGTACACCTAGTAAGAACCATCTCAGAGAGGCGAGCCCGATGGATCGGCCACATCATGCGCCACGATGGTCTTCTTCGCGACATTGTGGAAGGGATGGTTGAGGGTAGAAACTGTATAGGGCGCCTTAGGCGATAGTATTTGCAGCAAGTGTTCAAGGACATGAGTTGTAGCTCATAGCTGAGCTGAAGAGGATTGCAGAGAATCGAGAGGAGTGGAGATCGAGATCCAAGATTTTGTTGCTGCAAACCAATCCAGCGGATTGATACTACGAAGAAGAATCTACAAAACTTAGTTCATAAGTTAACGACAACAGTATCCAACACAAAAATGTTTTATCTTCACCTTAATCTTAAGATTTTCATTCAAAATAGTTTAAACATTTTGAAGTTTTAGTTTACTATTAAGCAAATATACTAAAATTAAGATACATAAATTAAACTTGCTAAGATGAGGGCAAATATAAATCACGATAATATAAGGATGAAGAATCCTTGTTCATTGTTTCAGCAAGCACTCTATCCATCATGCCGTATTTCTTATATCATTAATACATTTAATTATTCAGATTGCTGGCGCCAGTCTTCTCGGCACAACGCGGCGAGGCCTCGATAAACACTTGATGGAAGCTCCACTCAAGGGGAAATGCATTTATATTCTTACAATACAAAATCACTTTATTCCACTATAGAATGCGTTAGTTTTTTTTTTAATTAAAAGTATTAATTAAATTCATTGAATGACAATTTGAGGCAAATTACACAAGATTACTGCAAAGGTTTTATTGGTCTTAAGTAAATAATAAAAATAAGTAAACAGTAAAACTTGCATGACATACGAGTACTTTGGTTGTCCCGATAGAAAAAAGATATACGTATATATATATTATTAAATATTCCTAATTATTTATTATAAACGTCATTGTCAAATCAGTTGAGTAGCTTTTGTCAAGATAGTCGGGTCTCGGTTACACACTTGTGAAAAAAGGTGAAAAAAAAGTGAAATAAATTGTAAGTGATCGTTTGTTTTTATTTTTTATTATGGAAATACAGAATTATCGATCGAAAAAATCGAAAAAATTAAAAACCTGATTGACAGGATTTTATATATCAAAGTTCCTTATCAAGTAATTAAATAATAAATAAACTTAATTATTAAATTAAAGGAAATCAAATCAGATAATTGTCATTATGGTGCATACGATCAATGAAAAATAGTTAATTCATAGAAAATTATTATTTTTAACAACATATTCAATTATCACTTCAACTGTAGCGTGTACATTTAAAATTTTCGTTATATTTTTATATTCACCCGCATTAATGCGATTTTATAATTTTATCACAACACGAGAGATTAAAAAATAATGTGAAACGTTAAAGCGAACTGTTATTGAAAAAAAAGCACAAACCGTGCATTATTTTTTTCGCACGGGTATTAAAATTATCATTTAAATGGATCAAAGTATTTGTTCGGGTAATAGGATTTCACGGCAGCCGCCAGAGAGCAATTCTGATGGTCTGCAATTATTTTATTCAGGCACGAACCATTTTTAAGGAAAACGCGAACGTTGAACAGTGATCAGTGTTTGGATTTTTATAAATAAACATATATTTGCGGATTAGAGAAGTTGGACAAGAAGCGAAGGGAGAACCTAGTTGGATTATACACGTCCGATGCCGTAGGAAATCATTAAATACAGCACTTCAAGTCCCGGGCTCATGCCGTCGGAAATTATATAGAATGTAGTGAAGCTGCGAGAGGCAGAGCTGACATGGGATGGGGCGAGGATTATGACGTATATATTCGTGATGACCATATGCTTCAGTAAAGGGAGCAGACATAGCGGCGATAAACATACTGAGATACTATAAATGGTGGCAATATTTCAATTATGATAAACTAATATGAAGACCAAAATTCTTAATTATTATCTATAAGATGTAAAAACAATAATATGAAATGTAAAAAAACTTTGTGATGAAATTTTAAACGTTGATTTAAATTACATTTATCTACAAACTTTTACCGAAGAAAAACTCATTCCCCTATAAATTATACGATAAAATCGTTCACTAAAAAAATCCACCCATTCTCATTTTGTTTTAAATAACCTTGCGAAAAAAAAACTCCACCTTCGACTACGTCCAAAGTTTCGCAAATCCCTGTAACACCGCTCTGCTACAAAGAGCAAGTAGTTAACGCAAAACTCAAGAGCTTTCAAAAGGCTCCGTCTAATCGCGAATACGTATTCCGGTACAGCGCTCCACTCCGAACAGATTATAAACGTAGGTGAAAGTTCCGCTACATTTCATGCGAGCGAATTTCCCCAAACGAGGGGAGTTTTACGCCGAAAGCGACCGCTCAACCCTCACAAAGAGAATCTCGTTCCTTATTCTTTCAAGTGATCTTTTTAATTTGCATTGTTTGAAAGCTTTCAAAAACGAAAGAAATATTTTAAACTGTAACTAAATGTTTTGAATAGTTTTTCTAACAGCGTAATATAGCAATATAATTATGTCAAGTCTGTGGTCATCTTGTTTCTTATCGCCTCTGACAAAGTGTTGAATTTCTTATCAAGAGCTTGCAAACAACACTTCAGGTTAAGTAATAAGAGTGACAAAGGCCTTAATCAATTTAAACATGTCACCTTATTGCTGGTAACCCCACACAATCATTTTTCACTTATATGCCACTTATTGTTCATGTGTTCAATAAAACAGATTTTCATTTTAATGGCATTGTTATCTTATTATATTATGCACGACTTAATAATAATAATACATTATTAAATTATAGTACCAAAAAGGTTATTTTATTTTTAATAGAAATCTCATTCACATTCTGTTAATAAAATAAAATGAAGGCTTCGTTTGATATTATTTCAGATATTTTGATCCAAATCTATTCTACGACAAAAACCGCTAATTTTTCCTATCAGCGTCATGATAATTTATATGGTGATGAAAACATTCAATTATCCTAGTATATTGCTATTACTAATATGAGCACGTAGTCAGACCACGTATTTAGTTGAGCCCAGTATTACAGGTAACCCACTGACTATAACTCTCTGCCTATTTTCACGATCCAAAAAGGCATTAGTGACGACGATAAGTAAGGTAACCAATTACCCCAATTTCACAGAATTTAGAATAAACAATTATAGATTTTTTATACGTATACACAAATCATATTTTATGTGGTGGATGCGTGCAACAGAAAAACGATAGCAAAATTTAATTTATTCTAACATGTATAACTTACAAACGAAAAAGGAATGGAACAACTCTTCAGCGTCATCCTATTAGTAAAGGACTATCAACGACATTAAAAACACCACAATCATGAAAAAGTTTAAAAAGGCATTATATAATAGTAAAAAAATATATATAATTAATTGTTTGTTTATATATTTTTAAATAAACCGCTTGATTTGGAGACAAACGATTCGCACATTAAAAGCTGAAAAAATAAAAAACGTCATTTATATCTCGATTTTTTTATGAATAAATTCTCGGTAATAATTAATTTAATGAAATTTAAAAAGATTTATTTCATCATGATTTTATTGTGTCAACGTGTTTATTGATTTTGAAAATCTGTTAAGATTTTTATTAACTTTTGAAGGTCGAGGAAAATGTTAATTGTACAATACATGATTTAATTAACAATTAACCTTGTTTAGGTCTGTGTAAAAGCTGGTCACCCAGGTATGGGCGTGCAGGTCTGCAGGTCGCTTCTTCAGGAATGAGGCCGCCGTAAATTACTGCGGACATTCTTGGTCCGTAAATCCCCGGCGCGACCTTCAGGAGGAAGTGCCGCAGAAAAGATGGCTCTGTCAACACAACCTAGAAAACCGAAATCTGCTAATCCCTCCATTTGTAAGGCTCTGCAGAATCACTTGCTACAGTGAAGAATTCAATGACGGCCATTATTCATTCTAAATCAAATGTTCAATCTAAGAAAACATTTGCAACTTAGAATTACATAAAGTTTATTGAAACAAAAGACAATTTCAGAACAAAAATAATATTATTTTCATACACCTAATAAGACTCATGTAAAACTGGCTAAGTTGACAATTATGTCATAACAATTTTACGGTGTTATAAATTTAAGTTGTTTATGAGATTTATTTTAAAATATAATCTAAATGAATGTTTCACACATACTTCTGAAAGAAGGATAAATTCGCCACCTACAACTAAAGCCAAAATCCATGATTCCAAATCGCGACGTGAAAAAATACAAAATTACATTCCGACATGTTTCAGCTTCCTTGAAAAGTGATTCTCAAGTCTCCACTTTCATACCAATCCAAAACCTGTCGTCAGAAATAAAATGATTTTCTTATGAATTTATGTTAAAATATTTCTTTATTTTACTGTAACACTGTAATCATGAAATTCTACCGAGAATCGGAAATCGAACAAAACAGTAATATTATACAAAAAAAAACGAGCTTTTGTGTAACGTTAAGAAACAAGTTAATATTAATGTAGTTTAGTGGAAATATAAATGCAAAAAGAACAATACAAAACTGCCATTGAAAGCGTCATTGAAAAATTAATACAAATTTTAAATTCACGTAACGTTTAGTTCGGTATCCGCAAAACGTTAAATTGCGTACATCAATGGACGGTTGAATCGCAATCAATGCATTGCGGCAATAACCACGTCAATGTTTCATGCAGACACAGTACCGGCCGCAGGCGCTGCTGGGCACAGCTCTAGCCAGGGGCAGATGATACGGGGTGAGTAAAACGCCGCGAGCAAACCGATAGATGCAGCAGCATACATTTAAACACATAACATCCGCAGGGGCTTACCACAGCAGTTAACAATCTTTTAATTTTGACAGACAGCAAAACATGGATATATTTTTTTTCAAAATTATGTGCAGGTGAGTGAAATTGTTCGAGATCAGTAGGCTCTACAACGATCTAACAGGACAGCTAAACGCTGCATGAAGGAAACGTGTGATTGTGTGTGGGTTAGAGAAACTACAAGTAGATCTGTTTCTTGCAGAGATTCAAAGTGTAAGACACACAGATACGTGAAGAGCATTCCAGAGCTTACCGGTGAAACTTTAAAAAGGAATTTCAGAAACTGACAGTTCCTCATCGTCCAAAGATCATCATGTGGAATTCTACCGAGAATAAACGATCTAAAAATTCGAACGACTAGGATACGTTATATTTTTTTATGGAAATTTAAGGACCAATTGGCACGAGATTCTCTAGTTGTCTCTATGACGTACAACGACAACCCACTGAATGCGGAAATTAGAATGATGTTTATGCAATGTTCAAAGAGATTACTTGTATCTGCTAAGTGATATAATTACAAAGGAGATGATACACATATACTCTAAGATCATTCCACGGAATACGAGTAGTATTTAAGCTTTATTCCAATTACTGGGTTAAGACTATAGTAATAATTTTAATGTTCCATTTTTTATATTGCTGTTGTAATTGTATGTAGAAAACAAATTTCAGTTCTTAATCAAATAAATTGATAGAGAATCGAGTAAAATATAAAAATACGATTATTGGAGACTTTTCTCCGAAAAAAAATAATATTTATTTATACGCCCATTGTGCTTTTATATTAAAATGGATATGAGTAAAGTAGCAGCATTAGATATGGAAATATAAAAACTACAACATACTTTTTTATACTAGTTACTTGTATGTAATTAGTAGAACAAAACTCCTGTTATCAAAAGGATGTAAGTACGTCGGTACACCGCATTTGTCCCGCGGGCCAAAGGATGATAATGTCTGACGTAGTATGAAAAACAAGTCCGCCCGGCCGGTGGTTGATTCAAAAGAAATACATTAACTAGGAAGTCTTGCATTGAACCGCAATGAATAAAGGCTGCTCATTATGCAGCGTAACAAGATTTTCAGCGAAAAGCGTTTCGTGAAAGGAAAATAGTTCCTCCATTTATATGAAGCATAATGGTTAGTTCAAATCTCAGAGACCTCTCATTTTTCAGCTACTAGAAAGTAGTTTATCAGAAAAGTAGCTAACTAAACACGGTAAAATGGCATTTAACATATTTAATAAGAAATATTTCTTAGTTCAGAAGTATTAAGTTGTTGACTATTAATTATATATTCTACATATTACTACTACTACTATTACGTTATTCTAACAATAAATTTAGTATGTGCATATTTAAAAAAAAATGTAATACGTAAAGTTATAATTTCATTTTGGGCCATATGGTGACCTCAGTTTCATTGGATATGAGGTCTTGCTTTCAGTGTACTTTTTTTATTATTAGACATTATTTTTTAAACCTTTTTATGATATTCAATACATATAATATTACTTACGATGTATTGATATGAATCAAAGTTTTGTCAATAGGCTAAGGTAATCAAAATTATAATTCAAGTATTATTAAAATGCTACCTTGAGTAGATTAAGTATAATTGTTTTTATATATTATATTGATTTTTTAAATGGATTTAATAGGGATAAGCTCTATTAAAAACATAATATTAACAAAGGTTTATATTTTTTTTTTATTGTTTTTATTAAACTAATTAAAAAAACAAAGAGTATGGTGATATTGTTAGACGTAGCTACATCATTAAATGAGTTTTAAGTTTTACGTACTGGCTGGTACAAACAAAATAAGCGGTATTTAATTTTTCTTGGCCAATATTGCGGTCGTTGAGCGATATCCGCATTTTTGCGCGATCCCATCCAGACCGGAAGCGGAGGTCCGGCAGCGCCACCCGCCCGGATGTGGCGCCGATTTCAAAAACTATCGATGCCTTTGTCGGACTGCGGTTACCCACCAACTAGCTACATACTCGTATATATCCAGGACAAAGGGATGAGAGGGTATATATTTATATATATCATTACCACTACATGCGATTTGAATCGACGAACCAATCATTGCTTTTACGATTCGCCTAATGCGTGTGCATTTTCATAGTCGCCAATTTTAAGCGAATAAAGAAGGTAGGAAAATATAAATAAATTGTCATGCTGCATTTCATTAGTTTCGTTCAAACACTAATGCAATAAATTTCAGCGCAGAAAATAATTAAATGTTAATGTAAAATTAATGTATTAAAATTCTATGTATTATTTTGAGGAACACGCGGCCTAACTATTATATGTATATTATGTTTCAAAGTATCAATCATATAGATTTTTGCTTATAAATACAACACATAAATTTTATATATGATAAGGAATTGACAGATGATTATAGCAGAAAAATTAAATATGTACACAACATGAATTTAATATATTAAAAGCAATAAAACATACATATTTTTATAATAAAAGAGAGATAGTAAATATATATTTATAAAACATAAACCTACTTAAAAATGTACCACAAAGCGGAAGAAAAATACCGTAAAAAATTATCTCCGGGCATACAACCGGAAAATTAGATGGGACTTGTTTAAGGATACGACTGCACTGAAAAATATTTTCAGGCGCCTGTTAAAGCCATTACACCGAGTGTTAATGCTACAATATTCCCTTGGTGTTCCCCTGAAAGTCTGGATTAAGGTGGCACTGGCAATACAGTAACAAGCCTGCGCATCCGCTAATGGACATGGTTAATCTCACAAAGTGACGACCAAAAGCCGACCCGTACAGTCATAATTATTATAACTACAGCATTCTCTTTGAAGCTTTGCGATGATGAATCCATCATTGTTTTTTTTCCGAGTGTGTAATGCCGATCTTTGAAATATTGATTTTAGAATTTTGCGACAAAAATTCAACAAGCAAAACATTGTATGCAACCACCGAGTATTAATTATAATAATCGCTCTACCTGTTTCGGTGACATGGCACCATCGTTAGGAGCTACTAAAAAACTGACCTGATGTCACCGACACCGGTAATTCTTATATAAAAATTAATTGGATTCATACAATGTTTTACTTGTTTTATTCTTGAAATATGACGAACCACAAAATAACAGTGTTCTACGAGTATGTTAGAGTTTTAAATTATTAACCTGTTAATTAAAATTTTAACACGAAATCTCTGATAATAAGTATCGTTTTAATTAAAAGTAAAGAGAATCGACAACATGAAAAATTACAAAATTGTCAATTTTTTTGTTGTTGTTGATATACTTTGGTATGAATGTTTGTGTGTGTTATTAGTTAAGTAAAAAAAAACCTTTAGTTAAAGTTTATGTTGACAATCGTTAAGCTTGTCAAGAAGTAATAATTCAAACACTTTTATTAACATCCGTTAACCCTTTCCCTGCCACGGACGAGTTAACTCGCCAAACTCGTTAGGTCCCGCCAGGCTACGGACGAGTTAACTCGCCAGATCATTATTAAACTACACAATTTGTGATAACCCTGTTCGTATAAATTATCACAACATTATTTATCAATTAAGTGTGTCTATTCTAATGGAAAAGGGGAAAAACATCCAAATTTGGTAAGTTTACATTAAATAACATCATATTAAGCACTTGTTGATTTTCTTAAATGACTTTTCTGACATTGAAAACGGCTGGCCTATGGGGGTCTTTCTTGCACAATTGGTCTGGCAGGGGAAAGGTTAAAAAGACTTACCGAAGAAAAGTGGTTATATAAATAAAAATATTCGTACACATATGAATAACTGTCAAAAACTCTTGTTAAATTATTTTTTTATTCCATTTGACTTTTCAAAAAGATACTCATCAAATGTCATGATGCATTGTCGTTAATCCAGTTTTTGATCATATTTTCATGATATTCCGAGTGAATTTTCTACAACAATAATTAAAACTTTGTTTTATACGATACATGCCCTGAAATTCCTGAAAAAATATAACTAAAGAGTTATTGTACTGCTCAAACACTAAAAATTCTACTATTTTATAAATACAAGAAATATATATTTACATGATCTTATTTTGAATAAACGAAATGGAACACATGGCTTAGAACTTTTTATTTAAATAATGATTTATTAAATAATTTCAAATAGCAAAAATTTATCCTAAAACCATTTATTTTGATATTTAACATGAGGAAAATGGCAAGAGTAAAGCTGTAAGTGTCAGTGCTTAGACAAGCGTTCAATACGGCTGTCAGATTACCCTCATTGCATAAGTCTGACGGTAAGGCAAAAGGAAGTGCATACATGACAAAACATGATAGATGGCAACACAATATAAGCGAAGCATAACATTCAATTCCCTCTCCTTTACGTTCACGGTCCGAATATCTTTAGAAGAAGATTAATAGCTACTTTATTCAATGTATTAACACTTGCAATATGTGTGCTCGAAAGATTATTTTCGACAATATTTTCCCCGTTCAAAATGGTGAAAAGATAATCCTTCATTTCAATATCCATTGAAAACTCATCTCAACACAATCAATAATCACACATTTGTTCAAAATCAATAAACGCATAGGCACTATTTAATATTAATATCGTTATCCAATAGTTTCCAAATTTATAAATCTTATTAGACTTCAAGGAACAAAGAAGTTAATAATAACAGACAAAAAACATATGAAAATAATTGTACGTTCAGCGTTTTGATTAACTTTTCTTAATATTATAAGTAAATGTCAAATATTTTCATTGGAATATCAAATTCAATCTAAAATCTAATAAAAACAAGTAATTCCATAATTGAATAGCGATTATTAAAGTTAACTAAAATTGATGCGTAAATATTTTTGTCAGTTAATAAGTTCTTGCCTTGGGGTATTTAAAATTAAATACTTTTAAGCGATTATTTCACATTTAATTTGTGGTTTTTGGAAAATTAAGAATATACCTGTATTTCAATAGTCTTGCAATTTTTTTTCCGATTAATTGATGAAAAAAAATATATATAAGATGACGTTTGCTGAGAAAAGTGTATCAGTTGTTGATTATTGAACACGTATTAAATTTTCAATCAAATCATAAAATAATTAATTTACCGAACGAAATTTAAAATAAACTTTAAGTTTACATAATTATCTTAAAATAAATAAAATAATAAATTATTGAAAAAATTTTTGAGGTACACGAATAAATCGTTAAATAAGAATTAGAAACCTTAGGGGACATTTTGCAGATGCTTTGAAATTATTCACGTAAAACTTTCTAGCGTTGAAATATCAAATTGACAGTTTTCAGTGAAGCTTTATCTTTCACAACGTCATCCGTGAAGCTGAGAACTTATCTTTCGTGTAAATTCTTAGTTTAAGGAAAAGTCTTATACGCTGAGAAAAGTCGTTCACAGTTGAAGAAAAATCGAATACCGTGTAGTAACTATCAATCTAAAGTTTACTTCAGTTTGTTCAAATGTTGATATTTACTTTCATAAGAATTATATATTCATATCAATGAGCTTTTTACACCGACATTTATTTGTCAATATTATTTTTTGTTATATTCGTGTAAATTTGTTCATTTATATACGCGATAATCGCACATCGCAAGCGCGGTTGTTGTAAGATAACTGAAGTTAAGCAATATTAGTCGCGGAACTTGAATGGGTCACCGACTTTTGTTAACCGCGTGTCGCTCGCAGATCGGGTTAAGGCTTTTATAGAGACCATCGGTCCAGGCTTCTTATTGAAAAATCCGATTAAAAAGTAGTCCGAAAAAATGCCTCCGATACTCGTAATACAGAGGCCACCTCTTTTTTATCCTTTTGCCCTGAATGTTGTCGGGATCAATATATATTCCCAGGAGGACCTTAAGGTGCAGATATGTCTAGGGACAAGGAATTAACAATTTCAACTGACAGTAATGAGTGGCTACTATTCGTGGTGATTATATCGTATATAGCTTTGTATAGTTAGTGCATACATTTTTGAAGAAATAATTTGATAAAATCGATAAGAAAAGTAAAGATATAACATTCAATTAAGAAACTTCAGGCGTTCTTAATGAAAACATTATGATATTGAACGCTTCATGAATGAATTTCTGATCAGGGTAATAATACAAGTATTAGAGGTGAACGGTCGTGAACGGAGTAAGAGCCATCATAGTGGTCCATACCCCTCTTAAAAGTCTAACGCTTGGCTCAGCAATCAATCGCCCAGTTTCCCTAACAGCCTCATGCCGCTAAACGCGAAGAAAGGTGAATTTTTATGACCCGATCTAAGCTATGGACCGTAGGTAATATCGCGCACGTATTCAAAGGAAAAAAAGTACTGAAGTGAATTCTAACCTTTATAATACGTTTTTCAATCAGTATTACGTTTCATCTCTTGTCTTTATTTAGAAGCTAAATATAAACATACAAATGTCAGCTGGGATGCTGACATGGGATGAAGCGAGGACCATGGCGCATATCGATAGAGCTCTGTGGCGGCAGTTCGTGACAAGTACGTGATTCAGTTAGGAGAGTGGATATATCATGATGATTAACATGATGATAATAATAACATAAACAATTACACGTAAGATCTTACGTTAGCTATTTAAGGTTTTTAACATTTTTAGATAACATAAAGTAATGTAAACTTCGTTACAAATACTAGCATAAACTTGAGTTTGGTTATTTTGAAAAATTTAAAATGTCTTTTTTTAAAGTTTTTAAAGTTTTTAAATAGTTACAAGACAAAACAAGAAATAATGCCACACCAAAAAAACTTGTATATATATAATAAATAATTTTACCTTGTTTTAAATCTTCATTGTAGTGATCAATATGATCCATATTAAAAAGTACAAAATATATTGAATTTCCATTTGAAATGTCAATGTTAGTGCTAAAAATATAAGCAACTTCAATTGCAAAAATTAAAAATATTAGTTGTAATCATATATTTCAATATTACCCATAAATCTCCAGCAAAGTATAATCATTCTTGTATGTTTACTAAATAATACGTGTTCAGACTAAAAAAAAACATAAGTAGAGCTAATAATAATAAGACGTAATGGCCACACGTCCGCCACACCGCATGGATAATAATAATATTATGAAGTTCGTACCTAACTGTAGTAAAAAAACTCGCCCCGGGGATTCGCTCTCCGAGAGATGGCAACACTGGCGGCAGATAGCGACTCCCGCGCTTTCCCGGCCGCCATATTTATCGTTTCCCGCGCATTTTACGAGAGCATTACTTTAGCCGGCGGGGGCCGATACGCGGCCGCGGCCCGGCCAACCGACCCCCTGTCAATACTTAATGGTCTCGCGAAATTTAAGATAAATTAACGGCCTTTGAGGTTTTTGATCGCGCTGTAAAAAAAAGAGCCGCAAATCACGAGAATGAAAGTGTCATTTTTATTATGGGCCGCGAAAATGGAATCGGTTTTATGGATACGTTGAAATATGAATTAATTGTTTAAAGTGGTTCTGACGCATAATATATTGATACGACTACGTGAAAAAAAGACATATATCGGACCAGTAGAAGTGTTTAAAATTCCTTAACATTTGGCATACCCCCCAATATGCTCGTCTGTTTCATACTAAATAATGCTACTTTAATAATCATAGTTAACAATGCTACAACAATATGTTAAAATTGTAAGAAAAAAATAATTTAATAATTTTTACTTAAAGCAATCGCAAGAATAAAAGTCACAGCATATGATAATACTTTCGTATTAAGTTTTTTCATAAGATCCAAATATAATTACATGTATATTTATTTTATAGACCCATCATACGCTAAGTTCAGTAAAAGCATTATACAATATAGAAGGTCAATATTAATTTTATTCTATAAAAATGGCATATTTAAGCCAGACCGAGCTTGTGAAAATGGCGATCTTGCGTGTTAAACCAAGATAAAAGACACAGATAATAAACCATATTGTTGTAGTGATAGATAGCATAACGCAGGAAAAAAACAAAAGATATTATATTTCTTCCGGGTGGTTCCGTTCCAAAACAGGCGGAGCCAAATATGAAAATTGTTGTTTTACTTTTTTAAATTCGTCTTTATTAAAAAAAACTTATCGACACAACTGCTTATTATCGGAATATTTCTATGCTTGCCATTGTTAAAAACTCAAACAAGTCCGTTTGATACATTACTATGACTTGTTAAGCGACCTTCTTCTAGCATATGATTGCTATAAATTTACATCATTAGGTTTTGTCAGCCACTATGTTCCTCATCTCGTCGTAATTCAGCATTGTATTCTGAACATATGTCGAGTACCTTCAATACAAAGAGTATGTAGAGAGTTAATAATAAATAACTTAAAGGATTATGATCTAGATTAATGGTTTCGTAAACTACAATTCTTTTAAATGTAGTAATCACGTAGAAGTCGAATTAGGTGGTGGTGGCATATTTGATAAAACAAACTTAAAAATAATATTATATCAACACGTATAGTGTTGAGTTCAAAAAAAAATATTAATATCAAGTGTTAATTTCGTATGCAGTCATAGCGTTGATGGAGTTGACATGTTTGTAAAATGTTTGTATTAATAAGAAAATAAAAAGCAAACAAGGTCGTTGTCAGAAAGCTTTAATTTTTATTAAAGAAGCCATTCTGTATTAAAAAAAGCCCAGCATTATCGTAACATTCGAATATATAAATTGTGTCGTAGAACATTTAAAATGGTGGTTATAATTTTTGTTATTTATCTTTTTTAATTTGCTAAATTTCCACTTCGCTAACACTATATTCGTGACAGCGATAAAGCCACGCAAAAATCTGGTAAAACAAACACTGATTAAAAAGTTAGATTCGCTGATGTGATAACGTTGAGCTGAAATTCGTTTTGGTTATTTTTTCACGTGAAACAATATTTATGATATCGTGAAATGTATATCAACCTGACATGATAATAATATGAAATTCAGTTTGCATCGCCGGTGAAAGTATTTTGGCCTGCAAGTCGGATCAATAGGATACGAGAGATATTTAAAGCGTGATGTATCAATTTCACATCAAAGGTGAAATGATATGATATATACGCGAAAAATATAAACCTAGATGATATGTTTTCTTAATATCTGTAGTAGTTCGTTCAGTGCTATAATTTTCAAGAATCAAGAAAAGTTCGTATTAAAATAAATATTTATGCAAAAATTCATGCAGTATACATTTTAAATACTTAGTACTAATTTAATATTAATTACGATATTATAGATTAATAAAAGTAAACATAAGAACTGTTATTTTAAACAACTGTTATTATTTATCAATGTAATAAATTAAATAAGAAACACAAAAATAACAAATGATATTAGATGTTTAAATTTAATAATTATTAAGTAATATCCTGAAAATTAACCATTTCACACTATCAAAAATCTTGATTCAAAAATATTATCGCTCGGCCATTTGCCTTAACCATTAATTAATTTGATAAGCTCTTGAAAAATGGTAAATTTAACAATAAAAGGTCTCGAACACGCTCCAAAAATTACTTTGGCGTTTGAATAAGAAACGAAAAACCAACCACCGAATGAAAATTAAACTGTAGTGACATTATTACTCATTATTAACGATTACTTGACTATCAGTACACCTGCGATATTTCACAGGTAGCTTTTAGTATGTGGTGAATTGCGGAAATTTATTATGAGAAGATTATATTATCTTCTGTACGACGAGAATAATCCACGTGTGTATTTGGGAGAAAGTACCACGTCTACTTATATTAAAATACACCTTTACCGGGTATTTATACGAAGGGAGATTTATTACGCGACTCTAAATATAATATTTAACATGTATTACGTATATCACGATAAAACATGTTATATCATTTTCTAGGATGACAAAATTGTAAGCTCTACGATGTTCCAGCATTGAGATGATGTACTGTTTACGTAGTTCGTCCACTAATGTACCGCTTTATATTATATACATCATGATAAACCGAATCGTAGATATATATTATTTACAAAAATACGGGATACATCAGTTTTCAAGCCTCGTCTAGTGTACCTGAGATTGACGTTGAGGGCTCGTTTAGGTTTTTTTTAATGATGTCATTGAAAACCATAACTGGAGTGTTTCACTTTCCCTAATAACTCCGAGCAAAGTCATTGAGTTAATGAAATGCTGCAACACGACTTGTGTTCCGAAGGGAATTAAAAATACTTTATATTATCATCATCAATGCCATGCACCCTTTTCTTATTGGAGCATATGGTCGAACTCCCGACACAAAGCTGTCAGCCGTCGTAGTCCTCGCCTCTTGCCATGTCAGCTCCGACAGCCTGTAGCTTCGCTGAATGCATTCTATGTATAGTTCCCGACAGCTCTCCAGGACTGCATTTAATTGAGGGATTGAATAAATGGCAGCTGTAGTTTACGTTCTCTTACAGCATCCGAGGTATATGTCCCAACCAGGTACGTAAGAATCTAATTTTGAAACCCATTACATGACTGCATTGGCTTTTAGTAAGATGCCAAGATTTACAGACGTCAGGCCTTCGAAGTATTTTTCATTTTAAAAATAGCAACTTTAAGCGAAATCATTAATTTATTTTTATTTCACTATGATACTTTAATGTGAAATAAAAAAAACATTTGAATTCTGAAATGTAATAAATATTTTTTTTTCAGTAACTACTTCTTTATTACAAATATTCGGTTCACCGGTATCAGATGTACGAGTATATTTTTATGAGCATTTTTCAATTTAAAAAAAAAATTGATGATGAACAACAATTCGTAACAGTATTTAACTTTTCTTCCCCTACCATATTGTTGTGTATTTTGGTTATAAACCCGAAAAATTATATCGCCCAGGTTACGCAGCATATTCTGTAATCCCGGCCGGACGTACCGTCCTAATGGACCCCTTTAGCCGTGCATTTAAAATTTTATCACTTACGAGTATACTGGCGGATTCTAAAAGGCGTCATTTAGCCATTTTATGTTTATTACATTTTTTTGTAAGCGTCACCAGTTTAATTAGCCAGAATTGCGAGCAGATTTCAGGATTTCGCGAAAAATGTACTATTTTAAGGTTACACCAAAATATATAAGTTGTTACGTGTAGCATTATCAGCACACTCTTTTAAGTTAGTTTTTTAAAACAATACAAAAAATATAAATAAATATTGTGTTTGTGGGATGTTTTTAATAGTGGTGATCACTATTAAATCCATTTAAAAAATCAATATAATATATAAAAATAATTATATTGAATCTACTCAAGGTTTTCTATATTAATTAAAATAATAATAATAATACAATATAACACATGTATTCCATACGAATGAATAGCATATCAGCTATAAACAGATAAGGCCAGCGATAATAGCACATCGTAAGCGAAGTTTTAGTTAGATGAAGTTAATCAACATTGGACGCGGATCAAAACTTCGATGGCTCACCGCCCGCCTGCTGCTAACCGTGTGTCGCTAGTCAGATTGCACCACTCTGAACAAAATTTTTCAGGCCTTGAGAGCTTCGAGTTTATCATCCAATCTCTTTAAACAAAAACTCATTTTAAGAAATTGACCAAAAATGCCTCCGACACTACAGCGGCCGTCGCATTAAGTGTCCCGGGTCTTGCTTTGATGGCCGTCGGGAGCCATCTATGTTCCTAGGTTAAACTTCGACATAGACAATAGTGGCTGCAGAACCGAGTCGAAATGAGTCGCCGTTCCAGATATGGAACGGATATGGTTAGAAGAAGAATACGCTTATAACAAAATATATTGCATCCAAAGCCATAGACATTTAGACTTACTTGAAACATGATACTTCATAATTCATATCGCAATAAAAACGTAAGCTTTATTGTAAAATAAAGCATAGTTTTTGTTAACATTTGCCCTGATACCCAAGGGCATTGCAAACAAATATTATGTATAATAGAAGAAATATCATTGCGCACATGTTTTCGAGCGCCATTTCTTTGTTCATATTTTTGAACTATTCGATTTATGTTTTTGAATACGATACTCCTGGCTATTTTTTCATGTTATGCGCATCACGTATTGTTTTACATTTCACGAGAAAGCATAAAGCATTCGATATTGAACTATGACAGAAAAAAAAGATAAATGTACGAAAAAGATCAAACATTTGAAAAACAAAAGGACATAAATGGAGTAAAATAAACTATTATGTTTCCTGTAATTGGCAAAAGGGTGACTTTTTAAATAAAATTCAATAAATATTTTTTATCTTCTATAATGGTTTTTATTAATACACCGACCCATACTTAAATAAATCAATTAAGGCATAAAATTAAGAAATATTATTAAAAACCATTTTACAAATTGAAAAAACACGAGAATGTGATGCATAATTTTACATGTAAATTTTCATAGACTGTTATGCTCAATATCTTACTTAGATTTATAGCAAACATAAAATACTATATATATATATATGTATAAAAAAATACAAAATATATTTTGAATACTCGTCTATTAACATAAAATATACGCATGAGAGTTATGAATTGCAAAAATACGTTCTATAACACAGACATTGTATTTGTGAATAACCAACATTATTCCAAAACTTTTTTGTTCAGATTATTAATTCCCATTAAAGATTAAGCATTGTTTCCCCATGGTTTACTGAACGGCGGGGACTCGATGAATAAACAACATTTATTTATTCGTACCCCTTGACCGTCGGCGAGATAAAATATACAAAAAGTAGGCAAAAATTAATCCGGCCTTAACCCCCCGCAGCATCAGAACCTTTTCTTGTACCAGACGGCAACTAAGTACCCAGCCCTTCTGGTGTTTGGATAACCCCAACGCGGTATCCAAAATTTGCTACGCGGAACCTACTAAATACTAAAATTTGAGGGTAGTTATTATTTTGTCCTTTGAGCAACCGCATCTATAATGATAAAACAAAAGATAAGTAGGGTAGAATGAGAAAAGTACTCAAGTGTTATGCGATAGATCGCTGGTTTGATTTTTTGAATAAATATTAAAAGAAAAAACAATTATTTCTTATTATACATAATAAATTTAAATTGTTATACGAAAATCGTCACGTAAAGCACCACTTATTCACAATGAGTTTCTTTAAAAATGGATAGTGGGAATTCCAAACTCTAATAAATAAATGTTCCACAAAAAGCGCTAAGACATCTCAATTGCAAGTGACATAGAAGCAGCATATGTTTTTTTTTGTTGTCGCTGGGTTGAAAAGATTGGTCGGAGGTGGAAGTCCGAAATTCCGTTTCCAGGGGGCACCGCGTGGAGGTTCTTTTCATGCTTCCCCAACCTGCAGACCGCCTCACACCTAAGATCCTGCTCCATGTGCCCAACAAGCTGCACATCTCAGGACCTAATGCTGAGCAAAACACGAGCTATCGATGTTGCCAGATACTGAGAAAAAAATAATTTGACGTCGCTGACACGAAGAAGAGAAGAGCATATGTTCAATATATATATGACGAAGTAACTGTTTATAGGAAGGTATGAATGTTTTAATCACTCAAATATACCTTTTTAGATAACGATTACTCGTAAATATTGAAACACGCCGATTCCTAACAAGAGTATTAAATGATTGTATTTATTCGTTCCTACATTGAGTAATTTAGGAAATCTAACAATAAGATTCTTAGTCAATTACGCAACATTTTAGAACGCATGCGAAGTCAAAATCCGGTTTTATTTATGTCATAAAACGTAAATTTGTCGAATGTATTTCTAGTTCACACCTGCGATAAACGATTCAGATAAAATAGGATATTCATTGAAATGAATTGCTGAATGAGAAAGCCGTATAGAGACGTAAATCGTAAAGCTCGCAAGCTTTGTAAATGGGGTAATGTCACTAGGCAACAGAGTTTTATAGATTTCTATGTGAAAAAGCTGAGCTGCGACCTATAAAAGTGAGCTTTTAAGCCGTGAGCTGACATCCCCAGTAAATATAGCACTCAGCCTTCTCCGCCCAGAACAAACATCGGTATAAAGCAACACGATCAATTGGATTATCAGTACAAACACGAAGAAAACTTGTATTCAGTTAAACCGGAACAAAGCGTGTAAATAGATTAACCTCCTAAAGCTGGGGATTTATACAAAATGAGAAGAACAATATAGTATTTCGTATACATATAAGCAAAAAAAACAAGTCCCAGATATATTTATAAAATTTAAAATACACGTTAACATTGGATAGTTAATGTTAATTTTTGACGATAGTGCACATTTTTTCTCGTTTTATTTTCAAATGTGTCAATATAAATATGGAGGTATTGCTTATTTTTGCATTACATGTGAAATAATGAGTATATCAGGTTAGAAGAATGTCTGTCAGTTTGAAACTTATTGCAAATTAACATCTATTCTAATTTCGATAATATTTTAGTATATTGGTGTGACACAATTTCATTACATTTATTCCATGTAATTGTTTTTAATTTAATATATACTCATGTAGCATGATCGTTGACCAATATATTTATATGAATTATATTTACATGGATCCGGGCTTAAATAAAAGTTAAAATACCTCATAGTGCACTGATAGTGAACCGATCTGTATTAAAAAATACTAAATTTTTCATACCCATATTGTCAGTCCACGAAGTACTGAATAATGTATCCTAGAGCTTCCTAAAGCACCGTTCACGTGTCTTTTTTTTGCGGCGTACTTAACAAATTGGCAGCGCTTATGTCGGCGGACGGGCAACGGTACAGACTCCCATAAATCTAGTCCGCCTCACAGGCGCCTGAAAATTAATCATTACAACTCCTATGCGGGATCGCCTCGTTATTTTCTCAGACGGATGCGATCGACCTATTCGAATTTTTTCAGTTACTGAAAAATATCTTCGAGAGGGTGAGAATTTTTCAATCGTCATTAAAAAAATCAACCAATTGAATATTCAAAAATATTATACAATTAAAAAGTTTATGCATTTTAATAGAGTCGATTAATCATAATAAAGTAAGTATTTATGTTATTTTCGCAAGCATAGTGTTAATTGCCCCGTTAGTAATTTAAGAAAATTACATATAATTAAAGAACTCTTTTTTAATAATATTATTATATATTCAGTTATTTTTTTAAGGCAACAATGTTATTTCAAAGTATTTAATTCAATTAATGGGCAGTAATTATTAAGCAAATGGTCAGTAATGAATACCTAAGAAAGTAAGTAAAAAATAATCATTTGACAGTAGAAAAACATCATCCACAGTAGAAAAATAATAAATTGGCTGGAAATAATGGTAATTATTAATAGGTTACGCTACATTTCCATTTAATGGGTTAAATATTCATTCAGTTTACATTATTTTTTAACAATATTAAATATATTACTGCCATTTTAATTTTATAACTGACCACGTTTATACTGACACAGTGGATACTGTCAATTAATTTAGTATACTGCCGATTAACTTTATTTATTGCCACTTGATTTAACTTACTGACAAAACCTAGAATTGGTTACTGAAAAAATAGATACAGGCCTTTATTTACAAGGATCTAATAAATGGTAAAATATTTATTTAGTATTTCTTCTTAATAAATGATTTATCAAACATTTGTTATATTATTTTTCATTTGCATAGAAGCGTTACTATCTATCAGATCAAGTTTCCATTTAAACAAAACGTTCAAGTTAATTGCTTTTGAAACTCTGCATAACGTCGATTAATTACAAGTTGTGAGATTTTACAGTTTGTTTTCATTGTTCTTTGATGCGCGTGCTCGAGAGCTTAATTATGTAAGAAAAAGTACGAAATGATTTATTAAAACATGGTAAACGATCCTTTTATATAACATAAATGTTATTAAGAATATAAATTAAAATCAACAATATTGACTGGAAAAGTTTCCCCCTGAATTAATATTTTCGTCAGTATTATAACAACATTATAAATAGCATTCATCTATTTATGCCAATACATGAAAATCATTCATGAAAAGCATGAAATATACGTGACTTTCAAGATCTTGCTATAATTTAGTCAATCTAAATGTACTTTTATTTTATAAACATCAGCCCTGAAAATAAGAGACTACAGGGTCTGGCAACAAGTCGCATCAGAGGATTTCATTACTCCAAAGGACGGCCTACCAGCTGGCAAGAACCTTGACTGGCGAACCTAAAAATCCCTGAACAGATTAAGAACCGGAGTTGGTAGAACAAAGGACAATCTCGAGCGGTGGGGAATGCTTCGGCAGGGAGAGTCACTATTGTGCGACTGTGGAGACCTGCAGACCGCCTCATACCTAAGATCCTGCTCTATGTGCCCAATAAGCAACACATCTCAAGACCTAATGCTGGGCAGCACACGGGCTATCGATGTTGCCAGATACTGGGCAGAAATGACTTGACGTCACTGACACGAAGAAGAAGACGAAGAAGATACAAACATAGTTTTTATTAAAAAAAATCACAATACTAGAAATAATTAATATTTATATATATATACGAGTATATTATAAATAATGATATATACAAAATTAATATATTACGGAGGACAACATGAAATTATTCATGTACATTATGATTAAAGTAATTGGATTGAAATTTACAAGACGGCAATATCACAAAGGATTGTCATTTAATAGCCCCAATATTACGATTAAAAAAATATTTTGTTATTAAATTTATAAAAATGAACTCGTAAAACACTCCTCTTCATTACAATAAATAATAAAATATTTATGTAACCTTAATGGACAGGACGAATGGAAGTTTATTCAAAAAGAAGTTCAAGTTGCGTGCCTACAAAATACTTGAGAATAAGAAGGAACATCACAAGCAATTCAAATGAAAAATTCTTTTTTATGATCATTTGAATAAATTTCGCATCTTCGCCCGTAAATTGGAAAACAATAAAGCCAGCTGTAACAACTGAAAACTTTCCTCCAAAATATCGAATTTTTTATTCGAAACAACAAAACTCTGCGAGAATTATGATACAGCTCTCATTCGAAATGTCTTAAAAACTTCCGGAGAGCTTTCGAAATAAAATAAAACCAACGCCGAGGGCCGTTCACAATGCTGATATATGTGAAAAGATATAAGGAACTTGCGACAAAAAATAAAACACTTTTGAGAATATTGTAGTAATTCAGTTATTACGGGCGAAATGCTTAAAAAAAATAGTTAATAAATTTAATTTCTAAAGTTCTTTTGGTCAAAAAAATATAATTTAGACAAATATTGTGTTTCACGTAAAAATTATCAAAACGTAAGATCATCAGTAAGTGAAAAAAAAATGTTTTTCAAGAAATAAATATTTATCTACAAATATAAATGCGATAAATCTCATGCAAACTCTATTTTTTCTTCTTCGTAGTATCAATCCGGTGGATTGGTTTGCAGCAACAGAATCTTGCATCTCGATTTTATCTATTTTTTATACCCGTACATATCAGGACAAAGATAAGCAAATACAAGGATTAGCTAGAAAGCTTTGAAATTAATTTTCAAAATATGTGTTTTATGTCTCATGTAAAATGGATGTCATTAAAAAACAATCCAATATATTTAACTCGTTTTATTTCATCATATATATTTTTTATAATATAAATATATTTTTTTGTATGAAAGTACAGTTATTGGGTACAATAAAGCTTGTTACTGGGTTATGACACAATTGTTTGCTCTCCTGCACGGTATGTACTCGTAACATATAAGTAATATATAATTTATTGCAAATATATGATTCAAATTTCAGTGTTATTTGTGATGTAAACAAATTTCATATAACCGTTGATTGGCAATTATTAATAAAATATTTTCAGCTGAAATGCGCATAAATCCGCAGCCACTAATTAAATTCAAATGGGAACGCCAATATCTGATTAATTATTCTTTCTGGGCGGATGGACTGCGTGTTACCGAACATATTGTAAACATTATTTACAGAGAATACACATTTTTTCAGCTTCCTGAATAAAAAAACAAGGTTTTCCGACAATACAAATAAATAAACGTGAATAACAAATGGTGTTATTTCGCACGTTCTCTTGTCCAAATATATAATTGACGGCTTATAAGCTTATCAGTTTGGCAATTAGTTTCATTTTTTAAATTGACCACAAATTAGACCACAAATTAGACCACAAATTTCCGCCACACAGTTCAGTTGTCACTGTCTATGCCTCATCTCCAGACGTCTTTCCAACCAAAAGTCTACCTGGGAACAAATATAGTAGTATCCGAGAAGATGGACCATTTGATTCTAAAAAGCAGCTTAACCCGAGCAGCGACAAGTACAATATTTCCTAACTTCGATGACATAACGAAAACCGCGCCAACAATGTGTCATCGTCACTGGACATCACTTTCTAATATATATTCCACTAAATTGTTAGTACATTTAATGAAATACATGCATTATATTGTTTATTTTTATATAACAAAAAAAGATTAATGATTTGCCGTTTAGATCCGGTATGCATAAATCACAACGAGAAAATTGGTTTGTCTCAATCGATTAATGGAATAATCGAACACTCATTTATCATCCCCTGAAAAAAATACTCGGAGCTTTTTTCAAAAGCAAGTCGCGCGTATAAAATATATACGTGCAAGTCATTATTAGAGAGTGCAATGGCGAACGAAGTCTTATCGCAAACGGGCAAGGCCTTCTATACTTTTTCCCTTCAATTAGCTTTGGCGATTACGAAAATTAATGCTCTTATAGAAAATCTAAAAAGTCTACCTGGAAAGTGTATTTTTAACTATACACTTTAACGGCGAATACTCAAAAAAACGTTAAAACGGCCTTTTTGTTTACGGATTTAAGCATTATTTTAATGCCGTAGATATGATCGAATTTCGCTACGAAATTCTAGGGAGAGTATCGAAGTGTTTACTCTATTGAAGTAAATAATGTTTTATGTTAACTCTTACAACTTTATCAAATTCAGCAATGCTTTCAAAAACATTTACAGTTCACAGAAACAAAGTAAAAACGATTTAATAATGAAGCGATCAGTATAAACAACATATTTAAAGTTCATTCTTAATTAATACACAAATATTATTAGGACATTGAATTACAAAATGGCATACATTATTATGCTCTATGAAATAACGAATCCAAATGAATATCTATGGCAAAACATGTTACAAAAACAAGGAAAGAGTTATTTATTTTGTATTTCGTATTATATTTTCCGGCGGGTATAGCTCAATGGTCAAAGCGTTTCCTTTGCAAGCCAAAGATCGTGGGTTCGATCCCACACGAAGATTTAATAAATATATATTTATTATCGATTTCTGAGCTTTGAAATACCCCCGGGTGGTGTGAATTTGATCCCTCACCCGTAAAATGCCAGTCATAACCTGTTAATACAAATTGGTGGTAGGCGAAAGTCGTACCGTGAAGACCACCCATTCAAAGTAGATTCCTGTAATAATAAGGATGATGCGTGAATCTCGGGCTGTGGTCTATGATCTTGGCGGATCAACACTTCACATGCAGCGCTTAAGCCATATGCACCGTGGTAAGCGTCATCGAATTCCACTGATCATCACTGAACATCAGAATTACTTTCACCATCTGCCGGTATTCTCGTATGTCTTTACATGAAAAAAAACTGTAATCGACAGTTTTCCGGGACTAAGAGAACATACAAATTTGAATAAAAAAACAACTTTGCTTTTAAAGTAGTTAAAAGAATCCGGAAAAATATTTAAAATAATATCAAATCTGCAGAGGGTATTTAAATTATTTTTTTAATGAGAGATAATCTTACACTTCCATGTTTATATTTAATTTCTACCTCAAATACTACATATAATATATATTTTTAAATCAATTTAATAACTGTGGTTATGTTCCGATTAAAAACACCTCATAAAAAGAGTGCGTACTGATAGTAAAAAATATATGATTAAATATCCTCTTCAACCAATGTATTAATGTTAATGAATAAGACAAATAAGTCTTGAGGTAAATATACTCGTACGAAAACTACGATGTTCTAAATGAGGAAAAATGCTACCACTTGATGATGTCATGAAGAAAAGTAAACACAAATTTACTGTGGGTTATCTCGTGCAAGGAACTGTTATCTCTTTGGTAAGCTAACATAAACATGGGCCGAATCTGTAAAACGTGACATGTCCTCCTGGTAAACAACACAGAACAAGAAAACATGTAGGTTTATTGGCGGTAAGAAGTAAGGTAATAAATACACAGCAAGATTATTATAGTTTGTTAAAAGAACAATGTTGTTTGTGTAATATTAATTATCGTATTATGAAAGTATAAATGTATTATAAGACAATATTCTTGGAGAAAATGGTCGCAGGTCTTTGTAAATCATCCTTTTCAAGCGTTCAAATCAATATCAAAATGCTCCTGAGGAAAAGAACATTTGTTTATGAGGAGCGCCTAAGCACTTATTTATTCTAATAAAAAATATTTATTAATAATTAAATATACATATACTATGCATAAAATTCTTTTTTCAACGCGTCAATCCAAACACAAAAATAACGGCAGAAGCGGGATGCGAACCGCGGACCTTGGAAACCAACTATGCCCAGGTATTCATACCGCTCAGCCGACTGGGCTATTACTGTGCCTGGACCGACTCACGTTGAAACTAGTATTCATGTCATTGTTATCATCGTATGATAGATGTCGCTATAGTATATATTCAAAGTATGTATATTTTTATTTTTTATTATTCAATCAGTCTTCATTTATTCACAAGCTTAATATTATTACAGTCGGCTGAGCGGTATGAATACCTGAGCATAGTTGGTTTCCAAGGTCCGCGGTTCGCATCCCGCTTCTGCCGTTATTTTTGTGTTTGGATTGACGCGTTGAAAAAAGAATTTTATGCATAGTATATGTATGTTTAATTATTAATAATATTATAATATAGTAAATGATCTATAAAAGTAGATTAGAATATTGAAATAATAAAATAATATTCTAATAAAAATTTATAAAAAAAATCCATAAAAAAAATATTTAAATATCTTACCTTATTCAATGCTCGAAGTAAATATACATCGTTTTATTAATTTAGTAATTTATTTATCAATACTTTGTATGGTAAGATTAACTTAGAGGTTTATAGGAAATAAATGAACTCACTCAATGTTATATTAAAAAAACTATATGAATATGTACGAATTGACAATTTTCATTCTGTAAATAAATATCCAGAGCGAAGAGTAAAAAGCTCTTTTGCAAGTGGTTGGGATCTGGCGCGCCCCAATTTCCCGTCGCGGCAATATTTCCCCGGAAGAGTGCATCTCGCCCGGGAGACCAACGCGGAAGCGAAGCTCGAAAAGCTGGAAAAGCTAGAATAGCTCGAAAAGCTGGAATAGCTTGAAAAGTTCACCGCTCCGCACGTAGCTGCTATCCCATAAACCCAAATTCGTAGCCCGCTCCGGGTCCAATAACACGATAATGGCGCGATGCACCGGGATGGAGATGTAATCAAAAGCTTTATACCCTGATGAACTTTCGCGTATTTTCGCCGGACGTACTTTTATTTGATGACCGACTTTTCAGTCCGGTCGGGTAAAGTTTAACTGGAGCGCCGCTGGTCTGCATCGGGCAATGTTAATATCGCAGAAGTTTTCAAAAAACGAAGTATCAACGTGTTTTACGAGTATTTGGCACAGACGAATTCGGTATATTTTTGTGGCCTCGTAAAATAGTTTTCAAATTCTTGTATAAACCAAGACTGCTTAAAAATATAAGATAAACAACCAATATAAAAGTATAACAGCATCGTTAAACACAAAATAAAAATTAAGAATCACTGATATAATATTAATAGATAACTTACACAGGTCTTAACCCCTTTCATAACTCTCTTAAACACAAACCCAACCCCCCCCCCCACATTTTTTGCTTCCCAGCAAACTTTTCTATTGATACTATACTTTATACATCATTTATTTCACCTTCCAATATGTTTAGAGACGTTAGGAATGGATTTATCTTTCGCGTGTATAAATAAAAAGTTCTCAGTGTGATCCATGTTCAAATGAGGTAGGAAGTTATTATTGATAACATATAAGTGGACTTAATTACAACGTTTTTTTTAAACAAAAAAGTTCCGTTGAAAAAATATATGTTAATCAAAGTTATACACTTTTAATTAAAATAACTTACAAACCTGTCTACATTATACGCGACGTAATTGTATTTCGTCGTAAAACTGAGTTTACGTCAGTAAAATTATTAGAATAAACAAAAGTTTAAAAAGTGAAAATAATTAAATGGCATCATTATGAAAACATCCGATTTGATTCGTACAATCAATGGGTTCACGGGCTTGTCAAGTTGAACTCGGTTTTATTGCTTTCTAAGGTTAAAGTAAACACGGTGCCGCTAGGAATATACGAATAACGAAAAATCGTTACCAACTCGACTGCCGCAATAGAAGTTAAGTTAGTTAAGGTTAGGTGTAGCGTGTACAGGAGAGTTCGGTGATATCCCATTAAATGATAGGGCCACCACAAAAATCATTGTTATACTTGAAAAAAATATGTATTATATTTACCGAAGTGATTGATGTTTATTAATATTTAAATGTTTCACATGTTTGCCCCAAATTACTGATAGCCTGTATATAACATCAGATTTTTAATCGATTACTGAGCTCTAAAATACCCCGGTTGGTGTGAATTTGATCCCTGACCCGTAAAATGCCAGTCATAGCCTATTAATCAAAATTGGTGGTAGACGAAAGTCTTCCCGTGAAGACCATCCATTCATAGTAAATTTCTGTAATAATAAGGATGCGTGAATACCGGGCTGTAATATTTGACGTTGGCGGATCAACAATACACATGCAGCGCTTATCCATATGCGGCATGGTAAGCGTCTTAGAATTCCACAGATGAGACTTCAGAATTACTGTCACCATCTGTCGGTATTCTTATGTATGTGATTACATAAAAAAAAAAGTTTTTCTATTTGTATATAAACCTGAATCCTTGTTAATAAAATTTAATAAGTCAAAGAGTCAGGAATATAATTCGATGAGTTTTGAGTACTCGTAGTCTTCGATGGCGAATAATTATTCGAAAGCATTTTCTGATTTAATTTTATTATTAATATATACGAGTTTATATATACATTTAAGACAACATTGATGTAAATCACTTAGCTGTATCAACATTTACCGAAAGCTTATCCAGCCAAGAAGAACACAAAGTAATAAGTTATCAGTAAAATTAATTCAATAATTTACCGCAATTCATTATTACACATAAATTATCATTATTTTCATTACATGTCTGAAAATAAAATATGAAATATAATTTATTGATTCTTCGCTTGCGAGTATGTTATCCACATAACAAAATAAGAATATAAAAGCTACACGCATTTAATTAATAATATTATAAGTTATAAAACGTGATATTTTTCACATCAATGTTTTCGTTATTCCTCTTTTATCTTTTCTCTCTTGTGAAATTATCATTGTATTAGTTTTACCGAAATACGATCACATTATTATTTCGATATAATGGTATCGATATTCATTCAAAAACTGTATTACTCAATAACAACAAAAATAGCTTGATTGGCAACGAAAATTTAATGTTTTGGGTAAATATTCAGGTATCATGCTATATTTTCTTGATTATGATAAACAGATGGTGTAAATTTTTAATATTTTTTTCCTGAGCGAGTTTCAGTCGGACTGGCAATAGCTGCGCTTAGGGCTCTTAGGGACTGATTTACGGTCAGTTGGGGGCTCCCTAGTGCCCCCAACCTACGGAAGTGCATCGCGTGCGAGAGCGCCGTTACCTGAGACTCCACAACCGGAGTTATCACGTCTCGGTACTGCGACCCCGGCTAGCGGCTAGACTACCTGCTGATATAGAATATCCGCCACCGAAAATGTCAACGATACTCGTACATTCTAATAAATTTCGTACATTTTTTATTTGGGTAGACTTATTTTTTCTTTTGCTGAATGTGGCGATACTTTAAGGATTGAGCAACCAGAAAAAAACATTCAACGGCGGGATGAATTATTTCACGGCACTTTAAAACATAATGTATCTCTATTAAGCTCCACTTGTATCCCCTTACTTTCCTACATAGCTTCTTGTTGTTACTATACTTGATAGATTATTTACGTAGCATCAACTATCAGTATGCTTAACCTGTTCGCATCGGTACCCGATATATGCCGTGTAAAATTCCCCTACCAATGACATCGGTAGCCATGATATAACGTTTTGCTACTTTCTTAGAATAGTTTTTTATGCATCATCTGATAGCTAAAGGATACAAGAACCAATGTGATATATGAAAATAAACCAGATAAGTACATTTATGCTTCAAATACTAGTTTTATAATTGACAGTTTATTTTTGTATTCCACCGAGACGTAATGAAAGGGTTAAGGGCGTGTAGAACTGATGTAGCTTTCACTAAAGGAAAAACCGCAGTATTTAGCAAGTCTTCTTCTTCTTCGTGTCAGCAACGTCAAATTTAGCAAGTAAATAAACAGTTCTCATTGTGACCTGTGTTAAAAAAAAGTAAAAAAAATATTTTTATATTATATTATATTATTTAACAATATATTAAACTTCAATTTATTTATTTATAAAATAAACATGTTTTGTTTACGAATAATCATTCTTTGGAAAGTGAGAAGTTTTTTTTCTATTATATTTGATAAATTGTTTTTTTAATTAAGCACTGATTAAATATTAATAGAAATAACAGATTTATTAATATGAAAAATATAAGTTTTTTAACTTTAATTATCTTACATTAGTTGCTTTACAAATATTTAATTTGATAAAATAACACTACAAGTAAAGTAATCCAATTAAACTCACGAACTGCGAAATATATTATTTGTAAATATTATATTCATAGAAATTTGTGACAGCTTATTACAATTTATTGTTATTATATTTTGTATGAACTCCCATTTAAAAATTAAAATTTAATGTAAAAAAAAACTGAAAATTAATTAAAAGCGAAATGTACAAAAGTAGATATATATTATTTTTAAATGGCGGCCATCTAGTATTTTCGAAAATATTATGTTTTATATAACGTATAAAAACTTCTTATTCCTCGTCGCTAACAATTTGAATGACTAAAGACCAAAATGTTCCAAAATAGCACGTACAAAATATCTTATTACTCGCTCAAATGAGCGTGTCTCGGTAATAAAAGATAAGGAAGGAAGCGAGAAGGGGCTCTTGTAAGCGAGTTACTCTACATGCGCACCCTGATTAAATTGGATGGGAGATTTACTTTAATTTTGTACAAATCACGCCCCTAAATTACAAACATCTAATAGGAAGCGTCAGGCTGCAATCAAAACGTCGAAACCATTAATTTTAAAATCTTGTGAGATCAAAGACGGTACACCTAAATAATTATCGTAACTCTATAACATAGTATTTTTATATTACGATTATGTAGGTCATAAAGAATGACAAAACAATTTAATAAAATAAACCAACAAAACATCTCTATCACCTTTATCTGTTCTAGATATAGAGAATAAGGCTGTCACAGAGAGAAAAGAGGTCCAGCGGCAATAGCAAATCGATAGCGCGATTTTCGTTAGATCACCGAATTTAACCAACATTGAGCGTGCACCAAGGAAGGGACAATATCTGTTGTCGACCGCGTGTCGTTGGTCGAGTTGGTACGCTTCTTAGAACTAAGCAGCCCAAGTCTCGGGAGTGTCGGACTAATCATCGGAAATCCTTAAAACATCCGATAAACAATTCACACAAAATATCCCTGGAATACTACACCGCCGTCTATTCAAGACCCGAAGCTTCTATCCTGGAGGTCGTCAGGAAGCATATATGTTCCCAGATGGACCGTCAGATGCAAAGATGTCTTGGGAAGAGGTGTGGAAAATGGCATCTGACGAAACTGAAAGGCGGCAATTAATGGTGACCATATGTTATGTTTCACGTTCCATGTATATTACATGTACGAGTATATGGAACGGATATGAGAAGAAAAGAACTGAGGATAAACCAATGATCTCAACTAGCGACATAGTTCTATATCATAAAAGACATCCGAATATATACTTCAATCTTCGATCTTTGAAGGATGACAAGAGCCTGAGTATTTGATGAAAAAACAGCTTTGATTTATGCCACCATAACCCAAAAATGATATTGCATCTAATTCTGTGTTGTCGAAGATATTATGGTGGGGAAAATATCACAAGACATTTCAACATAAGGCTATTAAAAAGTATAATGTTTTTTCTTATGAATCAAAAATAACAATTAACACATACAATTCTAAATAATATAACAAGCTAAAATACGGGGCAACTTTCTTTACTCAGATTTTATTTTTATCATTTGTCGAGATTCCTTGCCTGAAAGACGCATTGTTTTTCTGAAGGCGAACTGAGTGGTTTAGATTCAAAAATAGATCTTCTGAGAAAGTGTTGTAACTTTCAGCCGACAGACATAAATTCTTTTGCTGAATTCGCAGTTGTCACGTTATATTAGAAAATGTGTTACTTCTTGGCATTTAACGTAATATTACGGTACGAAATAGAAGCCTTTTTTAAAGTTTTAAATTACAATTTGGCAAAAGATAAATTACAAAAATATTTATAATAATAAATAGCCATTCACACGAGAGGCGAGTTGCAATTTTTCAAAGCAGGTACCAGTCATGCTAACAAAATTAAGTTAGCGAAATAAAATTGCAATAATTTTAATTTAAAATAATAAAAAAATAGGGTAGAAAAAAATAGAGCTATAAGGATGTTAATATTTGATTATCTCAGTCACGTTTGAGCATTTTGCATTTTTTGAAATGTATAAGGCAACACTAACATAGGAACAACTTCGAATTTATATAAAAATATTGATAATGGCTATTAATAATAAATTAACGTATGGCTGACATATTTTTTTTATTAAAAAGAAAGTCGTCTGATGAACATCACATATTTACAGTGAGCCTCTAAAAACGTTTAATACGTGTATGCCAGACTTATCAAAAGCAATGGAAAATTAACGCATACAGTGCTTAGTCAGCCCTACAAATGGCATCCATCATGAAATACACACATGAGATCTGCCCAATTGCGTTATTTTATATGTTTTATGTATACACAGCAATATTACGATAACTGTCATAAATGTTAATTAATCGCTAATAATTGTAAAAAAAATTGTTTGCAAAAAATTATATGTACTCATAAAACAATAATATTAAGTAATTAATATCTTAATACGAAATTTTCTGAAAACAAACAGCGCAAGCTAACTTTATAATAGAGCGCCGTGTTTCGCTTAGTTTTCATTTAAAATTGGTTTTCGTAGAAAAAGTTAATAAAGTGTCCGTAATAAAAACAATATCTAAGCTTTCCGGATTGCTAACCAATTCAAATCACGAGTGAGGTTTCTATCGCAAAAATTGTTGACCGACAAAATTAAGAATGTAAATTGAAAAAGCTAGAAGCTGCCTTCAAAGGGCGATAGGCTGGATTTTCTTAATTATCAAGTTTTCTTAGAAACCTTTTTTAAACACAACAACCAAAAAAAGATTGCCTCGAGTTTAATTATTTTCTGTAAAAACATGAAAATGTTTACGCTAAGCAGTATTTTAGGTTGGTTTAATCACAAAAAATATTTTGCATATTTTTTAATGGGGCAGATTGTATACAAGACCAAAGTTAGTCTTGAGCTAAGAATTTAAGTGCAAAAAATGCATATTGAACAGTAAAATGTTAATAAATCACGAAACATCAAATGGTTTTTAAAAATCATTATTATTTCGTAATAAAGAGGCGAGAAATGAAAAATGGGGGTTCACATTTGCAATACATACGTGCTTAACTACTGAATAACAAAATAAACTGAAATTAAATATTTAAGAATTCTATGAATTTTACTGTTTTAATTTGTGATTTTTGTTAAATTCTATATATTTCATATAATATAAATAGTTAAAACTGTTTGTCAGTTAATCGAAAACATCGATGTCACTGAAGTTTCAAGCTTAACATAATTCCCTTGGCTAGATTAATGGATGTCATTTGAACCATTAATCTTAAAGGGTTTGCATCAATGGGTCACGGGTTATCAAGGGAGGGAGATGATCTAGAGATACTTCGAATGCTTACCGACCCGTGAAATGACTAATAAAAACACAACTTATTCTAAAGGTACAATAACTATCAATATTGTCAAGTAATAATGTATTTGACACACTATAAACAGAAATAAGAAAAAAAAACGTTTTTTGAAATGTCCACTCCGGATTTGAGCATATAGACGTTACACAGTTCTGTCAGCTTTAGATTTTTAAGTTCAGTAACCAAGTCATCTTAGCACCATAATAACATACTCCTACATCGTTTTCGATTGATTATGCGACAAAAGAATGGAGGTTTGAAGAGAAGGCTGCCTTATTCTTTAATCAGCATTTTAAATGAGATGGTTAACACGACGCTCCCGAGTCTAGAACCGTTAACTTCTATGGGACTGTATTTAATATTCTTAGATGACCATGAGATGAACATGATATAAATTTATTATACGATATTATACTCGTACTTTTCTTGGGAAAATAATCAGATGCAAAACGATAATAATCAGTAACTAGAATTAAAGGGGTTTGGTTGTCCTCTAGTGTGATTTTGTGTGATGAGAAGCCCAGTACTGAGCTTTGCTGAAAATATCGGTGCGGCAAGTATGAGACAGTTATAATGAAAGAATCATGTAGCGACCGCGTCTGTAATTTTACGAGGGGATGAAGACGCCGGTAACTGCGCGTGAGTATCTTAAATAATTTATAGCTTCCGAAGAAACCTTTCCAGTGCCGAGCTGAGAAATATCTTCAATTACACTCTGCAGACCTCGATATTTCAATCCCCGACCAGATAAATACATTTGTACTTTAATATCCAGGCTCTCAATCGTACTTTTTTAATTGAAAACTTTAGGAAAGGTTTTAATGAACACTACTCTATACTTTTTGAGTATCTGTAATAGAAATATTGAACAAAACAATATTAGTTTCAGATGATTTGTAAAGGTTTCAATTGAAGTTTTTTCATAATGAAACCAAAAAAGAAAGATCGATATCAAATCAACTGATTCGTTGATTGTGCTTATTTCTTAACTTATATTTCGCATGTACATTGAACACAAATGTATTAATCCTTAAATAATACTTAAAAAGCAGCGAAAAATAAACGATTTAATCGCTAAAAATAAATTGTATTGTGAGACTAAATAGTGAGTTAATTATTTTTTTACCAATAAAATTACATACACTTTACAGAAATAAAATACGATAAAGAATCTGAAGTAAAGAAGCTCTATATTCAAAAATTTAGCATTAAATTCTCCTTGTGTAATTAAATACCATCAACAAGAACTCTTATGTGAGGAATTTATTTTATGCAAAAAAAAAACATATTTACAGACATTGATTACCCTTCTACAGTCCAGGCAGAACAAAGAAAATTTTCTAAAGAGACGATTTTCCGGAACCATTTTCCTCCCTCCACTACGATGAGTTTTCATAGAAAACTTTCACGTAAGAACAAAGCTGGATCGACATTATTTTCAGTTTTATCAAGATATTTCAGTTTTTTCCCGCTACGGCAGGTATACCTCGGAGCGATTAACATTTAAAATATTACAAAAAAAAGGTCGAGGTTTTTTCGCTGTGAAACTTGTCTCAAAGGATATACCTTTTAGGGACTTTTAAACATGCTGGCCTGCAAATTTGATTGGTTTAATATAAAAACACAAAAAACTAATTCAAAAAGATTGTACTTTATTAAAATTTACAAGTTATTTTTATCTTTTATTATTTCGCTTTGTTATCTAAAAATGTTATTACAAATTTAAATTAACGATTTTTATATAAGATGTGGCAGCCTACCATTCGATTTTAAGAAGGTATTTTTTTTTTTGCGGTATTTAATTCAAATAATAGGCAGTAATAAATACAAAATTAAAAATGTAAGTAAATAATAATTATTCGGCAGTAGTAACTTATCAATCGGCCGTAGAAAAATAATAAATTGGCAGGAAATAATTAATGAATGGTAATAAATAATAGATAAGGTTAGGTTTCCATTTTATGGTTTCATTCATTTTACATTTACTGACACAGTGGATACTGTCAATTTATTTAGTCTTCTGCCTATTGATTTCCTTTCACTGCCAATTGATTTAACTTGCTGTTAAAACTTTGAACTAGTTACTGAACAAATAAATATAGGCCTTTTTATAAAACATAATTAATATTGACTACAAAATACAATAAAAACATTTTTCAGATTATTTTATACATTTCTACTCCTTATTTATGGCGATGATAATATTACTGTTGCTTTGGTTTTTATACTCGTAATATCAAAATGTAACTGCTACCAAGTTACAAAAAGGCACAATAATTATTTTGATAATTCCATAATTTCTGATCGTATTGACAATCAGAGAAGAACAAAAAAAAACGATTGTCGAGTTAAGCAAGCACACTGAAAGATTCCATTTAACACAATATCTTTCACACTATTACAGAAAAAACAAAATCAATATAATTTGAACATCTTGTTTCATGATCAAATCAATTTTTTCAATGTTTTCCTAATGAACTGGTTAGAAAGAGAGAGAGAGAGATATGCAAAAACAATAGAGTATCGTTTGTTAGTCAACTTCAAGAAGAGAAAGTAATATCTACTTCAAAAAATAAAAATATACACAATTCTCAATAAACACATTTGTCTAAATTTTGTAAACAAAAAGCCAATAATGTTTTGAGATAATAATTTTATTACAAAATATAAACGTAGTTAATTTACGTTTACGCAGAATTTTTTATGGTTCAATATCCTGTAAGAAACATAATTTTAATGAAACGCGTGTTGATGAATTGTTCGAATAATATCATTAATATTATTCTCGTACGTTACTTCGCTGTACACAGAATGCTTCAAAACCCAAAAGCAGGCTTCACATTTGATTTCCAGGAAATACCGATAAAACATACTTCAGGAAGGAGGAATTAAGCTCGGCTTCATACCAGAAAGCATTATGGATATACAGAATTACCACGCGTGTAAAATTAGGCATAACGACCCATAAAATTTGTAATATAATATTTACGAAAATAATAATTGCCATTATAATAATGTATTCAGAATGCTTAGAAGTGTTACCTTAAATAAGTTGTTAGGAGACACATCAATTATCACTTAAATTAGTAATACATTATTTTTATACCTAAATCAGAATGTGTTATTTAGTTATTACTATGAATATATAGTTATATCAAAACTAATTCATAAAATAACAGTTCGTCTAATAGCAAATTGTACATTTACTTCTAACCTACAATTCTTGAAACACAGACGATTGTTTCACATAGTATTTACTACCGTTATATCAACTACCGTTGTTCCTCTGAATTAAAATAATTAATTCCTCCAGCACTCTCCCACGACCGTCAGACTTGTTTTAGACTTCCTGAACATCCATACATGGTTAATATATGACGACCAATAAATTTAACAAGTTTTTAATCTCCCCAACCCACACACAAATATTGTCCATACACATCCAGCCTTCTTAGCCGAGCTTCATAGTCCACTAGTATCGACCAGTTGTGCTTGCCTGCATGCGATTTTATAAGAAAATGCTTTCAGGTACTTATATATTTAGTAGAAAATTTTATAATTTGCAGGAAATAATTAATGAATGGTAATTAATAATAGGTTAGGTTATGTTAGGTTTCCATTAAATGGGTTAATTAATCATTCATTTAACATTATTTTTTACCAATATTACATAGATTACTGTCACTTTAATTTTATATTCATACTACGAGTATAATACTATAGACGCTGTGGATGCTGCCAATTTAACTAGTCTACTGCTGATTAATTTTATTTACTGCCAATTGATTAAAATTATTGCCAAACCTTGAATTAGTTACTGAATTAAGAAAAACAGGCCATTAAATACACACGAACATTTTTTCCGGAATGAATTTCTAATTAGAACATATTTAGTTTTCGTTTTCGCAGATAAAATTAGCACTGAATTTATATTTAAGTCTTCCGTATAAAGCTCATCAAAGAGAATATTTCCTCGGTCCAACACTCTGCATGGACCAAACTCATTTCGCGACAAGCAAAGCTCTCACCTCGAAGCTTTCAAGTAATCTCACGTAGCGGGCGCTAGGCACTGAAATGTATGAGGTAACCAACTATAGCTAACATATGTTCATACAAATATGTCATTTGTACTTATATTATAGTAGCAGCATCACAGTAAAAGTACTTGTGAGATTTCTTGGTTAAAATGTAATGAAAACGTCTACTCGTTAAATGTCTCATTCACAACTCAAGCATCTGTTACTTAATAATATACGACTTCACCCTTCAGATGAATTAATTGCATTTAACTGGGTCAAGTAGCGCAACATAACCGTTATAAATTGAGTTAATATATATGTTTTGGTTTGGCATCTACAGATAACTCATAACTCTGTACGAGCATATACTAAATACTGATCGTTTGGCTTATTTGAAATTAATTCATACAATAGTTAGATATAAAGTTTTTGCTTACCATACCAATATTCGATACGCAATGAAGATCAAAATTATAATGATGAATTTAAAATCAAATTCTAACCTCTATAAATGCCGTGATTAGGCGTGAATTCGATCCCTCGCCTGAAAAACACCAGTCATAGCCTACAATTAAAATAGGTGATAGAAGTCATCCCGTTATTATTACCGATTCATTGTTAGTCCCTTTATAAATGGTTGATTCGTTAATGCCAGGATGTAGTCTAGACGTTGGCGGTTCAAAACTCCACATGCATATCTAAGCCATACTTTAAAATTGCAAACTTTATATAATCCACAGATGACATTTTTATATCACCGTCTGGCAATAATCTGTAAGTGCTTACAAAATAAAAAAGTATTCAACATTTGGTGTAATATTTTTAGTAAATCATTTATGAACAATGTTGTCATTATTACGTTATTTTTATTGAATTTCACATATTATAAACACAGCAGCTTGTTTTAAAACAGACAATCTATCTGAACTATCTTAATATGCACCCATCTTCCCTCCTTATTTCCATAAGTAACTTTCTATTTTTACTATACTTTTCAGATTATTTATTGTAATTAACATCATCGATATGTTTTTACACGTTGGAAACTGAAAAAACATTCATTGGAAAGCAAAATCACGGTACTCAAGCAAGTGCATAAACAGTGCTTATTGTGATCCATGTTAAAAACAAGGCAGTATATATTTATCTATTTAACAAAAGTTTCAGTGGGTTGGAGGATTATTGCTAAAGAAAAAACATCTAAATAATAAAACCTGAAAGATACGTTTGAAAGCTCTGGGATACAAGTTGAGAGAGATTAGCAGGCACCGTATCCGTTATTTTTAGACAGGTGATGCGTCCGTTTCACAGTTGGATGGGCACCGATAGTCTCCGCTCCCGCTCGGCGAACCCTGCAGCATCACCGCCGGCAGATCTTCATTCGGATGTAATGATGTCTTGATGCGGAGCGACTCCATTACGGATTGAACGCCTGAGTGTTCCGTTCCTTTGTTCGCGGTAATTGCTAAACGCGCGCTACCCGATCGCAGCGGAAACTGTCGCTTAATTAACAAGTTTGTAGGCAACATTCGACAACGACGTGCAAATTCAAGGACTTTATTCGATTGTGTGTTGGCAGACATTACAAGTACAGTTTTAATCCGTTATTACCCGTATAGTAGATATTGGCAAATATCATACACATACATGGTATGATATGATACTCAGTCTTAACTGAAGCATATATTATTACATACGTTCTATATATGAAACATATGATCACCACATATTGTTTTTACCGCTTAATTCTGTCAATTGCTATTGTTCATGCCTTGTCCGAAGGTCCACCTGGGAACATATATGGTTCCCGACGACCTCCAGAGTAGGATACCGGGGGTTCTAGAAGAATACGAGGCATACTTTGGGTAATTCGTTAATATTTTGACTCAACTCAAAGCTACAGCTTATAAACCTTACGAATTGCCGCTCAGTTAACAGCCATGGAAAATATTTGATAAATAAGTGGTAAATAATAAAAAATTTCAAAGACCTTTGATTAATCATCCATTAAAAAAAAACTTAAGTTGAAACGAAAGCAAAAATATACGAAGTATATTTTAATAATGAACGTTTGGTTTCGATTTATAATTAACATAATTGTAAAAGCAAACGTGGAATTGAATATTCAATGAACACATCACTTGTGTGCGAAAACATTTTATTTGCGTGTAATTCGCTATTTATCGGGTTTCAATAATCTGATTAGCGAGGTTCGTAATATTTTCAATGATTTTAAATTACACTGTTAAGTAGGTGCAATAAAACATTTCCAATCAAAACAGGTATTATATTCTGGCCAATTAATTTCAATGAACAAAAGTAATGAGCGGTAAAATATGAGAAGTATCTCTTGACGTTTTTAATTACCAGCTATTGAATAAATACAAAATAATTACCTTTAGTAAATAATAATAATTTATTTGTTAAAGAACAATCGGACAGCTAAATTTTAAATAAATAACATTACATTTGTCCAAAACAAAGGACAATTTGCAAAATATATTTGATGTAAATTAAACGAAAAATATATTATTTTACTACTCATTTGATTTATCTATATCAACTGATGTTTAAAAAACTTTAAGCAATACAATTGACTGTGAATAATTATTAAGTCCACTCTTAAAAACAACTGGTTAAAACTTGAGAAATACGCTCAATCTCCTTAAAAATCTTAACAGACGCTCAAATGCCTCGAACATTACAGCTTCATATAAGTCCCGGACACTGCACTCGGTGGACAATTTGAACAAATTGAAAAACTAAGTAAAACGTAATCGAATGCGACTGACAAGTGATAATCATTTACTGAAAGTAGATATTAAAATATTTTGAATACTGTTTAAATAAAAAATGTAATAAATAATGAATTTAAGTTTATTGGAACTTGTAGCTTAAAATAATTGTTTTCAAACCGATTTACTGTATGTACTATAAAAATTATATTTTCAATCGGCGACGTTCGTTCACTTTATTCGTTCCAAGGCATTTTATATTTTACGTAATATTTCATAGTAATCCTATTATTTCGCGTAATTAATAATCGATAGCTATATGTACACCGACCGACCAAATAAGGAAGAGAGGGCACAGGTCGTAAATTTTCTTTGTCAGCAATCTTAAATGAAATTTTTGGTTACGCTATATTTTTTACCTGTGCGTCATCCATCACCTTTTTGCTGAAGTGTTAATTCTTTTCAGCGTACATCCGCCAACAAAATAAGCATGAAGAACCTTAGATGGCTATGTTTTCAGGGTAAGCTTTCGCGGGTAAATACTCAGGGTTTTTCATATACAGCAGAATGTCGCTAGAGGATGAATAGAAATATCATATGTTACCACACAATCATATGTTGGTACAACGATCGATTTTGATAATTGAGTTTTAAAGATCCAACTTTATTACAGTGCAGCTCGGCATCACACATCCTACACGAAACACGAAATCTGTACTGACTCATTTTTTACTAAAAGCATTTAAATTATTTTTTAAATAATACGAATACTTTATGACGCAAAAAATAAATGTTTTGATTTTGACAGTATCTCTTTTCGCCGTTTCATAGGCATTTTGTACACAATAGAAGATAATTCTGAGGTAAAGCGGAAGATAGTTCTAAACATAATTAATAAGAAAAACTATGTTTTATCTAAAAAATAAAGTATTAGTAGTAATAAAGGTTATTACTACTATTTTCATGTTGTATACTGATCATGTAAGGAAAAAATAATTAATTAGGGCATTTAAATTTGTTTTGAATTTCAATTATTAACAGCAGCCTCAGCAATATTATCCACAAGTTTCAAGCATTAAAGCAAGTCAATAAACAGTAAGAATTTGCAATTAATTTTTAAGCAATGATTTAGAAATGATTTGTTCCACAATGACCAATTTTGAGCAACTGTAAAATAAGAAGTGATGATAAATTTACAAAAGTGGTCAAAATTTAGCGGGATTTGAACCTGCAGGACAACCGAGAACTAGACTACTACACATGACGCGCCTCGGGTTGGACTCACGTGTTTCCTGTATCAGGTAACTCGGCAACCCGGTGGAGTTCGGGTGAGGGCATGTTCTTAGAGGGATTGTTCAAGAACCATTAAGGAGGTAACCTTCTGTATAATTCGAAGCCTCTCATGGCGTCGTATCTTGCGCCACACAAGACAATATGTAGCGGAATGCGAATATGATATTTTAATGAAAGGGAATGAAATATGAGTCTTTATAGGAGATGCAGCGATGACGTATGAATTACTTTACCGTTATAAATCTGCGAGTACACTTCACTAAAATGAATTACTAGTTAGTTAAAACACAACAAAAATTAAATGACATGATTAAACGAGTATTATTCAGCTTTTTATAATTGAACGGGTTTTATTAATTTTCTTGGTGAATATAATTTTCTTAAAAAATACTGGTTTTGTTGTATAATATATATCGAAAGACCGATTTTTGTAAACAAAAACTTTTGTGATTCATTGAACGTTTTAACTTTAGATTGGTAGTTTAACAACACACTGGAGATTTACCGCCGACAAAATTTATTTACTTATAAGTGTGTATTTTTTGTTAACATTAACACCTGCATTATTGTATATATAGGAAAAGTACACAACATGCAATATTCAACAAAATTATGCGAAACATATTGTGGAAGGTTCATCGGAGTAACACTATTTGTAAATTATAGGGAATTATACCTAAATAGACTTTTGAATTTTTTTTGATAATTAGTTTTACACAAATAAAATACTATAAAAATGGGTTAATTACCTTTGTCATATGCAAATATGTACAGTCTTGTTAGGCTTTAATATGCTATACTCAACAATTGACTGTTAAAACACAAATGTAGTACAAAATAAGGCGTACTAGTTTATAGTGCTAATAATCTAATAAAACTTTAAAAGCAATTTATGCTCTCATAAATTACATAAATTTTAATTGGGTGTTGTAATTCATTAAATTCACGCATGCAATTGTGTCGAATTTGAATATTTAAAACGAATAGAATTTATCACTTTCTTTGGTGTAATGGGAATTCAGTTTCAGTAAAAATGCAGTAAATCTTCAAGAAAGAGTATTTTCACTTGCAAAGTTAACACAAAACGGAAACATGCTACGGCGTAGAGCGTTGTACCATGCGACAAGTGGGGTTTAGGCTTAAGAGCTTTCATTTATCACACCCGGTAAAGGCAGTGCATTTAAATACGCAAAACAAACAACTTGTCGTGCATGCTGAAGTTGTAATATTATTTATACAACATTGTAATCCTCTCCGATAAACATACCCAACTTGATTCATATATGAAATGGTAATAAAATGCAAATCAGTAGCGTAAAAAAGTGAGTGTTGCCGAAATTGTAAGTTTTTAAATATTTGCGGAGTATCTGAAAAAAATCATCATACCATGTCTGCTCCCCTAACTGGAGCAAATGGTCGTCACGAATTGACGCCATTTCGAGGCTGGCCGTGACTGTTTTTTATCATTGATTTAAGGAGATCGAGTGACTAACCCGATGCTCTCGAAGCCTGGAGTATTCGGTCTAATGGGCGACTCACCTTCGTATAAAATTGAAAACAATGAGATTTAATAAAAATAAACAAGAATTGCAAGACCGCACAGAAAAACGCCTGACTTGTTTCTAAGATTTTTTATAAAGTATTTGAAATGACGAATTTTTATACATTCACATAAAAACAGCTTAAATTGAGTTGTTGTATTTCTCAGAAAAAAATACAATGTTTGATATTCATAATTTCAATAAATATATGCGAGTCACTCAGAGCTGCCGTGTGGCAAAGGTTAAAGTCATTATATGCGCAAGTATTAGTGAGGCATATCGACGCGACCTTAGATAAGTACAAGTATACCGTTACGTAATATATTATGTAGAAGATTAACCATAATACAGAAAGCCTGGCATAATAATTCAAGGAAAAGGAACGGAAATCTACGTCACCTATTAAGGCCGTAATCCTATTAGGTCATATTTTGTTTCCACTAATCCGCCGAGTTAACAGTCTCTCCGGAAACAAAATATTGAAGTTGAAATAATAACTTTCCACTCGAGAATTACTTTGAAAAGTAACGATGAAACGAGATTAAAAAAAAACTTTATAAGTGGATCAAATTTGAATTATGAAAATAAAGCTGGGGTGTTTTTCTTCTGTTTTAATGTTTTTTTAAACAATCCGTAATCATTGTAAATGTAAAATACATATAACGGAATGAAACATTTAAACACGATGATTTATTAAGATAATATCGTTCAAATAAATATATGATCAAATATTTAAAATAAAATTCAAAAGCAATTATTTATTTATAAAAAGTACATTATTTTCTTATTTTTTTTTAACAATAATGTCATATGTATATATATATATATACATATGACATTATTGCGTTACTCCCGGGCATCATCAGGTTTTCCTGGGTACAGCTAAGGTGCGACAGGATCTGCTTCACCGTGCACTCACATTCCGTCAGTCCGCTGTAAAACTGACAGGGTTTCATTTGTGTCCTTGTCTTGCATAATGTTAGAAAACGTAGTAGAATACTAGTAAAAAGATTTATAAAAAGTCATTAGGTTAATTTTTTGATAATGTAGTAAGTCGACATTTCGGTTATTAAGATCGCCTGCTGAATCATCAGTTTGGGTTTGAATAAAAAAAGATGTAGGTTAAGTAGTATTCGTCACAAGATTTTGAACAGGTGATTCGGTGATAGTTTTTGCTTTCGTCTGGTTTTTCCAGCTTTAAAATGCAATTTTTCTTAATCTTGTCCCACGTGCCCGAATAGCTGCTTCTTCGAAAACCTTAGGTAACATACATGCCTAGTTATCTGGACATTAGAATTGTAATATTATGAAATACCGATGAAATACCTACAGGAGAAAATTTAGAAGAATTTTGAGCATTTGTGCTTGTCAAATCAATACTAGTATAACCGTTTTTTTTCTTAGAAAATGCACATTACTTTTATAGCTGACAAAATAAATATGACTGAATAAATAACTACAAATATTATAGTTATTTATTCAGTTCTGTTACCATGAATCCATCTTACAATAAATTACGTAATTACGACAAAAACTGTGTTTTACAACATAAAGCATAATTTCGCTTGCGTTCTCTTGGATAATAAAATTAACGCATTGTAGAGAAACTTCTCAAATAGTCGATTATAAACAAACTTTATTCCATTAGCCCAGGAAACTTTCGTCATTTTATTAATCAGAAGAAACGGCTTCTGCCTTACCGACGGAATCACAATTGGGTGGGTAAAGCAGAAACGAGAAATGAAGGAAAATTATGTTAATTAAAAGAGGGTCCAAGATTAATTGGATTGATCCGAAAGTAAGTGAATTTGACAAATAAAAAACGGCAACAGGCTGGCGGGACATAAGAAATGGAATTCCTTTTTTATATTCGTACGGAACAATGTAAATATGCCAGAGGCATCAATATTGGAATTCTTTAGAATGTTCGCAGAGTAAAGTTAAAAAATATATGTTATATAAAAAGACATAATCTACTCGTATATCAGTTTACAAAATAAGAAAGACTCAAATGGAATTAAAGATACATATATTCATTTAAAATCTACGTGAATAGGGTAGGAATGAATTTAATGAATATTTAAGTCAAATACTTCAATTAAATTTTAAGATGATTTTAAAAAGGGAGAGCATGAACTTAAGCATTTTTTCAAATCCACACGGATTAAAAAAGTACAGTCCAAAGGAATTCTTCGTATATTTTACACAAAGTTTTAAAAGTCATTAAAAAAAACTACCAAATGGTATATTAATTTATCGGTATGTAGATACAAAGTAGACGATGATTATATTTATTATATGTGTATATATATATATATATATGTATATATATTTATATATATATATATATATATACATATATATATATATATAAGGGAATTAGCGCGAATTCCTGCCTCAATCATGTCTTCATTAATATATAAAACCACTGTAAGCATAGATATACTCGTGGATATGAAGCATTAAATAAAAAAATACTATTATTATTCCATATAAAAATATATCAGAATACATACTTTATTATACTGTCATGACCAAATATTATTCACTGCAAGATAAGTAAAATGACCCAATGCAATTAACGATCATTTGAACACTATTGCAATCAGAGTGAATTTAACAAAAGCTTCGATTCCTCCGCGCAGCATTCAAGCTTTTGATCAGTCGGACGATGCTGGGAAATAAAACATCAACAAAGTTTCTTCCGGGCGCTTTCAGCGTCGCCGCACGTGACGCGCGGTCGTCAAAAGCGCCGGAGGGGCACAATGGGCGGGGGACGGTGATTATCATTAGGGCCGCTTGTTCGCCCGACGCCTCTTCTTGGAGGCTGTTAATGACCGCGCAGCAGCCTCCTTGGACCGCCGCTATTTTTAGAAACCTGCGAGAAAGACGTCTCACGTCACGTCCCTCTTTCAATTTGAGGCGCATGTTTTTGAGATTTTTTACAATCTCAAAGAAAGCGAAGTCGTTAGTAATCTCTTTTATTAAAACTGTGTCTTGGATAGTAATTGGTATATAACACGACTATACTCAAGAAAATTAAGCATTGTCCTCGATTAATTCACTAAATAAATTATATTTACTAAAATCCGGGTTAATATAATGTAAAAATACTTGAATTTATGAAAACTAGATACAAATTTAATTATTTTAGGCGTGAAGCATTAAAAATTCTAATAAAACAATGATTATTTAGGTAAATACTCAGGAATCATCCTATAGTTTCTCTAATGTAAGAGTATTTTCTTCGCCGTTTGTAAAATATACAAAAACACTTACCGCATTAATGTAAGATTTTTCCTGTTTGGTAGAAACAAAAAGCAGTCTTACCTGAAAGAAAATTACAAATATCAATTAGGTAAGTGAATACAAAACATAAAAGGATGTACAAAAACAATCGAAATATTTAAAAAAAAATATATACAATAATAATAATTTAGCATTATTGGACCGTCTATACATGTAAAAAAGTCGGAAATATATTTTCACAGTAATTTTTAACAACTGTTCATTAATGAAATTAAATTAAATATAGTACAAAATATTCTTAGTGAAATATTTATTATTTTACAATATATTTTTGCACCATAGATAAATCTAACCCTAAACGTATAAATGATAACATACTATAAAACAGATAAGTATATGGAATTTATTTGACACAGACTAATACGTCCATAGACAACAGAAGTAAATTTTGTTTCGTGGCTGCACTTTCGTACATGCGGCATAAGTTATGAACATTTGTTTCTTCCTCGTCCTGTAAATCGGCCGGTCGTTTGTCACCAAGACCGAGGGACCTGAAACATTTGTACACTGCTCTATCGCTGAAACTAGCGACACATTACAGAGAGGCGCTTCCGGTCTTCGAGGCAGGATGCGGTTCCTGGTAAACAAACTTTCAGCAAATAATGCGCGACTGAAAAAACGTTTAATCTCATGAGACATTTTATCAATACAAATTATTACATTTAACTTTTAATTATATACTACTTAATAATTTAAACCGTCTATAACGTTATCTCTATGCAGATTCGCTACCTATTTGGAGCATATAGGTACCACAGTCTACTACCAGAGACTTCCACCAACCGGCAGTTACAATATAAAACGATATTGATAAAAAAACTTAGAAAATATATTTAACATTTCCGCGGTACAATATGCTTAAAATGGAAGCAATATCTGTATCTCCAGAAAATATAAATCATTTACATTGCAAATCATGATAATACCAAACCCGAATAACACAGAGGTGTAATTTATAAAACAAAATAGTTAATGTCATATAATTATGATATGTATAATGAAAAATTCTCGGAATTTCCTGGAGAGACCACGTCACGAACAATGAGGTTCTCAGGATAATCAAGGAAGATAGGCACCTAATAAGAACCATCTCAGAGAGGCGAGCCCGATGGATTGGTCACATCATGCGCCACGATGGTCTTTTTCAAGATATTGTGGAGGCGATGGTTGAGGGTAGAAACTGTAGAGGGCGCCCTAGACGGGAGTATTTGCAGCAAGTATTCGAGGACATGAATTGCAGCGCTTATGCTGAGCTGAAAAGGGTTGCGGAGGACCGAGAGGAATGGAGATCGAGATGCAAGATTCTGTTGCTGCAAACCAATCCACCGGATTGATACTACGAAGAAAAGAATGCAAAAAACATTAACAACGAAAATTGCTAGAGAAAAAATAAAAGAAGAGAAAATCGTATCAGCGAAAAAATAACGTAGCTACTAAATAAGACACGTATCATTTCTCTGAGACCGCGCGCCTAAAGAGAACTCGCTCGGCCTGAAATCGAATCAAAAGGTTTGGTCCAGCTCGCCATAGGCTATATCAAGGAGGGGGTTCAGTCGCAAAAACTTTCTAGGAATAATACACATAATGTTCTCTCTTCCTCGTGTCAGTGAAGTCAAATTGTATTCGTCCAATATCTGGCTTCATCGATGGAGCGTTTGCTGCTCAGCATTAGGTCTTGAGATGTGCAGATAGTCGGGCACATGGGGCAGGATCTTAGGTGTGAAGCGGTCTGGAGGTCTACGCAGTCACACAGCTCTGCGACTTCAATAGCCACAACTTAATGTTAAAGGTAAAAATCACAAATAAGAAAAGTGCTGGTATAAGTTATGTATTGATTGGGATATCTAAAATAACTAATAAATAATACGGTAAAATAATTTGGATTTCCTTCCTTTCTCTTTTTATCTTTTAAAAACGAAAAAATGTTCATGCAAAAAAAGAGTTGAATATCCTGTCCTAATCATAAAGTGAAACATTAATAATTTACGTAAAAAAATATAAAAGTTTCGTTGCATACTTTCGTAATTTATTATTTATTTATTCCAATATACATGTGAAACTTTCATTTCTAACCTCTATTATCTTCTAATATTACGACCACATCAATTGTGGTAAACGTTAAGCCTTTAATCAAGTCCCTTACTAAAAACAAGAATATTGATTTATACATTTTAATTTTATGATTGAAAAATGTTAATTATGGTTAAATAACAATTTTACTTATTTAAATAATGATCATTTCATCTCCGCTATTCCAACAGGAACATGTGGTTGCCACGAGCTGCCACCATAAAATCAGCCACCATGGTCTTCGCCTCATTCCGTGTCAGCCAGTCGAAATATTTTTTCAGCTGTGAAAATATAATTTTAATACGAAGGCCACTGACATTTACCTTCTTATTTTCTCATTGAACCACCCTAACGAGAATTGCGGGCAAAATACCGAGCAATGTCAGGATATACTACGGCCCAAGGTGGGTTCGGTCGCCGTCAACACATTTCCGTAATAGGTTGTGTTTGCTGGGATTGTATCAGATTTTATTTCTTTCTTAGGAGCACGGCCGCCTCCGACCTTAGACCCTAGCTGGGCGCTATTTTTATTATAAATAATATTTTTTTGAAATGGAATTATATGTAAAAAAGACTTATTTACACTATATAATATTCAATAATTATTTCAGTAAACAGAAGAAAAATATTATCCATAATAAGTCAAGAAAATATAACAATTCAATAAACGGAAAGTTGTACGACTTTAATAAACATTTAATGTTACATACATATTAACAAGTATGAAACATTAATCTTGGTGGTGTCATGTCCAGAAAAATTCAATCCTTAAATTATATATATGACTTTCATATGACACCATAAAACGCTTAAGTGTACACTTGGATGTGATGAACACTTCAAATTAGAGAGAGTTTATTTTAAAACTGACTCTTAGAAATTATAATAAACCTTGAAGGATTCAAGGAATTTCACCCATGTATACTGTTTATCCACTTTCTCAAATATCACTGTTTCGCCATTAATAAAAGCTTCATTCGTTTTCCACTTGTATAAACATACGAACTATTCATATGTTCAAAAGTATTTATTTAGTATAATTATGATTAAATTCAATAATATTTTTTATTTTAAGCAATAAAATATACATATACTATACATAAAAATCCTTAAAGGAGTCAATTCATTCAGAAAAAATATCGGCGGGAGCGGGATGCGAACCGCGAACCTTTTGAACCAACCATTTTGCCCAGGTAATTATACCGCTAGGCCACCGGGCCAATTTCTTCCACCTGAGATGACTCGTCTCTGATCTTCTATATAAGTTATCATCGTATGATAGATGTCGCTATAGTATTTATTCAAAGTATGTATATTTTTATTTTTTGTTATTCAATCAGAATGCATTTATTCACAAGCTTAATATTATTATTTCCGACAGTTTATTTATTTTAGTAAGTACCACTCGGGTCTCGAACCGAAACTATAGATCGAATGGATGAGAATAACTTCTTGTAAGTACGACGCGCACATTGCAATTAGTTATTTACCTGTGTTACTGATGAATAATTTTGACCTTCTTGATATTGTCTCAAGGTGACATTACCATATGGACATTAATTTTTTATTTACCCAGATCCACCTGATGAAGTGCAAATTAATAATTGAAATGCTATAATATTAGCTTGACGATGTAATCATTTAAAAATAAACTTTAAATTAAGTACTCATAAAAAACACAAAGAGGATGGAGACAATATTCTCTAAAAATAATATTCCATCACACTTTGCATCTAAAGCGCTGCACTTTGCATGCAAATGAACATCAAGCCTTGTGAGCCGCAAAAAAAACAAGCGGCGATAAAATATTATTCGCAGTTTCAAAATTCATGGCGCAGTGAAAAATTTATCGCACTTTCAAGGCGCGTCAATAATGCACGCGCATTACGTCTCCTTTTCGAACATTGGCATCTGTCAAATCTAGTCCCTAGCCAATTCATAGTACCACGAAAAATCGAAGCTATAATTTTTACTATTTGCAACAATCTTCTAGAGCTAAAGACATCGAAAAAGAATAAACAAAATGTAGTTATTTATCTCCAGAGACTTAGTCCTAATTAGGTACATTTTAAGTACATTTTTTTAGTGTAATATATTGGGTCACATAGCAAAACTCTCTCTTCCGAGTCGTGCCTTCTCGCACCAAGTATTTGTATCTGCGGGAAAATAATTCAACATACTCGTATAATATGCGTTTATTTCTTCAAATGGGTGAAAATATCCGCAAAGAACATCAAAATAAGTATCAAAGTACTAGGCTACTGAGCGGGAACGCGGTTCGTACATTATTTATTTAAGGACTTTCGCATGAGGCTCGCGAGTAGCGGAGGTACGAGTATTATTCATTATGAAGAAAGCACGCCGCAGTAGTCGGTCGCTGTACTAGGCACGCTGTACGGAGATTTTATATAAGCACACAAGAAAAAATACCACTAGATATAAACAAAATGTTGAAAATATGATTTTTCGTTTAAAAAACGATGCTATAACAACAAAATATTATGCAATCCAGTATCTTTACTCTATAAATATTTATTTATTTATTTACCTTCTTTACTCTGCCCAAAAACCGGCTGACTACTTAAAAAGACAATTAAGCAGTGATATTTCAGACGATGAAATTCGTTGACTTTGTGAATACTTTAATATTTCAAGTAAGATGACACTAGTATTTGCAGGGTATCTGGACAATATCATTATAATCGGCATACTCAAATAGAAAAAAAACGGAATCTCGGAAATGGTTAATGGTGAAGAAAGATGTTGAATTGACGCCCAAGAACTGGAAAACAGAATATCAACTGCTTTCTTACTAAATGGAAGAGATTAAATTAAGAATACTTGAAGTATAAAAGAAAACTATAGAAATAAGTAATGTATAAGCAATTTATGTATAGGTAAACAGACACAGACTGATGATTATGGTGCCAAAAATGATAATAATGATTATTTGCGGGTTTAAGCGAAAAACTTTCGTAATATTTGAGTACTATACTTTTCGCCACATCTCTTGGCAAATTTATTAATTGTATGGAGTAGCGTCTGAAGTAGACCAAAAAGAGAAAACTCGAGAATCGCTATGATAACTAAATATTATTTCTCCGGTTTGTAATTTAATAACTGTTTGGTTTTCCTCAGCAAGTTTTCAAGAAAGATTTTTTTTTTAGAGAGCAATTTTTTTTCCTTATCGTATATTTTTTAAATACATCATTCTAAAAAAACACATTGAAAACTGAATGTACGTCTTACTGTACCTGTACTGTAATACCATTAAATAAACACAAAATATGACTAAGATTTATTAGAACTTATAAGCCAATAATTTGTTACGTGCTTGACAAATTGATGTAACTTTAACGTAAAACTAGTGTTCTTAAAGTCAATAATAAAATAGATATAGTTTCTCATGAAATATAAATCTATAACAGTATTCGGTAATACATTAGAGTTTAATAAATAACTCAATAAATTAATAATAAAAATTTAAATTTCTAGTGAAAATGAAACTTTTTGTAAAAATAATGTATTCACATTATGTTTTTATGCTTCGTAGTAAGTGGCTTGTTAAGGTTTGCAAAGAATATGATTAATGAATAACCATAGTAACATTTAAATTTACAATGTAAAAATAATCTTACAAGGGTAAAAACAAGAAAACTATTGATGAAACATAATCTGAGATATCGGAGATTTAAAAATCCGTACGAACCTTCCGAATAAGGTTCTTGAGCAATTAATCACTCGGTAAAAAATGTTAAATGATATTCTTTTAAGTGAAAAATAGTTTTAGAGTAACAACAGCCTTACCCGTCATACGACAAGCGGAAAAAATCATAAATCATTATGAAAAGGTTTCTTTTAACGATCGTTAGAAAATATTATGAAAAATTATATGAAAACATTAAAATACATCGTTTGTGTCGATATTGCAACGTTATTGGTGACATAAAAACGTTTAATGATGTACCGATATATCCATCTAAAGTAGTTCACTAAGCGGTATTCGCTTTATCCTTCTATTTAATCTCTACTGTAAGCGCATTAAAAGACAACACCTTCACCTAGTGAACGAGTTTATTTTGTTGAAGGTAAACGATTTCACACCGTTTTAATGTACTGCAGCTTGTGAGTACTAGCTATAAGACAATCTTCTGGAGTAGCGAATTCTTACATGGTAGGCAGTAAAATGCATCAAGTTTGCTAGAGTATTCCATTACAGAAAGAATACTCTGGAGAGACTAATTATTGCATGGATATAGAAGTAATTTTTTTTTATATAAATAATAATAGTCGATTTCCCCTTTTGGTGGTGATAAGAAAATAACAAATAAAATAAATAAAACTGCGAATAAAGCAGTTTGTTTGAAAAATATATTATATTTAAATAATGGTACCCTTAAGTAAGTAAAAAAAAACGTACATTTTACAATATTGAGTTTTACAGTGTCTTTATTTGTAAACAAAACTTTTCACTTAAACTCACTATGGAATTAAAACTACAATGAAATACAAAAATGTTTATATCAGCTATTTGAAAAACGATTTCTTTCAAATTACAATTACATACTCTATTTACTTGACGTCATTAATGGCTATAAGTTATAAGCGTCTTTTTATTATAAAAATGAATATACAATTATACAGCATAAGTTAAGTGAACTCAATTTATAAAGAGCACTTGGCCGCCTTTGGAGTGCATACTATGCAAGATACATTTCAAGTTTCATCCGTTTCATGGCCCCGGGTAATCCCACAAAGAAAAATTGACCTCATTAGCAAGGAAAATAGTTTCTGTCTCGGTTCCAAAGAGAGAAAACAAAGAAGACTGCGACAAGCGGAATTAAATCACTTTGGAGGAATAAGAGCCGGGAAAAAATGCAACCAATGTTGTTTCACAATGAAATATAAAGTTTTATTTTTATTTACATAAAAAACGATCTTGCCAAATGTTAAATATGAGTATAAATTACTCTTAACTTTCAAATATACGATACCAATCATATGATTAAGCAATGCATGCGGGTATACATCCCCCAATATTGTTATAACATACTGGAATACAACTTAATTATTGCAAATAATACATTCTTCTACAGGACTAAAAAAAGATGTGATTTAATTTCGAGACTTTGGCTTAAGATCGATATTGATTTCGATCATGATTCTTGAAATAAGAGTATTTATAGTATTTTATTTTACTTTAGGGCTCCGCAAGCAACTTGCCAAAACACTTGTTTGGAGCATCTTAATGTACGGCTGTGAGACATGGTGCTTATCTGAAAGTGATAAAAAAAGACTAGAGGCCTTTGAGATGTGGTCGTACAGAAGAATTCTCGGAATTTCCTGGAGAGACCACGTCACGAACAATGAGATTCTCAGGATAATCAAGGAAGATAGGCACCTAATAAGAACCATCTCAGAGAGGCGAGCCCGATGGATTGGTCACATCATGCGCCACGATGGTCTTCTTCACGATATTGTGGAGGGGATGGTTGAGGGTAGAAACTGTAGAGGGCGCCCTAGACGGGAGTATTTACAGCAAGTATTCGAGGACATGAATTGTAGCGCTTATGCTGAGCTGAAAAGGGTTGCGGAGGACCGAGAGGAATGGAGATCGAGATGCAAGATTCTGTTGCTGCAAACCAATCCACCGGATTGATACTACGAAGAAGTATTATATAAGCGGGCACTTCTATACTTATTATATAATATGACAATATTACAATATTTAATATGTATATAGATTTAAAGAAAGAACGAATTTCAATTTTCTCGTGGTCCATTAAAGTACTAAGCAACTTTTATTTACGGCATTTTTATTTGACCGAGGTCACCATTTTTTGTCAATTTCGGTTGATTACTTTTAAAATTAAATATTTGTTTAATTATCTAACATGTGTGTATGCACCCATTTTTACCCACTTTTATGCGTTGGCCATAATACTAGTGAATATACATTGAAATAAAAAAAAAACATTACAGATACAGAATGTTAATAAGTACATAAAAGTACCTAAATATACTTAAGCTAATACAAATTGTAATTTGCAATTTAATTAATGTGTCAATCTTCAATAATAAATGTAATGTTGACTGCAATAAAACTATTGGCTGTAGTATTATATTATCTTCAATCTTTTGTATGGTTTCCATAATCAAACATTTGAGATAACTAAAATTTCAGAATTTCATTTGTTTTGAATGAATAATATAATTCTAAAACACACATATTGTGTGGAAAGCATACGTAGCAAGATATAAATTAATTAATGACTAACACAGTAAAATGAAATAGACTTTATTTTATTTTATTAATTTAATTTAATTTAATTTAATTTCATTTCATTTCTTTTTATTTCATTTTATTTTATTTTATTTTATTTCATTTCGTTTGATTTCATTTCATTTCATTTCATTTCATTTCATTTTATTTTATTTTATTTTATTTTATTTTATTTTATTTTATTTTATTTTATTTTATTTTATTTTATTTTATTTTATTTTATTTTATTTTATTTTATTTTATTTTATTTTATTTTATTTTATTTTATTTTATTTTATTTTATTTTATTTTATTTTAATTTATTTTAATTTATTTTATTTTAATTTATTTTAATTTATTTTATTTTATTTATTACACAGAACCGAAGTTGCAAGATACAAAATGAAAAACAGAGCATACATAAATATACAATACATACAAAGTATAATAAAATATAAAAATAACATACAAGAAGAAGAAGATGACACGTGTCAAAGATCATAGAGATCTAGGAGAACAATACCATCGACAAAAGAGGAAAAGGATGTAAGAAAAGGATCGAGGTATGCTGGTAGGCCATTTAAAAGCGCCATTGCCGTTGTACCAAATTGAGTGTTTGAAGCTCTACAAGCATCAACTGGGATCAAAAAAAATGGATGGCTACGAGCACGGGTGTACTTATCTGGAACATAGAAATTAAAACATTCAAGAATCCCAGGGTTGTGAATTAAACCGCGAAGAAGAAGAAATGAATGTTTGAGAGCAGCAATTTTCCTCCGGGACTCTAACGAATGGAAAGAAAGCATCCCTAGAAGAAAAGGAGTTGGGTAATGTTCGGAATTGATTGAATTGAATGGATAGTTACCGTAAGTATAAAAATAGAGCCGTCGGAGATTTTTTTTATGATTTTTTTTCGAGCATGATAATGTATTTGAATTTATTGGGATTCCAAGCGAAGCTCCCATATTCCAGAACAGATAGAACAAGTGAAGAATAGATACTACGAAAAATTAGAGGGTTACGAAATTGACTAGCTTGGCGGGTAATGAACCCGAGAAGTTTATTGGCGCGGGAAGTTAAATTTATTATGTGAGTATGGAAAGTGAAGGATGAATCGTATGTTATACCTAGATCCTTGACAACTGCTACTCCGTCGAGTAATGTTCCGGATAAGTAGTATTTGGAAAGAATTGGATTTTTAGAACGGGAAAAAGAGATAACGTTACATTTGTTGATATTAAATATATAAAAATACTTTAATCAGTTATAAGCAGGATCAATCAATTCACACTTGGATACACGAGGTAGGCCTTTAGAATTCCTGCACGAAATACAAACTAGTCTTATGAGATAATGGAGTTAGTACTTTATTATTCGAACGGTCAATTTTGCAAATATTATGCAAAATGATATTAAATTTAAATATTCTATTCCGGGAGCCTGGCATAATATTAGAGTTCTGCGTCAAGTGTGGAGCAATTAATATAAATTTAATCAAATTTTGTTAAGTTAAATTAATTTACGTGTCCAGGGTAAGTTTAACTGGGGCAGAGATAGAGCTGGATGCCCGATAACAGGCGTTCAATTAGAACTGCTGGGATATTTAATTAACCAACACTTAATCGGATGCCAACTGACCAATATAATAATAAGCGTCCGGGAAATATCGCAATAGGAATTTTAATAGTATTAATACTTTGACGCGATGCACTTTTGTAAATGCGATAAAAAGAAATATAAAACCAACGAAAATCGTCAAATTTAAGATGATTAGAAAATATACTTTTTTGACGTTAATTAACATATTATACGTGGAATTATAATAACGAATAATTGTTAAAATGTGCTTATAAATACGTTTTACATTTTTTTAAATGTTATCACTTATATATATATAACAACAATGTATTTTTTTTGAACAATAAATAATTCTTGAAGACAAATATGATGAAGCGTCAAAACAAGATGAAGCAGATGCAGTTTCAGAGAATTGAATAAACCATGAAGATGTGTTAAATCATCATTTATAACTACATGATCTAACTAAATCATATGGTCATCACGAGCCTCTGCCACAAATCTGTCAGCCATGGTGGTCCTCGCTTTATCCCATATCATCTTCGACTCGTGTTGCCCCACCGAGAGCATTTTATGTATAGTTTCCAACGGCTTTACAGGAAGTGCAAGAAAAAAAACTTTTAGAATAAAACGACAATTGTAGAATAAAATATTCTTCATTCCTTTCAATTCAGAACGCTTATATGTTTTGACGAAAGTGTAAATGGAGCAATTCTTTCGCAGAAATACTTAGATCAAAGCTTGTCAAAATCGTAAAAAAAATATTTTTAAATAAATTAAACTGCATCCTTACGAAAAATGATGGCTAGAATGAGGGTGCAACATTAAGTGGTGGTATTTTTCCCAGACAAAACTCACAGTGTACAAAGCTTTTATTTTAACATCTAGAGTGGCGAAAAGTCCGCGGAGCTTTCCGCGAAAAGCTCCGAACACAGAGCATAATGCCTTTCAACATCTGGTATAATCCGAGATAATGTATGCAAATATATGCGCAGTCAAATGGTATTTTGGCTCGGCGTCTACCTTCAAAGCTCTTACGTAAAGCTCGCAAAGGTGAGCAACGAACCTGCAGCTTTTACATGCGAATCCAAATGTTACGTAACGTCATCACGTAGGTCATTGCTTTGTGATGTACAAGCTGGTCATCTTTTCGTGACATTTAAAACTTATTCGCGTACATTACTCAAAAGTATTAATAAAATACGAAAAAATATGTTTTACTTACATTAAATTATACTCATATAAACTGACCAACATATGGTCGAAGTATTAACTTATGCCGCAGAGACGTAGGCTTTAACAGATATATCCTAAAAGTTAAAGGTCGAAAAACATGCCGTAAAAAGATACATCCTCGTAATGTTCCTAAAAAATAGTATTTAAAACGAGGATAGAAGAATAATTCGAATTCGAGTGGACGTTACCGAAACATTAGACGTCCTAAGGTGAAAATTTGCAGGGCAAATCTGCCGAAGAGACGACGGTCGATGGGGAAGAAAAGTGTTGGAGTGGTACCCAAAAACTTTCAAAAAGAGTTTTAGCCGACCCCTGCGATATATACGGATGGCATTTAAATAATACTAAGAAGAAAATGTATTAGAAAGGTGGAAGATTGAGAGGAATAGAGAGCCATGCAGGAGGAAAACTTTCAATAACGCAAGGACACGGTCTGATAATGATTATGAAAGATCATAAGGGTGCCTGTTTACTAATGCAAGTGTATTAAGCAAGTACTACAAAGTATTTTAAAATTAAGTGTTGATATTAAAAATAAAACTCAGTCAAGAAATTAAAATTATAATATTTTTTTCGCAGAACGACGATATGGGCGGCAAAGCAAATCGTTTTTCCATGAGTGAACTAAATAATTTATACCTTTCAATGCAAAATCTAATGGATAAAGAAATATTTATAAAATAGTTTCGAGGGTAACAAATCCCTTTTATATCAAAATAAACGAAAACCTATAATGCTCGTACAATGAGAGACTTCGATAAGCCGATTTCTTTTCCATTATGTGTATATTTTTCAAGATTGTTAGAGATCGAAATATGTTTACATTGGCAGTGGATCCGTATTATATAATAGCTATTACTTTATAAGAAGAGGCTAAAAATAATTACAATAAAAACATCATTCTCTATGATGTGGCTTGATGATTAAAATGAAATCCTGAATCCTAATTCCCTCATTTAAATCTGATTTGCGTAACGTTTGAGTGGTAAGGTTGGGTTAGTGGACATTCTTAATGGCTAAAATGAAAACTCGGATAATATACGAGTAAATCGTATTACTGACGAGTAAAGTTTTCATGTAATGTCATTAAATTAATATTAAAAATAAATATTTTATTTTGTAATTCAATTATTACATATTAAAATAAATAAGCACGTTTAAATACATCTAGTACTTTTAATGGTTAAATGTGAGCAAAACCATCATAAGCTTAGCGTATGAAAATGATATATAAACTAGCATTGAGTAGCACGCGTTGCTACAAATCGGAAACTACAAATTCGAGAATAGTTTGTCGACGGATTCTGAAACATATCATCATCATACAAATGTATAATTTATTAAAAAAAAACATAATTAATTTATATATCACATAATCACCTACCTCCTTTCAATTTAGTTAAAAAGATAATATAATAAGATACAACATAAACGTATTATCTTCATTGAAATAATGTTACATTTTTGTTTTACTTGTACGAAATAGGACTAAAGAATATTCCGTAAAAAAAATGTGTAGCGTTATATGCCTGACAAGAAGAGCATAAAGTGAAAATATAGATAAATAACTTATGTCATACAATATATATCACATATCATACAAAATAAATAAATCAGAAACCAATACATCATCGAAGCTAAAAACATATATGAATCTAATTTTCTAATTTCCGTTTTAGCGACGTCCATCTGGCCGTATCACTCGGCCAAATTAAATACCAGTCGTTTATTGACAAGTATCACATATCTGGCATATTATTCAATATACGTTATATAAGAAAACATGTGATGATATAATCACAACCACAAATAATATATAATATAATGTCAATAAAAAAAAAAAAAATCTAGTTTATTTCATTTTGTCAGATGTTTCATTTTGTTACGTCGCGATGTTTTTACTGGGCCGCAAAAAGTCAATAAAGCGGCATACACCAACCGCAAGATGTCGCGGGAACATTATTGTGAATCAATTTTCACGAGTCCTCTGTCGACAATCCCTTCGTTGGCGGCAGACTCTGCTAGGGCGGCAGCAAAAGCCCCCCGTGGAAGCTCTTAAGCCTCCCGTACAGGAAAAGGAAATGGGGAAAATGCGCCGGAAAAATGTCAGAGCATTACGCGCCCGCGACGATACGAGAAAAAAGCTCTCGCGCATCTTACAAAAAAAAGAGTCTTTCTCCAATGCACGTAAAAGTGTGCACTATCCTCGGGTACTGAGAAGAAAAACATCCCCGGGATTATACGGGTTCGCTGCAGTTTTGAAAAGACAGATAACGGGGAAGGAAATTCTTTCACTGCGTCTTAAAGTACTTTACGAACGACTTCACTTTTTCAGTTGCGATATTTTTTTTTATTTGTATACTGCTGCAGACCATTTTGTAAAGATCTATTTAAGCGAAAATTGTTAGTAACTTGAGTTGTAATGCTTTCGAATGCGGCAAATTACATTGCATCTTTATTTCCTTATTTAACAATTCACATTTTTCTTAAGCATGCAAAAAATATACAAAAAAATATTTACTTAAGATATTCATTAAGGTGTCGAATAAAGTGATACAAAAATAAATAAATCAATTATAATATCGTTAATTTATGAAATATATCTAAGCTTTTACATACTCATTATAAAAAATATTTACAAAACACGTTATTTTGTTATGGATATTTTAAGCATTGACTTTAAGAGCTTTTTCAATTTAAAATAGATAAATACTTCATATGCAATGTACAAAACAGTGTGATCCATGGTAAAACAAGGAAGAAAGTATGTACACTCAATCATCATACCTATATTAAATATTTAAGCATGATTGTTAATAGTGTACGAGTATTAATAAAAAAGTTAATGATTTATCTAATAGTATTTATAGTAAGGATATCTCGTCCATGCTTATAGTTTAAGGATACAAATATCAGTCATAACAGTACGAAAACATATTAGTTCATACCTCTATAGAAATACCACAATATTACAACATTTTTACGTGATTGCACCTAATGTTTAGGAAGCGTGAATTATATTTGACGATGCATAAAATACAATAACTTAGAAAGCGGTTTTCATGGCATATTCCCCGAAGATAAAGCTCGCGCAGTTTGCATTTTAACAAAGGCAGGCGTTGCGCGGCCTGCACACGTAAGCTTTATCCTGCTTTTAAAAATTCCAAGTTTTTCTTGGGCTTATATCCAAGAAAAACGTAAAAATGAGGATTTACGCCGGTCCAGCTAGTCCATACAAAAGGTATATTGCACAAAAGACGCAGCGTAAAGTACATAAATTTCATCACGATTTTATAAAGAGAATTTTTAATTTCAAGTATTATATAGAAAATAACTGTTTATGTCATCTTTAGAGTATATATATCTGGAGAGACAATGTCACGAACGATGAGGTTCTCAGGGTAATCAAGGAAGATAGACACCTAATGAGAACCACCTTAGAGAGGCGAGCCCGATGGATTGGTCACATCATGCGCCACGATGGTCTTCTTCGCGACATTGTGGAGGGGATGGTTGAGGGTATAAACTGTAGAGGGCGCCCTAGACGGGAGTATTTGCAGCAAGTGTTCGAGGACATGAATTGTAGCTCTTATGCTGAACTGAAAAGGATTGCGGAGGACCGAGAGGAATGGAGATCGAGATGCAAAATTCAGTTGCTACAAACCAATCCACTAGATTGATACTACGAAGAAGAAGTAATCTTTAGTTCTTACGTACATGAAATTATTTTTTGATACTTTTCTATACAGTTAGTTGAATCGTGTTAAAATGATAAAATACTAAAAAATAATACACAAAACATTATTTAACTACACCGAAAAATATATGTATACAAAAGTTAGCGCTTACGGTGAAACCAATTACATAAATTATTAAACTAAAATGCTTGTTACGAAGTGCGCAGAGTCTTGAAGAGTTTCGCAAACGTTTCCAGAGATTAAAATATCATCAACTTTTCCAGCGGCTAGAAATAAATCATGTAAAAGGTTTAATATTTTAATGAGTTTTAATTTGACGGATTGCTTCGAGTTGCGCCTGCGAGAATAGAAATGGCAATCCTCCGCGCGTCCTGAACGAGGAGGTTCCAGCATTTTTATATTATTAAATCGGCTACTAAAATTCAGCCGTTCGTCGCTGAAATGAGTTTCAGGATTCAATTACCGTCGGGCAAAATGAATCCCACTCATAAATGAGCGCTCCCCGCGGAAACGCCTCAAGTTTTTGTGTAATTGAAATTTTATGTATTTATATCCATATTTTATGAAACATTCCGGGTGCCGACGAGACTCTATAAGCCGAGTCAAAATAATTGCTGTAATTACAACTCATTAAAAGAATAATTGATTTTTACTTGTGATTCCAAGTACGAATGGTTCTTTCAATATAATGAAATACTTAATATCTGTTTCAATTAATAAATATATTTTTACGCAACGGCTATATAAATTAATCAGTAAACGTTTAGACGTAAAATAATATTGAACGGGCCCTTAGGATCAAATAGTCCAGTACTAGAGAGCATCGTGATATTATCTTTACCTCCTTTAAAATATATTTTACAAATACTCAAATTCCAGTAGGTATTATAACTTCCATAAGAAAAAAAAATTGAAAATCAATGGCCAAATTTATGTTTGCGCACGCTTTAGTCGGTTTTCTAAATTATAGCGTTCTTATCTAAGCACAAACTACTACATTAACTGTATTTAAAGATTGTGTGTTCAGGTGTTTTGTGTAAAAATGAATTGTTACAATTGTTTTTATTATGTAAAATCTTAAGCTCTCTTTTCTATATTCCTCTCCTCGCCATAAACAAGATTTTTTTCTTAATTGGCGAGGATAGCGAAGTAAAAAAATGTTATTATTAATTAAATATACATATACTATACATAAAATTCTTTTTTCAACGCGTCAATCCAAGCACAAAAATAACGGCAGAAGCGGGATGCGAACCGCGGACCTTGGAAACCAACTATGCCCAGGTATTCATACCGCTCGGCAAACTGAGCCATTGCTATGCCTAGACTGACTCGCGTTGAAACTAGTATTTATATCATTGTTATCATCGTACGATAGATGTCGCTATAGTATATATTCAAAGTATGTATATTTTTATTATTATTCAATCAGTCTTCATTTATTCACAAGCTTAATATTATTACTTGAGTGGTACTTACTAAAATAAATAGACTGTCGGAAAATAATAATATTAAGCTTGTGAATAAATAAAGACTGATTGAATAATAATAAAAATATACATACTTTGAATATATACTATAGCGACATCTATCGTACGATGATAACAATGATATAAATACTAGTTTCAACGCGAGTCAGTCTAGGCATAGCAATGGCTCAGTTTGCCGAGCGGTATGAATACCTGGGCATAGTTGGTTTCCAAGGTCCGCGGTTCGCATCCCGCTTCTGCCGTTATTTTTGTGCTTGGATTGACGCGTTGAAAAAAGAATTTTATGTATAGTATATGTATATTTAATTAATAATAATATTGTAATATAGTCAATGATCTATTAAAGTAGATTAGAATATTGAAATAATAAAATAATATTCTAATAAAAATTAAAAAATTCATATAAAAAAATGTATTACTCATAAAAAATTGGTATTTAAGAACTGCAAATTATCATTAATGTAAATATATTTGTCAATAAATGTTAAATTGTGTTCATTAAGTACAAATATCATCTAATTATATAATAACTTTCGGAAACATCATTGACAGAATATATCCTAGTTAGCAACAAGAGAATAGGTGGCGTTTTTATATTAGCAGATAACAAACAGGTTATAAGCTATTATCTTAATAAACGTTAAAAAAAAATTGGTGGAAAATGTTGCCATGTGAAAAATTAATAATACCGCATATTGGCGTGATGATTCAGTGTGAGCGAAAAAAACCCCCAAATGGAGATTTTTCATATTCCAAAGAACGGAAGGTAACTCGACGTGCCCAACATGCGGAAATGAAACGTTACGCTTCACTGAAGCGCCTACACTGTCACTCCTTTTATTTGAAAGCATTTTATTTGGGATGGCAACACATAAACATCAATCTACGTATAGCTATTAATAGTCACATATGATATTTGAACTAATAAAAAAAACTTCATTTCTGAACAAAAGAAAATTAGATACGGAATACTAAGTTTTGTTTACAAAGTAAGCCAATAGTAGATTATAGGAGAGAGTAAAATTATAACATAATTGGGTCGAGTAGACCCTTAGTATTAACGCACCGGCCTTCAGGAGCGTCGGGTTTATCACCAGATAATTAAAAAAATTGCTATACAATCGCCAAAATTTACCTCGGATACAACTGCCTTTTCCCTAAGCTCCTAAGCTCTCTTCCAGAAATAATTACTATGTATCAGATATAAATAAAATAATTTTAGAATTTATCCCACAATATATTTGTTGCCGACATGTTTCAGCCACATCGAATGGCCATTTTTAAGTCTTAAAAAGGCCATTCGTGCGCATCGACGTGGCTGAAACATGCCGTCAACAAATATATTGTGGGATAAAATTTAAAAAATATTTTATTTATATCTGATATTATGGAATTCCACCAAGAATTATCGATCGAAAAAATCGAAATAAATACTATGTTCTTAGCAGAGATAACTTGGGATCACGCAAGGGTCACGGCATCTGACAGAACTGTAAAAGATTGATTTTTGTCGACAATATGGAAGTACTTAATTTATTTTAGTTTTCAGTTATGACTTAATGTTTGTGTATCTACTGATACAATATATTTTGCTTTGTGGCATACAATACTACATTCAATGATAAAATACGTTTTAACTTCATTAAGTAATTTACTCGTAACATAATAAACATATTACATTGGAGGTCTTGGATGTTTTAAGCACAGTAAGGGGAGGGTTATTGCTGCTGATTACAATAGTTGTATTTGAAAATACTAAAATGACGACTGTTGTGGTTTTCAATGCCTGTGATATCTCAATATGTGCATCAAAAGGATTACAACAAACGATAGTACCATGACGAGTTATTTATATTGCAATCTAGAGAAATTATAGTAATTAATTATAACAATTATATGCTATAATGTTAATAATGTTAATAATGTTAAATTAATTTTGATGATTTATTTTATTATATATTTTTCTGGTGAAGATACTTCCGCTTACAAAGTAAAAGGATCTATACCTCATAATGGGAAAAGGAAATATAATATAAGACATATAATGATATGCATAAATATCTACGTTATTTCTGCAATAATTACTATAATTTTATATTAAAGTATACATAGATTATACAAATTGCAACATGACTGAATACTAAAGTGTTATAATCATTTTTATTCAAAATATATATTCTCTTTCATATCATCTGAGCATGAAATAATTATAATGTAAATTAATTTATTGATTGTATTGTCATTCATTTATTGTGTCCTTCTAATTAAATTAATGACTTTATGTACTTAATAAAACTATTAAAAAGTGACATTCTAAGCACACAACAATATTGATTAAATCTATCCGCAGCAAACACAATATCCAATCTCGTATCTCAATAAATTAGGACATAACTCTGCAAATTCAAATTACTGGTTCGAAACCCGGTAAAAGCAATAACGTAACCTTGTATGGTACACTAAATACTCGTATATGAAGGAGCATTGATATCATTAGTGTTCTATGAAGTATTAATATTATCAGTAATTTTACTGTTAGATATTAACTTAATATACTATATATATACTAATTAATATAACTTTGGCTTGATAAGAGGCTTTGGTTTATAAAGGAGAAGGATAACGTTAATTTTTCGTAAAACATAGTTTTTTGTATCTTTGTATACAAGCGATTTGATTCAGATTTAACATTCTAAAAACAAAAAACAAATACAAAGTCAATAATAATGTACAATTTATATAAATAAGATCATTACTTTCATTATGTGACTTAGTTAAGTACCGTATATTAGTTTGCCGACGTGTATGGCTTAGAATTAAATTGTTTGCTCACCATAAAAAAAGGTGTAGGTTTAATATCCGCCAAAGATTAAAATTAAAAAAATATTTTTGAATCAATTTCTAAGCTCCATACATACCTAAGGTGGTTATGAATTAATTCCTAGCTAGTAAAATGCCATATTAATTTCAATTAGTAATGTCTTTGGCGGATCATACTCCACAACAGCGCAAGTAGCATATAATTCACAGATCTCTCCATCACTGTCGGTATTATACTGTAAGTGTTTACATAAAAAATATCAAAATAATATTTTAAAATATATGAATCGTATTTTTTGCGACACGATTTAAAACAATTCATTAAAAAGCAAATATTAAATTCTGTACAGAAATTATTGTTCGCTCAGCGTAAAATTTTATTGGCTATAAAAAATATTAATTACCTCCACTGTTTGCGCTTTATATATGTGACTTGCTATTATAAATCAAGCTTTGAAATGATAATTATATGGATGAAACGTTTAATCAAATTTATTATGTCGTTCTAACTTATCTAATTTTAATTCAAATATAAATTTCAGAATATGCGACGGTTTCACCGCTCAGTTGTTAAATATAACAGCAGCTAAAAATCATAAAAAACATGTAAAATTAACACAATTCATTTGTTAATATTTTTAAAGTTTTCCTAGGATATGAAGACTCAAATACTGAAATACATATCATCATAAGACTGTGACTTTTTTATTTCAATCGCATGCAGGAGAGCACAGCCCGTCAAGACCAGTGCACTCATGACACTCAGCCAGGGAGGCTGGACGCTGCATGCAGGAAACGTTTGTTGTGTTCGTGTTTGTGTGTGGGTTGGAGAGAGTGCAAGTGTATATTTATCTGTTTTTTTAAGAGATCCAGATTGTAGAAAGGAGAAAACACAGACGCTGGAAGAGCAATCCAAAGCTTACCTTTGGCATTAAGGAAATAACTTTGGAAACTGTCAGTTCTTGGTCGACACACATTAACCGTGTATGGATGTTCGGCGAGTGTAAGACGAGTTTTTCGGTTGTGGGTGAGTGTGGTAATAACGGTAGAAAAGACTAAGTGAACCAATCTTACGTTTGTGTTCCACTGATTGCAGGTCTGTACACTGTTAAAAGTAGATTTCTCGACTGAAACTCCTCCCCCTTATAGAAATCGATATGGATAACAATCGTAGTTTTTTATCAGTTCATGATGATGGCCAGAAGTAACGCCATCGACGTCGCCCACTTCTGGGCAGACAGGATCTGACCCTGTTGATTCCGACACGATTATATATATATATATATCAGTTCAACAACAAGTAAAGATACGTACGATCATCATCATACCATTTCCGCCCCCTAAGCTGGAGGATATGGTCGTAACGAAATGTTGCCACAAAGTCACCCGCCTTGTTCCCCGTCTTATCCGATGTCAGTTCTGCCTGCCGGAGCTCCGCCGATAACATTATGTGTACAGTTTCCGTCATTTTTGCTAAAGTCAAACCAATATACCCTCAGTATTATACGCAGACATGTGCCTTTGAAACAAATGATAGCATTGGCTTTGGTGACATGCCATAATTCAGAGCCGTAAATATCAAATGGGGAAGACACAAGCGCCGTTTATTCGGCATATTGTTTTTAATATAATGTAACGAATCAATAGAACATTAACATAATCCACGATAACGAGTGTCTGATTCGGAAATATAAATGATTAAGTATACATGCTTAGAAACACATTAATTAGGTATATCATTATTCTACTGAACAAAACAAGTGTACTGTATATTGTCAATAGAGTAGAAATAGGAATTGTTTCGATAAACCGAAATCGATTCGGCATCAAGCCCCAAGTTTTAAGCCTCTTCTCGGCGGGTCCTGTGATACGCTCCATTTAATCCGATTATAAAGACAAGTCTCGTTAAAACCAACTCAATTTCCGAAATGTTATATTCAAAGATAGCTACAAAGTCAATTCACAATATTGGCTCATACATATCACTGGGAGGGAAAAGTTCGCAAAACACTTTGCAAAGATATTAAACCGAGTATTGGCAAAAAGCTGCCATTGACAATGGAGCAAATTTCACAAAGTTTGCATAAAATAAAATCATTACAAAGAGCTTCGTTGTACTTAAAAATTACAAATTTACCTGGGTTTGTTCAAACTGTAAGTTTTATTCGAAAGGATGCAAAAAATACTGAGGAAAAATTCATACATTTATGAACAGGAATTTTTTTTTCATCGTAGCAATTTTATTTGATCGCAGCTCTGCAGAAAATATATAATTTAATTTGAATTTCGGTATGAGAGAATTCATGATAGACCCCAAATTCGAATATTTCAATTATAGGGGGCAGCTATTATAGTAAATATACAAACCTTTATGGAAATAAAAAATGGTAATGAATTTTGAACTTGTTATCGCTTTGCATTGCAAATTTGCAAGACGGGTGTTTCAACGAATATGGCTTAGAGATAAAGCGCTTGCCTACCATGCCAGAGGTCACGGGTTCAGTCCTCGACGAAGCTTTAAAAGTTTTTTTTTAATTTAATATAAAAGTTCCGTTGTACCGTCGATTCGTGTAAAATTGATCGGTTACCCACAAAATTCCAGTTGTAGTGGTTTATCAAAATAAGTGATAGACGAGGTTCATCTCGTAAACGCCACTCATTCGTTGTACCTTTGAGTTACCCGTTATAATGGACGATGCGTGAGTGCTTCGTTGTAGTCTAATAATGTAAGCAGATCATCACTTCACATGCGACGCTGAACCAACCTTAAAAATGACATGCGTAATTAAATTTGCAATGAGAATTATGAATCAACGTCGGATAGTATTCTCCTATATGCATTTAACAGATATTTGCTTTAAGCGTAGATGGGCTTTGAGAAATACGATGAAAATCATGATGTAAAACGTTATTATTCTTCGTACTCTTGAAATCAAATATGATATGCTGTTATTCTGTAGACTAACACATAATACATTATTTCATTAAACATATTATAATAAATGAAATTGTAGAAAATATACTAAAAATCTTATTTTAATAACTGTTGTTTCCGTAGTAGAAGGATTGGCCGGCATTGTAAATAACCGTTTCCAGGGGGCACCACGCGGAGGTTCCTTCTTTGCTCATCAAGAAGAAGTTTCCTACAGTCGACAACGGAACTAGTGATACCTGAGGCCACCCTGCGGCTGAACATGTGGAGAAGTGCAACTGAGTGGAATACTTGGATTGCCCCGAAAGAGGACCTAGCCCCTGGACATGACCAAGGGTGGAATATATGGAGGTCCCTTAACAGACTTCGGACCGGAGTATGCAAGACGAGGACACAAATGAGGTCCTAGCAGTTTTACAGCGGACCGACTGAATGTGACTGCGGCGTGGAGCAGACCCTGTCACACCTTTTGGAGTGTGCGCTGTGCCCGAATAGCTGCACCCAGGAAGACCTGATGATGGCCAGAAGTAACGCCATCGACGTCGCCCACTTCTGGGCAGACAGGATCTGACCCTGTTGTTTCCGACACGATTATACATATATATTTTAATAACAACGTCATGTTTGTATACGTGTTAATACTACATGCTTTAAAAAGTCAAGCTCGACACTATTTTTCCTTCAGTACGAAGTATTACATAAAAATCTTCAATACTGCAATAACAAAGCGTGTCTAATTGTCCCAGCGACGAACGCGTTTTCGATTACGTTATACTTCATGTTACAAAGCTCTTTAACAGCTGTTTAAAAATTAAAAGCTCGCGAGGTGAAAGCTGCCGCTTATCGCCGGCCTACAAGAGGAGCTTATTTTTCATCGCTAACGATGCTTCGTCATCGCCAAGGCCTCCATCGCCAGTGGCCGAGCTACGAGTATGGGCCGCTTAGGAAGGCTTCGAGGGGCTCAGCGGGTCGAGGTTAAGAAGATACTTGGCCGGGATCGATGCTACTCAGTTTATCGTCGAATAGTTTTAAGTTTCAAGACACACTAGGCTCGATTATGTGTTAGCGATTTTGAATTGAGGCCGGTGGGATACGAGTATTTTTATGAACTTTTATTTATTATTAAGTTTTACATTTTGAGATACTAAAATATACTACATTTTTTATTTGATAGTATTTCATTCGAACAAGCTTCGTGATTTTAGTGCACCAATATGCAGATAGGGCTGAACTACGGGGCACTGTTATACTTTCCTAGTAGATACTAGGAAAAGCCGACTTTCTTTGCGGCGTTCATCTTCATGAAACAGAGAGATTCCCGCTGAAAGATTCCTTTCCAAGTGGAGAAGAAAGAAGACTGCATACAGACTGTGGGACAAAAAATATTATTATAATACGCTAAGCTCCCGATTGGTCAGAGCAAAGCTTAAAAATTACAAATACTTGAGGCTTTGGAAACACCGTCTAATCATCCGATCTACTAAAAAAACGCTTAAAATACCACCAAAAATATGTTTCGGGTACTAAATTGCCGTCTCTTTAAGACCCGCACTCCTGACGTCGTCAGGAACTAAAATGTTCCGAGGTGGAATTTTAGTAGCAGATATGACTTTGGACAAGAAATGAATAATAGCAACATAGTAGAGTGTCGGCCATTTGTAGTGACAATGTTTACCAGATATGAAAGAAAGAAGGCCTTAAATTTTTATATTTTTTTTAATATCTTATTCAGTTATAATATTTTAAATATTTTCGAAATTCGATCCGCATTCGCGTGAGAGTTCATCTCGTTTATATCATGGCAAAGTTTTTTTGGTTGTTTATTTTCTTCATTTATCATGTCATCAAAACTTTTGTCAAGTCGAGCTCTTTACCACTGTGCCCTGCTCCTCAGATGCTGGGCAGATGGAGGAGTTCTGCTGATGCTTGGCAAGCGGCCAGAGCAATCTGCGAGACAGCGCCTGCTCTCAGTCAGAAGGAGGTTCCGTTTCCAAAAGGCGGAAATTTAACAAGGATGTGTCTGCGAGAAACGATCCTACGTGAGACTCTAGATTCAAATCTATTTTGCAGCCGTTGGAAAAAAAAAAAAATTATCTCGCCGATAAATGTCTAACAAAAATATACAGCTTATTCCATTTTAAAAATTATTTCAACATCTCAAGTAATAGAGTTAAATGTGTGATGTATATATTTTAAATCGTTTTTTGACTGACTTTTTGATATTTTCTAGACTAGCGAAGCCTAAAGATAGAAAAATCACTAATTTGCCAAATACCTTTTTTTGTCCTGTAAAACTAACAGAAAAACAATCAGTTGTTAAAGCAGTTGTGAGAATATTATGTGGACTCTTCCTTTCTTGAAAATGCGCTCTTGAAAATAAATTTAAGAGACTGATTATTCACATTGAATTTTCAAGTCAGTAGATGGAAGCCATTAGCACATGGACCAACGCTATGTATTAAATAAAACAAAAGGTGCAAAGTTTGCGATTAGAATCCCGTTTCTCCAAAATTGACGAGAGAAATATCATTGAGGATAATATTTGCTGTAGATTTGTATGTGGTTATCAATTTGTTAATAAAAAATATACACATTTAAGTTCTTGATAAAAAATATGATAAAATATCTTATTAACTGGTGGCCATTATTGTTTCGCAACATGTTAAAAACAAAAACAATATATATTTTTTATATCCATAAAAATGACAACCTGACTGTTTTATTGATTAATGCATTTTGATATTATGATGCAAGATTCTGTTGCTGCAAACCAATCCACCGGATTGATACTACGAAGAAGATTATTATTATTACTTAAATATACATATACTATACATAAAATTCTTTTTTCAACGCGTCAATCCAAGCACAAAAATAACGGCAGAAGCGGGATGCGAACCGCGGACCTTGGAAACCAACTATGCCCAGGTATTCATACCGCTCGGCGAGCTGCGCCATTGCTATGCCTAGACCGACTCGCGTTGAAACTAGTATTTATATCATTGTTATCATCGTACGATAGATGTCGCTAGTATATATTCAAAGTATGTATATTTTTATTATTATTCAATCAGTCTTCATTTATTCACAAGCTTAATATTATTACTTTCCGACAGTCTATTTATTTTAGTAAGTACCACTCGGGTCTCGAACCAAACTATAGACTGAATGGATGAGAAATGACTATTTATAGTTCCGACTCGGACTTTATAACCAATCATTTACCTGTGTTACTGATGGATAGATAGATTATATTTATATTTAAGTAATAATAATATTGTAATATAGTCAATGATCTATAAAAGTAGATTAGAATATTGAAATAATAAAATAATATTCTAATAAAAATTAAAAAAAAATCATATAAGATTATTATTAATCGGTCCGTGTAAAAAAACATGATAATATGATTTATTAGGTACTTTAAATTGTAAAATCAAAAGAGTTTATTTTAATGATAGGCATTCAATAAAGAAATTTCGAACATTTCTACATTTTTAGTAAAAATAAATTTAATTAAATGCCCGGTTAAAATTTCTTTTACGATGATTAATGAATAGCCTTGTTAATAGAACATTTCAATCCGAACGAAAAAGTGGTCTTAATTTATTACTGGATGAGTTATTTCGCGAATATTAAACAAAGACGTCAGTTAAAGGTCAAATTTAATTTAATATCTCGATATTAACCCTTCATCAAAATAAACTGTTGTTTGAAACAAAGTGTAGACGTTCATGAATTCGTAATTGTTTCCATTACAATTGTCCGCTCCTCGGTTATAACAATTTGATAGTCAACTATACTTTGTCGCAGAGAAGTTCCAAAGTTTTATCGCAATTTTTAGTGACGATATGGCACTTAAAATGTGAAAACATTTTATGGTTCTAATGGTCAGGAATTAAATTTTACGGTTCAAACTAAGTGTTATTGCGACGGATTCGTATTTCACATTTTTCAGTGGCTTGTAAAGCTGGATTTTTATTTACAATAGCCAATAAGCATATAAATAAGTATTTTGTAATATGGTAAATTACATTTTTAGCCCTTTCATTACGGCTCCGTTTGAATACAAATTATACTGTCAGTTATAAGACTGGTATTTGAAGCATAAATGTACTTATCTGGTCTATTTTCATATATCACATTGGTTCTTGTATCCTTCAACTATCAGATGATGCATAAAAAACTATTCTAAGAAAGTAGCAAAATGATATATCACGTCAACCAATGTCAACGGTCGGGGAATCTTATGACGGCTTATGCCAACAATCGATGCGAAACGGTTAAAAGTACTAGACGATTGTGTGTATTCTCATATATTTCAAAGTATGTGTTGGCTGTCAAACTCAGTATTATTTACCTAAGCATGATTGTATTTAATATTTTATATATTAAGATTATTTGGCTGGACTAGGTGCAATAAAGACATTATATATATTCATAAAAATCAAATTTTTCACAAAGCATATCACTACTAAAATATTTTTGTATTAAAAAGATTATACCACAACTCAAATTTAATTTTTCATGTTAAAAAACGTCAATCCGCATCCACCAACTCACTCATAAAACCTTATTGTATTTTGTTTAAAAAAAGCAATATGAATATACATCTGCCTTAACCGCTCTAAAATTAGAGCATATGACTATCACAAACAGCGAATCGACCTTTTCACTGCTAGGTGGTCTTTTTAATACTGCAATACAAAATATCACAAAAAAATCAATAATAGTTGACCTAGGTAATGAGACATGGACCATTCAATAAAAAAATTCTTCAAATGTGCTTTCCTGGGGCAATCTTTCCCTGATTTGCAGAATACGGTCACTACAAACCGAAGCTAATACTATCCCTAACAAGCATAATATTTGTGATGCTGTTGCGGTAGTCAATACTGTTGCGGTAGTCAGACAATGAATTTTATTTTAACGATATATATTCTGAAATACTTTCATGGACACATTTTTAGAAAATTATTTAGATGTGTTTGATGTTTACTTTAAAGTGTCTTACTTTGCTTTATCGGATAAAAAAAACTGTGCGTTCACATAATATAAATATTTAATTAGTAGTTCATACATGCTGCCATATAGAATAGTTAATAGACCTTCAAACAATTTACTTGTAATAAATAGTTCCTGGTGCTCGGTTTCCGCTCATGCTCCAATACTAAACCGTAATGCCTTCAATTATCCTGAAATTGCATCCATTTAAAGTTAATGGAGTCTGTGATCGCTTGCTAGCTTCTCCATCGCGGCTAAATGATATAAATACAATGAAGAAACTGAGTAGTGACGATCTGACAGATAAATGCAGATACTTAACACAAATGTATATAGCAAATGTGCTACCTACGATACAAAAGTAATTATAACAAGTATTATGGCTTTTTAATTTGAACTAACGTAACTTGCTAAAAACGCCGACGCATTTTTATCAGGTAATACATAGAAAAAGGTAATTAACTTTCACCCGTATGCAGAGACATTCCTTAAACCAATATATAATAGCTACTCTGCTGATGAATGATTAAAGTGAGGGAGCCTCAACCGTCGATTTATCTCAAAGCTTAAGAAATGACTCTGTATACGGGTGTTAGCTTTGTAGAGCGTAAGTTTTATTACCGAACGTTAGCGCTCTACAAATGCGAGGTTATCCAATTATGACCGACAGTCACTTTCGTAAGCCCAAACCATCGCTAGCTACAATTTATAAAAAACACTTAACCTATTATGCCAATCTGATATAAATAGTTTGTGTGACTTATAATTTTTCTTGATATATCACATTATAGCATATAGTATTATTATTTAAATGTTTTGTAAAATTCAATTTCGAAAATTATATTTTATATTGGATAATTTGTACATGAATCTGAAAGTAATAATTACAATATGTTTGTACCATATTTTAGCGAAATCGATTTGTTTAACGAAGTAAGTAACGGTTTAAGAAGAGTCACGATTAGTAGCATGAGTTATTGTTCGTGCAGTCATAGAAAAGAGCACTGTACAACAAAAAAAGGATTGTATTTTAACCCATTAGGAAATGAATATTTTAACAATAGGCATATATCATTCCATTGTCAAGAACAAAATGATTTCACGGTATTTTTTTTGTCACAAATCAATAATTACAGGATAAATACATTTTCAAATGTATACTGTGGATAGCTCATTCATTTGTGTTGCACATTCAGAAGGAATGCATAGCTTTTAGTGCCCTACTGCTTCGTTGATCAAGCGCCCCTTGAGGCTCCAGTACCCAAGGAGGAACACTCGACTGCGCCGCTAGACGCTAGAAGCACGAAAGCCTCCAAAACGCTCTGAATATTGGGTTTATTATGAAGTGCAATGAGCTTTCATGAGGTGAAGTTTATTGCAAGGTCTGTATGCAGCGGAACGAGAGCGTGAATTTGGCGTTTATTACTTTCTACGCGTACTTTTATTGCTTTCGAAATTGCGGTATATTAAAACGTATTTTAACATACCGCAATTTTCAAAATATTATGTTCTTTGTAAATATAAGTTTGAAAGCTGCATATTGCTTTTCGTTTCAATGAACATATGAAAAACATATTTTGCGTTGAAAGTTATAAGAATATTGTAATTCATACACATATATCACATTTCCACATAATCATATATATCACAAGTGTCAATATATACAAGAGAATCATAATATGAATGATATTTACTGAAATTTTAACGCACCACATTTATAGATTTTTTAAAGAATTAATTTCACGCACATTATATGTGACTCGCAGCTTTACTTTTGTTAGGCGTATTTTAAAGCATTAGCCTACGTAGAATACTGGGGATTTGATGGTATCGTATTTTGTGGAATTACAAGGTGAGAGAGCGGACATAGCAGACTTTCATACTACAGCCGGTCAAGAGACGAAGGAGGATCTGGCTAAGATATGCTGCAGTAGAGCATTAAAAACAGCTACCTTTTATTCAAGAATCCGGGAACGTGTCATCCCTGAAGACCGTCAGAAGCTATACACAAAATGTACTAGACGGAACTCCAAAAGGTAGAGCTGATGGGATAAGGCGAGGATAATGGCAGCTAACATATATTAATGGCAGCAGTTAGTGACGATTATATGCTTCAGTTAAGGGAGCGGTTATGCAAATTATAATGTAGCTATGGTGAAATATGTTTAAGTATGAACTATATTCTTAATGCTAAAATGTTAAAAACTGCTATCCTGGACAAAATGTGGAATAAATATTAACGGAGAGTACATTTCTCACCTCCGATTTGCAGATGACATAGTGCTAATAGCCGAATCACCTGACAAGCTCCAAGACATGCTTTACGACCTCAATAAAGCGTCGAACAAAATTGGTCTGAAAATGAACATGGATAAAACAAAAACCATGATTAATAGTCATATTTCACAGACCTTTGATCCTATTTCCATTGGAGGGACAGAAATAGAGGTTGTAAACGACTATACCTATCTGGGACAAGTAATACAACTAGGGCGAAATAACTTCTCAAAAGAAATCGACAGGCGCATACAACTGGGATGGGCAGCATTTGGAAAACTAAAGTACATTTTTAAAGCGAAAATTCCGCAATGCCTTAAAACTAAGGCGTTTAACCAATGCGTCCTCCCTGTATTAACTTATGGCGCAGAGACGTGGAATCTGACAGCAAGTCTTACCCATAAAATAAAAGTCACTCAGCGTACTATGGAGAGATCCATGCTCGGAGTGTCGCTAAAAGATAGAATCAAAAACGAGGAAATACGCAGAAGAACTCAAGTAGTGGATGCTACCCAACGAATAGGCACACTCAAGTGGCAATGGGCAGGTCATAGCTGTCGAAGAGACGACGGTCGATGGGGAAGAAAAGTATTGGAATGGCGCCCAAGTACTGGCAAACGAAGCATTGGCCGACCCCCTACAAGATGGACTGACGATATAAGAAGAATAGCGGGAGTGACCTGGATGCGGAAGGCGGAGGATCGAAGAGGATGGAGACTCATGCGGGAGGCCTACGTTCAACAGTGGACGGACACAGGCTGATGATGATGATATTCTTAATCAATACTTTTATACTAGATTTTCTTATTCCTTACAGTATAATCGAACTTGGCGACTAAAGTTAGACGATCAATCACAATAATTGACAGTTCATTTATAACGATAGACATTCAGATACCATCTTGCTGCCGCTTTTATAATAATACGAATGCTGAAATAATGTTTTCCTGTCGCATTAAGTCTGAAATCTCTCAACGTCCAATGATCAGTCGATAAGTGATCCAGCGCCTAGTGATTTACAAAATTACAGCCAAAATCACGACTAATACCATTTGACAAGGAAACAAAAATGATATCTCACATTTATCCAGAAGGAATGATACAAAAAAACAAAACATTCGGCGAATCCACTCAACTCCTTAATGTACGAAAGCAGCGGCGAAAGAAAACGCGAATGAGATTATATTCCGATTCGCAAATCTACGTGGAAAATTTGAAAAATATCGCCGGGAGAACGCGATAATAAAAATACATTTACATGTTTTTATTTTACCTTACCACATTCAACATATTTACCTCATTCGATTTATCAAGTGGGGTGTAATGCATGCTAATATTTGTGGCAACATATTTATTTTAAGTTATCAGAAAAATGCACAATTTTATTAATGTTATTACGATTGTCTTAAAGATGAATAATTTAAGTTTTCAGTCTTGTTCAGTCAGAAAATTTCAAAACCAAAGCAATTTACATTAAGCATTACATTACATTAAGTACCTTTGCCGAACATTTTAAATTAATTAATTATGTAATTGAATAACATTTTTAAACGATCCTCAATCACCTTTAATGTTGAATTTTTATTTTTAAAACCACTTTATTTTAACACAAATAATGAAACTTTTATATATTGTTAATAAAAAATAGTTTTTATTCCAAAATTTCATTTCTGACGACTTGAGCTTAGTCGAGAATCTATTCAGAAGTGTAAAATGATTAAAAAAAAAATACATCATTTAAATTATTGAAATCCACAATAACTATTCAATCAAACACAAAAATATTATTTATATTTAAACATTTACTATAACATCTGTTTAAAATGTCAAATAGATAAATACTTAATAGCTTGTTTTAACATTAATCAAACTGAGAACTAACTTCTTAGGTTTTTACGGGACTGAGAACTGTTTATTGATTTGCTGGAATTGCAGAATAAACAGTGCTCAGTGTGATTCATGTTGAAACAAGGTTAAAAGTCAATCAATCTATCAAACAAAGTACATATACTCTATACGTATCGTATGATTAAAAATACGTAAAATTTCTGAAACACTACCAACAACAAGTCGTCTAACGCTCGTCAATATTCAAGATCGTGCGGTATTATCCAATGGCGTGTGAACGCGAAGAGTGGTTGGGTGGAGTGAGTGACAGGTAAGAAGAATGGGGGAGCTCGAGCTCAGATGTGTGATTTTTACAGGTAACGAGCTGCAATTATTCACCGGGAAATGAGGCGGAAGGTAAATATAAAAGAGGAAACTTTGCGAACATATTCCGCGAGGAAGTGCGAGACTTATAACTGGCAGGTACTTCATATTTATTTGCATTATTTGGACGTAATTTTTTGTGAGGTAGCTACATATTGGCATGTATACATTGGAACATGCAAGAAAATACTGACATACTCCCTTCCCTGACTATAACCCTTTTAGGAATGGCTTTAACTTCAAATTATTTTCACTATCTTAACGTTATTAAAAATGCAATTACAGCAATTTGAAATGATTTATTTAAATTAAAATATTTATAGTAATTAAATACATACATACAATTATACATCAAATTTTATACGCATCAATTCATTCAGAAAATATATCGGCAGACGCGGGATTCGAACCACGAGCCTTGCAAACTTTGTTAAAATTTGATGTATAATTGTATGTATTTATTTAATTACTAATAATATTGAAATATAGTCAATGATCTATAAAAGAAGATTAGAGTATTGAAAAATATTCTAATAAAAATTAAAAAATCCATGTAAAATATTTATGTTATAATAGTTATGTTATATTATGTAAATATATTTCATTTCAGTATTTTAAATAAAATAAAATTACAATTATAATAATGATGCAGTTTCACCAAAAATCAGCAATTTGTAAACTTAACGTAATCAATACTTTAAATACACTTAACGTAATTTTCAGTTTTCGGATATTAGTTAACGTGGCAAAGTAAATCTTAACTTACGTTTTTCAACACCTAATAAAATAATCAGCATAAGGCACATTGTGATAAAGATATTAAAACATCGTTTAAATATTCCATACTTTTAATAAAGGCAAAGCATGTACAATTTGCACAATAAAAAATATTAATAAGCAGTCGACTGTTTTTTATTGTATGAAACTAAGTGATTCTGCGAAAGGCGGTTTAAAAAAACAACCCACCAAGACGTTTCGAAATTGCTTAAAATATGTGCAAGCGAAATCGGCCCTATGTGCGTAAGATCGAGTACGGCCACGAAGTATATCGCGCGACAGCGACACTTACGTTGAATAAGGCGCAATATCGCCTGGCAACATCTGTCACGTTAAACTAAAATGAGAAACATTCCAAATTTTTCTCTGCGATGGCGCTCTTTCGAGAACTTTCTGGATTCCGAGTTCCCGGGGAATATTCCAAACATAAATGAATGCCGTGAAAAACAACGATGAGGAAATTTATGATTGCGTTGAAAAAATAGGGTTAAATTTTTATCACATGTTAATAACTCCGGGGAAGGCGACGCGAAAAATAGACGGAAATTTTTGTTTTGAAATACGTATTACATGAAAAAAACAGATTTTCTTAATTCTTAAAAATTAAAATTTTATTTTTGTAATATTTTTTTCATGTTATTAAATGTTAATTATAATCAAGAATCATCATACTAATTGAAGTCCTAAAATTAAAATAATTACTGTATTCTAAATTGAAAATAATAATTTTATTTTTATCTGTAAGAACAAAAAGATTCAACATCGGGCAACGTTGCAAATATTATTTAATTAATTGTTATTTATAATTGTATTAATAATACACATAGTTTTGAAATATATAAATAAATAAATTACAAAAGAAACTTATATGGTACCAGTATATTCCCATGGTTAACTTTAGATGATGTACTTACATTAAATTTGTAAATGATTAATTTCAATAGATTTAGGTATTAAGCATATGTAAAATTCATTATAACATTTCAACTTAGTAGTAGTAAGTTGAAATGTTATAATGAAGTAGTAGTAAGTTGAAAGTAGTAATTGTATGTATATGATCCAAGCATAATAAGTATAGAATTTATATAAATTGTATAAAATATTTATATTGTTAAAAAGGTATTGATTATATTAAGTTCATTACAATGTGTCTGGTGGAAATTGAGACTTACATGGGTCGAGGCTATTAAAGAATCGAAATATATATGTAAATGATGCTGAAATTGTCACTTCGATTATAAAAAATTTATAAATATTAATGATATTATTTTATATTCTAAAAAAAATTAAAATATGTTATTATGTAAAAAATGTAAAAAAATAATAATATAAATTATACAACACTTAAATCAAAAGATGAATCCCACGCCACACACAAGATCTACCTTTAAGTGGCGTGGAAAGCGAATTTCCAAAAAAAAAAAAAAATGTAATACTATCAAAAAAATCTTAAATGTATCCTATTATATTTGATTAAATAAAAAAAAAAAAAAAACTTACCCCATTATTGAATTACTGCATAAATTAGACTCTTACCTGAAAAAGGCGAGAAAAAATCGTTTTAGTTACTTGGTAATACAATATAAAAACATTTGAATCGGCATAAATTAAGGGTTTTTTATTATTTTAATTTTAACTACTAAAAAAAACTACTAGCTTTAATGATAAAACTAATGACTTATTTTATATACTCACAAACAGCTTATTTATTGCGTATTTATTTGTAAAAGCTTTGTTGTTGAGTTTGCTGTTTGCTAACGACTTAGTAATAATTGGTTCATAAATAATTGAATATGAAACGATTTAGAAGGTGCGGCCATTCGCAGGTAGACCTTCAAATTGAATAGGGGCTGAAATCCTTCTTAGGCCAACTTCTCAATTAAACCAAACGGGTCCGGCGAGTCCGAGATCAAGGAGAGACTTGCTCACTAATTATGTATTCAAATTCTGATTCAAGTTTTGACATATTAATAAACTTGCCTAAGGGAAAATTAATTTCGTGACATTATGGAATATTTAAATTAAATACATCGAGAAATAAATAAAATTTATATTTTTGGGATCATTGAACCTTAAAGTGAAAAGATTATTTCAATTTTGTTTATTTTCGATGATGATACATTTGCTGTGAGGAATTTGAGTAGTATATAACAACATTGTTTTATTTACAAAATATATATTATATGAAAGCAGTTTCTATAATGTTTCACGTAAAATTATAAAAATTATATATATGTACGAGTATAACGAATTACATAGATTAAAGAATATAGTAAATTTCAAAATGAATATCTAATTGACAACTTAGTCCACACAAATTTACTGTGTGTTACATTTATCGTGTGGTTATTTAAAGAATAGTCCTAAGGTATGTACTCGTACAATAATTAAGAATATAATAGGGAATGTGAAGGTTATTGAACCTAAAATGTAAAATATGTTGCCAAACCACAAAATAAAATGAATAAATCTGTAAAGAAATGGTTAATGGGGATGAGTACGAAAAAATTCAGAAAAGTTAATATACTTTAACAAATTGATAAATAATGTAAATTTAATAACTACGTAAAGAACATTTGTAAAACAGGTCACACGTACATAGACAAAACAAACACACAGCAGAAAATCTGTTCCATTATTTTTAAACATGTAATGTAATCGATTGTAGATACATGGTATCATAATAAATTCATATAAATAATAATACAACTTTATCTAAACAGTGATACGGATAAGAAATAGATACTTGTGATGCGCAGACCAAAAAGGATCATTTATTAATTCGTTAAGTAAAAAAGCTTCTTTATAAAAAAGTAAAGGAAAACATTCATTAAATTATAAACCGTTTTTTTTTTCTTTACTATTTCCAGTTAAGTCCAGCTAAGTCCAACCTTCCTATTTTGTTTTCTCGGCAGTCAATGCTTTCTGCGCTATTAAGTTCACTTTCACGTTTCCGATAAATAGGCGAGATTTAATTTTCATGGCTGAATCTGTATTTCATGAACACTTGCTCTTTGCGGTCGCCCATCATCGTCCATGGCCTTTAATTAACTATAAGAATCTCTCTTCCTCTGTACCAACCAACTCTCGGCTGGTACACCCATTACCTACGAAGGATTAATCGCCATTATGTGATACAATGGCTTTTCAGAATGATAATTTTACGTGGGTCGTAAATGTTATTAAACATTGTACAATAACGATATACAGCTTACCTCTCGGTTTATTGACGAATAATACTCGAGATATGGATGAATGAGATTACTTCTATTTTTAACGTTCTTTAACGACATTTTAACGATTAAGTAAATTAATAATAATGAAGTTAAAAATAAGTAAATTATTTTTCATTTTTATAGGTTCAATCTCTTATTTACTTTAAAATACTTATAAATATTTAAGTGTCTTTATCAAGACCCTGAATGGTTATTTTATTATAAAAATTCTATTACAAAATAAGAATTAGATATTAAGGTTGAGTATTTGCAGCAAGTGTTCAAGGACATGAGTTGTAGCTCTTATGATGAGCTGAAAAGGGTTGCGGAGGACCGAGAGGAATGGACATCGAGATGCAAGATTCTGTTGCTGCAAACCTATCCACCGGATTGATACTACTACTACGAAGAAGATTAAGGTTGCTATTAACGTTTCTTGTGATTGCAGGCTCACAGTAAATTTTAAAACTTTGGCTTACGATTTCGTTTACCTGCCAGGTAAACAATTATATAATAACAAACAGCTAACATGCGGTGAAAACTTTTGTCAAATGAGGTATTTTCCATTACTCCAACGAGTTTAAAAGACACCTGGCATTTTCTCGACTCCCCACAAAACGGCAAGACTTCCAACTAATTTAGAAGTTACTTATTCCATAATAAATTCACAAGCCGCTCGCATTATCATGCCGTAATATAACCAGTTACTTTTGTGTACAAATTGAGCCGGAAAATTCCTCGAAAATTTAATTGAATTTGTGTGAAAAAAGCCGGTTATCGTAAAAAATCTTAATTAACTTTTACATAACTTTTCTTTTCCGGCTAATTTTAATAAAAAAAAACAATATTTTAGGTTAATGAAATCTTTTATTTTAGAAATCCAGACATTCGTCCAAAATATATTCAGAATATGTTTTTGTATTGTGGCTTTTGGGTTTAGCCGTGTGGTGAATTACTCTTTTCAAATATTTCGACCGCCATTGCAGGGGTCTTCTACAGGGTTGATGACTGTGTGTCACACACATTCAACAACCTTGCTAAAGTTGTGTGCACTGGTCAAAAGTATTCAAATTCAAAATCGCGTCTAAATATTTAATTAATTGAATAATCTGTCTGGCCTTGCATCGTTCGATAAAACGTATTTTTGGACAAATATTTAACAGACGTATTTAACAATAATGTATGCATTAAAAGAACATGAAAAACATTTGCTGTCCATCAGACGCGTAATTATTTACACTTGACGGCTGAATTTGAAAATATTATTTTTAATTCGTCAAATATCTTTGTCTTTTTTATTTTCTATTATTTTGACATGGAGGGAATGTATATGCATATATGTATAATATATATAATTTTAAATATAAAGTACCTCAAATAATGTCAAATTGAGATTGGTCTAAGCTAAGTTATTAAACAATAATGTTATGATATAAAACAAACTGTATTGTGTAAAATTGTGTAAAATTGTGAAAAAAAATGTAAAATTGTGTAAAATTGTGTAAAGTTGTGTAAAATTGTAATTGTAATATCACGATGAAGCCCACACCACACACAAGATTCATCTTAAAGTGGCATAGTAAGCGAATCTAAAAATTAAAAATACATATATATATATATATATATATATATTATCACTAAAATTGTAACTGACAATATCTTTATATTTGTTTAAATAGAATAAAGTATAAAAAAAAAAAATGTCGCAGGGAATTATCTCCGAGTAATAACAACAGGACGCAGTTCTAGAAAAAGAAAAGAAAAGAAAAAGAAAAGAAAAAGAAGAAAAATATACACGGTTTCAACATTCGATTCTCATCTTTCAAGAGCTATACTCAAATACCACATAAACTTATTCTAAGTGTACACGTGTCGCAGGTACCACCTCCGAGAAATAACAACTAAACGAACTTCTAGAGAAAGCACAAAATGAAAAATATTACATACGGTTTCAGCATTTGCTTTGTATCTTTCAGAAGCATTGTCACACTCATAAAATATTTCGCGAATCGAAAGTCCGATACAAAAAAAGTTGACTCTAGTTCATCTCGGACCGTGAAAAAATTCCCTTGTTATTTCCTCCCGTGGGGAGGGTTCCGTCCGGTAAGATCCTCTTAGACCTCAACCTCCGCCTCCTCCCGGCGCTATTATCACTTCCTGATAGCCGCCCGCGCGTCCGGAGGGTCTTATTAATAATATTTTGTGTCCCGTCAAACCAAATCCCTCGTAAGCCGACTACCGTAAAACGTTGGCCAGTATGCCTTTTTGTTTTTCATTGTTTATTATTTCGCATGCAAGGGATTGAGAGCACTCGAGCACACGTCGCCGACCGGATTATGTTCTCATACGGAAAAACAAAATAATTGAACATAATTTTCAGGCGAAAAAAAAACAGATTATAAAAATCTTTTATGCTGTATATTTTTTTTGCTAAACAAATCTTTTTTTTTCTACTGAAACGATGTACTGTAACATAAAATATCTTATGTTACGAATATGAATCTTTTCTTACGATTGTAATCTTATGTTACGAAAGCTTAAAGTATTCTCATAATTGTATTACTACAGATATGTAATTTCTATGTAAGATCACGTAATGTTTTTTTTACAATAAGAATATCTTCCGTTCTTATTTTCTTATTCCTTATCTCCATAATACATACATCATTTTAGCAATCTTTTAAATTTTTTAATATTTGATTTTACGATAAAAACATTTTTTATTTAATATACATTTATCTTTTCTCAGTAGACTTTTTCTCTCTATTGATCGGGAAGCTTCTCAATACATTTTACAATACAAATGTACCTAAATAAGAGTAACGTAAGACGATAACAAAGTCGTGGATTAGGAGCACACGAGATTGAACTGGCATTAGCGGTGTCGGGGATTTGTTCTCAAAAGCCGGGGAGCATAGAGAGCTTTCCTAAATGATTGCTGTCATGTTGAAAAAATAAAACATTAAAAAAATACTACAATGAGCCATGTTTTAGCAAAACGATTACTCATTCTGTTTAATTATAAAATACAAAGTGCTAAATCAGGTTCCGATGAAATTGCTACATGTAATACTATTTTCAAATAAAAATTAAATAACGTATTTGGATAATGTTGTTAAATATACGAGTAGGAGTAATTGTATGTATTATTTCTCTGTAAAATGAAACATCGTATTTTATTTAAGTATTTTTTCGATCGATATGGTATATACATACTTGTAAGTGAAAATGGAAAAAATGTATTAAAATTTGACTTTTTGCATTATTTTTTATTTTTATTAGAATTTTATTTTATAGAAAATTGTTATATATTTCAATATTATCAGTGATTAAATACACACGTCAAGTTTCGCGTATCTGTCCAGGCAGAGAATGGTCGTGTGGACACGCGGTGTATAGAACGGAGCAAAGGTGCAACGCTTGAGGTTCGAATCCCGCGTCTGCCGATATTTTTTTTTGAATGAATTGATGCGTAGAATTTGATGTAGAATTGTATGTGTATATTTAATTATTGAAAATTTGACTTATTTCTCGATGTTTTATTGACTTATATTTTCATTAAAATACAATTTTAAAATCAAATTCTGGTTTCTTGTGAGCATTTAATTATTTATTGTTACTTCACAAATACTTCCACAACCTTGTTTTAACATGAATCACACGGAGCCCTGTTGATTTACTTGCTGGAATACCGCAGTTTCAACGTCAATTAAATCTTCATCAGTTCGAAACCAGTATAGACTGATAGGTGAATAATTTACAAAGTATGCTAACCAAAGGAAAATATGCAGAAAAGTATGAATGGGGGTAGTCGCAACTTAAATAAGTACTTTATTTTTCAATCTAGTTTGGATTACACATATCGTGACACATTCCTGGTCTAAATCTGAGCAGTAGAGTCATTGTAGCGAGTCTGTTTAGTACTCACATCTAGCGGCTAATCTTAACTCGAAGAGCCGGCGCGATACGGTACGTAATTAATTAAAGCGATCCAATTAGACGTACACGTGAACGTAAGGCTGCGTATGTCGCATTACACATTCAGGCCGCGCGCGTCGAGCCTCCTGCGAGGGATCGCTTCATTAGGCGACAAAAGGAAATCGCTATTAACATTTGATAACCCTAATACCGATATTACGCCACCTATTTTGCATACATACTTGCGGTGCTCGAGATGTTCCGAGTACGTACCCTAGACTTTTTTTTAACAAAATCGTGCAGAAGAGCTCTGGAACTATATTATGGACTAAAACATTCAACTATGAAAGCTGGACGCAGCATGCGAAAATGGTAATTATTAAAGAAAATTGCAAGTGATTGTTGATCTGTTCCTTTAAGTGATCTAGATTGTATAAGCAAGAAAATTATACATACTTGAAAAATCTTCTCAAGCTTATAGGGAGCAATGAAGGCGAATCTATTTATTTGCTTTTTCTTAGTCGACTAATTATGACACGTAAAGTTTAAGTAGTGACCGACGATTATTGGCGGGTGCATGAAATATTAATACTATAATTCAGAGCATTTTCCGTGAAAATAACGGTATAAAATACTATTTTAACCAAACTTACGCAATGTTAGATATTGCATTTGAGTGATATGGGCTCTCTATTTTTTACCATACACTATTGTGCGACTGTAGAGACCGCCTCACACCTAAGTTTCTACCCCATATGCCCAACAAGCTGCACATCTCAAGACCTAATGCAGGGCAACACACGGGCTATCTATGTTGCCAGATACTGGGCAAAAATAATTTGACGTCGCTGACACGAAGAAGACCATACACGTATAATATATAAGAGTACATATATTTAACACTGATTGCTGAAAAATTCAATGAAATATCGTTGAATACCATTATTAATTATTTTTTTAATTTTTATTAGAATATTATTTTACCATTATTAACATTACTCCTATCAAGAGGTACGTGTTTTCTTATAATGCGTAAAATTCAGATACTAATTTAATCTTTTTTTAACTGTTGAAACGATAGCATTTTAGCATTAGTACAATACAAAATTTGTACAATTACTTTCATTTTCATTCATTGTATTTTACTGTAATTTAAATTTTTAAACGTAAGTCTACTAACTGCATCTGGAGGTTAGATGAAGTGCGTTTAAAATTATGTCCAGTATATCAAAGTTCAATGTTTTTGGTAGAAGAAAGATTATTTAAAAATAAAAAGTTGATTACATTTGCTTCATCAATTCACCTCAAGCACTGTAGACATGTACCTACACTAAACGGTGAATTATCAATTTTGCTTAACTGTGATTCATTACAGCGTATTATCAGCGTTCGGAGATTCGAAGCTATGAGAATATTCTACAGCTTTCGAAAACCGTTATGAGGTACTGTAGACGTCTAGACTTGCCTGAGAATATCTAAAAGAAAATTTACTCCAGTCAAATGATGATACGATTTTCACTTCGAGAGCTATGAAACTGTTGGTAAATAATGTCTTTATTTTGGGTACTATATCTCCATGCACCTTCCATACTGTATATATTATTAAATGAAAAATTCAATATAGAATAAATGAAAAATTCAATATAGAATAAAGAGATAAAGTCGATGAAATATTTTTGCTTTTCGATTGGAGAAATTGTCGAAGGAATATTATTAGATTTTGCAAAACAAACCAGATTCAAGAATCACAAATTCAATTATTATATGTATAAAAACAAGCAAGTACACTGCACAATATATATATGATTTAAAAGAAAAAAGTATCCACATTGCGGAGCATACCATGCGAAACGCTGAAGATTCTTAAGGATGGAGACTCATATTTTATGCATGGATAATATTTCTTACTATTTATTTTAACATATAATATTTCCCCTTTTTGCATATCCACTATAAAGTGAACCATATGGGTATCACGAATTTCCACACGTAATTTTTGTTAGCATCCATGATCTTTGTTTTGTCCCATTTCTGCCCATCTCCTGTAATTCTAAATTATATTATATATTATTCCCTATAGTCTTTCAGAATGGCGCAAAATAAAAAAACTGAATAAAAGGTAGCTATTGTTTATGTTGTCTTACGATATCCGGATGTCATCTCCAACAAGTCCACTTTTGTCTCTAAAGCGAATGTATATGTTTATACTTAAAAAAAATGTTAATTCAATTTTTTTATACTAATTCAGTAACAAAACATTCTGCCAAATATCAACGCAAGAGTAAATAATAGACTTCACTAAAGGGTTTCTTTTTAATAACACATACCTGGATGTTCTATGTTTTTGATAGATTTCATGTATTCACTAAATCGATTCACTTCTTATTTTGTAAATAAATAAAGCAAAAAATATATTTATTGTTTGAGTAGGGCAATAAATTTTACTGAGACTGTTTTCATATAATAATAAAGGGGTACTTTTAAGATAAACAAAATCCTCCCCGAGGGCGGTTGCCAAAAAATGTGAATAAATATTATAATATAAGCGAAAGCAGAAGTAAAAAGCTGGGAAAACAAACACTCTTTATACAAAACGCTCAAAAAAAAAATATCCCAGCAGTCGCTGTCGGGTGACCTTTCGCAAAACTAATACAATCAAATAAATATGCCTCTGTAATATCAAACCGATACAATAATTATTGTAACGATAAAATATTACTTAGTTACCGATGAACAAACAATAAACGCGAGGCAACAGATTAATAAAATTACGTAAAACATTACAGCAATATTAACATAACCACAATGATTCAGATATTGTTTATTTGGTCCTGTATAAATATGGATTAACAGATTGAGCTGTAAATTAAAAACTGCTTATATTTACATTTGTAACAACACAGTATTGGAGTCAATAAATGTAAAAAGAAATATTATATAAATAAACTTAAATAGATGAAGCTGTACTGGAAAAAAAAATCTTTTGAATTTCACGGAAATGTTTTGGAGCTTTTATTTCATACTGAAAACGACGTTATTATGTTCAAATAAAATATTCTCAAGTTAATACGTTCCGGTGAACACAATCCGCCGATTGAATATTCAAGTTAGAAATAAAGTAAAACCCTGTTCGCTATTGTAAAGCGTTAAATATTAGATTGCCACGAATCAAGCGAAGCGCAGCCTCACATACGAGTAAACTTCCTGCCCCACTCCAAATGAAACGAGGAGCGATCCCCACGAACAAAAGTACAATCTACCAGCCGCTGGAAACTTGAATCATAAATTTGTCGTCCGTCTGTTAGACGAGGAAAAATTGTCGTGGAAAGTTTTGGCGTTGAGAGAGGAAAGCCCACCGAGGGCCTCTCGCGATATTTGATGTGCCTCGGTTTATTTGCGATTTCTCTGGGAGCTGTTTGCGCACAACTTTCAGAGATTTATTAAACACAAATGTCGTACTTTCCCTTAATGCGCTGTAGGCTCAATGTCAAGAATTTCGCTGTGTGATTTACACCTTTTGAAGGCAGGCTCTAAAATACATCCCAACTTATCCACGCCACATATGTTTTGCAGGCACAAAAGCAGATGTAAGATAAACATATTTGCGAAACTCTAATTCCAAAAAAGTAATGCAAAAAAATTAAAGTAAAGTTCGAAATTAACGTATTTGTATTACTTAAAAGTAGTTATAAATTCTAAAATTTTAAAGTATAGTATGTTTTATTCAATAAATAAAAACATCTAACCTTGTTTTAACATTGATCACACTTAGCACTTTTTATTCACTTGCAAAACCGCAATCAATGTAAAAACAATGTAAGAAGTGTTTATATATTTTAAATTTGGAACTCAGAGAAATGCACCTCAAAGTGAATTATAAAAATAATTTTGTTAAAAATATGGAAAAATAATTGAAACAGAATAAATCGACATAAAAGGTACTCATACATATCAAGAAATGCAGTGAAATATAACTATCGCATTGTTAAAACTTTCGAAAGATATATCTCAAGAGATACGTTCCCTTTGATAACAAGGAAAATTCGAGATGATTTTACATATTTCCTCAGTTAGTTGGAAAAACTTTTGAGTATTGTTCGAATAAGACGATCGTTTGAGAAGTTTCCAGAAGGAAAAACAAAACCCAAATTCATAATATTTCACGAAGTATTATACAATACCACCTGGAGAGTGAAATATACAAGTGAAATGAATTAAAAGGAATCGCTTCGACGATCATTAATACAGGCAACAAAGGAAAATTAAACTCAAAACTGTCTGTAGTAAGTACGAGTACATAGCTCCAAATACAATAGCTTCGGAATATAATAATGAAAACAAATAAAGCATCCATTAGAATTAAAACGTAAACAATTTTCATTACCAGCCACCGGTCTTTTATACAAGTACATATATTATATTTTAAAAATATTTTGCAAACGTAAATAATATAAAATAATTATCATTTTAAAATTAATCGACGAAAAAGACGGTAATACGTATCGATATTATATTACTGAAATTTGTTTTTGGCCTTACTATTATGTTTAAAAATAATTATTTATACTATTTGTATGAAAAGAAGTTTGGCCTGGTTGAATTTTAAATAGGTATCGTTATAACACCATAAATAAGACGATCTTACAACAATACAATCTCAAAATATAAAATGTATGATCCAAGTCTAACAGGAAGATAATGCATTCTGAACAATTTCGACAGACAATTACTTAAACAAAAAAATATATAATTAATATTTTAAAATATTAAAATCATATGTATGACTTGTTAATTGGAGATGGAGAAAGAAGATCGATTTTTCTCTCACGGAATTAAAGAGGAAAATTAATAAACGAGTAAAAATACAAGTATTAATTAACGTAATTACAAAGTCTGCATGTATTAGGGATAGGATAAAGATTTTAGTGCATTCTGAACAAGCATGCTGAGGTGGGCGGGCGGTGTGACTAGAGTGGACAAAGTTCGAAATGAGCATATTTGGGGTTCATTTCGGGTGGCGCCCATACCTGAAAAGATAAGGGAAAACCGCCTAAGATGGTATGGGCATGTGACACGGAGAGATGAGGACCACATAGTGAAGAGAAACCTCAACATACCCACGCTGAGAAGAAGACCAGGAAGACCACAGGCAACATGGACTGCAACTGTAAACAAGGATCTGAAAACCCTGAGTTTGACCGAGAATGCAACGCAGGACAGACTGACATGGCGAATGATCACAAGGAGAGCCGACCCCAGATGATGGGAAATGGCTAGGATAAAGAAAGAAGAGATAAGGAATTTAGTGCATGTGTCAAAATTGTGATTTATTTTTACAAATAAACACAGAATGAAGTAACAACTACGACATCTGCATGATTCGATTGATTTTATGACCTGGTGACCAAAGCGTTGAAGCCGAAGGTCACTTTAATTGATCTCTGTTGATCTCAATCAAGCTGTTTCTGCTCTGAGCCTCGAGTATGTGCGTTTCTTGTCGTTAGAAATGATAATAATTTTAAAAATAAAACCAAACTTGACACTCGGCAATTGTTACAAAAACATCAATTTAAAGGATGACCTTGACCGGACGATAATAAAAAATTACGAATTCGGTATCACGGCTTTTCTTCGAGAAGACCGAGAAACTGTAATTTTAAGTGGCTCTAAATAAAAAAGTTAACACTCAGCTTTAACAAAACATCCAAGAGACGAATATTTAGATTAAGCTATTAGGGCATTCATAGATAAATAAGAACTTCGCTTATGATCTACAAAACTTAGCATGCCCCTGACTATATAATAAAATAATTTATATTATCCGCCTAATATAAAAGTTAAAACAATTAATATCGCTGAAAGTAGGTAAAAGATATAATTTATTCGGGGAAAACATGTGAAACATTAAAAACATTAATTAAAAAAGTTAATTTGTATATTTAAATTATAGTAATCGTTTTTTTTTTAATTTTTTATGTATTATAAAAAATTCACTCAAAATTGGTCACGTAATAATGTTCACATCACATATAAATAATGTAACTCTGAATTATTGAGCGTATGAAACACATTCAGATGACTTATACGTTTCAACCGATCATTTGATATCAATGGTGTATGTGGCGGTGGTATTAGCAGTTGGCAAAGACGTGATTTAAATATTGATGGCGTGAAACGATTCGTTCAATTCAGCTAACGAATCGCTACAATTTGTATCAATTATTATCGAATCAAAACGACACGCGTTATGAATTGCCTGCCGCGTTATGAATTAATTCCATTTTAGTGTATGAGCTTATAATTATAAGATTAGTGATAAGAAGAAATATTTAATCGTCGTAATACAATTGAGTATTAAAATTATAAATCCGCCTCATCCTCGCGTATCTTTTGTTTGAAGTCCCAAAATACATTTTAGATTTAATCAACTCAGTTTAAAAAAGAGCAGTACTACTTACTTAAGACCTCCAATCCTTAGAGACGTAAGAATGGTTAACTTAGTATTTTTGAACATTATCACCACGACCGCTGCTCATCTGCACGCAACGGATAATAATAAGTTCCTCCTCCACCCACCCACAACCGACAGTCTCGTTTTACACATGCTGAACATGAATACACATATTAAAATATGTCCATCAAGAACTGACGGTTTTCAAAATTCTTTCCTAAATGCAACCGAAAGTATCCGTTTTCTCCTTAATATAATCTGGATATCTTCAAGAAACAAATTAATATAACTTGAAAAAATCCAGGACTCAATATTTAAAATACAGTAAAAAAGTATCGTACGTGCGAAGTATTTTATATTTCTATTCAATTGTATGTTAAATAAAAACTCATGTGATTTTACTTCTAGGGAGAAAAATATTATTATAAATAAATTCATAGCATTGCACACTAACCTTTGCCATATTTTAATTATTGTAGAACGCTGGATTGAATAATTTACACAAGTAGATATTTTAAAAATTAATTTAAAATTCATCACATTTCAATACCGCTGCATGTTCAAATGCTGTTTATTTAATGACATTTAAAAACGAAACACAATCAATTCAGTAAGACGTCATTATTATTCTGCTTGATTCGTAGACGAAAAACAATATGAAAGTGTAATATTAAAACAATTATTTCGATACATACTCGTATAACTCAAACCTTCATTTAAATCTGTCAACGTTGTAAACAGTACACATAAAAGTATTGTGCAATAAATCGATTCTAATTTTAATGAGCGGCAATATGCAAATTTCAAATTAGTATTCACTGTAATCATTTTAATAATAGATAAATTATGATCGTCAATGACATCAAGCAGTGATCGCACGAACTGCACGGTTCAATGTTCCGCAAGCAAACCTTTGCGAGTCACTCGAGCGAGACGTCTGAGGCTGCGACGAGACCCACAGGAGCTGATGGTCCATATTGATGACGTCAGCAGCAAAGCAACCAATGTTCACTAGAGTCAAGGAAGTCATATAGGCGACAAAACAGTTCACAACGGCGTGAATGATGTTCACGGGAGCTGGTAGTCAAATGAATGACATCATACACCTATCGTGGAGTTCGGAACCAGGAAATAGTCCAGTGTCTGTGCACTTTACAGTAGTACAAGCTATCCAGAATTCAAATCCCGACAAATCTTATAAAAGTTCTTAAATATCTGAAGAATATTTAAGCAAAAACCCTTAATACAGGTATAATGTTGCACTAATTTTGGTGTGAGTGAGAGTCACTCAAATAATGCTGCCATACATAATTTCGTATATGATACTTCAGTGACTTCATCTTTCCATCATCGTTCCATATCTGGAACAAATCTCAGCTGACATTATCCATTCGTTGTCCCCAAGACATATCTGCACCAGAAGGTCCAACCCGACAACTTACAGGGCAGAAGCCCGAATACTTGAAAAAACGACGCTGTAGTATCTGACCCATACACATCTGTTGATTTTTAATTGTATTTTATTTTTCAAAGAAATCGGATAAGTCAGATGCTCCAAAACTTTGGATATTTGGTTCAAAACTACGGTTAAACCCGACCAGTGACACACGTAACGATAGTCAAATGTAATCATACTCTTCTGTGTTACGAAGACAATACGTTAATCTTACGAGTAGGCTGCTTAGTGATTGCGACGCCTTACCTGTATCCGTGTAGTGTTTAAACAAAGATAATGAAATGTCAAGCGTCATAGAATAGACCGTTTAAGTGACTTCTTGCATTCAATGTATTTTACTACGTACGTGTCGTCATATTTGTCCTAAAGCTGGTCTCCCTCGATATTTACAGTCTACATGCAAGATCGTCCTTCACTGCCTGGCTTCTTCATCAGCGCCCAACGGCTTGGATCGCTGCAGCATCAGTAAGCCATGACTGACTAATCACAATAACAAACCAAGCGAAATGTCTGATGGAACACGCCTTGGTGACCTCAGACAACACACTAGTGCAGAGCTTGTTAACTACACAGCAGTGAAACATGTCTAATATATTGACTGTATTAACATATGACACACCAATTTCAATTCAATCAACTAATTATATCACAAGAATATCACAAAGTTTTGCGTCAATGATTATGTCATTTCAGACAGTCAAAAGTTCCCGAGGTAAAAAAAACTTCCGGTAAATGACTTGACAATGACTACCCAACGCAGATGAAACATGTCGTCCAGTAATAAAAAAATGTAGAATAATTTATAAATATTCTTTTATTTTTATTTTTATTTTAATTGCTGCATGATTGATGCAATTCGTGTAATTCGTTTTTCAAAAAAACCAAAACTAATTTGTTCGTGATATTTTTGAAAGCTACGTATATGAATTTTATTACATTATTTTATTTTATAATCCACCTATCAAATATATTTGAACATTCAAATTATTTTTTGAATTCGTGAACATTGTATAAACATAAAACGTCTACTGAAATTTACGTTTAAATTCACCGACAATTATTGGTTAATACCCCAATAATTAGATGTTTTATTATGAAAAATATTCGGAAACGGTAATCTATTATAATAAAAAAAAAAGTTTATTTTATATAATTATTTTAACAGACATTTCCTTTGAATCGAAATACAATGAATTTTTTATTCTTTATTTTACAATTAAACAGTGGTTATTTTTGTTGTTGTTTAGAAACCACAAAAATTTGTAATAATAAACTTTCGAAACCATGGTAATCAACAAGATAAAAAGAAAAAAGATTTTTACATGGAACAATTGGACTTGTATGTAAACAGCTGGTACCAATTTGTGCATTCGTTCAGGATTGTACTGCATGATGTTATTATGTGGGTACTGGTATCACATGGACGAGGTATCACAGGTAACCACTCGATGTGGGCGAAACGTGGCGCCCCCCCAACAAGCGGGAGCCCCACAAAGAGAACCAGACCCGTATCTAATTGGGATGCAACCTGGGCGTTACATCTAGGGTAAATAAATTTATTGCTGGCAGCGCACTACAAGTCCAAACCATTGTATTTTCATTTAGCTCGCAACGACTACTATTTCACTCGCACACACTCGCAATCTTCACAATTCTTTATACTTACAATTATGTCATAACGAATGCATGGACTTCCATAATCAATAGTAATAAGTTAATACAAAGTAACAGTTTTAATGCAAAAGGTAGACATCACTCACGGTGGAAAAGTAGATAATACGTATGTAGTAAATTAAAGAGTCCATAGAAAACAAGGTTATAATAACTATGAAGTATCCATCATTTGAGTTTATTATTCAAGCTGAAAATCAAACGCTATCGAAAGTATGAAAATTATAAACTATAAAATTTACTTGAAATTAATAAATATATATAAAATGTATATTTTCTTTATTATTTAGAACATTACATTCTCTATATTACATACACATTAAAATAATTATTTTATTTTCACTGAACTGACTAACAGACATAATCTAATTTCTAATACCCAACAGATTCACAGCAAATACCATGTTATAAGAATTTTATATCATCAAATAGTTTACGTGAGATTATACCCATGTAGTCTACCTATAATTGTTGTCCATTAAACGATTACTGTGATATTTCAAAACTTAGTCGAGTCGTGATATTTTTACATACTAAATATTTTTTTCAAGTAAACGCTTATTATTTAGTCAGATTTAATGAATATAATTATTAACAAATATTACAGATAGAAACATTTATCTGATAAATTCATGAAACAAATCTTACAAGACAGTATTTATGTACAATATATTTGTAGAAATAAATCATTTTAAGGTCTGAAAGATAATATTTAATAAGAAATTTAATTAAGCTTTAAAATACTAAATACGCTTGTTTTTATTAGCTTGTCATTATTTATTTTAAAAACGCGTTTATCTTGTTGGTAGATATTAAATTTGAGTATGCTATAAGGTAAAATAATTGCTAATTATTGTTACGGGCAAAATTCTTTCTTATCGAATTACGTAAATATTTTCCTCGTAAAAAATGGTACGAACTTCCAAACAAAATGACTGAAACACAATCGGAATTTAAATCTAAGCTTGCGTTTTTTTTTTAAATTGCCGGGACAAGCATTAAAACCATTTTAAATTCGTAAGTCTGATGCCCAAACAACGCGGGGAATTCAGATTTAGCTTTCACTGACAGATTGTTGAGATTATAGATATGAATAAAACAACCGGCGGGAATAAAGCATTCAGGACGTGTAATAATTGGACTACTCATTTCAAATCTCTTTATCCTGAACACTAATTAAGATAAATATATATAAAGCCTTATTTGTTATTTCATTAAAAATAAAATATAAAAGCTACGAAAATAATATTCATTGAGTTTTCGATATAACCCTTATTAGATAACTTACACAGATCTAAACCCACACTTTAACTCCTTTATGCTCGACCAATTCCTCCTTCCCTACTTCCCAAATAAGTGATATAATTCATATTTTTAGCATTCACGTTGAGATCCATTTCAAATATGCTGACATCAGCATGATGTAGTCCTAGCTCACTGTTACCGAAAACCTCGACAAAACATCTTTCGTCTTATATTTTTAATGGTCTTAAATCTTGTAATGTTCTTAAGTAAATAAAATCAGTGTGATTCTACAAGAAAGTCTTTGTCTGCTGCCCTGATCCTCATCCTGCCCTTGAGAAAGGAGGATGTTAATGCAATACTAAAAAATACCTTGTTTTAATATGGATCACTTTAAGCACTGTTTTAAAGCGTTTTTCAATCCCTTCTCTGTGTGGATTTAATCTCGCTGTTTCGTTAAAAGCATTTTATGAATACGTTTTATATATAAACAGGATTACACTCATACGTATTATCCATCTAAAAATATTTACAGCCTTAATACATGATGTCGATAACTAGATTTCTAGACTGAGGACTAATATGTAACAGATTTGGCATGAACCGAACAATTTGGCAAGCCGCATGGTTACAGTTTAAGTTGTGCACTCGTATATTGTCAATTCTAGGAACAGGAAATGAAATCGAAAATTCATCCAAATAATACGTTGGCGTATGAAATAAAGTATTACTTATTTACTCATTATTTCAGTATTAAAGGGATCCACGGAGCGAAATAAAAAAGATACTTGAAAAATAGTATGAAGCGCTAACTTTGAGTGACTGAAATTCAAAATTGAAAAAGTAAGATAGGCTTCCAAATTTTTTATTCATCTTTCATATTAGGAAATACCACAAAGCTTTTACGAACAAAGGGGTATCATAACGTCGTGTCGTTTGTTTCCATTACGTAAAAGTTAAGTAATAATTTATTTTTCAACTTGTTTCGTAGAACATTATTTCGATCAAGGAATTTTGATTCTGTCAAATTCATGCCGAATACTTTATTTTCATAAGGTTCTGGTTCTCTTAAGCTTTGTAATAATGATATATTTTCCAATTATCTATAAAATGTTAATATAAATAATATTTTAGTTGTATATGACTATGACCTAGAGTAAAACGCTAGCCTACCATGAGAGAAGTCACACATTTGATACCTGACAGTGAATAACAAAATAAACAATTGATAAGCAACGTTTTGTTTAGATATAAGAGTGATGAATTCCACCAACCGATGGAATTTTAAAGATATTCACAGTGAGTCTCCGTAAAACTGGATAATACGCGTGCGCCGGGTTTGTTGCCTAATGATGTTGATAGTTCAACACACACATACCGCTTAGCCATCGTTATAGCCAGCCAAATAACAATATTTCTCAGTGTTAAAAAGTATGTGTTTATATTACAAACTAAATATTTTATTTCAATGTTTGCATATTCCACAGTTTAGAGAATACAAAATAACAGATGCATTAGGAATATACATGTTTACTTACTACGCAGTACTTGTTTTTAGTACCAGCAAAACACAAAAGCTCTTCACCCGCCTCATTGACGGAAAACGAATGACTACCCCTCAAGGAAAACTATTATCTTTTCAGTATCCCTCGTGAGATGAAAAGACTATAGCATGGTAATAAAAAGCATCATAATTATATGGAATGAAGGTTTTTCGGCAGAAATAATGTAATAAACCCCAATTAAGACGGATGAGTTGAGCCGAAAATGTTGTCAAGCCAGTATTAGCCGACATATTCGTTCGGGCTTTTAATTGCTTACATTAGTAAACATTAAGGTCGGGCGCCTCCTAGTAATTGATCTTAGCAAACTTTTAGTTGCCTTTCAGGTTTTTGGATCATTAGGGCTCTCAGTATTTCGCGTAATAACGGCGAAGAGAAGAACACGAAAGACTATGATATAAATGAAATTTTAGTTTTTCAATTTTTATAAGTTGTAATACCGCATAAATTTAATGAAATATATTTTTGTAAGTTTTAAAGACCAAATTTATAATTCATGTATTTTGGTTTGAGCCGTGTGTAAGTGAATTTTTTCTTCACACATTAAGACCGACATTACAAAAGTCATAATCTTATTTTGATATCAAAAACACATTTCAACAGATGATGATGATGATTATGATGATGATGATGATGATGATGATGATAATTGAAAAAGAACAAATTCATAATGTATTGTCAAACGAGAAAATTGAAAAACACATTTTTATTATAGATTAAATCAGTAATCAGATTTACTTGTTACTACAATGTAATGTTTTTCGTCTTGTGTTAATTTCACTTACCAAATTGTATTGAAAGCTTTACCGATTGCCGAAAAAAATGTCTTTACCTGAAAATAAAGAAAATTATAATTAGTTCAATCATAACCTTTTAATTTTTCCAGACAAAATTTACTCACAGCAGAAAAAAATACATATTTTGATTATTAATTATCTATACTTATACAAAATCAAGGAGGTTTAATTTCTATGTAAAATTCATCAATACTATTTAGCCAAAATAACCCCTAATTTGAAACACATCGTCACTACATCAATAACAGCAAAGACGACACTTCTCTAAATAAAGAATACGAAATTATATATTAAAGTGTTTCCTTCAGGAGACGAAGTTACGGACAGAATCGACACATTTAAGTAAATATGGGCAGGAATCGTTTGCTAAAAATACGATATTCGACGTAGAAAAAATTAATGCGGTATTGAATTTATTTTCAAGAGCCGACAGAATTTGGAAGGTGAACGACATCAGAAAACTAGCAGAAGGAGTCTGAATGTGAAAGGCTATGGATCGAGAGAAATGAAAACCCACGTTGGTGTACTAATATTTAATTTGACTAGATCGTCTTCTTTTACGTTTCAATGATGTAAAAATGCAATGAGCAGCCGCAATGAGCAGCAGAAAATTAACATATCAATGCTAGGAGTACCCCTAAAAGATGCAAAAGAATTTGTATACCTTGGAAGTACAATCACCTGGGATGGCAGAACAAAAAGAGAAGTCAACAGTCGAATACATCAAGCAAGGCTAGCTTTCAATAAAAAAGCCAAAATTCTTGAGTCAAAGAATATTTCTTTAGGGCTCCGCAAGCAACTTGCCAAAACACTTGTTTGGAGCATCTTAATGTACGGCTGTGAGACATGGTGCTTATCTGAAAGTGATAAAAAAAGACTAGAGGCCTTTGAGATGTGGTCGTACAGAAGAATTCTCGGAATTTCCTGGAGAGACCACGTCACGAACAATGAGGTTCTCAGAATAATCAAGGAAGATAGGCAACTAATAAGAACCATCTCAGAGAGGCGAGCCCGATGGATTGGTCACATCATGCGCCACGATGGTCTCCTTCACGATATTGTGGAGGGGATGGTTGAGGGTAAAAACTGTAGAGGGCGCCCTAGACGGGAGTATTTGCAGCAAGTATTCGAGGACATGAATTGTAGCGCTTATGCTGAGCTGAAAAGGGTTGCGGAGGACCGAGAGGAATGGAGATCGAGATGCAAGATTCTGTTGCTGCAAACCAATCCACCGGATTGATACTACGAAGAAGAAGACGTAAAAAAAACCGCCCAATATCTGGCAACATCGATAGCCCATGTGCTGCCCAGCATTAGGTCTTGGGAATTTTACGTGATGAGTTCTTTTTTTTTTAGTGTCAAACGAGAATATAAGATTGTTTTGACTATAATATATAGCTGTATTTAATTAATATTTCACAGGGCTTCATAAAAATGTACACATCAATTACCTGTGTTTCTTTAATTAAGGATTCAATTTATGGCCCATAAATATGAATAATTACCGAAACTTAATATTGATTAACAAATTCATTGTAGCCACCTATTCTTGGATTTTTACTACACATACAATGCGAGTATTAAAGTGTAAGGTAGAGCAGTGGTTATTAACCTACAATCTAATATGAACAACTACATTTATTGAAATAAATAGCCACATTAATACGAAAATTAATTGTTTTTTTGTATTTGAAGATATAATAAGCAAAACCCATAAAACATTTAATTGTTATAAAGTATCAATGAAAATGATGATGTTCCATCAAATTCAAGGTAGTAGAAAACGGCAGGTTTAGTGTGATCCGGTTATATTTTAATTAAAAAAGAATCAGGTAATGTAACGAAAAATTTTAAACCACAATAAACCAAAATAATAATAAAATTTATTACAAAACAAAGCATTAAGTTATTTCATAATTCAAAGAAAAAAGAAATAACAGAAAAAGCAATTAAATATATAAAGTTTTTTTTTGAGTTATTAATTTTAAAATTGGTTTAGTAATATGTCAAAATTTGATAGACATTTGTTAAATTGATAATTTTTGTCATAACATTTAATGCGTTTATGAACATCCAAAGTCATCCTACGTTATATGTTAGTAATAATAAAATCTTATATAAAATACGATCAATCGTTTCTTGCAATCTAGTTAACAAATCGTTGGTAGATATATAGATATAGGGTAAACTATAAATAATTAATGTTTTCAAAAGTATTCCACCACTCGTAAAAGACTAATAACCCCTGATTTACGGCGAGCAAATATGAATGTTGTACCCAATATGCCGATCGCCTAAAATATTTCATTATTAGCACGAACGTGTTTTTTTATTACAATACACACATTAACACGCAGAAACCTTCACTTGCTGTGTAATTACCAGTATTTGAAAAAGGAAATCCAGTTTGAAAATATTAGTGAATTCCATCTAAACGAAATGTATACAATAATATAAATTATCTACTGCAAATATTTGTTCACAATCCAAAGGAAACGCTCAGCTATTAGACGCTCAAGTTAAACATTTGAGAAAGTTTTATTGGAATAGTAACAACATTAATTAATTGGAACGTGTAAACACTACATATTATCGTAATACGTATCGAGTAAGATAAAGAATTACTAATACACATAATATCCTATGACTACTACGCCAAAACTATACTATTCATTATTTATATTCTCGATCGGGGTATTCACTGTCAGAATTCAACACAAGCAATGAATATAGTATTATTTCAATTTGTGAAACGTGCCGGGTGGTTACGGGGTGCCTAAAACCTACCCCAATATCAAAGCTTTATCAACTCTCGGGCATTGCCCCACCAAACATAAGGCGAGAAGTTACTACCAAGAAGGAACTCACCAAAGCAACCCACGACGCACTCCATCCTATGTTTGGGTACCAAAAGGTAACTACACGGCTCAAATCAAGAAGAAGTTTCCTACAGTCGACAACGGAACTGGAGATACCTGAGGCCACCCTGCGGCTGAACATGTGGAGAAGCGCAACTGAGGGGAATACTTGGATTGCCCCGAAAGAGGACCTAGCCCCTGGACATGACCATGGGTGGAATATATGGAGGTCCCTTAACAGACTTCGGACCGGAGTATGCAAGACGAGGACACAAATGAGGGCCTGGTAGTTTTACAGCGGACCGACTGAATGTGACTGCGGCGTGGAGCAGACCCTGTCACACCTTCTGGAGTGTGCGCTGTGCCCGAATAGCTGCACCCAGGAAGACCTGATGATGGCCAGAAGTAACGCCATCGACGTCGCCCACTTCTGGGCAGACAGGATCTGACCCTGTTGTTTCCGACACGATTATATATATAATATGTAATGTTCATATCTTTTTTTCTACATGGCGATAATAGTATAAAATAATATTTACGTGCCTTCAGGGTGAAACGCACTCAGCAATTTAAAAGAAATGTAAAATTTACATTTTTTTTTCAATTTTTCAGCATTCACTTTGAGATCCATTATAAATAATAAATATTTATTTACTTACCTTGTTTTTACATGGATCACGTAATAGCACTCCATGTAAAAACAAGGTAAATGATTAGATATTTATTATAAAATTTATAAATATGAGAAGAATACAAGTATGTATTTAAGAAAGCTTTATTTACCATCAGAATTCTTATGACAGATAGAAATGAAAGTGTAAATGTATTATTAACAGCTCAACCTTCCTTTATTACCCCAAATGATAAGCATTTGATGCCAACAATGTTTTTGATGGCGTATTGGCATATTTCTGTGGTGAAAAGTCAGATTTCAAGGCGAGGGTTAAGTTGTACGTGAGATGTTCATTTTTGTTGTTGTGATAATTCAGCAATCCGATGCCACGAATTTTCGAGTGTCGTAAACAGATTGAAACTAAAACCGCCCGTCAGGTAGAAAGTTGTAACTAAAGCAACGCTCCGTGCGGATAAGTCAAATAAGACGGAGAGAAAGCGGGAGTTACATACAGCGGTAAAAGGGGAGAGCTTCGAGTTAAACTTTAAGTTGAAGTTACCGGGCGGCGGGTCCGGCGAGGGGCGAGGGAAAAATCCCTAAAGGCACTTCGAGAACTTACTTCATCAGTCATTTTCAGACACCGCGGAGTTTACCCAAGCAAATCAGAGCCGAGGGCTTACCGGGAAGGAGTTCATAGAGCTTTCAGAGGTGTTTCGAGGGCTTTGAATAATGAATTACTTCGACCGAGCTCTTTATTGTACATTTAATAAACTACGTCATTTAAATCACTAAGAAAGTAATAAAAAATATATGAAAATTATGAGTTAAATTCTACGACAAATAAAAAAATATGTCAACTTATAATATACAGTTAATTTTCAGAATTCAAATTTGAATGCAGCAAGATGCATTGAAATAATATTTTATGTTTATTTTCTTTACGCTTCAGTTTTTTATGATTATAAAAGTAAGTAAAGTGTTCTTTTTTATTATTTAAATGGAACAATTATTTCATTATTGAAAACAAATTAATTTTGGAAAAGCATAATGCTTTCTTTGAGCAACCATTGTGACTTTAAATACTGTTTTCTTCTCATAAATAAAAAATGTAACATTCAATTTAAGATAAAAAAAATTACAGTGATACATGGCTATAAAATTAATTATAATTTTAACCGACGATTACAAAGTTTACAACAAAATAAGAAGTAATAAAAAATAAATTTGTTAATTTAAATTAACTGTCCTTATCACTTCATAAAAACCTCTTGGCAGCATGAATATTGTCATATTCAATATTCTTATAAATTATGAACATCAAAAGAGAAAATATGTACATATAAATATTATTACATAAATCTTATAAACAGCACACAGCCATAAAGCTCACGAGATACATTGTATTTAGAGTAAATTCAAAAATATATATTTTTTATTTATTATTAACGAATAATAAATTTTCTATGGTCGCCATTAATTTAAAACACTTTTTGCACAGTAATCATTGAAATTTTTAAAAATGAATACGACAAAAATAATCTGGTGGTCTTATATTCCAATAATCGGATCTGACAAAAGGAAGAAACATAATATTTCATGTCTGAAGACATCATTATTGATAACGCCAGAACGTCAGATATCCTGTAGACTGATTATTATGAAGAGATACGTCGGGAACGAAGATAGATAATACGGAGGCTCCTCTAAGATGATGGGAGTCTATCCGGCCCAGCAGCAAGGAACCCGCGTCAACCGTTCCACAGAGCAATGTGTCACGGAGCCTATATCAGGATGGGACTAAGTTATCGGGACAAGGGGCGAACGAACATTAGATGGGCGCAGGGCCTTCAAAACTTGAACGATTACGGAAATCTAACATTATTACACACTATTTATGAAGCGAAACGGACAGAGCACCGAATGGCTAAATGTAAGCATACGAAAGAGCTGTTCCGATCCGCGAAATTGATAACAGGAAATCCGATGCGCGTAAGTCACCTGTGATTATGATCACTGTGAATAGGTAAATTAGACAAACGACCAACCACGTAGATGTGCGGAAACACAGGCTTCCAACAGGACAGCAATCCCCAGAACCAGGCACGCCAGGAAACGCTACAGTCCTTAACACCAAAAGGCTCCACGAACCGCTGACGAATCACGACGCTACATCTCCTCCATCGACAATCCGTTTCTTAAAACTAACAAAATAAATGATGAATTTATTCCACGCAACAGTACGATTATATTAGTAAAGCATCTTCTTAATCAACTTTTAAACTACGAAATACATTAGTTAAATTGCCCTTGAGGTAAACCACGATCAGGTCGATTACTGTCGATAAAGGTTCTCGTCACACATTGCCAAACGTTGGAAAACAATTGAACAGAACTTATAAACGGTATTAAAAAAATGTGCGAGTATTCAAATTTTGTTCCAAATTTCAATCTTCCATTAGTACATTTTTAAAAACTTATTTACCTATTACATTATGAATTTAGTAGATATCTGCCTATCGACGGCGATAATTTTTTAAATGCTATGAGAACATTATTTAATCAATATTACTTTTGAAGATTATTTTTCAAGGCTCTCGTTTCCGTAAGATCAGAGTTTCGATGCCAAATTCGCACACGTGATGTATGGTATCATTATGTATATAAATGATTAAAATTATTACAATATATACCAAAATTTAGCCGGTATGTGTCACCGGAGGCGTGGTTTTAATAAAAATGTGGAAGTGCCGTGCATTAAAAATTAACCGCATTAAAAAAAAAACAACATATACATATAATACACTTAAGTTTTATATAGTCGTATTATAAAAATGAATTATACTTTTTTGTTTTACAGGCTAAATAGCCATAATACGAGTATATTAGCACAAACGAAATGTCATCTATATACTATTTTTTTCTTCTCTTAATTAAACCTTATTGTGAAACTCTTTTTAGAAAAAAAAGGTACAAGACGATACATCTCATACATTTAGTAAGAGATTTTTTTAAATAAAATCGTTAAAATAGTAAGAACGTTCTTCTTTGTATGCTTGTAAACAAGGAAGACTTAGAAAACTTGTTTTTTTGTCTAACCCTGGTTTGCAGGAACACCCCCTCGCTTTCATTTATGGTCTCATATGTTCCAGACGCAAAATGCATATCGAAGCTTTCAAAACTGGGTGGAATGATTTATAACGGGAAGATCACCGGTTAACGTTGTACGCGGAGTGACAAGGATCATCTTACAGCATGTAAGCAATATTGATAAGTGACTTTTCACTTAGTACGCTTCGTTACATGAAAGGCCTGATGAGGGGTATGACTAACCTGCATAGTTTGATAATGCCTTTAAAGACTATTCAGACAAGGAATACAAATTACCTTGTTGCATAAGTTATTGGGTTGGTGTACAAAATTTTAAAAGAGTTTTCATTTTGCAATTATGAAACACATTGGATTGTAAGCATAATCGTTCTTCAGAATAGCGTATTATACGAATAATCTGTATTTTCACTCATGAGCCTATTTACATAGACATGTTTGGTAATTAAATTATCAATTAATGGTTTGGCTTAGAGAGAGAAGTAGTTTAATATATTCTCTACGTGTGCCATATCAGCTTCCAATGGAAGCATATAGCCACCAAAACTCCTCTGAGTATAACCGTTATAGATCCTTTTTCATATTCCAAATCTGCACAAAATCTCAAAGTTTAATGTACATTCGAACGTCTTTAAGTTTGACAAGAAATAATTTGCCATTGATAAAAAACCACTGATTAAAGCATTTGATCGCTTCAATGCTGCAAACATATTTCAAAAAGTTCATTGTGCTGTAGAGTAGTATATTCGAAATATGATGCGTTTTTTAAGAGAGGTCAGAAATAGCTCATAGTTCCATGCAATGTAGTATTTCGTATTTAAAGTGAGGCTTTAAATTTTATGTTTTTATTACTATTTTGCATTACAAAAAGGAAATTCTATTACCACCATTCTCGTACACTTCTTAGAATAACATAACAAAGCACCTTCGAGCGCAACGCCATCACTAATTGGCGTGAAAACGTCGTTTTTAAGCGCTTAATCTGATTACTTGGCTGCCATCACCAAACACTAGAGAAGTCGACCCTCGCATACTGCCTTTTAACGTGATAAAAAGTAAAATGACCTAGTGTACTGAAAAACACAATGCACAGTAATTTTATCAACTGTTACGGAAAGAGTTTCTTTAGCATACTTAAAAGTTAAAAAATCTCACGTAATCAAAAAAATATTTATCAGAGGGTTTATTGTCAAACACCTGTACAGATACGAATGGTGCGAAACACTAGGCACATTTCTAATTACTAAAGAATGGAGATAATTAAGAAAAATTACATAAATATATCTACTGATATATAATTAATCAACATATCTGTATATTTCAGCCTTTGAGGATTAATATTTGATTTAATCGATAAAGAAAAAAATCATCATTAGCTGAGTTAAGAAATATATTAAGCGCAATAGTAAAACTTTGATAAATACTTCATAATTTTCGCAAGACTTTTTAAAATTTTAACAATATCCTCATTGATATGTTGATTGCCGCTGCGATTTTAAATCACGTAGAATAAATAAAAAATTATCACACAACCGGTAGTTTACTGATCAAAATTGGAGAAATCAAAAACGAAAGCCATGTTTCATGCGAGTATTATTAGTTATTAATTCTTACTATATTAATTTTGTAAGTAATCTTATTCCGGTATATACTCGTAATATTGGGCACCGCGCCTAAACGAAGTTCGGTTAAGCAAACCATCGATAATCATATTAAAAGCACGCGTTGGAATCAGGTGAGACGTAAAATGTTTAAGGCAAAGTAATCACTAATCAGCCTCGTCAGGAATCGGAAGATGGGCTCAAATAATCAGAATAAAAAAAACATTGGCTTATTGTATTGACAAGAGAAAATATAGTTTAAACAAATAAACGATAATATCGTTTTCTTTAATATATTTTTTATATATATTAAATACTATTTGATATTACAATAATCTTAGGGAAAACCGCCTAATATGGTATGGGATGTGACACGGAGAGATGAGGACCACATGGTGAAGAGAGACTTCAACATACCCCAATGAGAAGAAGACCTGGGAGATCACAGGCAACCTGGACTTCAACTGTAGACAAGAATCTGAAAACTCTGGGCTTGACCGAAAATACAACGCAGGACAGACAAACATGGCGAATGTGCACAAGGAGAGCCGACCCCTTCTTCTTCGTAGTATCAATCCGGTGGATTGGTTTGCAGCAACAGAATCTTGCATCTCGATCTCCATTCCTCTCGGTCCTCCGCAACCCTTTTCAGCTCAGCATAAGCGCTACAATTCATGTCCTCGAATACTTGCTGTAAATACTCCCGTCTAGGGCACCCTCTACAGTTTCTACCCTCAACCATCCCCTCCACAATATCGTGAAGAAGACCATCGTGTCGCATGATGTGACCAATCCATCGGGATCGCCTCTCTGAGATGGTTCTTATTAGGTGCCTATCTTCCTTGATTATCCTGAGAACCTCATTGTTCGTGACGTGGTCTCTCCAGGAAATTCCGAGAATTCTTCTGTACGACCACATCTCAAAGGCCTCTAGTCTTTTTTTATCACTTTCAGATAAGCACCATGTCTCACAGCCGTACATTAAGATGCTCCAAACAAGTGTTTTGACAAGTTGCTTGCGGAGCCCTAAAGTAATATTCTTTGACTCAAGAATTTTGGCTTTTTTATTGAAAGCTAGCCTTGCTTGATGTATTCGACTGTTGACTTCTCTTTTTGTTCTTGCCGACCCCAGATGATGGGAAATGGCGAGGCTAAACAGACTATTTGATATTACAGTTTTTTTTTGTTTAATTACAGTAGTAATTAAACAAAATTATACAACTTTAATTACTTCATAAAGAAAGGCCATTAAATTATTTTCTTGTAAATAACTTATTACTTTCATCTTCAAATGTTTTGTTTGAGATACTAAATTCGAGAACATAGAAAAGTATAGAATTTATTTAAGATATGACCAAGAAATCCGTGATTATAACGACAAATGTGATGGAAATATACTCCACATTAAGAACGATTCTTATCAATGTATTCTTTTAAAAAAGAGTCTTGGTAAGTAATATTAAGAATGCTTGCATGTCTTTCATTTTGAAGACTATCTTAGGTTCGTTGACTATATTGTAAATATGTTCGACTATCTAAACATAAAAGGCTACGAGGCTTCTTCACTTCTACAATTGTACACTGAAATCACTGCAGCTACAACACTGAAATTCAGGTCGTAATGTGTTATATAAATAATTTAACATCTCATTTGAATTTATCAGCCCTGAACTTTTTCTTTAAGCTACCTGCCCGATCCGCACAAAAAAAAAACGGAATACACCAAATATGACGTCACGTGTCGTTCCTTTTACGACCATGAATATCTAACGGGATGTCTGAAAGAAATTTACAATGGCCGCCTGGCTGGAAAATAAAATAACAACCGGAAATACTTGGGTTGGCAAATGCCTCACAATAAAATGGCGTATGGGTTATTACATTTTTCGTGAAATTATATCGTGACGAATTATCCAAACAATCGCATGTTGCTCGTATAAAAGTTCGCTAATAAATCGATTCTATAAGATATTTTTTTGTTTGTTTATTTTATATAAATGAGAAAAGTAAAGTAATATCAGGTAAAATTATTGAAAAACAATTATTTTATTTGTTTATAGTGTTGAGAATGATTTTTTTCGAGAGACGAAACACTTAAAGACTGGTATAAGCTCGATATAGCTCTTTTAGGCTGATGCCGTAAATCCTTGAAAAACGATATTTTGTCTCTTATTTATGTTCGCTCGCCTGTCATGCACGCCAGTAATATTAGTTTTAATTGTATAATATTACACGGCATTTGCATGCGCCATTTTATTTGTTATGACAGTTGCTCCATTTCATTTTGGTGCAACTGTCATCTTTAATTTGCTTCTTTGCCGCGATTGTTGGCGGCGCTGGATGTCACAGGTTCCGGCAGTTGTCAGTTAACTCTCGACCGGTATGGCGAAACGCCATACCGGGCGGATAAATAAATCAAGTAATGAAAAATAAATGAGAATTGTGCTTCATAAACAAATTATTTGTGTTGTTAACTTGCTACTGCATCCTTCCTCCACGCGGCCACGTGGCGAACCCGCGACTTGTCATCTTTTTAAAGACGGGGGATATCAAGACAAAATATACAATGTGAATGTTTTATTATTATTTTTATTTAAATTACTATAATAATAGTTAATTTTAATAAAAAAAAAACCCCTTTAATCAGCTTATCTCATTAAATGAACTTAATTGTTATTACCCAGCATCAATCAATAGAATATCAAATATTAAAACCTACTACAACTAAGTACACGTATGTTACTGTCCGTCCTGAATTAAAAATAATTTTACTTCGTAAACATGAAAACATTTTTGAAATAAACAAATAATGAATATTTTCAATCCTGAACGTATGCAGGTTTAAGTAACAATGCAAGGGATATAGGAATCATATATTAACAAATAATTAAATCATTTACGTTGTAAAATCACTGAGTTTAAATTGTTTCTTTATTATTGGTCTACCGGTTTCGGAAACATTCTTCTTCGCCAGGACAAAACGTGAAACATTTTATTATATAATAGTTAATTAAGTATTAGCAAACAAACAATATGCCTCATTAAAGAGACCCCGTGTGCCACGTTGTTTAAAGCGATCACGTTGTATAGACCCGTTGCGTTTCAGCGCACACGGTACGGGCGACCTCGCAACTAATGGAATCTTAAAAATAGTCTCCATCTGGCCACTGGCGGCTGTCAATCAATAGACAGGGACTGTAAGGGGGCTGAAAGGGGCTGAAGGGGGCCCACCTGCAGCTCTCAGGGAAATAGACCGCCCCTGTGATGAATAAAAGCCCCCGCTCTCCTACCTGACGTGGAAAACAAAGGTGTATTTCGAGGATGCCGTTCTCTGCAACAGAGGCTGCGGTATACAATATCGAAAACACTTTGGGCGCTGTCTTTCTTTCATATACGCCACCGATATCTCGTATACACTGAGTATTTCAATTTCACTACATTTTATTATGCATTGCGTATAAATATAAAATACAAAATATTGCACGTTTGTGTATCAAGAGAATATCTTGATACATTACAGCTGCAACAATAGTAAATACAAAACATAGTAGTAGTACTACATAGTGACGTTATTCATATAATGTTATGAAATGAAGTCAACCCTCCTATAGTGTTTTCATAAAATACGATGGTAATACCGAGGTCCGGAACATTTAACCCTAGGAATCGAATGAACAAAATTTACAACATATTCTTATTACGGACCGTTTAATAAATAATCGCCGTCAGCGCTATAGGAAGAAAACGTATTAAATAAAATGTGCGATATGTCATAAATCCTTATAATATGAATTTAAGCAATTTTATGATTCGTATTTAAAAAAAAAATGACACAAGACAATGTGGCATCCAATGAAAAAAATCAGTATATAAACGGCTTTACTCTTCGTAAGCAGACAACTTGTCATATTAATATAAATTACATTTTTCTTAAATCCGAACAGAAATATGTAGTAAAATGTGTAGTTTTTTTGTATTATTTTTGACTGCTTGTAAATTTGAAATAAATTGAAATAATTATGTAAAATTAATTTAATTTAAGAAAATACAATATCAAATATAAATTATAAATATTTATTTATTATGGATCTCAAAGTGAATGCTCAAAACATTGAAAATATAATATCAAATAATTTTAGCGAAATTTTCAGGTTACAACATAAATTCTCTACTGTATTTTATTATGTCTACAATTCATCAGGACTAACAACTTTAAAAAGATAATAATATAAAATACCTCATTATAATACTCATACACTCACGTCATACATTACGATATCATGATACTCATATACTAATAATACCATTTCACACACGCGATAGCATTTGACAAGAAATATTTAATTTTTATTATTCAAATTTATCAATTATTATATGAAAATATTTAAATGAGTTTCCCCATATAAAACATATAACGGCTCAATACGTTTTCCATTAATTCTCAATTTGAACGCATCGAATACGTCTATTCGGCAGAGTTGTCATTATAATCCGAACGAATCCAGCTAAACCGAATATTGCTGGGACATATCCAGGTATTTACAATTGGCTTTCGGACAAGTACCACTAGACCGAGTGGCTAATAGGATTGGTCGATCGACGGGTGGTGTACCCACATGGCGAGAACTCGATGGACGGACTGCGGGCCGCAGGTTGGTGACGGAAAGCAATAAACTTAAATACAAAACGATTCGTTGGCAGCAAAGCCGCAATGCAAAATGGCAATTGACCATTGATTAAATTAAAACGAATTATTATATAATACATTTTGCAATATAGTGATATCCTCCTCTTCCATTTATGTACATCGGTTTACTGGATGAAGGATGCAGGATCATGTTCACAATATAAACACTTGTTTCTGTTTACATACTACGTTTATTGTTCACAACGTCGCCCGCTACAGGAACGCACAGGATGCGCGCACTGTAACGGGCGCGAGTCAACTTAACTGCCAGCCCACGGCGCAACTGCCAATATGACAGTCCTACCAACCAACAATAGGCCAACTGTCATAACAAACAAAATGGCGCATGCAAGCGCCGTACAACATTATATAATTAAAATAAACATTCGATGTAGATGTCAGGCAAGCGGACAAAAATAATAGACAAAAGATCGCTTGTCGAGGCTTTACGGCATCGGCCGATATCAATAGCTTATTAAAAAGCCTACCTCTTTCCCGTTCGTGCAGCGTGAACATATTCGTCAAGCATATCACATCACCTATCTAGTTGGATCATATAATCATCACAAATTATTGCTATAGAGTTTTGTCTGCATAAAAAGAGTCCACCGTGTCAATTATGTATACTGGAAATACGCCGCGTTCATGGTAAGCATAGTTCCCGACAGCTTTCCAGGACAACGAAAGTTCGTGAGCCTTAATAATAGGCAACTACAGTTTATGCAGCACCTGAAGAATATGTTCCAACCAAACTGCATAGGCGAAATTTCATTTACAACAACTATAAAAACAATTACGATACAGCGAGACTACGATCCAACATTAGAATTTTAGATTTTGCAATAAGATTCATAAGTTTATGTAACGGATTTCGTATAATATTTCCAACATAATAAATATTGATGTAACAGGTACTCGCTGCAAACGCTAAATATAGACTTTATTATCTAAACAGCCGTAATCAGGTAATTAATACAAATAGCATATATTTCCAAGAAATTTATTAGGTCAGCACGAATCAAACGAGCCAATGTCCGATACACCTACCGATAATAAATACCTAAACGTTGGGTTATGAGCTAATTTAATTTATTAAATGCGCGATGAGCGGTCCTCTGCCCGGGCTTTGTTTGGTAATATCCGCGGTCGAGTCGGAAAAGCTCCGAAGCTTTGTTCGGCGGATCCGGAAGTTTGCTTTCGTGCCGGAGCTTTGGCGAACGTGATTAAAACCCGTGTTTTTGTTGCCCGTGGGAAATTTCAATAATTATTTGCCCATGGTCGAAATTGATCATCCTCTTTGATAGCGGTACCCGCTTCGTGGTTAAGGGGTTGAAAATAATACGTTTTTCGGTTAAGTGAAGTCCGACATACATAATTCAAACGGATACTTTATTCACTAAATAAGAGATACGAAAAATGACTCATTTATTTCAGTATAAGAAAGACTGCAATTACTTGCAAATACAGGGAGCGGCAAAAAAATCTGACGGTTTTCGTCGTTGTTTTGATTTAAAACCGTCAGCTATGTGATAAGTCCGACAAGATGAAAATCAAATATTGACTCGTAAAAGTATTTTAACCAAGTGAGAATATTGCTTATTCTTTAAAAGAAACCCTTAAAACGCATCATATAACTTTTTCAGTAAAGAATATATTAGTTGTATAACCATGCAGAGTTGGCGATGCATACAATGTACATAAAACCGTGGATCCCGTGGTAAAATTTACTTCACTCCATATTAAAATAGGATACAACAATGCTGTATATTCTTAAAAAATAGTGAGAAATATGATGGATAAGAACCTATGTTATTATTTCTTAAAATACTACAACGTATTTTATACATCTGAAAAATTATTGAAGCTTTACTTTCACAGACTTCTCAATAGAAACAGTATCATATTACGTCGTAAAAGTAAAAGGAGATTGATTTTCTTCTCTGTTTAAAATACGATGGCGCAGGAAGATAAAAGGGTCACAGCGGGTTTATCTCTTTTACAGTACTGGCAATAGTGTATGTTATTGTAATCGAGAGTATCGCGGGATTGGATTTTCAAGTGCCCGGGCATAATCGGATTAACCCGCCGTAAAAAAACGGCGAAAACCAGCGAAAATATTTGTACGGGATCCGTTTAAGCGGGTGAGACCCGACGCCCTTAAACCTTTTCTGTTTCGGAGAGTTTCCAATCAAATGGCCGGTCAAGTACGTGGGGAGATTAGTGTTTCGCTTCACGCACGACCCTTGGGTGAAGTTCGTCACGTGATTTTCGAAGCAACCGCGCCCTTGCCATTGGGAGGCAAACAGGGAGGCTCATTCACAAAACTCGGCCACTGTTGACCTCGCACAACAAGAGCTTTAGTTACACTCAACTGGGGTTTTACTCAATGTAACTTTAATTGTAATCTACCGAATAAAAAACAACTCAACTAATAAGTATTTTCATAATGTTTTACTAAATGGCAACGTCTATACAAAACCGTTACATTGAGACATTTATTTAAATATGTTTTTTAATCAATATATTTAAGGCACTATTTATTAAATATTTCTTTTTTTAAGCTTTTGAGTCCTTAAGCTTAAAAAACTACAGAAGGTTTATCTGTGGTGGTCAGTTATTTCATGATATGTTAAATATAAAAAACAATATCATGTATATTGTATATGTAAAATGTGTAAATAAACTAACGATAAATCGACATGTTTCATATCCTTACAGATGTTTAAGTCTAGTATCACACTCACTCTTTATTTAACAAGAATGAACATCAATTTGAAAAGTAATAAAAGTCCTCTTATCCATCGCGATAAAATTGATTAAATTTGGCGCAATACAAGAGTCATAAAAACCTTTTAAACAGCGTTCAAAGACTGATAATTAAAACATTGAAACACATGAGACGATTGAAACACGCTTAATCAGTTTGCCGCTCCACAGACTCGCCAATCCCATGTATTAAAGTAATTCAATTAAAAGGGACGTAGCTGTAAGTCAGCGTCTACGACTGCGAGGCTTTGAACGAATTACACGTATTACTGGGTTGTTCTTGCGATTACAATCGCGTTACGGCAAGCTATTTTTATGCCTTCACCCTCCACTAATGGACGGAAAATAAAGCATTTTCCACTGATTAATCTAGTCACGGAAAATCTTTTCCGCTTTGTGAGGCCACATTTTAAAATTGCCGGGCGCATTAGACGCCAAATGACCAAATGTATCAAATGACTTTTATTGTACATAGAACGTAAAAAAATATTATCCCCTCATGACAAAACATCACGGCATACGTGATAACGTATGAGTATTCCTCTCCAACCGTATCTTCGAAAGGTTATATTAATAGTGATCAAATGAAATATATATATATATAAATAAATATTACAATAGATTCGAGCAAATCAAAAATTAAAAAAAAAATCTTTACGTATCTTTTTTATTTTTCTCTCTGAATGATTGATGAATAAGAAATAATTTAATATATAAATGGCATAAATAACATTTTTTTTCAAATTAAAATAAATACATTATTATTTACAATTGTTTTTTGAAAGATATATTGAAATGTATTTTTTTTAAATAATAAAAATTATTTCGGCTCTAAAGTTCATGATATTAATAATGAATAGATCATCTTGCGATCTGTTATATCTATTACCACAACCTAAATATTGCAGTATACTTAAAGTACTGTAAAAAAACAATTAAATGAAGTAAAAAGATGACATTAGACAAAAGGGAATATAATATCAAGTAGTCGAGTATGTACTAGTAAAAGACAATGTCATATGTGATGTTATATGAGATTTTTTATGAATCTATAACGTGGGTTTCTAATTTCATCATGTTTATAAATAATTATTGAAAAATATTATATCTTTAATTTTAATCTAATTATCTTCAGTAATACATCTGAAATGTATTTTTATAATAAGAAAAACTTTGGTACAATATTTTTACAAGAACTCGATAATAAATACTATGAATCAAGAATACAGTAATTATAGAAAAAACACTTATATTTTCCACAGATTTATTTAATGTTACACAAGGCAATTGTTATAGTAATAATAATAAATTATAAAATTAAGAAGAAAAATTGTTATGTAAATTAACTTTAAATAAACTACAAAAAAAATACAATACAATCTATATGCAAACTTCCTTTCGGTACATATTTTATAATATTAGTTTATCTTTTGATTTGAAACATGAAAAATAATTCTGAAGATTGACGACGTGGATTCAAATATTGTTTGAACTTACTTCTTCATAATTGAAAAATCTGAAATCTTTCAATTTCGTAACATCGATCATATGTGGCCAACTAAATCGTTTTTCTTCTCGCTTTATCAACCTTCGCCATCACTTTGCTAGACATATGCCTATCCTTGTGATTTATAATAGTCCATATCTAACACCAGGTGTCTCCGCTTTGCCTCAATAAAATCCCTTATGACCTGTGACATGTCTACGGCCTTCCGACATAGGACGGCATTTTATTGAATATCACAAAAAAACATTTATATCTGTCAACGATATGATTCCATCTAACAGTTATAGTGAATGGCTGAGGTTTCACACAAACCGCTCATCTGTAAAGTTTAATGTTTGCAGTTCGAATCCCAGTGAAATTTTGAAAAATATATTAATTGTATAAAAGTGATTAATATGTATTTGAACAAGAAGTCGTAAAAATGACAATTGTTAGACAGGCCCTAGAAGGTTGGTTGCAATGTCTCTTACATGACACATACTCGTATTAATCATGTCCTATACTTATGAAACATTGTTCAATATAATTGATCGTGTAAAAAACAGCTTACGCTTAATAAATAAAAACATGTATCTGGGTATATTCATGGTTCCCAACAGTTTCTCTGGCGAGTGAAGAGACGCTTGATACGAAGGCATCTATAATATTTTAAACATATTTGGACATTTGATGATAATAATAATTATTAAAGAGATCAAAGAATTATTCGGATAGAAGCCAATACAATCATATGGAGAAGTACAACCCTTAAAAAATTTACGGGTATATCGCACGCTTCCACGAAATCCTAACATCATTCAAAAAGTCAGCCAATGAAAGCGCCGGACTGGAGAAAGAGACGGATAAGGGTAGGCTTTTTCACGTGCAAAACGCTTGTAAGAAAAGAGAGTGTAGAGTGCGAGACGAAGAGCCTGCATTCGCTTTTCGTTCTTACCTTGGCTGTATTATATACTTCGAAACGCATATTTTAACTTTTTGGCTCGTCCTTAGGGTTTTAAGGGGGAATATAATACGTTCCTTTTATGACTTTAGTTGGCAAACGTTTTACTTTTTATCCGCGCGAGTCTATCGGGGGCCTTACATTAGAATAAACGCAGAAAATATTCAAATTATTTAGCGAAATATTGAATCAACAAATCGGTGTCACTTTACCTTGGCGCTCCATCGCTCGGAGTTCAGCTGGGGGCGAGAAAGCTCAGAAGCCTAGGGAATACTCTGGTACGAACCTGAAAATAAAATTAAACTTATGAATATTTTATAAAACATTTTCCATTTCAGCAGAGCTTTTTATCAATCTATAAATACAGGTATAAAGCCATAGCAAAATACAGTGATACTAAGCCACAAAAAAATATTATTTTAGATTTATTAAATATAAAATTAAAGTACACATTTAACAAACCCGACGCTAAATACATTTACATGTTCATATTTTATTATTATAATATAATAATTAAATTTGTATTTTTCATGAAATAAAGCAATTGTCATATCTGTTTTTTCATTTTATATTTCCCGTATAAAATTACCTTGTCTCTGTATTATAATTGGTCAAAGAAAGGTAAATTTATTTCTGTTTAGTACTCGTAGCATGCGCCTATTGAAAATCCTACTGGTTAAACGGTTTTCTTTGAACCTCTTCCTCTTGTTTGGCATGCATTAGACAGTTCAATTTATAATTTGCATTAAGAATCAGTTTCTTTCGTACTCAAAATAGTGATTTCTAAAAAAAAATTATGTAAGCACATACAAATGAATACTAACAAAACGGTAGTAAATAAATATGTGGATTCTATGACGCTACCAAATTTTTGAGTATGCCTAAGCGCAGCATATTGATCAGCCAGAGTCATAGAAGTCCGGCATTCCTGCGTTCATTATTTTTACAGGGAGTCATTAGGAATGGGTGGTGTTCACGGAATGTCTTTCGTCTACCACCAATTTAAATAAAAAGCATATTACTAGCATTTTAAGGTGATGAATCAAGTACACACCAAGCAGGGATATGTAAAGCGTAGAAATCGATTCGAAAAACATTTTTATATGCCTCTCCGTTAGGGATCGCACATATTACTATCGATATGGTAAGCAAACTATTTACTACTAAGCAATACTTGCCGGAAAATTTATATTTGAATTATAATTTTACATTATCTACATATAAAGTATTCAATTTGAGATTCAATGTTGAAAATAAATATTTAATATATATATTATTAATAAACGCCTAATGTGTAAATTTTGGCAAGTAACGTATTCTATAAAATTATATTACAGAATCACGATACATATTTAGTTTTATCTCTTAGCTAAAGAAAGCGTTCTTAAAGACGTATATTAAGAGAGTCGGGTTATATGGTATAATAAAAACTGATTTCATTACTTATCAATAAATAATTAATCCAGTATCAGAACGAAAAAAAACACAAAAAAAAGCTTCGTGTAAAATAAAAAAAAAACAAAGTTCTCAGTCACATTCTGGGTGAGCTAGGGCCGTATAGCTGTGAGGGCGCGAAAGGTTTTCCTCGAGGAATTCAGAACGTTGAATTATTTAACTCGACTTCTAGTAACCCATAAAAAACATCAAAGGACCAAGCTTCACATCTACGAGCAAACACAAAAAAATGTCGAAAGAGAATACGTTTTAATTAGGAAACAGCCAAAAGGTTCTTTCACGCCGGCTTTCTCATATAATATAAATAGGATGACGCCTTAACTGGAATTACATTTTTTATACGTTTATTACGTAAATATATTTTTTGAAATGATTATTAGGATTATAGGTATACACTATATATATACGACTGGAAAAAATAATTCACAGAGGCTGTAAAAATATTCAACCATAACGTGCATCATTCTAGATTTTTTTAAATATTATATAAAAAGATAAAATTGTAGAAATTATACAAAAATATAACAAAAAAGGTCTACGTTTGTGATAGTGTTCCTGAAGTCATATTATAAATTCAATGGTTATTTATCATTTAATTATTTTTTCATCTTATTGTAAGTTTTAAGACTAAAAAAGACTACAACAGTGAATAATAAATGTATGTTGAATTTATTATTATAAAATGCGAATACGGTGTATTCATAAATATTGATATTTTATAAAACAAAGTGACTTTTTCTATTTTTCTACAAAATAATTATTATTTTTATATATTTCTATTCACGTTTTAAGCACAATATTGCTAGGAATGTATCCATCGTTTAAGCAAGGAGTTAACATCTACTGGTTTTTTTTTAAATTAATGGTAGCAAATAGATTTCCACATGCATTATACAATGTGTTTACTTAATTCTCACCAAATCACAAATATTTGAAATTCTGAAGGAAAGAATTTGCATCAAGAAGCTTTAAGAATTTTCTTTGATCGGAATTCCTATAAATATTTTTTAATTGAAAGTCTCAAATAATTTATCAAATAACGCACCTCATCTTGTATCCCATCAAAAGTAGATAACATGAAACATATTTGATTACATACATATTCTTAGAATCTATTACATATTCTAAGAATACATATTTAATCAGGAGTCGAGTTAATCCAAATAATTTAATAAAATAAATCATCAATTACAAATGTAAATAAGTGTCTTTGAAAGGTCAAGTAACTATTAAGTTAGGGCTGACAATCTGAGGAAGTTAAGGACCTTTGTTTAGGTATTTCAGTTTCGTTTAACGACTATGGTTGAAGCGTAATCAATAGAGACCCGTATTTTAACCATTTTGCAATAGATGCGAAATAGATGCTAAAATTCCGAATAGATGTTAATGAATGAGAATTTCATAAAATATGCAAATATATGCTAAAATCATCAGTATTTGCGAAATTTTATGTTTTCAAACCATATTTTTATAATTAACATAATTAAACTGGATTACCGCTGGGTAGGTTTTCCTCAATTTTTCTATAAATGAACTTTGTGGCTCTAACTTAGTCGATTCCTGAATAATTCAATTTGTATTTTTTTAATTGCGTTATTTTAATATTACACATACAGAAGAATACCGACATATTGTGATAATAATTCTGAAGTCTTATCTGTGGAATTCTATGACGCTTACCATAGTGCATATGGTTAAGCGCTGCATGTGGAGTGTTGATCCGCCAACTTCATAGACAACAGTACGAGATTCACGCATCATCCTTATTATTACAGGAATTTACTATGAATGGGTGGTCTTCCCGGGACAACTTTCGTCCACCACCAAATTTAATTAATAGGCTATCGCTGGGCATTTTACTGGTGAAGGATCAAATTCACACCAACCTATTTCAGAGCTCAAAAAACTATTAAAAGTCCTTTTTTTAATCTCCGTCGGGGATCAAAACCACGACCTTTTGCATTTAAAGCAAACGCTTTGACCATTGAGCTATACCCGCCGGCAATTGATCTACAAATCGTATTACAAAAATATATTACTTACTTTGAAATAAAATCGAATCCTCTGGGTGTAATTACGTATTAAAATTCCATTCATCTTATTATAGGTTGGTGTTTCTCTGGCGTTGCCGCCAAGCGCACAAAAACAACAATTCAACCTTAAGTTCCGATGATTTATTGGACGCAAATTTGATCAATAAAATTTGCTCGCCCGTGAAAGAAACTAAATCTGTATCGGTTGAACTATGTACTGATGGAAAATTTATGGCCGCGAATTATCGGATACTCTCAAAAACAAATATGGCGATTAATCTCGAATCGCACGTTTATTTATTACGATGTTTAATCACTGCCAGACATGTACATCGAAAGCACAATCATTTTTATACTTTTTCCCACCATTGTTGCGATCCGATGGACAATCAATTTCAGAGCGCTTTTCAATAATAACGGATAATAAACACGTGACAAATTGGATATATTCATTATATCATTGGGGTGTTTCGAGAATATTTTCAATGCAATTTTCAAAATGTATTTTGGCTTATTTTTGTCCTAGATTGAGACAGAGTTGTACATATTCTTTACTGAACAAGGGGCGCATAACCTATGGGACCGCATTTAAGCTAAAAGGAAATCACAATTTTTAACAAAAGACAACATTTTAATTTTTTACATATATTTTTTTATATTATAATTCAACGTTTTAAATTGCACTCAATAAATAATTAACTTAGCAGGTAAATTAAATGAAAAAAAAACTGTTAACACGATAGATTTTTTTGTCCTTTTTTAAAATTTTATTGTATTTGTATTTTAATACTCAAATTTCAAGCAGTTTATCTGGACAGGACTTTACCCGCCTCACATCTGCATCACACCGGAGGACAGTTAAGTCTACTTGATGATGCATTCATTCGAATTATGATCAGTTAGCAACTGATAAGACCAGTGGGAGTCCTCTCTGATTAATTTTGGCGACTGCACAGTAGTGCTAAAAAGAAATAACCCGTGAAAGAGATTATTATCCCATTCACGTGTTGTCAAGAGATGCAGTTTATCTGTGGTGGGGGAGTTTACCTTTCGAATCTTTATTGCAAGAACACAAAAGTTAATTAGTATTTAACACTAATAATTGATTTATGTAAATAACTTTGTAAAGCACAATAGAAAAAAAATCTTTACCGTAAAAGAAAGAATTTGAAAGAGCAATTATTAGTGTGGTTAGCGAAGAGAGTGGTACAAATTTATTTACTATCTAAGGTCGTAAAGCTCTAAGGTAGAAACGCTTTGTTGGATATGATACATGAATTATGTAATATATTATGTATTTCACCCTTAAGCAATTCAGTATAATTGAATAGTAAATATTTTGCATTTACCTATAAAACTTCATAAAAAATTACATTCATCAAACCTATTTTAACTGAATTTTGCTCGTTTTTATTATTTTATAATTTTATTATACTCTTACCACATTGGCAGTGTTCTATTCTTATTCGATTTTTAAATAGGAATGTTCAGTTGTGTGTATTAAAATTGGATGCGATACCCAAGTCCCTTGTATATACAATCTCTGAATAGTTTTAATATCAGTGGATCGATCAAATTAAATTTAAAATGTACACAAAAAATACAAAAATTGACAAAGGGTTTTTACAGTAGTTGTTATTTAGGCAAAGCTCTTAGTTAAAGAGGCACCTGTGACCCCCTTCAACCCCTAACAACCTCCACTTTTGCGGCGCCTGAACAAAGCTGAACAACCATCTGCCTAAACTTCCAACCTAAAAACCTAGATGCTTGGTACGTAGATGAATAATAATATTAAGTCCTAATTACAACAGCATCCTAAGATAATATTCCTTAAATGCGACAATGATTGTGACTCTTCATTATTTTCGACAACCTCGTGTCAATTACGCCACAATAATTCCCCCATCACAGATAAACTGCATGTAGTTTGAGTGTGGGATTTAAAATACAAAGCAAAAAGGATGTAAAATATCATCATCATCATCATCAGCCTGTGTCCGTCCACTGTTGAACGTAGGCCTCCCGCATGAGTCTCCATCATCTTCGATCCTCCGCCTTCCGCATCCAGCGTATGTAAAATATAATATATATATATTTTAAGTTGTCATGTTTTAAAGTGTAAGAAGTAGCTTAAAGTACTACACTTAAGTATATATCTATTATAGAACAAACATGTAATGGTCTCGATTGCCATATTATTTATAATATGTGTTCAAAGAAGCAAGAGATGTCATCAAAATACATTTTTAATGAGGTTTTACTGAAAACCCAAATCTCTAAATATTTATAGGAAATTTAGCAAAAATATTACATTATTATACTTCACTTATGCTAATAAGTTGACGTTAATATTTTAGTGATATATAAGCGATTTTAGTAATCCTTTTGTACGTGAATATTTAAAATATTCATATTATAATCCTAAGAGGCTTTCTATTCTGTCTATGACCCGTGACTGTGTTTACGAAGTGTCAAGTAAGGTTGTATATCAAAGCTTTGCAGGTGAATTTTCAAAGAAATGATATCGTTTTAACCACAGTAAAAAGGCGCATAAGTGTTAGTGTTATTTATATGGATGCATATCATATTTATCGGAAAAATACATTGAGCGATGCTCACGTAAAATCGATCAATTTATCAAGCATTTGTTTTTTCTTTCCAATTGCAATTCATTCTGCAAAAACGTTTTTTAGTATTATTATTTTCTTTGCTCTTTAAAGTTCACATTTAATTATTTCACAAAATACGTGTACATCTTACCATATTCGTACCACTTATATATCATATTGTCAACAAAAAATTGGCACCTCTCATTCGTCTCAGTTACCCTTGCATTATCCCAAAACTATCTGAATATGGACACCTGATAACATACATGGTTATCAATTAACTGTATGGCAACAGCTCTGGGACTCGCAGAGAGATGGCAGCTAAAGTATCCTATGCATATTATGAATGATTTTGTAATCAATAAGTTTTTGAAGATGATATGATTATTCCGACGCTCCCAAGGCGTCCTTATTTGTTCTTATGGGCGGCACAAATCAAAATATATGTGGGTAAATTTTACATTAAAATACAATTAAATTATAATATTTAACTTATATATCCATCCTCAGATATGTCACATATACAAAAGAAAATAAGTAATTAATTTTACAATAACGATAAAGACATCTGCTCCCAAATTCATAGCTTCGACCAATCTTATGTAAATGAAGGGGGCGTTATCATTGACCCCATATTACGAGCTGGGAGCTACGCCGTAGCCCTACGGAGCGTCATCCACGTATTATTATTATACGTAGAGGTTAGCCGCTACGACGTTTTCCATGCCCCGCTCGTAGACAGTGACGCCGTGGGATTGCTTATTCAATTGTTAATACCACAGCACCAGCATTGTGTCTGCTGCTTGTTAACTAAATAATTAAATGATTCACGAGGACGTCTACGTAACGCAACGATATATCCAATGCTATGGACGGTAATAATAGCATACTTTACATTGCATGCAATGTAAATTCTGTAATAATTCAATTGATACTCGTTATATGAATAAACATAGAGTAATGTTGAAAGAACATTTTTGGGTGAGTAATACGAACGTATGCTTTGATTTTGGCCGTACCCCTTAACTAGTAAGTAATTAAGCAATTAAATAAATATTAACATTAAACCAATATTTGATGATTATAATAGAATATGTTTAAAGAAGGGAATGATAGAAACGATATATTCATCTATATTATGGCAAAGTTGTATGTACGAGTAATAAAAAATATGAATATTATGTAAAATAAGGCTAAATCAAATAATTTATATACAATGCTAATCATTTAAGTCAGCTACGAATAATTTAATCCAAAACTTATAATAGACAAGAAAAGCATAAGCATTTGTTTATGTATATTAAAACTAAGTAATTATATATTATTTAAAAAGCTGAAATACGTTAAGTGAGTGTATTTTAATAAATACAAAAAAAAACTTTTTAAAGCTACTTAAAGCTATTTAATAATACATTTTAGAGTCATTAAATCTTACAATTTCTCAATGATATTCAAATAAAAGTCTTGAGCAGTTATATATTAAGGAATGAAAAAAGAATACCGTCTTCTTTCATACCCGTTCCCTGATTTGAGCTTATGATCATCACAAATTGCCATAATTTTGTTCTTTTCTGTCAATAGATATTTTTTGCGTATTTGTGAAATTGTACGAGCATAGATATATATTCAAATTTGTATGGGATCCAAACTTAACTGCCATAGTCCAGAACACTAGGAAATATAGGGCTTGTAAAGGCTGGTTACAAAACTGAATTGCTTCAAAAGTTATATTAACGGTAGCTAATTCAAACTCTCACTCCTAAAAATTTCTTACCCCATAATGATACATAATACTCACTAAGGTGTCATTTTCTACAATTCATACTCGTAATATCATCTTTATAAATAATATTTTTAAATAATCATATTCTTTTATATGATTTTCAAAATATTTCACCGTTGAAAAAAATATTTATTATATTTTAAAATATTAAGTTTAGGAACCATTAGTCAATCAAATATTACGCTAAGCGAATGACCAAACTAAAATATATTTCCAATGCCATTGTTATACATAACAGACTTCTTATTTTGAAATATCGTAAAAACGTTAAATAAATACATGTAACCAGAAACGTCCTCCAGAAACGTCCAACTGGCAAGAACCTTGACTGGCGGACCTGGAAATCCCTGAACAGATTAAGAACCGGAGTTGGTAGAACAAAGGACAACCTCGAGCGGTGGGGAATGCTGATCGGCAGGGAGAGTCACTATTGTGCGACTGTGGAGACCTGTAGACCGCCTCACACCTAAGATCCTGCTCCATGTGCCCAACAAGCTGCACATTTCAGGACCTAATGCTGGGCAACACACGAGCTATCGATGTTGCCAGATACTGAGCAAAAATAATTTGACGTCGCTGACACGAAGAAGAAGAAGAAGACCAGAAACGTGATAAGGAAATCAATAGTTTGTAGTTGTGTACATTTTCATATCTATACTTTAGCAATAAAAATATTATACACTAGAAATGTGCAAAAAAAACGTTCAAATTTAGCCAGTAAGAAAAACTATGAAGGCAAATAAAAAATACCACCGTAAAGGTAACAGAAAATACTATACAGCAAATTCATGGTATCTTTATTCTTCGGTTTAAAAAATCGATTAAATATAAATAAGAACGAGTGACCTAAAGTGATGATTCACTATATTTTTTATCCACATTATAAGACTCAGTAGATAATTAAAAGTTCATACACAATCACAACGTTTATAGAAAAGTTATTCAATACGTATTAAAGTTATCGGCAATATGTATAACACAACTTGATGGATCTTAAAAAATATATTTCATAAGAAATGAGTAACAAAAGCTCGCGAAGGACTGAAGAGCGAGTTTCATAAACCACCCGTGTGGGTTTTTAGGCGGGCTCATTCAAATAATGAAAGCTCTCGGTGAATTTAACTGTCCCATTGAAGACAAAAGCTCTAGCGAATGCCGGAGCTTGGTGCTTGGTGCTCGGTGCTTGGTGAGAGTCGAGGTGCGCCATTTACCCCACATTCTATTTAAAGACGTTCTTTCATTCTTTCCGGTGGAGCAGAAATATTTCGACACTCTCTCAGGGCACTCACATATGCTCGAGTTATCGTCACTTTGCACAGCGGCATGTAAACTGTTGGTTGAAAAAGCTCTTCAAGTTAATTATAATTTATAATAATTTTATTCATCAAATGTACGAGGGACATGTTTATGAAAAAACGTACACATTGTTTATTTTGCTGTCAATAATGATGAGATAGGAGTTATTATAATTTTTAAAATAAATTATAATTATAATCATCAATTACTTTGTATTTACTATATTAATTTTACATATCGTGTGTATATATCTTTATTGGTATTCACATATTTATAAGATAATGAAAATAAAATTATTTGTCTAGGAATAATGACTACAAAATCACCATAGAATATAAAAAATATGGTTTTGTAAATCCAGACTTTCAACTGTTTAGGTTTGTTAAATATTTATATTGCACAAAATAGACCTTCAATAATTACATTAAAAATTATATAGTTACTGAAAAAACGAACTACTGATTCGACTTAATATTGACAATAAACATTATTAACATTTAATTGATATTTATATAATTAACAATCAATCAACATAATATTTCATAAAATATGTAAAAAATTCGTGATTTAGAGTATCATCTCATTTAGCAATTATTAACGTATTAACGCTCTTCGCGATGCTATTTTCGTATACAATATACGATACATACGTTATGATTCATAAAACATACTATTGGCGATAAAAACGTTTCCTTTTATATTGTATTTGAGTCCTATTCACGGTGATCGCACCAAGATAGATGATCGTCTAACGGAAAATATTGACAATAGGGAAAAGGTATGAATATATTAAAGCCGTAATGTACTCCCAAGGAGAAAAGCGATCACTCCAACATAAGAGAAAAATTGATTTTTCACGTTTTGATAGGTCAAAGTATGCATATATACCCCACCCTGATAAACATTATATGTGTGGTGTGTAACGTTGAAAAAATGTTAACAATATAGAACAATGGAACATGAGATTGTGGGTAATATTTTACATACATTTTATAGATCAAGTTTGAATAATAAATTTTATCTGCGAGACAGCGAAATAGTGGTACATAGACATGTAGATTGATTAAAACCATCTTCAAATAATGTTATTTTTTAAATGATAAAAAGTTACTTTCTACTCGGAAGCGGCAAAAAAGCTGACAGTTTGATTACTTGAGATTATATCAAACCGACAGATCTTTTCTAAAATAGATCTGACGGTTTGCATGCTAGTTATGTGCATGATGATTACCATTAAAATATCGCCAGAATATTATTTTAATAATATATTAATAAATTTGTGTTTTATTTTCTTCGATAGATTAAAAGCATACTCAAATATCTAGAGTATAATTATATTTGGTTATATTGACATTAAGTCAATTATGATGTGACATTTATTCGACTCCGGCATTTGCTCTGACAGTCAATTACTGGCTCGGCATAACGAAAGCTGGTGGGCGGGATTGTTTTCCCACCATTCCATTGATTTTGAAACAAGAAAACGAATCTAAAAACTCCGGTGACTTGTCAGAGGAAGATGAAACTATTCAGGAGGCTTTCGCAGCGACAGAAAGAAACCTTTAAATTAGAAAAGTGTCTTGGATAATTTTATTTTGTGAACCGGCCGTTGATGGATGAAGGTTAATGAGTCAGATCCTCCGAAGTGAGCAGAATTATTTTTGAAAAATACTGCCATACGGAGAGTAAATTAACCCATTTCAATAGCAAATAAAAGTAATTACCTATTAATTATCAGTAAAATAAATGTTTAAAAAAATCATAATACAAATATATCTTGATCAATATAATTATACAGATAAGTTTTTTGAAGCATTGCAATGTGGAACTATATGGTCCGCCATCTAACGTTTTTTTTTCAACTAGTGCTTATTTCGTGAATGGTAACACTTAGCTCATGTCTGATTTGACAGATAATTAGTTTTATTCTTCCGCTAAACGAATGTGGTTGTGTATACGCTTGAACAACCCTGGAAAATATTGCGACATTACTTTGAAAATCATGCTATTGTCCGCCATCTAACGTTTTTTATTTAACTAGTGCTTATTTCGTGAATGGTAACACTTAGCTCATGTCTGATTTGACAAATAATTAGTTTTATCCTTCCGCTGAAAGAATGTGGTTGTGTATACGCTTGAACAACGCTGGGAAATATTGCGACATTACTTTGAAATCATGCTATTGTCCGCCATCTAACGTTTTTTTTTCAACTAGTGCTTATTTCATGAATAGTAACACTTAACTCATGTCTGATTTGACAGATAATTAGTTTTATCCTTCCGCTGAAAGAATGTGGTTTTGTATACGCTTGAACAACGCTGGGAAATATTGCGACATAACTTTGAAAACCAGGCCATTTTTCTTCGAAAATGAGCAAGGAGTGGCCGTTACAGTCAATGGCGATCGTTATCGGGCCATTTTTGTTCACAAAAATTGAAGAGGAAGATATTGGCAACATTTGGTTTCAACAAGACGGCGCTACGTGCCACACAGCCGAAGCTACACTCGATGTTTTGCGCCCCATTTTCAAAAAAAAAAAGTTATTTGGCGGACCCGTTATTATTACAACGCTGAATTCTAAAGTATTATAACACTGATATGTTAATTAGAAGAATTTATTGTTAGTACAATAATTGTTTGTTATAATGCTACGTTACAGTAAAAAAAATGTAACTATTAGTTACATTTCATCAATTTTAAAATATCTTTAATATGGTGAAAGATATCACCAAATATTTTTTTAATAAAATACACGTAATACTACGCGCTATTCTTGAAAAACATTTAGCTTTGAATATTAACAGTTTATATAAGTGTATTAATAATAAAAAGTTGGAATGAAAAAGTTAATTAAAGTTTTTTCATACATTTTGCCGAAAACAAGGTTTCAAAAAAAGGAAACGATATTTTAAAAGTTGTCACATATATAATAATTGTATATAAATGAGTATGAATGTTAAAAGTTACTTTTATAATAATCAGCAGAGAGAGTGGAATAAAATAAAACGTCGCACAAAATAACGGCATCGCATATTTTTCTTGGTTTGTTGGAACCCAACAGAGTGGAAATGTAAAATTTTCCCTCCATAACTTCTGAGGTTTTAAGGTCGGGGTCATTCTTTACACATTGTTCAGGAAAACTTTTAGCCATATTGTTCGAGACTGAAAAACAAAATGGCGTCCTGGCACTTCCGCCGTGCGGGCTTGAGCACAATTACTTACGTTCAGAGATAAAACTAAGCGCATTGTCTCGAGAATACTTTGGGAAACACAAGTCTGTTTTGTTTAACGAAAGTTAAATACGACTTAATGATTATCAGAATTATTAACTAGCATATAATATAACATATAAATAAACTTATATATTCAACATTTTATAACAGAAAACTTTAAATAAATGTAATAAAGCTCGACCTTAAAATTCATGCCAGATTGTTAGATAGCAATTATTAATTATAAACGAGTAATTAAAAACGTTCATTAAAAAACTGCAAGTCATAACGGTTTATAATAAAAAATAAACGTATATATGTTTGAACGTTTTGACTTATTACTAGTGCATTGATATTTTTATTCATTTCACTCCCGTTTATTCTCCCTGAATTATTCCCAGACAGGTCACCTAAGCATTTTGTATCATAAATCATTAATAATATAAATTCTGAATATGAGTCGATTTGAACAAAAAAAGTTAATTTCCGATCTAACACTGCACCTACCGCCATTTGGCGGCCAACCAAAACCATAACCAAAAAAATTTGATCAATATTAAAACGATGGTACAGGTTTATTTTTATATATATCACGATGAACACTTAAGCATTCGAGAGGAATGGTCAGGTACGTAATGGTCCTAACAGCTGTCATCTCGGCGACTGAAACTTTTAATGGCAGTTAGTGTCACGCGGCAGCTCCATTGTCGACTAAAGCATTATACTCGTACCTGAAAGTTTCTAGACTGAATTTCAGGTGCCTGAACGGCAACACACCGTGCTTCAAATATCCATCCAGCCCGGGCAGGTGAATGCTGCATTATGTACTGACAATACCAAGCACTTTGGCTAAAGATAAAAAATACATTCACCAAACAGCGACGTTTTTAAAGAAATAAAAAAATCAGCGAAACATGAGCTCAAATATTAAGTAAAAAGCTTTTTATACGGAATAAAAGTTGCAAAAACCAAAAAATCTTCTGAAAGATTTATTAACTATAAAAAAATATAACGTTCACCCCGACACAATGAATTATTGTTAATAATAATGGTAAAGTATTGCAAATATAATGCTTTAATTAGATGCATGAGATTGATGTAATAATTTAATATGTTTAGTAATTGTTTCATAATATACAAATTACTTTGAGAATATTAATAATTACAAGTAATATAGGGTATATGCTTATTTTACGAGTATTTCAAAAACATTCAATTAACTAAACATAATTTATATTTCATTAAAATTACATTGCTTTCCTAAAGTATGTGGAAATAATATTAATTTTAATTTTACAGGATTTTTTCAGCGTAGCGTTGTAGCGTAACAACTAACCACCGTTTATCTATAATGTAAGTAAAACGTATGCTACTCATTGGCAAGAATTAATATTTTAAAATTGCAGGAATAAATATCAGAATAAATTCAGCAATACACCATTAAAATAATGAAATTTAAGCGACAAAATCCGTTTAATACTGTACATGTTTTTTAAACAGCGTTCACCGTTATCCAAATATTATATTACCAAAGTTTAATTGAAAATGGTACAATGGGCAAATAAATTCAACCTTTTTGGCAAAAAGCCATGACTTGAATTTCCTTTAGGTGCGCGGCATTTCAGTTGTTATAACAAGGTTTGGGTGTACTAATGAAAATACCTTTTAAACTATTTCAACTTAATCTATATGTGGGATATATATGTACGCTTATTTATATATAAGACTGAAGTATTTATAAAATAAATATCCGATTCAAAATTTACCATAAATTTTAAATTAAAAACTATATAATCGACAATCTTTGTCGTTCCATTACTGTTTGCTTCCCTCATTTTTTTTGTAATTCTTCGTTTATTTTGCTTCGCTACTAAGTGTGTTTATATTGATAGCCTTGTCATCACATGTAGCAATACTCGTGTGAGAGTCCCATGAAAAGTTTCGTCATTTATTCTTGCCGGTACCGAGTGCTTGACAGTAGGTTAATAGTTATAGGTACTCACAATCAACGTTTAGTCAACGATGCTTAAATTTAATGGAATTTTAAATAATGATAAATATACCCTTCGCAATATTATGCATACAGTCACACTAACAAAATCTGTTTCAATAATATAAATAACGTGAGAACGACGCTTACAAAGGGTTTTGTAAAATAAAAATACGAGCATTCTATGTATTTACAATCTACATACATAAAAATACAGAATAATTTTCTTCTTTTGAAAAATATACAATACACGTTGTAAAATACTATATTTTGCGCGTAAAGGTAACAGGATGTGGGGAAAATCATTCATGGTAATTTCTTTTACGTGCTGGAAATGAAAATTTTCCATATTTCGGCACTCTTCGGAGCAGATATTTGTATGTAGCGTCACAAAGCAAAGCTTCAAGTATGTGTGTACGTACGCCCCCGATATTGACTTAAATAAATTACCGAGGGATGGATTTCGGGGACAAGCAAAATATACTTGGTCATCCAATTTGTACAGTAAAACATATATATCTATATAAACAATAATCATTAATCATATTCTCACTAGTAATAATAAAATTACCTGTTATAATGTAGATAACAGTCGACGACAAAATATTGTGACCAATGGTGAACTAAAGGTAATCATTACAGATCTCAAGAGTTATTATATTCTAATGATCCAATTTTCCATGGCTATTGTATAACAAGATTAATTTATCAGTATATAATGGTTTTTTTCTACATCATTATAGACGGATATCAAAAACATTATGTTTCCACAAACATCACTTAAAATCTCGGTTACTAATGGATCAGTGATATATATCTTACACAAAGATGTTCCGTGGAAACCAGTTTCCTGTATAAAAATATTTTTATTATTGTGTACTGTTAAATTTGAGGCTGATATTGTGTATTATTTAATTTAAATTATTGTTTTATATACTCGTTATGTACTGTATAATATAACCGAAAGGCTTTTTTAATATGGGAATGTTGACATATTTTGAAAAAAATAATCATTTAAATTAGCTTGCAATATGACAAATTGTAATTTCATAAGAGAAGATTATTATATTATAAATTTAAGTATCAAGACATGTGTCATTTAATTTAAATAGCTAGGTTTTATTCGTATAAATTAGATTTTTAAGTCCATTTTTTTCAAGAGCCTAGACATAAATGCTTTTGTTTTGAAATAGTATATACCGTGCTCTATCACGGGCCTGGCAGTTTTACAGCGGACCGACTGAATGTGACTGCGGCGTGGAGCAGACCCTGTCACACCTAAATAAAAGTGTGCGCTGTGCCCGAGTGGCTGCACCCAGGAAGACCTGATGATGGCCAGAAGTAACGCCATCGACGTCGCCCACTTCTGGGCAGACAGGATCTGACCCTGTTGTTTCCGACACGATTATATATATTATATATATCACGTTTTACGTCCAATTCTAGCTAGCTCTTAATGTCAGTTTGTATAAAAATTTATGATCTCAAAACATAAATAAAAATACGTTCAATACTACCAAAGCTGTTTAAACCACATTAAAGTGATGTAAAGGAAATTTTAACTACATATATTTTTGGAAAATAAGCTTCTGTATAAAAAAATGTTTTTTTTTTCATATTTTATCATCAGTATGAGTTATCAATTGTTGAATATTGGCATTCCGTATAAGATTCCTGGTTTTTTATTTCCTGCATTATTTACTGTTCTTGGACGTCTTCGTTTTGATATTTGTAATAATAATCAAAATTTAACATGGAATAAAATAGAACAAATTAACCAAACAAACTAGCGTATATTTTAATGGTTATCTATTAGCCTTACTGTAACTTCATTAGATAGAGCCCGACCGCAAACCTTTGTTTAGAACCACTCGCCATTACATGGATAAATATATTTCAATTAAAGTGTATAGTGGACTGAAAAATTATGAAAATTTTCTAGCCTATTCTTGTTTAACACATACGGGCAGCGCTCGTTTTATAACTCTGGTTTATTAATACTTACAGGTCTCGTTTATAAACATGAATTAGACATTTATTCGCAGATCTGTAGGAATTATGACCGAAATGAAAGCTCGTTTTTCTGTACCAGTGCTCGTTTATCGCAACATTCGAATAATGATAATTTGTATGAGGTAACTAGTCACACGTAACGAGAACTAGGCAAAAAATATGACGCGGTAATTTAAAATATAATATAAAAATACCCTCTGACTATATAGTATTATAGCAGAAAGTATGTGAACTTCACTTAATCGTCGTTTTGCAATATACGAAACGCAGGAAACCATTTCACTTGACAAAACATTACACAGAGAGATTATCAAATTTAAATTATTATTTTTAATATGAATTTTTTATATTTGAATATATACTATAGCGACATCTATCGTACGATGATAACAATGATATAAATACTAGTTTCAACGCAAGTCAGTCTAGGCATAGCAATGGCGCAGTTCGCCGAGCGGTATGAATACCTGGGCATAGTTGGTTTATATTGCGGTTTGCATCCGCATCCTGCCATATTTTTAATCGATTGACCGTTAAAAAAAAGAGGAGGATATCAGTATATTTAAGAAATATTATTTTTAAATTTCATGCACATCTACGACATCTTGTATTTAATGTATTAAACTGAAAATATGGTCACCCCAGCGTAACAGTATTGCATTACATAAATCACAACTTAAAAGCGTACCGAGCAAGCGTGTGCTTCCATACAGACCGATAAAAGTTATGAGGGCGATAATGAGGGCGGTGTGCTGTATCTACTGCACCGCACTTATTATAAGAAGGGTGAATATAAATTCATAAAATGAAAGGGTCAATAAAAAACTTATTCAACGTCGTTGTTCTATGAACAATTTTCTAAAGTAATAAATTGAATTTAAATTTAAATACATTAGCTTTTATAATATATATAATGTATAAATCATAAAATACTTAATATGCAATATCTTTTGGTTAAATACCTTCCTTTAAGTAAGTGGAATGATTTTAATACTATTAAATATTCTTAATACTTCAATTATGATAATTTAAAATGATTTTTTTAATTGCCAATACCAGATGACCTTTTTATTGATAAAATTTATTGCTTCCACACAAATATTTCAGTAACCAATAAAATATACTACAAAATTGATGATAACACCTATGATTTTACGAACATAAAAACACAGACAACTCTGGTTGTCACTTTCAACATAATTAATTCACAATCCAATATTCATAAAATACATAAAATCGTATCTACATACAAACATAATGTGAACATTCACTATAAAAACTAACTAAAAAAGTTCAGTATGAGAGGTTATAATTATGTTTAATTAAAAAGTAATTAAGTTTAATAAAAAGATTTTAACATCGCCTGTAGTAAAAAAAAACATTTCGTAAGAAAAGATTCTCTGAACTTTTTTATGTATGCAAGCACCGAACATAAACATTGTACGCGGAAACATAAAATGACACTTTTTCATTGCCCGTTTTGAAATAAGTAGAGAGGCGCTTTTAATAAGGACTGCTTTATTTCAGAATTAAAATGAGAAATATTCTTTGCGAGATTTCCATTTCGCGAATAATTAAACTTTTCAATTTTTGCACCTACTGCTGAAAGACGTAAAATAGGTAGAAAAAAAACTCAATCAACATCCCATCTTTTCACAAGTAATATACGAGTGCATACAGCAGACCTCATTACATTTCACGTGGATATTATACGAGTTTATAATTGAGGATAATTTTAAACTTCAAATTATATATATATTTACGAGTATAAATGTAAGACAGTACAAATACGAAATAAAAAAATTCGCACTACGTATGTCCACATGAACAATACGAATTACAATAATTATTGGATATACACAAATATTTTTTATTTTTACATAAAAACATACAGGAGAATACCGAAAGATGGTGATAGTGATTCTGAAGTATCATCTGTGGAATTCTATGACGCTTACCATGCTGCATATGGCTAAGCGCTGCATGTGGAGTGTTGATTCGCCAGCGTCATAGACTACAGCCCGAGATTCACGCATCATCCTTATTATTACAGGAATTTACTATGAATGGGTTTATCTTCTTGGGACGAACTTCGTCTACCACCAATTTTAATTAATAGGCTATGACTGGCATTTTACGGGTGAGGGAATAAATTCACACCAACCGGGGTATTTTAAAGCTCAGAAATCGGTTAAAAATCATTTTTTTAAATCTCCGTCGGGGATCGAACCCACGACCTTTGGCTTGGAAAGCAAACGCTTTAAACATTGAGCTATACCCGCCAGCAATTGAGCTATACCCGCCATCAATTAAGTTTTTTTTTCCATTATTGATACAAAATGTAAGTATTTCAGTAATGTTTCAACTAGCAACCATGCAATAAGACAAATGTTAATTGCAATTAACGAAATCATATTACAGACCTTTTAGTTTGAATACGAACCACTAAACTAATAATAATCTCAAACTGTCAAAAAGGGTATAGCCGTAACAAAATCATCCACATTCCTACTGAATTCAAACACGCAAGCAACACGTCTTGATTAAATTAAATCTGTTACAACATCAACATAAATGTATTTATTAATTATTCTGTGATCAAGCGAAAACATAAGCGAATTAATTCGCAGAGTTGATTTATAAATGAAATTCGGAATACTCCACTCTAGACTCGTGTAGTATGTGAAACCGCGGTGTTCAAGGAAAACACTCGACGTAACACGAACAAATACTTTAATATCCAGCTCCGGTTAGAAATTTCTCATGTTCTGTAAGCGATCCTGAAGCCTCGTTTATTTGAATACTTGCCAGACTTGTCGACGATAATAATTATGTAGTTGAAACTGGCCCTCGCCACTTCTATCTAGGGATGTTCAGATGAAGTTCTTACATGCATCGTTTACAGGAACTTCATCAGCCACCTAAACATTATACTGGTCGGTGTAGATTTATATATATTTTATACCATTTCCATGGTATGTTTTAAATATATTCTGAATCATCACATCAACGCAATTATATAAATATGCATACTTTGTCTATTTGACTATTGTGTTCCATTCGATAAATAGTTTTGGTGTTTACAAATATAATTACAATTAAACATTTTTTTAAATAATTATTCTTTAAGTGCCGTTTTACACTGCCGATATATTATTATTTTGTAAATCAATTTTAACTCATACGTTAGAATTATACGTTAGTAAATACTAGTAAATTTCAAATGATTTATTTACCAAAAACGAATTTTAAGTCATACTGAGATTATTACAATTTCACATATTCGTGAAATAGTATTTTAATTTTCATAAAAGAATAATCCCTGTGCTTGAATAGGGAGAATATGCTGTGATTTCCGAATCATATTTGGACATCAAGTTTCTAAAGAAATGACCCCATAACAATACCGAAAAAATGTGTAATACCTTTTATAACTTAAAAATATGTCGTTATTTGAAATAAAATAGCATTGTAATTAACTTACGAAAATGGTCTATAGAAGTAACATACTACGTACTGAAATATTTGTAAAAGAAACGGTTTTATTTATACATTTTCAATATAATATACCTTATGTTTACAGCGAGTATTTATAATACAAATAACTTCAAAATAGTTTACTATTATTCCATAACTTTCTCCAGAGTAACTCATTCCATTTTATACTACATAATGTAAATAAGTCACGAGTATTCACCGCACCCAATAAAAGAAGAAATTTTGGAGAGTTCCACTCGTCTTAGTGCAAATAAATCGTGAGAAATTATAGTACTTTTTTTTACTTTTATAGCGTAATTCTGGCATGAGTTTTCACCGCAAGCAATTCATTCAAGACTACTCGACTAACACCAATAAGCTCGGGAGCAGGTTTATCACTTTTTACAGCTTTTATATCCTCAAGTACTATAATTAAAATGCATTTCAGCCGCATGACGCCGTCTGAAAATTCAGGCGAGTAGCACTCGCCCGATACTAATAACTCGCCAGTGGGAGGACAGTATAGTTCACCCTTCGTGCAGTTGGGAGTGCAGCTCGCCAACACTTTTAATATCGCAAAGATTAAAGTGTTTGCATTACAATTTCAGGGAGCGTACAAAAATAAAATTAACGGAAGGAAATTGAATTCCGTGAGCAAAATGCCAACTCGGTTAAATTTAATTAATTTCATTTTCAGCGCCGAACGTGGTGGGGTCACACTTTTATTTTATTTGTTTACGTTCTGTGTGGGCGGTATTAATGAATGAATGTAAGTAAAACGTGAACGTTATGGATTAGAAAATATTATTTCAAAAATTGGTGTATGAGAACTGTAACGAAGGAGTTAAATAGTATCACCTAGATTATATGCCGCGATAGCTTAACTCTAAGTGTCTTTTTTTATATCGAATTCACAAGATTGAAGCCAGTATAAATTATGTAGGTTAACTAGATGCAAGATTCATAATAGTACAAAATGTTAGAGATAAAATAAAAGATTCTTTAGAATTTTTTACACATATTTTTTTTGACGACATGTTTCAGCCAGGTCGGATGGCCATTTTCAAGTATATTTTGAAAATGGAAGAAGGAAGAGGAAGAAAATTCACTTGAAAATAGCCATCCGACCTGGCTGAAACATGTCGTCAAAAAAAAATATGTGGAAAAAATTCTAAAGAATCTTTTATTTTATATCTGATATTATGGAATTCTACCAAGAAATATCGATCGAAAAAATCGAAATAATTACAAAATGTTATATTAATTACGAGTTTTCTAATTTCTATACTTATAAATAGTAATACATTGAAACTATAGTTTTACAAAAACTAAATCTATAAAGATCAAATTTATTTTGGATACTGAAATACTGATGACACTAAAGCCATTAAATTTATAAATGTCACCTCATTTCGATTATTCCATGCTTTGTAACAAAGAATTAAAAAAACAATTATCTGATTTTCAATTAATATTTTTTTCCTGTAACTCCTCTGTAATCACAGTCGAATAAATGCATAAATTATACTTATTTGGTTATTTTTTACTGTCTACGATGCGTTATACAAAGCTCCCATTGTTAATTAATAAAATGAGTAAATTAGTTTTTCGTACACAAATATGTACACTGTACAAATTTGTATATTAATTATATTACTGTGCATCATACAGTTATATAGTTAATAAATAAAATTACATAAAAGAAGTAAGCTACATAACACGCTATAGAAAAGCAATTTAAATCTTCGGTAGCGAGATAAAGGAACTCAATAATAATATATTTTATGCTATATTTAACGATATATTGGGAGAGGAGCGAAAGAGAGGATATCCTGCATAAGGGTTATAAAATGAGTTTATTGCTTCAATAAGATAAAATTGACAAGAATCGAGCTGTAAAAAGTGTATTACGACGTTCCGAGCCACACTGGGCGAATAACACTCCAGCGAGTGAAGAGGACTTGCCGAATTGAGGTTATGAAAAAACCTGCCACGATTGATTAGATTCTGCGAAATTTATTTTTGATGCGGCAAGAAAAGCTAAAGGACAAAAAGCTCGGTGAAGGAAAGGACCAAATGTCGGAAGGAAAATATTCGCTTGGATATTTATTAAGGTATCTAGCTATATGATATCATCCAAACACGGACCTTGCTGTTTGGTTTCAAATACCATCAATTTATTTTAAATACGTTTGTGATTGAAAATAATTTAATTCCAAGATATTTTGATCTATTTCTGACTTATAAATGAATTATAATCTACAGACATGGTAATTCATTAATATTTTATTAATAGAACACATGAAGTATTTTTTTTTCTGTATTTAGTACATACAAAATGATGTGTTTTAGGTTTGTAAAAATAATGATGTATTTAAAAAATACAATTTAAATAATATTTAATGTTTTCAGTAAGTGACTAGTATCATTAAAAACGACAATAGCAACTTAAAAAACTGAATGTTTGCAATTTGTGGTGAGCCTATGTTCCAAGTTTAGAACGGATACGGGAATAAGTAACATAATAATTTCTATGGGGATGACTTTTCTATCTCATGTGTTCTTCAGTCATCCGCTCCTCTTTTTTAATGAATACCCGGAAACCACGAACGCTTATTATGCGACATAAATCGCACCGAAACATTCAAATGAAATAATGTCACAAATTAATCTCCGCGAAACGAAAAAAAACGTGACAACACGATAAATTTGAAATTGTAATTTGGAAAGTGGCAAAGACAACGGGTGTCGTAAGTTATACGAATTAAGGTTAATGTTCACGGTGGGGTAAAATGGAGAACCGGAATTTACATAAAATTAAATATACGGCAGAAGTGGCGTTGCGTGGAAAAAACCCCTCGCGTTCAACCCATCACGTAAAATGGATAGCGGATTATAATGGGGATCGCATTAACTTTGTATATGCAGTGGTGGCTATCTCTGTGTGAGGAGGAAAGCCCAGATATATTACCGGGATAATGAGTACATTCGTGTGAGAAGATACCCTCATACCGGTCACGAAAATTTTCCGGAGAAAATACTTGCAGTTTATTTCTGCATAGTCGAGTGCTGAAGGCTTGATATAGGTGTGTACCGCGAAACATTCTTATTAAAATAAAAAACTAACCTTTAATAAAGTTATCTTTCATTTCATCCAAACATACTTACGTTAAAATTACTACCTGGGTATATATCATAATTATAGCCTCAAAAATCAAATTTGGCGGAAATCAATACATTGGACGTCAATATATTTGTTCACCAATGCCTACTCACTTTACAGTTTACATGTTGACGCACTGAAATAAACCTTTCAAAACAATTACTTTATTTTAGTCCCAAAACACTTTGTGAAACACAAATATTTGAGTGTTTTACCTAGAAAAATACATTTCAACAAGTGTTCAATTCCCTATTTGAACACTTTAAAATTACTACGGCCGAGGCCGCTACTCAATCATTATTAACTTACTAAGTCTTAAACCATTAACGGTTACGTTAATATATTACTTGAGTTTATAAACTTTTCAATAACGAAATATTATATCAGTATATCATCTTTGGAAGAAAAAAAATCTATTAAATTGAGAAATATTATTTCAACATTGAGGTAATTCAGTGACAATACTTGATTAAATTGCATAATTATAATTTTATATTACTTTTTTATAAAATAAATGTGGAAGAAACTATATATTTTTATTTTGTAACTGTTTTAAATTAAAAGAAAATAAAATCATAATTTTATTACATAAGCATTAAATATACCAGTATTCCTAGGAATATTAAAACATAAAGAATAACAATTTTGAGATCAAAATATTAGACCTTTTATTTTTATCGATGATATGGTAGATTCGTCGATGATCTTATTGATATCTTTAAATATACAATGTAGTAAATATATAGACGAAGTACGAAATCCCTTCCATAAAATACTATATTTGAACAAATTTGTATTCTATCGGAAATACCTCTAAAGAAGTAAAAGCAGAAAGGAGCTTTAAGAAAGCCACTTGTTAGATAAGCCCCGCGGAGAGTTGTCTCAGTGAAACACAAGCGACGAAAATGAGTAAAACAAAACGTCAAAATATTAATAAAAATAAAGAATTTTACCAATATATGAAAACTGTATTTCAAATTATAGTAAAACGTGGATTAAGTCAATTTTATTTTATAATATTGAATTCCACAAAGAATTATCGGTCGAAAAATCCAAAAATGGCTGCATTTTTTCAACATTATTACCATAAAACATCATAATACATTTTCCGGTACAACTTATGTACATTATTAATGAAAGCCTCCAGTATTTCAAACAATGACAATTTTAATGTAAACAATGTATACCTGATGAATAAATACGCAGCACTTTTCAAATAAAAAAACGCTGTGGAAATATTTGAGCAGTCATTCACAAGAAAAATATTCCAACTCGTCGACAATTCCCAGTGCACTTTGGCTTATTTTCGTTGAAGGCTCTAGAAGTGGGCGGGTGGGTCACAGCCCTATGCTCCCCCCGCACGTTGCACATTAAAGCAGCTTAATACTCGGGGGCGGAGCGCCTGTGGGGCTCAGTAATACAGGTTGAGGGGGATTCATTAAAATAATGCGACGAACAAAACAAGCCTGGTGGAAGAAACCGCTCCGGTGCGAACGGCAGAGACAGCAATATTTTCATACACCGAAGTATCTAAGAGTAATTATGAATAATAATTAAAAATCAACAACGAGGGTACTTTGCTAATTAATTGTGGCACAAAGGAAGATACAGTATACAAAACATTTCAATGAATTTTAACAAGTAATAATTTTACTATTTAATATAAAACGATTGCATTGTTGATCATAAAGATTTAGATATTCTTCTTCGTTTTAACAAAGTCAATTCTGGCAAATGTTTACTAATTTGCCATAAGCAAATATATATTTGGAATTACGAATAAAAAAACATTTCTTACTCACTTTAACTTAAAATTTTCAATCTTGAAAATGAACATTTTAAATGTCATTGTATAATTTGTGATCTGAATTAGAAAAACAAATTAATTTGCTCACATTTCGTATGAAATATTTTTTATTTAACTCAACTCAGGAAATATGGCGGCAATTTGTGGCAAAAGTCACATTTTTTACCAATCGAGTTAAAAATTATACCGTGGATTTTTAAAACAAACTTTTTTTATAAATTTTATTAAATTTGTCAATATTAATTTAATTTCTTGTCAATTTCCTGAAAATGTATAAAGTTTCATTTTACGGAAAAAAAAACAAAAGACAAATATTTGAAATATATTTTGATTGAACTTGCACTTTAAGAGAAAAATGATCCACGACAAAAATAAACATAAAAAAAAACTACTTTTTAAGAAGACCACTTTTGTCATCAAATATACGACGCTTAAGAAATTTACACATATAAAAAAAAATCTGAACTTGAGACCACTAAAAGTAGTAATTGCCTTTTTTGATTTCAATCTTTTTTACTATTGTTTAAACTCAATCACTTAACCTGAATAGAGTTTATCTGTGTATAAATTTGCAAGACAATACGTAGAATTCGCTATTTACTAAAGTAAGCACTAACAATTATTTTTCATGAAAAGATGTCGTTAGTTTTCCAGTTGGCTGAAGCAAGACTATGCAGGGAGATGCAGGATGACGATGGAGGAGGAAGAAAGCCGAGAAGCTCAGACACGGGGATCATAAATCTCGTTTGTCGACTGTAGAGAAAGCGCCGGCAGCCAAGAGTCAAGCTCTTCAAGGCGAAGACTGACGAGAGTGTGAGGAGCTGGAAATGCGAGCGCTGCAATCATTTATTATATCACTGCAAGAACGTATACAACATGCAAGGCAGACAAAATGGCATTACATTTAAAATAACAAACCTTACAACCCATTCACATCGTTTAAGAGTAATTTTCTTATTTCGAGTGAATTCAGTAAATGCAATAGTTGTTACAACTTAAATTATATTATCTAGATTTATATTGGTAGCGCATATTTAACGAAGACATCACTATTCAAGGAATCGTATTGTCATTGAAGATATGCAAGTGATTCATACAAATAAATTCAGACCATTTATTTTCTTTTCTATCTATACTACAGAAGGTCAGGAGACGATAGTGGACCATGCTGGCACATATTCTTCGAATGCCACAAGAGAGCATATACTACAGCTACCTTTCCTTTAAGCCCCGAGACTCGCGACGTCCTGAATAGTCGTCAAGAACTGTAGTATATATTTAATGTACTCGTCGGACCTCCAAAAGCCAGAGTTGACATGGGATGAGGCGAGGACAATGGCAGCTAACAGCTTTACGACAGTAGTTCGTGACAACCATATATTCCAGTTAAGGGAACAGATGTAGAAATAATTACGATTAATTATTAGCTGTAGCATTCAGTCAACACAACACCGCGATCACATTTTGTGAATAACTTAAAGTGATCTAATTTAAAACTATGTAAAAAATTAGCATCTTTTGACATTTTAAATTAAATTCCAAAATGAATGCTAAAAATTAAAAAAGCAATAATTATTATTTTAATTGTTCGAATATTTATTTATAAAGTTGTACATTTAAAATAATCAGTTTTTTTAATTACACCTCACGTCCCAAAATATATACTTAAAATATTAATTTATTCTTTCAGAGATGTTCCGATTTCAGATTTCTGTTCCATAAATTCAATTAAAATATTTACGTTTCGGAAACTACTCCATTCAGAAACAATCAAACATTCAATGTAATTTAATAACTTATGAAGCTGAGTTGAGAGTCCGTGATACATTAATAATAGCATTATGCATTGTGATGACTGGTCAATGACAACGGCAGCTCGTGGGCAATTCCACCTCTCTCAGATAATGCAATTGCCGCCAGGATCTCATACGTAGGGTAACCAGACGTTGTTACTATTTGAGAGTAATTGTCTTTAGTTTATGATGCAGACGAAATTGACAATCGTTCGCTTGATCTAAATACAAAAAATAAAAGTGCTCGACACAAATATCGAGTCCCGCAATGTCAGTAACAATGCAGACTTAAGCAAAGTTGCATTGTAAATAAAAGTGGCTTAATGGCTAATATTTTCGCATATTCGGTTTAGATTGACACCTTTAAATAATTAAAAATTAATTGTAAGCGTCACTAAAAATATTGAAAATATTGGCCGGAAGTCCGATGTTCCGTTTCCAGGTGACACCGCGTAGAGATTCTTTTCATGCTCCCCATGCGGCTCTGAAACTGACAGATTCTAGGTCTGGTAACAAGAACATTTTATTACCCCAAAGAAAAGCCTCCCAACTGGCAAGAACCTTGACTGGCGGACCTGGAAATTCTTGAACAGATTAAATTAAGAACCGGAGTCGGTTGAACAAAAATATATAATAACCTCGAACGGTGGGGAATGCTACGGCGGGGAGAATTACTGTTGTGTGACTGTGATCTGCAGACCACCTCACCCCTGAGATCTTGCACCATGTGCTCGACAGCACATGGGGCAGGATCTCAAGTGTGAATGCCGGACAGCACAATGGCCATCGATGTTGCCAGATATTGGGCGGAAACAATTAGATGTCATTGACACAGAGAAGAAAAAGTTTTTCATGTTCGTTCTCTAAAATGGAGCATATAATAGTTAAAAATTCCCGCCTTAAATCCCTGTCAGCCCGTCGAGTACATTCTATATGTAGTTACCAATAGCCTACCAAGACGGCCTAGCTTGAAAAAAAATTAGAAATATATATTTAAACGAGCTGAAAGTTTAAATAAATAGTTGATTTTATACATTTTGAGCTTTAATCAAATTTTAATTCCGTAATCCTTTCTAATTAATAGTATGAATGACTAATTGCAATTACGGAGGATTCTATTTTACAAGTATATACAGGTATACACACGCGTGCTTATTGTTACCTGTTAAGTTATACATTTTTTATATTATTTTATTGGTCGTTTTAAATAATAAACGTACCAAGTTTTTTAAATCTGGCAACCCTGCTCCAGCGGCAGTCGGCTATATGGCGCACGTTCAATCATATAATTATCAACTTAAAAGATGACTGGACAACATTTGTATAATTTCAGCTTTAATTATATCATCTGATTTGTGACAGATTTATAATTTAAATAAGCATTTCATTTATTAAGAGTAAGAAAATCACACGAATACCTTATGTCTAAGAAACGGTTCCGCCGCATTTTGTCTCAAGAAAATTCGTTCTACGACTCATCGGTGTCGACGTGTGGCGCACTGTATGTCTGGTGCACGGGACGCTTGGTGCACGAGACAACTGGTGTACTTGATGTCTCGCTAACCTAACCTAACTAAAGTTAACGAGACCTATAGGTCTCTGGGCGCTAAGATCACTGGACAAATCCTAAGGTAAGTTTAGGTTAGCGATACAGCCAGTGCACCAGACGTCTAGTACGCCACACGTACACAAGTATTACCAGGTTCAAAAAAGAAATAATACTAAATATAGCTTCATTTTTATAACTGAATATGCCTTTATTTTAAAACAGTCGTTACCGGCCCGGGCAGGGTTCTGTGTGTACACTCTGTTAGGGCAGTCCTGCCGCGCTAACCGAGCGAAAGTAATCAAATTAACCAATAGATTAATTAAGCTTGGTTTAATTAATCGTGCACTTGGCGCGGCGGCAACTTTCATAACAAAGAACGGACTACAGAGGGAACTCCGAACGATGCTCCCGGCGAGAACGAAACTTGCTTGCAAATGTTTAACTTGTTACCATTGCTTGTAATGTAAATTATAATGTAACCACACAACGAAAATATTTAGAATCACGCATTCCCTGTAAAAATAATCACAACGTTTTACTATACAAGACATAATGTTCATTGCATATTCGTAAATAATGAATTGTAAGGAAGATACTCCTCAGTAATATTGGTCAGCGGGGCGAGAGAATAATTTTAAATTTTTATTTATTACTTCATAAAACAATGATTTTTTATGGACGCATGTATCAATTGATACACATTTAAATCTACACCAAATACCACATTTTTTCATCGTGACATTCAAACCACAGAGATGAACGATTCACGTTACGAATCTCACGTCCACCATAATTTGAAATTAACGTTTTCCGATACTTTCGACATATATTTGTGATCATCTCTGATATATACACAAATATAAAAAAGTTAAGAATAAATCTTCAGACTTAGATAAGAAGTGCTTAAAAAATAAACGTACAAGCAAGTGTTAAGTAAGGTAAATGTACTCTTCCGTACTTTATATATAGTATAGCCAGTTGTTTAGCCACGTCACAAACAATGAGGTTCTCAGGATAATCAAGGAAGATAGGCACCTATTAAGAACCATCTCAGAGAGGCGAGCCCGATGGATCGGTCACATCATGCGCCACGATGGTCTCCTTCATGACATTGTGGAAGGGATGGTTGAGGGTAGAAACTGTAGAAGGCACCCTAGACAGGAATATTTGCAGCAAGTGTTCGAGGACATGAGTTGTAGCTCTTATGCTGAGCTGAAGAGGGTTGCGGGGACCGAGAGGAGTGGAGATCGAGATGCAAGATTTTGTTGCTGCAAACCAATCCACCGGATTGATACTACGAAGAAGAAACCAGTTAAAAGGTTAAGGTTAGAATATTATACGAGTCCAATATTTATGTACTCGTATTATAGTGTACAAGCATTACAAAGGAAGTATTTTATTTCTATATGTGTAGCAGAGTTGAGAGTATTACTTTTACGATATGCTGTTGTAACAATATAATCGATAACACTACAATGCTCTGTTAATTATTATAATATTATAAAAGACAAATTCGCTGGTACGCATTGGTGTAATAAATACATGTTAATCTCCCTCCTGCATATTTATAACAACAAATTTGTCAAACTTTAGGATCTCAAGGATCACTGAACTCATGATATTAAATCACCAAGGACCACTATACTCAAAAAAATATATAACCCCTGAATATTTTGCTAAATACCAAAAATCACTGAATATATATTGATTATTTATTTGGAACAAACATGTGAAACATTAAAGATTGTAATAAATATCTATTATTAAGGTAAATTCACAGGCATAATGCTAATTTTCTTAAGTATAAAACGAAGCGATATTAAGACGAATTACGCATGTTGTGGCTTTTAAGATATAATATAACATTATGCATATTCCTTCGTTTATTCGTTCAAGTTACTCGCTTTTCAAATTAGATTTGTTGTGGATAAAAAATCAGCAAAATTTTTAAAAATCTTATTCCATGCACGGACCACAAACAATACGTACAGTTTGGCAACAGCAGGTATAGACTTATTCTTTATAATAATTTTGTGTTATAAACATAGATAAAAACGGCCAGAGGAGATTACGCGACCAGTATCAGTTTCAAATATATATTTATTGTTCTTCTGAAAATAAGGATAAGATTTATCGAATACAATATTGAGGCGTATTAATGATAGGAATGACGTTACGTAACACCGACAAAAATGACTAGGATTGTTTATATCGTATTCGTTAAGGGCAGACAAATGAGGGAATCGAATAACAGAATTATTGCATTATCACAAAGAAATACGAAACCCGGCGCCTAGAAATCCCGCGAGCCCGTCAACAAAGAAAGCGCTCCAGATTGAATCAAACAATAGATAAACACGGACGAAATTACAAGACAAAGCTGACTTCGGAGCGAGTCGTGATCCATCATCCCTCGGAGGAAACCCTTCGGTCCCTGGGAATGAGGACGAGCAAATCCCTTAAAGCCTCCGGAAAAACCTCGGCAGGAAGCCGATGATGGGCGACTGTGATCATGCGGAGGTGAGCCGGGTGCGGTTTTTGAGCATCTCCCGCACACTTAAATCGGAATGAGAAAACGATTTTTCCCTGAGATGGCAGAGTTTTCTCCAAGTTTCTCATTACACGAATTTGTTAGAATGTGTGAATGAGTAGGTGAGTGTAGGTTATGAAATGAGTGTATGTCAAATGTATGAACGCCCCCAATCCTAATTACGCAATACATTGGTTCCAGAAATCAAAATATGGCTTTAAAAAGTGCAACGAGTAAAAAGTATCGCTACGGTCATTAAAATCGTGTAAAAAATATATTTCATTTATATTTGATATAATGGAGTTCCATCAAGAATTATCGATCGAAAAAATGGAATCAAAATACGTTTTAGGGAGAATATTTTCATATGTATATAAAAATTGTGCGTGCGTGCTTGCTGAAGCTTATAGGAAAAAGGAAAAGACACGGACAGTGTACTGCCGGCAGGCCGCGGGAATAGTCCTGTGTATTGCATCAAGTTCATAGCTTCAAAGGCATTTGAAGACGATTTAAAAGCCTAAGTTAGTCAATTATAATTGACAGTATATTTATAAACTCGGTGTAAGTTAAATGCCGTTGTTATGTTGAAATAAGAATTTTATTTTTGTTATAGTTTTAAATGGAATTTAAATGTTGATCGTCTCTATATTTTTAATTTAAGCGATGTCACATACTTTCACAAATAATTTCAATAATTTCATATAGATGGTAATGGCAACCATTATAGTGTGATGAACTCATCATCCGGATATAACCATCATTGAAATAGGACATAGCTAACTGTTACATTTGATTAGTGACAAAGAGCTAACTTCATTCAGCGATACATTTCAGCATTGATTCATTTCTAGGAAGGAATTTCAGTTTTTTTATGCAACACAAATAAAGTGAGCACACATATATCATATTTTATTATTTAATAGAGATGAGTAATACCGCTCATACCATGTGCTGTGCGTTTAAACGATATAATTTGGAACCATATCGAACCGTTTTCCGAGAACGATTATCTAGTGTGGTACAACGGCTAGGTCGACTTTCATACTTATAATAATGACATGACTGAATTTTTATCGACATTCTTAAGCTAAACAACCGGACGAAACTACATTTCATACTGTAAAATATATTTACTTATCATTTTGATGTATACACAAACCCTACTAATTTTTTTAATGTATTTATTTTCCACAGATATTTTTTTTACTTTATATATTCATTGCTTGATGAGGCATGAAACAGAGAAAAAGGGATTGGCAAATAAACTAGAAAAAACTTTGTCTAATGTATGAAGCTGAAGCAAGTAACAGTCTGATCCGTATCCCAAGAGGCATAGTCTCTGGCAGGTTAGTGTTACTCTTTGGGAGAACGAACAATCTGTGCCTCCTTATTATCTATAGTTGATCCCCGAAAACATTACACAACCTCCCGGCCTTCACAGAATTTAATACGAACAGTGTTCACAGAACTAATTTTACTACAACTATGTAACGATATCTTATTTATTTTAGTATTTCACTAGATTTTATTGAATAAGTACAGCATGGCTTGAATGGAATCCATTGTGTATAGAACTAAAAAAAAATGTCTAGGTAAAATATAATATATATATATGTTTATATGTAAAGTAATACAGTTATACTATATACACTCATGAATCATATAATAATCCGTTATATGAATGTAAAAAATACATATCACAATGGAAACAATACAAATCACACCCAGAGTAACGCCACGCACACTTGCGCTATCCGCTACACACATACAGTGATACTCGACGTGTATGGTCTGTAGAGCCAAACAATAACGATCCGGTGTCCAAACACGATATCGGCCTTATCGGGCCACTATCTACTGCTGATAACTGTCCCACCTCCTCCCGCCGAACCGCCACCCCAGCCAGTCAAGGCCCAGCCTATATACCGATCAGTATTGCCAACCTTACAATCAACAAATAAATACCCAACACTAATATGTAGGCGTAACAATTAAAATATTTTTTCTAGTATTATGGCCCTGCCCTTGGTGAAGACCTCAAGTTGGGCAAAACAGTATACCGTTTACGTGCTGATGCTGCAGCGTGAAGACGCGTATTATAAAACAATTAACTTATTAAATTATTAAAACAGTATTATAAGATTATTTTTTTATAATTACTATTTCACGCATGTTTTTATATTCCGGATTTTAAGCATATTAATAACATGCGAATTATACCTTAAAAACCGGCGACAAAATACATGTGCAAAAAAAGTTGAATGTGCAAAATAGTTTCCTATTTTAGGTTAGGTAAATCACTATTTTAACAGTATATATTTCAAATAATTTGTGTTTTAATCGCGCACTGATGTGGACAATTTATAGCCAAGTAGTAGCTTCTTAATTTTCCAGTACCGATACTTTCATTATCAAACATTTTCGTGGCAGCAGTTACTGCTTTGGTGGGATTATTATACTTCATCCCCGTACATCTAAAATTTAGGAAACACATCTCCCGACCTAATTAATTTCAATGAAAGTTGTGTCTCGAACAATGGCATTGATAATTACATTATGCAATATCCTAAAACTACATTTCTCTGGAACAGAGCCAGTTTATTTGGTTGGTACCCACACATAAAGTGTAAGCCTATTTTATGAGCGTTTAACCAAGTATTGCACTTTATAAAATACTTACCACCTAACCATTCATAATATCATAAATTTCAATAAATTGTAACTTAAATGTTTATTATAAGCAATTTCAAATAAAAATACACGAAAATCCCCGGTAAACCAGAGAAGAGTCAACTTATGTAACGAGCGCCGAAAGCTTACTTTAAAAAGCGACCGATTTTCAAGCGACCAACAAAAAGAATTTAAATTAATCATCATTTATCTATCCCACGCATATAATGCAAGAGTGAGACTGATGCTTCACCCGTTAATATGTCTGTCGTAGTTAATTATCAAACTATGTGGTACATGGGATCGATCATGAGAACAGCACCATTCCGAATGATCCCGATGAACTCTTGCAGTATTTCAATATTCAACACAAATTTTCATTATGTTGATGACGTTGTAGGTGCGTAAAATAATAAGTTTTTGAGGTTGGCAGCACTGCTAGAAGACACCCCCGCGCCTGTCCCGCCGAAATAAACTGATCGATAACCTGACGGTTTGTTTGTCGCATAGGACATAATGTAACAGCAGCGCCGTGCAACAGATGACTAACTTGCAAGAGGGGAAACTTTAAGTAGCTGCCTTCAGCATCAACAGGCAGAAAAACGAAGTCGTAAACCAATAATGCTCCAGGAAATATGCGCAAAAAATATTAGGTAATAGGAGTAAGATAATATTTGTCGAATCTACATTCTTTTACTTAGCAATAATTTGTTGATAAAAAATATATACTTTTCACGTTATGTTATGAAAATCTTAGTTAAAACGTATATTCGTGCTCTTATGTTAGAAAAAACTAAATTGTCCAATTATTTTATTTACTTAAGATAAATTTATTTTAAAAGATAATTGTATATTTATAAGCATTACTAAATTTTGTATTAGGTTTTAGATACTCGTATCAACGGCTAACATAGACAAGTGAGCTACGATTTATTTCAGATTATTACGTGAGAATATCACGTTTAAAAAAAGTGCAAACATCAAAGCACGTGTATACATAAAAGTATATAATGGTTATATGTATTAAAAAATTATCATTTTATGATTGGCTCTTCTGTGTATCAATTGCTCATATTTATTTAAGGGATGGTTTTGAAGGGATACATGTAATTTTATACAACAACAATAATGATATGAAAACTATACATATTACATTACATAACGAATGAATCTGCATTTACATAATTACAAACTAATAGTTGTTATTTATACATAATGTATTCCACACATCGCGCGAGTACGGGCCGCTAATAACAAGGCACTGAAAAATATGAAAATAGCGAACATTTTCATCGGAAAATGGAACAACTGAATACGGTCTGCGGACACGGCACGTCCACCAGCGATATTAAACAATTTAAAATAATTACAATTATTCTTACAACACACCTGTCTTTTTATAAATAAACATTTATTTGATAATTATTTTTATATTATTTTAATACTACTTGTCCCTTACTAACTTGTCTAATTTATGAAGCAAATATTTACAAAAAAATTACCAAGATTACTAGTGTTTAAAATTATTTCAAAACAAATTGATTATGTGAACAATAAATAGCTTAAAATTTTAATGAAAACACGTATAATATTTAAAGCGTTGGCGGAGATTGAACCTGTGAATTAACTCTGTGAAATACAATCGAACGTCTTATTTCTTGGCGAAACCATGCAGAGAAAGGAGTAAGGCCTCACAACATTACTTAAGCTACTCTAAGAACAAACGGTCTTTCGATGAGTGTCACACGAAAGATAAACTCTAGTTAGTTAGTAAATAATATTATTATCATTCATACAACAAAGTAACGTATTAAACTAAATTATTAGTGCGGTCTGCCTGCCTCGGTGGAGGCTTCAGCTCTGGGACAGGTCATCCATCATCGGTAAATGAATGTTAATAGCATATAGAGTTAAGATCCTCCCGCTCTACGCCGCGCGAGGATGTGAGGTAATGGGGAGTACGTGGCTCTACCTGCTACGCCAGCCGTGGAGGCAGAATCACTTATGGCCGTACATCACGGAGGCTCTACGCTGATGATAATGGATTATCACTGTTCCGCGTTAATGACAATCGTTATCAAAATGTTATATTTCATTGAATGAAATATATTGAACAAAATTAAGATTTATTTACACGAACAAAGATTAATTTAGTATAAACATGTATTTCCCTTCAATACTGAATGATGCATACGTACACATAACTTGTTTCCTGAAAACTTGGATTCGACTATCGCATGTTTTTTTTCCTAGATAAACTTTGACAGAAAAAAAATATACATTTCATACGAGGAAACTTCAGGATAAAACGATTTTGAAAAAAGTCATAGATTTGGCAATGTGCGTTTATTAACTTTACCAGCTAGCGAACAGATAAAGCTAAATAGAAAGATACACATGATTTTCATGTACACATAGGTAGTAGAAATGATTGGTAAATTCTCACGAGACATTTTTTACGATTCGAGAGTAATCAACATAATTGAAAGGTAAGACAGTAAAGGAATTCTATTATGCAGTATTACTATAATAATTAAAATAAGGATTAAACAAATACAAGGCAAGATAGCCCGATCGTTTTATTACAAACACGGGATTGCTAACTTATGCAGTATCGTTTTTTTTTTTCACGACAACCTGTATTAGAAATGAAAAATAACAAGCACGAGTATACTTGTACGATTGATTATATTTGCATATCTCTTCCTCCTTTCAAAACTTAACAATCTTGCAATTCTCATCGCTCATGAGAGAAGCCCTTAATTTAACCAATGTCAGCATTAATTGTCAGCAATAATTAAATCATATAAACTACTGGAAAAGACATTTTATAAATATAATAAAAAATAGATATCTTACAAAGACCACATTCAAGTACTATAAAAACACTCATAATATATCTGTATGGAGGAGTTTTAAAGTAATATTACAGTAATACTTTTAATGAAAAGGTACTAGTATCACACTATTTACTAATTTTAATAATGTTTATTAAAGAGGAGTGTTATCTTATATTTTTCATTACACAATATACAGGATAAATACTTACGGCGTGTGTTGCAAAAAATGTGCCAGTACCGTACTAAACTCACGTATTAATAAACTAGTACAGATAAGTCTATTTGCATAGATAAAATAACCTACCATCAAAATTTAATGAAAGCGATATCTATGCTGTACTTTTGTGTTGCCTGATTAAACACACATTCGCTGACACAAGTAAAATAAAGGCTAAATAACAAATATGTAATATTTGCAGCCTCGGGCGGACGTGTAATTTCCGAATGCAACCTCGTAACTACAAATAAAACAGTACAGAAATTGTATTTAAATTTCGCGTATTGAAAACATTGTTAGAATAATTGCAATATGTGATACACTACATGCATTATAATTTTAATATATTCCAATAAACTCATAGTAAATAGTCTTTGCATCACTTTTCGCACATAGTTATATAATACGTGAGCTGCTAAAAAAAAATATTTTATTTTTTTTTTATTTTTTTTTAAATTAAATTTACAAACATAATATAATTTTTGTGCGATTCTCATTAGATCGCCGAAGTTAAAGCAACATAAGCCGCTGACCACAGCTTGGATGGTTACCGCACGTTGCTTACTGCGTGTGGATGGTTGAGTTGAGCACCCTGTCCTGTTAGGATTAAATGTTCTAGGGCGCAGGATTTCAAGCTAATCATTTAATCTCTTTTAAAAAACCCGATTAACGAATCACCAAAAATTAGTGAAAGAAAGTGACATATTTTGTAGAAATGGAACAGATATGGGAAAAATAAATGCTTTGTTAACATCAAATTCCATGATACTCGTAGATTGAAATGTCGATATTGAAAACGCAGCATTCTCATATTTTATTTTATTTAAACTATCAACATTTTATTTATATAATTTAAGCGAAATATTTTACAGATGGCGTTAACTTTCAATACATAAAAAGAAAAGAAAAACGTGTTGTTTGCTATTGTAAACTGCTAAAAAACCTACTCGACTAGCATGCCAACAAAATTTTTTGCTTAATATTAAAGAACGATAAGAAATAAAAATAGGCAATCGTATCCATATTTGTGACAAAAGACTTTAAATTTTACATTTACATAAGTAATATGTTTTGTAGTTAGTATTACAATAACAAGATGAAATATTGACATATTAATCATATTAAATGCACAACTTATCTTGAACATTGTTGTTGACTAGGTGCGTAATCGCAGTCGTGTGTCAAATGTCACTTAGTTTGGAATTTTCTCGAATGTAAATCAAAAGCCTTAAACGCTAAGGTTTAGCAATGTCGTCACGATACGTTATTATAGGCCTCGGAGCCTCGGAAGCCTCTCAGTCTCGTAAGAAGCCTTTCTGGCAAGCTGCCATCTTGCTTTATTTACGTATAAAGTTTATTGTTAAGAATCCGTCTAGCGCAACGGCTTAAACTAAACTTTAATAATAGTCATTGTAGCGACATTCGGCATTCTGCGAACGCGTTATTTCTCTAAAACTATTCCATTCGCGATCCTAAAGGCAATTATATTTCAAATCTGCATCGTTTGGCGCAGCTTTTCCTCACAATTAACTTTATATTCGACACTGAAAAACCATTACACCATTAAAAATATATCTAAATTAGTTTAAAAAATATATATATATGATTATTTTTTAATACTCGTCAGCAAACAAGCATCTTATAATAATTTAGGTTATTTTTACAGTAATTTTACGACCGTTTTAAGCCTAGGCGTTTCAAATAATCATCAACAGTCCAATTCGATCAATTTAACCTCTCCAGGATATCACTAGTTGTGTTATTCGCCGGTTTATATTGATTCATGCCTTATATTTCGAAGTTAACTGGTCTCCCAGAAAGTGGAGCATCTTCAAATGTAAAAATTGTCGTATCTAATTTTACGAACCAGATTTGGCACTGGCGTTCTGTCAATACATATTATCTATACACATCGTAATTTTTCTTCCTTGCTTAAACGGTATTTTAACCATTATAATGAAAGTATTGTTCAATCAAGATAATAAAATATATTTGCTGATATTCACTATCCATATTTGAAATGGTATTAATCAAAAACTACTACATCAACTGTCATTTTTTTAGATAAAAATAATGTCCCGTTATGAAAAAAAAATCTAGCAACATATCAATAAGTTTCGATAATATTAACGTTATTCGAATTAAAATTTTCCCACTTCCACTTTTTTATTACCTTATCCTCCTCCTTTTCGACATGCAATGATTAACAATCATACCCATGATGATACCGATTTACTCTTAATTTTGCACTTCAAGAGATAAGAAATAGTGTCTTAAGAGTTATTTTACTAAGAAAATATATTTCAATTTCAAACGGAGTTAATATTGAAAAATTCTCGTATACAAAGCAATGGTTCAACCGTCCCCCAAGGATGAGAACATCATTCTAGATCTATTTTTGTATGGAAAATCATTATTATGTTACAGAGAAGCTCTCCATATATATCTAAGGAAAAAAAACCTTCTTCAAGGGTTTGGTAAAATTTTACGTATTCATTGAATCCTTTGGCCGGGAGGGGTTCCCACCCATTTCCCTCTAAAAGCCCTTTGTTCCAGGGCATCTGCTTTATTGCTTGCGATAAAATTGTAAGTCCCTACTCACTCCCAAAGAGATGGCAACACCCACTTTGAAAGTCAGCTGGGCCTGTACCTTCGATATTCGATGAGCAAACGACCCCCCAAAATAAAACATACAATTATATAACACATAGGTATTCTCGCAATACAGGACGTAGGTATGCAGGCAATATACCCGATTTGGGGACAAGATAGCCGAATTGTCGTCGCATAAAAGAAGGCAATTTTTTGACAAAAAAAGGTTCACCAAAAAAGGAATTGATATAATTACTAAATTCCATTGTCTTTTAGAACGTAATAAATAAAAGCTTTATCTCTTTCACTACTTCCATCGATTATTTGAACTGCGATTGTATAATTCATTGAAATAATCTAAAACAGTCAATTATCATTTAACGTACGCTTTTCTTATTTGTAACGGACTTTTTCTATAGTGTTTGCGGCAATTATTCACATAGCGGTCTATTCTATGTTGTTATTTTGGGTTGAACCTCCTCTTAGGACTAAATGATTCAGGCCTCGGGAGCATCGGGCTAGTCATCCCACCTTATAAAAAACGGGTTAAGGAAAGTTGACCTACTTTGTTGTCATTAGGTTTATTTCTTTTTATTGAGATCGACATTATTTAAATGAGATCGATATTTTTTTATTAATTAACTACTTTATTTAACCGTTGATATTTAATCATTATAAATTACATTATATGTTACGAAAATAACATCAAGATCATAATTACAAATGTAATAGCATTTTAAATACATAACATGAATATATACATACAAAGAAAATATAAGACTAAGATCGTAAATATTTGTGGCGATTTTCAGAAGTTGTGGGTGTTTATTACTCTCATTTAACGGTCAAGCGTATGTAAGTGAAGATATAACGAAGCTGTCATTGAGAACGAAACCGCGGTCTTCAATTCTGTAAATAAAGAGTGTAATATATGTTGAAATAAGGTACAAAGTGTTTATATATTTAATATTTTAATAGTTCTTAAAGTAAATGCTAATAATATAAATTAATATTAAACATTTTCATAAAAAAAACTTCCATGCTTCTTGGTGAAGTACGGACTAGATACGACATAATAATTCTCGATTTAATGAACCGGAAAAACGGCAAAAGATTTTATATCCACGACGTATAGGAGTAACCATTATTCTTCGATAATAAAAGTTATCCTATGTTTAACCAACTTTATTAACTACTTCAAGATCGTGGGCATAAAAGATTGATTATCCAAGTTTTGGTTCGTATAAGAATATAAACAACAATATGTCGTTCAATTTATTTATTTATTACTCCAAAATGTGTTTATGATAATATTCTGATACTATTTAAAGAATACATTTTAGATACATAACATTAATATGTGTATTTTAATTAATTATCCGCTAATGTCAACATTCCTGTATATCTTGAATGATTTGAACGAGAACTAATTTTGTTCGAGAAAATTAACCCATTTTACATCATCCAATCGTGCTGATTTTTATTGTTTCAAGCATTGTTATCGACATGAATGCGATAACGATGCATTCCTTTGAATTTTACAATCTGATATCTTGACCACGGTTGTCGTTTAACAAGTCGCAATTACGTCGTTTTTTAACTTACGTCTTTGTTAGCTGTGATTCGACAGTTTGAATCCAATGTTTTCGTTGCCATGGTAACCGGCAATTTTTTATGGTTATTAGCTACATACCGTTTAAAGCAACCAATGTTAATAAACCACGTAGGTTGATAGGAACCTAGAACAATTTAAAAAGGCAATTATCATTTATACTACGACATTGTTTTTATTTTCTTCGATCTCGTTTTTAAAAGGACTTAGAATGATTACTATTTGTTACGGGTAAAATTTTCGTTAGATATATTCATGTTGTGTTTTATTCTGAATTAAATAACAATAGACCAAACACATAGAAGGACAATTATTTACCTAAATGTACTCGTATGATAAAGAAAATGGAAGCAATAAGAAAGGAAAACCTTCGAAAGCAAAAGATTGCCTAAGCACGTACAAGGGAAGGGACTAGTGACTAAAAGTAAAATAGTCATCAGATTTCTTTATCCGCGATATAAATAATAAATATACTGTTTATTAAGTTACAGCAAAACATATAAAAAATAGAAAATTATGCTTTAATAAATATTTTTGCGTTATGTTGTAAATATTCGGATTTATTTATAGCCTACCCAATCACATGTAATAATTTAATGTGTAGGAAACCATATGAAAATGTAATTCTGTATCATCACCATCGACAGCAATTTTTCAACGTTATTTATTTACCGTGTGAAACTCGTGATGCGTGTAATTTTGCTTTATTACATTGTGATTGGATCGTAACTGGAGACGGACGAGTATTGGAATTCGTAGAAAAGTGACATGATAATTGTGTTATCATTTATTAATAGTTAAACCAAAGGGAAATATGCTTTTAATGCTGAAAAACTATACCAGCATGCTACAACACCGGTTTCCGTTTGATGACCAAAGTTAAACCAAATCCAACGCAGAAAGTAATTGGATGGTGATCAGTTGGGTACACCGCGAGTAGTTGCAAGGGTTCAGCAGTACCATATGATTAAATGATCCAGGCTTTAGGAGCGCCGGGCTAGTCGTTATCTTCTTTAAAAAAACTGCTTGAAAAATACCTTAAATATACCTCGAATACTAAAGCTGCCTTCTCTTTACACCCCAGAGCTTTGCCATCGAGAATCATGCATTATATGAACTTTGGGATGAGATGAAGATAATGACAATTGACATTAATAAAGTTGTAAGCAGAAAAGTTACACTGATAGAAATTTGTATCAGAAATTTTAGGTGACAATGCACTCCAGCTATGTAGTAGATATAAAAAATACTGCCTGTTCTAAAAACAACTTTTAAATCTAATTATATTATTAAGGCATACTGTTATATGTATTTTATAATAGGCTACGCATGCTTATTTCAGACATAAAATTCGTGAAGTGATTTTGCACATTACATCCATGAATAGAAGAAACGTTAAATATTAATGTAGGGTAGTCAGAAGCTAATAAATGGATCAAGAAAGCATAAAAAATTATAAAAACAATTTGAATATTGTATTGATGGTTTGCATTCTTCATCTTAAATTTTATTCTAAAATTCAAAGTGCAATTTGACGTTAAATATGGAAAAGCGTGTAAAATTTTGATCACAGCGTGAAATGGCGTAAAAGATGAAAAGTTTTCAGGGATAACTTTCCAGGTAAGGCAATTATCACGAGGTGTTGAGATAATAGATCGCACAAAATCCAATTTAGATGCAGAGGTATTGATGATTAACTTCTCTCGGTTGGCTCAAGGCGGCTGTCGAACCAGGGCTTTTTCAAGACACTTCCTGCGGCAGAAAACTTTAAAGTGCACAGAATCAATATTTTAAATTACTTTTCGAGTGTTTTCACAAGAAGACCCGCAGGCATTATTAATTCGGTGGCGGCCAGAGACAGGATCTATTATTAATTAAAACAAAGACCGGAGCTTGCGGCGATGAGCGTGAACACCAAGCCTGGCAAAATGTTGTCTTCAGTCTCGCTAGACCTAACTAAATCTAGCGTTTAACACTTAAAACAAACATTATTCATAAATTATCTTTCAGATATGATTTAATATTCATTTCAATTAAAAAGTAACGAATTAAAAACATTATTTAAACACATATTTTAAAGTGATTGTACATGTTTAGGACTCCTTCAAATCGTGAGCCATCATTATCTTTCAGATAACAATACTAAATTTCAATCACTTTCGTAAAAATCACCCTTAACAATTTAAGTAAGCTCACGTTACTTTTGCTAACCACTTTCCCATCCAGTTTTAGTAAAAAAAATATATTGAATGATTCGAGACTCAAATATATCATATTTACTAACAAAATATAGCACAATCTAAGTATTTATCTAAATATTTGATGTTCATATATTATTATTTTTTATGTTAGCCCCAAATAACTTAGTAAATAGCTAGTAGGTAATTTTAATGATTGTGAGTATTTTAACGTTGGTAAAAGCACAATTTTATTAAGATTTATTTTTATATTGTCTTTGTATGTGTCCAGGCAGAGAATGGTCGTGTGGACACGCGGTGTATAGGACGGAGCCAAGGTGCAACGCTCGAGGTTCGATTTCCGCGTCTGCCGATATTTTTTCTGAATGAATTGATGCGTAGAATTTGATGTAGAATTGTATGTGTGTATTTAATTATCGACAATTTTATTGATTTCAATATATACTTTTAAGTTTTTACTAAAATAATTGACATATGTTTTTTATTGTGTATTATATGTTGGCCCTAAATACTTAATAGCTTGTACCTAAATCGGTTTAAGTATTATTACGTCGATATAAGCACGGCTTTGAATAAACAGATTTTATTTATTTTAATAGCCGAGGATCATGCTTAATTTTGTTGCGTATAATTAGTTTTTTTACAGGTTGGCAAGACTGTACAAACACCAAGTGAATGTTTGAACTAAAAAAATGTTTTTATCTTGCATGTAGGTAATGAGTATTAATGCCAGCTTAAAAGTGATAATCATCTTGCCGAGATTAACTCAAGAGATAAGATAACTTTTTATTATATTTTAATATTGGCATAATACAAGTATGAATGTATTCAGTACATATGTAAAGTCTAATATTCATTGAAATCAGACACAAATTAATTAGGTAATATCTATGTATATAATAATTATAAGACGATAATAATTGCATTGATTTATATAAAACTTTTTGACACTTACTAATATATAATATTGATTGTGCAGTGGCACACCGATGTAAAGCAACATTAGGCGCGGTCCGAAACTTGAATAGGTCCACCGCCTATTACTAAGCTCATGTCTTATCATGCTCATGGCTTAGAACGATATGGTCCAAGATTCTGTAACGTCGGGATAGACGCCTGATATCCTTAAAAATCCATTAAGAACCATCCAAAAATATGCCTCGGATACTAGATCTGTCGGAAACCATAAATTCACAGACCTTCTGGTGCAGAGATATCTTTCGAAGAAACATGGACAATAGCAGCTAATAGAACTGAGTTGCGAAAATTTATGATCATATTTTCCAGATATGAAACAGATATGGGAAGAATATTGAATACTAAATAAGATGATCTCGAGTTTTATCGTCCCTCATTACACGACGTGGAAGCTTATTCACCTTTCACCAGATAATTCATTCAGTTCAGTGTACGTGAGCAACATTGAAACATTTCATGAACGTAGTAGCTATTATTAGCAGAACAACCACCAGGGACCCACTGCATATATCTGTACATGAGAATAAACCCTTTCATGCTGAATAGGTTCACTACCTACGGTATGCATGGTCGATAGTTCTTGTTCATTCACAAATCCACTAGAAAATTAGATATTAAATGCATAACTCTGTTTAGCTTCAAGGAATGCATGGCAATGGTAGTACTATGCGGGATTACATTATTTTATTACTTTTTTACAATAAAGATACTCGTAACTCACAAGCAACATATATATCAAATATTTACAATCAAACCTCCTATAATATTTTTGTAAGATCTGAAATCTACCCCGATACTCCCGATGCTTGGACCATTTTAATCCAAACACGCGGTCAAATTAACAACATAAAAAGTCAAATATTTTTGAAAATATGAAAAATCGCTGCTAGCACTGTAGGAAAAAATTGTTACAATTGAAAAATGCGTGCATTACAGAAGAGTCGTCTGTATTTACAAACTAATCTCTATGCCAAATCCGCTTAATACTTAAGAACCAGATCAACCTTTCGCTTCGAATCTTAAAAACTTATGGGTTCTTATTGACCTTCGTCAAGATTAATTAGAGGACATCTGGAATTACACAAGATCGATAAAAATATTACAGTTTAAAATATCTAAATAATTTAATAATTTAATAATTACTCCAAATAATTTTCAAATTATTATGTGATATCGATATTCTAATAGTACATTTGTTTAACAGATTCGGCCATTGTTCTGGAGAATGTAACCGTCAAGAGCGGACAATCTTTTGAGATGACGAAAAGCGGTAAAAACAAATATTATAAAGTCGCAGAATTATTTTTTTCGTTACGGAGATTGCATTATTTTTCTTCCGAATTGCCGGTCGTAAAAAATCCTTTCAATTCCAAAAGGAAATTAAAACTCCATCATAAAAGTCTGTTTAATAACCCCTCGGTGGTGTGGGTGCGACAACCTCATTTCAAGCCGCTGTAACTAATGATGGACATTTAAAATAATAGCTCAACAATATGAGCGTCATATAAAATCAGCAAATCATGTTTATATCAAATTTGAAAAATTACACTAATATTGAGGAAAGAAACTTTTTTGGGAAATCCGTCGGTAACTATACATAAATATATATATATTCAGTAGCCTACGTATTACAGAGCTACCTTGAAACGAGGCGAGGATCATTTGTTCCCATACCCGATCCAAAATCTTGAACATATATGGTCACCATAAATTTTCGGCACTCAGTTGTATCAGTTGCCACTGTCCATGCCTTCAGAAGGTTCAGTTGGAAACATATACGGCTCCCGATGACTTCCAGCGCAGGAGCTGAAGGACTTGAAAAGACGGCCGCTGTAGAATCCGAGACATATTCTGGGTGATTTGTCAGCATTATTAAGGAGATTAATATCCGATGAATCCATGCTTCCGAGAACTGGATATTTTTTTCTTAAGAGGCGGCTCAATCTAATAGGCGAGGATCATAGCAGCTGATTGGTGAAAAATTACGAACTCTATTTATGGGAAATATATGTTCCAGTAAAAAATTTAAGATGTTATTTTGAGAGATGAAAAAATATTGTTTCGTATGACTTTCTTTTGCTAAATTGCAGTGCCTATACTTAGCTTTTGTAATGTTCATTACATTTTAAAATAAAACATTTATTTCACAGTGCAATAGTCAAATTCTACATTGTGCGTTGAAGTGAATTCCTTCTTTTTTTATATTCGCCCATACGCCCCATACCCATCAAACAAGTTCAGCGGAAGGAAGTAAATAATACGTCATTACAAAGTAATTATTTGCTCGTAAAATTTATATGAGAAGACATAAATTTTCCAGACGCCTTCTGGAATATTCCTCCCCAGGCGCAGCCAAGTCGGGCCCCAGTTTACGACCTCTGGCGTAAGACAAAGAAAATGCAAATTTAATTATATGGAGCAGTGCTAGCAAACCAATGGTATCTGTTATTATGTCATGCAAAAACGCATAGGAATACCGCCTGCTAATACGAAGAGGAAATAGTTGCTGTTATATTAGGATGGTTTGATGCTAATACTTTGATATTCTTTGATCCACCATCGCCATTAAACTATAGTCCTCTTCAAACAATTGTACCTGCTACACAGCAGAGCTTGAGAAAAATAATTTAGTCAAAATATTGCAATAGTTGCAACTCCAGCTTGAAAGGAGATAGGAAAGGAAAATACATTCTCCCACCGAAATATGCACGACTATATTTCATTAATAATTTCAGACGAAGTTATCATCGCTATTATACTGAATGTCCAGGACGACCACTTTATGTAAATAATTCATTAATTCGTGGGCAGGCATTGAAATGATATCCCATTACATATTTCCTCCTTCGTACAAAATGAACTTCTCGAAGAAACAGATTAAGAAACGCGTCAATAATGAACGATCGCTTTCTGTAATTTCTTCATTAAATTCATGGGCAGATTTTGAAATTGACTCCCAGCGTCTCTTTGCTCCCTCACACAATCTGAATATATTGATTGTCACATCTAACTAATCTACACGGCTGAAAGTCATAGAGTTGACTGAAGGTTTTGATTTTCTCCTGTGATTTTTTTTTTTAAATCCTGTAAAATGTTTGTTTAGTCGTTTGGCAAGAGGGTGACGTCACTAAGAGAAAAGTGCGTCTCAGATATCTGGCGTAACCCTCCCCCTGAACGGGTATGTGGCGCCCCTCCCGGCCCTGGCGCCCCCGGGACCCTCCCGCCGGCGCCGCTCGCTTTGACGCCCGGGGAATGCGCCCCATTGTGAGAGTCTCACGCTGCAAAAATTTGCGTACTAAATAAAATTGTGTAACGCGCACAACAGTCGTGAATGCGGCCGGCTATGTGGGCAACACCACCCGCAGGGTTGCCAGACTATTATGTACTGATACCAAAGTGAAAAAGCCAAGGCGGTAAGGTATGAAACTCATTTTAAATAAAAAGAAAAAATACCGCGGTCTGGAAGAGCTGTCCTTAAAGTAACCTACTCGATTTCGACCAGTTTCGAGTGAGGTCGCCGTCACACTAACGCTTAAATGGTTGTACTACAGCCACAGTGGAACGCAGTTCCTTTCTTAACCGTAACGCTACTGATTATCGTTTCGTATTGTTAGATTAAAGTATGGTGTTTGCTTGACGCATATGCGATCGCTGTTATCATTACTTACACTACAAGTCATTACATAATGGGAAGGTGTGATGAGAGAAGCAATACAAAGGTATGTTGTATGTTTTTTATCATTCCTAATGTAGACCTTCATAATCATAATTTTAATATTTCAAATGATAAACATATGAAGATGAAGAACATCTAAAAAGTACATTTAGTAAGTGAAAAGTGTGCGAAACAAGGCAACGGATATGTGTTTCAATATAAATATGCGTATGAGAACACCAGCGGAAGGCTCTCCAGTATATTCAATCAAGTTCAGCTAAGTTGACTATACGCATTACGTACGTAGTGATATTGTGCGTGTTCAAAATTATGACAATTCCTAATTAATTGTTGTCTCGAAGGGATTCGAATGAAGGACGCAACAGATTTTTTTAAATTCAAATTTAAAAAAAAAGCATTTCAAAATTCTGTCTGTGTTGATGTAAATAAAGAGTTCAATAAACCGTTCCTAAGTGATTACTCGTATGCTGTCAATGTAAAAGTATTTCGTAGCTTATTGGAAAAAGCAATCATTGTGATTGCATTCCTCTCTGGTAATATATTTTCTGCATCTATTTTAGGTAATCGAAACACTGTTTTAAATATTTTAATAGAAAAACAAACGAGCTATTCAGGTGTAAATAACGCTCGATTAAAATCACTATTTACTCACCTGCATTTTAGATTAAATGTCATAATTCGCGTACTGCGGCCTTTAGTGTAATAATGAAACATACCTGAAACAAAATAAAATATTTTAATTAAAAAAACATTTATTGTCATTTCAACTACAACAAATAATATGTTAATGCAATATTTACACTGTTATTAAAACAAATCTATACTAGTGTTAACAATATAATTATTTATTTAGCTTAAATAAATATATTTCATTTAAAATGTAATATGACTATAATGCCAGATTCACATAATAATATGTATGCTTCTTCATTATACATCCATGGTTAATATAACAAAAAAATGCTGAACTGCAAAAACTTGAAAAAGTATAATTAAAGAAGGCCATTTAAAAAAAAGGAAATTTAGCTAGTGTTAAATGATGTGACAAAGTACATTATTTCCTGATACTCCATACTCGTATATGCTTTTTCAAAGGTCAAGGAAAGTAATTTCTTTATATTTCCTTTGTGCTGCATTAGCTAGAGTTTTTATTTCTTTGGCTTAAAAAAATAACTTAAAAGTTTAAATAGAGCTTACGTCTAGTAAATACTGCTGGTCACCTTAACCTGCTCTCACAGGAGCCAGTCTTCGTTTTCAGATCACTATCTCGCTATGTAAACAATATGCTTTCGGTGAAATACAGAAATTGAACATGGAAAATATAAACCAACGAAAATAAATCTACGGGTTTAACAAGATACAAGCAGGGCCAATTAAAAAAGATCAGAAAAGCAGTGTCCATGATACTAGCAATAAAATAGTGAACCGACTGAACAAACTGTCTTCTTTAGATTTGATTAGTACAGAATAGTCGTTAAGACACTATTATTTATCGGGCGTAATGCTCTTTTTGACTTCTTAACCCTCTCATTACGACTTGGTGGAATATAATTTAAGCTGTCAGTTATAAAACTAGTATTTGAAGCATAAATGTACTTATCTGGTCTATTTTTATAAATCACATTGGTTCTTGTATCCTTTAGCTATCAGATGATGCATAAAAAACTATTCTAAGAAAGTAGCAAAACGATATATCACGGCTACCGATGTCAACGGTAGGGAATCTTAGAGGGCATATATCGGCTACCGATGCGAAAGGGTTAAGTATCCTGTTATTTTTAAAAGCTTAGCATTCACATTGAGATCCATTTCAAATACTTCCTACCTTGTCCACGGATCCCACTAAGCACTGTTTATTTTTACTGGCTGGAATACTACAGCTTCGCCTTTGATGAAAGTGTCATCAGTTCTCAAAGTGTATACACATACTCTTAACATACATATGAGTATGCTTATGCACACTGGGAACTGATATTCGGCGATATTCTAGCAAGTGAATAAAATTCAGTAAGATCCATATTAAAACAAGATAGCTGTTTATTATTTAAATATCGTGAATTGCCAATAGTTATAATTTCAATCATAATTACGTATAACATGATAACCATTGGATGAATAATAGTCGTAATTACGATTCTCGTTGCGTACAGGACGCCATACTAACGCCGATTTGATTGTCTCGATACCTTCACACAAAGAGACAAAAAGTCTCTCAAACTGCGAGATAAGATCATCGGTCGACTCAAATCGGCCAGGATCGTCGTAAATTCTACTCATACGTCGCCCTCCTCTTTGGACGAGTCACATTCTATGGAAGTAGCGCCCCTGCAGCGGCCTGTTCGGCATTACTAAACATCCAAGGAATTCCTAAATGAACCCATTTGCGGTTTAGCTGGCCGATAAGCCGCTACGGCTTTAGCGCTATCACCCACTCGCACACACTCGCACACACAACACAAACATACCGCACACACTCGCACAACACACACACATTACTTACTCGCATACTTTCACACTCTGCTCACTAACACAAGCATTGCGAAGTGTTAAGAAAAGAACGACAATTTATAGCAAACTTTGAGCGACTCATAATATCTTAACAAACGTGTTCTACTATATAAATTATATATAATTATTTTTCAATGCATATGTATTTATTTACAATCTTCTCGCATCATCATTACAGTTACTAAGCTAATGGAACAAAACAACTAGCGTTACATTTCTCAATTGGGTATGAGTAATGAATAATGATGTCCTTATCGATCTGCGAGCATCGATCTATCATCTTCCACGTCGGATGAAAGAATCATTGTTCAAGACGTTATTTGAACATAATTATTTTATATAAAACATCCAAAAGTCTTAAAAGTATTCATTAACAAATTATATTCAAATTCTCTATCTTAGCTCGAATTTGTCGATGACAGCACCCTTACAAGTGTCGCTGATCTCACATAATATAATAATATCAGATCATGAGGAATGCATATTCTTCTACCAATTCTCACAATCGGGTCGACACAAGGCGCTGATCGTATTACACAATATTCTGTCACTCTTTGTAAATTGAAAGGATTGAAGGTCCAAAACAACAGGTATCTAGGAATTTGCGGTGTATGAAAATCATTTTATTAATATTATTTTTATAAAATACAGAATCCTTACTCATGTACTACACTAAGGTATAAAAAGAAATTGTTATCAAATAAATCAGTATCGTCTCGACTTCGGTCTTTGGAAGTGCCGGAACCCGTGGTATTCCGACGTCACCATTTAGCTGACGCCGTCATTTCGGAACCGAGACCTCGCTTCCGGAACAATTATTTATATTATGTTAGTAAAAAAAGGTTATTTATAACTCGAGGTTCACTCGATATTGGAATCAATAAATTGGTATATAAAAATCAATTAATCATTTTATATTGTATGCATATGAAGTAATAAGTGTTCGTGTACAGATTTGAATGTAAAACAAGAATGTCAAGAATGTCTACAAATGGTAACGTTAAAGTTATTATGTGTTAATATTTGGTGAAACTGCATAATTACAATTTAAAGTTAATTTGTTAATTTTAAGTTGTATTTTTTTTTTGTTAAAATTAACGTAAGTTTAAAAGTCTACAAATAGGTAATAATAATAATATGTATTCTACATTATTTTAAAAGGTAGCTATGGATAAACGAAAAATCATTTACAAAACACTATAACTATTTTTGGTAGCGAACGCATTACATTATTTTTCATATAAAGAAATGATTCACTTAAATAATTTATCACATTACGAGTAAGATCCTGGAACTTTTTTTCCTGGAGTTTCCTTATATAAGACTAATACAAAATGATTGTAACATTGTGTGGCATCAAAGAATAGAACAATAAATGTGCAAATAAGTGTCGCAAGACGTCGCCGACATTCCGATCACAAATGGCGTGATTGTTTTCATTAAAAGTAATGGATGTACAAATTGGATGCGAGATTGCCAAAAGGCTGCACTTGCTGCGGTTATGGCGAGCGGGGCGCGGCTGACCCGAGAAATGGGCCGCGACAGAGAACCGACAAAAAGGCCGTGATCCCTCCGCAGAATATTTGGGTTAATGAAGAACACAGTGGACCAGAACGAAGACAATACCAAACAATGCAATCTCTTCTACGGCTTCTTTTATTATCGCAAACGGGGTGTAAACGGCTGAGAAAAATATGGAATATCACACTAATGTGTGTGGACTCACATTTAAGCTCTCTCTCACTGAACGCAATCTAGTCAATGATATTTATTTTTTGGTTTTCCGGAAAAGACGATTAAGGCAGCTGATTACAAGAAATATTGTAGCCATCTGTAATAGATCGCGTGTGTTTAGCTTTAGATTTTGATATATAGATTAGTTTATTATTTGACTCTACCGAAAGAATAAGCATACCTAATGGCAATGGACAGGACATATATTATCTGTCGAAGAAATGACGGTCGATAGGGAAGAAAAGTTTTGGAGTTGGGCTCAAGAACTGCTAATAGGATGGTGATCGACTCCCTGTAAGATGGAATGACGACTTCAAAAGAATAGCGGGATGAGCCTAGACGCGAAAGGCGAAAGATCGAGCAGGATGAAGACTCATTTAAGGAATTTGAATCATTCTTACAGAATAATTCGATCATCCCAATTAGTTTTATGGTCTCGATAGGAAGCGTTTAAACATGCAATAAGTGTAAACACAAACATAATGCTGTATCCATTATTTTCTGCAGCGACTGTATATGATGCAAGCGAGAGGTTTTACAATCTGAATATATTTCTTTACGTGGCAAATATCGGTCTGTGTTGTACAACATCGTATAATACTCGAGACATTATTGGATGCAACACGCAATTCGTATCGCATTTTAGACAAGTGTGATTGAAAAATAATGAACATTTTTTTGTATTATTGAAATGCAAGATTTATATTATAGATTTAAATTAAAAGGTTGACGACAGCCGCTGCCTATAAACGGTCTCAGTGCCCACTCGCTTTAATGCATTAGTTACCGTCCGTCATATTGATAAGCGCACTCCTTGCGGCTGCAGAACAGCCAATGTTGGGGGACGCAAACATGAATGGATGTCGTGTGCTGTGCCGGTACACGGTGAACAACATGTTTAAACTCACTTCCCACAATCTAACGATAATACAGCCTGCATTGCAGGACCAATCAAACAAAACGATACTCAAACTTTCTGCATTAAAACATGCAGACTTATTATCAAAATGTGAAGACGATAAAAACTGTCTTGTTTTGTTTTTTTTCTTTCAATGTTTTCAGCATTTACTTTGAGATCATTATTATTAAATTATTTATTTATATTATATCATTAAAATATATATTAAAAAATTAATATTAAATATACTGTAGTATATTTAATATTTAAAAAAAGAGCGAAATATTGACTATTTTTATTGAGTGCTGTTTTTTCGGCATCAACTACTCTATCTTATTGATGTAATAACTAAAATATGAAATAAAAAAAGGAAGGTTCATCAAATACGTTCATATTAAATAGTAAGTAAAGAATTTCACTTTAGCAGTATTCCAATTATTTAACTATTTGGATACTGTAAATTATTTTAAATAATATAATATTATTTTGGTTTAGGTAAATTACATTTTTAATATAAAAATAATCAGTTATATATGTAACATTAAGGTTATCAACTGACAATATTTGGTGAAACTGCATAATTATAATTTTAGAATTAATTTTAATTAAAAAATTAATCAATTAAAAATATTTAGTTTTGATTCACAATTTATTTTAACGATATTTTAACTTTCATTATTGAAGATGGTCTTCAGGAAGGCCGAAACATGTAATCGTTAAAATAAATTGTGTTTACGACAGATGTCGCCATAGTATATATTATATAGAAGATCCGATACGAGTCAGCTCAAGGCGGTAGAAATGGCCGGTGGCCGAGCGGTATAATTACCTGGGCAAAAGGTTGGTTCCAAAGGTCCGCGGTTCGCATCCCGCTCCTGCCGATATTTTTTCTGAATGAATTGACTTGTTTAAAGAATTTTATGTACAGTATATGTATATTTAATTAATTATAATATTGTAATATAGTCAATGCTCTATAAAAGTAGATAAGAATATTGAAATAATATAATAATATTCTAATAAATAATTAAAAAATCCATATAAATATTTTTAATTTTTTAATTCAAATTAATTCTAAAATTATAGTTATATATGTAAAATCATAATTGAAGGTAAATGATTTGTAGTAAACATTTCTGCTTCTACTTGTTTACGTAATCCAAATAACTCAAAACCAGCAGCTATCTAAACAAGTAGTGAATCTCACTAAATATTTATTACGCTCGCAGTTCAATAAATGTGGTTAGTTCAATCTCTGATACGCTTCAAAGATCAACACATCCAAATGGTAAACATTCAGCATTAATTTCACGGAGATGTGGATGTATTATGTCTGCGCGTGGTATACACGTACATTCAAAGTTCCGGTGTTGGCATTGGTGCTGTCCCTATCCACGTGCAGAGAGAATCATCTAGCAGCTTTGTTCCTGCATCCTAAGCGTTTGAGAGAATCCGCACTCGAGTATGAAATCATGACTCCACAAAGCGATTGTACCGAGTCCATCATAAGTGCTGCGTTGCGGGGATTGCGATATCAAAGGCTGTTCAATCACCGCAAACAACCAACCACTGATAGTCTACTACGGCGGCGCTGAATTATACGATAATAACTTAAATTGCATTTCACTTGGTCAAGAGAACATTGAAAAACGATAGTTTGCCTTGACTAATATTCGTTTTGTCCAGCGACATTAAAATGTCGTAATAACGCATCTTGTTTATGGTGACAAATTGTGACGAATATATGCTCCAGCTAGGAAAAATATATAGATTGTTAGATATTATTATATACAGTTCATGATAGCCAATTATCTAATTTGGTTAATACGAAATTAGATAATTGTGGCATTGAAAATCTCCATATTGAATCTATTCTATGAATATGTTAGAGAAGACATGCATTTTAATGCCTGCGATAAAGAAGGGAATAAGTGCCAAAGTATACTGGATTTGTATACTTGACAAATACAGAAGTTCAGAAATATTTCTAAGTAAATCTTGTATAGACCGATCAGTCAAATTATTAATCTAAATAATATTACATAAGCCACTCTTCTTCTTCATGGACCACCGGGTTTATCGGTGTACTAGAAAAAGGTATGGAAAATCTGAGCTTACAGAACTGTAACAATGGCAATTCGCAGTGTCCATATGCTCTAAATATGAAACAGATATGGGAAAAAACACACACTTATCAATATTGATTTATTTCAGAGATAAAATTAAATTAAAAATAACAAAAAAAACAGTACAAATTGTTACAAATTAACAAAAATATGTCAATTCGATATTCAAGTAATATTCGTGACATTAAATACGTTATTATTTTTAAAAATGATATTTTTGAACACCATAAATAAAATTGTAATTTATATTTAAACATACATGCATTCAATTCAAATTAATTTAATGTTTTTAAGCATCGACTTTTACTAAATTCAATTAAACTTATATGAAATTTCTAAAATACGACATAATGGAATACAATGATTTCCACCCATGTATTTAAAAGAAAACGATGTAAGGAGCGTGCTATAACTTACCAAAGGAGAGTGATCTTTTTTGTCAGAAAATTTATAAAATAAACTTAATCACTACAAATTCAACACAATTTGGCTTTTCAGCGTTCTATTATACAATTATTTTGTATTTATTTTCCGGGCCGCAGCTCTTCGCGATGGTCTGGTGCATCGGCAGGTATTCGATCTCGATACTGCAACAGTGTCGATGATGCAAGTACTTTATCGTCTATGCTGCAATGAAAACTACACTGCAGTATTTCTTTCAAATGTCGGGTCAAATTCACCTTTGGATGCATAAGTAGTACAAACTCGTACGTGCACCTATAAAAATGCACCATAGAAAACAGAGTGAACGGATTCCTATTTTCGAATATTATCAAACATTCTTTATTTATTACGCATCAATCAATATAATAGGCTCACGACGAATTCGCCATTGAATTTAAAAAACATTTTTAGAGAACCCAAAACATATATGTATAAGACAATGTATTTAATTAATTAACAAGGATATTGCAATCTTACATCCTAATGTATAAACAAATCAATTTATTTTAAAATATCATTTTCATAAATCTACAACGATCAGTATTTATCCTTAACTGGCAACACTGACACGACGCACTAATGTTGTCAGATTAGAATGCAAACATTTCAGAACAATCATTCCAAGCTTTGGAACAGAAGGGTTATTATCAAAACAGTTCTCTGCTTTGAACATATTATACAATGAAAAAAAAAGTCTCCCGTGTTCGTTTCGACTGTCAAAGATGAGATGTGTGAAACTTACTGTTAAAAATAATGACTTCATACTGCGATAGTCTCTTATGTGTTTTTTAATTATATTATTCGTATTTTGATAGTTTATGCTTTAAATAATAGGAGTAGTTGAAATATTTTTCATATCTTATTATATTTTTATAATACTATCAAGCAACCGGAGAGAACATCAGGATGCGATACTGTCTTGCGACCGATATTTTGTACCGTTTACAAAGCGGCGATATGGTAAATATTAGTATTTAAAAAAGAATATTCGAAATTGAAGAAAAATGTAAATATTTAGATCTCGTAAAATATGGTTTCACAGTCACTTTTCCACTTAATTTTAACATGCGATTTATTTAGAAAAAGCAGCGTGTAAAATACATTTCAGTATTTATCACACCAGATAACATATTTTCACAAACAATTATGAAACGTTTATCGAAACATCCGGAGATAGCAGTATGCTATAACGGGAATATTAATTTAAGTTTGATCTTGAAATTTTATGCTACTTTGATAACTTCACAAAGCTTCCTCAAATATAATTCTTCATCTATGATTCTTTCAGAAAGTAACGGTTTGCACTGAAAGTAAATAGAAATTGGTATGTTAAATATTCGAATAGTTTTGATAAATAATTCGTTTCTGATTTTTTCGTTTGTATGATGGTGCTATTGTGTGATAAATTTAATACTATACATTTAAATGAAATGAAATATAAAATAATAAGGTTTTAAAAAAACTTATGATCCCATTCATTACATGTACAGTATTAATATAGAGACATTAGTATCATATATGTATGTGTTATAAAATATATATGTGTAATGTTACACGAACGTGTTTTACTTATAAGAAATTCTACATTATTAGAGAATGAAATACAGAATGACGATTTCCACTAGCCGATTCCAATTATCTCTTAAACAAGCAGTCTATTCAAAGTATTCTCTTTTATAGAGACCGAAATTGTACCTTACGAGAAGGGGTAGATTTATTGAGAAGTACATATACATGAATCCAGACAGAAACATACCGGGATATGTGGTTTGGTGAATGAAATCCTAAAATTTAAAGTACTTCCGAATACATACCGGTCTCTATAAAGGGGAACACGGCCCATGAAACAGGGTATACTCGTATATAAAATATAGGTTAAAAGGATCAACCATCAAGCCTGGAACATACAGTAATTTACAGTCTGATAGATGGAATCTGAAATATATTTTTTAGTTATTATGCTCATAATAAATTAGTGTTTGTTTTTATTTATTTTTTAATTTGGGGAATAAATGGATAAACATTAAAAAATTAGTGATAATGTCATCTTAACTCAATTAGGTATTTGTAGCAATAAAATCATTATATTTTTTTATTTAATATATATATTTAATATATTATCTTTGGTTACAATAACTTTTTCTTGAGGTAATTAATAATAAATAAACTCACATATTTTAGAGTTTACGACCTACAATAAATAAACAAGTATGACAAATAAGTACTGGTACATATATTGTAAGTCTGAGTAAAAAAAATCATCAACTTAAGAATAACCTGGATAAAAATATGTTATTATCAAGAGGCTAAATCCCAGCCACCGCTTTTCAAATAGAAAAAGAAACTGCACAGTAAATCATATCAAGGTACGTTTAATATTTTAACAAAAGACCATAAAAATTGCGAGGAATTCTCCGCGAAATATTTCTCGGTGAAAAAAATGGCGGTCATTCGCGGGGGCAACAAGTAGTCATTTATTAAAGAAGGACGGAGCGTAAAAACCTGGCAACACTGCGGTAAATCATGGACGAGTCAAGAGCAGGCGCTCCTAAAAACCTCCCCAAAAGAGAACAAAATAAAACATTTCTGACGTTAACTGTTTTAATTGTAAACTTCACATATATAATATCTATGGTACCGATACTTTATGTCACGAAACATCTAAATACGAAGCTGACCTGGGATGACATAAAATTATCAGCATACCAAAGTTTATAGAGATACACGTGTTTCTGTGAAATGGTAAAAAAAACCTTTACATTTATCATTAAGAAACAAAGACACACAAAACTCAGTAAAAAATGTGTAAAGCAGGCCGGACACTTTTCGATCAATTATATGAATTAATGTTATTGACGAGTATATTTTAAGCATTTACTTAAGAGTTTCATTTCATATAGATAAATATTACGTACTTTTTTACCACAGTATGCTTATACACGTTCGAACCGATGAAGCCTTAATGAAGTTAGTCATACGAGTTTTGGCTTTAATTTATAAAAAAAAAAACAAATAGTTTACTAAAATGTAAAAAAAAATGTTTTTTTAATACGTACATTTTGTACGTATTCATTCATATGTAATATATTTTGATTGATCAAGAAGATATTTAATGTTGCTAAGTGTAGCGTCTTATCGTATACTCGTAATTATAAGATGGTATACCATAGGTACAGTATGGATGGTATTGGCATCCCGCGAGTATCATCCATCAGAGACCTTGGCATATTCTTTGAAAGCAAGATAACGTTTCATGCTCACATTGAAACTGTGTGTGGAAGGGCACTGAAGATGTTAGGATTTGTTCTGCGTAGTGACAGGACTTTCTCGAGCACTAACGTACTGGTCGTAATGTACAAGTTCGTAGCATACTTGAGAGCGGAACTATTATTTGGGCTCCCCAAGAGTATAAATATGACCTCATGTTGGAGAGAGTTCAGAAGAAATTTTTGATGTTTCTTTACATGGGGATATATGGATATTATCCGAGGCTGTACCCATCTAACTTTATACGGGGTATGTTGGGATACAATGAGTTGAGAACTAGAAGAGATGTGTGCTTGAGTATGCATTTCTTTCGCCTAGTGCGCGGCGTGTTCAGAAATCCTGATATTTTGTTTGAAATTAGTTTGTTTGTCCCTGACAATTATTCAAGGATAAGGAGGCACAGATTGTTTGTTCTTCCTAGAGGTAATACTAACCTGCCAGGGACTACGCTTCTTGGGAGAGTGATCAGACTGTTCAACAATATCGCCTCGAATATTGATATATTCCACTTGAGAGAAGCCCAGTTTCGACATAAGCTCCACGAATTTATTTATCAAAGTAATTTCGTGGAGTCTTCTGTTAAGCGATCTCCGGGACTTTTTAAATGATTGTATTATTATTGTATTATTTATAAATTGTTCTATTATATCCTGTTTCAGAATCGAATTAAATATTTATATTTGTAATGTTTCTGGAAGAAATAAATAAATAAATTGAATTATGTAAAATATTTTAGAAAATACTCCCTTATTATAATATATACCTCGAACACTATATATTTAAGGATATTAAACAATATATGATAAGGTAAATCTTTTTTGTTAATATACATACTGTAAATACAATTTAAAGCTAACGTTTATTTTTTGAAGAGCGCTTAAGTAAGTACGATCAAAATACATCTTCCACTGACTAAGCACAATAAACTTGCTCATGAAAATTTCGTTTGCCCGGCAAACTTTACATCATTATAAAAAGCCTTTTTCCGTCCCGACGAATTCCTTGTGCCAAAATTAATCTTTATACTCCAAGGTCAATCCAATATCACGCCGACGAACAGTTTTTTTATTCCCACCGTACATATTATGTATTATATATAACATACTATACATAATATTATGCCCAACTAGGAATATATTTTATCTTTTTGCCTTGCGTAGTCCAAGCTCCTCGCAATATTTGGTCAGTGGCTTTTCATCCGTGAAGATATCTTGCAGTGAAAAAACTTAGCTCGGCTCCTGTAATTGTCTGTGCCGGCCACATGGTGGCACAAAATATTTATTTTTTAAGCAGTTTTCAAACCCCTTTTTGTGATATATAACCTCGGCGTCGGAGAAATATGTTTCTCTCGACTCGGCTTTTCTGGTATATTAAGCGCAGTTCACAAAATCGGCTGTGATTTACGACTATTACTTCGCAAACAAATATATTATGTTTCATAAAAATAACAATGAGAATCTCTCCAGTGAGACTGATTTAAAAGTTTTCGTTTAAAATATTTTTTAACGACCGCCGGAAGTGCTTTTGTGTAATAGTCTCAACTCGTAATCTCAAGAAAATACGAGTTTTCTTTAATATTGCGAGTATAACCATTACGCATAATTCGACATTTACATTAGATACATAAGTATTTACGGTATGAATATTTTGAATTATTTTATAAATTACTTAAAGGAATCTATTAAATATTAATTTTAAAAACAGGCATGTAAAAAAAACAAACATAAAAGCCAAAAAATGTCGTGTGGATTTTTCCGGCATTGTTATACATTAAATTTATCCTCCAAAAATGAGATCAGAAAATTAAATAACTCTTAATTTTTTAATATATTTCAGAATTAATTGGTTAATGAATATTTAGATACAAAAAGATTTTTCGACCAGCGTAATAGAATACATATTACTATAATATAAGTAAATACACAAAATAATTATTGAGTGTTTTATTTGTGACCGCATTCATCGCAAAGGCTACACTGTAATAAAATAACAATTAAATAAACAACTTTATGCCTTGTAATGGTGGAATAGGGGCAATTGATGGTTTTCTCGACGCTTAACACTTTGCATTTATATTATGATTTTCCTATGCTCGGCGCCTGGATTAAGCAATTCATTTCCCATGGATCGTAATTGCTCAGCATCCCGACATGCCGGCGACCTAGTGTGACCTCCCCCAGCATAGGGCCGGCGTGGGGAAAGGGCGTAAATAAGCCAAATAGGGGCGCCAATATATAAAACGAAATATAGACATAACATATCGTATAACGTAATTGTAATGTGTTACTATTTCTAACTTATATTTAATATGCAAATCAATGTTTGAATACGACTTGAGACGCACCTTAGGACCGAAAATGCTGATTAAAAATTATCCAAATATGCTATTAGATATGCTTTAATCCTACATACTTATTGTTTACTCTACCTTGTATGCATTGACACCTTAATTTAATTATAAAACCGGCGAACTTAAGGTTGAACAATTTGGTCCTAAGGGGCGACTATACCCAAAAACTCGGGGTCTTTATAGGAAAGTCATAGGTAAATTTATACATAATTTACTCAGCGAATTTTTGTAATGCACACCTGACACGACTTGGGATAAGGCAAGGACTATTGCATCCAACAAAACATTATGACAACCTTTTTTTGGTGACCTTGTGTTACAGATAGACCGGTCATACAAGAAGAAGACGAAATATAATATATAAGAAATAGAGAGTGTCTGAAATGAAGATTGCTGGAAGATTTGGAATTCAGTTTACGTCTCGAGTGGGAATATGCTTCATGCCCAGCCGGGCCTGCGCGACCGCCCTACAATCACAGCTTCAGTGACGCAATTTGCAATGTCGATAATATTTTTATGGGCGCCATTCCACTTTGACACTCGTGATCGGGAAACAAATGCCGGTCCGCAGACTGCGCCAGAGAACTCCAAGCAATCACGCCGAGGGTTTATTGGAGGCTTTACGGGTCGCAATTAGACCCGGGGTAAAGAGGCGAGATTATAAGAATGATACTACACTTTGAGTGCCTTACACAGCCAGTTTACGACGTTGGAAGCAAAAAAAAAACGATCGAGACCGACCGAAAGAAGTTAATTAGCTGTCGACGAAAGACATTAAATCGCGCCATACAAGGGAACTAATTCAATAAAATTGTTAGAGACCTACATAACAATCAATATATTAATTATAAACATAATACTCATAATCAAACAGTTATCTTTCATATGCGATGGTGATTTGCAGTTCTTGCGGAATATGTCGATATTGAGTTCAATAAGATTAAACTCTTACAATCATTCCAGGAAGTATAGTCAGATAAGCTTCAAATGTCATGTACTATTTTTTCATTGTTTTTTAAATTAAAAATAGTACAAAAATGATAATAAGAAATATTCGGAATTGCTCCTAAGATGGCGTAATTTAAATATTTTTGAAGAAAAAAAATACATATTAATTCAAAGAACCAATAAAAAAGACAGCATGTATTTTATATTGAATACTTTTTATATAATTTTTCTGTCAACCCCAAAGGGTTTCAATTTATATAACATATTTACATAATAATAATATTTAAAATATGTTTTTAAATATTCTTCACAGCATTGTTCCAGTCCATATTTTTTTACGTTTCCTGTAATAAATACCTACTGCATGCACAAATTGTACGGCATTACGTTCTGCAAATTAGCATTTCTAATTCATAGTTAAATATAATAAATGAACAGGTTACGTGTTCATAATTGAGCGGCCAGTAAAGGAATCCGAGCAAGCTTTGGCACCATTTCTAGAAAAGAAAATCTTGCACTGAAACTAAAAGGACTTTATGAATATTATATTTTGGTAGTAATAGCACATATTTGTAAAATTTTATTAGTTATAATAGCACATATTTATCATTATAATTACCATTGAAATGCGACAACAATGAATTAACATATCTAAAGAATGAAAAAATTAAATTGGATTTGATTTTCTTAATCTGAGCAATTTATGAATGTGGAAGCAGCATAGGACAGATCGTGTGAAGTGGGCTTTAGTCACATATCAGTTGGTCGAGTTGGAAAACTGCCAAAATGGCCACTAGATTGCAGTGTCGCCAACTAACGAAAACTTTCCCGGCGACCAGGAAAGGAAAAACAAATGAAAACTTTAGTCATTTTTTCTTTCTTGTGCTGCATAATTTTGAAGTATGTATTACTCAAATATAATATTTTTTACAATCTATGGAGATGTTGGTATAAAGTCGCAACAATAAAAACAGCATACATAAAACGTTTAGTAAAGAGGGCGTCCTAACGAAACTGAACGCCTGTGTAATACGAGTATAAGGGATATCTAAAAGCTTATAATTAAAAAAGAGATTCGGTTAGGGAATAATCCCCCGACTTTCGGAGCAAAAAGTTGTAGAAGATTTATGACACCGAAAGTTCTCGAAGTAAAGCTAGTAAAACAGGATGATCGTCAATAGTCCAGGGTCAGTGGTGGAAGAAGTGCAAAAAATAAAAGGAATTTGTTTTGAGGAGCAGAGATAAAACCAGAAAACAATGTCCAAAGAAGCTTGTTTGAAAAGTCGTAGACTTGCCAAAACCAACTTCTTTTTCAAATGAAGGATATAAAAAAACACAGGATGGAATACGCTTTTAATCATTCTAGAACTGTCATTGGTCTACATTCTAAATGTATATAATTTTCAGCTACACTCTATTTATTTACTTTTTCTCTTAAATTATGGATTAACATTGTTTTTTTATGATAAATATCATAAAAAAACAATATAAATAAAATAAAGTTTGTATTTCAGTTTGAATTACGTATAACTAAATTTTGAATCATTTTTTTTTCATTCTCAATACAACATAAGTAGTTCAATAATAATAAAAAAAAAAATTAGATTGCATGCTCGTATATTTTACAAATAAATGGGAATCTTCTTCTTCTTCTTCGTGTCAGCGACGTCAAATTATTTTTTCCCAATATCTGGCAACATCGATAGCTCGTGTGTTGCCCAGCATTAGGTCCTGAGATGTGCAACTTGTTGGGCACATGGAGCAGCATCGTAGGTGTGAGGCGGTCTGCAGGTCTCCACAGTCGCACAATAGTGTCTCTCCCTGCCGAAGCATTCCCCACCGCTCGAGGTTGTCCTTTGTTCTACCAACTCCGGTTCTTAATCTGTTTAGGGATTTCCAGGTCGGCCAGTCAAGGCTCTTGCCAGTTGGGAGGCCTTCTTTTGGAGTAATGAAATCCTCTGGTGCGATTTGTTGCCAGAGTTGGAGTCTCTCATTTTCAGGGCCGGATGTGAGAGGTTGTGTGGATTTCAGAAAGCTGCTTCGAGACTTCAATCTCGGTGTTGGGGGTATCTGATTATACAAGCAGTGGGACGGTTGGTTGATTGCCTTACGCATTTCTTCGGCGCATATGACTTTGCGTCTTATGTTCGGTGGTGCGATACCAGCCAAGGGGTATAGTTTAGAAATGGGTGTTGGTTTGAGGCAGCCGGTGACGACTCTGCATGCATCATTCAGGGCAGTATCCACTTGATTACAGTGGGCTGATCGACCCCACACTGGTGCCGCATATTCTCCGGCTGAGAAACAAAGTGCTAAAGCTGAGGTACGAAGAAGGGGTGGTTGGGCTCCCCAGTGAGTGTTGGTCAGTTTGCGGATGAGGTTGTTCCTTGTTGCAATTTTCTGTTTGGTGTTGCTGCAATGACGCCTGAAGGTGAGGGTGCGATCTAGAGTGACTCCGAGGTATTTTGGATGGTCGCTATGTTCCAGTACTCTACCTTCCCACGTGACACGAAGCTTTCTGTTAGCTTCCCTGTTTCTAAGGTGGAAACAGCAGACTTGTGTCTTTGATGGGTTAGGTTTGAGATGGTTGGTTTCGTAGTAATGGGACATCTCGTTGAGTCCCTGGCTTAGGATGTCCTCAACTTCTTCAAACTTAAATGGGAATGAAACAATTACAATTTTTTTTTTTTTAAATACAGGGAGCGGCAAAAAAAGCTGACAGTTTTCGTCGTTGTTTTGATTTAAAACCGTCAGCTTTTTTTGCCGCTCCCTGTACAAGATTCGTCAAACTACGTTCATTCATTTACTGTCCATTATAATAGGTTCGACAGATAAGCACACTTTTAATGTCTCAAAACTCAAAAATACGTCAAGTTAATTTTGAAAATCTTTAGTATCATAATTATTGGGTTTTTTCATCTCACTATAAATAAATATCAAGAAGCTCGATGCGGAAGGCAGAGGATCGATAGGGTTAGATACGCATGGGAGAAGCTTTCTTTCAGTAGTCGACGGACACAGGCTGATATAAGGTTAGATACGCATGGGAGAAGCTTTCTTTCAGTAGTCGACGGACACAGGCTGATGGTGGTGATTATTAATATTTTTAAAATAATTAAGTGTAGAATAATTTTAAAAAACTTTGTGCTTCAACGATAGGTCTTCATTTACATTCATATTAGCTACTACGCAATTTTACCACCTAATACAATAAAATTAAGAAAGAAACAACCACTATATGCAATGTTGGATACGTCCATCGTTTCTTTTTTTCTCATTAATAAAATAATCTTACCTACGAGTGAGTATATGTGTGGATGATGACATTCGCTCTGGATCTTGATACCATCGTATAATAAATGAGAGAAGCACAGCACTAGAGGTTACACTTATTTATTTGAAATAAAGTAGAATACTTAAATTATTATAAAACTACGAGATGAGCAATCCAAGAAAATCACTTTTAGTCCCGATCATCGCGACACACTGCGCAAGCGTTGGAAAACAATCGAACGCAACTGAAAAACATTCGAAAAACTAAATTCAAATTTTGATTCTAATTTGAATTTTAATATAACCGTTGAGTATTTTCACAGGAATTTTCGTTCCCGTAAGATAAGAAGCTCAATGTCAACGTCACAAACGTGATTAATAATTTAAATACGTATCTAAATCTCTTTTAGTGTTTAAAGTTTTAAAAAATGTATGAGAACATATTATCATTATACTTGAAGTTAAATAATATTTTCTCTGCCTTTGATATTTTTTTTAAAACCACCAGAGCAATGTGTTCTCACCAATCACACTATCAAATTTATTTATGGCATTGCATTGCGAGGCGACCCATAAAGTCATAGCTCAAACCATACTAGCGTGTCCAGTGTACCTATGGCTTTTTTCGTGTTTTCCAATTGGCCCATCATAAAGTTTACGTCCCGCTTTTCCAGTAAAAGCGACGGCAATTCCCCATCGGTTTGATCGCCGGACGAGGATTTAAGCCCGTCCTTGACCCGTCCACGTTTTTAATGACAGACGCGTGACGCATGGACGATGCAAAAAAATGATGCGTCGCTTCAATGTCATAATGGCATTACCATTGTGCATGATGATGGCATCGCCAGTGTTGCCATCACTGCACGCATGACAGCAGAACGAGATGACTCAACTGAATTCGCGTGACTTCAGCAGCACAGCGGTATTTATTATATTTGTATAATATCTACCCATTACATTGTTATTTTAATTTTCGAAAAATAAAAAACATATATTCAACAACTGATAAACTTACAAATTCACACCAAACATCATCGTATACGACATTTCTTTCATAAAACAAATCAGAGACAAATAAACGGCAGACGCTGTGGTTGGAACCACGAACCTTTGCAACCTAGTAAATTCGAGAAATTAACACTTATTACAATTATTGATACGTATTATTTATACATGGCGTTTGTTATAAGCTGCATATATATATTTTTTTAAGATTTAACCTATTAATTTATTCACAAGTATATTTTTTTACCGAAAACCGAATTATTTAGTGTACCTCTGGGTCACGTCTAGACTATAAACTGAATGGAAACAACTTTTTGTTAAGCCTATCGAGATTATGATATTATTTTTGCTGTGAATATATATGTAAATTCCTCAGCGCAAGTTTAAGAATATTAAGAAATATTTTAAGTCCACCAAAAAACATATATGTATGCGTAAAACTGCATCCTGGATAACACAATTACGCAAAGAGGTAGAAATTACTTTGCATTTTGAATGTAACTAGAAAAAAAAACAATTAAGCAGTTCTTAACTACGAGTATTACAATTTCACTGTGTATGCATATTTTTATTTATTACCTTAAAAATACGTTTATTATAATGGAAATACTATATTTTACAACATTACTAATAACCACTCATTTTTTTTAACAAGCATCAATGAATATTGATTCGTATGCAATGACTGAATATTATAGAACAATTTTGAATTGAGGAAGCAAATTAAATTATTCCAACGACGTAAGAAGAACTTAACTTCAAAAATGCAGTAACTCATTTGTGCTTTCTTCATGACTTCACAAAAGACATTAGCGACAAATCTGTATTTTTGGCACGCGATAAAAAAAAGCAGGGAATGTTAAGCATTTTTATGCATAAATTCCATGTACGAATAAATTGTCGAGGCCTATTGGCGCCAGTCATTTTATCTGAATTCCGAGATTGCTATTTATATTACTATTATTTAACTTCTTCAGCGAGTTTTTTCATTCAAGTGACATTAACCATTGTTCATGTCATTTACAAGACATTCATGCCGATTTCATCGCTTTTATCCTTCATTCAAAATCATTTATATGATGCATAAAAATATTATTTAAAAATGTTTCGATAATTTAAAGCAGCTTGATGTGTTTTGATATAACAATATATTTATATAAACTTCTTCTATGAATTAATGCCATAAAGTATTTAAAAATACGTACACGTAGATTGTGTTAAACGTTTCGTCATCCATACATTAAAAACGAGTTTATATGTGCTAAAAAACAAGTGCCAGTGCATTAGTGCAAGAAAATAGCATAACACAAAGACGAGAGGTATTAAGCAGGAATGCTGTATAATAATAGGAATGTTATTATTGCTTCTTGTGGGCGTGATGGTCAAACAAAATACTCCATTCATAAGCTTCTAATAAACTGCTAAGGTGACCGTTACCAAATTAGGAAAAATCAAAATTCGAATTCTCGCATCGAAGTTTCTCTTGTTTACATACCCGTCAGTGAACTTATTGCACGGTATTCTAATTGTAGTAGGTGTACAGTTTCTTAAGCATTTTCATCTCTAAACGGCCCAATAGTTTGGCTTAGATCCAGCAGGTGTCGAGACTTTGTGTATCTTGCGAATGAGTTCAAACTTCACATACAAAGTCAACAAAGATTGTCAAATCGACGTTTTTTCTAGTCAGTGCAATCCCCAATGAACTCTGTTGAACTAATTATTTTTAAACTCTTCCTTTATTTAAGTATTTATAATAATATCATAATTAATTATAATATTGTAATATAGTCAATGATCTATAAAAGTAGATAAGAATATTGAAATAATAAAATAATAAATTAATTTTTTTTATTAATTTTTATTAGAATATTATTTTATTATTTCAATATTCTAATCTACTTTTATAGATCATTGACTATATTACAATATTATTATTACTTAAATATACATATACTAAACATAAAATTCTTTTTTCAACGCGTCAATCCAAGCACAAAAATAACGGCAGAAGCGGGATGCGAACCGCGGACCTTGGAAACCAATATGCCCAGGTATTCATACCGCTCGGCGAATCGCGCCATTGCTATGCCCAGACTGACCCGCGATGAAACCAGTATTTATATCATTGTTATTATCGTACGACAGATGTCGCCATAGTATATATTCAAAGTATGTATATTTTTATTATTATTTTATCAGTATTCATTTATTCACAAGTATGTATATCACAGGTATGAATACCTGGGCATATTGGTTTCCAAGGTCCGCGGTTCGCATCCCGCTTCTGCCGTTATTTTTGTGCTTGGATTGACGCGTTGAAAAAAGAATTTTATGTTTAGTATATGTATATTTAAGTAATAATAATATTGTAATATAGTCAATGATCTATAAAAGTAGATTAGAATATTGAAATAATAAAATAATATTCTAATAAAAATTAAAAAAAATAATTAATAATGTCTCCTTGAGACAATATCAAGAAGGTAAAAAATATCCATCAGTAACACAGGTAAATGATTGGTTATAAAGTCCGAGTCGGAACTATAAGTAGTCGTTTCACATCCATTCAGTCTATAGTTTGGTTCGAGACCCGAGTGGTACTTACTAAAATAAATAGACTGCCGGAAAGTAATAATATTAAGCTTGTGAATAAATGAATACTGATAGAATAATAATAAAAATATACATACTTTGAATATATACTATGGCGACATCTGTCGTACGATAATAACAATGATATAAATACTGGTTTCATCGCGGGTCAGTCTGGGCATAGCAATGGCGCGATTCGCCGAGCGGTATGAATACCTGGGCATATTGGTTTCCAAGGTCCGCGGTTCGCATCCCGCTTCTGCCGTTATTTTTGTGCTTGGATTGACGCGTTGAAAAAAGAATTTTATGTTTAGTATATGTATATTTAAGTAATAATAAAATAATATTCTAATAAAAATTAAAAAAATCTATTTATAATAATATCCGTGTGTCGAATAATAAAAATAACAGTTTTATTAAACTAAAGTAATGAGCGATTTACAAAACAATAATTAATTTTAATAATATAGTAATTTGTTGAACAATAGAATCTGATATTAACAAATGTAACAATTTTACCAACTGGGATATTGTGAATCAGATTCATTATGAAATGTTTATTTTTAATTATGTAATTTCTGTTGACAATATAATGTGAACAATAGTTTGTAGGTACTGCTGTTAAATACGGCGCTAAAGAAGACCCCATGAACACCATAACGCTGTTATTATACAATATTACCGACCAAACCAGTTTGTGGAAACGTTCCGGCGTTCAAACGCGGGCTACCAACAAAAACAACTGGGTCAGATGAAATCGACTTGAAAATCCATCATTTGACATCAGCGTTATCGCCATGGACCGAATGCTTACGCTATGGAAATGTTAGAGCCCCTTTCTTTACCTCGTCGACTGGAAAATCACGTGAAAAACAATGTGCTAAATCTTTAGATGTATATGCTTATAATATACATCTTACTTAACATAATGATATTTTAAGATAACAACTAACCGCGTATACACATACAAACCAATGTTGTGTTTATTATGTTCATGCAAAGGCACACCTAAGGTCTCTAGGACAGATCTCGGGAGCATAGGGCTAATCATCTTCATCATAGTATTACAATCACACAAAATAAGTCTCGCAACTGCCTTCTCTTTAAGCCTCCGCACTCTCGTTATATATGTAGTATGTACTAGTCGAGATTTGTGCAAATAGACATAATTATATGAAGGTAATTAATGCCATTTTTAAAGTCAAGCTATTAAGAAGTATATTTTATCACGTGTGTAACGTATATCATGGCCAGGTATGGAAGAGCATCATCAAGGGAAATGAAAGCGCATCAAACGTTCATATGAAAAGTGAATATTATACATCGGTTAATTTTTAATCAATATCTATCGAATGTGAATAAATATTATAAAAATCTACTATCTAGCCTTTTTATCACTGGAAATTCCAGCCATATGGAAACTATCATTGTAATTGATGATGCAAAATATGTTCAAGGCGTAAAATATAATTATCATTATTTTATCACTGATTTGTTACATTTTATTGTTAGCTGTGGGCCGCAGAATAAACAATACCAAGTTATATAATGATCCGTATTGTCGCAATACAGAGTTGACATTGAAAAAGAGATCGTTAAATGGTAAGTGTGTCAAAGCTATGACTCAATGTTTTGCTTTAGTAACGGAACATCCTATAAGGAGACATGCAAATTATGAAATAGTAACAAAAAAAACGTAAATTGACGTAGAAAAAAGATGGGTGTTTGTTTTTCTACGAAATATAATTATAGATTCAAATTTAAATTGTCACCATAAAAAGCGTGTAATTAACGACATCGTTTCATAACATTGAGACGAAGAGATATGCAAAGAAATTGCACTATTAAAAAGTGAATAAAATGGATAAATACGTTTATTTTTATTACTTTAAGCAGCATAAAATAAAAATCATATAAATATGGTAATACGAGTACACTCATGTTAAACAAGATTTCAATATACTCTAGTCACACATATGGTTACGAGTAAATTTAAGATTAATAAAATGACCAAGCTTCATAATAAAGCTTCATTCAGTACAAAGCCTTCGATTGTATATAGGGTTGTATTTTTTATCAAGTCCTAGTACACTCCAGGTGTACGTAGTCAGAGAAACAACACAACACAGTAAAAGTTCGACTGCCGAAGCACAACTAACCACTCAAAAGCGATAACAAAAAAACGACATTCTTTTCCGGTACACCTAATATAAAATATAGACTCGATGTAAAGAGAGATGATGATAAATAATCAATGAAAAAACATTTAATTATACATTAATGTAATAATTAAATGCTCACGTATCGCTTTAATTAACTGTACAAAGAAGTTTTAATCAAATAAATGGAATATTGCAGCACGGTAGATTCTCCAATGTGGAAAATGAATCGGCAACTTTTGTTACAGAATGCTAAACATTCCAAAAATAATCACACACAAATTGGTTTAAAATGCTCCAAGTTAATACAATTCATTATATTTTCAAGTAGGCAGAACTACTCGCAGGCAATATTGAGTTTCTTTGCAAACATGCGGCCAGCCCGATAGTCAAATCTCGAACATTTTTTTATAGCTACACTTACGCATTGAAGAATTTTTGAGTGGGTTACGTATGGAGTTGTCGGTTATTGACACGTAACTCGAATTCGAAAATAATTAAATCCGATAATTACGTAGTTTTCTCATCCACAATAACATAATTTAATTATTTACCAGTGAAGTCTATCAATATGGTTTTTATACCGGTTGTAAGTGATTTTAAATTCATATTACTTTATATATCTGACTGTAAGTCCTTGGTTCTTAACCTTTTTAGAGACAAGAAGTGTATTTGTTCTCTATAAGGACAATCCGTAGAACAACTAAATAATTATTAAAATTCACTAGTCAAAGGAAATAAAAAATATACGCCGCATATATTATTTTTTATATTATTTTACTTTTTTAAACTTTTGCATTGTACCATTTGAACCACCAGCTCTCAGAATCTTAATTACCTTATTTACTGATCATTTCGTTTTAATAAATGAGACAAGCGAATTCCAATACATGCACTTTCTATATAATAGGTGTCGATTCTTAAATTTGTAAAGAAAAATATAGAATTGAAAGTTTATCGGCAACAATATTATCTACATTTTTCGATTTGCAAAATTTTAATCAAATCTGATTAAGTACTTTAATAAGCATTAGTAAAATCCTCATGGAGCATCAGTCCATTGCAGGAAAGTAATTGAGAACCATTGAATATAATAGCTAAAGCGAATACCTCAAAATATCAGGTTTATCTGGTTAATGAAATAAACATATATTGGCAAAACAATATGTTGGCATTAAATAATTATCTAACGGTACGCATACTCAACAATGTATTTGAATCAAATATCTTTTATATAAATAACAAAATATCTTTTGATTTCGAATCGTCATATTCCGAAGTAAAACTGGTTTTTATTTGTTATAGTATCATCATCTAAGATTACCATAAAGCTAGTGGTCCACATAAAATATCATCGTAGTATTGGAAACAATAACGCATGTTCCAGTGCTCATCAAACTTTTTCAGATTGTCTTTTAAAGCTTTGTGATATCGTACAAGGATGAAAAAAAGCATCGGTTCACCTGTACTCAAAAAGGAAGACTCAAGTAACTGAAAGAGCTATTTGCCCAATTGCAATCCCTTGACTACTGGGTAAAGTTATGGAACGCGTGGTTCACCACCAGCTGTTAAATTGCCTTGAGACTGATGATCTTCTGTGTGATCGGCAATACAGCTACTGTCGTAGACTATCATGCTCTTACCACATTTCAGTTGTCATTTTGTGAGTACACAGATATATTTTAATTATCAGTACATATTCTTTATAGAAAAAAATATTATTTATTGTTTTAAAAAGTAAGCTGTATACTATATTTGTAATTATAAATAACAGCAGTTTTTGTTTGCAATACTTTCTTTACTAGTAATTAAATATACACATACAATTATACATCAAATTTTATACGCATCAATTCATTCAGAAAAAATATCGGCAGACGTGGGATTCGAACCACGAGCCTTGCAACCTTTGCTCCGTTCTAAGCAACACGCAGTCCACTCGACTATTTCTCTGCCTGAATAGATACGAGAAATATAATGTATTTATACCATTGTTACTGTCGTATAACGATAGATGTCTCTATAGTATATATTCACAGTATGTATATTATTATTTTTTATTATTCAATCAGTAAACATTTAAATAACTTCTTAGATTTTCACGGCCAGATTTGATGTTGTGACTTATGGGTTGAGCCGTGTGTGGTGAACTTTTTTCCACCAATATTTCGACCGCCATTGCAGGGGTCTTCTTCAGGATATATATTTGAACATACCTACCGTAGTCTTAAAAAACATACCTAAGATACTTCGGAATGAAACTTGAGTTGCCATGGATATATTATTCAATGAAGCTCATAAAAGAAATATATAATCTGAATAAACCAACTCAAAACTAAATAAATTACTAATCCCGAAGAAGACCCCTGCAATGGCGGTCGAAATATTGGTTGAAAAAAGTTCACCACACACGGCTCAACCCATAAGCCACAACATCAGTAAACATTTATTCACAAGATTTTTTATATTATTACTTTTTTTACTGCACAAATAAAAGTAAATTCAAATCGTGCGTGAATTTTGTGATATTTTATTCAAATGTATAATAAGTATAGAATTATAGTCTATCTCGACGGAGATCAGCATTACTGAATACCGAAAGGGTAGAAAATTAGTGGGTTTCAGAAAACTGGTGACACTGCAAAAGAACATGATTCTTAGTAGCGATCCCAACTACAAAGAGGAAGAACATAAAAATAAAGATTGTAATTAAATGATTATGTAAATTGAATGAACAGGCGGATGACATCATCATTACGACTGTGTTTTTAATATCAACATTTAATTTGTGGTCGCGTATTGTGAACTGTAAGGCGAGTTTTTACGCCGATAAGAAAAATAATGGCGGCTCAGCCACGGCATCGCTCGTCAGAGTCGAATCTACAATTATTAGTCGGCCGTAAAATTCCGGCCTTATCGGAAAAACACTCATTCGATAGCCTAATGAAGCGAAGTTAATGAAACGTATAAATACAACTCCATTTACATGCTTTTATTTTGGTAAAAAATACATTTTTTGGCATGTTTCATTTTCATTAGTAATGTACATGGCTGTCTGTCATTGGTGCGCCATTAATTCTGTAAGTGGCCACTGTATTAGTCACGGCGCTGCGCTGTCGCAGCTGCCAGAGTCGTCAGTTGTGATCGATTCGGTCCCTGAAGCAGCAAGCTCCGCCCCGGACGGATGACCGAAAGTTTGTAAATCTTTATCTTAAATACATTTCAACGTGATTCTTAAAAAGTTCTTTGTATTGCTCATCTACTCCTCATCCCTCCACCACGCGTTCTGATAATTATTCTGGCGATATGAAGTCGTTTTCTTATAGTAACGGGGATGTTAATATGTATAGTTTGTTAAATCGAGTTGCTATTTTATTTTACATCCAATGCATAGATCTGTCTCGGCGTTTTCCATTCTTACCATATGTTAGACATTTCATTTAAGAGCCATTAGGAAAAACCCATTTTTGAATGAAAACATTACAGGAATAATCAAGCAAAATCAATAAAAATAATTGGCCCATTTTAAATGTATTTATTTCATGCAGCCTTTGAAAAGTATGCTTAATTCATTGAAACCTGAAACATTCAGACGGAAAAAATGTGTACCAGTTATAAAACATAAGTATTTATTTAAACAGTAAGAGATCAAATGTGAGTCAGTCGAAGTATTTAATCTATAACAATTTAAAATATTTGCAGATATTCATTAAAAATTATTTATATTTTAAAAAGATTATACAATATTTAAAGGTGATAGAAAAAAGCAGCATTGTCTAGGATTGATGTAGCTAATACCTTTTGAGGACTGATTTAATTATAATGGTATAATACCTTCCTATCAATCCGAGACGCTTGTCATACTTATTATACAATATGTTTGCAATTCTGGATTACTTTCAGCATACAACTATAAGCAACGGGTGTTATAGAATCATTACGAACATGTGTAATCAATAGTTGTATGCCGACAAACAGCATAAAACATTCCTAATACATACAGGTATTTTCAATGATAAACATTTTTCCATTAAACTAAATATTCAAAGCTGTTTGCCCAAGTTTATTATAAACTAAGCGCCCGTATGTCTCCCGATGCGGTCCTGGCATTGCGCCCAATATTATATTGTACAACATTATGTCATACAATCTCCCGGCTGGCTGTTTACAAACATTAATGCCGGGTCCACACACCTCAAATGTTACATAGCGCAGGTACAGCGTAATTCTTCGGGACGTATTTTACGGCGAACATACATCAGGTGAGTTACCTGACAGGAATGTACGCGGCGCATATGTTTCGCGAGAGTAAAACATAGTGAGCCCACCTCAATATTCTAGTGAGGTGTCGTCTCGCAACGTGTGGCCATACCAATCTATCAGCTTATCGTTAATCATAGTGTTGCAACATTATTCAGTTGTTCATCGTCGACTAATGAAAGTGTTTTTTTCTCGATTGTAAGAATAATAATTACCATTTCGTTACGCTTTATATTAATGTAATGCGCGTAAATTGTAATTAGATGTTTTAAAATATTCACACGTCGATCTGTGTTCAAAACAATCAAACAAATATCATTTTGAATCTCTTTCCCACCGTAGTGAAGTTTGTCTAAACTTTCTCGTAAACAGACATGGCACAGAAGTAAAATATTGTGTGGATTCATCTTCATGCCACGTACCTTCAATTAATGGAACTGAAATATCAATTGAAAATATATTATTAATGACTAATGTGTAATGAAATGTAAACGGCTGATATCACGGTCGATTGTGTTCTATATTTTTACGGTAAAAATAAATACTTTTATGCCACAACTAACAACGCAGGAGTGATGATCTCATCGGAAATAATACTTTCTACGTTGGGTTTATCTTATTGTTCCAGTTAAAGGGATTAAAAAATAAGAAAGGATTTTTAAATAACAATCTCTAAAATAAATACATCCTAATGGCACAAACATTTCTGCCTGAGACGTCATAGTATCGATTTGATGATCTCTCTCTCCATAAATCGGAGTTCTTCTACACGCGTCGATATCAAGATAAAATAATAAAGACAGATATATTTTTCAGTAAAGAAGGTGAACGCTTCATTATTTATTGAAGGACGTAGAAAATTGTGAAAATCAAGGGTAGTTTTCCCGACGAGCGGCGGAAAAGGCGGGATATCGCGGAGTGTGGAGTGTGGAGCGTGAGCGTGGTGTGAGTGAGCGCAGTGGTGCGGTACCTTTTTGAGCTGGAAGTGCTCGGGGCGCAGCGTCTCCTGGATCTCCTGGTCGGGCCCCCGCGCGGGTGGCTGCGGCGAGCTGCGGAAGCCGTCCAGCACCCCCTTGAAGGTGAACTTCTTCATCTCGCGGCGCCTTCCGCCGACTCCGCTAGTGACAGGCCCCGAAGGCGATAGACAGTCTCTCTCAAAGCGTGCGACAAGTCAGAACGTGCGAATGTCACAACATGACAGCCGGACAGAGCGCGGAAACTCAGTGGACCGCCTCCGACGTCGACCTCCGTGGTTTTGAGTCCCAGCGAAAGCGCACCGATCCCCGAGAACTCGCCACTCGACTGTCTGTCTCGCTCCGACGCGCGCCTGCCGTATGCCCCTGTCCCCCCTTGCGGCTCTCCACCGATCGAACCGACTCGCAGTCCGCTCGCCCTCTCGCTTCGGTGAGAATGAGCGCGCAGATCGCGGATTTAAAATTCCATGCCGCCGGCGAGCCTTCGCTCCGAATACTGAGTGCGACCGACCGGGATCGAATGCTCCCGCCGCACCACAGCCGGGGGGCGGTCCGCTGAAACGAATGAGAAGCCGAGCCGGAGAACTCGTGTACGGCAATGCGGTTCTAATGACAGATCAATATTGGCCGTCAGGCGCACTGACGTCTCTCGCCGCCTTCCGCTCCCGACATCCGAACACACCTGCGCGCCGTTTCCTGTCTCCTTACGCATGGCGAGCGAGTAAAAGCGAGACAAAAATAATTTCACACTTTCGTTAGTCGGAAGAAATCGAGTATGGCGATTCGCGGGCAAAAGCGAACAGCTGATTTGAAACTTTTTCGACTTGCCGCGAACTTCATGCTCGTCCGGTGTCTACGTGCTTGTTGACAGTTGACTTGTGCTGATCGGAATTCGTCGCTCGTGACAGAATCTGTCAGGATTTTCAATAAAAATATGTTTTTTAAAACATTTAAGAAATCGCTTTCACTGCTGGGATATGTTAGCGGTTATCAAATGACAAGGAGACATGGTTTAAGGTATTATTTACTATTAAATAAAGTTGATGTAATCATGCTTAATTTGTCTGCAACAACTGTTGCACTTCCTTGAATAGTCATAGATTATAGATTATACAATATAGATTATAGAATCTAGTTTTAAAAAAAATGCTTTTCCGTCTATTAATCGTTTTACTAATTCTCCTTATGCATATATGTTATGTTCGACATTCATTCAAATATATTTTTTATCAAAATACGTATGTGTAATAATAAAATAAGTAAATAGGTTAACTTTTTTAATAATATTGATTCAGCCATCTCTCTTAATATTATTACGTCTTCTATTCATTGAATATATTTACATACATCTGAATTATTCAAATAACCCTTCTGTATATTATTCTTCATTTTTAAGTAAATCATTAAAATAATGTGTTTTAAATAAAATGTAAAAATACTTACGAAATCATTAATACTCATTTACATATTAGGCATTTTGGTGCTATTTTGTTTGGAACTGGCCTGGCGACATACTCCATCTCACAGAGAAATGGCTCGGCCCAAATGGCGCAGAAGAAAGTTGACTACAATAATGATTTCATGGCTCTGCCCGTCACAGCCATCGCTGACTTGGACAAGAACCCAGATGACATGAAGACAAAGATGGAACTTATGATCTTAAGAATCCAAAAACAGTTTTGTGACTCCTTAGAGGCCGAAGAAGACAGGGTAAGATGTTTAAGACATTAAAAATATCTTTATATTAATTTGAGTGTCCACTTTTAATAAAAATAAATAAAAACTTATTTCCATTGCTTTAGATTTCATTCTTTCAACTATCAAATAATTCAAAAATGCTCTGCTCATATGTTACATAACCTATAATTTAATTTCTTTAGGAAACTAAATTCATCGTTGATCGGTGGCAAAGAGAAGAAGGTGGAGGTGGCATCACTTGTGTGATGCAGGACGGGAGGATATTTGAGAAAGCCGGTGTTAACATTTCTGTGGTATCAGGAAACCTTCCACCTGGTGCAGTTCAGCAGATGAAATCAAGGTATACCCAAAAATATAATCTCTGTTATACCTGTATCTGCACCCATCTATCTTTTTCTATAGTTTATCCCTAATGTAAAACCCTACCTTTTTTATTTTGCTTGTGTTCGTTTCTAGAGGTAAAAAGCTTCACGGTGGGGAGCTACCTTTCTTTGCTGCTGGAGTGAGTGCTGTAATTCATCCACGAAACCCAATGATACCAACAATACATTTCAACTACAGATATTTTGAAGTTACTGATAACGACGGTTGGTACTTTTATTATCTATAATTTAGCAGGTCTTAATAACATGTAGCTAATACTTGTGAACAGTGTTGACAAAAAGCGGTGAGCTGCTACTACAAGGTGATTGTTTATTTTCAGAGATATTCTGGAGGAGCAGATTTTCTTTAGCTAGAATTCACTTCAATTGTTCATTTTGTATGAAAAACCTGTTTAATCTAAGACTCAAGCGAGCTCTTTTTAGCCAACCTTTAAACCCAAAGATTTATCATTGTTTCGATTGATATAATGCGATTGTCCATGTTATATAGATTTTGTTTTTGAAGTATATTTTTATTTGAAATATATTTTTCAAATGTTTATAAACTATAATGCCATTTTAAGATATAATTGTATTTATAATTCTCATTACAGTATTCCTAAACCATAACATTTATTTTATATTAATTGTATCTTTTAAGCTTACCAATTTTTGTTTGTTTTATGAATGATTTGTCAGGTTCCGTGCAATGGTGGTTCGGTGGAGGTACTGACTTGACTCCTTATTACCTGAACGAGGAAGACTGCAAACACTTCCACAAAACTCTCAAGACTGCCTGTGACAAACATGACAAATCATATTATCCAAGGTAGGACCGAAAATTTAATTATTGTTAATTCACTTTATTAATTCGCATTTGTTGTATTTCGTATGCAGGTCAACAATTTTATATTGCAAATAAAAATTATCGTTTTTTATCAAGTAAAGAATATTAAAAAATGTATTCATGCCGTAATCAATATATAAAATATTTATTTACATTATTATATATATTTTATTACATTATTAGTTGCTGAAATAATTTCTTGCATTGTTTTTTATTACAGATTTAAAAAGTGGTGTGATGATTACTTCTTCATAACCCATCGTCAGGAATGTCGCGGAGTTGGAGGAATCTTTTTTGATGACATTGATACTCCCACTAAAGAGAAAGCCTTCTCTTTTGTGACATCTTGTGCTGATGCTGTAATCCCCAGTTATCTACCTTTGGGTATGTTATGTGTTGATATATTTAAAAATCGTTTTTGTATATATTTTTTTTTAAATATGGCTACATTATAATTATGCAGTTTTACTGTCTGTATAAATAGTTATGTGAAAGCGGGTGTTTACTATTTATTATACTGTTTATCAGTTATATTTATTTATATTCTTAAACAGCGTAATAGTTACAATTGCATATCGAAGAATTTGATCAATATTATTCTACAAATAAAATATATATGAACTGAATGAGTTAAATAAATGAAATGATACATATTTACAAATTAAAATCAGTTTTTTTTTTTTGATCACTTAAAAATCAGGTTGATAATTGAAAACAACTTTTCCTTATTTTTTAGTTCAGAAACATAAGGATGCAGGATATGGATACCACGAGAGGCAATGGCAATTATTGCGACGAGGAAGATATGTCGAATTTAATCTTATTTATGATCGTGGGACTAAGTTTGGCCTCTACACACCTGGAGCAAGATACGAATCTATTTTGATGTCGTTGCCCTTGAATGCTGTGAGTATCAATTGTTTTTAGTTTAAGTAACAACTGTTTTTGCGTTTGAAAATAATATTTAATTTTGTATTGTTTTATTTTAGAAATGGGAGTATATGAATTCACCCAAACCTGACTCCCTAGAGGGAAAGTTGACAGAGGTTTTGAAGAAACCAAGAGACTGGCTTAATATTGAAAAGAAATGAACCCATTATAATCCAATTAGTATATAAAATTGTGGTGGTTAGTAAAAAAAAATATTGAATATTTAAGAAGACACCTAATGCATTTTTACTACTTTTAAGGCATTTTGATGGTTAAGAAAAAAGCATAAGATTATTATAAAAAATATTTTCAAAATGAATTAGTATTTTATTATGTATTTTTATAAAAAATAAAACAATATTTTTACTAAAATAGTCAATTTATTTTAAAAACATATATTTTTTTCCTGATCAATTGTTACAAACATTATTTAACAATATACTAATTATAGTATATATCATTTTTCTCTAAGATATGGCGATCATCTTTTCTATTTTTTTTTCAAAAATTGCATAGCAAGTAATTCAGCTTCGTTGATACTCAGTGCTGCTGATAAGTCTTCAACTCCTTTCTTTAATTTCTTCATGTTTTTTACACTTTTTTGCTCTAACCCTTTTGATAGCAATTTTCTTTTTAGTGGCCTGAAACAAATAAATTAGGAATTACACTTAATTATTACTTATATAGTTAACTGTAATAATGTCGTAATTTTTATTATAAGTATTTTAATATAATATTTTATGCAGTGTATTCAAAGACATACCTGTGAACTATTTCTTCACTTGCGTCAGAAATTTCACCACTGTTGTCATCTGAAATATCATGACCGGCATCGGAAGTATTATCATCGTTATTAACACTGGCTTCGTCATCACTCTTCTTAGATCCATAAACCTTATCAGGATCTGGTAACCAAGACATGTCCGGACCATCAGATTCACTCTCTGAACCAAAGTCGTCTTTTTCGGCATCATCCTTTTGCTGTTTAAGTTTCCGCTTCTCTTCTTTATGCTTTGCTCTGATCTTTTCTCTGAACCTTTCTTTATCAAAGCGATCCTCTTCCCTCAGAACCAATTTAGCTTTTTCAATATCTATTCCTCCTTTATCCTCATTTTCATACTCTTTAGCTAATTCTGAACGGAGATCCTTCTTCTCATTTAGCACTGCATCACCTTCTTCGTCAAATACCACTTTAGTGTTTGCTATAATTTTTTTGTTCAATATTTTTTTTGCTAATGATGCTTTTGTGACTAATTTATTCTTTTTCATGGGCTTTTCGGTTACTTCAACAGGCTCCTGGTCATATTCTATTTCGTCGGCTACATCATGGTTTCTTCGCTTAACTGTTAATATATCGTCATCATCCTCATCTGACAATTGGAAACTCAATTCATTTGCTTTATAATTTTTCTTTTTATCTTTCATTTCAATCAATTCATCATTTACTTCATCGCTGCAATATTCTTCATCTTTCAATTTCTTTAACTTTTTCATTGCCTTTTCTGAATCTTTTTCATTTTTAGTCTGCGCCTGCTGCTCCATATTTTTCTTGATCTTTTGCAAGAATCTTATCCTAGGAGGAACGACGAGGCCCAAAGAATTTGCATACGAATTCATATCCATAGAGTGAATGTTAAATACCTTTTTATTCTTCATTAAGAAAACTGACTTGGCATAGGCGACAAAAGCTCTCTGAGCCGATTCTTTTAAGTCAGGATATTCAGCCAGGAGGGATTCCATCTTTCTATGTGGTGACATTATCTTGGATGGATCAACGTGTATTTTATTAATCGGAATCTTCTTTGTCTTCAATTCCTCAAGCATAGCTTCCTCTTCACTCGGTAATAACATAAGAAGACCCTCTCCCTTGCCGTGTGTTCCTCTTGCCGTTCTCCCAGCTCGGTGTATGTAAGTATTTCCATCTTCTGGACAATCCATCTGTATGACCCAATTAACTTGAGGGAAATCGAGCCCTCGAGATGCCAAATCGGTAGCAAACAAAACCACATTGGATTTTCTGCAAAACTCTTTATAAATCTGTTCCCTTCTCTCCTGATGCAGTGTTCCATAGAGTGCTAATAGACTTACACCCGGCCTGAGCTTACAAAAAATCTCGTAAATATATTTTACTTGTTTACAACTGGACATAAAAATGATGCTTTTTTGTTTCAAATGATTTTTGATGAAAGACCAAAGAGTGCCGACTTTTTCTTCGATTTCACAAACTATGTAGTTTTGCTGCAGAGCTACGGGAGTGCTGCTCTCTGACTGTTCATGAGGAGCCACATATTCTGGTTCAGAAAGACTTAATCTTGCCAAATCGCGAACAGATTTAGTCTGCGTGGCAGAAAATAGCATGGTCTGTCTATTGCTGGGGAGATTCTCTATTATAGAATTCATAGCATTCTCAAAACCGAGATCTAAGCATCTGTCAGCTTCATCGAGAACTAGTATCTGCATATTGCTGCAGTCAAAAAGTGGGTTTTCATCCATGTGCTGCAAGAGCCGGCCCGGTGTGCAGATCATTATGTTGCATTGATCCATCCGTCTTTTCTCGAATTTTAAGTTTTGTCCTCCGATGACAAGGCCAGCAGAGAAGTCATGGTGGACGCCAACCTTTTTGAGCATCTCAAATATCTGATAAGCCAATTCCCTCGTAGGCGATATTATCAGAGCACCGACTCCATCGAGGCGGGTCCATTTTTTGCAATAGAGGGATTCCAAAATAGGTATGAGAAAAGCCAGCGTCTTCCCGGAGCCTGTCTTGGCCGCTCCTAATATGTCACGACCTCGCAAAGCAAAACCGATAGATTGTCTTTGTATCTCCGTTGGCACAAAGTATTTAGAATCTCTCAAACCCTTTTGCGTTTTTTGTGAAAGTGGGATATCTTTAAAGCTCCTGATATGCTCAGCACTCAACTAAAATATAAATCAATGCTTTTAGACTTACATTCATATTATTTTAGTTCAATCGATCAGTCATTTAAACGATTTTAAATAAATCATACTTACTTCATCATATTGTTTCTTGATTTTATCAATGACAGCATCCTCCGCTTCGAATACTTTCTTCCTAGGTTTGAAGTTATGATGTTTCTTTACTTTGTCTTTTCTATCATCTTTATTTGTCTTTCCACTGTCATCTATTTTATTTTCCTCCATTGCTAAGTGCTTAAATACTTTTTATACAAACACACGTGCTTCTCTCTATGGATTGTCATATTTGACAGTTATATACTTTACGATTAACAAAATATGTTCTATTACCAGCCAACTAAAAAAAATATACCTACAATTTATATGCTCTTCATAAAAGGTAACTTTAATTTAGATATTTGTTGTAATAAAACGAGTGTTATATGTTGTTTTCGTCTTTAGATAAATTTATTTGTCTTTCTTCTGGATGACATCGGTGCCCTCCAAACTGTTTGTTAAGTATCAGAGCTCTAATTGGTATTTTTTTCATACTTTAGCAATGCTTTTCGATGAAAGATATAATTATTATAAATGTATTGCAGGTACGCATAAATACTCGTCTTCATTCTTGACATTAATAAGATGTTGCATCAATTATTGGAATGAGCACATGTACAAACATAATAACGTATTTAGATAGAACATTAAGGTTATCAGCTGACAATATTTGTTGTAACTGCATAATCATAATTTAAAAAAAAAAAGATAACAAATTAAAAATATTTAGTCTGAATTCACATTTATTTTGAAAGATTACATGTTTCGGACTCCCTGGAGACCATCTTCAATTATGTTCTAATTATAAACTGGCAGTGGCTTATATATATAAGTATTAGTTCTTACGTAAGTTAAAATTTATTTTAAATTATTCTATTTAAATATACTATTCAGACTCCAATGTTACATAGAATTGTTACTTTAACGCAATATAGATTATTTTGCTTCTTAAGTTGTGTTTGTTTCCAATAATCAATGTAATAAGTAGGTAAAATTAACTTACAATAATTATAAATAATCAAATATAATTGTAAACACAAAGCAAACAAAAAATGTAATATTAAATTTTTTAGCCATTTAAACTTACTTCTGTTCGTCCTATTTTATATATTTCTCAATGAGCTATTATCATTGATATATTTTTAAATCCAATCCTAATGACATTTACCTACAATGTTATGTTTTATTAGTAGGTATGTATAATAGCATCGTGTACAATATTTTTGCAGTATGGTATCATTATTGTCAAGCGATTTTGTAATGCAATAAATTAATCCAAACATCGCTGCGGCTCGTTATCAAATGTTTTGTGTGCGGCCTTAATCCCATCATAATATGACAGCAGTGAATGAACGGGAAATCTATCATAAATTGGAAGCCATGAAGGACATAAGGTACATACCATCTCCCCTAGTTATTACGCTAGTCGGCTCAATAATCGGACATTAATGCAAAGCATCATGGCTCGATAAATACACTTGACAAGATCACTCTCCTTGTCGCCCCGGGTATTTACGCGCACCTGTGGACCTAATCGATAATTGTTCCGTATCAATGTATCCGCTAAATGCTTACCGTAATCCCTATTAATATCTGTCCAACAAGTTATTGACGATACCGTCTTACAAAATCAATTAATCCATGTCTTTCCTCAGCAGGAATAAGAAGTTTTATTTCTATCAGTAAAGAATAACAAGGAAATGCGATTCGGGCTATGCAGGTTTCAAAAATGTGATTAAAAACACTTTTCAAAATATATTGCATTGGAACAAACTCATGTTTTCAGTGTCACATTGAATAATAAACAAATTTATATGCTTTATTTACAATTATGCAATATAAACATAAAAAATAAACATAGCACATTCAATAAAATCAATTCATGCTTTATCTAATCAAAATTATGATGTATTGATTCTGAGTAATATTTCTCATTGTCAGATTTAGTATTTTATAAGTAAAAAAAATATTTTTCACATTTTCCATGCAACTTTTGACAGTAGTGATACCTACCAATGAAAAAACAATTGTTGGAATCTAATATTTTAAGAAAAAATGTTTACTTGTACCTAACTTACCCTGACTGAAGATATAACCTTAGATCATAAAAATTATAGGTATTTTGTCTTTGATTTTGTGTCGAAGTGGTCACATAAAGTGAAAAATAAAAAAATGGTGTTAAATGGTAAAACTGTTAATGAGGAACGTTACTATTAATCGCTACTATCTATCATTCATAATATAATATTGCAAATTTATAAAGCTTGATAGACTTAAATGATATGTTCCCAACTGTTTTTAAAATTTTAAATATACATTGTGTTTTGATACCGTAATATATATTCCGGTGATTTATTTGTGTAGTTTAAAGTGAGATGTTTGAATTGAATCGATTAATTTTAGGAATAAAACTATTGCTCTGGAGCGCTTAAAACGGAGCATTTTGAATGAAGTGCGGTCGGGTGACCAGGAAGGTCGCTGCCTGGCGCAGTACCGGCGAGAGATGGAGCTACTGCAGCAGGAGAAGATGAGCCACGTGGAAGAACTGCGCCAGATCCATGCAGACATAAATGCTGTAAGCTCCCATCAGACTTATTAATCCCCCGAGCAAATGCTGTATTATTATTATTATATTAGTATTTGTATAGCGCTCTTTTATGACCGAATGATCATTCCAAAAGCGCTTCTTTGCCTCTCTGAGTAAAAAGGTGGGTCTTGAGTCTGCTTCTGAAGGATGCCTCCGCTTTAAGCTCTCTTATGCTTTCCGGTAGTGAGTTCCAGGCCATTGGCGCAGCGTAGCTGAAAGCCCGATTGCCAAAGACCGTGCTAGGACTACCTCCCGTCAGCTGCAGGGTGCTTCTATTTGCTCTAGCCGATCTGAGTGTCTCTCCACGCGCGCTTATTTCTGAAGGCTTAATAAGTTCTGTCAGATAGTCCGGTGCAGTTCCGTTGAGTGCCTTGTAAGCTAAGAGGCATAATTTATACTGGATTCTAGCCGAAACTCTCAACCAGTGCAGTCGGTGTAGTATTGGAGTAATGTGACAGAATTTGGGCGCGTTGTAGACTAGTCGTGCCGCTGCGTTTTGTAACGACTGCAATCGATTTAATTGTTTGGCTGGCTGGCATGCGTGCAGTGCGTTGCAGTAGTCCATTTTGGAGACTATAAACGCATTTACCAAACTCTTTGTAGCGTCTCTGGGTAAGCATCTTTTTACCGACCGTATCTGCCGCAGGTTAAAAAATCCAGATTTCACCGTTTTTGTAATATTACCGCTAAGATTGAGGAACTGGTCAATTTCTACTCCCAGCAGCTTGACGCTTGTAGAAGGGATGACATCATTACCACAAATGGCCAAGGGTTGTAAGTCCAATAGATGTTGTCTTCGAGCTGTGGCCATAAAGAGTATTTCCGTCTTTTCCGGATTAAGAGCGAGCCTATTTGCTGACATCCACTGTCCGATCTCCTCTATACAGCCGACCATCCTTTCTTTCATGTTGCCAATTTCCTCGGGTCCACAAGAAGAGTAGAGCTGGCAGTCATCTGCGTAGCAGTGTACTTTTATTTCCCATCTCTCAGCAATCTCCTCAATTTCTTTGGTGTATAGAATAAAGAATAATGGGCCGAGAACTGAGCCTTGTGGGACACCACATGATAGAGTAGATGGTCTCGACATTTTATTCTGTAGACAGTTGGTTTGCTTACGGTTTTCTAGGTATGACTGAAACCAGTCTAGGGCCTTTCCAGATATACCGTAATGTATTCTTAGTTTCCTTAGAAGGATAGCATGGTCTACAGTGTCGAACGCTGCACTCATGTCTAGAAGAGTCATCTTTGCGATATTTCCCTTTTCTATAGTTGTTATCAGGTCTGAAAGAAGTCGCACTAGGCCCGTTTCTGTGGAGTGGTATTTTCTGTATGCCGATTGCTTCTTAGCAAAGAGATTGTTGCATTCCAAGTATTTTGTGAGTCTTAGAGCCACAATTTTTTCTATTACTTTGGAAACGAACGGCAAATTGGAGATTGGTCGGAAATTTGACAGATCCTTTGAGTCTAGTTGCGGTTTTTTCAGAACTGGTGTCACTAAGGCCTCCTTTAATAAAGAGGGGACTTTTCCGCTGGTGAGTGATTTATTAATAATTCCAAGAAGCTGTGTGTATTCTCCTCAGTATTCCAGAAATATATTCATAGGAATTTCGATAGCAATGCAGCTGTAGTATCTGAAGCTCATTTAGGTGTTTCTTTATCAATTGTTTATTGAAACATTGTTGTTATTCTGATTCATCTGAGGTCTGGACAATGTGGTTCTAAATGGCAGCACAACCGAATTTTTAATATCAGAATTTATAAAGCACACCATGGTTTTATTTACTTACATTCTAGTTTCACGAAACTTCAACACAAGTTTTCTGTCTCTCAGCTATCACCACAAAAATTAGTACAACGTACAGATAACAAATAGACTACCATCATTACATTCAAATATAAAATATACCAGTTTTTATTCCAAGATTTCATTAAATAATGTCACAAATTCAGCAAAACTTTGAAAAGGATGTCTTATTAAAATCATGTATATAAATATACTAGTCTTAAATGACAGAATTTTAAACAATGCAAGTTTACCTAAAAACAATTTTATTCTTTCTTTTGATAACGTCCATCGTCAATCCTTCTATTGCCATTACTTTTTACTTCAATAATCATTTGAATGAAATAAGTTAATGAATATTTAGAATTATTCCACAATTTCATAATTTGATGAAGAAACATACATCGGGGTAGTTTTTTACCGCATTTGAAAAAATTGTAAGCATTTTTTGTGAGTGATCTTTGTACATGATGCCTATTTAAAAATATATTTTTATGTAAATAACCACCTTTGTTTCTTTTAACTGACACTTAAGTGTTCTCTAAGTTCTCGCTCAATCTAAATATAATTCAACAGCTGCACCATATTGAATCTTTCTTCTGTTCTAAATAGATTAACTAAACAATTCTCTCTCCCTTTGTTCAACTACCAGTATCTTAAAAAAAAAGTAATATTAACACATTGTTTGCGGGTATTGTTTTATGCTGATTGCAGCCTGGCGTGGGCGATTTTTTTTATAATCTTTTAAAGTCTATAATTTTTGAAATATTGGCCATAATTTAATGAAATTTTAAATGTAGTTTACCTTATTATGCAGCAATGATAAAATGATGGTAAACAAACACTAAAAAATGTCCTTTAAAGTAACACTTCACATAAACACAAATATTTTATAGAAATATGAACAAAACATTTCTTCCATTATCCCTTTGTCAGGTAGAAAGAACCCCAATTATCCACACAAGTTGAAAACAATTATTGCGCATTGAAGGTCAAAAAAAATCAAGTCAACAGATCTGCGTCAAGGTTTCTTCGAGCCCACAAAAAATTGTATATTTTTAAACATTTTTTTTTCCTTTTCATAATTTATTAATAAATTAAAACTAAAGAATATTAATTACAAATTTGTGAGTGAAATGTGTAGTTTGAAGAAAGATATACGATTTATCAACAAAATCCATTATTACGCAATACATGTTATTACGTTAGCCGACGTCCACCACCAGAGAGTAAAAAACGTATTACTACGTTTCCCGCATTCGAGCACCAGACTAAAAAAAAAAAAAAAATTATATGTCTCCCGCAAACAATGTGTTAATAGGTAGTATTAAACTAAATAAAATTTAGAGATTTAAATTTTCGGTATGTTTGTTTTGATGAATATTCCAAATGCACGGCAATATAAATAAGGATTCACTTGGAGATTATTATAACCTCTTGCTTACACACCATGCCACTATAGAAGTAATGAGCTATTGATCTGTAATGTCATTAACCCATTCACTGCGTATGACGTCGTTGCGGTCATGAGCTTTACCTGTAATTTGTAGCCTCATATTACAGCTTTTTTCTATTTTTGTAATGTTCAAAATTAACTTACGATATAACTGAATATAAAATATATTGGATTCCAGTCAAAAACTATAATCAATATTTTATATATTTGTTTAAAAAAAACAAATAGGCTTTATAATTTGCCCAAAAATCTATCAAAAAGGCACCGCGTTCTAAATATTAACAATACAAGAGGAAAGAGAATCGGCATAATAATTATTTTACACAGTTCATAAATAACTAAATTCTTATAGTTATTTTATAGGATAAGAAGATTTCCACCTGATGTGCAGAAAACAATTTTTTCACAGATTCTAAAACATTTTTAACTAATTCATTATTAATTTTTCATACGGCCTGAAAATAAATACTTTATTTCGCTTGGCAAATTAGGAATTTGAATGTTTAGAAAAATTATAATATATACTTGTAGAACGCAGTAACTTTGTGGTTTGTCATATTTAAAGAATATAACAAGTAAAACTTTGAATGAAAGTTGAGTTTTAATTAATAATCACTTTTTGAGTTTTTAATAACTAGCCTGAAAAGAAGGTGCTGTGGCACCGAAACCGGTAGAGTGATTTATAATTAAAAGTCAGTGGATTCATACAAATTTTTATTTTATTATTCTTTAAATTATAATATATGTTTTAATCATTCTTGATTTGTACAAAATGAAATACAGATGGAAACGGTGATCAAACAGACTGAAGACAGTGTGACGCGGAAGCTGTCAGCGGCGCAGCGGCTGCACGAGGACTGGCGGCCGCTCAAGGCCGAGGTGGACGCCCTGCGGCGGCGCTGCCTCGGTCTGCAGCGCCTACCCGACCTGCATGAGGAGGAGGGCAGCCCCGTCACTCCAGAGTGAGTCTCGTGCTGAAGTCCAGTGATGAGGGTTTCAATTTCTTTCTTCTTCGTAGTATCAATCCGGTGAATTGGTTTGCAGCAACAGAATCTTGCATCTCGATCTACATTCCTCTCGGTCCTCCGCAACCCTTTTCAGCTCAGCATAAGCGCTACAGTTCATATCCTCGTTCAATTTCTTTATACATCATATTATCCCTTGCTTTATGGTGATATGTATTTACTACAACTCGAATAATATTGCGAATATCCATGCAAAATATAATAGATACTGAGCTCACAATTTTTGTATTCCTTCGTAATATTATTGAGTATTAAATAAAATTATTATAATGTATAGTTATTCATTTGTAGCGATGAAAATAAATAATTGCTGGAATAATTGAGGATAGAATCACACAACCGGGCTGTTCAGACATACAAACTTGTTTGTCCGGGCACAAACGCGGCATCGCGAACATTCTATTAGTGTGAATTCAGATGGGGACGCGTAAACATGCGTGCTGAATTTGTTGCAGCTATAGGGGCTAGTTGAAATGTTTTTTCTCTTTTTCAGATACTTACATTACAAAAATTGATACATTTCAACTTCAACTATAGTCAATAAAAGCAATATTTAGGGATATTCACATTTTTCCGGTTTTTAAATGACGTTTTGATATGGTGTAGTAAATACATATCATCGGAGCGCGCGGATGTTTTTAGCACAGTAAGGGGAGGGTTAACCTTTTGAATATGAGAATATCTTGTTTTGAAGGTATTTTTGTTTCAGTGTACTTTATGACAAAAACATTAAATGTTTCGAAATTTATGCTCAATTGACAAGACTATTCACTAATATATTTAACTCAAAATAAATATCTAGTATAAAAAGCTACTATTGGAAAACTGATATTTGTTTTGAGGACAAAAGTTTGTCATTGAAACATCTGTTACCTAGGTGGAGAAGAAAGCAACACTGAAATAACCCAGGGAACACTGCCAGCCGTGATCTCCCCTACGCTACACCAAAAACTCTGCTCACCAAACTAAAGCTCCATCAAATACAATCTGGTATATCCTCTGGGATCGCTTAAGGCTTGAAAAATGTGTAACTTTACTCAGCACTCCCGTGCGCAAACTGTCCTCATTTAGAGCATTGATATGTGACTATGCGGAAAATGTATCCGATTAATCAAATCTGCAGACGGTTCTTCAAATATTAAAATAAAAATTATTGCATTGAACAGTTTTTGTTAACGAAAAATTGGTTTTCTTGAAATGAAAAGGATAACTGAATGTAAAATATTTAAATTCTTAATTCATCTCTGTCTCATATCGGAAAGGTTAAAAAATAACAACAAAGTCTTTTTACCTCTTTGAGAGAAACTCACTCGAGCTTTACATAAAATTTATAGCCTCATATTACAGCTTTATTGTAATGTTCAAAATTAACTTATTTATAACTGAATATATAATATATTGGATCCCAATTAAAAACTATAAATAATATAAAATATTTTTAATTACTAATAAATGTTTTACATTTTATATTAATTGCCCGAAAAGCGACTAATTCACACCAAAAAAGCGCCGCATTCAAAAGATTAAACATGAAGCTTGGTTTACATACGTTTTTCAAAAATGATTTCAGTCGATTCCCGTCGTCAGCGGGCGGCAGCGGCGGTGGCTTCACGCAGCTGGCCGCGCCGGCACCGCTGCGGCCGCTGGCCGGGCCGTACCTGGGCTCGCCGCACCCGGCGCTGGCGCCGCTACCCTCGCTACCCGCGCCCCCGGCTGCCAAGCAGCCGCCCGCCGCGCCACCGCACCCGCCCCCCTCCGCCCGCCTTCAGGTCTGCCGCTGATGATTTTATCACTGTATCGTTGAGGTGTGCATTTTTTGTTTTTATTTTTATTTCTTTAATTTTTTACCCTTACGACGTGGAAATTGTTTAACCTTTTCTGAAAAATCTGCTTTGTTAACACATTCGCATCGGGTGACATTCGCACTCGGCTGATACTCTAATACGGGCGATAAATCGATGTCGCACGTAAAAAATATGTTTCTACATAAACTGCCATAACTTTAAAAATATCCAACATAACTACATATTTTTTTTCAATATGATACTCAACAATTACATCACCACCAGCAAAATCATCGAAAACTTATAGAACTTCTTACAATTATTTTTAATTATGTCCACTTGAAAATACATACTTTTAAGGCTACGTTTTTTAGAGTTATAAATATTTTTTCCGATTTAGAGTATGATATTCATGGTAATAATAACCCTTATAAAGGTATTATAACAAAAAATATACATAAAATACTAGCGATTATGCAATAAAATATATGTTGATTTTACAAAATAAGCAAACATTATTTATTCTAAAAAATTAAACAATTTTGTAATAACCCTGTTTCGTAAATGTGTGTTTACTTTCGTAAAACTAATAATGTTGACCCTCATAAGCAAGAAAAAGTCAAATGCTTGTAAAAGAAAAACAAATATAAATACCCCACCTGACTTTAAAGATCAGAATCCGTAAAACGTAAAAATACACTTCCCGTAACTAACCGTCAGTCGAGGTACGGGTATTAATACCTTTCCCGATGCGAATTTGTTAATATAAATTATATTTAAGTTTAATTGTGTATATAAATATTCGAAACTCCTATGATACATATTCTCGTGATCTTGATGTCACATATCCCACTCTGTCCTCGTTGCGTATTCACCGAATTTACGATGTTATTATTTGTAAGAATTAATCCTGTGGGATCTAAAGGAACTAGGAATGGATGTTTTGATATCCATCCATTACATTTAAAAAAATAGCAGCTATCAAATAGTTTGCATTTCTGCGTAACCTGCAAAACAAGGATTTCCTTCTCATGTTTTAAATAACGTCACCGCACATTGACTTCGATAATAACATAATCCCAGAAAATCCAAACCGAATTTTCAAAATGGTGAGATCCCAATTTTATTTCTGTAATTTTAATGTGAAACGTATTAACTGAGAATCGGAAAATGGTTTTTAATTAATATCCTTCGTTTAAACATGTTTCCTGTTAAACAATTTCCACCATATCTTAATTTTTTATTATTTGAATGTTTTTCCTGTGTTCCTATTATTTTAAACAAAGTATTTTTTTCATTTATCATCCCGTTAACGCCAACAGTTGACAGTAAGTTTGTATAAGAAAACTCTCATTCGTTGATGATGGATGAGTTCTGGAATGTCCTTTGATCGACTGCCCACACTTTGTATAGGTTTATACTTATGTGATGCATAAAATCAAATTTACAGATAAAACCTCTTTTATCACCATCTGGAGGTATTCTCCTGTAGGATTGTGTGTTCTCATTAAAAACGAGTATAAAAATAGAATATACATTTAAAACTTTATATAATTAGTATGTTTTAATATATATATTTTTTATTAAATTATTTTATTTTCTTTTTAATAGCATTTATACAATTATATTCATGCACATTATATTGATGTCACAGTATTATACTGAATTATATACATAAAATATGTCATATGATTTTTAATATGTTAATTTGACATTAATTTTTCTCATATTGGTCTCTTAAATAAGGCAAAAAATACCCACTTTAAACCTTAAATTATTAATTATTAGACAACTGAATTTATTTATAACTGTGTCATGTATACTTCAAATTAAATTAAAGTGATTAATCGATACCAACAATAATTATTGTATTCAAGGTATTTGCTTCTTTATTTAATTTAAGTTATCTGTCATATTAAAAGTACAGATACTCAACACACAAGTATCTATTTACTATATGAACAGTAAAGGGAATATTTTGGCATCGCTTATAACTTGGTGTTACTTTTTTATTAAGATTAATGTTGAAAGTGGTGACTAGCTTATATTTTGTTGTGATATAAATAAATGGAAAAGCAAATGTATTGGTATTTTGTCCAACAGACAACAGCCGCCCCCCATGAAGTCCTGCTTGTCGTGTCACCAGCAGATCCACAGGAACGCCCCCATCTGTCCTCTATGCAAAGCCAAGAGCAGGTCGAGAAATCCCAAGAAACCAAAAAAGAAATAGTTCCACGACGAATAAAATAGATATGTGTTCCTCCTACTTATTTATTCCTCCCTTAATCTCATGTCTTACAATGTTGTCAACGCGAATAAACTTGCTTGTCAAAAATATTACTTTTACTTTAGATGCAATAATTGTTTTTGATGATTTAAAAAGTATTCCGTAACTCTCAAAAATAAGTTTTTAATGCTTCTTAAAAAAATAGTTTTTGACACGCGGAAAATATTTTTACTTTGACGATACAATTATGCTGTCCGGTAATGTTATGGTGTGTAATTACTTTTCAATTAAAATGATAGCCAATTATTATTTATCATTTTTAATAATTCCGATGATAATTCAAAATGTTTATTGTGTATTGACCGCCCTATATTATAATTATCAAAACAATTCATCAATTGTCATAGCGAATCCATCTCTTTAACAAATATTTGGACATTTTTACATGAAGATTTATAAAAAGGCAGTGTCCATAATTTTTCTTCAATCATAATAAATGTTATCAGATTAATACCTAAATAAATAAAGTTACTGTTTCATTTTACGTGTTTGTATCAGTATGTGAATAAATTTGTCACCCAATGTTTTATATTACTTAATATTGATAATTGAGTCGTCGAATTTATAATTCAGTATGTATATATTTAATTTATACTTTTATATTCTTCTATACTAAGTTCATATTTTATATAATCAATATATTAAGTTCAATCAATCATTTTATGAAAGTCAATAATGTAATATGTTTATAAAAAATGTACATAATATAATTACTGATAGGTATTTTAAACAGTACAATTGTTTTTTTTTTGGAAACAAATTTAAATTTGAGTTACATAACTTGTGCCAAAAAACAATTTCTTGATTTATTAATAGAGCGTAGAGATTGAATGTTACTTGTAAGGATGAAATCGATTGCTATGCACGTCGATTAATTTTATAGTGGAAACAAAAGTATACATAAGATAAGATGGAAGGAAAGTTCTCGAGCCCATACATATAAAATAGAATTTAATTTTTTTACAAACATTTTTCATTCCTAAATTTATATGGGTTGTCAAAATAAGAAATATTTACTTTTGTTGGAAATTTATTAATCAATAAAATCATATAATTGCTTTTATGTATTTCCTGTTAAATTATAATAATTACAAAGTTGTTTTAATTTTTAGGCGGTTTTATGTAATATATAAATGAATTGCGTATCCTGTATGTTTTTCATTTATTAAATACAATGGTACCTCGACATACGAGTTTCATTTGCCCCGCAAACCTTGCTCTTATTTCAAATTACAACAATTTATGCAATTTGCTTTGAGATACGTTTGATAAGCAAATTTATCAATTTGCTTTGAGATCGAGCACAACTTATCAAAGATGCTTTGACAGCGAGAGCACCCTGATTCTCTGACCGTGGCCGGGGGATTCACGTGGGAAAGCGTGACACGCGGTTCGTGTGCAACCGGCCGACCTGCTAAGCCGATTGCTCGTATTTCAAAAGAAAAAATTGATCGCTGGACGGCTCGTATCTCAAAAAACTCGTATGTTGGGGCACTCGTATGTCAAGGTACCACTGTACTATATTTTTTCTTTCTTGAACTATGTAATCACATTGCTCCTGTATTTTTATTTGTCTCGTTAATAACCACCTCATCTTCAGACAATCATGCAGCGTAATAATGTAATGTAAACCAAATGTGACGTGACACCTGTATTGATTAACTTTTAATTTTATTCAAAAATAAACCTTTTCAATTTAAAATACACATCGCAAGCATAATAAGTAACTCAATCAAAAACAAAAATATAGATTATCTGCATTTATATGAATTTATTTTAACAAATTGTATTGCAATGAACATGCTAATATTTGTTTATATTAAAAATCAAGTTACCTAGAGTCAGCGATATGTATTATTTGATTGTCATATATCATTATTCTCATAAAAAAATTGCGGTATGCCAATATTTTTTTGTAATAGCTCTTTATTACAAAAGGTGATTTTAATCATTCATGTATATATTTTTGATTGAGACTAAATTCAAATACAACACTAACTAAATAAACTCCTGTATATGGTCCAGGAAATCATATTTGCTGTCTGTTCTTGATCATTTTATTTACCACAAAATTATGTATTCCTTTTTATTTGAAATTACGCACATAAATTGATTTTGCCTTTTATAAATTAAATATGGCTGCTTTTGGCAAAGCGAACAAAACCTTTTAGCTCATGGTTCATTAGTAATCTGGAAGAGATGTTTTTAAATGATTTTTACAAAAAAATTACATATTGGTTGTAAAATATATTTTGCATTCAAGTGGAAAGTTAGGTTTAGGTTACAATTAGATGTTGTGTAATTTATCCAATAATTTAAAATAAATACTTTAAAAAATGATTTTGTTTATTTAAAAAAAAGAAACAACTACAAATTAATACCAAAACAATGTCTCCTAAACCTATTTTACGGGGAAGACAAATCTTCATATCGCAGGGAGCAAAGTAGGATACAAGGAATCTTCTTTATTGGAAAAAATGAATAAGAGACCAATATTTTTTTACATATAATCTATTTCCAGCGATATGAGTATATATATTGAGTAACATTTTCAGTTAATTTGTGCATAAAAATATAATATATTTGTAATATGAGTCTCAAAAATCTGTAAAGTTCACAATGAGATACAACGCTATAGACATCTGTGGTAAATGGGTTTAAAGTAAAGAATGGTATGCAAGGTATTTCTTATCATTTGGGATGCACTCATATTTTACTAATATTTTATATTATAATGGAAGCAAGAATACCATGCAGATTTATACCTACCAAATGGAGTGATATTTTTGTATGTAATTGAGACTATCTTAAAAGACGCATTCCAAAATTCACAAGACAACTTCAGATGAGGGAATGTTATTTAAAAGGTTAGCTGCTTTGATAGTCACCATCCTTAAGCATTAAAAAAAAGAAGATTTTATAATTAGTAAGTATAAAACTGTTAGACGTACCCTATAAGATTAAACAAAGTGCACATGTTTTTTCATAATTGATTGTCTAGGACGGCCCACATTGGGTGATCAAATAATTATATTACACATTTAATTATATTTAGCGTATATGAAGAATTTAATATTTTTAAAGATAATTGTCTTACATAAGTTACATATTATGTAAGTTTCTTGAAAATATTTTATAAACCTCTTAAAAATTGATGTGCAAAAACAAAAAGCAAAAATCTAGCTGTTTTTTAAGGCCTACAAAAAAATTATGAGCGACAGTAAAACAGTGCTTACCTCTAATTTTAGGCTTTAATTATTTTCATGAAAATATCGAAGGGCCCGTGGGAGAATATTTAGTCATCATTAGTCCGACCTAACTAAATATTAAATACAGGAATAGAATAATTAATGTACATCTTATATTATTTTTTATAGAGAGCAACATTTTATTAAATTCAATTCAAATATTGAATATAAGAAGTTCTTTTGTTACATTTAGGTATTATTTTTATGTATATTTTTCAGAACATAAATAATGTTTTAGTGACTATTCAAATTGTGTAGGATTTTTTCATAATATATAAAATGTTGTTTTATTTAGGAAGTTAATAAGGTTATTAGACTATTTGTGTCTATTTTTAGTATTCATGCTTTGCTTGAATGAAGATTAACTACTATTAAAACAAATAATTTCTTAGTGTAGAACAAGATCTATCCCCTGAATACTAAGTATTTATAAAAAATATATATGCTTGGTGGAGTCTATACTATAACAATAAGTTTTTCACTTTTATAGTGGGTTCAGATAGTAAATTTTTATGTACAATTATCCCATGCTTTACTTTATTTGAACTGTTATTTATTTGCTTTTAGTTAGTGTTTTGTTTTTAATTAAATTATATTATTATTATTATATTTTAATTTATTGATATTTCATTCTTTAACAGACTGATAATGTTGAAAATTGCTAAAAAAAACATTTTTTTTAATAATGTTTGATTTTGATTCAAGGTTAGTATGTATTATTTACTTAATTATATTTTCATAATAAATATTTCTATACACGTAATTGACTATCAACCTGTAAATATTATTGCAATTTAAAAAGTGATCTTATTAATTTTTAAGTTTTTATTTCTTAAAACATAAATATTTTTATGCTATTGTATTATTTAAAAATACATAAAAATGTAGTATCCATCGAGTACTCTTTACAAAAATATATTTTGTTTCACGAAAAAAAACATTGTCATGCAATGTCCCACTGTACAAATGGGAATATAATTTGTGTATTTAAAATAAATGTTATTTATTTCATGAAATAATATATTTTTTGTAATCATCACAGCATGTGAAACAATTGCAGGATCCTAATGAACGTATGGTCTCACACGCCTACAGTATTAGTTACTATTTCTATAACAATATTGTGCGTTCAGTTGACTCATGGCATGTTCAGGAGATCTTTCCGGCAAACATGGTGGGAGTATTGTATTCAGGTTATTATAACATTCATTTTTACTAATACTTGGAACAAAACTGTGACTGTATATTATTTTTAAACATACTTTTATTAACCTTAAATCTTTTAGGAGCTGGTAACCAGTTGGATGGTCTTGTATACTTTAAAAATATGGATCATCTTTATTCGTGCATTACGCTCACTGATTCATAAACTTTCATTTGAGGTAACTTCCATCTTATTACAAAAAAAATGTTATAAATAACAGGGGACTGGTTTGATACCAAAGTTATTGTCTATGTTCCTGAGAAGGGGTGGATATAAAATCACTATTGGACAAATTGATGATATTTTAACTGAAGCAATCGAATGTAACTTATATATTTAGATATATTATTAGCTTGTAATTTAATCTAAGTGTATTGTTTTTTCTTAATTAAACAATAAGCTAGCCATTATAACAGTGGTTCTCATCCGGTGCACTGGTGCACCGCGAGCTTGTTGCAAGTGCACCGCGAGAAAAATGAGTAAAAAAAAAAAATCAAATGAAATCGTGAATCAGACCAAAATATTAATGACACAAAGAGTACAAGTGGAAGAAGTAATGACAATATTATTAGACATCATATGTCTCATACAAAAGAAAATATACCCAGTAAAATCAGAAAAATTAATCGACAGTATTCTGAAGAATATTTACGTTTCGGTTTTACTAGCATCAATGAGGAAGGATATCACATTACACTATGTGTCGTATGAGGAGAAAAACTGTCCAATGGCACGATGTATCTCGACAAGTTAAATAGCCACTTCATTATGAAGCACGCCGATCTTACATCCAAAAGTAAAGATTACTTTGAAAGACTGTTAAGCAAGCAAAAAAAATATTTTGAGAAAACTGTTAAAATTTCCGATAAGGCACTACTGGCGTCATACGCGATTGCTGAATTGATCGCTTTACAATTAAAACCACATACTATAGCAGAGTCTCTAATTTCACCTGCATGTTGTGAAGTAGAAAAATTATGTTTGGTGATAAAACAAAAAATAAAATTATGAAAATTCCTGTTTTCCTAGTTTTTAAAATTTCCTAGTTTCAAACGATACAATAAAAAGAAGAATTTTAAATATGTCAGATGATATTGGAAAAACAGTTACTGATAAACTTTTCAAACGACATTTTGCTTTACAAGTCGACGAATCGACTGAAATTAGCAGTAAGGCACAATTACTAGGGTTCGTTCGTTTCATAATCGAAAATAAAATAGTGAATTAATATCTTAACTGCAAAGAACTTACCGAACATACGACTGGACAATATGTTTTTGATTATATTTCTTTATATTTACAACAACTTAAAATATCGTGGGAGTCATGTGTAGGAATTTGTACAGATGGTGCTCCTTCAATGGTAGGTTCAATTAAAGGATTTATTACCCTTGCAAAGAAAAGAAACCCTAATATTATATCTACGCACTGTTTTTTACATAGAGAATCTTAGAGCGGCACTAAAACCTGTACTAGATCAAATTGTAAATATGGTGAATTTCATAAGATCAATACCTTTAAAAACACACATATTTAAAAAACTTTGCATTTCTATGGGAGCTAAATATGAGTCTTTGCTTTTTCACTCTGAAGTCAGGTAGTTTTCTAGGGGTGAAGTTATTTCTAGATTCATAGCACTTAAGAATGAGTTATTAATCGTTTTTCGAAGTGAAGGTATGGATGATTTTGTTAAATGTCTTCAGAATAATGATTGGTATACTAAAGTAGCATATTTAGCAGATATTTTTAATTACTTAAATAACGTTAACACAACTATTCAAGGAAAAAACGAAAATTATTTGTCATCCATTGACGAATTGTCAGGATTTAGAAAAAAAAATAACTCTTTGGAAATATCTAATAAAAGAAAAAAAATAGATATGTTTCCTTCACTCAACGAAAACATACCCAAAGAAATTATTTCCGCGATAATAGATCTTTCAACTTTATTAGAACAAAATATCGCACATTATTTTCCTTCTTTATATATAGAAAATTATGACTGGATACGAAATTCATTTGCTACAATTGATACACCGTATTGTGGCTTTTCATACGATTTCTGTCCAAGATGAATTTCCAGTTCTTCACATGAAGGCACTGAAAATTTTGCTACAATTTTCAACATCATATTTATGTTAGCTTGGTTTCTCAACAATAACTAATATAAAAAATATAAAACGACAAAGACTTACAAATTTAGACGATGAATTGAGGGTAGCTATATCAAATATTCGAGCAAATATTTCTGATATATGCATAAACCAACAAGCTCAGGTATCCCATTGATTGATTTTTGATTGATAATATAAATTAAATTTTATTAAGCACGGACGTCATTTTGGGTGGATAAGAGCCGGGAGAGAAATGACCCCCTTTCTATAATTAATATATAGATTACATTCACCTTCGAATCTTAATACAAATAATTTTAATAAAACATGTATAAATATAAAAAAAAATCTAAAAAAATTTACGAAGTTAATTTATATTCAATATTAAACATTTTTTTTCTATAACTTAAATTAAAAAGAAAATATGTCAAATAAATTGTACGTAATTTAGTATGTTACTATTTTTTTAAAAGAAGTATGTAACAAAAATGATTCCCATATATTTTTTTGACCTCTTGATTCTGGTGCACCGCCATTTTTTTTCACAATCAAAAGTGCACCGTGACTTCAAAAAGGGTGAGAACCACTGCATTATAATATAAATAAAATTTAATAAGTGACACGAGAGATTATCAATGAAGATTGAGCAAATACGCAAATGCCACTAGTGATAAAGCAACACTTTTTAAGCCGCCACAGAGGCAAATACAACAAAAAGCATAATATCAACAACAACAAAGAAGTTTTTTTCTTAAAGAAAAGAAATCTATTCCATTGAGTATCTGGCTTAAATAGAAATCTGGTTCAAGTAAAAGTATACCTGAATATTTTTTTAAATAAAAAATTAAATTGTTTTAAATACAAACCGATTCAGCGTAAAATATACTCATGTTAACAAACCACAAAAAAAAGTTTGATTCTAGCACATTTCGTTTACCTTATCCGTTCACTGACATGGAAGTTGTAGTCGCTACAATGTTAAACAACCCCAACACTCTTCACTTGGCGATCTGTTGGTTCGCCAGTTGCATAGTCAGCTTGTTTGCTTTGATGGTCTTGAGAAGGAAAGTAAACACTCCACGCTATGTACTATGGTAAAGATTTAAAATATAAACTGCTTACCAAACTATAATTTTAGATAATATTGTAAAATACAAATATGCAATGGATTTTTAATTTTAAAAAAATCCTTGGATAATAAGTAAAAATAATCATAGTTTTGTATACTATAATAAAAGCGAGTGAAACAAATAACATAATTGCTCAAATTATAACCAGACAATCCGTATAGCTTTGAATGCAGTTTTATGATGTTTTAGTAAGTATTGTTCATTGTCATGATGACGGTAAAGTTACACATACTATATATCTTTTCAAAAAATATTTTTTAATTATGTTGGCACTTCAAAATCATAAGCCTGTGTTTGTATTTTATTTTAAAATGATACTCAATATGATTGTTGATATTAGAAATGTGTAAAAAGATTTTTAATATGATGGATATTGAATGAAATATTATCATAGTTAAATTCATGGTGCGTAAAAAAACATTTTTTCTAAAAATACAACTCAAGACAAGATGCTAATTTGAAAAGTAGAAGAATCCATAGTTAATACAAGTAGTTAGAGGAAATATTTTTCTTCTATTGAAATTCAGGACCTCTGAGACAAGTATTATTTTAATGGTATTTGGAAAAAAAAAAAACTATTGATTTAAGCAGTTTTGATATACACGAAAGAATTATGAATCTTTCTTTTGTTTTATTTTACTTACTCGTCCATAGCAATGTACATTAAAGTAGGTTATTATTTTATTTAAATAAGTACATTTATTATAATATGTAGAATATTAATTTATCAACTTGGCTTCCTGCAGGATAAACACTGGCAACTGGCAACACAACGAGATAGGCTCCACAGCCTACTATCTCCACCGCCCCATATCTCTGCATGACAGACAGTCCACGCCCAGCCCCCAAGTAAATTCTTTGCTTCGCAGCAAGAGTGCAGAGTTTTTTTCTGAGCCCCTCAGTAAAAAAAACGCTCGTTCTAAATCGTGTTGAATAAAGTAAAACACACTATTTAATTCAAATTAATTTTAAAAAAAACAGGCAACATTTAAGTAGGTACTCCTATGTTATTAAATAAAAAGCTTTTATACACAAATGAAAGAATTGTTTATTTTATTTATTTATTTAAAAAAAGAAATTATGACACATACAATATTGAGTATTAATCAAAGAAATTAATTATTTTTCATGAAAATAAATAAATTATTTTTGAAAATTTACAATTACTACATATTACAGAAGTTTTCGGAGACGGGTCGTCTCCACTCATAAAATTATTGTTTCCTAATAAAACATAATATCTTATCATAGTTGACCTCTATCCATTTCAGTTTCTACACAAAGCGGTATCTACATAAATATCACATTCAGGTTTATAATATTAAATTATAAATAAAATCACTTATATTTTATAGACGTAAGGTTCCGTTATAAAATATATTTGTTGTTCGCGGTGTAGCCGACAATCATCAGCACAAAGAAGGCTTTTACAGGAATTAACACTCTATTGATAATGATTTGAATGCGATTGAGTATGATGGATATTATTTAATATTCTATTTTGATTAATTGATGCTGCAGCAAAATATAAAAAAATATTTTTAATTGTGTTTACACCAGAGGATACGAAGCACTGGAAGCAATTCCACAGTGATTATCTTTGTTTCTGGCCATCTTTATGTATCCTTCCTGTCCCCAAGTCACACCCCAAGAATTCTTGACCAGCCAATAATCACTGCCATCTTCATCGGTACCGTATCCAACACAGAGCACCTAAAAGAACAATAAACAATATTTATTTTTTAATAAATCATAAATTATTCCGTATTTGTCAATGCACAATTGTGTCATTTTTAAAATAAATGAAAATTATTTTGAGTGAGAAAAAAAATGGGATTTCAAATTTAAATGGGTTAAAGATAACACTTATTTTATTACAGAATGATGCAATAAGATGTTGTTTTAAATCATTTTCGCTATCTCAGTGTGTTTGATTTATTAGAAGAGAAAATTAATTAATTACACTATTGATGTTAAAATCATGCGATAATCTTAGACCTGCGTGTATTTCAAGGATATAAATTATAAATCACTTCATACAATTATCAGCATAAATAAACTTACCCCGTGATCCAGATTTTGGGAGCTGCACTGAGGCTCATAGTAAACTCCTTCGTGGTAGAACTGGAAGGACTCTTGGGAGGCATCGATAGCCACGGACGCCGGCCCAACGGTCGCAATGGCTGCCTTGAGCTTCTCTTCGTGTCCTTCGGGAATGTCGACAAGTCCAGCATCAGTTGCTCCAGAATCTTTAGGATTATATCTGTGAACAAAAAAAATATACTTATAAGAATCTTATGTATTTGATAGAAGTTAAGGTATAATATTAGCTTGAGACAAGGAGAAAAATATAGCAGCTGGGAACTTATTGATCAAGCAGCTTTGAGGAAGAGCTGTATGCAGCTTTTTTGCGCATGTCCGCTGCGTATCTGGAGAATTTGGCCATCACAAAATACTGGCAAGTTATCTTTGAACTCTACGTCCACTAGATACATTACATAGTTCTCTTCCAGGACAATTAGAGGGTTTTTCTTGAAAATATTATAAAATATACACCATGTAATAATATAAAGGTTTTTGGTAATTAAGACTTACCTGCACTTGTCATCGGCAGCCTCGTAGGGATAGGTCTGCTCCATGTCGATGCCCCCGTTGTCCTTGATGTAGCGGAAGGCGTTATCCATGAGGCCGCCATTGCAGCCGTTGTTCCCGTACGCCACTGAGCAATCGATCAGGTTCTGCTCTGACAGGGACACCAGCACGCCAGTTTTGCGGAAGTGCTGAGCCTCCAGAGCACCGGTCTAGATAAATCACAAAAAACTTTGTTAAAGCAAACAAATTTGAAAGAAAAGCAAGATTAAAATATTTAAGTTTTTTTAGATATGCTTTTTTAAAACTCCTAAAGGACACTCCTAAATGCAATAACTAAATTCTATACATTAGGAACTAAGTATATAATTTTTTGGACGAGTACACTTACAGTAGAATATTCATAGTCTCGATAAAGAGATATCATTTGTAGATTCCATGGCATTTTTGAGGATGGCTTCTGTAAGTATCTAACAGTTGAATGACAGTGGAGCACTTTAACAACCTGAGAGACTTACCGTGCTGAATGACCAGCAGGAGCCGCACTTGCCCTGGTCCTTGACGGGAGTGACGGCGCCCTTCTCCCTCCAGTCGACGCTGGCTGGCAGCACCACGTTAGCGGGAGTGATGAAGGTGGCCGCCTTTTCAATCTTGTTGTATCGAAGCATCGAATTGGGCCTGAAAAAACAGAGAATAATAACTCCGTATCATTAACTAATGTCCATTTATTTAATATTTTATAGCATTCTGATATTATAGTCCACCCTATTATGCACACTTTTCAATTTGGAACAGATTTTTCCTATAGGGTTTGCAGCGATTTTTCATAAAACGGTTCCTTTTATGTTGTTATTTTGGGATAAAACCCGCCTCATGGGATTAAATGCTCCGGGCCTCATGAATATCTGGATAATCATCAAATCTTATAAAAACGTTATAGAAGGGTTGACAGTATATAATTTTACATTATTTATTATCATTTATTCACCATAATTCAACAAAAAGAAGAAAGTTGAGTTTGAAAATGTGTAGGTGCAGTGCATGTATTAATCAATAATTTAGTATATGTCCTTGTTTGGACAAATATGAGAATATTTTAGGTACAGTATACACCAAGAAGATATGCTTGAGATATCTATAAATATTTATTTGTACATTTTATTAGCATTAAAAATATTTACGGGCAGAATAATGTCTGCCAGGACGACCTAGTATTAACCTTTCCGGGAGTAGAATAATTTTTATGGTCAAAGCTATGGGGAGTGAGTTTTTTTGACATGGAAAATACAAACATTTTTTTTATCAAATCACAATACAGTGGTGCCTCACACAATGAACTTAATTCGTTCCAGGAGCAAGTTCGTTATGCGAAAAGTTCGTTATGTGAAACGCGTTTTCCCATAACAATACATGTTAAAAAAATAATTCGTTCTGTAGCATTAAATATGGTAAGATGACATAAAAAAAGATAAATTTTTGTTATTATTTTTATTTAGATACATCTAAAAACATAATGAAAAAACACACATTTTTTAATTTTAAGAAATAATCGAATCTTGCACATCTTCATCCATTTTCCGCTTTTTGGCCGATGGTGCAGTGAAAACCTGTCCAAAGTCGTTTGTTTCTCTCTTTTCTTCAACATCTGCCGGAAATAACGGACAAGAGTATCGGAGTACAGGTCGTTGATCCTGTTTGCTTCAGCGGAATCCGGATAGTGGGCATTGGTAAACTCCTGAACTGCTTTCCATTTGACCAGGATGTTCTTGATGTCAGCAGTTGGAATTGGTTGATTGTTTGATTGTTGCTCCTCGTTATCAGATGACGCTTCCCTTTGAGCATTGTCCTGTTGTTGGGCCAGAAGTGTTTGGAGCTCTTCAGTTGTCAGCTCTTCTTTGTGTTCCTCAATAAGCTCCTCTACATCCTCTTCCTCTACCTCTAATTCCAATAAGAAATGAGGGTCCTTTGTGACACTTCTTCCCAGGCCTTCTGTATAAGTCGTATTGCCAAAAGGATATCAAATTTCTCCTTCCAAAACATTCGGATAGTCATATTGCCTCCACCAAACTCGCATTCTTCAAACACCTTATTAAAGAGGGCTCTAGTGTAGAGTTTTTAAAGTTCGCAATAACTTGCTGATCCATTGGCTGGAGAATGGATGTGGTGTTTGGTGGCAAATACTGCACCTTGATAAAAGGATAATTTTCCTGCAATATTTCTTCTAGGTCTTTTGGGTGAGAAGGGGCATTGTCAAGTATCAGAAGGGCTTTGAGCGGCAGTTCTTTTTCCAACAAGAATTTCTTCACGGCAGGAGCAAAGGTTTCCAGAATCCATTCGTTGAAGATAACTCGGGTCACCCAGGCTTTTTGATTGGACTTCCAATGGACGGGCAATTTGGACTTAATAACGTTATTTTTCTTAAAAATTCTTGCTCAAATCGCTAATAGCCTCTCCATTTCCTCGTGGATTGAAGATCTATGTTTTTCATTAAATAGTTTTGATACTCCTTTGGCTACTTTGGCTGATTTTATTGCATCCTTGTTTGTCAAAATGGTGAAAATGGTGGTCTTGTTGAGGCCAAACTCTTTGACGAGGTCACACTGTTTTACCCCACATTCACTCCTTCTAATTATTTCCTGTTTCATTTCAAGAGAAATCACCTTCCTGCTTTTTTTTAGAACCCATCATATAAAAAAATGTTGAGTTTATCTTAAAAGGACGACTGCCGTGATACGTGTGCGATTTAATTCGTAATGAAGAAAGATTGCTGCGATACGTGCGTAAGTTAAGCGTACTACGCAGTGACTAACGAAGTCTAACGACTGCCTGCGCGGGAGGATGCAATTAATCGGCAGTGATCGTAGAAGATCGGGCGACTTCGTTGTAATGATGAACGATTGCTGCGACACGTGCGTAAGTTAAGCGTACTGCTCAGTGACTAACGACTGCCTGCGCGGAAGGATGCAATAAATCGGCAGTGATCGTGTGAAGTGGGCGACTTCGTTGTGTGAAGCGAAGTTCGTTGTGTGAAGCGAAGTTCGTTGTATGAATCGTGAAATGAACGAAAAGGAAGTTCGTTGTGTGCAGCGTTCGCTGTGCGAGGCGTTCGTTATGCGAGGCACCACTGTACAAAGATAAAAAATAGTAAAAAAAATATTACTCACGTTTTTAAAGTTTTATCATTAAAAAATCGATTTCGGATTTAAGGGATCGCAAACCATCGATACACATTAAAAACACTCCACTCTTCACTATTATAGCAGTTGTAAAAAATAAATAAAAAAACTGGTATAAAAACATAAATTTGTAGTTGTTACACATTCTTGATTCTTCTCGATTACGTTTTGCACTAGGTTGAATATCTGGTTTCTCATCATCATCAGAAAAAGAATCATTAAACTCCATTGATATATCATCAATATCTTCGATGTTTTCTTCCTCATTGTCACTATTCATAAATATGTCCTCGATTCCTAAGTCTCTTTCCATTTTAGCAATATAGATCGGAAAAAATTTACGGCACTAAAAATTCAAAACTAAGTACAGAAGGCGATACAATAAAAAACTTCAAATCACGTTAAAATATAATATGACACTACATATAAAACTTTTATATAATATAAACACTAATAAACCTCCGAACCTTGCGAGAATTTTGTAGAAACACACAATATAAAACAACAAAATCACACAATATAAAACAACAAAATCACACTAAAACTCTAAAAAACAGTAAAACTTCAAAATACCGCGAAAAAATATTGAAAAGCGCGCGCGCCGAAATATTTAGTTGCCAACTTGTCGAAACTTGCTTGTGTGACGTCATATTAATATCACGTGACATTCGATAAAGTGGATTTTCGCGGTTTATAAAGATGGAATCTGTTTTGAAATGGTAAAATAATACTCTATATTGTCCACAGATCGTATTATAATTCATAATTGAAGCATAAACACACCAGTCACCCATACAAATGCACTGGACGCATACGTGCGTCCATACTCCTTCAAAGAAAAATCGCGCGGGCGCGCATATACGGCCATACTCCCGGAAAGGTTAAATTATTACTGATGTAACGTTTCAATAGTAGATACATTTTTGTCAAACTGCACAGTTGAAGTATAATTAAAATAAACATTTATTGAAATGAATTTACTCACACAAAGAAAAATAATTGTTGTTTAATTATAATATGTTCCAAGCTTGTATATAATTATAATATAATACAATAATATAATAAAATAAACTACGCTGTAATTACTGATAAATGCATGAATCCTGTGAAGTTGACTGATAAACAATAATGATGCATAGTAGCATGTGGTTTTTGTAATCTGAATGTGTATTATATTAACCTCTCCTCCCCGGTGATGTCTATCGACTACACATTGCTTGTAATAACTTAAATATCTCTGTAAATATAATACACACAGGGTTCAGATTTTAGGTATTCCTCCTTAATACATTTACGTATTGAAAAAAAATAATATTTATAATAATAGGCACTCATCGGGAGCAGGAAATATTTTTCTAAGATCCGGAATAAATTCACCACTACAATCAAGACGCGTCAACTGTCATGAATTCATTCGACCTGTCGGAAGCGTGTGCAAAAATAAAATTAAAAAATACCCAGATGCGTCGGCATCTATACTCCTCACTCTCGCTGACGTACTAATATGAGTGAGCGAGACGGGAAACCTCAGTTGGTCGGCTAGTTCGAAATGATATCGATGCGCGTCGGCTCATCGATATGTCGACAGGCTAAGTAGTGTTAGTAGCTCTCGGAAGTTCACGCGCGAAGGTGCGTCTGGCCGTTTGAGGTCTTCGTCTGATGTTTTTCATGTTTTTAGCTATTAAATGTCAATTATTACTGCTTATTGACATCAACTATTATAAAATTGAGCGATATCTTTGAATATTTAAATTTTTTCGAATTTCTACTCATTTTATTCACTTTAAATCAGAATGTGTAACGAGTACGAGTACACACCATCGGAACGCGCGGAAGTTTTTAACATAGTAAGGCGAGGGTTAATAAAAAAATAATATGAATTAATTCTCAACTGTCACTACATATAACATTCTTGTTTTCTGTTTTGTATATTACTTATATATAAATTAAATTTCTTGAAATTAAATAACATACATCAATTATACATATTGATTGTGCTCACTGATGATGAATTCTTTCATGGAAATGAATTTTCGAGTTCCAGGAATGAGTGTAAATCATGAGGAAAAATCCATCATTTTTTCTTTTTTAGTAAAATTTAAGTAAGTTGTTTACTTATTTAATTTTTGGTGGGGAGGGGTTTTCACCTGATAACAATTTAAGCAAAGGTTTTTTTTAATGTATAAGGGATAAATTGTATTGTACTGCATACCGGTGAATGGTGAATACAGAAAAAAGTTGTGAAACCTACTGAAGTATAAAATATGAACACTTATCTTCATAAGCCATTCATAATCAATTTTATCATAATTTAATAACTTTTTTTGTAATCGCATGTAGTAGAGCACAGTCGGTCAAGACCAGTGCACTTTACGACGCTCAGTCAGGGAGGCTGAGCGTCATAAAGAGTGTTTGTATGTGAGTTGGGGAGATTGCAAGTGTGTATTTATGTTTCTTGAAGAGATCCAGATTGTAGGAAGGAGGAAACACAGACGCTGGAAGAGCATTCCAAAGCTAATCGGTGGCATTAAGGAAGGAACTTTAGAAACTGCCAGTTTTTGGTCGACACACATTAACCGTGTACAGATGTTCGGCAAGTGTAATAGGAGTTTCTTGGTTATGGGTGGGTGCAGGAGGAATAAGTTCTTTCATTTCCGAAGAGCATGTCTCAATAAATGAAGAATTATAAATGTTTTTCAAAAATAATTAAATGTCTGTCTTGATATTAAAATATACTAAAATAGTTCAGTAAATTTTTAAATAATAGACAATTAATTATAAATAATTGTGTTATTATGGTAAAGGCCTCATTTACTTGTATTGATTTTGTATCACCATTCAATAACAATTAGATTTGAAGATAAAAAACACTCTATTTCAGACAACTTGAAAAATTTCATTAATATAAAATTCCAATAATTGCTACTCTTACAATTTTACCTAAATACCTAGTATAAAACATTAGCATTTTCTAATTTATTATTAATTAACATTTACCGGTGGTACGGTAGTTGAGTCATCGCTCTTATATAATATATTGATTGATTATTATTAATGCACTATTTTTTCAAGATCATATAAAATAAAAACAGGTCAAAACAACACATTTATAGCAGAGGAAGCCTGAGAAGTTTGCAATCCAGTTTATTTATACTTGAAGAAATATAACAAGCTTTACAACAAGCTTTAAGACGAGCACTGATATAAGATAGACGTGACCTTTAAGATTCTTGACCTTCAAATACTAAAAAATAATATATATAGCTTTTAATTGGAGGCTTTTACTATTTATTATTAACTCATATTATTATTTTAAGTAAAAACATGTAATGAAAATATTTCAATTAACTTTTAGGTATACAGTGATACCTTGACATACGAGTGCCCCAACATACGAGTTTTTTGAGATACGAGCCGTCGAGCGAGATACTTAAAATGATAATTTGAGATACGAGTAATCAGCTTAGCGGTTCATCCGGTTGCACACGGACCGCGCGTCACGCTTTCCCGCGTGAATCCCCCGGCCACAGTCAGAGAATCAGTTATTAGTGTGCTCTCGCTGTCAAAGCATCTTTGATAAATTGTGCTCGCTATTAATTTCACTGGAGAAATTTGCTTTGAGATACGAGTGATTTGAAGCATGAGCAAGGTTGTGGAACTAATTAAACTCATATGTCGAGGTACCACTGTATTGGCATTCAGCTTTAGGGATTTATTTTCACCAAGATTTTTTCTATTAGTCATATAAAATTATAATATGGTATATATTTTTTTTGGTACATCTCAATAAAATCTAGTTTTTTAAAATATTATTGTTTGCTTATTAAATAATTATTATCTGCATAATAGTTATCAAATATCTAAAGCCTAAAATATTCAACAGCAGAAAAGGCCGAGGCCGAGGCTTCAGCCGTGATTTAGGTCAGTACTTAATGAGACAAGTAGAGTGAAATCTAAAAAAACTCTGAAATTACACCAGATTTTAAAATAAAAAGCTAAGGAAATTTTATTTTAAATAAAAAGGTAGTTTTTAAAAAACCTTATCTTTTGCGTGACGATAGCACACCACAATATAATAAAATATTATGAATGGATACAATTCATTCAGTTATCATTTCACTCTGTGTAATCAATATGAACAGTTCTAATAAATATGAAAGATTTTTTAATAAATTTTTATGTTGAGTCACCTTAAATAGATATATAAATTAAAATTACCTATTGCCTTTGATACCCAAATATAAAATATCCAAGGCCAATGTAGTATGTGTTACACCAAAAATATATTATTTCTGGATAATAACACAACAATAAACAACTAAGCTATAAATTTAAATAACATTAAGGTCGTTTTGAGGTTAGGAACAGCACCTCATCTGAAGATTGTTGTCTAATAATTCAAGGTGAAATAGCATAATTTAATTGATAATTTAATATATTTCTCATTTTTAAGTTCCTGATAAAAATTATGAAATACATATAGTCAAAATTTATAATGTGAAATCTTACTAATTCATATTATTGTAAAGAATGGAAAGAACTCTAAGAACCGACCATCTTTTTACTAGCTTTTACGCAAGCCAAATTCTAGATGTATTAGTTGTTTGCCTCCCCTTTTTTTGCCTGAAGTCTAAGTGTATTATTTTGTAAATTGTAAATATAGTGTAAATTTTTCAGAAATATCATGTTTTTGAATATTTTTCATTACGATAAGTAAAAAGGACTAACTTGGAGACAGTTTTGTTGAAGCCATTGAGGGTAGCGATGAACTCATGGTGCAGCATGTCGCCATACTTGTTGAGCCTCTGACGGAAGCTGACGGCCCCACTCTCAAACCTCTGGTTGTGTTTGGCTATCTTGTGTCTGTTCTCCATGAAGATCTTCATTCTGAACCTCTCTTCAGTTTCGCTTTCATATGTCTTCTTATGCTCCACCTAATTAAACAATATTACCAAATGAGATATGGAATAAATCTTAAATTTCATCATTTTAGTATGGTGATGACTGATCATGATAAATTTCGAAATTATTAATTAAATTATTTTAATATTTAGTACATAATAGACAACTAATTTGAAGTATTCAAGAATCCCATACAGTTTTTTTTAGCGCTAACATTTCCAGATTACTAACTGTTATTGTGTGTCGTTAAAGTAGAATTACTATTATACATTATTATTGTATGTACAGGAAAACTGCTGTATGCATATAATACAGTGGTAAAGCAGGTTTATGCTGTATACCTAAACTGATGACAAACCCAGTACTCATAATAATATATGACAGCATGTCGACAATGTGTCACAGATACGTGTCTGATTTCAATATGATATTTTATTCTTAAAATACAAAGCAAAAGTATATTTTTGATAATGAAGTTCAATTTAACAACCCAATTTGACGAAAGAAAACATCATTGGCCATGGAACATTTTTAAATTATCGTTGTCACCTTTTGAACTCTGGCCCCAAATCTTGGGTTTTTCATTATCACTCGGTTGACAAACACTTCACAAATAAAGTTGTATATCCACTGCGACATTGGTGATAATATATTTGGCAAATCAACAACACGTCAAATGCAAATAATATTTTCTATCCAAATTGGGTGCCTCCAAAGGTCAGGCAAGAATCGGTTTTATTTGAACTCATAAAAGTAATAAGTTTACCACACCTCCTGATATATCCAAATAAACATTTTGATAATAGTTTAGTAGGATATTATATTCTTTTAGAATTATAAATGTATTCCTGTACCTTAAATGTCGTCCATTCCTCTTTCACGAGTTCAAAGAAAGAAACGGCCTGGGCTGCAGCCAGCATACAGCATAATGCTAATAAAAACTTCATTTTCGTAACTGAAAAGAAAGGAACAGTTGAAATAATATGCATCTAAATATTTGATTATAAATCTGGTGAGACACAAAAATCAAACCTCAATCTCTCAAAGCTAGAATTGTAGCTTTTCAAGGATAATATTTAAAATGAATAAAATTCCAAAATGTTATGTATTTTAAATTATGAATTAATTGTGTACTAAACCACTTACTAAAAGCTTCTCCCGGAAGCCAAAACACATCAATTTAAATAATAAAAATATATTTATCTTTGTAACTGTGTCTGTATAACATTTAGTGCAGATGAATAGAATAAAATATGAATAAAACATGACAATAAACAATTGAGTCATTTATAATCTCCTTATTTAATTTAAAATGCATAAAATGTATTTCAAATTGAGGTAAATCCCATAATAAATAAAGTGACAAAAATGATAAAAAAAACATTCTGAAAATAATGAGAATTTATTGAGTTGTAATACTACTGACATGATAGTATCAAAATAGGTTACACCATTATCTACTACACTATCAAATAATATAATATCCTATATCATTTATTGTAGGTAGAAACAAAGAAAGTATTTTTAATTGTGTTTGTGGGTATGAATTATTCTCGATTTACATAAATTATTACTTGTAAGAAATTGATCAATAACTACCTAGGAAAATAAATAGAAATGAATTATACTAAAATATTAAATCTACAAAGAAACAGATACTTTAGTCATAAGTTTTCCCCAAAAATTTACACATATTTTAACACCAATTTACGTATTACAAACATGTGTACATAGAATCATATGATCAATGATAAAAGTAATTCTTTCGCGTGATGCAGAATAAAGAGAAAAAATCAATTTTAAAGACATGTACCATCTTTTTATAATTTAGGAACTTGCATATATTACATTTTTGTCAAATTTTTAACTTCTATATTGATATTTTGTTCAGGATTGTATAATCTGTGTTCAAAACATGATTATTTTACAAGATAATTTATATTATAAAATAAAAAATAAATCCTAGATAATATTAGTACGTTATTAGCAATAATTTTACAATAAAGAAGAGTAATCATAGTAAAACGTAGTATTTATAATTTTTCATGTTACAAATATACATAAAATAATTACGAATTAAAAAAACCTTACTTTATTCGTATGTCTAGTACAGTAAAAATAAACTGCGTAAATAACTATACAGAATTAGTAATAAAATGAGCATAGAAAATAACAAAGGATCTGTTTGTCATGATAAGAATGAAATGAATCATTACAAGAGAAATCTTACAAATAATAACTCATGGACTGCATTAAAATGAAAAATAAAATAAAAAATAAAAACGCTAGTCTTTGTATGAAATCATATTGTTATTTTACATCATGACGGATCTCAACACGACGCATTACATTATAATGACTCCATCTAACATGTAGGTAGGCGAGTATAATTATTTAAAAAAATAACGTAAACAAGAATCCCTGCATAAATCGAGAACAGACTATAAAAAAATCAATAACACTATCCCTCAAAGGTTTTTATGTTTGACAAAAGGAGCTTGTAAAATGATGAGCGATAACAAAGAAGTGAAACTTACCGTTACTCAATATCAAAAATATTTCACTACTATTCTCGTTGACGGTCAGTTGACGAATGAGATGGTTTGATTTGGCGAATGAAAATATTGACACTGACAATTATTATTATTTTACTGAGTTGGTACCTAGAAGCAGTGATTCAAGTCACATGATGCGATACCAGGCAATTACAAAATATGTGGTTTCATACCAGAAGATAATAGTAATTCATAATCATTATATTACATTTTCATATTACGTGCTTATGTTAAAATTTAATAAATTTGACCATTAATATTAATAAATTTTATGATCTTTTAAGATATTTATTTGTGATATCTTCAAAATAAGATCTATTTTATAGCTCCCTTTGTCGTTTGCGTAACTATAGTCCATCCAATATAGGAAGAACCCTATGACACATTTATTGCCCTGTGCTAAATATCGTCCGATATAACGTTGTAAAAACGTTCGCTACCTATACTAATTTTATCAACATAAACAAAAGCCTCTCTTCTTATATATAATAAGTTATTTAGGTAAATATATCACAATAAAAACAAAATAATAAAAAATATATGCATATTGTTACAAATTAGAAAAAATACGACAATTTGTAACTATAATACTATAATATCTGACGCACGTAGAAGGCCATGTCACATTACTGCGAAAACCAGTGTTGGGGTATAAATAATCGTATTTTCGATTGTTTTTGTAAATACCTACTAAAATTAAATATTAGAATTATTATCAATTATAAGTGAATATTAACAGGTTTTAAGAGACATGTAAAACAAACTATAAATAATAATATTAGTAATATGAAAATTATGAAGAAAAGCAAGTGTAGAGATAAATATTAGCACATAACCTTAAAAACACATATTTTAGTCGGAACTGATAAAGCAGTACATTCTAAATTGTCTTCGTCACTATTGGAATCAGAACTACAACTTTCACACACATTTATAATCAGGTTCTGTTCACTTAAATTGTCAAAGCGTACATCGCGATCCCAATCTGCATAATATTCTCTTTTTGTTTTGTCCACCACTTTTTTCCAATCTTCTGCCGTGACATTGTCACATGCCTCGTTCAATAGAGTCAACATCTTGTTCGCTGTGAATGGTGGAGACGTGTTATTTCTAGCCGCATAACCTAAATGTAAAAAAGGATATTCATTACATAAATAATGATTAAAATGGCGTGAGGTAGAAGTGATAAATTATATTAATATACCTTTTATTTCAGGCCATATCATTTCAATAGCATTATATTGGCATGGTATGGCGGTAATCTGATTACCGTGTGGCCTTTTGTTTTGGCCAGTTCGTCCAATACATATGTTGGTGTTGAAGGTTTATACAAATTAACCAATCGGAGCAGCTCATTTTTTAACATTGCCTCATTACTTGGCACTCCTTTGTCACGAAGCCAACTTATAATTTCATTTTTATTGTTTGCCGTAGTAGGAACTTTGTTGATTTGGACAGAATGGTACGAAGCGTTGTCCATTACTATGGCGTGAGGCTCATGTAAATTTGACAATAAGGTCATAAACCATTGTCTGAAATTATCAAAATTCATCTCTTCGTGATTTTATGTCGTTTTAACTGACTTAAACGCCAGAAGACGATTGGGCACAAAACCTTTTGACGTTCCGGCATGACAAATAATGAGGCGCTGGCCTTTTCCTTCAGGAGTTTTCGTCCTGGATTTAGCCGTGTCGTCGGTCCATATTTTACCAACAGTATGATTAGCATTGAGCCAAGTTTCGTCGAGAAAAACGACTTTCTCCCAATTCCTAATGCTCTTCATTTGCCTCAAAAAATCGCATCTTTTCAGGGAAATATCCGTGCGCTCCATTATAAACTTTCTTTTTTCACATGTTTTATATTTGAAGCCAATGTTTTTCAATACCTTACTAAGAGACGTCGCACTGCCTTGAAATAATCCGACTGACTTTAGAGAACCTACCAGTTTAAGAAGTGTTAGTATTTCGTTGCGGTCATAGTATGCATACACGTGATTCCGAATTGCTGCCAAATCAAAGCTATCGGGTTTTGTTATTGAGCATTTCTTCTGTCGTTTCTTATTTGGTGTTAATATTTTTTTCTCTTCTAATGAAGATTCACCGTATTTCTCCTCTGGGATCCGAGACACTGTAGATTTACTGATTCCTAGGGAATCCGCGACCCGATCTCGAATGTTTTCAACAGACAGCAATGGTCCACCATTTTGTTTTTCTGGATGAAAATAATCACGCAAGCGTACGACAAATTCATGTGATTCACTGCTGAGAATAGTTCTTTTCTGTCTCTTCGGCATTGTAAAAACACAAAAATATGATTCAATGAAACAACTTTAACAATACTAACAATAAATATAATAATTACAACAACAAAAAACACGAATCGATCGAAGAACAACACGCTACTGAAAGTCAAACATTTGTACTGATCCGCCATGCGGAAATAGAGATGTTTATATACGATTCACTTCGAATTCAAATTCGATTTTTTTTCGAAGAAGAAGAGAAAAAAAATCGACCTAATCGAAATAAATATTTTTGCCCCATCCCTTTTACAAGGGGCAATAAATGTGTCATAGGGTTCTTCATATATTGGATGGACTATACTAAGCATCGTGATGTTTTAGAATACCATCAGTACGCTGCACCTCTATTTTCCTTTTTAACCCATCGCGGACTATATAATATTATATTATAGTGGTCGTCATATCCATTAGCAGAGAAATATAAAAGTATAATTTCTCCACTAGGTAATCTGTTTTATTAGTTCTCTCTATCTTTTTGTAGACAGTTATCTTGATCACATCCCTTTAATCGATCCAATGTCACTATATATATTATATATGTTTGTCCAAAGTTTGTGAGAACCACATACCTTTATATACGTTGTTAAGTATTTCCGCGATGCACTATCTCTCTCATGACAGAAATGTTTGTGTAATAATTAGGTGGATAGTTAATAAGATAATAAAAACATGATTTTATTAGTAATAAAATTACTTTCATCATATATGTGAGAGTGTACAATAAAACGCTAATAGAAGGTAGGGCAATAGTTGTTCTTAAAAATAAATTTGAACGATAGCGATTGCTCCGCTATTGACTATCTTTAAAAAGTTGAGAGCAATCAAACGGCTAATTATACCAAAATACTATGTTATGTAATAGGAACATAATACCAGCGTTATCATAATATAATTAAATTGATAGATCCATGATCCACTACATAGATAATATTATAATAGGTGTACAAAAAATAAAAAGGAACACAAGTTTCTTTTATTCCAGCTAATATATGAAAATGAGTACTAGTATGCCGTATTTTTTCTAATTTGTAACAATATGTATATATTTTTTATTGTTTTGTTTTTATTGTGATATATTTACCTAAATAACTTATTATATATAAGAAGAGAGGCTCTTGTTTATGTTGATAAAATTAATATGGGTAGCGAACGTTTTTACAACGTTATATCGGACGATATTTAGCACAGGGCAATAAATGTGTCATAGGGTTCTTCATACACTGAATGGACTATAGAAGATTTAGGGGTCACGAAAGGACTTGATGTTTGGCTGGTTCTACTAAATACAGCATCTGGAAATAAAATATGGTAATTTTGTGTCTCTGTATTTTATAAATTGACGATTTACGCCATTTACAATCTCATTATTTATCAGTCGTACTGCTATTTTATCGATTAGATCGAACTGATTCAACAAAAAAAAAAAAAGCTGTCATGCATTCTGAACTAATAATTAAAATACCAGAATATTTGAATAGTTTTCATATAATCTATTTATAGTGCAAGTATTTGTTGGTTGTGATTTGTTAAAAGAAAGTTGTGTTCAATCAAACATCAAATATTTACTTAAACCAATATAAATAAGCTCACTTACATGATAATTGAGCATTGTTCACCAAAATACGTTTATCAAAAACGTATTGACCTGCATTTCTTTTGCAATTTTTGTCTTACTTGATTACTTTTTGGTTGCCTATCAATAAAAAACACACGATTAACTACAGAAAAAAACAAGATTTATAAAATCTACACATATTTTACTGAATCAATACAATGATTTAACGATTTAACGAATATGTTTGTTTACATTTTTCTATTAAAATCGCAAACCAACATATAAGCGTGAATAACTTTTAAGAAAACCAATCGCAGCCCTGTTTTTATTGGACCTAACCTGATGTAAAATACAAACAAAAAAATTACTAATAGAGTAAGTATATTGCCTTTTTGGAGCTAATGTCATTAAAAGTATTTGTGACAATGATATTGTCAAGATTGTGAGGAGATATTGTTTTTTCTTCAACCTAAAATCCAATAATTTCATCCCAATGGGAATTATTTAAAATGGTAATAAGATATAATATTTATTATTAATTAAATATACATATACTATAGATAAAATTCTTTTTCAACGCGTCAATCCAAGCACAAAAATAACGGCAGAAGCGGGATGCGAACCGCGGACCTTGGAAACCAACTATGCCCAGGTATTCATACCGCTCAGCCGACTCGGCTATTGCTATGCCTAGACCAACTCACGTTGAAACTAGTATTTATGTCATTGCTATCATCGTATGAAATATGTCGCTATAGTATATATTCAAAGTATGTATATTTTTATTTTTTATTATTCTTTTTTTTTCTATTTTATATTTATTTATCTGGCAGCACAGCTGGTTGTGAGTTTGACAGCCATGGCGGACAAGCAGTATGGTTTGTCTCCAAAAGAAATAGAAATATTACGAGATCAAGCGGCCAGAAGGGCTGTTAATAGGGAATCGTTTTTAAAGCAATTGTATAATCCGCACAAAAGTGGGGAATGTGGTTATGTGGTGAGTACATCTTAACCAAACATTATGTAACACATCGATTGTAGGGTGAAGTCTGGACCATGGATTCATGGACCAAAATTTATCAGAAATTAAAAATAAAGTAAATAATAAACTATAATAAATCCGGTTATCGACGACCAAAGTGAATAAAAATAGAATGTAAAATTGTTTGACATTTGTAAAAACCCCAGGAAGTAAACATAATATACCATATCTTCCATGATCAAATGAAAAACCAACTTCTTAAATTGAAGTACAGTGGTACCGTGACATACGAGTGCCCCAATATTACGAGTAATTTTAAATACGAGCAACGTTGCTGAATCGAATTAAACTCGTATGTCGAGGTACCACTATTAATTTGGTGAGCCATTAAGAAATTATATTATTTATAAAGTAAATAAAAGCAAATGTCATTATCTACTATTGTGTACCATCAGTATTAGTACTGAACCAATATTAATCATAGCTGAATTATGTATATTTAATATTTCAAGAATTGTGGTGGCACTCATGGATAGTGTATATATTTACATCTTGATCATTAGCACCCAATGTATTTTTTTTGCAGTTGTATTTATTGTTAAATTAAATTTTATACTTGATTCTGAAAATTCTAATATATATCTAGTTAAGACTGCTTATTGGTGTTTTTGGGTGTTTTCTTTATAATGCTATAAAAGTGTCAGAGCTAGAGTATAATGAGCTAAATGAATAGGTTGCAATTGAATGTGCATGTTCTAATTCACTCCGGAGCTTACTTAAGAAGCTTGAGTGATTAAAAATGTTATTAATATATGTATTGTATTATCTTTTTCACTATTATTTAATGCACAATCAAAATTAGATAAAACAAAACCATGTATAGGAATTTATAAAAGATGTCCAATGTATGAAATTATGCAGTGTTTGTTTTGTCTGTATTTTACATATTAACCCTTTGCGGTCTTATGTACAGTCTGACTAGGCGTCAACTTTTTCCTTGCAGGTCAAATGTCTAGTCTGACTTGATTCTAGACACTCCAATAATTCGTCATTAGAAGGTTCAGTTTACGTTTGTTTTTTTTTTGTTCGTGTTAAGAAGTAATATAAAAATAAAATGTAGACTATATATGTTATGACTGGGACTTTTATGACAAACAAAAAAAAACTACCTAATCAGATAAAGGAACCTAGATTACCTAAAGGAAAAATGATCGCTCTACGGAAGTAGAATATTCTTACTCTCTCTCGGCGTGAAAAAATAACAGTGACCATGCTTAAGATAGGGTCTGATTCATCCTCCGTAATTGTAACCTGAAAAATAAGAAAACAAAGACGTACAGTGAGGAGAATACGACAGAGGTTATCACCATTGCCGACTACTGAAGATATCGAAAAACAAAGCGTTATAACTAATTACAATAAGAACACGGAATATGTCCATGTCGTCTATCAATATGTCGCATCATATTGCTTTCTGAGAAAAACTCTCAAGTGCTCCATGGTATTCCAGATGCTAAGGCTCCGTGAAACATAAGAAAATGTTTTTTTTGAAATTTATCACATACGTATGAATAAAAATCTATAAAATGTAATGTGATTGTTTTCAGTTTGACCCCGCAGTGCAGAGATACATGTCCATGAATGTGACGCGGCTGCAGTACTTCCGCCCCTCACCCAAGACTTCCATCTACGGTCTGTTGCTCAGCGTTATCCCGATATCCCTCTACGGTTACGCCATGTGGCGAGAACGCAATAACCGAGAGCAACTCTATCGCACTGGGCAAGTGGCTTACCGTGATCGTGGTTTCAAATTCGTTTAAATTGTTAAAAGATTGCTACTACAAGAAAAAAATTAAATTACTTTTTATGAACCCTTGAAATTTTAAAATAAAAAACAGTGAAATACAAAACTCATGTATTTTTATTCATTATAAATAGCAATTCAACTATTTTTGCGGAGCCTCTTCAAGTCGCTCAATTTAAATAATGATTTTCATGGTTTGCTTTTAAGGTTATTTTAATTGATTTTACTTGTACGGTGATTGGCCTTGTCACACTTTAATAATGAAGTAGTGCATTAAATTATTAATTTGTCTATAAAAATGGAATTAGAATGTACTACTGTTAAATAAATATTATATATTACTTGTACTAATGTTTTTCATTTCTTCACAACGGATGGGTGTGAATGGTCTTAGGATCTCCTTAAACATACAAATTAACAAACGTCCAAATACTGTCAGACATAAAATAAAAGATTCTTTAGAATTTATTCCACATATATTTTTTTTGACGACATGTTTCAGCCAGGTCGGATGGCCATTTTCAAGTCGATTAGTAAAATTTTTGCTGGCTCTATATAAAGCAAAGGAGTGACGAAAAGGTGTATATGAATTGTGTGATGGTTATATGTGGTTTTAGGAAATCATTAATGTATAAGGGAATTCATTGATGTCACAAAAATAATATTTATAATTAATTGCAAAGGCCATTAAAAAACAATAAACATTTACATCAAAATGCACTTAAGTAAGAATTCTAGATAATTTAAGCAAAAAATATTTTGGTGGTACAAATACTGATCGAAAACTTTAGCTTACTTCTCTTTAATGGCGGCAAATAGAATTGTGGTGAAAATTTTTGGCAACCATATGCACCAACTCATTTCCTTAAGTGGTTTTCTTATAGTTGTCACAAATTGCCACTATAAATCTGTCAGCCGCTATGGTCTTTAATGTCAGCTCTGTAATCCGAAGCTATACTAAGAATATTTTATTTATAGTTCCCGACGACCTTCCTCAGACCCTAAAGAAAAGAGATCTGTAGTTTATGCTCTCCTGCAGGATCCAATGCACATGTCCCAAACAGGTCCACCTCCAGCTATAGAATATGGAAGAATATATATTTTTAGAATTTTATTTTAATAAATGTAGTGACATATTATCAGGTATGTTTAATAATCTTATTGCGTGTCATGTTAAAATGTGTCAATTATTAGTTTATTTTAATATTTACTGAAATATGGGCTATGTTTGGTTAATCACATTCTCCTTAATAAAATATCAACGCTGTTTCATAACACTTTTTGAATAAGTAGCTGGACATATGATGAGAGGATAGTATTATGATGGATTGTTCAAGAAATAAAATCATAGCATTGATTTAAATTTGAAAGCAGTTTTATTTATTGTGAATTCAAATTTCTATATTTTCATGTAACATTTTTTTGTATTATGTTATAGATACATACAATTAGAAAATAATGACTATCAAAGATATATTATGGAATACATAATATTGCAAGTTCAATCAAATAACTAGAGAATTTTAAATTATCTGTTCTGAGATAATGGCGATTTGAGGCAGACTTATAAGTTTCAAGAGTATACTTTTGTGTACCTTTGTAATAATAATAAATGTGGTATCGAGCAAATATTTTTTATGAAACCAATTTAGGTTTCCATTCTCGGATGAAGTTATATGTATATACCTCAAGTAATATATTATAATATAACTATTTGTAGCATTGCAAAGCTTCTTTAAAGATCTAACCATTGAAATAAATAACAACAGAAAATTCTAATTACTTATTTGATTAAGCCTGCAATATGTAATAATGAATCATGTTTATTTCAAGCAAATATAAACTTGAATGAGCAATTTATCTGTCTTCTAGCATTTTGTCACGAGCAATGACGGTATCATCAAATTTCACCATGTAGGTAGTTCCTTGATGCCAGTGAGCTGTAACCTTTGCTGGCTGAAATAAATAATAATGGAATTATTTTTAAGTATGGGGAACCAACTTGGGACTAAAATAAGTGTTTGACGGCTGACAGAAGTCACTGATTTGATTGCGGTGGCTATATACGACTTGAGAATAAGTAGAGATAAGTAATAGCTAATTTATGGTGACCCTGCTCTAGTGAGGTAGTAGATGTGGCAACAGTTCATACATACATAGGGATTTTCAAAATTGAATACACTGATAGCATATTAAGAAATAAGTAAGGATTTTGTTTACATTAAATTAAAAAATACTCGAACTATAAGTTCACCTTAAACGCAATTTTTTGGGTCACAAACTAATATATGTGTCATTTTAAATCCAAGAAAATAAGTATTTAAATAAATGATAAGCACTCTCGAAAGATCTTTAACCTCCTTATCAATGTGTACGGTTTAAAGTACTTTTCACATGACAGATAAATGCAAAACTTAGTGCCATTAACACGAGCATATGTTTTCACAATATTTACAAAACTTTAAAAACAATCTTGAATTGACTTAGGTAATTTTATAAACAATAAAAGCAAACTTTGGATTGAAAATATAATAAAAAAATCAAATACTATCGAAACAAGTAACATAATAACATAATAAACTGTTTTGCCTTTTTTTTATTATAAATCAAAATAAATTAATAACAAAACTTACAAATCCACTCTTAGTTAAAACAGCTTCAATAATTCCTGCATTAAATGTTGCGCAGTTAAGAGACCCTTTATCTTTTGGTACACTAATATATTTATTAACCTGAAAAATTAAAGCAAAATTATAATAGTATTAAAAATATATTTTATATACCTATACCAAGATTAAAAATAATAATGATAGACTAAATTAATGTGTGTATGACAAACTTTAAATATATCTATAACAAATTTATGCAGTTGGTTAAATTAAATTAATAGTATTTGATGACACCGAAAGACTATTTCACAATTTGAAATTACTACTCATAGAAATGAAATAGAGATGATTATATTTGTATAGCTCTTCTCCGTGTGAGAAGCGTTTTAGGGTTTAAAAATTTAAAATGAAAAATTCAATTAAAAAAAAAATCAAAGAAAATTATAATCTAGATTTTAAGAAATGAAGTTTATTTTATGTCATACATATTTAATATTTTACTGAATGTGATTAAGAAACATCTGTTACACTAAATGAATGGTATGTTACAAGTTTTTTTTAAAGATAATATTGTCTTACCAAAGCTTCTTTCTCTATGATATAGTACGTTCTGTCATCATCATTAGCATGTTCTAGTTTATCGGCTTCTCGTCCAAAAAGTGTCTGGAAAATATCACAACTATATAAGCATTTTATATACATAGGAACAATTAACATTGATATAAAACATAAATCATTTTTAAAAAATTAAAAAAATATATATATTCCTCGGTTTTATTGAGTATTAACATGTTTTGAATTCGAAACAGTACAATTGTGTTTTATTTTTATTTTTATGAATTATAGTAATAGACCACGAAAAAATGCATAATATGAATATAAAATATTATAAAAATACCTTCCATAACGTCGATTTGATGAACAAAAGCATGTTCAGAAGTTTTATTTCCCTTTTTCCATTTCTTTCTCTCATGAAATATAAATCAATCACACGACTTCCCACATCTTGACCAAGTTCTGCCAACCTACCAATTATAAATTAAGCAAACATAGTTTATACTGACTATTTGAATAATATAATACTAAATGTTACATTATGACAGATGCATAATGAATTCTTCTTTTATATTCGCTCCCTACTTGGAGCATATGGTCATCAAAAATTTCCGCCATATAGGTTTTCTAGCTACCGTTGTTTTTGATATTTCCCATTTCACATATCAAATTAGAGCTACTATCAATGATGTTAAAAGAAAAGTTTAGTGAAATTGTTAATCTAAGAATAATTATCGTCATACTTCAGTATTAAAATTTCAACAAATTAAAATTAGTGATTGAAGATAATAAATAATATATGTCTAGGAATATACAGGCGGACCTCGACTTTCGTACATTCGACTTTCGTACAATTCGCTATTTCGTACATTTTTGAAAAATATTTTTATTTTATTTTTTGGCGAAAATTCAAAAATGTTTTGTTTTCGTGCAGTTTTTTCCCTGTCGCACTATTTAATGAATATGAACGAGGTCCGTACTGTGAATTTTTTTTCGTTCTGTTCGCACATATGTATTAACATACGAGCGCGAGCGAGTCCAAAACGGCGTTTGTATGTACAAATTAGTACACACTCCCGTCTGATCTCGATACGTTTAGTCTTGCGTCAGCGTACGTATGGGTACATTGTTATGCGAGCTTTGTTTTATATATTTCCTACCCATTTTAACATGAGTGAGAAACGAGAAACTGCGAAATAGATATTGTTAAAATAAAATCAAGAACCCATAAACTTCATAAAATAGAAACGAAGATGGATATAATAAAACAGTCTGAAAATAGAGAGTATTATGCTTCAATCGGCCGTTCGTATGATATAAGAAGGTCTACGATATGTTCGATATTAAAGAATAAAGATAAAATTAAAGAATATGTAAAAAAAATTGGAAATATAACATCAAAAATTATTTCCAAAAGGCACGGCATAGTGATGGATGAAATGGAGAAATCTTTGTGTTATTGGATAAGTAATCAAAATCAAGAAAACATCCCTATTAGTACTTCAATGATTCAAGCTAAGGCACTTGGTTTGTATAAAGATTGGAAGGCTAGACTAAACGAATATTCTAACACGGTGTTTCATGCAAGTAACGGCTGGTTTTCAAAATTTAAAACAAGGTATTCTTTACACAATATTAAATTCACTGGAGAATCAGCTGATGCGGATGAAGATGCTGCAAAACACCTTATTTCGTCATTGTCCAAAATTATTGAAGATGGAGAATATACCTCTAGTCAAATATTCAATGCAGATGAGACTGGTTTATTTTGGAAGAAGATGGCTAATCGTACATTCTTATCAAAGGACGATCAGTTGCCCCTGGTCATAAACCTTCTAAAAACCGATTGACATTGCTTCTTAGTGGAAATTTAGCTGGTGATTTAAAATTGAAGCCAATGTTAGTTTATCAAGCAGAAAACCTAGAGCATTGAAAGGGAAAGATAAAAAATTGCTTCCAGTCATTTGGAAATCCAATAAAAAAAGCCTGGGTTACTGCTTTAATATTTAAAGATTGGTTCACTTCACATTTCGCACCACCAGTAAAACATTATTGTGAAGTAAATAATTTACCATTTAAAGCATTATTAATCTTAGATAATGCTCCAGGACACCCAAAATATCTACAAAATTTATACCCAGAAATCAATGTTGTGTTTCTTTCCCCCAATACTACGTGTCTCATACAACCCATGGACCAAACGGTGATAGCTACGTTTAAACGATATTATATGCGGTCGATAATGAATCAGGCCATCAAGGCAACTGACATGGAAGGTGGGCCCACATTAAAACATTTCTGGAATAATTATAACATATGGAACGCAATAAACAATATTGGAGACGCATGGGCTGAAATAAAAGAGTCAACAATGAAAGGTTCATGGAAGCAACTATGCCCACAAATGATGAGTGATTTTATAAATTTTGATGAAACTCCGGAAACCATCACACTTGAAATAGTTCACCTAATGAACGAACTAAACCTATATGTTAACAGTAAAGATGTTAATGAGATGATTGAATCTCAAGAGAACGAAAATAGTATACAAATTGAAAGTGAGGAAGAAGAACCAGAAAAATTCATCAAGCCCTTAACAATAAAAACATGAATGAAGCTTTTACGCATCTCGAGACATTTTTGAATATTATGGAAAAATGTGATCCCAATGGAGAACGCATATCTCAAGTGCGTAGGGCGATCTATAAAAGTACTGCATGTTACAGAACTCTCTATGAAGAAAAGGAAAAAGTAGTAAAATACAATTAACCCTTGACAAGTTTATTGAGAGAATATAATTTTTATTTATTATGTACTTAGTTTGTAACTTTTGATAAATAAACATTTTAAGTACAATTTTTGGAGTTTTTTTTTATTTATACATCCCTCTACTTACTAGCGCCCAAGAACTGGCAAACGAAGCATTGGCCGACCCCCTACAAGATGGACTGACGATATAAGAAGAATAGCGGGAGTGATCTGGATGCGGAAGGCGGAGGATCGAAGAGGATGGAGACTCATGCGGGAGGCCTACGTTCAACAGTGGACGGACACAGGCTGATGATGATGATGATCCCTCTACTTTCGGACATTTAACTTTCGTACACATTTTCAGGAACCAATCATGACGAAAGTCGAGGTCCGCCTGTAGTTGTAATTAGAAGTCTTACTTATTTTGTAATTCTGGCACTGTGTATACACGGTTTTGGCAATATTGTACCATCTCGGAAAATAGAAGTGCAAAGCAACTCAAAGAAACTTCTCCCTTTCCTCGGCTCAGTGGTTTATCCAGAATACTAGTTTTCATCCTGTTGGAAGACATTATTGTTGTTGTTACTATTTATATTCAGACAATATAATTTTAGTTAGTTAAGACAGAACAATCACTATTGACAGCTGTGTACCATAGATAAAAATATAAATGTATTTCACACTTAGGTTTTAAATAGCTATCATACATGTACTTACAATTATATTTTTTAATAATATCTGGTGTCTTTATATGTTCATTTTATTTTCTTACTCCATATTTTTTAATATAGTAAAATTAGCTGTTTTGTAAAATAATATTTATAATATTTTCAATGTTTTGAGCATTCACTTTGAGATCCATAATAAATTATAAATATTTATTTATTTATTTACCTTGTTTTCACATGGATCACGCAACATTGTTACGTGATCCATATGAAAACAAGGTAAATAAATAAATAAATATTTATAATAATAGTTATATTAATAGGTAAAGTCACATACAAAGTGACAGAAAACATAACCTCATACTTCCTGTCACAACACCGAGGCAGTAAAACATAAAAATGAACGTCAAAACAGTTTTTGTCACTGTCGGTACTACAAAATTTGAAGAACTATGCGAGACTGTTATTACTCCAGATATCCTTGACGTATTTAAGACGTTGGGCTTTAATAGAATAGTAATTCAAATTGGTAACAGTCATCACGATCCAGGTAAACCATCGAATGAAAAAAACCACTTAGGTCTTAATTTCTAAATATTATTACATTTTCATTTGATAATAAACTTCATAATTTCTATATGTGTTATCTAAAATTAATTTAATATAATTTATGTATTAATATGCTCTCCATTTTTTATGTAAACACATGAACTTGTAGAAAGTGACCTCATATGATATTCAACTTAGCCATATTTTACTATAAAATTAAGCTTCTTTTCTTATTTTGATAAAAAATATTTATTTTTAGGTAATTTCGTATTTAATGGTATAGCCATCTCAACATACCGATTTAAAGATAGCATTGCTGGTGACATAGCCAGTGCAGACCTTGTTGTCAGCCACGCAGGTGCTGGCACTTGCCTAGAAGTATTGGACCTCGGGAAGCCGCTTCTTGTGGTCATCAACACAGAACTTATGGACAATCATCAAGTGGAGATAGCTGAGCAATTACATGTAGGGGGACACCTCCATTATTGCACATGTGATACACTCCACCAGACATTGCAAGATGCTGACTTCTCCACTCTTAAACCATACCCAAAAGCAGACACCTCAATGTTTTATAGTTATTTAAATCGGTTCTTAGGAATCAAAAAAGTGCTATGATATATTTGTAAATATAATTAAATTTTGTAAATAGTTGTGTCCTATATGATAAATGATGGACATTTTGTCTTCCACAAAAATTTCATTAATAAACATATTTATTTTACAATACAACCACAAAAAACTATACTTAACCGTTTCTTGTCTATTATTTTAAACTATTTCTTATTAGTTTTTATTTTTGCTTTATTAATGTATAATAATGTCATTGAATGAATATCCCACCCATAAATTTTACTACTTAGGCGATTTTAGAGGTGGATAATAGGTATGTCAGTGTATAAAAATATTTTTTCAAGATATGTTTTACAAATTTACCATTTTCTAGAAAATATGAAGTCTTCTTAATGTCTTAAAAGTGACTTAGTGCAAAACTACATTCCATACCTACTCAATTCACATATTATATAAATAATAAGACATTCTAAAAAAATATAAGTAACTATGTATTTTTCTTTATTTCAACATTGTTTACAAAATATCAGAAGTTGGTGATTAAATAAATAATTCTAACTAACCTAAATAAAGTGCAACAGTAGTTATATTGACTTGGGTAGTTATATTAGTTATTAAATCAAATGAGAACAATTTTGAAAATCATTTTTTTTTATATTCAATTTGCCATAAATATGAATGTTTATTTATATTTCGAATGTACACATACTGGTGAAGGAACTAAAAAATGAAGACAGACTTAAAAAAAACTTTAAATAAGAATATAACAGGAAGATAAGATGAGAATTAAACAAGTTTCTTTGCTTCAAAGAAACTCTTAAGATGCCTCATCTGCCACGCTCCCATCATGACTAAGATGGTGGTCTGCAGCAAACTCCACCACAGCACCCTTTGGTTTGTACTTTCTGATGTGTGTCTGAATCTTTCTTCACGGAACTGAAAAACAAAATCATCTATTGTAAAAATATACTAGTTTTCGGATACAAGTCATTTATTTCGAGCCTTGTGCGGCGAATTACATTTTCCAAAATTTTGACTTACCTCACACCCTGATGAATTTTGCATCACATTTAGATTGTAAAATTATTATTTATATGTAAGCAATTAAAAACATTAAAATCGTTAACTGCAATTTCTCGATGAAATAAGACAGTAAAATGTTAACATCATTCATGATTAGAGATGTGTAATTAAGTTACAGCTTGATAGAAGTATTTTTTTAAAATGCATATATATCAATTTATTAAAAATAATGGAATAGATTTTCAATTTCCTATAAGGCCTTAGGTAAAAAAGGTAAGAAACCGAAAAAAAAATTAAGTACAGTTAACAGTTACTAATAAATTACCTTTTATGTGTGTTTTAACAGTTTAAAATAATATAAAGGGAAAAAATCAAACAAGTATAGTACATGTACAAATAATATACCAAATATGCAAGAACGGTACATAGTTATTAGAAGAGAAAAATGTTGTTCTTTTCTTAAGTGAATAAAACGTCACGATTTAAATAAAGAATATATCCTTCTTTGATGTTTTATGCAAATAAATATAATGTATATAATAAGAAATAAAATAAGTGTTTTTTTTTACACATTCAAATCTCACTAAGGGAAATAAGAAATAGTAGAATAGTATGTTATATTTAAACCAATACCGATAATATTATAAAAATAAATTATGTTAAATTCAAAACATATTGATAAAGATATAATTTTGTAACTTGGTCATTACCCTTTGGTAGTTTTGTTCCTTTGTAATCTGTTCGACCTGATCGAGCAACTGTCTGATGCGGAGTTGCAATTCAGTCAATTTCTCCTTCTGTGCGACATTGGCATAATCTATGGCGTGCTCACCCACTTGTATGTCCAAGTGAACCTGAAAAAAACGAACAATAATTAATAATAAAATACAGCATTCAAGATATGCATTTTACAAAAGTAATATATGGCTTATATTGACTCAATATTTTTCTAGCTAAAAATAGTATGTATGTTGTCTGTTATTGAAAGTAAATCTTCTGTCTACTACATTTGTCAACGTACATTTATTTTTTTAGGTCACTACTTCAAATATTTACATTTTTGTTCCTCTATAAATAATTAAGAATCTACTTTGTGTACTATACATGTTTTTTTTATAGGAGATATTATATTTACTCTGAGCTGTGTGCCGCTGAACCATGCAGTGCTGTTGGAGTACATGCAGATGATGTGCTCGCCGGGCGTATGCGATGTGAAGGAGATCATGCCCTCAGAACTGTAGACTCGGGACAGCATTGTTTTGTCCTCCGGGTCGCGCACCTCCACATGCATGCCGATTCCGGGCGAAGACGGCATGTAGCCACCAGAGCGTGGGTCGTACAACTCCACTTTATAATTGACTAAAATAAATAATGACAATGGTAAATCAAATACTATTCCAAAAGACAATATGATCTAGAAAAAATAATTTAAATGAATACCGTATCGTGATACTGGCTTATTTCAAAAGATAATTATACCACTATCATAGTAGAGAATTATTATTGCTAAGTAGTTTTATCCTTATTCTGCTATCTAACAAAAAGTCAATGCAGCCATATAATGAGTTTCAAGAAAAGGTGCTTGCATTTAATATGAAGGGTAAAAAGGGGGCCAGATACGACAGAATTGGCAATTTTTGGTGACCATGTGCTTTAGCTAAGGATCAAATGCGGAAGAAGAGCACATGAAAAGTAATATTATGAATTGTTGATGTTACTGGCTAAAGATCAGTATTGTGAAACTATATTATGAGTAAATTCCAAATATCACAATGATTCTCGTTTCTAAAAGAGAATTGTTGTATTATGTGCAAAGATCAGAGAGATTTACAGTTAATGGTGATAGAGTCGGTGATCTCTTTTTTCCATTCTGTTGAGATTAAATTAATAATATTCTGACTTTCTTATAATTAAACACCTTCCAGTGGTCTCTATGACGCTCACTAGGTTGGCTCGATAATGCATGTGGTTATAGATTTAAGTAATACCGGTGTCATAAATTACCCTTGGGCAATTGAATGTTGCATTATAGTGTAAAATACATATGCTTATATTCAAGTCATATAATTTTTTTAGCCTACAATAAGTAAAAAATGTAGTATTATTTAGCGAACGTAGCGTGTTTGAGAGAAAACAAATAATAAAATTAAATATACAAGGCATACATACCGATGACCGTAGTCTCATCAGGAATTTCTTCTATAAAACATTTCCTTTCGGTTTCTCCTATGTGAAAGTAAAGGGCCAAGGACAGGTCAAAGAACAAGAACAGGGGGATGAGTGATAGTCGCATTTTGACGAGTGTTTTTTAATCGCCGCCCTGCGAAATGAATTTTACATCAACCTGCCAAATGTTTGGAAATGTAACACACGTCAGCCTTAGTGCTGCCAACATAAGAAAACCATTTATGTCAAAATAAAGTAAGTATGGTAAAAAATACAAATAAAATGTAAATCGTTTCTAACATCATACCTAACACAGTGTCTCCTGATTACAACGATTTCACAAAAATTGTACAGCAATTTTTCCTGGGTCACTAGCATTACAAATTTTGGATTAATTTTTGCGTGTCTTATTAACAAATTTACGCTGAGATTCTAGAATTAAGAAATATATATTTTTAACGAACGAGCTTTGCACGATAAATAGTGATTTTTTAAAAATATTTATATGAAATACATAGTCGCTTATCAGTATGAAATTAGTTAGATTTGATAATAATTAATCCGCCTTATATTTTTCAAATAAGAATCCTTAAATTACTACCGGGACACTCGCTTAGCTACCATATTAATTCTTCTGTCACAACTCAACTTTCATTTGAAATCTATCAATAGCTTTGGATTTGAAATGCCGATCGGATATTTTTTATCTTTTCCAGTATAGCTTATTAATAATCCGAAGAACATATTCCTTATTGGACAAGGGATTGTAGAAGACTGTAGTGGTGAGAATAGAATCAATCACAAAACTCTTCATTATTAGTTAATTTTTTCGATGGATAAATTTTAGTGAAATTACATAACTTAATTGTTATGAATAAAACGAGATTTTGAGTATAAGTAAATATAAAGTCATTTTCAATTAATCATTATGGCTTCTCAACCTAATCTACATATGATGTAAAAAATTGTGAAATTTATACTGACAATTATCTCTCGTTTATATACGGATATGTATTATTATTTATCTTTTATATCTATCAGTCACAAAAAATGGTGAATTGAGTAGTGATTGATTATTTTCATAATAAATAAATATACATATATGTAAATATATGTACATTACATATGAAATAAAAAAAAATGTATTTTCATTTAACTTGATGAATAATAATATATTTGGCAGCTAAATAATCTAACGTCAAAAGAGAAATAACCTTAAAATGGTTATAACTGTCAATGTGGATAAATTCGCAACGTGCTGACCATTTCATAGCAAATAATACTAAAAAATGACAGGTTATGAATTGAGAATTATCAACAATGAAAAAGTAAATAAATATATATTTATCATTTACATAATATTTTTTATCATTCTCCTCTTAATGCTTTTTTTTATTAAAATAACACAGGGTAAAGGACTCTTTGCAACGAAAATATTCAATGAAGGCGATGTTATCCTGGAAGAGTATCCTGTAGTTTCGTGCCAATTTGCATGGAATGCAGCTTACAAGTATTTAGCCTGTGACTTCTGCATGAGGTATACATAAAGAATATTTATATACATTTATATTTGATTATTTTACATTACTCTGTATAAAAAACTTCTATGGAATATAGTTGGATAATGTTGAGACCTTACATGAAATTCTTTCGATTAAATTGATATATTTATAATGAATTACCATACCATATGTTTGTCTCTTTGTTCAAATTATTCATATGAAGTGGAAGATGTGGAAAGAAAATTCAGGCCCCCTACTTTTTAAATTTATGTCGAGCAATAAAAACGGTCCTTATGGCCCCTCTAAAATCGACCTGCACATAACGATTGAAGCAAGCAAACAAAAATGACAGTCTTTATGTTTTGATCTTTCCGAAACCTATTGATCTTGAATCCTTTTTGGTTGTTTGGTTAATCGATTTTTAGACTTTTTATTTTTGATTAATTAAAGATTGTAATATGTCTTACAGTCAATAAATATCTGTTGTTACTTATAGTTTTTGGCTGAAATCCAATAGATTTTATATACAGTAATATATTCAGCAAATTTTGACCATTACAAATAGAATGCACTTGTAAAATGAGTCTCAAATATCCATAAAAATCTCATGATGGCAATAGACATTGCAGTGAATTTAAGTGTAACATAGTTTCCAATTTAAATAAAAATAATCTTGCATTAGAAAATCAATTACATCAATGTAACTTGGATTGCAAAACTATTATACTTTATAATTTGTATTTTAGACCTTTAGAAACTGCAGAGCAGAATGTCAGACGACTGGCGGCTCGGCCCGAGCTAGTGTTGCCACACCCTGAATGCTGTGGAGCTTCTCTGGATCTGGCGGTGCGCTGTGAAGGCTGCGGGGCGCCTTATTGCTCCATCACTTGTCGTGAAGCTGCGGACGCATCTTACCACCAAACACTTTGCCGGGGACCTAATGAGGGAGCACATCCATTGACACAGCTGATGGATGCATGGAAGTATGTCCCTGTAATACTACGCTATGTAAACCCTGACTAGAGTGGGTTCATTAAAATGACTGTCGTAATCTTTCTCAGATATATTGATGCATATATTTGTTGAATGAATTGGTCATAGAATGTTGTGTACGAGTATAAATTTTGCCAGATCAACATCCTTATAGATCATTGACACCACTTAAAATTGAATAAGTCATCATGGGTTGATTTAGAGCAGCGGTCGGGGAATTTTTTTAACCATTACCCCAAAATATTTTTGCGTAAGTCGATATTACCCCTTCCCCCCATTTTGAAAAGAAGACAATCATTGTATATTAAAATAAACATTATTTATTGAATTAATTTACACCGAAAATCAAATATATATATAAATATATAAGATACGCAAGCACGCACACACACAACGCGTGTCTCTTACTTCTCACGCACACACCTGAATTGATTAGTTTGTAAAAAATCTAACACGTTTATGAAATAGCAAACTAGAAATATTTCCTTATTACCCCAAAAAAATCATTTTTACCCCATTTGGGGTAATTTACCCCGGTTCCCCGACCGCTGATTTAGAGTTAAAGAACAATTGATTTTATAAACAATGAATACATATACAAATCTGCAACAAATACCATCAGATATTTCTTTCATTAATTACATCACATGGAGAAAAAAAACGGTGGATGTGAAATTCGGTCCGTAGACTGTATATCCATACCCTGTCCATCACACTCAACGCTGACCACTGATTTCACCACCTCACGAGTTAAGCAATGAGTAAATACATATTAGATCAATTCATAATATAATTTTCTTTCATAAGAATTGTCTAAATGTGTGTAAAATTAATTATTGGAAAAACACACTCCTATACAGATATCTAGAAATAGGTTATCATTTCTTTATAAATGTTTTATTCCAATGATTGGTGCATATATATCTTCTATATTTCTTCGCTTATAAATGATTTTAATAATTATTGTGTATTACATTAAATAACTTTAATACTCTAAATAATTGAATAATTATATGTTTATTTTTAAATATTATCAATCTAGACAAATACATTACCCGCCAGAAACTACAAACATAATGCTCTTGGTTCGCATCCTGGCTATGATCAAGCAGTCTTCTGATCCGGAGATGACTTGCAGTAAACTCAAGCAGTTCTGTCACCGCACAGTCAATGAAGATTCTCAGTTGGTGCACAAGTTGTTGGGTGAAAAGTTCATTTGTCAGTTGGGCATGCTGAGGGAAATGACGAGTAAAATCATTTCTGGTGATTACATTGAACAGGTAATTTACTGTTTTCATTATCGTATTATATTTTACTTTCTAGAATATTAAAATTCTTCATAGTTTTAAAAGGTGCAGTCCATATGTTGCCTTCATTTAAGTCTCAATTTTATCCATTCATTTTTATGATAATCTGCAAGGAATATAAATTATTAAAGTAAAGATGTTTCTTTTTCAGTTTCTCACACCGGACGGTTTTAGTTCCCTGATGGCTTTGATAGGCACAAATGGACAGGGAATCGGAACTAGTCCGATTGCCCAGTGGGTTAATAATGTATCTGAAATAGCAATGCCTGAAGAAGAAAAAGTAAAACTGGACAGTTATATTGATCAGCTATATGAATACATGGATCAAGGTATATTATCAAAACAAATTCTACTACCATTAATCCCAAAACTACAGTAGAAGTTTTTTTAATAATTGATTATATTTTATATGAAATCTTCTTTGAAAAACTATCTTAATCATAATGAAATAACCTTCCAAATGTATCACATACATCAGGGGTTTCCAACGCTGGACCAATTGTGTGTGACCACTGACATTTGACCGCGCTATAATTTTTTTTAAAGTTATAATTAGACGATAAAATATAAACAATAATTTAAAAAAAAAAATGCTCGCCGCCCTATCGATATTTCGTAACCCCTGATATGCATGAAAATTGATAGCATTGCAAAATATTTATACACAACCTGATATAAATATCTGCTTATTTATGTAATTTGTCTTTATTTATAGAATCGGGTACATTCTTGAACACCGAGGGCTCAGGATTATATCAGCTCCAGAGTTCTTCGAATCACAGCTGTGTACCAAATGCTGAGCCGACATTCCCTCATGGAAACCATTGCTTGCAGTTAAAAGCTTTGACCACCATAAACCCAGGAGAAGAGATCACTATCAGCTACCTTGATGATTGTATGTTAGGGAGATCTAGGCACTCTAGACAAAAGGTATGAACTAAATATAACAATATTATCCAACAAATCCAAATAAGGAAGAGCTATTTCCATCCAATCTTTAAAACAGATCCAGTCGATTCCGCTTAATTGGTACACATCGGGACTTGGTCATTTTGTCCCAATTAAGCGGCTGTTCCAATTGGGCGAATTTCACTTTTTTTTTAAAAGATTTATTTGGTTTTGGTAACTAAGGCCATTAACCAGTAATACACACATAAAATTGAACAATGCATATATTTTTTCAATAATTTTATTTTATTAACTCTTGGAAACTGTAAATTACATATAGGTAATATAAATTATCACATAAATTACAAATATGTAATATAAACTTTTAAGAAAAAAAAAAACCTAATTAAAGTAATATATGGGTAGGTACATACAATTTAATTCAATGCAAAAATAAGTCAAGTGTAGTCTGTCTTTTTTTTTGTAACATTTAATTACTGCAAAATCAGCACAGACATTCTGTGCGGATGTAGGGCTCCCTTCATTTCCAAACTGTATTGCTTGCAAAAGGGAAATTTTTGAACTAATCTCTCTGGCTGTTGTGGAACTTGTTAATAAATTTGTTCGGCGCCGCGCTGATCAACTGTGAGACAACGCATTGTATCAAATTCTTTATACACATTTTTTCTTGAGAATATGTGTGACATAATATGTGCTGTGATCTTAAATTTCCTGTCCCAATTAAGCGGAATGTTGTCCCAATTAAACATATAAATTTACTATTGGTTTCATGGTTTGGTTTCTGTTCTTTGCGATTTGTCCCAAATAAGCGGCTGTCCCAATTAAGCGGTGTCCCAATTAAGCGGAATTGACTGTATATGAAGTTAGTTTATTATCTTCTTTTTTACAACATAGATTTTTTTCATAGATACTTTGAAATCATCTGGAATATAATACATTACCATCATCATAAAATCTGTATCTTTTAACCGCTCCTCCTCGGTGATGTGTATCGACTACACATTGCTTGTAATAACTTAAATATCTCTGTAAATATAATACATACAGGGTTCAGATTTTAGGTATTCCTCCTTAATACATTTACGTATTGAAAAAAAAAAATATTTAAAATAATAGGCACTCATCGGGGGCAGGAAATATTTTTCTAAAATCCGGAATAAATTCACCACTACAATCAAGACGCGTCAACTGTCATGAATTCATTCGACCTGTCGGAAGTCATACAAAAGCGTGTGCGAAAATAAAATAAAAAAATACCCAGATACGTAGGCATCTATACTCCTCACTCTCGCTGACGTACTAACAAGAGTGCGCGAGACGGGGAACCTCAGTTGCGTCGGCTACTACCTCAGTTGCGCCGGCTCATCGATGTGTCGACTGGCTATCTAATATTAGTAGCTCTCGGACGTTCACGCGGCAAGCTGCGTCTGGCCGTTTGAGGTCTTCGTCTGATGTTTTTCATGTTTTCAGCTTTAAATGTCAATTATTACTGCTTATTGACATCAACTATTAAAAAATTAAGCGATATCTTTGAATATTTAAATTTTTTCGAAATTCTACTCATTTGATTCACTTTAAATCAGAATGTGTAACGATTACACATCACCGGAACTTTCGGAAGTTTTTAAGATAGTATGGCGAGGGTTAAAGATGCACATTAAAAAATACTTGAATTTTTTCGACCTTCGTTTACATTTTGAAAATTTATAAAATGGACTCTATAATGAAAATATGTAATATTCTTTACAGGAGCTTGGTGCTAATTACCTGTTCCAATGTTCTTGTGACAAATGTCTCAGCCAATCTGGAGATCCCGACGAGACCAGCGCTGAAGAAATGAGTGAAGAAGAAGGAGATTTAGAAGACATGTCCGATTGATGTTCAAACTTTTTTAGTTTCTGTTTATTGGGTATTTGAACTTCTGCATTTCTTAAGGTGTTATGTACTACATGGATTTAATAAAGACACAAATATGTTAACAATGCAATTTATTATTCAATAAAAAGCTGAAAACATTGCTTCACTAACAATTGTTTATCCATTAAGCAAATAAAATCCAAATTAATCGGCTTCATTATTTTTTTTTGCACATTTTTATGCATCTGCTCTCTGTTTATTGTCAGTACAAAAAAAAGCAATAAACTCAATTACTCAATATCTTCGTTTTTATATAAATGTTTACCTTTGGTAATTTTGAATGTTTTAAAATTCATGTGATAAGTAAACGAAATAATGTTTATAATAAAAACAAATTATTCATGTTGTTAAACATGATAAGAAATTTTACCGTCAGGTAAAATTTCTTAATTCAAAATTGTAAATTGTAACCACCCAAAAAAGCACAATTTATTAATTTTGTAAAATACGTAACTATTTATTCTAATTAAGGAAAATAATCTTTCAGTAAAAACTATTAACGATATTGCAATATTCCATCTCAATAAATAGTACAACTGCAAATACTACATTAGAATATTTATCAATATACTTGTTGATTTTTTAAATCGATAATTCTTAGAGGAATGCCATATTTTAAATTTTGTAAAAATATATTTATATGTAACTTTGTCAACACCATACTCTCCCATTCCCCCACTTTATAACCTCGTAGATGTCAAAATATTTCACACTTGAGAATACCTTCTCAAAGAAAGCAAAACATGTTCGTCAAAAATAAAAATGTGGAATTTCTACTAAAAATCTAATACATTTATATATTAAATTATGATATTTACTTTTGAATACTTCTCCTTCAACTCAACATTGTCTGATTTTTACATACTATTTTATAAGTGACTAAAATAACAATTAAGTAGATATACATCCTATAATTACTATCTTTTGTGTACAAATGTAATAAAAAATAAGCTACTTAATTAAATAAGTCAATTTGTGATTTTAAAAATATGCCTAATTTTCGAGTAGATAATTTGATTATAATAAAAAGTAAACCTGCATAAGGGTATAACATACAGGTATTAAAAATATATTTGTCATCAATAACTTACTAGTATATTTTCCAGAGAAGAATACTACCCGGGAGACAATTAGAAATAAATTAATAATTATTCCACAAATTTATTTAGATACATTTGTTCTGAACAGCTTTCAAATATTTTAAATTTCTTAGTGTGATTAAATTACTCAAGTAGATTTTAAAACAATGTATAGTTGAAAAAAAAAACAATAAGAGTCAAAAAATGTGTATCTTTTCCCAAAAATTTTACCAAGTCAACCTTAATTTTTTTCGGTCTTTTTTAGTTTATAGCCTTATTTTCAAAATTTAAAGTGGAGTTTAAGAATAGTTATGAAAATACTGTTAATATAATATATAAAATAATAAATGTTGCATAGGATCTTTGGACGACAAAACTTTTGTCAAAGAACCACAAATATTTTTATTTGTGTATTTTCAACGACATTTACATTTTTAATATAATCATGCCTTGGGTTTGTTAGTAAATAGTAAACAAAAAGTATGAAACAAGATCCACCCTAAAAAAGGGGCCAAGGCTCATCAGTATATAAATAATCTTGGTACAAATATAGTAAAATTCTAATATTCTTAATCTTTATTCATATTAACAAATTGTTATATTACTAAAAATGTACTTATCGAACATTCAATAACTCAACTGTTTTTTTGTTGATAAATATCATACCTAAAATAGATCAGGCACTTTTTACAGGAAATGTGATGCGGGCCAAGAATATGTGTCAAAATAAGTGTACGAATAATAATAATAAGAATATTGTCATACCTTCCTTACGCAGAATATTATGTGGACATAACATGTATTACTGGCTAAGGAAATATTCTAGGTTATTTTAAATTGAATATTTCATATTTGTTATTTCTAAACATGTTACCAGGGTAATTGAAGAAATTATGTTTTTCTTTAAAATATCAGAACAATAAAATCCGTATAAAAAAATAATGTTTTATTATTTACCCTTAATGGCCCAAAAATTCTTTCCTGAAAAATATTGCAAATTAGTAATAATATAATACTACAACCATCATTATATTTTCCAACACTTCTCGAACATTAACCACTTTCTGGTTCTTATGTTTTCTTCTCCATATTCTTTTCGTCAAAATATATTTTAATATTTAATTTAAAAACAACTTTTTTATGGTATTTATTTTTTACATAAAACATTACACATATTGGGAGTGTGCGTCGCCTATCACACATATTTTTAAACTATTGGTGAGTAAAACTGGGAAGTGGTTAAACAATAATTGAACACATATTTATTATATACGTTATGATAGGACAGTCATTCGTGTTATACTTTATTTTGATCTATTAATCCACAGTTAAACAGTATTTAGCAAAATGGACTTGTAGTATGTTAGAAAATTTATTCAAAATTGTACTAGAATCAATATTTTTCTTTGTTTTTCATAAAGAGTTGTTAAAGTGGACATACCAATTAGAAGCATATTAATAATAAGTTTTTATGTAAATTTATATTTATTTATTTAAAAAAATATAGTACTAAGTACTTACACATCATAATAAATTATTATTAAGTTATTTAAACTTTCATCGGGACCAAGTTAATGAGTTCATTGCTACTCTCCACCAAATCAGATATAGACACCCTTCCTCTCTGCTTGATGAATTTGGCAACGTTTTCCAGCTCCTGCTGGGAGATGTAGATGAACTTCCCCCTGTCATCGACTACTCCCGTGAGCAGCCCTTCGGCCTGAAGGGTGGCTATCCTGTCAATAGCAGCTTGAGTTTTTAACTTAAAATGGGCGGCCAAATCTTCGATGACCACAGCCTTATTAGACTAAAAACAAAACGAAAAACTTAGAAATATAGAAATTGTTTTAGTTGTCAATTTAAGGTGTATTTTATTATGAGTATTTATATACATATTTATAAATGGTTATGTGACATTGTGATGTCACAATAATTAATAAGCATAAATGATACTTACTTTGATGAAATTGACAAACTCTTGTAAAAGGTTCCTCTCAGAGTCATTTTCTTGCTCATCATCGAACCCTTCCTCTTCCACTGAAAAAGCGGCTTTCATCTTCAAGTACTCCTCTTGCTCTTGCCTTTCTCTTTCTTCAATTTCTTTCTTCTCCAAAGCTTCACGTTCCAACTCCTCGGCCTGAAACATAAAGCAATATGAATAATGATAAAAGAAATTTGATTCGTAAATTGAATTAAATATTAAACCAACCTTATCTATGTTATTATTACTAAAAAAAAGATTACACATTAACTAGATTATTTAAGTTCCTAAAATTAAAGATAATTAATAGCTTTTTCTATTGATTGCCTTCACTTATACATCACCATCAGACCTTTAAAACAGATTCCGAGCATCCTTACACGGTCGACATGAGAAGAGCACTTTATCAAAAATTTTCTTTAAAATAACATGAAATCTTTGTAATGCTCATCCAGAATTTAGTCAACTCGATTGAATGTTATATTCAAATTTAAGAACTACATTTTTTTAAATAATAATAAATTTTAAGAGTAGTATTGAATAAAAAGTTTTCCTTTTGCTCTCATGATTATATTAACTTAAAAAAAAAATTAACATAATAACCATTTCTTTCTCTAGAAGTGCCTTTCTTTCCTCTTCTTTAATGGCATCCTTAGCTTTCTTCTCTTCCCTCATCTGCTCTTCAGCTTCCCTGGCAAGTTTTTTTTCTGCCTTGGCCTCCATCTTTGCTCGCTTCTTGGCCCCCAGCTTAGCGTCGGCTGCAAATGGATCCTTTTTGTCTTCTTCTGCCTGGTTGTGGTCATCTTCGGGATCATCATCCTCTTGTGGTGCATCTTGGCGTTGTCTAGCAGCTAAAAACAAATAAAGATTCTTATCGGGCAGGAAGATAGTGCTAGAGGTAATGTACACTTCCCATTCTAATATGATATGTGTCTGGTATTGATCTGTTAACGTTAGTGGACTGTCATAATAATAATATAAAAACATATATATACAGTTTGTTATTTCGATTTGTGAATTATTTTTTGCTTATTCGGGGTGTTTTAATAATAACATGTTCATAGTAATGCAATGAAGGTCATTTTCACATGATTGCCAAAGTAAAGCAATTATCTATTGTGTAAGATGTTGTGTGTTCAATCCTATAATGTAGCATATGTAGACGACCAGTCGATTTCGACTGATAACCCGCTCTACTAGCGGCTGTACGGGTCCTCGCCTCTGAAGCCCACGGTTCCTCTACAGCTGGTTGTAAGGCAGCTGTGTTCCGGTCGGCTTCCTTGGGCTGGATGAAGCTTCCATATCTGCTCCTCGGGCTGGAGTCCGTTAGAGTAGGAGGCCGGGAGCACTGCGAAGTCCAGAGAAGGTCCGGGGAAGGAGAGAGTAAAACTCGAAAGTATTTTCAGCTGTTTATTTTGAAGTTGACATGGCTATTTATACTATTTTTGTGGAAATGTACCGTGTGCAAAAACTGCACCTGGAATCGATTCCGCGCCAAATGATGTGATTTGTCGGAGTGCCGTGAAGAGTCCCGCTGACGACCGCCAGTCACTAGAGAGAGACCGCGCTCCGAGCTCGTTCGTAGTGGTGCTTTCAGACATCGGTACCGATTGATGACCTTGATATTTTATCTTTTTTATACATAATCGGACGTCCGTAACAGCATACATTTGAAATTTCTTGTCATAAATTGATAGTAGTGTTTATAGTAGCGCTATCATCTGTCAGATTTACCATTAAAAATGTCAATTTTTATACACGACTAGTTCATCATTACTATAGTCCATCCAGTGTATGAAGAACCCTATGACACATTTATTGCCCTGTGCTAAATATCGTCCGATATAACGTTGTAAAAACGTTCGCTACCTATATTAATTTTATCAACATAAACAAAAGCCTCTCTTCTTATATATAATAAGTTATTTAGGTAAATATATCACAATAAAAACAAAATAATAAAAAATATATACGTATTGTTACAAATTAGAAAAAATACGACTTTAGAGAACCTACCAGTTAAGAAGTGTTGGTATTTCATTGCGGTCATAGTATGCATACACGTGATTCCGAATTGCCGCCAAATTAAAGCTATCGGGTTTTGTAATTGAGCATTTCCTCTGTCCTTTCTTATTTGGTGTTAATATTTTTTTCTCTTCTAATGAAGATTTACCCTATTTCTCCTCTGTGATCCGAGATACTGTAGATTTACCGATTCCTAGGGCATCCGCGACCCGATCTCGAATGTTTTCTTTAATGAAACAACTTTAACAATACTAAAAATAAATATAATAATTACAACAAAAAACACGAATCGATCGAAGAACAACGCGCTACTAAAAGTCGGACATTTGTACTGATCCACACGCCGCCATGCGGGAAAAAATGATACTTAAATATAATTATTTTCGAGGAAGAGAAGAAAAATCGATATAATAGAATAAAAAATGTTCCCCCTATCTCTTTTACACAGAAATAAAAGTGCCATACGTATCAAGCTAAAACTTCCCAAATATAATATTCGCTGCACTTTAAATTCTATTATTTAAAAATAGAGATGTTTATATACGATTCACTTCGAATTCAAATTCGATTTTTTTTCGAAGAAGAAGAGAAAAAAAATCGACCTAATCGAAATAAATATTTTTGCCCCATCCCTTTTACAAGGGGCAATAAATGTGTCATAGGGTTCTTCATACGCTGGATGGACTATACCAAGACAATTATACAAATATTTCGAAAAAGCCAATTACCATGATAATTTTATTAAGCCGTATCAAACTCAACAATAAAAAAATATTTTTGGAATAAAATATGAAAATTTTACACTTTATTACGGCAAAACCCCCATGGCAAAAATGGGAGTTGGAAGATCGGTAGGTATTTTTTCTTCAAGAATGCTGTCAACGTTATAAGATATGTGCTAAACTTAAATTTAAAGAGCACTACTACAGACCACATATATCCCTTATAACATAATTTACTTTAAAAGGATTTTAAGAGGATACGATAAATTATATATTTAACTACTTTTCTTCTACGGCAGTCAGACTTACTTACAGTTTATTTGCAAAAAAATATACAATAAAAACTTACCATTGGCCCTCATACGAGCTCTCTGGTTTCTAGCAGCCTGGACTCTTCCTCCTGCTCCTTCTGCAGGAGCAGCTGCTCGCACTGGTGGTTCTGAAAGAGATAATTAAATACATAACCTATAAACATCCGAGTACTAAAACTGATAAAATAAATTAGCGCACAAGTTTTTTTTTAATATACGTGATATTAAACGTATAAATAAAATGTGATTAAATTTGATTAAAACACATGTAAAGATTAATTAAATGGAATATCTGACAATAAAACTTATTTCTAAAATATATACCTGGCTTTTCTTTAACATCTTTTCCCGATAAATAAAAGGCTAGACCAATGCCAACAAGGATTAGAAATGTTATCACTGCAAGGATAAGATTCAGGTCGACTGACATATTCAATATTTACTTTAAAATGAAAAAATCATAAGCATATTTCGAGTTTCTGCCCAAGATCTATTTGACGTTTGTGTGACGTTGCTGGGTCTGTGTTAGAATATTTACATTATATTAAACACAAAATACCTAAAATGTCATATATACATATTTTAATTTACGAGAAGCATATGAGAGGAATGTTGCGTTTTTAATATCATTTATTGCCTATACATGCCTAGGAAACTTGACACTTAGATAGTTTTCTAGTTAGCCGGGTATTTCTTACATTATTTAATATGTTTTACTGTGTTTCTTTAGTTTTTTTTAAATTCATATACTTATATTTGTGTTTAATTATTTATTTCAATTCAGTTTTTGTATAGTTTCTCCCCTTTAAAATAAATTAAATTTCTTAAATAAAAAAATTATCTACACGATATATTGGTGTAAAAAATATTTAATAATTTGCATATATTTGAAGTTCACACGGTATGTGACAACTATATGATCCAGTTACGACAGTGGACATGGAAATAATGATGATAATGCTATTTAGCTAATCACCGTTAACTTATCACTGGTAATTGAAAGTATTTTAAATTAAACTTATGGACATATATTTATAATCAATGCCAGCTTCAGGCCTTGTTTTTGACCTAGGGCAAATAAAATCTGACGCTTCGAGGGAAATCTTCAGAAAGACACCTCCTAGTGGGGAAAATGTATAAAATAACAATTTTTAATGCAAGCATTAAATATTATTAGTATATAAATCAATAACATACAAATAAACCAAATTTCGGAATGTATATATATATGTATTGTGGTCACTTTGAATGGAAAAGTATGTATAAGTAATTTTATTGAAACTGTTATAAATAAAAACCAAATCTAAGGCATATCTTTGGTTAGGTATATTAATTAAAAAAGGAACCATTCGAAATAAAAACAACGCAACTTTTAATAAAAAAAAAGTGTAATAAAGTAAAGAATAAATAAATAATAAAGAATCATCTGATAATAGATATATTAAACTAATAGGTTAATTTAATAGGATTTTCTTTAATAATTAATTGGATGTGGAAGTTGTGAATTAGTGAATGTTTCTGTGTGAAGTTCATCACATATTAGGTTATTTTTTTTCCAGCGATAACATTTTTAGTGCAATAAAATTTTGAAGTACATATATAAACGAACAAATTATGTGTGTTTTCTAAGTCTCCATGACTAAGACTCCATGCATCTTACATCTTTGGTTCGCCAATTACGAGTATCTTCGAAGCAGAGCCTCCAGCATGGTAAGTCCACATAGTGGAAATTTAATTGTAAATAAGTGGATAATACGTTTAATATTATGTAATTTTGTTTAATATATTTAAGGGTACATTAGATTAAAAATATCCAGGTTTTGTCATTTAAATATGATACTTAATCCTTTAAAATGTTATTTATAATATGAAATTTTCATTTATTACCAAAATTTTGAAAAATTTATATTTTGTTTCATGAAAAACTTTAAAACAAATCCATTTTATACCACATAAATATTAAACATGGAAAAGGCTCAAAATGTACAAATTTAAGCAAATCAGGCCGCCCTTAGAGCTCCTAGCTCACTCGATGCCTCGAAGCGCCACCCTTTTGTACCACCCCCTCAAATCGGCATTGTTTAAAATAAATATGTACTGCTAGTATTAGGTAGGCATAAATTGTTTTTTTTATACTTTGTTAATACCGTGAGAAGTTTTTTTTAAGTGATGGCAGCACTACTTTAACTGTCAATATCGCATGGCAGACGTTGCTTAGGTTAAGTTTTCTTGTTATGATAAGTAAAATGTTAGACGTGATGGAAAATACCAGCGATACATCAAAACCGTCGGCTATTTTTAGCAACGAGACTGCTTACCCTCTTGTACTAAATTTTCAGAATGGTAATCTTGCAGATTCGGCTACTGGGAATATTAGTGGAGCTATTTACACTTCGTCCAAAGAGAAGACCGCCGCCGTCGTCATTGATGACATGCTGTACACTGGAAACGAGCAAAAGAACAATGTATGCCGGAACGTGATAGTCGCCAGAAATAAGAATACCGGCGTCATTCGGCTGATAGAGGTAGGGAGTGCTCTGCTTAAGGCAATGCCAGATGAGTTGATACAGTCAAGTGACGCGGTGGACTCTGTGCAAGAGGATTTGGGGGCAGTTTTTGGGTCCAAGCGCAGGAAGCGAGCCTTAGAACAGTCCAAGCGACTGAAAATAGACATCGACACTATGAAAGAGCAGCTAGAAAAAACCGTGACTGAAAAAGAAATAGACGACACAGAAATGGTTAAGCCAGCCGAGGAAACAGACAATGCCATGGATAAATATGCTCCGCCCATCAACAGATACGCATCCAATGTTAAAGAAGTCTATAAGGTTCATGACTTCTTGAGTGAAGACCAAATTAATACTCTTAGAGTAAGCGCCGAAGATATTCTAGGAAACAAGGAAAGTGAAATTGTGGTTTCAGAATATATACTCGACATCATAAACAAACTGAAGTCTTCAGCCGGCTCACTATCGGTTGATCATTGTTGTCTTCTATTGTATGCCGACTGCATCGTTAGATATTTGAAAGAGGATTACAAAAAAGTGTGCCACTCAAATTATCTCATCTGTCCGTATTCAGAACTTATAAATAACTTTGTCTTTGAATCATATTCAATGCGCAATGAGAAAGGAAGAAGCCGACCTCAAACCTGCAAAGATAAAGCTGTTTGTTATTTGATTGCCATGTTGTTGATTATTAATAATTATTTAATACCAGACATCAGCAAGTTGAGTAAAGCTATTAATATTACCAGTCCAAAAATTATGCTTTCAGCTAAAGTTGTGGGAGCCCGTGTCGTTACTGAAGGTAAAGTCTCGGCCATTCTGTTGAAATTACCATTGACCAAGATGCCAATAGCTTATATGAAGAGAGGAACCAAGTAAATTGCTGTAAAATAATATACACTCATTTTATAATGTGGAATAATTTACTTAAAATAAATTATTTTTGTGACTAAAAATTGTTTTTATTTTATTATTTTTAAACCTATTGATTTTAATGACAACCTAAACTTACCGTGGACAGTTTTAAATTGGACTTGAGGTATATACCTCCAAATGCAGTTCTTTTTTGCGGTATATAGTGGATATCCTTTATTACATAATTTTCTTTTTCTTTCATATAGTATTTTAAATGCTCCCAGATGCAGTTATGAGTAATTCGAGCGAACTATGAAGGGACACTTAAAGTCGTTCCTGACTTTCTTAAAACTATCAGAAAATAAAATATTATAACATAAATGCTGTCATTTTTTTGTTTCTAAAATCTTAATATAACAGACTAGACTATTTGGAGAGAGGGTGTGTCCATTTAAAGCATTTACATATAAACTAAAAATACAAAACAGAGACAAAAAACTATGTGATTGCCTTCCGATACTGGTTGCAAAGTAATGTTGCTGTTTCATATATATACGCTTGCTTTCGGTAATCCTGCTTTGAAAAAGGAATTATCTTTTGTTTGAACTTTTGATGTTTGCTGTTTTCTTATAATCAACTGTAAAGAATTACGAAAATACGTAGATTATGTTTGAACATTGTTATCTTACTCACAGTCGACAAATGTAATTAATAGATCTTCGAGGTGTGATTTTACTATTAATAACATCATTTTTGGTCGAGTTGTTTCTTCCTCGCTATCTTTACTTCCTTTCACTTTCTATCACACCCAGGTTCGCCTTCATCTACTTCTAACCATTGTAAAACATCTTCCTCAGCTTCTTTTTCTCCGGCATTATTATGTATTGTTCTATAGAAATCAAGAACTTTTAATCCTTTTAAATATATGTCTGCATCTTGACCAGCAAAGAAATTTATCTAACCATTTTTTGATTATGGTCTTTCACCTCTTTCTATACTGTAGCAAAATGAAAATATTTTCAAAGTTTTGCAAGTCGTATGCTGTCGTTTTGTGTCTTTTGCATTAACTTCGTTATGCAATACAACCATTACTTTGTTTTCAAACTGTCTGCGATGTATTTGTTAAGTTAATCATTCTCTTATCCCTTGGTTGAATAAGCGATATTGTATTTTTAGACAAGAATATACATGTAAACTTGTAATCTTTTAAATATAATATATATTTAGTGGAATTAGAGCAAGGGTTTCAAACTAAGGGGAGATATGAAAAAGTGAGAGACCTGAAACTGGGTTTGAAAAAACTACAGTCAGTATTTACTTAATTATTAAAAGAAATTGAATCATCATTGTGCGCGAGTAATGCTTCAATGCAGTTTAAAGCTAAATATTGTAAACCTTCTACTGATGGAACTTTCATCGAAGAATCGTTGATAATAAATCCCAAAATTCTCTGTCCAGCAAAGGTCCAGATTTTTCAAACTATTTCTTTAATTAGAAATACATTTGTAAACAGTCACAGATTTTGCAGAGAATTGAAATATTAAAAGTTAAAATGGAAGTTTTTTTGATTGAATGTGATGAAAGTACGGACATTGAAGGAACAGCTCAGTTATTTTTTATAGTATTTTTTTTCTTGCTTGCAACAAGAATTTTAATGTTTTTTTAGGAATTATCAGTAAAAATGTCGATGTTTGTTACTACTACAGGGTAAGATATTTTATATTGTGTTCTTAATCTTGTAGAAAAATACAATTTGTCGATTTCAAAATTAACTTCTCTAGCAGCTGATAGCGCACCGTCTATGTCTGGGGAAAAAATGGTTTCGTGGCATTATTACCAAAAATCATTTTCAAAACTTAACCTTTATAAAAGAAAATCATACGCATTGCACAAATTATAAAAATTGAAATTATTTTGTCAAAAAATATAAATTTTATAAGATTTCGAGGCATAAATCGGCTTTTCTGAATGATTTAAATAACGAACCTTCAGGATTATTTTTGTCATCAGACTTTAATTTGAAGTTGTATTGACGCGATCCAATAATACCATAAATATTTGACCATATAAAAGTATTAAAATGTAGGTTTCTAACCAAAGTAATCCATTTTCAATCATGCAGAGAGCTTGAGTAGCCGTGTTCTTGTGAGAATGTATCATATAAAAATTCGAAAATAAAATTTCAAACCTAATAACTGATTTCAACAGATTTACTGATTTTGAATAGATATATTAAAATACAAACATTCCCCATTTTGTTGATTCTTTTCAATTGTCATAGAAAAGTGCCTGGTAATATGCAATGTAATAGTCAAATGAGGGTAATTTTCAATGATGCCGGCCTGCCTGTGTTATATAAGTATTTACCTGTTGACTATACATGACAATTCATATTCAATATTCAATGTTTGAGAGTACTTATCGATAAGAATAGATTTTCAAAACTTTGAAAGAAAATAAGTCCTTGGTAGGAAGTAAAATCACTAATTAGCACCTTGGTTCTAAAAGTTGTAACTGCAGATAAGATTTCTCCTAACATTGCAAAAGTACTCGTAATAAAAGAGCAGATATGCCATATGCCGGCCTGCCTGTGTTATATAAGTATTTACCTGTTGACTATACATGACAATTCATATTCAATATTCAATGTTTGAGAGTACTTATCGATAAGAATAGATTTTCGAAACTTTGAAAGAAAATAAGTCCTTGGTAGGAAGTAAAATCACTAATCAGCACCTTGGTTCTAAAAGTTGTAACTGCAGATAAGATTTCTTCTAACATTGCAAAAGTACTTGTAATAAAAGAGCAGATATGCCATATATTTGGAATACAACTTTGACTTAGCAAATAAAAATTATATATATTTTTATATTTTATATTATATTTTAAAATATGCTTATTTTTTAAAAATATTTTTAACTTATTAATTCGTGCATGCTTTCTTTTTTATATTTATACAATATTTACTTTATTGTATTCTCGTCTTTGAGGAGAAAAAAAAATACTTAGATAAATAAAATTGAGTGATTTTATTTTCTTGTTGCTCGAATGAGTTTTCACCCTTCAAATTTGGCCGACTTTCATTTGAGTTTGACATCCTTAAATTAGAGGGAACATTGTCTAAATCAATAAACATTTCACCTCTTCTGGCGGTATTCCTAGTTTCTCTTGAATTTTTCTCACTGTACCAACAATTACAAGAGTCGATCTTTGGTTCTTTTCCGTTTGTCCATGCTTAAAGGGTTCACTAAATTCGTCTTTATGTTTAAAATTTAATTTTTCTTGGATAATCAAAACCTAAAACACAATTGTATGATGTTAATTACATATATTTTAGCCTGAAAATAATGTAAAAGTTCTATCTAGTATTATCTACATTTTTATGGCACGTATGGATTTTATAATAATTAATCCATTGATTCGACATTTCTTGATGAATATGTATGATTTTTTAAAATTAAAAATGTATGACTACTAACGCCACCTTTATTCTACAATCAATGATATAAGTTTTAAAACATACAATAAGATGGCGTTATAAATTATCTCCTAATAGGTATGTTATCTAATTACATTACATATATGTACACATGGGGAATGTGAAATTAAAATTACATTTTATTAACCATTTTTTGTGTAAAAATAATACAATACATACAAGTATATTTAAAGAATATATTTTAAAAGATATATACTTTTAAACCCTCTTTAAATAAAAAATATTGGTTGATAGTCCATTAAGATACATAAAAATAATAGTTTTCTCGTATATTGAGTAACACTTCACTGTGGTGAATCAAGCTTTATAATGTTTAATAAAATCAATGTACGAAACTTACAATCATACCTACGACATAACTGATAAATAATAATTATATTATAAAGCCCTCGATATAATTTCTTACCGTTAGATTTAACATTTTCCCTGCCACCTTTAATAGCACTAATACACATGTACTAATAAAAATGTTTTACTTTAAACAAATATCTTGGGAAAACTAGTCGCCGCACATGTTTAATAGAACATAATCTTACCTAACCTGATCCAACTCGATTTTTTTTACAATAAGTACGCTTGAATACTTTAATAATTTTCCCAGAATGGGTAACATTAATGGTAGGTAGGTAAGTATTGTTTGTGCCCTTGTTCTTAAATGGTGAATCAGACCTGTGGCCCTCGGTGCGCGCAAGGTCGGCCCTGCACTGCCTCCCTGAGGAGCAGGACCCAACTAGCAAAATTATATTATTCTAAATCGATATCATTAAAATGGAACCAAATAATACGAGTCTATCGAGTCTTAAACGCAAAAATTAGTACAGGGAGGAATCATACAAAAGGTATTCGGCAACCTAGTATTCATGGGTAATTGAATTACCAACAACAACATTTGAGTTTCCGTCTAAAAATACGATAATAATAAAAAAAACAAATAAAAATGTAATAATACAACAAATAGTACATACGAGTATGTATATTTGCTATAATATTTCCTATTTACTCATATACATGTAAATATACTTATATATTTAAACTTTTTTACTAATTACAAAGAAAAATGAAAGAAAATCAGATAACAATAAATACAGACATCAGGCCACTAATGTAATTGATTTTTCTTTATTCTTATCCAGTTTCTTAAAATATTTGTAATTTGAACAAAGACTGAAGAGATTAAAAACTTTAAAAAATAAGTATAATTAAATCACACTACAAAAAGAATGAATTAAATAATATTGTTATCGGAACGAAGAATTTATTTAGCTACTCTCAATTTATATTACTCCATGATTAAACTTCTATAATAGGCACTAAATATTCTTCAAATTTTTTCGCAAGGTATATAGAATAATGTTACAATTATTATACTTTAACTTCGCTTCATTGTAATAAAAATTATATCTTCATATGAGATATTTTATATTATATGCTAATTAAAACGTACATTACATAGGCATACAAGGAGTGGCCAATACTGTAGCGCACTTGATTTATGTTTGGTCAGATTCACATTCCATTTTTCCAGATCCATTAATTTTTCATTCTTCTTCGTAGTATCAATCCGGTAGGTTGGTTTGCAGCAACAATCTTGCATCTCGATCTCCGGTCTTCTCGATGTTTAGCTCAGTATAAGAGCTGCAACTCATGTCCTCGAACACTTGCTGCAAATACTCCCGTCTTGGGTGCCCTCTGCAGTTTCTACCCTCAACCATCCCTTCCACAATGTCGTGAAGACGACCATCGTGGCGCATGATTTGATCAATCCATCGGGCTCGCCTCTTTGAGATGGTTCTTACTAGGTGCCTATATTCCTTGATTATGCTAAGAACCTCATTGTTCGTGACGTGATCTCTCCAGGAAATTCCGACAATTCATCTGTAAGACCACATCTCAAAGGCCTCTAGTCTCTTCAGTCTTATATTTATTTATTAAAACAAACTAATTATGTTTGAATTTTCGTACGATTGGAATTTCGTCTTGGTCATAGTTGTAATTATCCATGTTTCACAGTATTTCTACGTCTTGCCCGATGCAGTCCTGGAGCCCATAACCTGCTCTGCGGTCGCTATGAGTTAAAACGAAGTCCAAGAAGGTATGCCGCGTCCAGAGCGCGGCCGCGACGGGTTATAAATACCGAAATGGACATGTCGCAGAAAACTGGATCTCGGGAGGTGAACATACTCTGAATTATGAATCAGTTCTTAGCATCGTGAGGGTTGTTTAGTCTATGGCTCTAGCCTTAGATACCTAATTTTGCCTGACCGTCTTCTAGATTATTCCAATTATTACAATTTCCATATCAAAAAAAGCGAAGACGTTGTAAGTTTTTCAATTGTCGCAGGGCAATTATAACACTGACTTTATATATATTTTATGTTGTGAGTCTTCTACTTACTAAATCTAAATACCAACCACTATTAAATTCTAGTCACTGATCTAGTCTGACATTAGTGCCTAGTCTCGCTTCTAACTTAAAACATGTGCATGAATGATGATTTTATATGAAAAATTTACATCCAACCATAAATATGTTTCCTTTTTTGATTTAAATTATAATTCTATTATATTTAACTACTGTTGTATTTCTTTACTATTTGTTTGAATCTTGTTTAGGCTTCTTAAATTTGTACCTATATTAAGAATTGAATTTTTAAGAACGCGTGTAAAAGTCACCAATATTGAAAAACACATATACAAAAATAATGTATATATCCGCTTTGCATAAATTTTACAGTTCAAAATACACCTGAACTAAATCACCCCGTATTTGGAATATATTCGTACCTTAACTTTAGTCTGGATCCATTGGTTTCAAACTTAAGCTGAATGTTCCCTTCGTAAACAAACAAAACCTTGTTAAGAAATGTACTTCGTATACTGATTAAAAGTCACACGTACTTTTTCTTCAAGTCATATATAGATGTCATATAAATAATCTATAATATTTATTATGCGTTGAGATGCAACTTCTTAAAGAAGATAGCCCCACTTTTGTGGTCGCACAGAAATCAACCGCACATTCCTTGAATTAGATCCAGAGAATGCTGACCATCGCAGATAACCACGGTACAGATTATAGCCATCAAGTAAAACCAATAAATTCAAGATGACTACACTTTATAACTCGATCGTTGTCTGAATTATATGTCAACGTTGTAAAGAAATTCACACTTTTGCGGTCACACGAACATCATTCTAGTTTGAATAATAACCAACTGGTTGTTATTCAAGCTAGCTATAACTAAGCGTCGCAAATATTCCTTCTCTTTCTTTACACACATTCTTCCGTATCCCTAGCTTAAATATCTAGTAACTAGGAATTACCACAATAATTACTAGGAGTGGTCAGAACCTCAGTTCATCCTAGATCAAATGTACAAATTGCGACGAATACATGCATGAATATAGCTTCTCGCGAGTCTTTCAAGACTGTTTCGAAAAAAATGTTGTAATTTATGCTCATTTTCATCCGGAAAACAAGTCCTGTATAGATTCATCGCATTAACAACATCTAAGACCTTTGATAGAATCTACTCTTTCGTAGGATATTGTTGTTTTTTTTTACCAGTGAACATTGAATAAATGAACTTAAATGATATTATGAAGCATTATATCTCAAGGAAAATTATAATATTGTTGAACGTGCGTGAATAAACCACATGTTCAATTTTAATTTTTAACCTTTAATATTATGCAAAAGCAAAAAATGTCGAGTTAAAAGCAGATTTTCAAAAGTGATTGATTTGAAAAAAAATCTATTATATTTAGATTTAAGCGTTGGTTCCTAGTTTACAACCGTTTTAAAGAGTTACTTTTTAAAATAAGATGCACGACCTATAAGTATATAGTGTATACAAATACTATATTATATATTTTTTTTCAGTAGAAAGATATTAACGTATACAACGCGCATTTTTTTCTCGGCTCTATTAATAACCCTATAAATTCTGAATGCTACAAGCTTTACGTTCCAAATAGGTATACCCGCGCACGAAGTAATCTATTTTTTTAATTATATGTTTTTTACGTGAAGTTTCCCGTCCTCTACTTCAGTTCAACTGCAATGGATTTTCTAAATGACCTTCCAGCGCATTTCTTTCCCCGTCGTAGTTTTTACACGTATTGCTAACATGCCATTTTTCAATAATATTTTATTATCTTATTTCACAATGAAGAACGTTGGTTTTGTTGATGGATAAATATGAAACGTTCTTCATCTTCATAAATCAACATTAGTATCAAGATTTCGGTTGTTTTGAAGCGAGATCTTCACAATACGTAAGCTATATTGCATGTATACGTGTCGGGTTGACAGTGAAGAGCCGAGGAGTGAACGACACTGAGGTTGGGACAGCTCGGTCGATCCCTCCTCGTCTCGAATAAGGCAGAACTAACGCTCGAGAAAAAATGTTACGAAACGAGTTACGGGCGCGTCGGGAAAGGACAATAAATGACCGGACTGGGCAGAGCTCGGCCCCCGGGACTCGCCTGTCTCGAGTCCGGCAGCCGCAGAGAACATCATCAATTATTGATAGCCATTGTCGCAGCACGCTTTTTGTCTCTCCCTTATTCCGTCCCCGCCGGATTAGTATATCGCATGAGACATTTTAACTGAAAAATCGTCTTTGCTTATTCATTGTCGTTTTTCGTTCGGAATTACTTTGACGGAGGAATCGTGATCGCGAGGGCATCTTCATTCAATATCAGAGTTCGACTCGCAGTCAATATTGAAATTATACTTCGATCGGCATTAGAATTTGCAGTACGAATAAAAAACGCTATCAATTTATTTATTTAAAAGTCTTTTATTTTCTTTCTAATAATCTTGAGTGTTTGTCTTCGTCTAAACGCATTCAAACATATTAATAATAACATTGTTGATACTCGGCGATACAATGAATATTGTAAAACAGTGTTTATACGCGATTCCATTTTCCAACAAATTCATACGTGTCGGAAAAGTAAAAAAAGGCGCAGATGTTAAAGAGATCACCAATCTTCAAACTCTTTGCGGTTCAATGTCGATTCTGAGTTGACATCGTTTTTGTTCCAGTAAGTCACACGACGAGTCTTACTGGACATAAGTCTGTTTCAATGAGAATCATGTCAAGTAAAATTCGTTATTTATAGTAGTAATGTAAACTAAAAAAAATTGAATCTAAGAGTATTGTATTTAAAAAAAAAAAAAATGCTTAAAACCAGGGGTCGTCAACCTTTTTATGCCTTGCGCCCACTTTTGCCTATTTTTCATGGTAAAATGTCCCTACCGCCCACCAACCTCGCTATATTTCAATTCAGGATGGGAGGAAAAAATTCAAGAAGGAATGTAAGAGATTTGAAAATGTACAAAATTTGCCCACCGTCCACCACGGAAGCCCGTATCGCCCACTAGTGGCCGGTACGGACCAGGCTGACGACCAGTGCTTTAAACAATTAGACAATTACTGAAATATTTTTATTTAAATGTAAGAAAATCTTACTACACATTTTACTGTACAATTTTACTATAAATTCTAAAAATCATCCTCCAAACTATATTCTCTATTTACACATTTGACCTATAATAAGAAGGTATATTAGTTCCAATTTTGTAAGCTTATTATTAAACAAACATGTTTGTTTATTCGTAATATTCAATACATAGTAATATTCTCCCATTTTAAAATACATTGTGCGATTAAGTTTAGCATAGAAAATCAGTCGGGACCTATCAGCAATGCAACTGCATTCAAATTGACGCTATCCATTTTCTCGTCTGTCCATCATTCCGCCTCTTCAGCAATCAGCGATCGTCCGCATCGCTTCTCCAAGAGTCCAGACTCCAGCTCCGGGCATCCCAGGACGCGGCCGGCCACTTCTTCAAGCGTTTCCAATTAATCCTGGGCTTGTTTTTGCTGGTTCTCGACATTTGCGCGACTCGTATGTAACGAGGGTATGAACCGGGCTCGTACGTGACGAGACCGATGGGGACGGATGCGAGGAGAAGACGACCAGAACCATCGATCAAGGATCCCGCATTATTTGCTCGATAACCGGTAATATATTACCGGCGGAATAATTATGTCCATAAATATTCAAAACGCACTGGCGGCGGGTTTTTTTTATATTTCCTCATTAAAACGCAAGGAGAAGAACTCGAAGATATTTACTGGAGCATCAATCAAAGCTACTGCATTCTTATGCACGTGGTTTTAATTATTTTTGTGGTAATCTTTTTAAGTACATACTTGGGAGGACAATTCTCATTGAAATCCAATGGCATTAATATTCATATATATCTGTCCCTCGACTTAAATTGTTGTCTTACGTCCATTTTCAAAGGATATTTTCCTTTGATTTTATAGTAATTACATTTTTTCTGAAACACGGAAATACAAATATACATTTATTCGCAAACGTTTTGGAACAAAAGCTTTTTAAAATTATTGTCATTTATATAAAGATGAAAGGAGAACCATCGGTTCATAAAATGTTTTCAGGTATATGAGAAGGATATTTATTAATTTATTATTATTACCATTAACCTATTTTATATTTTGATACGCAGAGGATTATCGTCTTATTTACTAGATTATAAAGCACTGTTCTAGTAACTAGAACAGTGCTTTCCAAATGGGGGACCGTAGAATTTTTCACGGCGGCCGCGTCTTAGTGTCGCTCATTATGGGCATTGTGCCGCCAATGATTTTGCTGAAGTCTTCCTAATGTGTTACAAATTTTCACATTCATTATTTTTCTCTTCGAAAAGTACTAGAGATTTGCTGATTCGTCCCACATACTAAAGGACAATAATAATACATATTCTGATATAAAATACCTATCAATTCAAATCGTAAAATTTAATAGGTCATCAAATTTAATGTCCTCCTTTTTATAGGCATACCAATTACATTATATGGAACCATGTTGCCATGAATACATCACTTAAATTCAGATATTAATATTTATATATTTAAAATATATTATTTTTTTACGAGAATGGTTTATTTTTAATTTTTAATTAGATTCTTTTTTATATTTAAAAAATGTTCCGCTTGTTTTTATTTTACCAAAAAACCCTTTAAATCTGACTTTAATTAATATTTTTTGGCCGTATTAGCATCTCTTATAAATTCATAGTTGTGTTCAAAATGCAGATATATAAAAATATAAATTATCATTTTTTTTTATTAAGCTCATATTATATATAAAACCCAAATAAATCGGTAAAAAAATGTATTAAATTTACTTTACATAGACTATGGATGTGTTCTAGAACTGGTGCACTCAGATATCATAGTATGTCACCCAGAAGTTCACCCATATATACATGTTCCCCGATTCCCTTCTAAGGCGAGAGTTATTTAAAATATAGGCTGCAGTAGTATCGGAAGCATTAGAATTTCCTTACAAAATGCTGTTTAATAACAATTGTTAAAAAAGGATATCATATGGTAAGCTCGACGTTCCTGATACTAGACTATTTTCACTTAAGAGGAACCTAAACTAAGGTCAAACACACACAGTAAACTACGTGTAGTCACGTTTAAATGGGAAACGATTAAATTTACGGATGAGATTACTTATCTCGTGGCAGCCTCGGCTTATATTTGAACGAGGAAAGGTATTTGCGGGGCATTGAAAGTGAACTTGCACATCATTAGTTGTGTGTCAAATTTCAAACGCTGTATCATTGTATGCTAAGGAGGGGCTGGGAGGACCGCGGCAGGGGGAGGGCGGGGGAGGGGCGCAGCCACAGGTACGGGAAACAAGACAGGTTACTGCGAGGTACGCAGTCCTCCGAGACCGAACAGGAGCTTTCAACCGCTCTTCAAAGCTTGCTTCTTTGCAAAAAGCAGTCTTTAAAAGCTTTTTCTATTATAATTGATTGATTGATCAATCATTGGTTGCCTTTTACGTCCAACCAAGTTTATCTTACGTTTTTTTCTTCATAGTAGTATTCAATCCACATCTGCAGATTTGGTCAGAACAAACTATGAGAGTCTGATGACATGAAACATGACAACTGTATTGTTTAAGGCATGTTAGGGTGTTTTGATCGGATGATTAGCCAAACACTCCGGAGACCTTTGGTCCTGAAGGGTGGGTCAATCCAATCAACTATACGCAGGTAGTAACAGAATATTGCTTAACTAGAGTGTATTTTTAATGTTATTAAAAGCAAACGTAAGTCCTAAAAATGACTTATGTAATTTAATAACCAAGTACATTTAGGACTAAGCAACGTTACACCACCAACGAGACAACAGCAGTTATTTTTCGTTTTTTTTACTACCTTGACATTATATACTGGCTTTTTAAAGAATGCTGTGTCCATTTTTGATGTTGGGTATATCATTTTGTATTTATATAATATAATTAATGAAAGGACAGCGAAATCACTTAAGAAAAATTTAATATACACGTTTTTTATTACGCTTAAGAAAATACGTGCATACGGAAAATATGCCAAAAAAAATAAAAAGCAGTTGACAGTCATCATCACAAAAGAAACAATCGCCTTGCTAAAGAACAAAAGGCATACATTTTTACTTTTAAAAGGCTAAAGGGGTCCAGTTGATGACGCCTGTAAGCGCGATGGCGGGAGGTACCAACCGCACGTCTCGCCAATACTTATTTATAATTCCCCACGTAGCCTGCACTTGAAATAAGGAGACGCGGAATGAAAAAAAACGAGCATTCTTTCCTCTCCCGCTGCCGCCATCTTGCAAGACCGGCCCTTTGTGCAGCTCCTTCTTCATGCTCTAATGGCCCCCGCAACAACGTGGAAACACAGATGACTGACTTCTAACTATTTCATAATCATTTGCACACTTAATGAGCTTCAATAAATGTAATACTTTCACCTTTCTGATGCCTCACTTGGCATCAAAACGAAGCATATGATGTTCATTTTTGATTACCCCTAGAACTAACAGACACAAGAGGTTTTGCCAATTTAAAACTTAAATTTTGTAGATTTCCATGCACAATAATAAGAGCAAAGAGACTTGAATAAAGACAGTTGTGAATTTAGCAACCACTCAGTAATATGAAATTTAAGCATCAAAAACAATTGCACTGGTGTTGGTTATTTATTCTCATACGAAGATACGTTTTTTTTTTTAAATTTAGAAATGTTTACATTGTTTCGATATGGATCGCTTTATTCATATACTCGTATGTATCAACATGATGCATATTAAATTAATTTATGTAAGTGTTTATTTTGTAATTTCACTTATTACTGTCTCATATGTTATACATAAATATGTTTAAAATACCTAATTACATAGTCATTTTACAAAAATGGAGTTAAAATTAAAAAACAAAAGTATTCATACCTCTATCAGAATTGCAGATGTTTAAAGTTAAACGATTTCTGAATAATAAAGTTAAAGCGAATTATTTAATAATATTATGATAACTTTGAATGTTCCGAGTCACTAATGGCGATAACTCCGGTTTTACAAATGTTTGCAATTACCCCTACACCTTGGTCCGCAACACCTGTGTCCTATATTACAATAAATCTTCACGCTGGTTGGACTTGAAACATTTTTCCCACTTTGATATAAAGGTCACTATAATTCCAATGAATGGTAATGCTGCTCTCAAGGTTGGCGATCTTTCGAGAACATCGACATCACAAATATACTTCAATAACCCTCACACATTCTTACCAAAGTGCAATGCTTAGACTGTATAGTAGAGATCTCAAAAGTAATCGCGATAGAGATTCTATTAATGGTGTACGATCTGTCAAACAAACATTTTATTGAAGTTTGTTTGTATTTGTATACTTTAAAATCTAGCAACACATTCAAATACACTTTCTCACTTGAAAATTTAAATTAAGCAATACGATTTTTTGTTGCAATAAACGCCTTTTGACGTTGATCCAATGATTACAGAATTTAGTATGTACTACATAGACCACCGGTTCGTAGAAATAAGACGTGACCGTTCAGGTCCTATTCGTAATAAGAATAATCAATAGAAATAGTTATTGCATGCATAAAAGTATTATACTCGTATATATTAATAACGTTTTCACACTTTTAATTAGAAGTGTAAATTTGATGTCAATAAACCATTCAGAAAATTATGTAAGACACATTTGTAGGTTTAGAATCCAAAATAGTCTTGTACGCTAGAATTCAAGTGGATCATTTTATATACAACTTGCTACATGTAGAAAAACTACATTTATCTTTATACAATACAGTAAAACGCAAGGAAAGTATTTGTTTCGCTTGATCATTGTTAAAACGTTAAACCATCACTCTCGACATCGAATCCGAGCAAACTTGACACGTACTCGTTAAGGCGAATTCTCTGCGCGAGTTTTTACGATGTTCAATGTAACATACAGCGAAATACGAGTCGTTTCGGGATGATAAGCGATTATACCGTACAATGTAGTGTTCAAAGAAATATGAGTTGTTTCGGGTTGATCGCAGTGCTGTCAAAGTTGGCGATCGCTCATTGCAGTGGACTTGGGTCCAGCTTCGCAAATCTGTTCAATTATCCTCTCGGCCTCCTTCCAGCCCTCAGACCTCCGCCTGACGATAAATCCCTTCTCTAAGGCTGGACCCTCTCGCATGCAAATGCCGAGCCAATCTGCTCAAGCTGCTCATGAGCACCCAGCGCCACAAATGGAACAGGAGACGACAAATATAAGCAACAACTAGTACACGATGTCTGGAATCGAAAATATATAATCAAAAATATTCTTCAATTGATTTCAAGTTCATTAGTCAGACGTTGAAAATTATTGATCAATATTATGAAAATATGAATCTTATAAAACTGATACGCAAACAAATTCAAAGCAAACTCCTTCTTATATGTCATTTTCTCATCAATTAATCAGAGAAAAAGAAACGGCGGATACGGGATTAGATTTCGCCGAATAATGGATGAGAAAAATGTCATATAAGATGGTATACGCCATTAATTTGTATGAGTATTAGGTATTTAATACTTGTATTTGTATAAATCACACATTGGTTTATAAAGTAGAATATTGAAAATATGTTTTTAATTTTAAAATAATTAAATAATTCAAGAAAAATTATTGCAAAATTTTGTTACTTCAATGCATTAATATTTTACAAATATTTTTACTTATGGTTGTGAGAAGAGAGTAGTAACTTTAACTTATCGAAAGTGCTCATATTTTTTTCTTTCTATATCCATTTCATATCTGAATTACATGCAATAATATCTTAAATTACCACTAAATAGTTCTGTCAGCTGCCATTGGCTTGTCACAAGACCTGCACACAACGTCTTCCAGGGCGGGAAACCCGGGACAAAAAAGGTAGATGTAGAATTTGAGGCATATTAACGTGTTCCTTAATCAATATTTTTAAGGAGATCGAATAATTATTCAGATGCTGATGAGGTCTAGACGGATTGGTCCTAAGGGGTAGCTTAAGAAGGATTATCATTGCGCGTATGCAACATACATTACACCACATATTATATGTAGCTTCACACTTCATACTAAATTATTATTTTAAGAAATAGCGCTTATTAATTAAAGTCTATCTAGTATTATTGAACATCACTTGAGATGTCATGAATTCATTACGTGGCTAAAAAGGCAAATCAAAATCCTTAACTGTTCAAGTCAACTCACGTGATTCATATAAATTCGTTTAATTCTGAACATTAACTTAATGGTATTACTTCCAAGCTTTAGATGTCTTTTATTCGTTTCTTCTTGTACAGCGGTTTAATGTACATGTAAAAAGCTATTACAGCTTGCGTTTAGAAAAAAATCACTTCTAAAAGCTCCTTACACTATGATCAGTTATGCTGGCGTGCATCCTTATTTTATTTTTATACACAAAGTAAATACAGCAATTTACTTTACAAGTACGCTCCTTTACGAGTGTCTAATCACAGTCATGATTTCAGGACAGCATTTTTTAAAAAATATTTTGCACACATGTGTATATTAACTATGTAAGTATTTATATGCGTTTCCTGCGATGGTTATTCATCATATCATGCTGCTCAGGCGTATATGATTATATATTTATTGAAATATAAAATTATTAAGAGTGATATGTAATAATTTCACAAAAATGTGTAAATTTCTTATTTGTTCTCATGACGTTAGTGGATTAAAATATCACACAAAGAACTTGGTCATTCTAAATAAGGCGTCTGTACAAAACCCGAAATCATTTTTGGTTTCACAATTGTTTTTATAAAGCTAAAAATTATTGCGTTAAGCATCCGTTTAAGTTAAGTTTAGCATTCGTTTAAATTTTTTAACTTGCTATTGTTAATTGCTCATACTTTTTGAAAAAAATATAATTATGTTTAAAAAGCGTAAACCAATCACATTGCAATTTAAATTTATTCTATAATTTTCACACATCTCGTTTGGCCGTTCAGCCAAATTATGAAAACGATTCCCGATAAAGATCATAAATTAAAATAAATAGTTAAAGTATTTATTTTATCGTTTTATTTAAAGCATCAACTTGAGATTCATTTGTATTGTAAAAAAAATATTTTTTACATTGTTAAAATCAAAAATAACTAAAGTAAATGTTGTTTAATAAAATGAGACCATCGCTTGTAGACATGTTTGTAAAAATGAGTTGGTTTTATTTTCTCTGCGCATTTCTTTTCACATTTTCTTGTGGTGATTGCATACAAGTGAATGATTAAGGACACGCACACAGTACACAAAACTAAGGTGTCATTTCTATAAACGCTATTACTCAAAGTGATGTAATTAAAAAACATACAATTATATTATCAGTTCAATAATTGTGTTGGCTGTTATTCAAATATGTAAGAACAAGTTTGCAACAAATTATTTGGTATCAGGTAGAATATCCATGGCATTGCGATACCACGTATTAAACATATTATATAATAACTGGCTGTGTTTTACCCGCACGCAGCACTGGGGCGTAAGAGAATTTCAGGGAATTTCAGGGAATTTCAGGGCCAAGGACCTTCATCATATTATTCGGGTGCCTTAAATGGTTTCGCAATCTCCGTGACAGTGTTATCGAAGAGGTGGGGTTCTACGATACTAATTACATCAGAGAGACTGAAAATTTCAGGTTCTGAAACATTAAAATTTTGCGGAAAACAGTTTCTACCCTTCAACGTACTTCAAATTTCACCAGATATTAACAAAGTTTAGATAACAAAATATTTACTGCAATCCATAAAAAAATTTGCCGTTTTATTTTATAAATATTTATTTTAACACTAATCCACATTATATTACAAAAAAATCTAGCGAAAATAAATAAATCAACAAGTAAATAAATTCAAGTGCACATATACATTAAGCAAGGAAGTTTTTTGAAAGCTGAAGGGGATCAGCTGTAAGAATTTTTTATGTTTTTTTTCATGACTAATTATGTAATTAGTCTGAAAAAAAATGGTAACGTTAGAAGGCGAATTTCGCGCGTCTACTGAATAAAAAAATATATTTTTTTTAAAAATTACATATAAATTTGAGCTACGGATGTTATAAACATGTTGTTTTAATAAGGTTGCAATTTTAAAATCAAGCTATATGTTTACTTTTTTTTTAAATAAAAATATTTTTTATAATAGTGATGTTTAAAAAAGTGTTTTTACGCAAATTAAGCAAACATTTATGATTCTCAATTAGAGAAAACGATCATTGTAAACACTTACACAGTAAAAGTCGCTTTGGTAGTCTGTTTTTGTAACCCGTGTAAAACTCATGACGGCTTTAGACGTCATCCGCGATTAAAGGTTTGAACTGTTAAGGGGGTCGAATCCACGACCTTAGATAGCCAAGTATTGTTCCCATAAACCATACGCACAAGCAGATAGCGCAGGTAAAATTAAGTCAGCATTCACATAAGCCTCGTTTGGCATCTTCAATCACAACTTCAAGCGTATTATCTGCATCTCGATCATGTGAACTGGTTGGTCCATAAGATGCAGACGATCGTGGTGACTATGAAAAGACTCGTAATGAGACACCCAGAAGCTTTATCTGGACTGGACTGAACTTTGTCCACTTCATATCTGCATCACGTAAGAGTATATAGATCTAAATTATGTTTATATTATGCAACTGATGAAGTTCCATACGAGCGCATAGGTACATTGCTATTTTTTTTATTTTGGAACAGAGTTTAGCAAATCATCAAAGGAAAATAACATATTAAGTAATTAGATCTACTGAGGTATCCACTGTAGTGCACTAAAGCTGTTAAGCTTATACGTTTCACTTTATTCTCGTTATGGATTTCATCCTCCGCAAGTCAATACTACCAGATCGAGAATTGACTGTGATCGACTCTCTCATTGTCTGCGATTGCTGATGACGCTGTTATCATAGAACACGCCACTGGAGATCTGCATAACATTAGCGACAGGTTGCAAGCAAACTCTCTACGGCTGGACATGCGTATTAATGCTAGACCCATTTGCTACGTAACAGCGCCACCTGCAGAGATGTAGATCTTGCACTTATAAACTTTAAACCAAACCTAACTTTAATATTGATGCAACAAAGAAACAAAAACCCTTTAGGCTTCAGATTTTACAGTCTTGCTTGACAGCTGCTGCTTTGCTAACTAACTGATCTCTCCGATGAAGCTGCAGAATGTAAGACCGCAGGCTATTAACTGTCTTCTTTCCTGATGCGACGTCAACCCGGAGTCAATAGTGGAATTTCTATGATTATTATCAGGGTAATCAATGATAACAAAATTGTGTCTAAACATTAAGTATTTTCCTCATTATTTTTAAACATTATGAGTGTCATTTTCAGGTACTTTCATAAAATATTGTGGGTGCAATCATTTCACTTTGTAAAGTGTGACAATGTTTCGCTAAAATCAACTTTACAGGCATTATTTTATAAATTCAAGAAAAATAATAGACCTGGTTAAGAATAGTTTTTCTAGTACAACATGACAACTTTATCTACAACTAACCTTTTTGTAAGACCGGTTAAGGTGGTGCTCAGTAACTAGCAAGAGGAGTGTTAGCCAAACTTCTTCAAGATGGACCAACAATGTCAAATATAGGGATGAGGTCGAGAGAAATACATGCGGGAGGCTTACGTTTGACGATGAATACTCAAAGATACAGATGTAGGTCGATGTTTATGAAAAAAAATCATTAAAATAAAAAATAAATATGCTAAGTTTAGAAACATCTGCAAACGTCAAACCGACTAACATCCGGGATGAAGTAGAGTAAAAAGTTGTACAGTCTTAGGCTGCTGTCATCATCCTTGATGCGTTAACGCGTTGCAACCCAGGAGATTATCTTCGATCTTGATGGGCTAAGGACTTATAATTAAAATGCCCTTCAGTCACCGGAGGCGCTGCGATGAAAACCATCAAAGATTCCTGTTATCTGCAGCACGGATTATTAATACGATAACAACGGCGTTCCAGAAACTTACTCATTTAATATGGAAATATGTCTTACCCAGCGCATTTAACTACTTGTTGTGTTTTTGTTTTAAAATGTAGCCATACATTATTGAAATGTGTAATGTTGTTTTGCATAGTTGTAAGGTAACTAGACATATTACAAATAAGTATGTGTAATACTGGAGTAATTGTACAAGTAACGGGTCCGCCAAATAACTTTTTTTTTTTTGAAAATAGGGCGCAAAACATCGAGTGTAGCTTCGGCTGTGTGGCACGTAGCGCCGTCCTGTTGAAACCAAATGTTGCCAATATCCTCCTCTTCAATTTTTGTGAACAAAAATGGCCCGATAACGATCGCCATTGACTGTAACGGCCACTCCTTGCTCATTTTCGAAGAAAAATAGTCTGATTTTCAAAGTAATGTCGCAATATTTCTCAGCGTTGTTCAAGCGTATACACAACCATATTCGCTTAGCGGAAAAAAAAAACTAATTATCTGTCAAATCAGACATGAGCTAAATGTTACCATTTACGAAATAAGCACTAGTTGAAAAAAAAAACGTTAGATGGCGGACAATAGCATGATTTTCAAAGTAATGTCGTAATATTTCCCAGCGTTGTTCAAGCGTATACACAACCATATTCATAGTTTTTTTTTTTTTTTTTTTTTTTTTTCGGGCATAGCAATAGCCGAGTCGGCTGAGCGGTATGAATACCTGGGCATAGTTGGTTTCCAAGGTCCGCGGTTCGCATCCCGCTTCTGCCGTTATTTTTGTGCTTGGATTGACGCGTTGAAAAAAGAATTTTATGTATAGTATATGTATATTTAATTAATAACAACCATATTCGTTTAGCGGAAGGATAAAACTAATTTGCTGTTAAATCAAACATGAGCTTAGTGTTACCATTCACGAAATAAGCACTAGTTGAAAAAAAAACGTTAGATGGCGGACCCTTTATAAACCATATCAAACACACTACAAATTTAGCTGTGTATATTTATACAATGCATATGCACTATGTGTATAGTAGTGTAGCTTTATGCATAGCTATGCAGTAATTAAGCATAAAAGAATAATACAAATCCATTTCCAATTCGGAGCATATTATTACAACAATCCCACGACAAACCTTTACAAACTGTAGTCCCAAGTCAGTTTCCCATACAAAATCTCACCCAATACGATATATAGTCAACGGCCTTTTTGTATTATGAGATGCTGAGTTTATTGGTGAAAAGATGGTATTTTGATCAACCAAGCACCTCTTAGTTGAAGCATATGGTTCATAAAACATCTCAAACTCGATCAACGTAACGCTCACTATTCGCGTACGTAAATAATCAACCAATATTTAAAAAAATTCTGATTGACTCAATATATTCTACCCAAATTTAAAAATAAACCAAATCGACTTGAATAACTCATTTTGAATAAGAAAAAAATACATTTTTAAATGAAATTAAGCTTGTTGGTGGGTATTTTTGGCAATCAATTTCTTAATAAAAAATTACATTTACAACTGTAAAATATAAATTCTTAAGCAGCTTAATTTTTAAACACTAAACAAATGCTACCAAAACATTGACCTAATTTAACATTTAAATATATCCATAGATTTTATTTGAATTATATATACTCAAGAAATTTTAGCATAATGACTGACTAAATAAATTATATTTACTAGAATCTAGAATCTAGTTGAAATACTTAAAATCACCGAAAGTAGGTACAAACCATTACTTATTTTTTTTAACAATTCTATTTTTTAACACTCAGGGTGTTTACTACATTTTATTTAGAATACCAAAGAGACTGCAAAGAGCCAAGTCGGCCTAGTAGAGAATAGTTTAAACCAAACGCGTCCATTTCTTATTACCGTTTACAAGAGTCCGAATGGCAGCGAAATTAATTTCATTATCCTTGAGGAATCGCGGCAGAAATTATACCGCATGTAGCCATGTCAACCCAACCGACATGAATAAAATAAATAAATTGATCGGCGCTTGGCGGCTTCCTGCGCAGCTCGGCCGCGCAGGTTCAGGGCCAACCAAGGACTCCATCTTGATTATCCGCCGCCATTTATTTCCTTTTACAGCGAGGAAAGTAGACAACTCCAGGGGTGGTGGGCGCCAAAACCTTTGCCTATTTCTTTTTACCTTTTCTATTCCTAAAACCGTCATATTATTATGAATAGACTGCATCACTTAAGTAATAGACATCAAATATTCACAAATGATCCATTTATGTATTATCAATATCAATAAATATTAAGCACTTTTTATTAAAACAACCTTTGTTTTCCTCCCTCTATGACAAACCATCGTACTTTTATTTTTATAATTCTATGTTGTTTTAAAGGTCATAATATTCCGTTTATAAACTAAATAAGTAAATATTATTGCCATCATCTATCATTATTATAGGCTTGCGATAAAATTGATATTGCAAAACCCAGAAAATATATATAATTATATCTTAAGAACACAATTTGAACATGAAGTAATAGTTTCATTTCAATTTTAAGAAATAGAGGTCACTGGGAAAGATTTATTAGATACACATCAATAATTACAATACTCATTCGAAAACATTATTTTTTTATTCAAACCTTATATTTGAGATATCGTTTTTTTAGTTTAATTTTATCCTTCTGGTAAACTAAGCATTCAAGGTATATACACCTAGCCTTCCATTGATTCAAATTTCAAGATGAATACATTGAAAATTGTCAAACATAACATCTAGAAAAATCACGCGAATTTCCCATGGATTTTAGTAGAATTTTAGATTCTTATCGATCGGAAGCAAGACTTCTGAGTTATTTACTTCTTGATGTAACTGCAAAATCTTATAACAACTCTTTTAGCGTCGTCCAACTTAATAAATAACTAGTAAATTTATATTTTCAATGTTCGGTTAATTACTCATTAAAAATCGTTCCATTGACACTGTGGATGTAGCTAAAATATTAACCTTTTAGGAGTGATTGTAGCAGGAGAAGTTAAATGAACGATGATCAAACACCGAAATTTCGTCGGAACATATTTAGCCGAAGTTTAAATCTGTGCTAGGCAGTTGTAGGAGACCAAGCAGCTGAATTCTTGGTATTTTATCAATAAAACCATATGATTCATCTTCAGAAAGAATTTTCTTTAAAAATTCGTGTTCAAGAAACACGGATTCGAAATATTTTGTTATTTCTGTGACACCAGAGGCATAGCCATTCCGGTATTTGAACGTTTGAAAAAGGTCTCTGAAAATAATTTAATTTGGCACTTTAACCCTTTATATACTGAATAATGAAATAATGTATTTACTTTTCTGATTCTTTTTATACAAATAAGTGTTGATAGGATATAGAGAAAAATGAAGAAAAAACTTTTTTTTAACATAAAATAAGCATTTATTTCATAGTTTTATAAATCCGACTTATAAGTCCCGTCAGGGCACAACTGCAGCAAAATGCACGATCAATATTAGATTTTTGGTATAAGACCAAGTCCCGTCAGTAAATGAAGGGTTAAAAATGAAATATAATATTTTAATATAATTTCTTTTTCTAAGGATTACTTTTTGATGGAATTAAAATTCTCATTTGCAGCTCTACATTTCCAAAAAAATCTAATATATATTTAAATTATTGTAATTTTTTTTTAATTTCAACTCTACTGTAATAAAAACAAACTTGCTTATCAAATGTAAATTATGTATGTATGTAAATTTTTGGTTTATATTATCTATGAATATTAGTATCATCAGTTTGTATAAGCTGCTCTATTGAACTATCCCTGGATATATAAATGAGCAGAAGCAAAGTGCTTACATATCTACGCTATTTATCAATGATGCGAAGAAAGAATTAAGCGCATAAACGTAGCATTTAAATTGCTCTTTTAATGCTTTTTGCCGGTGATAAATGTATTTAATTTAATAAATCTTCAAGGCTATTAAATAATATTTACATCGATTCCCTGCGTAAGTATTGAATGGAACGTCTAAAGTAATTACATCGCAGTGAAATACTTATTCCAGAAGCTGCACAATGGAAGATCTTAGATTCGAATCCCCGCATATTGCAATGCTAATATCTATCATCAATACGCAAAACTATCTCCCATGCATGGAAATAAAATCTCGCAAGCGTGAGAATGGTAATGTGAACAGTAATTAACCGTGTTCTTTCCATTAACTTACATGAACATCTTCCGCTCGATCTTTGAAATAAAAACACGTACCAACATTTTGTGTCCTTTAGCTGAAAAAAAATATAAGGGAATATGGCATATGGTCTCAAAATGCGGTGTTTCTCAAAATTTTAACAAGATAACTCTATAATTCAGTGTTTCTATTTTCTCATTGACTAATACTTAACCTATGTAAATAGTTTTATGTTATTCTGCAGCACACAAGTTTTAGAGACTAATTTACATTTTGTGCGTCGCCGGTTAAATATTAAGGTTCATTTCATATTAACCTTTCTAAATATATTTTTTTCGCAAAAAAATATAAATCTTTTATTTAACTGTTCTTTCTTCAAGTCCTCAGAATTTTATCGTGAAAATAGCCATTGGGAACCATGCATATTAAGTAATCGATCATATTATGTAACTGACTACCTGTATGCATAATCTGAATTAAAGTAACATCAAGGAGACTCCATTGTCTTCGGGTGTAATGCTGGTGTGAGGTGAAAAGTGTTGAGTCCAGTAGACGGTCGCCAAAGCATCGGATCTGAGAATGATTTGGGGCAAGAAGCTGGTGAATTTGTGTGGCGGACATTTATGCTGATTAAACTTTGTAAGTAGAAGTAAATAATAAATAACACTAAAGCACAGGTATTTTAACTGGTATTTGTTCATGCGTTTTTATAAATAACCCACCTAGCCATTTTCATGGCAAATCTGTGTCTTTGTTTCATTATCCTTGCGTATAAACATATTTATTGCTAGGCTACGGTTGATCAGCCTTAAAGCACGCATCGCTGAAAAGCGAGAAGTCTGTTATTATGAAACTCAAAATATGATTTATGTAAACACACTCGCGCCTGTCGTAAAGGGATTTCAGCTTTCAAAGCATAATAATAATAACGTATACGGCGTGAAGGATCCCGTCTATGTTCCGAGAAAAACATAACTCCCGATAAGTACACGGGTTGATTTAAATTCCTCACCCAGCCCGGACAAGTCCTTTACGGGAAGTGGAACTTGAAGGGACTTTTTCTTCGTCTCCACATTTGCAATAGATCATTATAGCTGCCGAGGAAACGTAACGAGATTTAAAAAGCAAAAACAAACCTAAGAGGTTTCTGCACAAAGAATTCTAACTAGGAGATTATAAGTCTCGCTCTCTTGGACTACGGACCAAAGGGCAATCTTTAGTAAAGCTGTTTTTATAATTTCCACAATGGCTGTAAGCTTTTTAATTTCATATATTATTATTTAATCTTAAATTTAAGGTATCCTTGAACCTTGTCGATATTTATCTTAAATAACGTCACGTTCAAACAATAGTCAAAATACAATCATGATAAATGGTCGGATAGATATTGTTTTTTTTTTTGTTTTAACGGGAATCACGTTGAGAAATTGCCACAATATAGAAATGAGGAATGCCACTTCTTCCTTTCCTTAGCATTAAATATTTTCATACGGTTTGGTACATTAGTAACTGTTTAAAAAAGGAGGACTGACGAAGTCCTTGTAAAACGCAAGACTGATTTTTAAATTTTTTTTTTATTAAGAGTTGATCAACATATCGATGCAAGGTAAAAATCAGTATCTATTCAATATTTATTAAATAATAAATTCGTAAGGTAAAGTCAATGTTAGAAATTTTGTATTGGGTATATTGTTTTGTTATTTTTAATCATATCGTATATCGTGTATTTTCTTTTAATTAATAAAGATAAAATATTAATTTAAATTGTATAACTCATCTATTTTACGAAGAAAGAATAATTATGAAGATTTATTGCAGGGAAACAGCTGCCCTATCTCATAAAAAAGCGGTCCGCCATTGTGTACATACATCACCGCAAAGATAATCATGATATATGAAAGAAAAAACATAATTAATCGACATGGCCGTCCTCCGCAATGCACTGCAACTCTGCAACATTGAAAAGTAAATCTCGGACTCAAGCTAAGAAGTGACTTTATAAAAATATAATGCATAGACTGCATTTATCGGCGTCTCGTTTGGTCCATCGGAAAAATAATGAATATTTTTTCGTAAAAAATCATTGCCTTTTCTGCATTCTGAGAGGAGAAGGACTAAGCTCGGTGCGTCGAACGTTGCATTATGCATTTATGGTCGGGTATTTTTTGGTCCATTTTGCCTCCCTCCGCTTCGGATGCGACCGTCTGGCATTCAGCCGGTACTCTCCCGCCATAATCGCTGTCATTATACTACGGACATAAATGTATAACGATATCACACGGTAATTTCTCGACGGCATAGAGATATTTGACGTGAAGGTTTTAATGAGCCGAATAAGCGGTGGCCATGTTTAATTCATGTGGCAAAAAAATATTTTAAATAATAATAGTTGTCTCTTTGGTAACTTGGCAACGAATCGGTCTATTTATCGATATTTTTATAATCGACATCCTCTGTTGTATGCATGAATATCAATATTTTGTTTTTGTTTTATTAAACATTGAGTTATTACTCAATGATTCGCATAATTAATTATCCGGTATTGAGATGCACGGTTTGATGATGTATTATCCATATTTAATTAATAAATTCTATAGATTATTAAAAAACGAATTCTTTTTTTAATGTGATGCATTAATTAACACATCATTAAATAGTTTAAGTTTATTCTTTAACAGATTCATCCAAAAGAGTCTGGAGTTGAACGTGTGTTTATAAAATTTATAAAAATGTATCTAAAATATTTTTCTACATTTTTATAACACCAATTAGATAAATTTGATTTATTTTCTGACTTCATTATTTGATTTATTCATATCGAGTATCTAGCATATGCTTTTTTGTTTTAATGGTGGTAACACCTTAATAATACAATTATGAAAAACTTGAGATTATAATGTCTTAATAAAATAAATTCAATTACTTGTCACTACAAAAAAAATATTAGGAATACCTTATTAATAAAAAAAAAATTGTCGTTGATAAAACATGACGTAATATTATGAAATCTTTAGTTGTTTGATTTGATATCTGCATTTCTGTAAAATTTACACTTCCAGCCTTAAAATTAAACACACAATGTAGGAAATTTTTGTAACAATGTTCTAATAATTCTCCACGAGACGTCAGTCATAGAGTTAAATAATAATTGATGATTAAAAATTAAGTAAAATTTATAAATTAAACATTGGAAGAGATGAAACTTCCTTGGTTTTAATGATAACAAAAGCGATTCCAAGAACTGCGATTAGTAATGCAGGCAGAATTACTAAAGCCCTGGATGAATGGATACGAATCTTTCATAGTCGCGTGAGCTTTTCAAAGGAACAATGTTCCATGAATTGCCGCCTAAGAAAAATGATAGTTTCATGACCAGCCGTGGAAAAGTTCTCCTGTATGTTTTTTTAAAAACACATAAAAATGAACACCGCCTGATGGCAATAAAAATATCTCGTGTCGATTTTATTTTGTTTGCCATTTTTTAAAGATAACCTCGTGTAAAGAAAAAAATATTGATTTTGAGGCTGTACTAAGTTCGCCAGTCAGCTAGCTAAATATAAATGTGTAATATAAATGGAAATAAATCAAATATGTAGTCGAATAATTGTCTTATATTTTTTATTTATTTATCTCACAAAGAAACGGAAAAATATCATGACATGGCAGGTTACTGTTAATGAATGGACTCATTGCGAAGGAGTACTGTTCATGAGTTGATAAAAATCAGTTGAATTCGAACCCATCACCGATCGAATGCTAGTCAAGCGTCTTAATATATCGGTTTATCCTCTATTGTTTAGAATTGCTACAATAGAAGTTTGTTCTGTGCGCTAGTACAATGTTTTATTACATGAGCTCTTGGACTAAAGACGGCTGTAATCGACGTGAAGCATGTGGAGCTATAACCAGACCCTCAGCCGAGCACAAGCAAGGATGAACACAACAGATGACACGTGCAAGACTTCATTCAAATAACTTATCTGTTCAAATAATAACTTTTTCTAAAATTCAAATTAAAAACTTATTTCTTGTTAAAAAGCATTCGGCATCTTCCTGCGAAATGAAAACAACCTTATTATTATTTATGTACATCAAATGTATACACATGACTAAATGAATTAACTTAGATAATTGCTGATCTCTGTTTGCAACTTTAAAATAAAATAAAACCTTTCAAATTACGTTTGTTTGGAAAATGATCTCCATGTTGCCTTATTTAGGCAAATATACACGGCTTTGCATTGTTCAGCGGTCAGTTGCCTTACAAGCTATCATGGTTTTTTTTTTCAATTTTATGTAAAAAATGCAGTAAAAAAATGGTGGTGTGTGGTACCCTGCAAATCACACAAAAGGTTAAACAGTACGAAGAGAAAAAACAAAGTACTCGTATATTCCATGTCAGTCTCGGTAACTTCGTTCGTTAAAAGGCGCAGTTCAAGAAGGTTCTCCTAAGAAATGGCAAAGACTCCCAGACAAGGGCACAGAGTATGTTTCTTGTTCTTACGGGTGATGCGCTCCATCAGGTAATGCCTGACGGTCTAATGTTTGCTAGGATCACTTGGACATGCATTATAAGAAGAGAGGTAAACCCTTTTGAGAAACGATTTAAATATTATATATCCAGTTAACGACTGTGTCAAACGAAAATTCAAAGAGTATTTATTTTGCGTAAACACATTTATTTTAAGCTTGTGGGTATTGTTCAGTTCACTCCACTGTTAAATAGCATGATTTGTGTTTGAATGAAATTGATATGAGTCATGACTTAGTGGTGGTGGCAGCCCTATTGATGTAACGTTTCGTGTTATAAATATGCATGAATAAGCCGGCGAGCTAATTTGAGGCGGGCGGTGCTCTCGGGTCACGGCCACAGCATTGCAGAGTCAGAACCTCGAGCAGCCCAACACGGAACATTACATGAACATCATTAGACTACAACACTATAACCGAAACAGGGAAGTATCGTATGGGTCACAAGTCATTTAGGAACGGTAAGCTGACTAAAAATGAAACACAACTGATTCTACAACTTTACAGAAAATCATCCTCAAAGCGTGCAATAATATATCATGAACACGCTTGAATTATGAAATGGTAGTCAAATCTGTAGCTAAATCTTTAAAAATAAATATAATAATGTAGGCTAGTGTAAGCGTGAATTTATATTGTAAAGAATGTGCAAGTATACGATTTATTATATATACCTGTATACTTATATACTTACCTGTATACTCGTATTTACAAATATATTACAAATCATTCAGAAAACCGAAGAATATAATCAGCCACTCTGCCTCGCCTTTGTAGACTATGAAAAGGCATTTGACTCAATCGAGACTTGGGCAGTGCTAGATTCACTACAACGCTGCAAAATAGACTATCGGTATATAGAGATAATAAAATCTCTTTACAAATCTGCAACAATGATGGTCCAGCTCCATGATAGCACTAACAATATTTCTATAAACAAAGGTGTTAGACAAGGAGATGTTATATCTCCAAAACTCTTCACAAACGCCCTAGAAGATATTTTTAAACTGCTATCCTGGACAAAATGTGGAATAAATATTAACGGAGAGTACATTTCTCACCTCCGATTTGCAGATGACATAGTGCTAATAGCCGAATCACCTAACAAGCTCCAAGACATGCTCTACGACCTCAATGAAGCGTCGAACAAAATTGGTCTGAAAATGAACATGGATAAAACAAAAGCCATGATTAATAGTCATATTTCACAGACCTTTGATCCTATTTCCATTGGAGGAACAGAAATAGAGGTTGTAAACGACTATACCTATCTGGGACAAGTAATACAACTAGGGCGAAATAACTTCTCAAAAGAAATCGACAGGCGCATACAACTGGGATGGGCAGCATTTGGAAAACTAAAGTACATTTTTAAAGCGAAAATTCCGCAATGCCTTAAAACTAAGGCGTTTAACCAATGCGTCCTCCCTGTATTAACTTATGGCGCAGAGACGTGGAATCTGACAGCAAGTCTTACCCATAAAATAAAAGTCACCCAGCGTGCTATGGAGAGATCCATGCTCGGAGTGTCGCTAAAAGATAGAATCCGAAACGAGGAAATACGCAGTAGAACTCAAGTAGTGGATGCTACCCAACGAATAGGCACACTCAAGTGGCAATGGGCAGGTCATATCTGTCGAAGAGACGACGGTCGATGGGGAAGAAAAGTATTGGAATGGCGCCCAAGAACTGGCAAACGAAGCATTGGCCGACCCCCTACAAGATGGACTGACGATATAAGAAGAATAGCGGGAGTGACCTGGATGCGGAAGGCGGAGGATCGAAGAGGATGGAGACTCATGCGGGAGGCCTACGTTCAACAGTGGACGGACACAGGCTGATGATGATGATGATACTCGTATTTAAGAATAAAATCCAAAATTCGGCACAATCATTTAATAAATCATGTTTTCAGTTTATAAAATACAAACAGTTTTTGCGTTTTTGGTAACAGCAGTACTTCCGTTCGGTAACCTTTGAGTATTTTAGGAGTTGGTTTTCTCGTGAATGATATAAGAAAATTCTCACATTTCATCTTAAGTTTTCATCGTAGATTTAAAATATTGGAATATCCGAGTTAAATAAAAGTTTAATCATAATGTACAAGTGATAATCTTAATTTTTACAGCTTTATATGTGAAATTGGACAAATTTGAAAGTAGTTTTGTGGTTAAAATACTTTTTTATTAGGTAGCGAGTAATTCAACTTAAATTGAACAGATACAACTTTACAAATTTACTATTCCTTAGATAACAGTTATGAGTATTGTATCCCTAAAACAAAACAAAAAAGGTCTGTGGATAGATAAATCTCATTTAAAGTCGCTATTATTCTAAATATAAAGCTTAATTATTTTACGCATCTAATGATTGCAATATTGTTCTCGTATTCTTACTATTTAACGAATTGTAAACCGAATTACTGAATATGGTTACACATACTATGAAATTTATATAAGTACATGAGATAAAATAAGTAATTTGTCGTAATTAAATATCACAACTACGAGATAACTGATGAAACTGATTGCAGTCAATACAAAATATTGTTGTGTATACGGAAAAACGTATTACGTTATATATACGAGAATTTATTTTTACATTATTTACTGTTGTGAGAATCTTCTCTTTATTTTAAAAGCGTAGTTTGTAAAAAAAAATAAGCTGATCACGGCAGCCAGTTAATTGATAAGAAATTCCAGCAAGGTATACAACATTTATGCTTATAGAAGCTTAAATATGACTTTAAACCTAGTCATAATAAATAAGTAAATTATTTGGAGTTTTGGATGTGCACAATATTATAAAAGATCCTGTATGAAAGTAAATACGTATTGGAGAAAAAAAAAAACTTGAAGACTTGTTCCAACGATAACCATGGCTAAAACCATAGAGTAAAGACTATATATCTTACCTAACAACATCTTATCTAAAACATGTTCTCGGGACTGGAGAGGAGAACATAAACTATAACGGCCATTTCATCAATATCCTCAAATGGCGGAGCTTCAGGATGTATTTAGAACTAACTAAGACACCCATGTTAATGCGCATGCAACTATGCTAGTTGCATGCGCATTATGAACTAACTTAGAAAGAGACGAATCATAATGACGCATGCAACTATGCTAGTTGATGAACTTATTGAACATAATATTTGACGAACCTACACTTAAAAAATACATGCCAAAATGAAATAATCAAACCCTTTACTTACTGCATAAAATGCGAGAGAGTCATTGACGTATTGCGATAATTATCATTTTTTTCAATACGTCAATGACTATCCAGTGTTTAGATACAGAAGGTTGCTAGGTAAGAGTTCAACGGTCTCGAATTAATTAATAATTTTTAAAATGTTATATTTCACACTCGCTTGGAGATGGGGTCACATAACTAGTTTTTGTACTTCCACTCGTACGTCATAATTTCCCATGTTAATGAAATTTTAATAACACATTGTCTTGTCGAATCAAATGATTTAATTACTTAGTCTGGGAACCACTCTATGCTTCACACTTCCCAAATAGATACACAATGCAGTAAATTTAACATGAAAAACTTACTCACGTGGTTAAGTAGTAGCTACTCATCTAAAAACTTTCAGTATGAAATCAAGCTTCAAGATATAATTATATATGTTAATTTAAGGTTTTTAGATAATCATTATATATATGTCATATCCTCTTTCACTTCAAAGCATAAAGATGTCATTTAACAAACCAACATTGTAAACTATATTATTATTATTTTATTTATTCTATATATAAAAACTGGATTTCGTAGTACAAAATACGTAGTAAAAGGGTAGTTATTTTTTTGTGGATTATTGTTATAAATACTCTATATTATTATGTATCTAAGTAATTAGACTACATAGTCGTATGCTTTATACTTATGTTACAACACAATCATATTTTATAAGAACATCAAATTATTACGGCAAAGCTATCAAAGCAAAACATTTAATTATTTGTAATATGAACACTTACAATAAAATATAACCATAAAGAGAATAGATCTGATGTGTTTTGTTTAACTTTATATGATTTTTGTTTTTTTATGTAGCTTGTAGATTTATGAAGCATCTATAACTAATATAACTCGATTTTGATTTACCAATGTGAAGCTAACTGGGTTGGTATTCATAGTAGGTATGGATATCTGTAGGTAAATAGTTATTAGTCCGTCCTAAACAAACATATTCAGATCTTCAGTATCACTACTCGGGTAAATAACACATCATCAGGTAAAACTGAAGATAAAAAACCACCAAAAAGCTTCTTCAAACACACCAAATGGAAGCTCAAAGTTGACTGTAGTGTGTTAACACATTTTTAAAATAAAACTTTCAATAAATAAATGACGCTATTATTTATGTATATTATATATGTAAATACGAGAAAAAGACTTAAGATTAAAAAAAATATTTTTTAGTGCAATTAGATGCACAAGGTATTTAACACAAGGTATTATAATGGTATGTTAAATATAACCAAATAACTATTTTTAAATTAATTTGAATATTATCCGTGACTTGGGATGAGGCGAAGAAAATGGCGGCTGACAGAACTTTTTGGTGGTGGTTTCTGAATGCCATATGCTCCGGTTAGGAAACGGACATGGTATGATTATGCATTTTTCGATACTTTGTATAGATACTGATTTGTATTTTCATGAGTTTTGTCGATCAACATAACATTGGATCCAAAAGATAAGATTATATTATCACTAACAGTATTGTCAATATACTCGTTTGTTTACATACAATATAATGTGTTATTATTGTTTCATTACATTATATGTCTTTTTAAGCACCTAATTCAGCAAAGGACTTGTTCTTCCAAGGGTTTTATGCCGTTGAGACAAGGCTACCAGACGCTACAAGAGTAACATGTACGATTTATTTATAGGCGTTGCTAATACCGTAGACTGTAGAGTGTATACTCAACATTTTATCGAATAACCATCTTAACTAGTGTCTTTGTAGTGTTTCTTAGATATTATAGATCAGAAAATTGTGAGAGAATCTATCAAAGTAATTTTCTAGACAATATTGGTTTAAATTTTACTTAATATCTGAAATAAAAAGAACATTATTATATAAAACTTGAGTCCTGGCCTAGGCCACTTGGCAGTATAAAATCAAGTTGAATTATTTTGTAAAAAATGTATTTAAATAAAAATACTTCTGTAATTTTTCCCAGAAATTAAAGGCCATTCAAGCAATTAAAGCTTTTTATTGGTTTATTTAAATGTAATTTTCCTACCCTTTAAGTGCTCGAATTACCAGGCTGCAGAAAAAGAAATAAATTTTAGTATTTTGAATTTAAGCACGCAATATTTTGTCAAAGAAATGATTTTTTTTAAATATATATATATTTTTTGTGCTTACCTGCATTCTGGATATTATTATAACTATAAAACTAAATTTATAAATACACACTTATTTACAGACCGTAAGATATTAATTTTTAGGGTCAAGTTGAAACAAACTCATCGTTATGTTAATGAATTTTAATTTATTTAAACTACATGTATGGTAACTTATAAAATTTTATACACAGTGAGCTTTTACGCAAAAATAGTATTATTTGGTGGGTCAGGTTTTAAATTGTAATCCCATGCGTTGAAGTCTAATGCCTAAAATAGGAATAATATTATATAATATATTATACACAATATTATGTGTGTCATTAGCTCATTACGTGTATTTTATGTCACAATATTATTTTGTATTCTATTTATTTGATCAAACTCCAATAATTTTTACTTTTATCTTCAAATTTCCATAAAATTAATATAATAATATGTCTACATAGCAGCGATATGTCCTGGCCATTGGCAATTAGTGTACTAGTCTTTGGGTAGCCTCCACTACTTGAGTTCTTCCTCGTTTCGAATTCTATCTTTTGGGGACACTCCGTGCATGGATCATTGCATGTTAGGTGACCTTTATATTATGAGTAAGACCTGCTATTACACTCTAAGTCTCTACATCAGTTATTACTGGGAGGATGCATTTGTTAAGCGCCTTAGTTTTAATACATTGCGGAATTCGCATAGTGATAAAGGTGACTATTAAACAATACCAATAAAAATATCGCATCATATTACAAAATACGAGTATATTAAGCAGGTAATGTAAGTATATTGTATTATAGTATATTGATTTACTCTCGATGAAAGTATGCATGTGCTATCAGATATTTTACCAAAGCGAGAGTCAATGTCTGAAGGGAGGTAAGGTTTTGCTGGCGGCCGCTTCCCAGGGCGCTGCGAGCGGACGAGGCGGGAAGGAGCAAAAAGGCCAGAGCGGCAGAATTCCAGTCGAATAGTGGCAGGAGGCGCGAGAGAGGAGGATCGGAGGATAGCAGTAGGATGAGCACAAAACAAATCACGGTTTATTACTTTGTTTATCGGGAACTTCGCCTTTACGACGCGAATGAAATAAAGCAATCACATTGTTCTTACGCGTATTGTTATTCACGATTGTTGTTTTTATTCTGTGAGCTTAACGACAAACAATTCTTCCCATAACCATGCCATATATAAAGCATATGGTCATCACCAATTGGCACCACTCAATTTTCTATGTTGCTATTGTCAGTGAATTTCCCAAAACTGTATCCCGAGTTCTACCTGGAAATACACATGATATCCGACAACCTCAAGTTAAAAGTTTGATGACTTCAAAAACACCACTGTATTATTCGAGACATATTTTGTGTGATTTTTAAGCTGACACTCCCATGCTTTAACCATTTGATCTTAAGGAACGGTTTAATCTAATCCTAATACGACAAAACTATAAATGAATTGCTGTTTTGTTTGTACAAATTCTGTACGTTAAAATAAACATATTATAAATCAAAAAATTTACAGGTATTTTGTTGTTCTTACATAAAATCAGCTCTGTATCAATTAAAAACAATTGTGATTTATTCATTTCTAACATGTATGCATTTTCGAAAAATCTTTTTAAACTATCTTTATTTTCTCTTGCATTATTGGCATTATATAGGACTTGGCTTGGGTCATTTTTGGCGTAAAGATTTTTTATTTATTTATTACCGATACATATATTTGTTATTATAATAAAATGGTAAGTGTAAGTTACAATCCAAAGGCTCAATACTTGTATTTATTCAAGGACAGAAGATAAATAATTTCGTTATATTTTATAGGAAATCAAAATTTCTTCACATGAAGATTCTTCTGGAACTGAAAGAATAAATAAAATATATGCCAGTAAAAAAGATAAATAAAAATTAAGCACCATTTGGGCGTCTTTAAGGCTCTTCCATACTTAAACCACTTCACAATACGTATACATACTATAAAATATTTTTTAGGACCAAATTACTTTTAAATAAATAAATAAAAAATATTAATGTGGTTCCGAAAAAGTGATAAACTACAACAAATGTGAAAATAAAAAATATTTGATTTGATTTTATTAGGTAATAGATTAGCAGCGGTTGCTTCCGAATAAACTAGTTAAAAAGTACATTATTTTAAAGCCAATATATTTTGATAAAATTTCGTTAAGAAAGTGTGGTCACCCTGTTGAAAAGTGGAGGGGAGCAGTCCCGCTGGTGAGTGTTGAGGTGCACTGGTATTGGTAAGAGCGCTCTGCGGTACAATAAAATATAATGTAATGGCGGCTGGTAACAGCGGCGGACACAATAAATACAGCAACATCATTCTAAATAAATCTCACATTTACCCAAGAAAATAGCAAAAGCTGTCTGAAATAAAAAGTGTGCTGACAAAACTCAACACCAACTCGTAAAAATAAATATACTGAAAAATAAATTAATAAATCACGAGCACCGATGTATAGAATGAACTTGGCGGAGCTTTTTGTGAAAAGCTGACATGGATCACGGAGAACATCATGGAAGCTGAAAATTGTATGATGACAATTTTTGACAACCATATGCTACCATATATGCAACAAATATAGGATTTAAATATATATATATATAAATTTAAAAACTTTTTTAACACTCTTAGACATAAAAAATCTGAATATTATGTCCATTACCTCGTAATAGGACAAAAATAGATGTCACCTTTAGAATAAGTGGTATAAGGAATATTCGTGGTTTTATTTTATATCCATAATGTTTTTGGTGTTTCTTAAATACCAGACAAGAAAATGACAATGCAATCAGTAGCAAGTATAACCAGTCATTTAACATTTAATTAAATTAACTCTGATACTTAATAATATATTTAAATGATAAAATTTAAATAGCCACTGCAAAAGTTCCAACGTGTTGACAGCCAACAATTCATACAAGATTACTTTTAAATATTATTAATTATAAAATGCCCAAGGCGCATAAAATACCAGCTTAATATTATTGGATGCCTTAGTCATGAAATTAATGGACATAATGAACCAAAAATAATACTGTTTTGTGATTACTGTCACTATTCAAGTGTATCGCAATGTTATGACACGGATTCCTGTATATAAAGAATAATTTGAATATTCGGTTAAAACAGCTAAAAATACAATCTCAATAAAAAGCACATTTAATGACTGAAAAACATCAATTATTACAACTGACCCTCCGTAAAACCCATTCATATTTATCTTTGAATCAGAAGTGCATTAAAGTCGCTGTGCATCTTCAATATTCTTCCCGGCCCACGTCACTGGTCGATATCAAAAAACCGGTTTGTATTAGTTATTTCATTTCTTTCTTTATGTCTTCCACTAAGAGAATAGTGGTCCGCTGGTACGGGGTGAGCTCCGGTAACCACTTAAATATAAATACCCCCGTTTCGAGTGGAATCCCAAAAATCCCCCCTGGCAAACAAATGCTTGGTCGAGAGTGTTTTTGCCACAACCGAGACTTTCATATGAGACTGTCGTCCTTTTGGAGATAACAGTCTTGTATACTAGTTATAGCAAAAAACATTTTTTTAGTTATGAGAAGAAATATTTATTAAAGGTGGCAAAATATGAAAATAAACATCACCTATTAGGTAAACGAATACTCGTTAAAAATAATGTTATCTCGTTGGATAATATAAATTACTGGTTAACTTGTTGTTCATATTTTATCGAATTTGAATTTTTTTTTCGTAATACTTAAAATACATTATATTAAATTAAATATTTGTTAAAATTTCAGTGTAGATAACTTTTCAAGAGCATATTTAACAATAATTATAATTTTATACAATATCATATTTAAAAAACTTTTGGTTTTGTATTATTATTATTTAATTAATTACATGTGATAGTAATTGCTTGGATTCTTAATTTATTATTTGCATAATAAGAAAAAAGGATATTTTTTTTAGTTTGGTACTGAATAATAATCACAATAAAATAATAGTCTCGTTAGATTCCAATGGTATTCCTGTAAGTCGAGTAATGAACAATATTTTTTTATTCTATGTTTAAAAAATAATATTGTACTTCATACATACGTTTTATTTTTAAGGTTGAATAATATATATATAAATATACTGATATATAGATATAAATATACTGGTCTACTAAAAGAAAAAAATATCACTATATTTGAAACCATTGAATCGTTGAACTATCGACTAAAAACAATTGGAATACATATGTATCTTTCTGTCAGATGAATGAATATTATTTTGATTACTTTGATTTTCTATACAATGAGTTAAAAATGCCGAGTGAGGTACTTACCGTCATGTAATAAATTTTCATATCCACAATAAATGTTCAATCACAAAAGCTATAAAAGCGGTCGTTTGGAGTGAACATAAAAATGTTCCTCGACACCCACCCGGTACCGGGATACGAGAGAGAACCTCGACTGCTTCAGAGGGTAGCTGGAAGGTTTTCAGGGTTGCCAAGAGGTGGAAGGGGAAGATTGAGGAAGGTGCAAGAGGTAGAGCATTGGCCGTGGCGCAGTGCAGTGCGGCAAAGAAACACAACCAGTTGCAAGTGAAAGAAAGAGCTTTTGAAAAGCTCGGAGTTTTTTTTAAACATTCGCGGGAGAATGCTCAATGCAATAAAGAAGCAACCTTCATAAAATCCTTTTTAGGTAAATCAAGTAACACTGGAAGAAACAATTCAGTAGGCTGGTTGTACTATTAAGTTTTATTTCTAGTCATACTTAGAAACATTATTCAACAATGTATTTGTTATAATAGCTATACGTGTATATTATCTGTTTCAAAAAGATTACACTTTATTGTAATTTGAATTCAATAAGACATATAACTTCATAAATTGTTCACTTTAGAGATTGAATTGCAAGAATTATAAATAATTTTCACCTTATTCACACCAATTAAAGTTATTATGAGATTATTTTATCACTGAGAACACAAAGTCACATTTCACACTTTATTTAAATTTAAAAAAAGGTTATTCAACAAGCAGGATCATATTTGTTAAAATAAAAAAAACGTGTGCCTATCAATTAAATTCAATTAACTACATAATACTCGTAGTTGATAATGTACTTTTTTGAATTGCTTACTTTTAATGATAAACTCTTTTTCAAAACAAATGCAAGATACGAGTATTACTTTCGTTTTATTTTTAAAATATGGCGCTGCATTCTCAGCATTATAAATAAATTGAATAGTGCAAATAAATCACTTGCAGAAGAATTGTTCAGAACACAAACATTTCATTTGATTAATGTTTTGTATCGTATTTCTGTTTGCAATGGATGCTTTATCTCCTTGGGTCGGACGGTGCGGTCGGATTATTATTTAGCGAATACCATTCTTCAGAGTCATTATTTGTGAAAGCTCTAACGTTAGTAAACGTGCATTTTGCAGACTTTGGTGTTACGTCGTTTACCAGCGAATGAGTGATTGATAATAAATCGTGAGGAACGCCCACACAAATATCCATCAGTTCCTAATGCATATATAATTTCTAGCTTTCCAACTGTGAGCTTTCCCCCTTAGCTTTCATAAAAATGAACGCTCACAATATTCTTCATTTACTAAGAAAAATTAATTGTTCTCATAGATTTCATATTTAAATTATCAAATGATAAATTATTATTAATTTATGCTTTTACTTATATATAAATAAGCTATTTTGAAAACTTATATATGAAGAATACATCTTTAAAAATAAATAATATTAAAAAATATTAGGAGGTCGTAACTGAAATACAATTTTTCCGTTGTTTGTGATTCTTAAGATTAAGTTAGTTTTAAAAAATCACTATACCCAGACAATAGTGAACAAGAAGTAAATTATTTTTTTTATTTTAAAAATGCGTATGTGTCTTTAATAAATGTCAAATATCACTATCCTACTATACGGCTAAAGTTTACCGCCATCCTTAAATCTTAAAATCCGTCGAGAAACGAAGGTGGGCTTAAACTGAATTGGAAATATTCTAAAGATGCCTCAGGAAAACATAAGCTACAGCTGCCTTTTTTCAGGCTCCTTAACTCTCGCTATCTTGAATTGCCATCGGAAACTATAAACAATGATAAGTGAGGAATGTTTTAATAACGAGGTGGCTGTTAAAACTTTCTATTGGCAAATTTGGGTGATAATAGTCTCTATCGAAAGCGATTGAATTTTTTGTATATGCCGAGATTTTTATAACATTTAAATATATATTACAGCAAACTAAAAAAATACAATTTTCTTAATGTGATTTGTCTGATTCAAGATAAAGTAGCGCTACATTTGTGTTCATTAACTTTAGTCTTGAGTTTCACATCATTAGTCTACAGCTCAGCAACTTGAATGAATGAATGATGAGCTTGAGGAGACAGCGAGAAACATCCATCTCTCAAATATATAATATATATACTCGTATATATACAGATCCGCTTTTAAAACTCTTCCGGGTTGCTCATGTCTTGCACTTACCAGCAGTGTCCACAATCATGCGAAGAATATTGGTGTTGAATTGATTGGTTATATAAATATGTCAATAATATGAAGATAGCGCTATAGTAAAAGCGATTTACTTCATTGTCTTTTGTGAGTATGTACCAGGAAAAAAAAGATTCTAGTCAATACCCGCTCATAAAACATCAAAACTTAAAAAATCTTAACTTAAGGTTGCTTGATACTTTACCAATTTATATTTTCCAAAATTGTTTATTTTTATTTTTTAATCAAACCACTTAATATTAATCGGTTAACACATAATCGTTTTTTTTAATGAAAATATTTTGGTTGGCAATTAAATACTCATTAATCTTGATAAAATATTTTTTATAGCCAACAACTCTTTTGTTATTCAGAAACCAATATTAAAAATCTATAATCATTATGTTTCAAGCCATTTTAATAATTTATTTGAAAATTATTAAACATCCCTGTTTTAATATTCTTAGTGAAGTTCAAGCCAAATGTAATCTGACTATTTCTAGATTTTTAAATATCTACATAATGTAGTATTTTTAAATTTTAAAATACTTGTCTTTCTCTCAGAAATTTAATGTTTATCTTGTACATTTAATAGCACATCACTTACCAATGTAAGTGTCACAACAGTTGACATTATCAACTGAAACAATGCTTCAAATATCAATATTGTCACCAGATGGATTGGTTCATAAACCACCCTTTCAAATATGACTGCTCGTTATATCATAACCTTAGTTCCCAAAAACTAACAGCTTGCGATATATATTTATAGAATACCGGCAGATGGTGATAATGGTGCTGAAGTCTCATCTGTGGATTCTATGACGCTTACCATGGGTAAGGTTACATATGGTTAAGCTTCGTCATATGTGTGAAGTGTCGATTCGCCAACGTCATAGTGTACGGCCCGACATTCACGCATCATTCTTATTATTACAGGAATTCACTATGAATGGGTGTCTTCACGGGACGACTTTCCTCTAACACCAATTTTGATTAATATGCTACGACTGGTATTTTACGAGTGAGGAATCAAATTCACAAAAATTTATTTTAGAGCTCAGAAATCGATTTTTAATGATTTTTTATCGTCTCTGTCGGGGATCCAACTCACGACCTTTGGCTTGCCAAGCAAATGCTTTAACCACTGAACTATACCAGCCGGCAAAGTAAAAATTAACTAATTTTACGACATCAAATTAAGATAATTTGAAAACGAAGACTATATAAAAAGGATTTATAATGAAAAATATGTTTTACGTAATACCATTCAATACGTCGGTCATATTGCTTTCAGCCAATAGCTTAGGCGGTTAAGAGTACATATATCGAACCAAATGATTGTAATCGTAGCATAGTATAACAAAGATTCTTATGTTATCGTTGATGCGGGGTCTTCGGTGACGTTTTTTCTTCTCCCCTTGTATTCGCTCCGCAGCGAATGTATAATATGAGTGCTGGCATTGAGACCGCCACGTGACATTTGGATGCGTCTTATCGCGGCGAGAAACGCGGCACAAAGAGCACAGGTTTGCGCCATTTCCTCTTTTGGACGCGTTATTATTTAGAGCGGACACCGGCAACTGCGATCCTTAACACTTGCAAGACGAAAAGGCAGATCATTTATCAAAGATACTCAGATTATATACATCTAGATAGGCAGTAGCATGCTTGCAATGCTTAAATAAATCAAGTAAAATACGAGTATAAAACTTTTAAACCCTAAATTAACACATACGAGTATATAAAACATTGTATAAATAATCCCTTCTTCATCTTTACCCGTCTACAAGCGGGAGAATTTGGTCATTGCAAACTACTGCCACAAATTTCCGTAGGCTGCTTTAATCTTTGCTTTTTTTTGTTGTCTTTACTCCCGGAACACAACCGAATATACTCTAATAAAAAAATTTCGACGTCTTCCTGGATGGTGAGAGCTTGGGAGGATGAAGAAAATGCTGCAGTAATTTATGCTCTGTTTAAGCCAAAATTTGACATGAATCCTTATAGTTTTTAATATTTATGGAACCTTTTTTAATGAAATCCTTTCCTTCAAATCCATCCACTTTCTATGTACTAATTTTAGTACACCCACCATGCATAATACACCAATATGCATCAAAACAAAGAGCTTCCACAAGGAATAAACAGATAACTTCCTAATCTTGGGTGGCCCATCAAATTTAACATTTTCATGTTCCGCCCTTTTATGACATAAATAAAGTCCCATTAAAGTGAAGTCTATTTATAGCATTTTAATAACTCCAGCCTTATGCATAAAAGTGGTTATTCGAGGAGATTCTTCAACGCTACTTTATTTTTTTATGATAAATGGTCCGATAAAACGCCTACAAGCATATCAGTTACTACTACCAGCGTTTCTAGTATATACTCGTAATGTAGGAGAACTAGTCATGAATAATCTTTTATACAGTAGTTTAAAGCATTAAATGTACTAGTATATACATTGGCTACCCGAAGTAGCCGAAATATGTTGTCCTATAATAAAACAAATATGTAATAATTTTTAATAATATTTTATTTTGATTTTGATATCAATACATATTTAGTAATAAAAAACTTATTACATCGTACTTTAATCGTTACGCCATTGCATTAATAAGTACGGTGATATAAATAAATACAAATTGAATAACTTCCAGTTTTTATTTTTACATACGCTCAAAAAACTTCAGCCACAATAAACACACTCTTAATAATCCGAGTATAGCAATGATCCCGCACACAGAAACACGGCCAATGCCTTTCGGGCCAATGGATGTGTATTATTTTATTGATATTATAAAAGATCAAACCGCACCGTTTTTTGCCAGCAGTTTTGGGTCAACAAACCCTCGCGGAACATTTCAGGTTGACGAGCACGCTGCCCGTGGAGCGCCTGAGTATGCGCGATCGTTTGGCCTTCACAATGCAACAATTCAAAAGGATTTTTTGCGATCGGCGATAAAAAAGAATCAGCATGCAATCGCAAAAAGTCCAGTCGGATACCCGTCTCTCGGCCCGGCGTAGCAATCGCGAATACTGAAAGCGTTCACGGAGATTCGTTTCCTTCCTCCTTCCATACAAACCTCTTCAAGGATTAATGGACATTGTGTCCACTCGGCTACTCTCACAGTTGCACCGCAACCATAAAGGCTTTCTGCAAGCGGAGTTAGAACCTCTGGGTTAACGTCCATCGCCCCGTGTAATGAAAATATTCAACTTTCAATATATTTCAAACAAGAGGAGCTTTGCATATTGAACACATTTATTGTAATCAATGCTACGGTATATTTATTCTGCTTTGATCATTCCATGTCTGCTTCTTAACTAGATCATTTGGTCATCACAAGTTGCCGCCACATAATAACATTCATAGTCTCATCCTATCTCAGCTCTGCCCTTTCGAAATTTGCCAAGTATATTCTATGTATAGTTGTCAAAGGCGTACAGTACGGTGAGAGCCCAGGAGTTTAAAGAAAATTCACTTGTTGTGTATGCTCTACTGCGTTATTCGAAGACCATTTTTTTGGTGAGTTAATTCACTATAGACCCCCCTTTAAAAATATACTGTATGAGTATAAATATACGGGAATTAAATAATATTTAAGGATACATTACAAATTATTTAAGTTTAGCTCTAAAATATGTATATGAAGAATATCATTGTGAATAATTCTCGTTCGTCAAGTTAGGCTTGTGGATAGTAGCAGTTCTTAGTAGTAGAATAGCTTTATGGATCAGCACTCCACAAACAGCGATTTGCCACCCTTTAAAAATGGCAAGCGTTTTACAATCCATAAACAAGATTTCTTCGTAAATAATAAAAAAATACTCGGTCCAGTTTTTTTTTATTACTTCCCGCCAACCAATATAGAACATGGCTAAGATAAATTCTTCGTAATTTACTGGTTGTATGTTCTAAATAAATTATTCTTTTTCTACAAACACATGTTTCTTGTTCAAAAGCGTATTAATTTATAGGCATTTAAACTGAATCATTACGAACTTTTCTTTCATCCACGTTTGCTTCTTTAATTAAAGGTTTCAATAAAAGACGATAACTTTCGTGTGAAAAAGGGGTATTCATATTATATATACTTTAAGAAAATAATGAGTACTCACATTATCATTAGGTTCCCACTCTTAGTATTCATATAAATTCATTAACTTACATTAAATTACGCTTCTTTGATAGGGTCGTAAAACTTAAATACTAATTACATATCATAATAATAAATAATAATGGCATACACGCCTTTATTGTATATTTTTTGGTTTCAGAAACCAATTTCCCATGTACAGGTCTAATATTTTCAATAAAAGTATGTATATATTTAAGTAGGAAATAACATAATATATGTACTCTTGATTTAAAAATTCATTTTCTTGAATAATTTGTACTACTAAATTAATTATTTTAATCATATTTACGAATTAGATGTAAACTAGAGGTTTGTCAACATTTGCTACAATGGCACTATTCTTATTTTTTCTGTCTCAAGTTTGTTTTTCTCTCTTTTAATTTATGAAAAAAATACTTCGTTGCCAATATCTAACATTTCCAAGTTAATACAAAGAATATTTAGTTTTTATAAATTAAATAAAAGGTATGTTTTATAAAAGGAAACTATCAATAATTGGCTTTAAGCAAGGTGAAAGTCTTACAAATTTGTGCGTGGGTCGATACTATAAAAATATTCAAATTTTCGGTTATTACGTTCGCTGCGTTCTTTATTTTACTATCATCTATCAACTGGTTCTATAATCCCACTCGCATAGGTCACTGCAGCCGGCAAGTGCACTAGACTTTGCTTGGCGAGTTGAGTGGTCATGCCATACGGTCAAAATAATTACGTCTGGAATGATACATGAACACCACATTTTTTTATTTAAGCACAGTAGGACGCTGACGGAAAAATCTCGTTTGGGAAGTACATAATACTTATAGAAAAAAAAATATTTTGAGTTAAATTAGACAAGGATGTCAACAAGTTGTGCCCAACAAATTAACTACTAAATACTTTATAGAGCACGTCGACATTTCACCGACAAACAACTACTACTTTATGTCATGTAAAAATTCACCCTATCCTTGAATACGACAGTCAATTAGAGTTAGAGCTTTAAATACCTTCTAGAATTCGACTACGTTAAAAAAATAGTATAACAAAGATGGTAAACTTACGTCTAACATCGAATCCTTGAAACACAGACGTGAGGATGGTTTGCTTAATCATTTTTAACGATACACAACAACGGTTGCTGCTGTCATAATGCTCCAAATATGCACTTTATAAACTGAGAAACTTTTCCGGAATTCGAACCCGAGACTAATAGCAGTCCAGTGCATAAGCCGCTCAGCTATATCATCACCATTAGAAGCTATGTAGAGATAATATTTTGACGTTCATGGTATCCCCTTAGACATATTATTCGTGTAGTCTTCAGCCGTTCCATCGACAGCCGAATCACAATTATCTCCACGAGTATTCGAAATGTAATTATGTTTTTTTTTTCAGTCCTCACGTGGTTCACAAGGAAGTAGTAGTATATGCGATATCAATCGTGGCTCAAAGAATTGTCGAGAAATTTTCGACGGAGATACAACCAATTCAGAATGTGGAGATTATTCATTCCACTAATCCAATATGAGCATTTTACAATTCATAGCGTATTTAGGTATATTTTTTACTATTAATAGATTAAAATTGCTAGGGATTGAAAAAGTAAAGCATATTAAATAAATTACGATAAAACTTTGACAAATCAGCGAAAATAGCTTAATAGATCAATATCGTACGAGTATATGTAAATGTTGTCCGGCAACTACTTTTTATATAATATAAAGAGACATCACAATAGGTATATCTTATATAACACATCCCAAATATACTCACGGTGCTGCTTATATAGATACACAATTTTTATAATTTATTATCCTTAAAGGAAAAATTTCATATCGAAAAACAGTCTTAAATTAGATCAACGTGCTGATGATTTATTAGAAAAATAATATTATTATTTCACGAGAGAGCTTCACTCATAGATGATGAGGAATTTATAATTACGTTTTTATTTTCAACAAAGAGCTGTCGACGTGATCTTTAAGTGATAACATTACTTAATTAAATCAATGGGATAAAACACAATTGAAATTCATTTCGATGCAGCATTCATTTTACGAATGCATGTAAAAGAACACCGGCCAAAGAAACTCCCCTCACCGAATGTCCTCTACAAGGCGTGGTAGACAATACTATGCATGCTAATACATGAATAATAAGTGTTTAAGTAAATGACGTTTTTTTTTAAATATACTTAAACCCGATTCGGAGTAAATGAGAGTTTGTACAGCAAACACTATCAAATCAATTAAATCAATTAAAAGCAAATTAACTACGAGATCCTTCATTTTAAAAAGTGATTCAATTTAATAATTTTTTTTAAGTACGAGTATATCACTTTCTATTTCAACATTTCGCTATCATACAATAACTATGAAAAATTGATTATATCTTTAATTCTGCATTATGACGAAATTGAGTTGGAATACAAGGGAATTCATGACAAATACAATTGGTTATGACTGCAAACAAATCAAACATTTTAATTTAAAGGAATGAATCAAGTGTTTTTCAAGTCATGTCATTATGCCAACACATCATTTTAATAATATTTTTTGCATCTGTTTTTAAAACAAAACAATGTAATGCATATAAGCCAAGATGATAAATCATCGTTCAATTATTAATTCAAATAATAATAAATTGGCACCCACTATTGAATTTAATATGTAAATCGTATTCGGACTAAATTGATATAGTGAATTTTAAAACCTTGCATATCTACGATTTGTTATTTGCAGGGGTTAGAGTCAGCTTTTATGTTTATAATCGAAGATGAATTATATAATCGATTGTTCATATTGAAAAAAGTTGGAGAATTTATTAGTTCTGAGTCCATATGTTAAGCATGTAGAAGATTTCTGGAAACCGCTCTAAACGCTTAACGGTAGTGAATATATGCAAGAAAGGTTAATTAAGAATGATAAAAAAAAGTGTTCTTAATAGTAGCAATATTTTTTTTTACTAAATAGTATAAGACATTAGGATGCCATTCTTTATCAGATGCACTGCTCTTCTTTGAATTGAATCGATCGAATACAACAAGTGTTTTGTGGCTCTGATCCAAAATTTGCTGCCGTATACGAGAACTGGTCAAATTTGGGCTCAGTAGACTTAGTTGTTGAACATTTGTAAAAAACATCTTACAAGTATTTTAAATAGCAGAGAATTTCCTGGATGCAAGTCCCACCTTGAACTACATTGACTATAAATGTTTACTTTTCTCGGATTATAGAACCCATGTTAGTCTTTTACTATAAGTGGTGAAAGGGCATTCATGAGTTATGGAGACATTAAACTTACTGAAGTTGAGGTTACCCCATCTTAAAACTATCATCCAATGATAATATGCTCATTTCCTTTAATATATTTTCCGTCATATTGTGTAATTCAAATGATTGTGTCGGTTTCTGGGTGAGTATTCTCTCATGGAATGTGATATGTTTGACGGTAAAAAAGTCGTGTTAAAAAGGTTACCCAGTTTTCTAGATAGTATTGTCCAGCGACAATAGCACATAGTCAACATTGTTCTCAGTAGATCACCGAAGTTAAGCAACATTGAACCTCACCGCCAATTACTAGCCGCGTGTCGTTGGTCGCGTTAAGCCGCTCCTTAGAACTAAAAAGTCCAGGCCTCGTGAGCGTCAGGCTAATCATCCTCTCCTTAAAATTGCGATTAAGAAATCACAAGTACGCCTCGTATACTACTACAACTGTCGTCTCTTTAATTATCAGGACTTCTACTCTGGAGATCGTTGGAAACTATGTTTGTTGCCAGATGGACCTTTGGAAGCAGAGATGTCTAGGAATTGATGCATGAACAGTGAAAAATTTTGATGACCATATGTTTGAGATATGGAATGTTCATGGAAATTGTAGACTAAAAGCGTGATCCTGCGACATCCAAATAGGGCACGCCTTGACATGCTACCCTTGCTCTTACAATGCAATATTTCATTAGACGTTAATTAACTTCATTGCAAGGAGGTGGCACAGCAACCAGGCGGCCCAGCCTCCTGCACTCAGGACAATCCTCCTTCTCCTCTCCGCAGACTCCTCTTTCTTCACAGACTACGTGTTCCCAAGATGCATCAGTGAAACCGCGTGGTTCAGCGATGGCCAACTGCGACTAACTTTAACATTCCACATTTTAACGCTATGGTCACATAGATCATAACTAAGTGGCAAACATCCTCCTATCACAAACCTCGCCTTTTATGTTTCTTTATAGACCACGTGATTTGAAAAAGTGCATCTCGTAGTCAGCAATGATAAATTGAGCAACTTACCTTTTTATATAAAACAACTTTATTAAAGGTATTATTAAAAATATATATATATCTTTAAATCAAAAGTATATAAATGATATTTTGTATAGTATATAAATATTCTGATCAATTATAACCCAGCTATAAAAATAAAAATCGTTTATCAAACTACAATAGGATATTGTATTTTATTCATGTTTGTAGGTTCTATACTTTTTATTTGTAAACTCATGTAAAACGTAATTTTTTAAATTTTCTTCTATATAGATATTCTTAGAATAATTTTTTAGAAAATTAATTTGTTATTATTAGTTATATTTATTTTTTTATTATGCAATATAATGTACACCCCATTACAACTTATTTTATTTACATATTAAAAACAGGTATAAATTATTTAGGTGATGAAGTACGTGTTAAAACTTTTGAACAATTTTTTTAGAAGTATCAATGTTAAATGAAATTCAGTTTTTTAAAGAAAAATTCTTTTAAATTTATTTAAACGCTGAATAAAACAAACTTAATATTGAAAACATTCATTTTGATAAACATTTTACACATTTGTTGTTTTTTTCTTATAAAAATGATTTAAAGTTACTCTTCCTTATCCATTTTTCATCAAGTTAAAATGTATAAATATACAAAATATATAAGACATTAGTGTATTTTAATACTCAATCAATCAAGAAAAATTTACATTTATAGTGAATTTAATGTAGTTGTATTAAAGATAAATAAGAGTATTTGGCATATACGTCTCTGTGGAAGTTAATCTCAAAATCACATACAAAGTTTTATTGACATCTTTTTGTTACAAGTAAGTGAAGCTTATATCTGTACAAAGGCCATGACTGGTGAGTTACGCGATTTTTGCATAAAAACAATAATTCGTTACAAAATGTTTTAACGACCGCCGATCTTCTCGTGATTCATCCTCTATACAAATGGCCGCAGATTTGTTTTTTTCATCCGCATTTCGTTGCAAAGCATTATTAGGTTTTCCATCGCATGGCAATCTAATAATTAATATCTCGGTTTGACTGTTGAGTGATCCTCGGTCGAGCGCGCTCGAGCTCAAAAGGTTCCTCGTCCGGCGCATTGGGGTATTAAACCCGCGGGAGATAATGATGAGGCTTCGCTTGGGCACTTGAGACCGACGCGACGCGGCAGTGCGCGGCTGGCCGGCCCGGGGAGCGGTCCTGCGAGCAGCGAGCCAACGACAAACACTGAATCCCTCCGTCATCAAACACGCATCACATCTATCGCTCCACCTGCCGCATGCGAGCAGCTCCTTTACTTACCTGCTTCCCGGGCTCTCTCCCTCCACTTTGGTGCAGTGGCCTTACATTGTTAGAAGACCCGGACAACCAGCACATCAACATGGAGACTTCACTGTCCTCCAGTGGGTGGTGGGAATTGTCTCAGCTTCTTCAGTCGATGACATCCACTCGATATATCACCATCGCGGTCCAGTCCTATCTTCAGATTGATCGGTGTATTTGTTGAACATTGCCGACTGCTCTTATTATTTGACTAAATTTTGAACGAAAACCATCGTAGTCATAATTTTATAGTGAAATATTATTATGCAATTATGATAAAGCTTTTTTTGAACGTTTCAAATATTCATTTTTTAAATTAAACGTAGACGCGTTTGAGACATAACGCTTCCAGATATCCGCTATTCTGTATCCAATGATTTTTGGAAATAGATTCCTTGTTTATTCAACATGATTCGTAAGAATACTGACACAAATAATTTTCATGAAGGTTGAAATAAATATCCATCATTGCTTTTCAGACCAAGCATTCGATAAAATAGTAGTGTTTATATTTGAACGCTAGGATACACACGAAACCCAAAACCATTTTTTTTATACTTTTTACATCGTCGATTATCAAATACTCCAGGGTTCATGGTTATATTTTAACCCAATACAATCATTAACGTACGAAACAACACTTTTTTAAATCAACCAAATAATTTGTCCACTTGACCAACTGTCCTTGAAAACTATACCAACTTCATCAAGATTCAAGGTGCAAAATAAAAATTCAACCTTTATTTAATCTTTTTTTTTCGACAAAACATGTCAACATCTGTAACTTATTCAATGCATCACGTCAAAACATATTCATTCGTTTTGTATAATTATAAAGAGGTGTCTCGGTGTTACATTTTTAATGTATATCAATCGAGTTGCTCGCTGTGAGATCGAGTTTCATGTCGCGATATTTATTACACGCAGAGTATGACTTACATTACTTAACCTCCAATGCATATGTCGGTACCCGCATAGTAATATAATAATATGTATCGAAGAAAATTAATCCACCGAACAATCGAATACCAGTAACTACTCGGAGCAACGCCTCATAGAAAGTGATCAAGAAAAGAATAGTTCAAAAATGGTAAGTTTATTTTAATTATGTCAAATTATTCTTATTTTTTAATACGTTATTTTTTTTTTGTAAATGTTTTATTGTCAAAATATTTCCTTTTTTTATTTTTATTTTTCCTACCATCGTTTCAGACACGGGGTTTAGTGTTGCATCGTTGTAGGAAAACTGCGTCTACGTGGCTTAAAATTTAATTGTTATAAACGCAATATTCATATAAAACGTAATTTTTCGATTGGAAAAATATGTTTAAATTATTACATTATTACTAATGTTACTATTTTCAGTTAGTTATTAAAATAATGATTCAGATAATGTGACATTGAGCGACTATTATTCTACATTCAAATTGACTGCCTTCTTCTTCCCATATCTATTCCATATCTGGAACATATGGTCATCATAAATATCCACAACTTCCAATCCTCGTTCTAGGACATATCTGCACCTAATTGTCCACATGGAAACATACATGGTTTCCATCAAATTCGAAAGCATAAATCCGAATACTCGAAGAGGGGGCGGGGCGCTGTATCACCCGAGGCATATTTTTATTTGATTTTTAAATCGGAATTTTAAGAAAATCGGATAATTAGCCAAACGCTACCTAGGCTTATACCATTTTATCCTAAGGGGCGGCTCAACTCGATATAAAAATAATTAAGCAATTTTTTTACATTACAGTTTTATTGGTTCATATGTTAATGACTTAAATAGCTCAAATCGGATGTACTACATGTTGTATCAATTATATGGCTTATTTTTTACTTTTCGTTTAAGTGGCAAAATATTTTTTTACATTTCTTAGAAAAACAAAACTATTTGAAAAAGAAATCATAATTATTAAGTAATTTTATCTCATTTGATTAGAGAAATTCACAAAATACTCGTACTTATACTCTTTTTATGGTATCAATATGATTGTTAATACGTAAGTTAGTATTATATGTTTATGCTTTACATTTGATCACCCCTCGATCAGATTTATTTCATTTCCACATTGGGCGTTCGACACAAAAGTGATCCTTAAAAAAAGAAAGATGAAATCAAACTTTTGTTTCAAAAATAGGTCCGTTTTATACCTCTGCCTGGCAACCCTTTTTATTCCCGGGACGCTCCCAGATATTTTACCAAGTCATTCCTTAAGATTTTAACACCAACGCTTCAACTAAAAGCTTGATAAGTGAGCCGGTGTGGGTGTTATATACACTTGCGGTGACCATCCGTTATTATTCGAATACGTAAAAAAAAAAATTGAATGTATTTATGTCAACAGTTTGTTATTATATCTTCTACCTAATCGACCATGCGCTTACTAATTATCGTCGTGCTCCTCTGTATTTTTCTTAATATGAGAATGATTAGTCACGTATCTCCATAATCTTGGCCAAATTAATTGAGTTAAAAGAGTTAAAAGAGATCACAAAACTGACATTGTTTATTAATGACAATTTTATTAATAATATAACGTCTTTTTTTTATTAGAACATATCAATGTTGAAAGAGATTCCACGTTTGTGTTGTGCTCTTACATCAAAATATATATACACGACGAACATATTAATCAAATCACTCATGTAAAAATTAACATATAATATATAAAAATCTATGTATTTCATAGTTTTTCATTAATCATACCGCATATAATTTTATGACTACAAAGTATACTTAAAGATCAAAAAAATAATCTTTTAACTTGACTGAGATTGTTCATTGCTTTTTTTTCTTACTTAAATTGTGGTCACATGTAATACTTCCAGCGCATGTACGTGGGTACTGCCTTGAACCTGAAAGCGGTTATTGTGGTCGTACCTGTTACATGTAGTCGTACCTGTTACATGTAGTCGTACCTGTTACATGTGGTCGTACCTGTTACATGTGTGGCGATATAAACCATGACTTATATACCGTCTATACTCTCGCATACCTGCGTGGAAAATACACTCCTCGTCTGGCATATAAATAAATAATTACGGAATGCTTCCAAGATGACAATCATTTTGATATTTTTAAATATTTTTTAATCAGATAATAATCGATTAAGAGCTGCTTACACAAGCCATATGAATTACATGGTTACTCAACTATTTTAAAAGAGACACTGTTATATAAAAACAAATATTTGTATAGTTTTAATTTTTGTGTAGTTGTGTCTCTTTCCTATAAAATATACTTATTTTATGTTCATACTCGTATAAATAGTCAAAGTTACAATAAATCTTTGATATAGTTTTATTAACTTATTGACTGAAATAAAATTACGCTTAATATGTTATAAATAATGGCATTACTATTGATTTAATAAATTAATGCTTACTACATAATTATCATTGATGAGGGGTAGTTTTAGAAGAAAAGCACTTCCCTACGATACGAGAGGTCACAGTTTAATCCGTTTAGCTTTATTGTGTTTTAATTTAGTTTTTAAATATTAACCACGTGTGTATAGACTTCTAGGTTTTCACTGTAGCATTGCGCCTGCCGTAAGCAATCAAAGTGAGTTACGTATCACTAACATGCCTCAAACCTTCTGCGTTTACTACCAGACAACTTATATTCTCCCCAGACCTTCTTTCATCATTCTAACTTGCGCGCGTCTCTTTACATGCTGAGCCCACAGACAAGTATGTGAGTGTGTGGAGGGTCATTGTCTTCCACAGCGTCTCTCGTGCAAGCGGTGGTTATTATAGCTTTAAGGCTTAAAACGCATGATCAAGCGCCCTAAATCTTTCATCTTATTGCTCACTTTTTTATTTAAAAACGTTCAAGAGAATATATTCAAAGATATAAGAGATCCCCAGAGAGAATTATTTATAAATATCTGCCATCGAGGTGGCAACCTTTAAGTCAACGAAAGATCGCTTCACTTATTAACTTCCAAAAAATAAGCAGTGGCTTTTACATATGTTCCTTTCTGTTTTATGACCTAGTCTAATCCCTTATTTTATCATTTTTGTCATGAAACGTCGCCACAATCTTAATCTTCAGTTAAAAATCTAAGGTTAAATATAAAAATTGTGCTGGAAACATGTTCCCGAAAGGCACGATTGTCAAGAGGATTATGTCATGTGCGAGGATATTCCGCGAATATATTTAAAATTGAAATATTTGAGTCGAATACAAGACTTAGATATATGACGGGCGTACTATCCGCTGGAGTATGAATACCTTGTTGTTTAAATGTTGTGGCTTTTAAGGCACAAGATCAAAGCCCGAGGCTTCATCCTGTTGGGTACTGATGGAGAGCCTAACCCCTCTATTTCAAGTAAAATGTCTGTGAGTCTGTGTTCCAGTCAGTTCCTTCGCCTATGGTGGCTCTCACACGGGCCTGAGTCATGTATACGGCGATTGCGGCAAAGCCGTGAGAAAATGCCGGAGATAGACTTAATATCCACGCGGAATGCAATAGGACCGAGAGAAATATGCGGGAATGATTAACATTGTGTGCGTCTCTGCATTCAAAAATAATGCAGTTTTACGACTTGTTCTTACAAGTATCCATTATCTTCGCCACTAATTTAGTGAACCTTTTGATTCCATGTCTTAAAGGAAACTAAAATTCACTCACACTTTAACTTCGAGTCTCGTTGCTTTACAAAACATCGCGTGATTTTGCATTTTTTTTTACTAGAAAGTGCCTGAATTCTTCTTCGTAGTATCAATCCGGTGGATTGGTTTGCAGCAACAGAATCTTGCATCTCGATCTCCATTCCTCTCGGTCCTCCGCAACCCTTTTCAGCTCAGCATAAGCGCTACAATTCATGTCCTCGAATACTTGCTGTAAATACTCCCGTCTAGGGCGCCCTCTACAGTTTCTACCCTCAACCATCCCCTCCACAATATCGTGAAGAAGACCATCGTGGCGCATGATGTGACCAATCCATCGGGCTCGCCTCTCTGAGATGGTTCTTATTAGGTGCCTATCTTCCTTGATTATCCTGAGAACCTCATTGTTCGTGACGTGGTCTCTCCAGGAAATTCCGAGAATTCTTCTGTACGACCACATCTCAAAGGCCTCTAGTCTTTTTTTATCACTTTCAGATAAGCACCATGTCTCACAGCCGTACATTAAGATGCTCCAAACAAGTGTTTTGGCAAGTTGCTTGCGGAGCCCTAAAGTAATATTCTTTGACTCAAGAATTTTGGCTTTTTTATTGAAAGCTAGCCTTGCTTGATGTATTCGACTGTTGACTTCTCTTTTTGTTCTGGCATCCCAGGTAATCGTACTTCCAAGGTATACAAATTCTTTTGCATCTTTTAGTGGTACTCCTAGCATTGATATGTTAATTTTCTGCTGCTCATTGCGGCTTACTCTCATGACTTTGGTTTTTGTGCTGTTTATCTTCATATTGTAGTTGGTATTAAATATGTTTTCCATGGATGTCAGCGCTTCAGTGAGTTCATCTTCAGTTTCAGCAATCAGAGCAATGTCGTCAGCAAACCTTATCATATCAATCTTTTGGCCATGTATTTTAACCCCCTCTCTATGGCCCATTTTTTCCCTGATGTTATTAATTGCATTTTGTATGTATACGTTGAAGAGTACAGGCGACAGAGAGCATCCTTGTCTCACCCCTTGACGTATTTTTGCTTCCTTTTGGACATTTCCAAGTGATATTATGGCAGCTTCTTCTTTGTAAAGTGAAAATATGAGTCTTCGTTCTTTGTATTTGACTCCAATTTCTTTCATAATATCGAAGAGCTTCTCCCAATCTACTTTATCAAATGCTTTTTCAATGTCCACGAAGGCAATATATGTATCTTGGTCTACTTTTATCCTCTTTTCCAAGATCATACGCAGGGATAAGATTGCTTCTCTGGTTCCCATTCTTTTTCTGAATCCAAATTGATCGCTAGTGAGACTATTTTCTATTTTTGGTTCAATTCTATGTAGGATTATGTTGGTCAGTATTTTGGATGCATGGGATAGAATACTGAGTGTTCGGTGTTGTTCACATTTTGTTGTTCCGGGCTTCTTTGGCAGAGTTACAATTAGACACTTTTTGAAGTCTTCTGGCGCTATTCCTGTATTATAAATCATCTGAGTCATTGTGAACAGAGCATCTAGAGTTCCGGTTCCTGCCGACTTTATTAGTTCAGCTGGTAGGTCATCAATCCCTGGTGTTTTTCCATCTTTGAGCTTTTTTAATGCGAAGTCAAATTCCTCTCGGATAATTGGGTCTCCCAAATCATCGGCGTCCACATCAGTTTCGTTTTCTATCACACTCTCAAAGCTGGTATCATTACTTCCGTTGTATAGTGTTTCCAGGTACTGTTTCCATCTCTCCCCTATTTGTGTATCCTCAAACAGTATTTTCCCGTTCTCTGCTTCTATCGCTTTGCCTTTTCCAATTTTCATGCCAAAGAAATCCTTTACTGACGCATATGCAGTTTCAATATTTCCTTTTTCATGTTGTCATTGATTTCTTTGCATTTTCTCTGTAAGAATGCTTCCTTAGCGATTCGTGACTCTCTGTTTATTCTGTTTCTCAGTGCTCTATATTCACTCTGGGCCTTGTCATTGGGGTTATTTTTGAGTAGTCTCCTTTTTTCTATCATGTTAACGATTTCCTCTGTTATCCATTCTTTCCTTGCCTTAGGCTTATCTTTGCCAATGACTTCTTCTGCTACATCTTTAATTTTTTTTTTTATTTCCTCCCATATTTCATTAACATTTGTCAAATTTTTTGTGGCGCAATCTTGTGTTTTTTTCGTGTATTCTTCTTTGACATCTTTGTTTTTTAAAGCTTTAGTGTTCCATTTATAGTTACTTTTATATTTTATTTTTTTTAGTTTCAGAGAACTTTTAGCAATAACTATATTATATAATTTTAAACATGATTACTACTTACTCAAACACACAACTATCAGTAAACGTAATAAAAATATTAATTCATGAAACAAAATCTCCTATAATTATTCTATAAATATTCGACGCTCTATTAAAGTAATCTTATAAATATTTTCAATTAAAATTACCTATATACGTAATTAAAAGATACAACTATTTTAAAATACCTTTTTATCGTTGTCATCTAAGGTTACTGTACTGAAGCCACTGTACTGAAAAACACTTCAATTACACAATGTGTTTTAAGTGATTGAATAGTTTCATAATACTCGTATAACACTTAATTATTTTACCGTATGACGTACCGCTGTCATTTCATTAACAATTCACCGTTAAATGTCTATATCAATAAAATATATTGAATTCACTGTATTTTATAACTAAGCAATCGAATAAAACATTATTTAACGGAAGTATTCGAACTATAAAATATTTTCATTGGCTTATTAAAATTAACCACTCATCCAACGTTTATAAATAGTTAATTTTATTAGGGTTTCGTAAACTTGAATATTATTTCAATCACGATTCTCTGGTTGTTTTCACTATTTAGCTCCCGATCACGTAACGTCTCAAGCAAAGTAACAATAACATCCTCGTCGTTTGATAGTAATATTCATAAAGGTACCAGTTTCTTAATTGCCATGTACAAAAATACGTAATTATTTTTGTTACAACAATTGACAATGAAAAAATTAGTACCTACCGTTTCCTTTTTGAAATAAATTAGTTACAAGCATAATCTTTAGGATGTCTTAAATGACTTATATAAGCATAACGTTCATAATAACTTTTGTTGATTAAATTGCGATCTGATTATTATAAAATAAATTATTTTATTGATTGATATTTTAGTATTTATTTAGTAATCTTTACTACAATATAATTACCAAATTATAGTCCGTATTAATTTCAGTACTTTATCTGGTCATGTAAATTGATATATTTTCTCTGCAAAATTATGATTATTTGAATAAAAAGATTCTGAGATATAATCTTTCTAAATTTAGTAAAGAAAGTATTTATTTGAGTGTGAATAATAATAAATTAACACATAAACATTCAAGACTTCCTGCCCAGGTTGGACTATTAATCATTTTTTACTGTTGCGAAAAAATAAAGTATTTGCAACCACAAATTATTAGGTAACGAATAAAAGCAAAGAAACACCTTCTAATAGACCACTGGCAATTATAATGTTGCGGTTTTATACCTCAGTCCACCTGCGACTTGATGCATTATATTTTTTACGTGACAAACTGACCCTAAAAGAGACGTGGAACCCTAAATCTTGAGTGTAAAGTGAGGACAAGACCAATTAAATTGATTGATTACGGTCCAATTTTCTTAGACGCAACATACACAATCCAGCCAATGGAATAGTCATATATTTTTATCCACAGTAGCCTTTTTATTAACTATTTTGTACACTTTTTTACCAGAAGCAAAAAACTAAATTTAAATTTGAATTTTTAATTATATTGGATAAAAAAATTGTTATTTTTACTTACTTTATTTATCAATAGAAATTATTGTAAGGTAAATTTCAGTAGGTGCATCCCGTTTCTGATTATATAGAGTTATATTAAAGTATATATTTACTAATAATTACAAGCTTAACAAAACATTAAGATAAAAGATCCAATTCACCACCAATACGAGACATATAGTGACATTTTAATTCGTTCAAAAATAGAGAAAATAATATGATTTACTTCTTCTTCTACTTCTATCTTTTAAGGTTTCCGTGTACAAAAATTGCCTTTATATTACTATTAATTCCTTCATATTCTATTTCTAATTAATAATATTTATTTAGTTTATATAATATATTTTACAGTATTTTTAGCTGTATATGAGTTTTCAAATATTATAAATATAAAATTACTTGTAGTCACTCTACATAATTTAGCATACATATATAGTCTGATCTCAGAAAGTTGCCAATGAATCGTATTCACTTGCGAGCAAACTCGCTTACAAAGGAAGGCACTTAATCAATTTCACAGGTTTTTTACAACTGCGGCATTTATCATTTTTATCTTACATAATAAGCCTTCGAATGTTTTTTTCTCTTGTTAGTTCCTTTGTTCATTTTATTTCCATTGCTCATCGGTCATTCAAAATAAGCAATAATTTAAACTGAATATAATTAAAAATATCTCACACAACGTTTAATACACATTTCATTTAAAAGATATATATTTTTTATCAGCAATTTACATTTGGTAAAACCTTTCAGTTGACTATTCATAAAAGTATATTATATTTTATTGTAATTCTCTCTCAATTTTCATGGCATATTTTTCGCACTATTAGCAAGCTTTTTACGGATTACTGAGTACGATCTAAATACCCAATAAACTTAAAATTTTAGTCGTTATCTTCGTCTAACATTAGTTCATAATTTCTTATCTACCTTCACAATTGTGCGTACGTTTTGTATGAAAACATAAAGCTTAGCTATAAATAGATTTATTTTTATGTTCTTACCTATAATTTCATCTCGTGTATACCATAGTTCTTTATACTTCTACTTATTTTTAATCTGATTAATCCTTTAATTAAAAAAATATAAAAAATACTTTATATGTTTTTTTCACAAGTTAAGTGATTAGAACAGGTGCAACAGGGGAATATACATAAATACCATCATTGCTAGAACACCACAAAATATAATACAATTATTTTTTATTTAGTTCATTTTCGTAAGATATTTTTAAAATTTACTTTTTCCTTTCACGGCTTACAAAAATATGTATTTATAAAAGTTACAGGATGTTAATATTTTTTTTATTATTTAATAACAATAATGAAAGTATTAGAAATAAGTTTATGGTATCTAATTATATTAGAATTTATAGAGTTTAAATCTTATAGAGGATATTGGCTAAATTAAAGTCTAATAGAACAGTTATTACAGTACATTAAAGTTGTAATTAATGAATGTTTTAATGCGTTTTGAAAATTATTGCGTCATACAACTATTCATTAAAAACAATAATTTACGATTAAAATAATCATTTTTATAGGTTTGAAGAGACTTTGGCAATAACAATGTCGACACCATAATAGTTAACCATTTTAATTATAATCCTCGTTTTAATTATAAGTAAGTACATTTACTTATTCGGTTGTAAGATAACTTATTACACATAACACAAAGTAAATAATATTTTAATGCATAGCTAACTTAAAGAAATTTCAATTTCTAAGCATTCAAACACTATATACAGTACATTTAAGTAATTGTAGTAATAAATTAAGATATTCTTCTTTCATTTAAAAAAAAGTATATCGACTACTAACATATTTTTTTATTTCAATTATTTAGTTATTATTATAACTACGATGGTTCATTAATTAGAAATATTGGTGACATTTAATATGTGCATTAATTAACAACTTAAACGACACTCGTGGTGCTGTGTAATATAATATAAAATTATATACAATATATTTGATGATAATATATATTGACGACCACATTTAAATAATTATTGACGCATATGGAAACCGTCACACTGTGTTCTTAAGAGTAATATAATATACTCATATGATTTTATTTGTGGATTTTCCCTCAGCCAAACTCAATATTTTATTTGTGTACAGTAAGCGTTTAAATAAAGCATATAATCGTTGAATTACAACTTCGCAGACGCAGCTCGTTATCCCAAAGGTGCATAAATATTCCAGTTGATGGTTGTGCATGCGGGGGTCTTGTCCGCGCCTGGGACTGGTCGTGGCCGCTGGTCACCCTCCTGCATCGGTCATGGCCGAGCGACGAGGATCCTTGAGAACTCTGAGCAAACGCCTACTCCACAGTCTCACAACCTGTCCTTACATCCACCCAGCGACTCAAAGTGCAACTGCATGTAAACTTTCCAACGAGTGGCTTACCCTAGTGAACACGTATATATTAAGTTCTGAATGGCTTACCCTACTCACTAGTGCATCAGTATGTAAAGTTTCGAACATGTTACGCTAGTTCACACGCTCTATGCCATCCCCACTTATGGCATGATACTCTGAAGAGTATCAACTAAAGTTCTGTGAGCCGCCATGGACTTTTCCGCATCTCATAGCAAATGGCCTAAATGCCCTAAATAAAGGTCATCTGTTGTCAAATTTTCCTCTGCAGAATTTGTTGTATATTTCCCAGCCAGGTACACTTCGTCTCTTAACCAATTAAAATATCAATGATTGATATGACTACTTCTTCACTTCGTCATTCTTCCCAAAGTGAAATTATCGTATCCCTATTCTATGCACATGTTAGAAAAGTAATAGAAAAGTGGACTTCACATACGAAATTGCGCTCCAATACATTCTGCGTTCTTAGATAATTTAAAATAATGTCAACCAAACGGCTTATTAAAATAACACTTTTATATTTTGTATGTTGAAACAACTCCCAACAAGAGCAAACAGGTTATAATCAAGATGGTCGTATGACAATCATAACATTTTCAATACATACTACTTGTTAGCTAAATATATTCAAAAAATTAAATGACTTACTATAGTTATTATATCAGCTATTGTGTTTCTAACTCAAGTTCCCTATGAATGTCGCACTGGACGAGTAGGGTGGATCTTATTAACTCACAACAGTTTAATTCTTCATTTTATTGAATCACAAAGAAAACTTCATCAAAAAATTATCAAAACTCTCATCAAGCATATTGGTTTACTAATAATGATGATATTTTTCATCTCTGTTGTTATTAATGGAAAGACACTATTTTGTACTCAACTTAGAACAATATTTAGTATTAGTAATTGTTATACAATATTAGTAATTGTTATATAACAGTTATTGGAATACGGATACTGCAACTATATTCTCAAAACGGCACACATCAAGTAATTGAAGGATTATACTTTTTAAGTGGAAAAACCAAATTGGTAACCAAAACCTATATGACTTTTAGACTAATTATGTTTATTAAACATTGTGTAGCTCCTTAGTTTTGGATCCACTGGGCTAGACGGTTTCCCCACTCCACTGGCGGGATGCATTATTTCTGCATTTAAATGCAATCGGCGTGCAGAGCTTGGAAGTGCATTTATACCAAACACTCACGCATTCACTTTTTTGTTTTCGTTCTTTTTGCTTTGCTCCTTGTGGCTGTGTATTGCTTTTAACCTGATATTGAAAACGATGAATTTGAGATTCATTTTAAATACATTTTTAACTATCAATTTTATAGTATACGAGATATGCAAACGTTAAGAGATTATACAAATATTTTGATTCTTTAATTTAAAAATATTCATTTAGTTAGTCATAAAGCATATTTTAAGTATGCATAACTAAAATATGAATCAATTAATGAAAAATTACCTACGAGTAAAATAACGTTAGATTTCACATTAAGCTAATTTTTAAGAAATCAATTGATTAGATTCAGGTTTTGACTTGATAAATACATAAAAGTTATCAAAAATTATATAATAGATATTTGGAAAATACGCATGTGCATAAAAGCACATGTTTTTTTTCTTAATACTAAATGGATGATTTTATATATTATACGAGTACATCAATAAGTGAGTTCTGTTCAAATGTAATATCCAGAACAGATCTATAAAATAATTATCTTTCATATTTAGTCTTCTGTAGAAGAAGAATAACTAAATGCCATTTTATTTTGAATAATTTGAATAATAAATAAACAAGTATTATATATATTTAACTTTTTAAATACTCGTAATATTGTAATAAAAAAGGAGTTGTAATATTACGTAACACTTTTTGAAGCACGTGATATTTTCTGTTTCTCTTAGATAATATTTCACGTTATGAGTTGCCAGTCTAAAAATACTCTTGACTAACAATAATATTGTTTCACTTTCTTGAGTGACGTGGGGTGGACCACAGACAAAACAACTGCTCGGTAGGGCAACACCCGCGATATAGCTGCTTTGTCCTTGAACTTATCGCAAATCGAACAGCAAGATTTTAAATTCATGCAAAGCCTCCATTCCAATAATGTTTTCATCTTATCTGCATATTTAGTATAGATGCACTATCTTACGGTTGACATTTATTATCTTGGAATAATTTCAATACTTTATTACTAAAGATCGTGAGAAGGTAAACCGTAACAATTATGTATTTTATACCTTCTGTCACATAAGCTATATGTGGATTTATCAACATAAATATTTTTATATATATAACACACTCTTTTAATCCATAGAGAATAGAGATGAACCATCAATACTTCACATTAATAAATATCATTAATTTATAACAAATTGCAAACTAAATTATAAGGAATGTTAAAATAACTAATTTTCCATTGATAGATTATACTACTTCCACAATAATTTATAAATATATTATGTACGTTTTTATTGGCATTAAACTGACAACGGATGTACTAATTTACAGGACATATTAATGTTCAAATGTTATTAATTAGTTTTAAACAGGATATGAACTGGAAACATTAAATCCCTAGAGGTACTGGTTGGTATTTTTGATACTCATATGTGTATAGAATTTCAACACAGTTGTCATAAAAATAAAAATAATAACCATGTTTCATTCAATATCTTAAAACAGAACAATATGGGCGTTGGAAAAAAAATCTTATTTAACGTTTATTTCAAATAAACACTAGAATTTATAAATATTTATTTATTTATTTATTGTTTTCACATGGATCACGTAACAAAAGTTCTCTATTAGGAGACTGCAGTTTCGACTAACTCGTAGTCTTTCTCAATCCTTCTCTAGTTAAGAGATAACTGAGCTGCGTTGTACTTATAAGTGGTGTAACACATTTTGTGTGATGACAAAAATGTGTTACACCACTTATAAGTACAACGCAGCTCAGTTATCTCTTAACTAGAGAAGGATTGAGAAAGACTACGAGTTAGTCGAAACTGCAGTCTCCTAATAGAGAACTTTTGTTACGTGATCCATGTGAAAACAAGGTAAATAAATAAATAAATATTTATAATTTATTATGGATCTCAAAGTGAATGCTCAAAACATTGAAAATACTAGAATTTAGTTTTGTAAGATACTCCTTACAAAAAATAATATAGATTTAAATAAATTCAAAACTATATTAGTTAAATAATTATTATATCCCATATTCTTTTAGTTAAAACATGATTTAAAAAATATTTTTGCCGTACAAAGATATTTCTTATTTTAGCTAACTAGATCTATTTTTTTAATTTAACCAACTCTCCTCTGTTTGCTTTATTCCGAATTTGTATAGCTCTTCATTATTTCGCACTATCTTGATTCCATAAATATAAAATCATTTTAAGTCTGAAATAGATATAATTTAAATTTCTTTAGCATACACGAGTACTTTTATAATATTTATCTCCATCCATCTGTGATTGTTTGCCAAACACAAAATGAGCGACACGCCAAATCTATAGCATTTTTTCCTGTTCGTTTTTTTTTAATCTATCCATAGATTTTGACACATGGAAGATCGCAGTTTGCTGCTTTGGTTTATTGGCACAGCACAAGGCCAACAACGGTCAGAAGCTAATGCCCTCAAACGGCAAACGAAGTTTATTCTTCAGTCAGTGAGCAAAGCCGTGGAGGATTTTTTGTTACACGAGTTACATGGCTGTTGGATTGCGCGAACTTTAAGCGAGGCACTTTTTTGTTTGCCACCTATTTATTTTTATTTAGGTAAATCAAATCGTTGATTGTGTTTTCAGTTATGCAAAATGTAATTGATTTTTTTTTCATAGCATGCGTAAAAATAAATTTATTTTATTCATATTATATTTAACATAAATTATTATTATTACAATTTGTATCATTATTATCAGTTTTATAATCTTATTTATTATACTCGATGTATTATATATTTTCCACAAAAATCTGTATTTTTTATAAAAAATGTAATATAGTATAGCAGATATTAATTAATCATTCCTATTTTAAGTTACGTAACATTTTTATTTACTATCAAATTGGCTCAGAGGTTAATGAATCTTCTTTCCTAGTATGTAATCGGCAACCATTTGTCTTTTATCAATTTATTTTCGGAGTAACTTTCTCTAACTCTTGCAACTGATGCAATTGATATTGGTTATGATAACACTACCATGCTAATATAAAAACAGCTAATGCTACGACTGTTATACATATACTTACTGTATATTTTGTACATATTTACAATAACGTATATTTTTCTTGTTTCGTGAATACAATTCTTATTATAACTATTCAATTTGTTATTTATTAGAATCTATTATCTTTGAAGAAATTTTATATTTGCGTACCAATTTTTAAATATAAACATACTGTTAATCTCAAGATCTATTTTGCATATAATTTATTATTTCAAATAAATTCAAATTATCATTTCTAACCATGCACACAAGATGTTTACATGATATCAGTATAACATACAAAATAACGTTATTTTTTTTTTAGAAAAATGACGTGATGTAACGCATATGTAAATATATTTTTTTTATTAATAAGTATTGCCCAACAGTTGACTACCGCTACGTGGCATAGACATTGAAATCGATAAAAAAAAGTTGTACACGACGGCCATAAAAAACTATGTATAGCAAGTCACCTCTTAGGTAATTGTACCTACTCGTGTGTTATTCAACTCTCAGCTCTGCTCGAGGCGAGTCTCAGTCGCCGGCGTAACGTAATAATGATAGGCATGTTACTTGGTATTATAATACCTACCTAACCAAACAATCCGAACGAGCGATGATTTTATCGTTATCTATGGCCGGCGGAAGTTCCGAGGATTTTGAAACAATACTAATCAAATTTACGCTAATTATTGTGATACCATTATACTTCAATAAAAAAACATATGGCGATTATAATGATTTCGCTTTGTAAATTACCGACAGCTTTATGCAATAACATAACAACTTTTAATTCAAATATTTAAAAAAGTTATACAATATAGACTTAAAATTTCGTATTAAGTTATTTGTAGTCCACATCCGCAAACTTTTTTGAGATTTGGATTTACATAGTATTTTTAAATATTTAAATCATAAGCTCAAAAACACTTGGTTCATATATTATTATACTGTGGATACTATAGTGACACTTTTTACAACTTTGGGCTCTCTTCGTGTAAACCGTCGAAACTATGCAATCGGCGGAGCTCTGGTTGTAAAGTCGACTTGGAACAAGACAAGAACACCTATTAACAACTGATGGCACTATCTAATAATGAACATAAATTCTTATAAAGTCAAAACATTTAATATGATTTAATATACATAGTTAGTTTCTTATACGATTCGTGTTCGAATGGTTTTAGAGGTATATGTATTTTTTTATATAAAGGGTCCGCCATCTAACGTTTTTTTCAACTAGTGCTTATTTCGTGAATGGTAACACTTAGCTCATGTCTGATTTGACAGATAATTAGTTTTATCCTTCCGCTGAACAAATATGGTTGTGTATATGCTTGAACAACGCTGGGAAATATTGCCACATTATTTTGAAAATCAGGCCATTTTTCTTCGAAAATGAGCAAGGAGTGGCCGTTACATTTAATGGCGATCGTTATCGGGCCATTTTTGTTCACAAAAATTGAAGAGGAGGATATTGGCAACATTTGGTTTCAACAAGACGGCGCTACGTGCTACACAGCCGAAGCTACACTCGATGTTTTGCGCCCCATTTTCAAAAAAAAAAAAGTTATTTGGCGGATCCTTTACTTAGTTTTAACGCAATTGAAATCATAATTTACATAATTTCATAAATATTTCAGACGCTAAGGAATATATAAATAGGTTAGCAATTTATGTTATTCAATACATGCATTAATTCCTTTACACATATTATTAATATTGTGTAGTTAAAATAATCACAGTGAATCAGTTCACTACAGTATGTAAATAATACTCTTGATAATAAAATACAACATGAACAGAACAATGCTTTATCCCCAACATTATCCGTGAGAAATATGAGCAAATCTTCTCGCACAAAAAATCGAGAGCAGACTATATACAAGACACACTTTCAATATACAATCGTAATAAATAGAAAAACCACAAAGTTTAGGTACCAACCTAATAAACTACGTGCTTGCGTGTCTAAAGACGTAGTTATTTTTATATAGCGGGAACTGGCTGCTTTTTTTTAAATCAAGTCATAAGTTATATTTAAATGCCTTGTCATATAGAAAAATTTCTTGTGCACGTAAGTCATACGCTTATTTGCGAGTTTATTTTATGATATATTAGTTATACAACCCGTAAATAGATTATTTTAAAGACGATATAATTTTTAAAGATACGACTACATACTTGAAACAAAAGGAAACTCGTTTTATTAAAATGGTCTCAGCTTGAAGATACGATTAAATAATTTATTCGAAGGAAATCGAACAGTGATGCACCAAAAACTGTGAATTCATCGTTTAGGTGGCATTGCCAAGAACAAATGTGGACCCCTTAATTTTAAGTAAGATTCTTAGAGGTGCTCTTTAGTTATCAAAAAATCTGAAAGGTAGGACAGCAGAAAATAATTTTCTTAGATGCAAATTTTTGATGCCACGTCACTGCTCGTCTATAGATAATGGCGGTCGAGGAACTTTACCATTTAAAGACGAGGCCAGGAAGCTCGCACGCTGGAGAGACGGCCATTGTGCTTCAGCCCAGACAGCCACGATAATAATAATTAATCTCAGCATTGACATCACAATGTGTTATGTTTCACCTCGGGAAGTATTTCACAGTCTGCGGATCTCTGGCGGGTGCTCCACTTGGTTTTAAACGCAGAGACATGACTTTTGTAGTTGGACTAAATCGCAGTCGTAAACGCAACGATTATCGTGTTCAATCTCCGAAACAAAACGTTTTCCGCGCAAATGCCAAATAACAAGTGTGTTTTAAGCCAGTGCAATGCCTTGGATGAAGATGAATAAAACCCACCGTGATAGAAGATACTCCCTAATTTACGTGAATTTAACAGAAAGTGTCAAAACTATTTAAAAAATAATCCGCTTATGATGGATAAATTAAGTAACCAACTAGATTCGAACCACAGTCACCTCCTATACCTTATATTTTTTTGAAACAAAAATATTTCCAATAGCGTTTGCGGGGATTTTTTTGGGGTCCCTTCAATATATTTTGGATTAAACTGTCTCTTTGGATAAGAGAGTGTATATAGATATATAAATATATTTATAATAATAATAATATATATTGACAAAACTACATTCCAAAAAATCTTTCAAATTATTATTAAGTATTTTAATCAGAAACATTCTTTCAATTTAGAATCTTACATAATTCTACCAATTTATTGCTTTTTTTTAAAATAATAAATGTCTTTAAGGTTGATAATGTTTATTCAATAACAGCTCTATATCCTCCTTGTAGAATGAGGCTATTAACAAATACATGCTTATTGTAAGCCAGTGGTTAAATCTTGTATACAATTTGCCTACAAAAAAATACCACACAAAAATAAATACCTTATAAAAGAACAAAAAAACAACGGAAACATTTATAACTCTTTTTTCCAAAGTTCAACGCCTCGGAATCTTAGCAGTTTATTTCTTGACGAATCGCTCGTGATTGCCTGTCTAGGAAAATATAATTTGTGACTAAGCTTTATTACATAACGCAATATAATGTCGGTGTCATAAAACACATCTGAATAGTTTAGTAAGGAACGTGTTTAATTTCCCAGAGGATACTGCATTGTTGTTTGCATTACCGCTGTACAATAATGCAAATGGTCGCAACTTCTGTAATACTTGGACACCAAACCCGAAGGTTCAAGGCTATATGAGTGTTTGGCTATTCTCTCAAACGCTAATTAATTCACGTCTTCATCAATCAAAATTAATTTATTTTCGTTATATTAAAGCATTACGGATATTAATTACTATTACATATATGATCATTTCTTCGATATTTTTGAAATGTAATGATCGTGAACTTGTATGCTTGAATTTATATCATGTATATTTTAAATACATTTCTACGTATTTCAATTTTTTATTATTCTCCTTGTGTTAATTTTAAGATGAGATTAAAGCTTCTGTCTGGAGTACTGATTTTTTATTTCATCATTATTATCAAATTACACTTATTTGAAAATTCGATACACAACATAAAGGAAGTCACTCAGTAATTGTATGGTATATTTTTTAACATTTGTATGTGCTTTTGATGTAATATCATAAAACCAGGTTTAAATCGACCATTAAAAAATGAAAATTCTTTAACATTACGTAATTTTATGATTTGCTTAATGATTTTGCTATTACATTTAACGTGTTCTAGACCTTTACTAGAAACTTTTGTACGTTACTACAGAATTAATAATTCCGATAATTCGACATCCAATATTATTAGCGAAGTAGATAGCAAATCGAATTATGATAATATATCAGATCAGTATGCGAATCTCGCACTTGGATAAAAATACACATTACATAAGAATATTAGCGGATAACAAAGATTGTTCTAAAGGTCAAGGATCTAAGAGGCCATTAGGTGCGAAAACTATATGCGGTCTAATGTATTGTGATTCTTCATTGTTGCAATAATATTATACAAATTATTTACAAACTAATCACAAAAGTTATTGTTATTATTCAAGGAAATATTATCTAACTTAATTGGACTACTAATTCCTTAATTATCAATCGGAATTGACTATTATCACTATCACAGTCTGTATTATCATTAAAACCTGATTTTGCTTTAAAAAAGTATTCCCTTCTTCTCATTTTTAAATTTATGGATCCTCACAAATTGTTTGTTATTTTTTTTAGAATTTATTTAGTCCTTAAAAAGGTTATATTATTTTAATGCAATTATTCCAATATTATCAATAATGGTAAATTCAACCATAGGCGAAGTTCCTAGTATTATATATAATATGAAAATCACTTCTAAACTTCAATAATACATTTATATTACTGGGTATACGTAAGCGTTGTTGGCATTGCTCGAACCCAAAGTCAGGACTAGAACATTTATTCCTAGCATTGTATCGACGATAAACCATCGGAGCAGGTGGTCGTTCACAAATAAAAAGCGACAGCCATAATAACAATACTCGGCTCTGAAGGATTAAAATCCAGGTCCAGAAAAGGTTCGCCCAGACGGTGACCAAAAAAATCCGTAAAGAAAACGAAAGTGTTTCTTTTAAGATGGAAGGGTTGTGCCTCCAGTTTAGGCAACATGCACACTACCTTAACCTATAAACAACAATTAATCAACTCAAAATAACTTTATACCTAATATTTTTGTTATATTTTTGTTATATTTTGAATATTTTTTAGTAATTTACTGTCGAAAAATTGTAAATGTGAATATTAACGCATTTACCATCACACAGTCGAGACGAAAAATCGTAGCAGTAATTTTGATGATTGGCACTATATTTGTTTCTCTCTGAAATAAGGGCACCGTTGCAAAAGCCATGTTGCTGATAATTTGAGAGTTATTGTGAGAGTTTATTATTTTGGCAAGATGGTAACTGTATAGTATCCGAGGCATATAGGTTTTTATCATGATTTTAAATTAAATTAGGATTATCCCGCTACTCCCGAGGCATGGGCAATTAGTATTTAAAGTACAGCTCAATCAACGTGTTGCGGGGTATTAGTAAATTCCTCGTTCAATAATGCTTAACCTCGTTGATTTAACGAGAACCAGTCTATAGTCGATTATATAGTCATTTTAATATTCTTTTACGTCTACTTTTGTAAACTATAATAAGTATTTAAAAAGACAAAAACAATTTTATTTTTAACTTTTAACTTCATGTCTTATATTTAAAAAAAAATGCTTAATCTCATTATCATATAAGAATCACATGAGAATCCCTGTTGTCGATTTTTAAGGTAATGCAACTACGTTATACTCCGGAAAATTTAGCATGATGCAGATCTATTGAACAAAATAAATTAAATTTATTAGAATCCGGCTTTATATTAAATGCTTACAACTACTTAAAGTAGATACAAACTATTAGATATTGGGGGCAAACATGTGAAAAAATTTAAAATCTTCTAAATTTTAATTATATTCTAAATACTCTGCGATCCTATATTTTCTTGAGTATAAACAATATTAATGAAAATACGTGGCTTAATAGTTTATATCTTTTCGCTGTCGTGTTTTACGTTTTCTATGTAAGGTGTGCGACCCGCCTTATGCTGGTGTAGCCTGGGAGGGGCGGGGCGCGGGGCTGGGGGCAGAGACTCCTCCCAAGGCCACGGCTTGGTTGCCAGGACTCGGGCGAGCAGCCAACTTGCCTGCAACAAAAAACACTCCCGCCGGATCAGGGATGTTCCCACAATTATTGACTCTGGCCACTGTCATTCATAATGAAACTAATATTTCATAGGTATGCTTTAATTAAGGTAGTTACGTAGTTTAAAAAAGTATATTCGTAGCAAATATACATGGATTACGATTATGCAATAAACTTTTGGAGTTAAATGTTCTAGATATTGAACATCTTCCAACAGTCATTAAAAATACGCTTACTTCAAGACAGATTTCCCTGTGCTAGTCTAAAAAAAAATATTTTTAAATAGTAGGTATTTAACTAATAATATATATTTATTAATAATATATAGTTTTATTTGTATGTGTAAAATTCTTAATAACTCTTTATTAACGCTTAAATATGCGAAGCTCCTATATCACTGATATATATTTTTAAAGCAAATTACGGTTTTTTCTCAAGGTACCTACATATTTGAATTCAAAATTTTCTCCATGTGTTTCCAAAGTTATGTCTATATTGTCTTAGATATTCAGCCTTCGCCGTGAACTAATTGTGTGTCATATTAAGTCATACAAATATCCAATAATTCAATACTGTCTTGATTTTCATTAGGGCTTAGGAATGAATTATATTTCACTATTTTTAAAACATCGTTAATGTGTAGATGTTTTCTCTGCATTACATTTTTACACCTAAATAATCATGGTCACCCGTTGTACATTTTAGTCCTGTTTAACCTTGTGCATTGCACGGAGAATATTATTCGATACAAATCATAAAAAGCTGTTCAGTTATGCGAAGCCATATAAGTGACTTGAGACTGTTAAAGACATATCTTCTGACTCTGACAGAGAGCCAAGTCTGCATAAGACAAGCCGGTAGGTCTTTAGGTACAACTATTTGTTTTTTTGCAACCTCCATCTACTGGTATTAAGTCAATGTTCTGCAGACTTTTTTTACGTGTGTGGTCAATCAATGTAAACTGCGTATACTAAATTATTTTAACTGTCATTTTATGTCGTTTTTTCACATTGTATCCAAAATATTCATTTACACACTTTCATTATCGCGCCCGCGTCAAGGAGCGTGAGCGATCCAGTCGCAAGCGAGTAATAGTGTTTTCGGTTAACCGCACAAAGAGTTATTTAATGGGGGCCATGGTTGAGCCACAAAATACCTCGATACGATGTTAAAAAATATATTATTATCCGTTCAACACGGTTTTTAGTATCGCGCCCGATCTGAAGAATGCGCCCGGAGCTTTTTATTACTTTCCTCCTTTTATTTTATGTCTTATTACAAAGCACGCTCGATTATTTCCATGCGCTCGTTACGCTTACGAACTGATTTTAGGCACCGATCCATCCGGCCATTGGAATCTTCACGATCCTATCGGTCTTATATGAAGGAAAATTTGTATCATATATTTACTATTCTTTGTTGTAACGAATCAAATTATTATCCCAGAAGTCATACGTCTTTGGTAGATAACATGTTTTTTATACGAGTATTTAAAAAACATCTTAAATCAATTTTTATTCGCCTTTTTTGACATCGCTATGTTCACTTCTGTGGAAAGTATGATATTGATCAAATAACAAAATCAAACCCTTATGTATTATACTCCGCAACCCGTATCTAAACTTAGTGCTGCTCATTTAATGAACAATACTTACACCCAAATAAATATAAATATGCGTCATTGACGTTTATCTACGCATTTATATACGAGTATTTTTTATACGTCTCCGATACAGCCAACGTGAATATAAATGGCCAAATTTTCATTCACTTTTCTTAAATCTATCGAAGATTCACTTTCTATGTGTTCACCCAATCTCCTACTTTCCTGTTGTGTTAACGTGACAAATATTCGCTACATAATGTGTTTCCAGCTTACAGGAGAATTTGAATAACAAATCAATATGTTTGCCGTTCGGTTGTGTCACAAAAATGACATCGACAAACATAATATCATGTTGTCGGGTCAATGCCAAAACACCGTTATAGCGAAACTACAATGTTACAAACGCGTTTTCTTTGTTAACATCTTACGAATACATAAAATAATACATTTATTTTTAACAAAATAATTGTTTTCATACCAGTTTAAATGCATACATTCAATATCATTTTATAACTGATACGCTAATATAACCAAAGTTACTTTTATAGTCAAGGAGTTATTTTTTAAGGTTTTTTTTTTCAAATTTCAATTTTAATTCCAACTTTTGTTCTTTAATACAAACAAAAGACTTCAAAAATGACAAGAAATATAAATGCCGGAAAATATACGAAAAAGGATTTTCCATTCATAAACCTTTTTATGTCACGTTTGCTATTAACACGGATATTAAAAAAAAAACAGAAAATATATTGAAATTACACCTATTTGATTTCTGCTGTCCATATTCGTGTATTTTTTTATTATTGATTTTAATTAACATCCCGAATTATTGTTTTACTCATATTTTATCGATGATATTTTTAAGTTAAAATTTTATTCACATAGTTAATGGTAGCACGACACAGGTCGATCACAAGATTTTATTTATACTTTAATCAAACAAAAGTTACCATAAATCATATTTTACGGCCACACTCATCAGTTTATTTACTTAAACTAATTGACATCTTACACATGACAACAATACTGAAATTCGAAATGTTTAAAGCAATCATTTGACACCTGTCACATGATTTAAACATTACAGTACGACATATATTTACAAACTCACACAAAAACATCATTTATTTACAGATATTTTGCAATTTAATAAGTTTTTAATTGGTGTTAAAATCAATTATGCATAAAAAACGTAAATAGAAAGTGATTATATATTTTAATTCGAATGTAAGTGTAGTGCAAAACATATAAATACTCGTATTATTGTTGCATCCAATCTCTTGAATTGCCATTTGTTATAAACATTTATCAGTGAGCTGGTAGTAGAGCTTGTAAATATAAAAATAAATCAATTAAGCACTATGATATGGAGGAAATTCTACTCTCACCACTCCAATTTTTTAAAAGAAGTACCATTGAAAATGATGGATGAGATTCGAATACTCACACGAGATCATTGATACCACGACGCTCAATGCAAAGGCGACACCAAAAATATCTACAACAAAAAATTAGATAATATATAATTGTATATTAACAATTTATTTTAGGTTTTGTTTTTTTCATCTAAAACTTAGTGTTTATATTACTTGTTGACTGATTCTCTATACATCCAATCACTTACCTCAAAGCTCTGTGAACCGACAAGTGGATTGTTTTCGGTATTTTTATTCCACCAAATACCACTCGTTATGTGAGTGTTTTACAAATATAGGGCTATTTACATAATGTAAGCATTCTAGTTTGTCTACTGAATCGAGCTGGAAACACGGCAACGTGGCGATGGAAGTTGACATGCATTCAGCTCGTTGGAGGGTGCATACAAATGTTTTAAATACTTTTTATTATACTTGAATTTTAAAATGATAATAACATATGCCTTTACGAATATCCACTGTCATAAAATAATGAAATGTGTGCAAAACAAATTTAATATAATTCTATTTAATTGACGTTCTGAAATATATTTATTTATGTATTTGGAAATAGTTTATTATAATAATCGTCATATCATCAGCACTCACACATCACACAGTTGAAGCATATGTTAGGCAAAAATGCCGGAAAATAAGATAGACTAACTGACTTTTTTGATGACGAAACAAGTATTGGATTCCTAAAAAGGTTTCGGTAGGAAGCTGGTATTTAACAATCCGTTTTATTGATGTGAAAACACCACGTTTATAATTTATGAAGCCACTACAGAATTAATTAACCATTTATTTATGTGATAAATAATAATTATTTGCTGTGTAATGGCTTTAATCGGCGGTTATACTGATTTTTCGGCTTTGAAGTTATTACGTGAAGTCAAAATCAACCAAGAATATTATCTTGATCACTTTTTTAATTTAACGATTTTTATTTTACGTATTTAATTGTAAGAAACAATATTTCCCTATTAACGTGCAAATCAACTTTTTCATAAATATTTATACAATAAAATTCATCCATTTTTTGCCAGTGGCATAAAAACTCTGGTTATTTTTAATTTAATCCTAATTTCTTGCGTTGATATAAATAAATGAAATCCAAATATACTCATATTCTTAATCTAATTGAAGTAGATGAAAATTATTTTAAAAGATTCTAGTACTAAAATAACTTCGTATGCTTTTACGGCCAGATTTGAAATGATGGGTTTTAGTTTGAGCCGTGTGTGGTGAATTTATCCTAATCTTTCTAACATTTAAGTATTATTTTACCAAACAGATAATAATAAATTTATATTTATGTATTAAAACCATATAATGAGCATTAATTCAATTATCTAGCATTTTTCAAACAATTGTGATAATATTTTCAACACTGCTAGCTCGTATTTTTTAAAACTCCCACGCTTTCAACATTTTAAAGAACCACTTAAATACTCATACAAATATACAATGTTTATAATATGGAGTATTTGGTGTACAAGCATCTCAAGATTCACAGCTAATTTAAAAGAAATCCTTAGTAGTGGTTTAATGTTAGCCCTGTGCTTAAAATTAAAATGGTATAAAGGAATTGAGAGTATATTCTTAAAATACATTTTCTTTTATTTACAGGTGTGTTCTCTGCCCCGCATACAAAAACTTCCCTTTTGTAACCCAATGTGATGACCTCCACCTGTAGACCCGCAGGATTCTCCTCACATGGCAAAACACCTGAACCAACCTCAACCAACCTGAACTACCTGAGACAAACGGCAACTCACGTCTCATAATATATAAGGAAGTCGAGCTTAAGGGTGCATTTGCACATTATACCCTCACTCCTTTGAATTTGCTTGGTATAAGCCGAAAATCCGTATTCTAACGTCACTCTGTATTCGTTACAAATTTCTACTCTTAATTTGGTATTAGTATTTTTACCAAGTTCGTAACATTCCGTTTACACTGCATATTATATATATATAACAAGGACAAAATAATACTGATTACGAATAAACATTTTTTTATCGTGCTCTAGTTCTATATTCGTTTGGTTTACACTCTTAGACAATAATTTGATGTTCTGTGTTCACAAGGAAGGCAATGAAAAAAATACTAAATATTTATCAGAAATAAATTACGTGGAAAAGCATTTAACATAGTTTATTGTCACCTAATGTTTAACAAGTATTTGTGAAGGACTTGGAGTGTTACAGAACTCACTAGATTTATAAATTTAACAAAAATATTACTAAATTGTATGAAAAATGACAATAGTCCCTCATGGAAAATGTATTTTTATTATATTTTTTAAGTTAATAAAATCTCACCTATTCACGTGATATTAGAAAGGTATCATATCATATCAATGGGCCAATAAGTTCATATATCATGCCAGAAGTAACTATTCCGAGTGAAATTTAAAATTATAAAATTATTGCCATAAAATGCTTTTAAATTAATTCAATTACCGCCTATTGATCGGATAAACGTCATAGAATGAATGACACACTCCATCACTATCTATAATTATTATCTTGTGTGTGCTTATAAAAAAAAACAAAAATTAAGTAAACATAGTAAATAACTCATTTTACGTGACCAAGATACGAGGAAGTTTCACAACTGTAAAAATCATTTTTATTATGTAAAGGATCTTCTTATGAAGATATAAATTATAACAATATATTTAGTATGCTTAAGAATACGATAATATTGCATGGAGTTTTCTCGTTGTGTTTCATTTTATGTGGTATTTCCTCACTTAAAGCTTATGCTTCAAAAGGAGTTTGTGCGGCCGGTAAAGAACGAAACCCGCCTCTGAGAATTACTAATGACTTATTTGTATGAAGGCGCGGTGTTATTATTTCATTCTGGATGTGGCTTTCTTATATTGAAAGACATTGCTTCACTTAGGTGGTTTTACTTTCAGTGGAAACTTATTTAACCATTCTTTAAAAAACACACACTACGTTGTGTAGGGAAGAGGCATAAAACATATTTATTTAATTTAACGATTTATTCCAATCCAACCAGCAATAAATTTTAAGCTTTATATACCTTAAATACTCTCCGAAGCTTCAAATACCTTGTTACAATCGAAGAATCAAGGCAGCTGAATGAATTATTTTTAGAGACCATATTGCTACAGCTAGGGAGTTATATGAAAGAAGAACAATTGTAATTGTCAATATGGAAGATTATGTCAATATAATCTGCCCAAAGAAACAGAATATCACTCTCTACTATATCCTCTTCAAATATAAAACATCCGGTCAACACAGAAATTAGACTTCCAATCTACTTTTAAAGCTTAATATAAAAAATATATAAGTTAATTAAAACTTTAAAATTGTATTTTGTTATTATTATTTTTTTAGTACAATTATCGTTTATAATTATACAGTTTAGTAATTAATTTTCAGTTAATAACCCAAAAACTTCATTAAAAAAGTATATATTTATGACGGAGAACAGTTGCACTTCGTGAGCCATGACGTGCCATGGTGATAGAGCGAACGAGGGAGTGGGGAACTACATTATACAAAATTTCTTCTCAAGTTCTCGGCGTAGCTACGGGAGGCAGAGCTGACATGGGATGAGGCGAGAACCAATGCGGCTGACAAAGCTTTATATTGACGGCTCGTGATGTCTATATGTTCCAGTTGGAGGGAGCGTATAGAGCAAATATGGGGAAATGTTGTAAAAACTTAAAAGGGAGGCCCATCCCAAAAAATACATTGAAATCAAAGACATTCTGTAAAGTAATAGACCAAGAATGTAGCTATTTATATCTATTTTCTGGATAAAATGGATTAACAGCTCGTATGAACGCAAAGTCGAGTATGTGATTTTTTTTCGATTATCTCTTTGTACGTCAACTATCAATCATATTTAAACTGTTTCAGTGTCTCATCTCACCCCTGCTATCCAAAACCTGCCGCTTCTTGAGGCGTGTCGCCTACACCAGCCCTGCATACCCACCACAGCATTATACCCGGTGCTCTGCACCGCCTCACCTTTGTACGTAGATAATTTATTCAATCGTCCTGCGGGTATTTCCCTACCAGCGTAACCGTGTTGTGTACGTTGCCAGTGTGTACAAAGGACGCGGTTTATATGTATAAAGGCACTTTAAAATTTATACCTACATACTTGTTTTCATATCACTCGAATGGAACACCTTTAAACGTAACTTTTGTAAAAATATGTTTAATCTACGAGTACTTTTTAAGTGAATAAATTATTATGGTTTACTTATCGAATCCTGTTTGTCAATTATCGAACTCTATATATTTTCCACCAAGAGTTAAAAACAATAGGAAAATGATTTTCGAGCTTTGATTAAATATATATTTTACTTTAACTGTACCTATTATTAAAAATATTGTTGTAATTAATGTTGTTAGTTAATGTTGGCACATCCTGCATCCAAATAAAAACAAAATACTATTTTTGAAAACCATGAATGTAAAAAAATGCTTTTTAGAAACTTTTGTGAAACATTGTAAATTACTTTTTATTTTAAACAATTTTATTCTATAAAATACACGTTTTAAGGTTATGTGCTAAAAATTTTCTAAGCTGGCGATTTATTCTTTAATTTACGTATCAATTATATTCTAATTTACAGTGTTATTTGCAGGTATCTTCAAACGTGTTTATATTCACTAATAATTATAATAATTTACAAAATTAATTTTAGGACTTACATACAAAAACAATCCATGATACGATTATTTATTCCCAAACACTATATTTTGAAGGACAACGGAAGACGTCAAATATATATTTTTTTTAAATATAACCATATTTTTTCTAATTTGTAATATATATATAATCGTGTCGGAAACAACAGGGTCAGATCCTGTCTGCCCAGAAGTTTCTGGCCATCATCAGGTCTTCCTGGGTGCAGCCACTCGGGCACAGCGCACACTCCAGAAGGTGTGACAGGGTCTGCTCCACGCCGCAGTCACATTCAGTCGGTCCGCTGTAAAACTGCCAGGCCCTCATTTGTGTCCTCGTCTTGCATACCCGGTCCGAAGTCTGTTAAGGGACCTCCATATATTCCACCCTTGGTCATGTCCAGGGGCTAGGTCCTCTTCGGGGCAATCCAAGTATTCCCCTCAGTTGCGCTTCTCCACATGTTCAGCCGCAGGGTGGCCTCAGGTATCTCCAGTTCCGTTGTCGACTGTAGGAAACTTCTTCTTGATTTGAGCCGTGTAGTTATCTTTTGGTACCCAAACATAGGGTGGAGTGCGTCGTGGGTTGCTTTGGTGAGTTCCTTCTTGGTAGTAACTTCTCGCCGTATGTTTGGTGGGGCAATGCCCGAGAGTTGATATAGCTTTGATATTGGGGTAGGTTTTAGGCACCCCGTAACCACCCGGCACGTTTCATTCAGAGCAATATCCACTTTCTTGGTATGGGCAGACCTCGCCCATACTGGCGCAGCATACTCGCCAGCAGAGAAACAGAGAGCTAGAGCACTTGTGCGGATCAGGTTTGGTTGGGCTCCCCACTTCGTACCTGCCACTTTTCGGAGTAGGTTGTTTCTGGTGGACACCTTTTGCTTAACAGACTGACAGTGTTTCTGATAAGTGAGGGTCCTATCCAGCTTGACCCCTAGGTATTTAGGTGTGTCGCAGTGCTCTAACACCAAGTCGTTCCAGGTAATGTGCAGCTTTCTCTTGGCAAGTCTGTTATTAAGATGAAAGGCGCAGACTTGGGTCTTGCTTGGGTTTGGCTGTAGTCGGTTTTGGTGGTAGTACGAAGAGAGGGTGGTGAGTGCGTTATTAAGCTGGGTTTCTACTTCCTCGAAAGAGACCCCTTGTGCTGTGAGCGCCAAGTCATCTGCGTAGATAAAGGACCTGGTATTGTTCAGTATTGGCTGGTCGTTTGTGTAGACATTGAAGAGTAAGGGCGCTAACACGCTTCCTTGAGGCAGTCCATTTTTGTTCGTGCGCCATCTGCTACGCTTACCTTTGTGTACAATTTACAATTACAATTTACAATTTGTAATGATTTGTATACATTTTTTATTATGGTGTGTTTATCATAATATATTTACCCGCATAACTTTTTATTCATAAGAAGCGAAATTTTTGTTAATTTTGATAAAATTAATATAAGCAGTGAACGTTAAAACGTTATATCGGAAAAAATATATACAAATTGCATGCGTATTATCCTAAAATAAAGTATATACTACTTGATCGATTACAACTATTAAATGTTAGGAAATAAGCACTTCAATAATGTAATAGAACTCTCTTACAAAAGGTGCAATTGTTAATTTAATATTAACTGGATCATACACGCTTGTGTTATATTAAGAGTTAAAAAAATATATGTTACACCATCTTATCTTAAATGACATTTGATTTTTATGATTATGAGACATTTATATAAACAGCAAGAATAATTTCCAGAAGACTAGGGATAGAGTACCGATCTTTTTGGCAAGTCGTAATGAGGAATGGTAACTCCACCACCGTTGGCCTGGCTTTGTGACCGCCAGCGGTTGTTGAGTTCCTTGGCCTCGTAGCGTAGTCATCTGCCTCAACAACGAACTATGGAAAATGCTGCCACGGTAACAATTCTGCTCTCCAGTCATAGAAACACCACAACACTCATGCAGCAGGGAAGCTGCCCAACAACCTGATCCATCCGAGACCTTAAGCAGGACGATAAGCACATCTATGCAGTCTTAAAGTTATAGAGTATTATCATCATTACCCTGCCCGCTGCCCTGGAGCAACTGGAGCATATGGAATTCATGAAATGTCGCCACAAAAGCTTTCAACCGCCATATTCTTTGTCTCATCCCAAATCAGCTCCGCCGATAACATTATATGTATTTCCCAATGGATTTTCAATACGGCGATAGTACAGGGGCTTGAATAAAAGGGAGCTGTAGTTTATGCCAGCCTGTGGCATTCTAAATACATGTCCCAACTAGGTCCATTTTCAACTCTTAACCGACTGTAACATGAAAGGCTGCCTTGTCCGCTCTCTCACCTCGTCATTCCTCACAAAGTCATAAGATCGTACCCACAGTTTTCTGCGCAGGCGTCTGCTCTCGGAACCCATTTTAACGGCTGCATTGACTCTTGGTGAGATGCCAAGATTTACAACTGTAAAGAAGAATGAGGACGATACAGGCGCTGTATAGACGACAGTTGGTTTTTATGGAGTAAAGCTGCGAGTCCCAGATGTTGCGCATAGAATTAAAAGATGCTCCAGTGTTATACCTACAATTTTATTAATCTCCTTTATAGCCTCTTTTTAAATACCCAGCAATACAAGCCAGTGGCTATAAATGTTACATTTAATTTGACAGTTAGTATAAAGCACCAAGTAGATCTTAAACTTTTTTTTAATTAAAATTGTTTTTCAAAATAATAATTTATTTAAAAAAAGAATTACACAGTAGGATGTATAAAAATTATATTCTTAGTGATGGCACAATTTTTTAATTGATTATAAAAATATATTAAGCTTACTACTTTTATAAAAATATAAATTGGTGTACTGCCAACATTAAAACGAAAAAATAATTCTAGTTACTATCAGTAGACATCTATTAGTACATTTTGATACTACAAAACTCTAGTACAGGCAAGTATACACAGATGTCGTTAAAATCATCACATTTAAAATATTTTCCTTTAAAAAAAATAACACCAGCGTCTCGATATATGAAGCTCTTAACATTCCAGGATAACGGCTGCGACTTTCAGAAAAAGTATTATTTATTTATAAAAATGAATAATTTCATGTTTTATTAAACGCATGAAATTGCCGCATAGGATTTTTTTTCAATGCATAATTACATTTTAACAGTCGTTCTTAAATAATACTGACATTTCTAAATACAAATGCAACTTGAATTGTGACAATCTTTTTATATTATTTATATTATTAGCATTCAATTAAGGGTCCATTTCAAATATTGAATAGTTAAACACTTCCCACCTTATATTATATATTTAAGTTTTAAAAATAACTGAAAAAATGGGCGGAATTATTTATCTATTTAATTATGAAATATTATTTACATGAATTGTATTTTATAACTCCGAAAGGTAAAAATACCGTTTGAAAAATGCATAAAATGAGTTCACGATTATTGGAAGTCAAATGATATAAATACTTATCTAATATTTGTATAAAATAAATGGTAAAAAAAATAGTATTTATTGATCTCTCTTGAACTCTTCAGTCAAAAACTCATGTCGAATGGGTATCTTTGCATGACATTAAAAACATCGATTGCCTCTTTTGCTGATTCCGAGCTGACGATGATCAAGAGACAAGTGCACCGAGACGCCATTATGTAAATCCTTCTTCTGTCCTCAGGATCCATACAGTCAAAGTCATCTCGATCGATCGCTATCACGACGACTTTAAACTCCAAACCCTTGATGCGCAACACCCACGGTATCAAAAAACGATTAGGCTCACACAACTCAGACAAAAACTCCTCCACGTGCGCAATGGCTGCTGGTCGGTAACCATCAGCCACAAAGAACGAAGAGATAGCGTCGTTGATCTTATCTGGCAAATAGAACGTTGTCACAATGAATGGAAGAACGCACAAATCGTTAGGTTTGATTCCTTTCGTAGAGCAGAGATCTATGATAACTTTAATCAAACAGTTAAATGTTTTGTTTGGAACGTTTTCTGGTTCTTCGTCGCAATTGACCCAGTAAATCGGTGGACCGCTTATGTTGTGTCCAACGTCAATATTACTGAGATAAAAATCAGCTAATGGGGTTGCTTGGGGAATAGGATTCTTGTAAAATTGGCTGAACACTTTGTAAATTGTGCCTGTGCTCCGCATCACTCTGGATAATACAATATGTGGAAGTTTCAACAGTTTCGGTGAATGTTGTGGAAGGAACAATGCGGCTTGATTGATGTCAACCAAAAACCAAAGGTCTCCATATAGTTTGCCGATTTGTTTATCTTTAGGTGTTTCGATGATTTTATTATCCCTGTAAATATAACCTTGACCTGTCGGTTCTGATTGGTCGTATATCTCTTCGTTGTTCTGTATCATCTCAAATTCTTTGTTCGGTTCCCATAGCCTGCAGCGCTCAATGTTCTGGAAGGTGTTGCTGATGATTTCCTCCGTGAAGGCCAAGCAGATAGCTTCGCATTCGTCCATGAATATGTGCCGGTATTTATTGTGAGAATTTACCAAGAAGCCATTTTGAGATATGAAAAATCTTATAGTGTCAACGTACTCTGCTATTTGAAGCTTTTCCAGTTTTTCTCTAAAATCAGCCCTGAAACAAAAATTCATAGTATCAGAAACACAAGTATATCTAATACTCATATATTAGCTTGCATTGCATTTATATCATACTAAAAAACTATATAACTTCGAATTTGTTAGGTATTTAGTGATATCAGCTTGATATAGCTATTTAGGCTGATGCCGTAAAGCCTCGAAAAATGATCTTTTGTCTCTTATTTTTGTTCGCTCGCCTGACATACACATCTAATGTTAGTTTTAATTGTATAATGTTACACGGTGTTTGCATACGCCAATTTATTTGTTATGACAGTTGGTTCATTTCGTGTTGGTACCACTGTCATCTTGAATTCGCTTTTTCTGCAGCGACGGTTGGCAGTGCCGAGATGTGACAGCGCGCCGTCAGTTAACAGTTGGAGCTCGCGACCGTTGTCAACAAATAGACCCACAACGGTCTATTTGTTGCTTAAGTGTGTGACAAATAAACCGTGATAATATGTGAAACGAAAACAAGTTCTTTACATTGTGAACCTGATCCTGCATCTTGTCATCCAGTAAATCGATATCAAATAAGAGAGGAGAATATCAGAAGTATTGTGACAATCAAAATCTGCTATTTTTTTGCAGCTTGTGCTATGAAAAATATCATTTTTTTATTTGTAAAAACTGAAAAATATTTCTTTCCGCCTTAGGATCTAAGGGGCACTTTTTAAATCCGTTCACAATATCAGGGACTCGGCAGATATATTTGATCAAAACAAATGCATGTAAATATAACTCTTGATTGCCCCTGGCTACAAATCATGGAACATTGCCAAAAGCCAATGCAGCCATATAGTGTGTTATGAACAGGTGCTTGCGCAGAATTTTTGGGGTACGGAGGAATGACTTTAGGATAAATTACAAAGTTAGGAAGCGCACACGGCAACTTTTCATCCTACAATCGGTCAAGAGGAAAAGGTTAACCTGGCTACGACATGTTCTTCGGATGCATAAGAAAGTATAAGCTACATCTCACATTTCTTCATTCCTCCGTACAAAAATACGTCGGAAACTATACGAAGAATATACTCAGCTAAGCTTTGGTTCGCAGAACTGAGCATCATAACAGGCTGACAGCAGTGCCGGCTCTAGATCTTCTAGCACCTCATATTGTATGTATTTAAAAATATATATGCACGACCTAGATTGCCCTTGGCGCCCCTAGCTCATTCAACGTCCTAGGCCACTGACCCAATACGCCACCCCCTAAAACCGGCACTGGCTGACATCTTTGTGTCAGTTGTAACGACCGAGCATATAGTCATCAAGGGAACAGATATGGAATGAAGATGATGATAGTTACCTGATGCCAGGCCAGTAGCAGATGTATAAAGCTCTGTTGTTTGCATCTAGCAGGCCGCTTCTGTGCAGATGTTGGAGTTTGTGAAGGACCAGAAGAGTCTTGCCGGTGCCCGCCGCGCCGTGGACGATGGTGGCCGACCCATCAGGAGCAGGCTTACGGTGGAGGAGACCCACCTGCTCCTGGGACAGGAGAGCCAACATACCTGTGTGGATCTCATTCACAAAGATACCGCAACTCATCACGATAAACCTGGATACTCAATATTAAACACATTTTATATTTCATATCATAAAACATAATTGAAGCATGTAAATATGTACATATCAAATTTAAAAAAAAAACAAAATCGAAATCGATGATGAACATATTGCCCGAGTTTATTAGGTATATTCTCTGAAGCACCGAGTCATTTAACTCATTAATTTATTGTGGCACCGTACACGTTGAGTTAAATAAACATTGATTATTGGGCAAACCAATAATCAATGCAGTCGTCTGGTAAATTATCCTTTTTACTGCGGCGTTCATCACAAATAAAATGCCACAAGATATTTCGCACATCCAAAAATAAATGTCTGACGTGCTAATTTTTCAAAATAATAATGTAACCGATTTGCAACGAAACAGAGCATGTGTTTTGGAGAAAATACATATTTTATTATGTGCTACACGCACTTTAAACGCCTTTGATTTTATTTCTGAACGTATTTAAAATATATATATATATATATATATAAAGAAAACAAAAGAATCTTACTATAAACAAAAACTAAACATCGCTGATAAAAACGGCAAAGAGGTTTGGAATGTAATCAATGAAATAATAGACAAAAATAAACATAAAACTAATCCAATTAACCAAATAAAACACGAAAACCATTTAATCTGCTGCAATACAAACCCTTCTAAGGCCGCATCAGTATTTAATAATTACTTTGTGAACGTAGGAAAACAACTTGCACAACTCATTGACCCCAAAAATACTAGTATGAATTACATTACTAACGATAACTTTGAACAAAAAATTACAAAATTCCAAAATATAACAGAAGCTGAAATTGAATCAATAATCGACAGCATGAAAGACGGTTCAACACCAGGATTCGACAGCATTAAAGTAAAATCACTAAAATATGTTAAAAAACAAATATCCAAACCGATTGCGTATATTATAAATAAAAGCTTACAAGCTGGAATATACCCAGATGTTTACAAACAAACAAATGTTACCCCTATTTTTAAATCTGGTGACCCTAACGATATTACAAACTACAGACCAATATCAATAATTTCAAACATAGCAAAATATTCGAAAAAATAGTAAAAAAAAGAATAAATGAATTTATTAAAACTAATAAACTAATAAATGAAAACCAATTCGGATTTATGGAAAACCGAAACACACAAGACGCCATTGCTAAACTATCAAATTATATACTAGGTTCACTTGACAATAATCATAAATGCTTAGGTATATTTATAGACTTGAAAAAGGCATTTGACAGCATTTCTCATGCAAAACTAATATCGAAATTAAATCACATTGGAATAATAATAATAATAATAAATATCAACGACCACAATTAGTCAAAATAAATAATGTACCGAGTCAAAAAGAAACAAGTGAATTTGGAATACCGCAAGGAACAGTATTGGGACCACTATTATTTATTATCTACGTAAACGATATATTCAAACAGACTCTGAACGGTAAAATAATATCTTATGCTGACGATACAGCAATAATAATTGAGAGCAATAACTGGAATGATACAATAAAACTAGCAAATGATGACATTAACAGTCTTAAACGATGGTTTGACGTTAATCTACTTACATTAAATGCAGAAAAGACATATCTAATCCCATTCTCCATAAACAAAAAAATAACGACAACTCCCATACCTAAATTATTTATTCATTACCCTGGATGTAATAATACCAACTGCGAAAAAACCTGCTCATTGATCAAAGCTACTGATAAAATAAAATACCTCGGTATAATTATTGACAGTAACTTAAAATGGAAACCACACACAGCTGAATTAGTAAAACGTATACGCAAATGCATCTATATATTCATCAGACTCAGAAACATCTCAACTAAAGCAGATCTAAAAATGGTATACTACTCCATTGTCCAATCTCAACTACAATATGGTATTGTTGGTTGGGGAGGAACATACCTTAATACTACCAACCCCATTAGAACTGTGCAAAAACTTATCATCAAAGTGATATTAAAAAGGCCTCCCACCTACCCAACAGAAAGCCTATACAATAAATTCAAAGTGCCAACGGTAGATACACTATACCAAAAATACACTATCTTACAGACTATTAAAGAAAGGAGAATTGAAAACTGGTACACTTGTCATTCTGCTAGGTATATGTACAACTTATTAATACCAAAATTTAACACACAACTTGCAAAAAATTGTTACAAATATAACGGAATAGTTAATTTTAACAATCTTCCGCGGGAAATAAAAGAGATCAGCGATATTAAAATATTGATTGAAAAGGTGAAACAGTACTTTAAAAGAATTACGAACAGAACCGACGTCACTGCATAACAAATTGAAATAATGAAATGTACCAAAAATGTATTATTAAATTATATATACATTAAATTTAATTCAACATATAGTATATTAAAACTTTAATCATATAATGTTAGTTCTATATCAAAATCATGTAAATGTATAAATATGTAATACTCTGTATAACTATATAAAACTGTAAAATAATATAGATGAATCCCACGCCACACACAAGATCTTATCTTTAAGTGGTGTGGTAAGCAATTTTTAGTGAATATTATGTCAAGTGCTAATATTAATTATGTCTATAAGAGAGTAATTTAATTTTCATCACACCAGTATAGGTCATTTTAGTGGCCAATCTTTTAGGAATGAAAAGAACGCTAAAACACACTTTTTTTAGAACTTATTTGTTATTAATTTTTATTGTATTTTATCGGCACAATTGATGTAAATCAGTTATAGGATCAACGCGCCGCAGGCAAAAAAATATCATTGTTTATGACATACCGTGGTGTGATTTTTCATAGGAACGTCAACACTTCTAATTAAAGGTGGATATGTTTTATTATAAAATCTGACTGATGGTACATTTTTGGTTTGTCTCAACATAAAAATATAGTTATGCATGTCATTTTTGAGGCACCCAAGATTCCGAGGCCCCAAACTTACTCCTCTAGCGCCTATAGAGTAATTAGTCCTCTGGTACTCATAAAATAATGGTTGCAGTGTCTCTACAAGATATAATCTGAAACGAGGATATCCGAAGAAGAACCCAAGTAGTGGAGGCTAGTCAGCGAATAGGCACACTCAAGTGGAAACAGACCGAACATGTCTGTCGAAGATATGATGGTCAATAGAGAAGAAAAGTGTAAGAGTGGCGTCCAAAAACTGGTAAACGGAGCGTTGGCCAACCCTGCAAGATTAATTGATCAGAAGAATGCCTGGAAGCGGAAAGCGGAGTATCGACGAAGATAAAGACGCATGCAGGAGGCCTACGTTCAACAGTGGACTGACACAGGATGATGATGTGTTAAATGATAGGTTAAAGAGTTTTATAAAAATATACACCTTTTGAAAAGTTCGTCAAAATGCACCTTGTCGACGGCCTTTCCTAGCAGTATTTTCTGGTGATGCCACTCGTTAAAGGCGCTCCGGTCAGAGATGGTGTCCGTGTACACGTGGCTGTCGCCCTCCGCGGCCCAGCGCCTGATCCTCTGCCCGGCGGGGTCCTTGGTCCACATGGTGAGGAAGGGCCAGAACAGGAAGCTGTTGAGCGAGGCCGCGGGGATGGAGCAGCAGTGCTCGAGGATCTCCGTGTGATCCCGCAGCTGGTGGAGGCCGGAGCGCTTGTTGTTCTTGATGCTGGTGGGCGGGCTGACGATATGGCCGGAGGAGGCGTCGTCGCAAGTAGACTTCACTTCAATCAGCGTTATGAAGTATTTACCTGTACACACAATTTACACAATAAAACACACAGTCATTCACACATCTCCATAGGTAAGGCTAAATCATGAGGCGATGTAAATGCATTACAAAATAAAACAACGACAAAATATGACATATTTTTTAGCTGTACATATACATAATTCAATGTCTGATATACAGACATTGAATAATAGCATACCCGTAATTTATGAGTATGATATATATATATATATATATATATATATATATATATATATAAGCCTTTCCATATACTCTTCCTAACTGAAGCTTATGGTCGTCATATCGGTGCCATAAAGTTCTGTCAAGTATCCTAGTCCTCGCCTCATCCCATTTTAGCTGTGTTTCTCGAAGCTCCATTGATTACATTTTATATATACTTCCAGATGGGTCTTTGAGAACGACAAGAGAGGTCTAAAGAAAATGCAGCTTCATAGATAAATACACTGCTGTTGATTTTTTCACCAATAAAATTAACATAGGAAGAATACATAGTAACATACTGATAACACCCAAACAAAGATTATTGTGCCAAAAATAAAGGGTCCGCCAAATAACTTTTTTTTTTTAAAACAGGGCGCAAAACATCGAGTGTAGCTTCGGCTGTGTGGCACGTAGCGCCGTCCTGTTGAAACCAAATGTTGCCAATATCCTCCTCTTTAATTTTTGTGAACGAAAATTCGTTCAACATGGCCGCGCCGCATGGAAGCGCCATTGATGGCGCTTCACACACACTTTCTGCCACAGCAGCAATATTCTCGGGTGTACGCACTGTTTTTGGCTTTTCACGCTTTGGTTTATCGATGAGGATGCCAGTTTATTTCACTTTTTTCACAAGATAACGAACATACGAAGCTGACGGTGATTCTCTTCTTCCAAAATCCGTACGCAATTTTCGCACACATTCTGCAACATTACCATGATTTTCAAAGTAATGTCGCAATATTTCCCAGCGTTGTTCAAGCGTATACACAACCATATTCGTTCAGCGGAAGGATAAAACTAATTATCTGTCAAATTATACATGAGCTAAGTGTTACCATTCACGAAATAAGCAATAGTTGAAATAAAAAGTTAGATGGCGGACCCTATACTTATCGGGCTTTTTTTTCTGGTCGTAGATTAAATAAGATTAAGCGAAGATATTTATGTTTTTTTAGTCTTACCTTCAAAAATGTTGAAGACGACAAAGTCGTGCTCGCGCATCATCAGTTTGCCGTCGCGCTCGTTGCGGAAAGATCTGCCGGCGTACACTGCTCCCTGGAAGCAGACTTGCCACAGTCCAGAGCTGGTCGTGCTCGCGCTGTCGCACGTCCCGGGAGCGGGCACGCCCACGAGGCATGCGTGGGCAATCTCTTCAGCGCGCGAAGCCTGCGCCTTCCCCTGGGGCACGAAGGTGCGTGGAATAGAATAGCTGGACGTGCCGCCACCAACCGGCAGTGGAAATTCACGCGACACATAGCTGAGAAAAAATCACAAGAAATACATTAATACACATAAAAACAAAATATAAACATAAAGAGCTGCATTGAAGTACTCAGTAAATACTCAATGCAACAAAAAATAAAATATTGTTTACTTTGTTACATAGAATTACTATTTTTCAATTTGACATTTTCTTTTTATGTAAACACATACAGGATAATACCGACAGATGGTCATTGTAATTCTGAAGTCTCATCTGAGGAATTCTATGACGCTTACCATGGTATATATGGCTAAGCACTGCATGTGGAGTGTGGATCCGCCAACGTCTTAGACTACAGCCGGCCCCGTGATACACGCATCATCCTTTATTATTACAGGAATTTACTATGAATGGGTGGTCTTTACGGGACGACTTTCGTCTACCACCAATTTTAATTAATAAGCTATGACTGGTATTTTACGGGTGAGGGATCAAATTCACACAAACCGGGGATATTTTAGAGCATAGAAATCGATTAAAAATCTTTATTTTTTTATTTTTAATACCCGTCAGGGATCAAACCCACGACCTTTGGCTTGCAAAGCAAACGCTTTGACCATTGAGCTTTACCGGAAACATACCCAAATAAAATATTTATCATGCGTATTTGTACGAATTCGAATTGAGTAAATACTACGCATAAGAAATCCCGAGTTATGGGAGCTCGCAAACTGACACCATATATTTCCGAATATAGTTCCAATGTATGGTAGCCATTCTTAGGAACGATTTGTTGATAAAGATTCATTCAATAGACACGTACGATATAAAAATTGAGGTGTGTATTGAAAATTTTAATAAAGCGTAAACGCAAAATTTTTAATTTAGGCTGTAAAATCGATAATCGGGAATACTACACACCTGAAAGCATATTATTTAACCAGTGCTAATCGGAGCATCAGGCTTTCGGAAAGATGCTTTAGAATATAGGTACTCTGCGAAACACATTAATTTTTAACTGCTGCGTATCATTTGCCTATCTTCGATATTATATTCCACCCATAAAGAATTTTGTTCTCCGCGAAGTGACCTTACAGCCAATCGTGGATGTTTGATGAAGCTAATACTATAGAAAAATTATTGACTACTATTTACAAAGTAAACTTTGTTTTACGGAGAGCAACTACAATACTTTCATTTCACAACCATCAGTGTTTATTTCAATCAGATTACCTTATCACAAAAAAACAATTGATGTGGGAATCAATCATGAGCGTCCGTCCCCCACCACACCTGTTTATTATCTCGCATAACAAAAGTCATAGACAAATAATTTTATTGCACATCCAAATCTGGTATTCCAAAAAAATTCAAGGTTATCAGCTTCAAGTAAGATACACGTGATGTATTTTATATGTAAATGTACATTGGCTAAACTGTGAATATGCAAATATTGCCTTAAAAAGAAGGTAGAATTTGCATTAAAAATATATGAGAGTAGAAACAAGTTTACCTAGATCTGATATTTATCACAAAAATATAAAATAATAAGGGTTTTATAAAGATATGTGAAAGAACAATATAATTATAATCGATAATAATAGTTTCTACAAGTAGACTTACCGCGGTAAAATGTAAGCTTGTTTCTATGGTATACGTCAGGTGTCGTCAACCTTTTTATGCCTAGCGCCCACTTATGCCTATTTTTATGGTAAAATCGACGTAAGCCGTGTTGTTCAATATAATATTTGAACTTATTTTTGTTTTTTCATAGATTTATGTCAACAAATCCATGACCAGAACAGCAAGCCTTAGAATAGAAGATTGGATGATGTATCACTGAAATCCAGGCATGCTATGCAAAACTCGTCAAAAGAGCAGAAATGTCATTTGAAATAATACTTTTCGTACAACTTATTTTTTTGTAATTCATTGGTAATTGAAGTGAAGATCCTTGTACACATAAAGTAAATGCACTCCACGATGATTAGTGTAAAGAAGAATTCTGCAGTCATGTTATTATATTATAAATATGTGACAGTTCGAAAGGGAATCCCCTGTGCGTGACCAAGAAGTCAAGATTGCCGAAGCGAGTGACGGAGGACAAAGTTATTTCTACTTACTAGCAGTTATCGCGAATTATTGTGGTGACAATCGTCTATAAGTAAACCCCTTTTAGTCATCACTTTACCATAATATCTACAATCAAAGGCTGACTCAACACGATAAGCTATATTTCACATATTTTATGGTTAAGTTAACGTTAATAATCGATCATGTATGTACATCTAAGAGTTACCTTCACGATCAATCATATTGAACAATACAAGTGATGCGCATGTTCAGTACGGAATGCGCATGATTTTTGCACGTCAGCGTAATATGCAAGCCAAAAAAATGTGCCATACATACAACTTATCTTCTAAGCCCTTAGACATAAAAAAGGAAAGAGAATATTTTACACGGTAAGAATGGAGACATTTCGAATTCAAATATAAAACAACAACATGATAAGGAAATGATATTAATATTCGTAATTTAAAAGAAGTGTCTGATGAGGTGATTTTAACAATACATATTATAACTAATACAATAAATTTTAAAAACATTTGAATTTTAAACCATTAATCATCATGTGAACAAAGCTATTTATTTTACTAGATGAGACAACACATGCGGTCAGTGAAAAAACCCAACAGCAAATTGTATTTATTTATATGCACAAAATAAATTTATTATGTACTTTCAGATCCAGCAGTATTAATGCAATTTTAATATAATATAAAAAAATATTCATAAACCTTTTTTAATAAATAAAAAAATACTATCAGAAAAGATTTATTTGTACATATGTATTCAGAATATTATTTCTAAATCAATACCATTATTTATTTTTTAAGATAATTTTCTAATTTATTTTATCGTCCATAGCAAGACATTTGTATAATGTACTTTAATTATTATGAAAAAAAAAATGATAAAAATAACGCATAAAAATAAAAGGTTCTACGAGTAATAATAAAAAATTATAGCACATTTGATTAATTACTACTATTACTAGTAAAAATATATTTAGCTTATTCCTGATAAATCACTGAAATTCCCTTTAAGACAATAATGGCATTAAATATATTTTACTTTGTTATTTCCAGGGATAACTATATACTCGTATCAATGATTTTTATTATTATTATTTGTTTAATTAAAATGTATTTATTTTGTGGTATCTATGTATAGCGTACTAGTCTAGTCCTCCATATTCCATAGACAATAATCAATGTTTACAAACATGTATGTACTTGAGTTCTCAGAAAAATGTCTAGCTAATAAACTTTTTTTTTTTAATAAGACGTATTCCAAATACCAATTGTTATAATATTATATAATGAATATTTTAAGGAAAACGATTAGAAAATAATGCATATTTGTAAACGTCCACAGTTATTGGTTTATCATTTTGACCGCAGCTATAATTGTTTTGAGTAAATAAACATTAATTAATTGTGATTCTACTATTAAGTCAATGAACTTTCAAGATTTGAAATCGTCTTCGCTTGTATAGAATTACATGGACATATACGTACATAACTAGTCTCTATTATTTGGGCTCCCCACGAGTATAAATATGGCCTCATGTTGGATAGAGTTCAGAAGAAATTTTTGAGGTTTCCTTACATGAAGATGTATGGATATTACCCGTGGCTGTACCCATCTAACTTTATACGAGGTATGTTGGGATACAATGAGTTGAGAACTAGAAGAGATGTGTGCTTGAGTATGCATTTCTTTCGCTTAGTGCGCGGCGTGTTCAGAAATCCTGATATTTTGTTTGAAATTCGTTTGTTTGTCCCTGACAATTATTTAAGGATAAGGAGGCACAGATTGTTTGTTCTTCCTAGAGGTAATATTAACCTGCCAGGGACTATGCCTCTTGGGAGAGTGATCAGACTGTTCAACGATATCGCCTCGAATATTGATATATTCCACTTGAGAGAAGCCCAGTTTCGACATGAGCTCCACGAATTTATTTATCAAAGTAATTCCGTGGAGTCTTCTGTTTAGCGCGCTCCGGGACTTTTTAAATGATTGTATTATTATTGTGTTATTTATAAATTGTTATTTTATCCTGTTTCAGAATCGAATTAAATATTAAAATTTGTAATGTTTCTGGAAGAAAAAAAAATGAAATTGAAATTGAAATAGAAAATACGATCCTAATTAAATCGTCTTCTTTGTAAGCCTGTCCCTAATCTACAATAAAACATTTATTCAGTTATTAAGCAGTTCTGATTTAGGATAAGAATTTGTGTAAATACATTACATACAGTGTAAAGAAATTATTTCAGCTAGGTTCGAAGTTTCAGAAGTTTCTTTGATGAGGAAATATAAAATATTTTTAAGGACTCTAGGTGAACTATTATTATTATTATTAGCGCTCTTTTATGGCCGATTGATCATTCTACAAACGCTTCTTTGCTTCTCTGAGTAAAAAAGTGGGTAAAAAGGAAAAAGGGGAGTAAAATGGTGAATATCCTATCGCATCATCCGAATGATGTAGACTTTCGAAAAATCATTCACTAACAATTGTAAATATACATATGAAATATTGAGGAACGTTTTGCAATAAAGCCATATGGTATTAACTTGAAGTGAAGTAGTTTTTCTAATTAATGTCAATAGATTATCGCAGGTAAATGTAATCATATATAATTAGCAAAACCCCTTGCACTACAATCATTTTGTTTTATATTGCATTGGCAGCTTTTGAACCGCAGACTAAATGGCGACAGCAAAACTAATATTCTAATACATAATTTTTTTCACAACTTGCGATCAATAAAAATGCCTGTTTAAAATATCATTATTATCTGAAAGTAGAAACCAGTTTTGTAACACTCGCTTAAATAGATAAACCACAACATTTTTACGAAGTAAAGGATACTCAAATATAAATAGATGCTTAATTATTATAAAAATATATGCACAGTGACAGATAAAATCTAAATATGGGGCAAAACCACTAGAGACTTAATTTTTTTCGTGGTAGTAATAAAATTGACTCATTGTGCTTACCTACCCACCTTGTTGGGTAAGCATATATTTTCCATACAAAAACTACATTTCTATAAAAACGTTTTTTGATATTTCTTCCTTCCCCTTCCTATAAAACTTACTACTAATAATAATCCTCCGCTGTTTTCTGATGCTAATAATTTATTTATTTAACTCGTCAAAAATCGCTCGTTTTGGGAGCTCTTTGTTATACAACTATGCATTGTTAAGTGATTTTAAAATAACTTTAACATAAAGTGTCAATATAATACTGAAGTAAACCTGGTGTTGAAACAAGCTTTATAAATAAACACTGCAATAATTTACAGTGGACACGTTTACATAAATATATTTTTAAATTTTATCAACACAATTTTTTTGTTCAAAATGTTATTTTATTTTACATCAAATCACAAAATCCGTAAAATACATTTGCGATTTTTATATAATAATATGCTTTACTTGTTCAACTTTAAACTAAAGAATCTAATTGCCTAAATAGTTATAATTAAATGGTTACTATATTTTATTTATTACTGAAACAAATGAATAACTGAAAAGTGTTGTATGTGTAAAGATAAGACGCCTTTATCCAGGTATAGAATCAAGCTGGATCAGATATTACTGATACCGTTCAATGATATTAACATTTTTCTGATTAAATAAGTTCGTTGATTAGAGAAAGGTTAGCGGAAATGTTATTAAGTCTTAGGATCCCTCTTTATTATATGACCATCGCTAGAATTATACAAAACATTAAAAAAAATGTTTATTTTTTTCATTTTGTTTATGAAAACAAAAATAGTTTATCATATAAAACTTTATAAAGTAAAATACTTAATAATTTAAAACACCATAGATGTTTATAACAATGAAATATTTTATATCAAGCAGTGTGTTTTTAATCATTCTATAACTGTATCTCTTGAAATATAATCATTTTTTGGTATCAATGTACGTATTTTCAGTACTATAGTAGTCACGATACACCTTGTATTATATCGTTATAATTTATGTGGTTTTGAAAGATAAAGGCGTTTTTTAAATTAAGCTGAAATAGAAAACACAACATTGCGATTGTTGTACGATAATCTTTTCGAGTTGATGGAATGTGCATGTGTATTGAAGGATAATCATAAATAATCGTAATGTAAACTTAGCTTGCCGCCTGTTAAGGGGAACATGAAAAACACAAAGGATTAAAGACACGCAAGCAAACATTCTATTATATTTGTGATATGCGATGTTTTATTATTTCTTAGAAATCATTCACGGCCACACACCTTGTTGGTGAGATCATTCATGTAATGTTTTCTGGATAGACTTTTTTGATATCAGGAACTGTGTGTCCTTAAATTATCGAAAAATCATGGCCGATAGTAAATACTCAAAATATGCTAAACGACTCGCAAGTGTTAACCGCTTAAATTTAAATATCATATTGTAGGTATTTTAGGATGAGTTTAAGATTTAAAATCTAATTTTTAATATTCTCATGAATGGTGGATGACAAAAAATATTTAATCAATATATATAATACCTAAGTCATGCTATTTTGTCAACCACTTCGTGTATTTTGAGATTTCGTCCTTAATCGATAACGACCAATGTTTATTTTAAATACTGGACAACACTGACGCGACTAGAGCTGTCAGACTAATCTTCTTCGTAGTATCAATCCGGTGGATTGGTTTGCAGCAACAGAATCTTGCATCTCGATCTCCATTCCTCTCGGTCCTCCGCAACCCTTTTCAGACTAAGACTTGACACTTTATATCGATCATTCGAGACGTTGTAACAGAAAAGGAATATATATAAAATTAGTTATCTGCATTAGAAATATATATACCTATTCGTATTTTCGTTTTACCTCTTCTATGTTTCGAAGCCGAATAATTCCGCTAACTTTACAGACTTCGGTTAGTTTCAACTGTCAACGCTGTGATATATGTACTTGTCTTATCAATTCTTGGAAAAAACTTTTCTTGTAAGCCGCAGTTACATTCCCCCAATAGGATTAAAATAATCCAACGGTCGATAAAAATATTCATTCACAAATTCAATACTTTAATACCTATTGAATTTTCGGTTAACTAGTATTATTTTTCAACAACACTTTCTCTAAAATTCAATAACGTACGAATATTTATGAATACCACAATAGGTTAATAAGCCGTCCGGCTAATCACCAGGTTTCATCGAAGAACATTGGATTAATGAAAGCGAAAATATCAATAACTAATGTTTGTTTGTATTCTTAAGGGTTAATTTTTTTTTTTAAATATTACTAGATCAATTATTTTGAAAAATATTACGAAGTGCGGTTAGTACAGACTGCAAAGACTGGAAAGAAAGTAAAGTATTCATATAAAAATGAGAGATAGGTTCCAATAAGTAAATACCTTGCTTTTAAATTATGTTTTATCTACGAAAAATATATATATCTTCTCTGAAATACTCTTTAGATTTTTTTCTACACTAGGAACTTTGTTAAATATCAATTCTGCAATATCTTCAGTTGTTAACTCTTCAAACCCTTTTCTACCAAGTTGATGTTATAAAGTAATTGTCAAAATGCAAAATCGAGTTAAAATGAAGAAAACAAACATTTGGAAAAAAAACATCGGTTCATTTTTCGAGACCATGTTATTTCGAAACCATGCAAAAAGATTATTTGGCGTACCGATCGTCTAACTCTAGAGCTGCCTCATCCACATTACACACCTTTCGATTCCTTCGTCTGCTGGCACTCCATGCTGCTTATTCGCGTCATATTCCTTTGCAGCGGGCAAGTAAATACGTTCTGGAAACGATTTCTTTTCCACCAAATCCATTTCAAATTAATTGAACTTCACCACATTGTTTCACATAAAAATACGTCGTCTCGATTGAGCCGCACTATCTCAGTTGTCAAACAGAGATTATATTATAAAAATAAATATCGAGATTTAATCACCGCACAAATTTTACACAAATAAATCAAATAATCAAACACTATCAAAAAGAATCAATTCAATTGATTTAAAAATAAATCGCACAAACGCATTCAACAAACACTGAAGTATTTATAAATCTGCGTTTGCGCAACTCTATGTCTATCACATTTTAATTCAATATCACATAATTGAGCACCGATTTTCATAATAAAAAAACACAATATATTTTAATATATTCATCTACAATTGATTGCGACACTCATAAGCGTCGCACAATCACGTAAAATATATTAATTCGAAACAACAAAAAGATGAATTTTATTGTTTTTTTTTTATTCTCGCGCCAATATTTTTTCATGTACCGCTTTCCAAAATGTCGTGAATTTGGCGGGAAACGCGAACTCGCCCGTCATGGCGACCGGTGGACGTGTGAGGCTCGAAGGTAGTGCACTTCTCTTTATAACTGAGCGGGGGGATTCCTTCGCGAATATAATACTGCCGCTGAAATGTGCGAAACGAAATGTCCAATATAATCCGAGCTGCGATTGTGATAAGGGGTTTCCGGTGACGTAATTTTTCGATGTGCTCCTTGCGCGGAGCAGCCGGTGAGTCAACCCCCTATCATTTTTTTAAATATCTCGGCGAAAGTGACGGGAAAATGTCACACCGCCGCGCCGGGCTTAATCTTAGGTTTACCAAGAAATCGTCGATAAAGAACGGCGGTTTTAAAGGAATAATTATTGATGAATTGTATATCTAAAAAATGTATTTAATGTCATTAAATGCAACATGAAATGTATAATATGAAAAAGCATTACAATAATTTGTAAATTATTACATTCCTATGACAGTTACAGCATTGTGTTTAAAAGGATAGAAAATATTTTATTCGATTTTTCCGATTATAATTTTATTATTACAAATGGAAAAATAACAAAAAAGGGTTCAAATTGCACCTTATAAACAATTTAGATTGTCGTCTAAAATTTAGACGATAATCTTAGTCTCTTAAGACTCTAAATGACTCTCATTTATACTCTAATTTAACTTTTAAAAACATTATATAAGATGTAGTAAAAAGAAATCTATTATTTTGACATGAAATTGAAAACATATTTACCATAGTTATCGAATGATTCGATTTAATTAAATCCAAGTAATTTAATTTAGCATCTTTTATTGAAATCCTCGTCCCTATTAGCTAAAAATGGAGACAGTCGATTTTCACGAGCCTCTCTTGAAAGAATTTTTAAAGTTTTTTTTCTTGGCATATTATAAGTATGAGATATACTCGTATGTATATTGATGTTGTTGAAATTGGCGCTAAATTTATTAGCAAGATAATTTAAGCAATATTTCTTCGCGTTGTTTAGATTCATTAATGAAGACCGTGAAGTTGTGTGCCGCGAGCAACCAGTTAAAGAAGCATGTTTGCATTTCTGGTGATCTAGCTCATTTTTAATTGTTCACACAAAACAATTTTCACATTTAAAGAAAACGTGTAAAGAGATAGATTAACATACGTTTACTAGAATTTTCGTATTTATTTTTTTAGTTAGATAAACGGTTTAGGAGTAACCTAACTTTTTTTTTTTGAAGTAATCGGCCATGTTTGGTTAAAATCGTAGTTGAACTAGTATTTAACTAGACGTGACTTTAAACTGGCAGTTTGTATGATTGATAAACAGCTGCGACAAACCGAATTATATGATACATGATAAAACACATGAATCACTGCGGGACCATAAGTGTCAATATAACATAGGAAAGTAGTAATTGGATTAACCGGATATCATTTCCGGTTGTTATTCTCGTATTCTGCGCCTAATAAAATTTCCTAATACGTTATAAAGATGCGTATTTTACCAAGATTATCGTATTTATTAATTTGCCTACAATGCATTTCATCATTTAAAATAAATTATTTTCCCTTCCTTTTCCCAGATCTGAGTACATATATACCTTATTATTGGTGTACGTTACTATATGAACCTTAGACTGGGCCAAAAAAAGCTATCAGCTGCTCGATCCTTTGCCTAAGTTATGCCAACTTTATGTATAATTCGTCACAAATTTTCGCTAATAATTTATATCACCTGCCATTCTTGTCACGGCAAAAAGTCATCTCTTCATCTGAAGGTTCCCCCAGAACCGAGCTTTTCATATATTCCTATTATTCTATGAATGCGGTCGGTACTTCTGCAAAATAAATTTGTTATAATTGCCTTTTATATCCATGTTATATACCAATTTAAGCTCAATTTAAGTAAATTATATGCCAATATAAACTCAATTTGAGTTAATTGTATAGTAATATACTCGTAAACTCAACCTAAGTCAATTATAAACCAATGGAAACTCGATTTAAGTTAATTATACACCAATGTTAATTTTATTTAAGAAAACTATATATATATACGAACTACCCGATCACATATAAACTGTATGCAGTTTAAGTAAGTAAGGGTAAAAATCTAAAACAAAAAATGTGTAAAACACATTTGAAATAAAGTTTTTTTTTTAAATGTTCTACATTTTTTTTAGATGTTCATAATTTGCATTTTTTTACAATGTATTATTAATTTGCTTCAAAAGAATATACTCATAGTACTCGTATACCAATATCGTAAATAAATCAATTAATAAAATTATTACTGTATCTACAATCGACTTCGATATAACATTTTATACACATTGGTTAACAAAAAATGAATACAATTGACATTTTATATGTTAGTATAGTCCACCTCTATCTATAGAGTCGAGATAGGGGCCAAGTACTTTTAGCGCCCAATGCTGTTAACTTCGGTGATCTATGAAAATCCTCCCTGTCCCGTCCTGTTTTGGAGACCCAGATAGGGTCCCGTCAAATAGAACTGCGCAATATATACACCTGGTCATTTTTCCCCTACCTCCATATCCCTTTTCATGCATATAGTCACCACAAATATGCCGCCACTTAGTTATGTCAGTCGCCACTGATTTTGCCTTGTCCCAATATATCTCTGTACTCGAAGTTTTACTTGGGTATAAATACGGTTCCCGACGACAGTCTATACCTAGTATATAGCATCTGCACAGCAATAGCATCTGAGCCATATTTTTAATTATATATTGATAAGATGGGATGATTAACCCGACGATCCAGAGGTCTTAAACATTTACTCCCAACTGTCAGTTCAACCCAAAATTTACACCAATAAAAGGGAACGTTGTATGAATAACCTCCGCAAACGCTATAAGGAAAATATTTATATATATGTATTATACGTTGTAGGATAATTAACAGTACACGAAGCATTACATATTTATTTATTTATGTTTTAAATTTATTGCCTGTGGGTGTTTTCTTTTCCTTTTGATTCATGACGATCGAGTGGTCAAAATCATAATAAGATAAGTTGAAGAAAGAAACGAAATAACATATACTCGTAAATGAATCTATGATTCGATGTTGTGGCTTTTGGGTTGAGCCGTGTGTGGTGAACTTTTTTCAACCAATGTTTCGACCGCCATTGCAGGGGTCTTCTTCAGGATTAATAATTTATTTAGTTTTGAGTTGGTTTATTCAGATTATATATTTCTTTTATGAGCGTTATTGATTAATATCTCCATGGCAACTCAAGTTTCATTCCGAAGTATCGTAGGTAAGTTTTTTAAGACTAAGGTAGGTATGTTCAAAGAATACGGTAGGTATGTTCTCGAATTGTGCATCGACGAACGTCATGTCGGACTGTGGTCGTCTTTGCTTGTCTGTACAGGTTTTAGAGTATGTGCTAGAGGTGGAAGACATGCTGTTTTGAGAATCAAGCCGTCATCCCTGTTGATGTTGATGGGATGTCTTTTGATTTCAATGGCTTCCCTTACTAGGCGTGCATATTTTCCTTGTGTTCGAGCCACGATTTCGGGTTCGAACGAAAACTTATGTCCCGTGTCAGCCAAATGCTCTGCCAGTGCTGACGCCATTGGGTGGCCTAGTCTGCACGATCTCTCATGTTTACTTACTCTTTTACCTATAGTTTCGTGAATCTATGATTCATTCGCAAACTGGTTAGAGAGTTTTTTTATATCATTCGATTTTTTTAAATATCGATTTCAAAATTTTTTGCAACTCGAGTGCAAATACCTGATATTTTTTTAAAAACTCGCCACTATTTTTAAAATGGAAGTATGTTTATATTGAATCGCTGAGAATAAATACCTTATATCTAATATCTGCTTTATATTGTCGTATTTATTAACGGGAGTAACCTAGATGCGGAAGGCGGAGGATGGAAGATGATGGAGACTCATGCGAGAGGCTTATGTTCAACAGTTGACGGACAATTGCACAATATTTTCTATTGTCATATTTGAAATATCGAATATTTTTTTCGACAACATAGGTACCTATACGGAAAGCAACAATATATTTTTTCAGATATATTTTTTTCGAACAGCATTGTAAATTAATAAATAAAACATGAAATTTACCAAGAAACTTACACATATATTTCATTTATTATCCCTGGATATTGATATTTACATATACAGTATTATTTAATGGCTCAATCTGAACTTTTTCACCAAATTATTAATCATTAAAAAGTTATCATCATCCTTTACATATTCGCTACCTTAATTAGAGGATATGGTGTTCACGAACTGCTTTATGAATACAATAAATACTTAAAATTTGATTTTAGTCTTACTCTTCAATTACTTGCATGTAAAAAATATCAGCCCTTTTGCGAATTAATCCAATGTTATTTTTAATTAAGAATAAATAAAAGTTATGATACGACCACACTATCAAGTATTTAAGTTTTGGATCAATGTTTGTCCAAATTAATATGACAGACTGTTGCATTGTTGCATATCAAATTTGTTACGATTGTTTTATTTGAAAGGAATCAAAAGTTAGGACGTTTTTTTTCCGATGAGGATAAATAAGTTTTTTTGCAGTAAAAACTATCTTTCATTCAAAAAGTGACGAACTTAATTAATTACCCTGGTATTTAGTTTGCTATATGTTTGCAATATACATATTTATGTTAAAAAGAAACCTAATAAAAAATTATATTCGTGTTTATAAATTTATTAAGAAAAATCACTACATATTAAATAGGTATTCAAATTAATTATATTTATACTTATCTCTGCGAACATCTTATATTAAATATAAGTATTATGACAAATTACTGAGGTACCTAATGTTCAAAATATTTACGTTTACGATTAAAGTTACTTAAAATAAATTATTACTGTAAAGAGCCATCGAGACGTCAGCAAAAAACAACCAATGTCTGAAGAGAAGGGGGCATTTGTAAAGTCTTCCCTAAATTTAAGTTTAACAAAGAATATAATAACAAATAAATTACGAAATTATAACAAATCCACCAAACTAACCAATTATATAAATTTAACTAGAACTAGAAAAATGATGACATGTCGTCACTCAAATAACTTACTATTGATACGAAAAATAAAATAAAAATTTATACTTCAGACCCTCGTAAATTTGCAACCTAACAAAAAAAACCCTGTGACTGAACGCTACATGTACAACAGGGCTTGCTTCTCTAGTCCAGTGCTACGCAACCGAGTCGATACAGGTGTATCGTAATCAAATAAGACAACATTATAACTAAATCAAGATTATTAAAAATATATAAAAACAATGGTCTTCCAATGCCTGGTATTAACTATGCAGACGACTGCGCACTATGCTTTGTACATGCTGCACATGAAATATATATATATTTTGTAATATTGATCAAATTAATATATACTCGTATATATATATCTAATTTTTCCTTATTTGAAGTAAGCCGCGGAACTGAAAAAAATTATTTCGTGTGCCGTTGAATTCAAAGAACAACTTAAGTGTGCCATATAAGAAAAAAGGTTGCACGGCTCTAGCAATAAGGAAGGTTCGTAGTTTGTAACATTTTATTTCCCATCTTATATCGACCCAAATTATAAAAAATATTTAATTGAAAAAATGTAGATGTCAAAAACCGGCAGTCCTCTTTTAGGATCTCTTTTTCTGTTTTATTTAGTTTTGTAAAAACATTGTCAGGAAAAAAATATTTTTCAAAAAGTCATTCTGCTAAAGAATAATTGCCGTGATTAATAGTCAGAATACCACGTTTCTAAAGATAAAAAACTGGCTAAATTAAAAAATCCACCATCATAGTATATCATTTTGTTTATGGCACTGGTGGCTGAATAAATAAATTTATTATTATATTACGAGGAGTTTATACCTTTTTCTCAAAGTCTAGTATATTTCATTATAATCTAAGTGTGTTAACTATTTATGACCTGAGTAACATTCGACTTGCAGTAATACCCAATCTAATTAATGCTATTCCAGATAGTCAGAAGTCATGAAAGCTCTGGTTTAGATAAGGTAGTTGTGAATATCACAGAGCGGAAGATTTGTATGGAAGTTCCCTAACATAAGCAATTTATGTCATTAGAATTCAGTGGGTTTGAACCCTGAAGTATAGCATACATATATAATTAATCAATAACCTTTTAACCCTCCAGAGACGAAAGTTTTTTTTTTTGATAAAAACTAAAGTTTTAAGCTATACTTTATCAGCATGTAGTTTTCTTCATAACACATTTTTTTTATACACGATGTTTTATTGTAGAAAAGCTATGTGACTGTATGGTCACACTAGTCCTAACTATTGACAACTTATTTTGTATAAAACATCAAAGTTTTTGTATGGATTCTAACCTTGGCTAGCCTTTGGGGTTGAAAACAGCTACACCGAAAATATTCAAAAATATTTTTGATATTACCTTCTTAGATCAACATATTGTTATACGAAATGAATTAGTAAAAATGACGTAAATCATTTAAAAGAATTGTATTTACTATTTTTGAAATATGCATTTTGCAGAAAAAAAATTCAACCCGAAATAAAATATCTCACAAGGGTAATTGGTAAATGTTTCCATTGCCGCGGCTGCAGAATAACTGTGGTGGAGACACTTCTTAACTAAAACTGAGCGAAAGATACAATGTTCAGGTAGAAAAGGGACCGGAGTAGGGATAAATAGACAATAGTGTTCACTGTGACCATATGGTCACGCTCGCCTCTGGAGGGTTCATTTGATAGCGAGATTAGAAAAACTCCACAAACTAATTTTGGTATTGATGTAATTTTAACTTTAACTGACGAAATCATATATGAGTTACATAAACTCTACATATATGAGTTACATAAACTCTACATATATGAGTTACATAAACTCTACATGGATTCACCATGAGCATTTAATATTTTAAAACAAAAAAACTAATTTTAAATGTTTATTTATTAAATATCTCATATCATAAAAAAATCTAGACAAACAATCCAAATTAATTGTAAATATTGTAATTCAAAATAATTAAAATATACGTATTTGATAAGCATTACAAATTATACATGATTATTTACATTTATTCGGTACATCAAAAAAGATAAATATGTAACCCAGCACAGCCAAACCAATCCTTACAGGATGGCATTGGAACATTACTTCATCTATAGTGTGGCAATGAACCGAATACACAATGTTTCCTTACTTTTGTTATATTTGATTCTTAGTTGAACAAATGACCAATACAAAAGCATGTGGAGTATTCAAAATATTCAACGGAGTACTGCACGCAAACTTCCAAGACTGCATCTATACTTGATACATGGCAACAAATATTAATGTTTTACAACGAAAACTGCACCATTCTTGGAGCTTTATCCTATAACAAATCTAAAAAGTATATTATCGCAAACAGATCAAAGGAGATGCTATGACTGTGTTGGGAATAAATTTAAAATAAAAAATATGTATTGAAAAATGTGGTGTTTATCCAACTCTCCATATTTATACTAAAAGCAAATAAGAATGATTTAATAATTTTTGAGTTGAAAGTAAGAGATGTCGCATAAAATATGTGACAGTTCACCTGTGTAGAAAATTGAGGAAATTAATGCAAAGGACATTTTTAAAATATATATTTGGAAACTCCTGATAATATGAAAAAAAAATACAATTCAGAAATCAGTGATAACATAAAGAATCATATTATTGTTATGTGAATTCAATAGTTAAAAATTGTACACGTAATTAACCTTTTGACTGCAGCGCCGAAAGAAGCACAAATTGAATTGGATTTAATTTAATTGAACAACAGCAATATAGCTGTAAAATGACACTAAAATATCCATGCAAAGCTCATGATGGCTAAAGGCGTTATTAGCGGTAAAAGGGTTAACATATGATTACAATGTGTAATAGTAAAATAATAATTAATAATAAAGAAGAGTAACTTATTAAACTTAGAGTATATATATCTTTGAATATAATATTATTTAAAATTAAATGTGACAAATTTAACACAATAGCTGAAAAGAATATTTTAAGGTAATATTTTTATGTACATAATTTCAAAATTATAATAATAATAAACAATATACAGTAACATAATTTTCACAACACAAATGTTAACACAAGTTGCTCAATTTAATTACAAGTTAAAATAACATTGAATAAGGAGAAAATATTGAAAAAACATGCTGTAATAAAACAAATAAAATAATTATCACGATATAATTTAATATTGTACTGTAATAAAGTAATTATATAACACAGTAGTATTATTTTCATAGAATATGGTTCGAGTTTTTGTGAAGAAATTGTAAATTGCAACGAACAATATAAAAACCAAACATCCTGTAAAATATATGTGCAATAAAAAAACAAGGTTTTGAAATAATTGTAAAATAAAAGTCAATATAATTGTGAAAACCCAGAAAGCTATTTCCCAAAAAAAAACATTTTCTAATTCTTTTCTAATCACCTCAAAAATAATATTTGAAAAAACTCTAAGCTTCATTACTACCCTTACCATGTTATTATATTTATTTACAAATTTTAAAAGTCGATATTATCTTCCAATTCTTAAAAACCAATCCTCAGATCAATGTTTAACCAACTTCCATCATCCTACTTATATCACTTTTTCTACAATTTCCTTTATCAGTACATTATCTTCCACTGCTACATCGTGAGTAACAGAGAAGTATTATAAATTTAAACAAAAAAATATATCACATTGTTTATTATTAAAAAAAACATCCCAAGTTATAAGTGAGTAAACTTTTTTCCAAAAGATCAAATACGAGTATGTATGTAGTAAATTGTTAAATAATATATAGATACGTTTTGAAGTTATTTAAAAATCTTTTCACATTTCACTAGTTTTATACTCACCACTAATAGAAATGAACTCTGCATACAATAATATCAAAAACAAAAATGTATAGTGTTAAGGTAGACAATAATTGCTAGTGATAGTCAATACGTACAATCTCTGATTTATCAATGCCTTCCAACTATCGGATATGATGTGGACGAGAGGAAGGAAGAGTTCAGTCGGTGTAGCATTTGACGGAGCCAATTACAAATATTCAGCATCAATATTAACCGTTTACCCTTCTGTAATGTTACGGAGAGAAACAATAACTATTATTCTGCAGTATCATCATTCAGTCCTGCTGTAGTATTTTAGGACACACTTTAAAACTTCAATCTGCCCAATATCTCACCAAAAATTCCAGGCACTCAATTATACCAATGATTATCTGACGGTTATGTTACAAGTAATGCCATTCTTGTTAATTTTAGACTTCATTTGTGAAATGTTATAATATCTTTATTATTTGATTTATACAATTCTATACCTGAGAATCACAAAGATGTGTTTTTTTGGTCAGAAACCAGTTATGATCACTTAGACTGCCATTTTAAAACAAAAGCTTACTTTCGATGTTAAAACATGCCATCTTTAAGGATACCGTGTCAATAATAGTATAAATGTATATAATCAAAATAGTTTCTGACAAAAATCACATAAATCTTCATGGCTCTCAGAATCAGAAGTATACAGAATAACCCACAACTCCCGAAATACAGTTACAATTTTAGATATAGTCTTAAATATTTGTACACTCTTTAGTTACTCGTTTCACTAACATTGAATTAGTCCTGATGTGCTTTAACAAGTGTCGGTAATGACCTAGCTGGTCCGGCAGGCCACGGCGCCCTCGCGCGTGGGGCTGCCGGAGCCGGAGCGCGCCCCCGGGCCGCCCTCGCGAGCCCCGCGCCCGCCCTGGTAGGTCAGGTTCAGCAACATGGCCTCAAAGGGATCGGCTTGCATCCTTTGCTGATTGGCCTGCGCCGCATCGGGAACATCTGTCACTTCCCGTGGGTCTACGCTGCCATCCTGAAAAAAATTAAGATAAACATTATATTATATTTTACAGACATATTTTTAGTTTTGAACCCTAGTTGCCCCCCCTGTGGCGCCCCCTTCCAGACTTCAGACCACATTCTCTGAGACTGTCAGTTCCTCTTGTTAGAAAGGGGTCCTTTTTAATGCAGTTAAAAGAAATTGCCTCGGCCCTATACCACTAAAAAGAAACCATGCATTCACCATTTACGCTAGTATTTTCGGTGAAACAATCTATCATCCATCTCCATATTCTTTCAGCAAGTGAATGCGATTCTAATCTCTTTCACTGGTTCTTTTTCTTTAGCACTTCTGTGCAGTGGCCATAATTGTTCAGAGGGGACTTCCATTGGACTTATCAGTCAATAACTGTTCACAATATGAATGAGCGTATCATCAAGGAGACGTAACTGTCCTCCATTGTGATACGAGTAAAGTCCAGACGTATTTATATATGTATATAAAAAACAAGTAACACGGCAAAAAAATCTGACAGTTTTCGTCGTTGCTTTGATTTAAAAACCGTCAGATTTTTTTGCCGCTCCCTGTACAATGTTGTATGAGTCTTGAAGTGATCAAAATAATTACTTCAATTAGGGTAAGATCACGAAAGAAACCGAAAAAGAAGTAAGACTGGCGGCGCTCGCAGCATGGCAGAGCAGATGGTCGACCTCGCTCAAGGGTAGACACACATATTCCTTCTTTCCTTCTGTCCTCGATAGAATGGAGATGCCGTGGCTTATTCCAAGCCACTGGACTAGTCAATTCATGACTGAGCACGGAAATTTTAAGGCTAAACTCTTCAAGTTTAGCCTCGTTGATAGTCCAGACTGCCCATGCGGCAGCCCCTTGCAGGACGCTGAACACGTTCTGTGGCATTGTCCAATATTAGATTTAGGTAGGCAAAGGCTACTTAGCGTCATCCAACAGAAGTCTGGACCGGTTGGATATATCGATCTCATATCTACGGAGCCCGACTACCATGCATTTTCTGTATTCGCAGCGACCTTCGGCGAAGAAGTCAAAAAGTCCAAATTTTAACGTCTGAACTACTAACTTTTACACCCATGTGTGGTGTTGCTCACCAAAACCCGTTACTTGTATAACGAGAATGTACTCTAAAAACAATGCCTTGGTAAGTGCTCCAAAGGAGCGCAGGTACAAAAAAAAAATTACTTCAATTAGATAATAAATTTATATTGTTTTTGTCACTAAATGATATTAAGTTCTCTTTTAAATTTATAATGCATAATCATTGAATTTTATTTCGAAATATATATTTTCATGGAACTTTTTGAAACTTATCATGTTTAAATATCATATTACTTTTTTTCAGTACTATGTGATTAAAGTATCAATATCATTAAGTATTATTACATGAAACACTGAATTCCGTTCAAACGTCAAACGATCATTAACTTGTTTCAGTAAATTATTAAACCAAGTCATAATTTACTTATATTTTTGTTACAAAATGGATCTGAAAGTAAATGCTACTACAAAAAATGAAACCACTGACAAAAAGCAGTTTAAAAATTGCCCTAAATAAAAAAATTATGAAATCCAAAGTAAATTTATGACAGTAAAACTAAAAAATGGATGAAATTCTATTGGATAATAGTTTATATAGATTAATTTATTGTTTAAAAATAAATACAATTCACAAATTACTCAAGTATTAACTGGAATCATCCAAACACAAATTTTAATAAAAATAGTTGTTCAATGGTCAAACCTCTGGACGAGGACTCCAAAGGCGAACTGTGGATTCTATGCCGCTAGTGGCAATAAGGCACATGGTGGGGTGCACCTGGATGCAGTTCACGATCGAAGCGTCTCCTCTCATGCATCGGACTATATTTCCTGTGTCTCTCGACCAGACAAAGAAGGAACCATCATCTGACCTATAACATTCAAATATATCTTTAGCAATAACATATGAAACATTTAATATGTAACTATGTATGTAACCGGTGTGAAGATGTTTTTACTTACCCTGCTACGATGAATCTACTATCTTGCCCTAAAAAATTGGCTTCTTTGATGTCGGTTGTTGTGTTGCAGTGACCCAGGTAGCGGTGGCAATAATCCAGGCTCGTGGCGCGCAGCTGACGCTCCAGGGAACTGACCGGCACGTACACCAGCTCATCCGCATCTTATTAAAATGTAAAAAATCAAAAAGCATTCATGACTACAAATAATAATGACATCAGCTCGTTATAGCCCTTGATGGCTGGTGCCGAAAAGCCTCAATATACGATTTTTCATCTCTTATTTTTGTTAGCTCGTTTGACATGTATATATAAAAATGTTAGTAATAAAAGAGATGGCGTTTGACAAGTCCTGTCATTGTCACGCCATAGTTCTGTAAGTGGCCACAGTATTAATTTCGGCGCTCAGCTGTGACGACTGCCGGAGTGTCACTCGGAGAGAATCAATTTAGTGATAATTTTTGATGGAATTCCATTGCTCAATGTAAGTAAATAAAATAGATATAAAAAAATATTCAGAATTCTATTTTGTTATGATTTGACACAGATCAAATTATTTTTAAACATAACTTCCTAAGATTTTATTACTTATTAGGGAATAATCCAATGTATACCTTCATCTCCAGGAGCCTCCAGTTTGTTCATGGCCATGGTGATGTCCTTCTCCAGAAGCCAGACCGCATGAGCTGTGGTGTACTTGGGGAACTTGTCCTTGAAGTAGAGCAGACACTCATGCGCCTCGCGTGCCTTGTTGAGCTCCATCAGCGCCTTGGCCAAGCGGAAGTGAGACTTGACGTGCTGCGGGTCCAGGTTGATGGCGGTGTAACAGTCTCTTATCGCGGCATATACATCACCAGCCCTAATATTTTGATATTTATTAAAACTATAAAAATTCAATAAAATTGGGAAATACAATTATTTTTTCATTTCATTTCATACATTGAGTACATCAATATTAAACATTTTTTATAATTATTTATAATATATATTACACGTCTAAATATATTTTATATTGTAATTATTATATCATAGATGTCTTTATGCATATTTTAAATATTGTAAATAGATATGGCACACATATTTTGTAGCAGTCTATACTTTCTTATGAAATATGACACTGTTGACAATGATAGCATCACAAAGTATCTATGTTCAATGTTTCAATATTAAATCTTTTGTAAAAGAAAATAAAATGTGACTAATGTTTCTTGTGTGCCTGACGATCTCTCAGAAATATGTGTGAGTGGCTTGGCTCTATTAGCATCTATAGCCACAATATAAAGGACCAAAATGTAATATTTATATAAATATCTTAAGGTATATAAATTGACTAGTGGATCATTGACGTTTCTTATTCTTGGATGGTTAAATAAAGAATTACTCTCTGTATTATAGATATAGTTATTTCAGTGTTCACTAAAAAGCAATGATATAATTTATTTTTGTTGTGTTAAAAAAATATATAAGAACCATTTTCTTCTCATGAGGGCGGCAGCTCTGTTTGAATACAGCACTGCACAATCGGAGCACAGATATATAGCCTGGTTATACAGTTGAACTGCTACTGTGAAATTGTTTTTATCCACTTCTGCGTTTGCCTAAAAAAACATTTTTTATAATATAATGAGGAAGAAATTCAAATGACAACAGGCCACGACAAACATTTTAAATATCCAAATAGGAGCCCTTTGCCAAAAATCAAATGAAATCACACACTCTTGCAAGGCATTATTTTAAAAAAATGAACTGATTAAACCTGTTTTTAAAATTACTATTTTATTATTTACCTTTTCTTTGAGAGTTTTTACTTTCTTGGGCATAACATATTCCTTTGTGAGTTCATCCGGTTGGACTGTCCCATTCTTCCCGGTAGCTTCTGTATTTGATTCCTCACTGACAGTAGGAATGTTGAAGCCATTGCTGCCCGCTGCAGCATTCTTCTTATTGCTGTGATTGTGTTCTATGATGTAACTCTCTAAAAGGACCGGTTTCCTGTGCGCATTGATGTTAAAGAGGTAAACTTGCTCCGAGCCGAGATTCACAAGAAGTTCACTGCCGTCAGAGCTGAACGTCAGATATGTAGTGGCCTTTTTCTGAAGCCCGTTCTCCAATTCTTGAGTGGCAAGATGTCCTTGAATAAAAAATAGCATTATTTTTTATTACATTTCTTAACTTATCATTAGTATCATGTTCTTACCTACATAAATTACTTTGTAATAGGTATTTGTGTAACCTTATTCAAAAGTTCTCAAAATCTATGGATAAATATATAATACATTTTATTTCATTTCAAATGAACTGTTACAAAATTATATTATATTAAATTAACCATTTCTTTTTTTACTATATTATAACTTTAAGCAGTGATATTGAAAAGGAAATATTGAAATATATTTACCCGGAGCAAAATATTGCACACAATTTCGTGGAATATTATTGTCAGAATCTCTTGGGCCTGGACGGATTGTGCGATAGAAAGCTCTCTCATCATTTCTTCTCGGTTCGTTCCCATTAAAATTTAAATTCTGTAATCATATTGTTTCGGTAAAAATGACAATAAACATATTTTTTACATTTATTATTTTTAAACTGAGTTCTGCGAAGTGGTAAACTTACACTGCTTTCGTTTTGCAGCTTTGCCAACTTTATCATTCTTCTGTCGTAAAGCCTCACATAGAAGTCGTTTGCTCCGACAGCCAACTGCTCAGGTCGGCGAGGGTTGATGGCCAGACACTTGGCCTCGGCGAACCGACCCAAATGGTTCAAAAGGTTGATAAGAACAGTCGGGGAATTGGAATTGCATACGTGTGGTGTTCGTATATCGTGTTGCCTGTGAACAAAACACATCAATAAAATTCTGTCAAATAATACTTTTTTAATGTTATACAGAGAATGGAATTAATTTACACTTTTTATTGATGTAAATATTAGTTCAATCCTCGTCATGTGAACTTCGGGATCTTATGAAAAAAAAAATCTATTAAATACCAACAAAGACTTTATATTGTTAGTTTATGTTTTTATTAAAATTCGAACTTAACTTTAAGTAATCAATTTATTCATGTATATAGTAACAACTCATTATCAGATATAAAATAAAAGATTCTTTAGAATTTATTCCACATTTTTTTTTTGACGGCATGTTTCAGCCAGGTCGGATGGCCATTTTCAAGACTTGAAAATGGCCGTCCGACCTGGCTGAAACATGTCGTCAAAAAAAAAAAATGTGGAATAAATTCTAAAGAATCTTTTATTTTATATCTGATATTATGGAATCCCACCAAGAAATATCGATCGAAAAAATCGAAATAATTGACAACTCATAGTTAAACTCAATTGTTTCATCATCAAATATATTTATATAAAAGATAGCTACACAAATATTATTATATTCTACTCATGATCATAACAAAACATAATAAATTAATTATTTTAATACATTTTAACATTAATATTTAACGTTTTTATTATGCTTTTATGCAATGGGAATTCATCCTCCTTCAAATACTTCAAACTTCAATCCAAGGATCATGGTCAGACGATGATGACATTTTTTACATTAGTAAAATGTGTTCAACTCACAGGATAAGGCCATCTTCCCCTGCTGACCACACAAGGTTGGGGCAGTCGGGGGCGACAGCGAGGCGCTTGACTCGGCTGCAGTGACAGAAGCACACCGAGCCTTCCTGCGGCGATCCTCGGACGATGTCTCGCACGCGAACCGTTGCATCGGCAGCGCAGGTTGCTAACAAATGTGGCGTCACAAACTATAAAAAAAAAACATTAATTATTTATTTGACACAGCTTTAATTCAAAAGCAGCAATGTATCATTATCCATATAAGAAACGTTAACAATGCACCTGAGACTAGAATTATTGTGAAGAAATGGTCTATTGAATTCACAGTGTAGAACCAGGGAAGTTTATTGAGGCATATATTAAAAACGAATAAGAGAAGTTGGTTTATATAGTATGACATTGCGTTTATACCAAATACTTACCGATATTGCTGGGCAATAAGCAGGCCATCATTGATGTTAAATACTTCTATTTGACATCACGGTGGAATATATTTCACTATGAGTAAACAAAGGATTTGAGAGGAAGAAGTCACTCTGTTAACTACTGATGGAAACCTTGTCAAGGCAGGATTTATGATAATCACTATACAGGTATACAAATATAAAATGTTATGAAAACAGGTTTATATACACGGTATGATGCCAAAAGTAAAATAAATAATACATCACCTTAACTGAGAAAATATTGCCATCGTGACCTGTTGACAATGTATGCAAGGCTTTGTATTTATAAGGATCCCACAAAATCACATGAAGATCATCGGATGCGGAAGCCAATATTCTGAAATAAAGATATAGCAATATTAAAAATATAACGCCAATAAGATACAATCTAACATTGTAATTATGTATATTTATCTTCTGATTATTGTCGTATTCTAGACTGTTGTTTTTAATTGGTGCATTAGATTTTTTTTAGCATAAAGGTTTCAAATTCACACAACTTTCAAAATCAACACAAGTTTTTCAAATTCTACATTGGCTAGGCTGATTTATAGACAATGCAATAACTTATTATATATTATAAGCTAATGTATGTGTATGAGAAATTGAAAATGAATGACAATATTCTCCAAATTATTCACCAATGAAGAATAGAAGAGAAAACTTATATATTATTTGAGATCACTCATGTCATAAGCGAAAAAGATCAGTGTTCACTTGAAATCAGATTTTATATTAATGACATTGGGAAAACTCTCATCAAAGTCTTGGCTTTAACAATCAAATGCTACAATACAAAAATAGGGAAACTTAAATTCTTCCATTAAACTCTTCTTTCAAGATCGTCTTTAAAAACTGCGAATCACCCACATTAATTTCTAACAGTTGCAGTATCTATACCTTCTGCCTAAGTAATGTAGGTAACCTGAAACTCTTCCGAGAACATTGTGTATATAATCCAGTTAGTTATGATAATTATTAGTTTGAATATCAATCTTACGAGCCATCCGTGTTCCACTCGAGGCAGTTGACGCATCCATAGTGGCCCGTGAGTTCCTTCTCCAGTCCCAGGCGGTCGATGAGATGGCTGGTCACCTGCAACTTCTGCTGGAATTGGCGCGATATGTCGCCTCTCTCGCGCGCCTTGGCCATCGCAGCCGTACCGCTGGCCCACTCGCTCCTTAGCACCATCTTAAAAAAATCTCTAAAATACCCTTAGGATGAGAGCATACGAATTTCTTTCTGAACGATTCGTTTTTGTCGGCTCCGATACGGCGATCCTCGTCCGCGTTCGCTGCGCAATATTTTTCCTCGCGTGTTTATTTGGTATTTTCGGGCGAAATAGCATTCGAATGTTTATATTTGTGATATGAATATTTTTCAGGAGTTCATGGTGCTGTCAAAACTTTTGACAGCTTAACAACAGTGTTGCGTATTCGGCGCATGAATAATATAAAAAACGTTTTTTGTTTATCACTATTGAACATGATGAAACCTAACTGGCGAAAAATAAAATAATTAAACTTATTTTAGCTTAACACAGATAATTTCTCAAGTGACATATGTGAGATGCTTTTTTTTTTTAAATATAAAATTGTGACTGACTGAATGTTTCTTTTAGACTTTGGCCACTTTCAGACAAAAAAAAATGACTAAGGGTCATGATTTTGATTTTGAAATATTAGCAGGAACTTTGGTTTAACCAAAAACTTTATAAGAACTTTATTTTTATTACACACTTAAAAAAGGTTGAAGCCTTGATACATATGGTATCGTATATATCGCTTAATTATTATTTCTCACTCTCTCTCCATCTCATTATCAGAAAGTCAGATTTTGTAAAAAAAAAAAAAACTTTCCACCCGCTTTAAATAACTAAGAGGATTTTATTTTTAAATAAATATAAAACAAATATTATAATTAGTTAAATATTTACGTTCCTCTCCGTTGGCAAAATTAGATTTATTATCTTGTCTCATTTACCATTACATATATCAAACAGTTCATAGATTTTATTATTTCGACAACACTATCTTCACTATTTTTATTGTCTATAGAAGTTGACAGTTCGCCAAAATGTCCGTCGTTGTTGATACTGCAACTTACATGTAATTTTGTAAATTGCAAATCGTATAATTCCACTCCACGAATGGTAAACACGTTGAACACATACAATGGCAAGCACGTCCCGCACTGCAGTCTCTCAAATTCTTCGGAATAAGGACGATTTGGGTGAAGAACACAACGATGAAGAACCGAAGAAGAAATCCCGCGAAGACTGGAGAAAAGCTAAAGAACTTGAAGAAGCTCGTAAAGCTGGTACAGCCCCTGCTGCTGTCGACGAGGAAGGTAATAATAACATCATAATTCAAATTTTCTGAATCGTCCTACACGTGCCATATTTATGGTTAACCCAATGTTGTTTTTCAGGAAAGGACATAAACCCTCACATTCCTCAGTACATCTCGTCAGCTCCTTGGTATTATGGTACTGCTGGCCCTACGCTTAAGCATCAGAGGCCCCAAGAAGAAGAAGATAATGGATTGTCACATTTGGATGAATATTATAAAAAGGGGGTTGACACAGTAAGTACAAAATTATTATTAGATTAAAAAGTAATAATTTACTGCAGTGTATTAAGCTTTATAAAATCAATATTATAAATGAGTTGTATTCTTTAGTAGCATTCCTTCTTATCAAATTTACCGTTACACAAATTTAAAATACCATTACAATATTTTATATTATAGCATTGATAAAATACTTAGTATCTAGATATTTTATATATAAAGTTATCAGTACGTCAAAAGACAAAGGTGGACCTGGCTGGGACATGTCCTACAAATGCCGCAGGAGAGCATTAACTACGGCTGCCATTTCATCAAAATCCCGGGCTCTTGCCAACCTGGATGGCCGTCAGGAACTATATACAAAATGTACTCGGCAGAGCAACGGTAGGCGGAGCTGACATGGGACGAGTCATTGACAAATTAAAAAATGAATAAAAATTGTAATTGTTTATTATTTTGTAGTAAATTGTTTTCTTTATTTTTCAATGTAGAGTTCTGTTTCGGTTAAGTATCGCAAGGGAGCTTGTGAGAACTGTGGAGCCATGACTCACAAGAAGAAGGATTGCTTGGAACGCCCCAGGAAGGTATGTACTCTTCTGATTATATTTGGTATTTTAATATAGAAGACTGCTAGAATACTAGTTATTGAATTGCTCAAGCCTTCAGAAATGACAATTAATTTAACTAAAAAAGAGAGTATTTAACCATTTTCAATCAATGTAACCATTTAAATTTAGAAAAACTGAAAATATAAAGCCACTATTTCAAGAATATTAAATAAAAAAATACAAAATGGATATCAGTTATAGAGACAAGTGTGACCATTTGGTCATACATGTTCGCTTGAGCAAACATTTGCAGTTGAAATTCAGATAAACACCATTTACTGTAAAACATCTTTGAAATTATATTTATGGACAATTAAAATAAACATTATTTATATTTCAGTAAGAAATGTAACACCACAGCTGATAATTAACTGTTATAGATATTCTTTTTAACCAAACTTTATTGAGTTAAATTAATTTCAAATCCGGGATAAATAGACAATCATGTTTACTGTTGTTTCATAATTATGTTAGTCCTTGGAAGTTTCAAAAGGCATTTTAATTTGTAACTAGTTTGAAACATTTAAATGTTATCATATTGTATTCAGCCTTTTCTCTACAATCCTGTTAGATGTGATGTATTTTTATTATTTATTTGTATATTTTAGATCGGAGCAAGATTTACCAATGCCAAAATAGCCCCAGATGAGTTTGTTCAGCCAACTCTGACGCTCGGCTTTGATGGTAAGAGAGATCGATGGAATGGATACAATGCATCTGACCATAAGGCCATCATCGAGGAGTACCAAAAGATTGAAGATGCCAAACGGGAAATGAGGGCTGAGAAGCTAGAACAGGGTAAAGATAATAATTATATTTTTTATGTCTAGTTAATTTTTCGATCAATTTTATTTTGCAGAATTTTAATGACTTACATCACTTGATTTGAATGATAATAAATAAAATCCATCTTTCAAATACACCGAAAAAATACCTAAGACAATCAACCATCCTTCCCACTGCTTGTATAACCAGCTACTGGTTGTGCTACTGTGGAGACCTGCAAACCGCCTCACACCTAAAGTCCTGCCCCATGTGCCCAACTAGCTGCACATCCCAAGACCTATTGCTGAGCAGCACACGGTCCATCGATGTTGATTGGGCAGAAACAATTTGACTTCGCTGATACGAAGAAGAAGATCTTTTATGAGTCAATCTTGTTTTTTTGGTTGCGTTTACATGAACATCTATTAAAGACAAAGGCTAAGCGACACGCAGTACAGTCTGATATTATTTTTTACTTGTGGAAAATATTTATTTGTCTATCTTTAACTTTATTTTTTATTTATATTTCTCATTTTTAGATCCTTCAGCTGTAGATGAGGAGGAAGACGATGCTGAAGAAGATGAAGATAAATATGTAGATGGTGTTGACATGCCTGGAACAAAGGTATATTTTGTATTATACCATTGCGAGATATTATTTAAATATAACAGTTTTTTAATAATACTACTCAATACTTACATTGCATAAACAAAATAAAAAGCGGATTTTAGTTGAAATTGACTGTGGACCTTCAAAAGAATCATTATAATCAATAAATATTGAATTAACATTATCACCACTTTTATTGTAACTCATAAATGCTATTTTAAAATACAGGTGGATTCTAAACAGCGAATCACGGTGCGTAATTTGCGTATCAGGGAAGACACCGCCAAGTACCTGAGGAACTTGGATCCCAACTCTGCGTACTATGACCCCAAGACGAGATCCATGAGGGACAACCCAAACCCCAAAGAGGCTGAGTAAGTCAACAATCTTAAACTCTACTAGTCGCAGTCAGTTTTCATGGTCCTTACCTTGTCTCAATTCAGATATGCATCTTGCTGAGCATAATATATGTATATTTACCACCAGCCTTCTAGTACAGCCAGAGTGTGGAGGATTATACCACCTTTGTCTCTTGGTTGTCAGTAGAATGAAAGGTTACCGTGTTTATTCCCTAACCTCATAATTTCTCAAAAAATCAATCAAACCATTATACCCTGTCGATGATGTGCTAAAATTCTTTAGAAGAGTGTTTAATAATCAGTGTTCAAAGAAGTATCCTCAGTAAGATTGACTTGTTGTGGTGAAAACCAATCATTTTTGTAACATAAAATTTACAATTCATTAATCCTTACAGTGATCTATACAAATGGCTAACTGTGGTACATTTTATTTATTATAATGTATATCAAGTATAAGGAATAGATAGATAATAAGCTGTTGGCATATGTTCAGGTATATGATTAGATATTAGTTTAGGTACAAGTTATATTAAGAATATTCAAGTACGGAACATCGAAAAGTCAAGTCTGTCTTCAATCCCTGTTGATAGAGAGAATCATGACTCATATGAAGAACTCCTATTATTATTGAAATATATATATTGTTTAACAATCTATTTCATTCAAATGGTATTATATAAGGGCTTACATTTGTCTTAACATTAACTGTTTTGATTTGATTTTTCAGAACCGATTATACGGGAGAGAACTTTGTCCGGTTCTCTGGCGACACTCAGAAGCACTCGGTGGCTCAACTGTTTGCCTGGGAAGCTCACGAGAAGGGAGTCGACGTTCATCTTCTGGCTGAACCGACGAAGCTTGAGATATTACAGAAAGAATATGACAAGAAAAAGGAACAATTCAAAAATCAGGTTAATTTGTAAACTTTTATTAAAATGGTTAATATTTCATATCCAAAATGAAATATTTATTTGATATCACTTATTGAATATATAAAAAAACAATTTATTATTGATTTTACTTGGTTATTATCAATGAAATTAAATATTTAAGAATAATTTCCAATTTATATATACTTAATATAATGATACAATATTATTTAAAACAACATAATCGCATGTTTACCTTCGATGAGAGGTCTTTATCAAAAAATTACTGTCAATAAGGTTTTTTTTTTTAAAAGACCTCAAAAATAATGTGTCCATTATAAAACATTCAAATGCGAAGTTTCGCTTATCCATTTGTATAATAATGAACCTTGATAATTAATTTTGTACTTGCAGGTTAAAGAGTCTGTTTTAGACAGGTACGGCGGAGCAGAACATTTACAAGCACCTCCCAAAGCGCTGCTGTTAGCTCAAACTGAAGTATTTACACAGTACAACAGAGATGGCACCCTTATTCAAGGACAAGAAAAACAAGTTGCCAGGTTTGTAGCTCTTTTGTTTGAATTGTTCTCAAAAACTCTTCTTAAATAACAATTATTTAATAACAGTAAAGGGCTAACTGAATTTAATTATTTTAGGAGCAAATACGAAGAAGATATTTTAATCAACAATCACACCTGCGTGTGGGGATCCTTCTGGAAATCAGGAAAGTGGGGCTACAAATGCTGTCATTCTTTTATCAAGGTTCGGTTTATATTTTTTATAAAAAAAAACGTTTAACGATTTATAAAAAAAAATGGCCTCAAACACATTTGGTATGGTAACATATTCAAGAAAGTTCTGCTTTGACCATGACTATTTACTTAAATAGCATACTATTTATTACATAGTGTAATGTTTCACTGATTTGTTCCAAATACAAGTGATTTTAAATATTTTGTCAACTCTAACATTTTTAACTTTGTCAACAGCGTCTGATTGACAAATAAACGCTTTAAACACTGGACTATGCCGCCCGACAAGATACATAAAGTCTAACTGGGGTCGTTTTGTTTTTTTAAAGTTTATTTCATAATAATATAATTTTTGTTTAGTAGTACTGAAATTTTATTTCTAGATGTCATATTGTGTTGGTGAAGCCGGAAAGTCTGTTGTATTAGAAGCAGATCACATTCCAATCACTGGTGCCAACTCGACAGTCAAGTCCATTCCCCTGCAGACGCCTTTCAAGGAGCCTGTCAAAAGTGATTCTGAGAGTGAAGATTCCTCTTTATCGTCATCTGATTCAGATACAAAACCTGACACCAGGACAAAGACAGAGAAGACAAGCAAAAAGAAGAAAAAGAGAAAGAAGGACAAGAAAAGTAAACATCACAAGGATAAAAAGTCGAAGAAAAGCAACAGCGATAAGGAAAAAGATAAATTGACTCTGGTATTTGATATTTTATTTTTTCATACATGCTCTTAGGAACCTGCTTTATTTTCTTTACACTTTATTTTAAACTCCTGTTTTTATTATACTTAGATTATATGAACTATGAATATCTATGGGAACTACGAATAATCACACACATCAAAATATGTACTGTGTGTTAATTTTACATATGACCATGATATTTTATTTTTATAAAGCACAATTATATTATGATTAGTTATTTGAGATATGTGTATTTTTTAAAATCATTTTTATTGTTTATATAAATTTAAAAATGACTCAAAGCAAATTTCAAAAAATCACAAAACGTGAGCACATCAAAGATGCTTTGACAACGAGAGCAGACTGATAACTGATTATCTGACCGTGGCCGGTGGATTCACGCGGGAAAGCGTGAACCACGGTTCATGTGCAACCAGCTGACCCGCTAAGCCGATTGCTCGTATCTCAAATTTTGCTCGTATCTCAAATTTTTCTCGTATTTCAAAGCAAAAAATCGCTCGCTTGCCGGCTTGTATCTCAAAAAACTCGTATGTTGGGGCACTCGTATGTCAAGGTACCACTATACTTAACAAGAACATAGCAACACAGACATGCTGTCGGAATGATAACGACCTCTAGTACAAAACATATTTCATAAAATAAATATTTTGTGATTAATACTATGACTTTGCATTTATCATGGAGTCGTCAAAATTTCGCTTAATGTGCACAAAAAGAAATTTAACCCATACAGCGTTCTTACCCTATTTAATAATTCATAAATTAACATGTGCGTTAGTGTGGCTCTACGTTAAGGCAATGGGTACAACACTAATTCTGTCAAATTTATTACAAATAAAAGACTTGTCGTGTCATTTCTTGACATATGAGCATAGTTTGACGAAGTTTTAGTACACCACCTACAATACAGTTTGAGTTTAAAAAATCTTTGATTTATTATTCCATACTAATGGGTGGCAATCACTGAAAATTACAATATAATCCCATTTTATTGGGTTTTTTTTTACGTGAATAGTATTTTTATTCAAAATAGTTTTTTTTTTTGTAAATATATGATAATATACAAAAATAAATAAAAAATGAGCTCAGCATACACATGTTAATTAATATGTACAATGTTTATACCTATTGGTGAACTGAGCGCCGAGTCTTTTCCCCGAAGACAGATGAGTGTTCACGATGTCCGTGAGAGCTTCAATGAACATGGGATGATCGTTGGGAGCCGCTGCTCTTTCAATCTGCTCCGCACCAACCTGACAAAGTTCAAGTATTGGTTATCAAACATCACACAGTGCCTCGTACTCGGGCAATTTAAAATTGTTAAGTGAAAGGATATCAGCAAAGCATGGTAGAAAATATACATTTCGTTATATTATTTGCCTATACTACGATATTTTGTGTTCATATATATTTTTTTCATTTGAAAAAGGCTTTCCAAGGAGGCTGATATATGTCGCATTAAAATAAAGTTTTGGAATGATAAGAAAATAATGTAAAAGAATATTTATTGCATTTATTTTATATTTATGTCCTACTTGTTTAACAGAAGTTATTTTAATAAAAATAAAAATTATGGATTTAAGATATTACTGAATATATTTTCAAGCTGTATTTTTAAAATGTGACTTTTTTCAGTAGTCTTTTACACTTCCCCCGGCTGAATAAATGTTTTAAATACCCTTTTTACTAAAATTGAATTTAAAAATATATGTTTGATTAGAAAAAAGTCTAATAGAGGGATAGATATAATTATATTTAGTGTAGCTAGTACTTTGAGTCTTAATGAGTTATCATAATTGACGCCATACTCTGTATTAATTACTATAAATATTTTATTATTTTGTAGGCTTTGGAGGCAGAAATGAAGTCACAAAAGAAGGCTGCCCAGCTGCTGTCCATGGACGAGCGCAAGCGGCCGTATAACAGCATGACAGAGGTGGCCAAGCCCTCAGACGAGCAGATGGAAGCTTACTTCATGAAACGCAAACGAGACGAAGATCCCATGAACCAATTCATCCTATAAATTGTTATTATTACTTTTTACCGTTGATGCAAAAATTATGAATACAACGTAATTTATTATTTGTATTTGTGTACATGAATGTACAGTAATTAAAAAAAATGTTGAAATGTGTTTATATATTACTTTACTCCACCTATCCTACTGTTACTGGCTTGGAGCTGAAGATTAATGACAGGTAAAGCTTCAGAGCTCAGAGCAAGATTCCAACATCACAGATAAACTTCATCTAGTTTGAGTGTGTAGGGTTTTTAAAATACAAAAAAAATGTAAAATAAAATAATTATTGAAATAAAGATTTAAAAAGAAAGCTGCAGTATAGGCCTTTATAGCATAAATGTCAATACCTCTAGATCTGCCTTTAGCATCTAGCCTCCATGACAAATTTACATTATACAAAATATAATATTTTCAATGAAATAATTAAATATATGACTTATTTAATATCAAGTGATCTTTAGATAAATCACTTATCGGCTAGTGTTTTTATTGTGGCTGTTTAAGTATAAGAGGGCCAAATGACAATCTGAAATGTTCTGAAAAAAATCAAAGTTGACACTCCAAAAGTTCTATAGTCCATCCAATATAGGAAGAACCCTATGACACATTTATTGCCCTGTGCTAAATATCGTCCGATATAACGTTGTAAAAACGTTCGCTACCTATACTTATTTTATCAACATAAACAAAAGCCTCTCTTCTTATATATAATAAGTTATTTAGGTAAATATATCACAATAAAAACAAAATAATAAAAAATATATGCATATTGTTACAAATTAGAAAAAATACGGCAATTTGTAACTATAATACTATAATATCTGACGCACGTAGAAGGCCATGTCACATTACTGCGAAAACCAGTGTTGGGTATAGATAATCGTATTTTCGATTGTTTTTGTAAATACCTACTAAAATGAAATATTAGAATTATTATCAATTATAAGTGAATATTAACAGGATTTAACAGACATGTAAAACAAACTACAAATAATAATATTAGTAATATGAAAATTATGAAGAAAAGCGAGTGTAGTGATAAATACTAGCACATAACCTTAAAAACACATATTTTAGTCGGAATCCGATAAAGCAGTACATTCTAAATTGTCTTCGTCACTATCGGAATCAGAACTACAACTTTCACACACATTTATAATCAGGTTCTGTTCACTTAAATTGTCAAAGCGTACATCGCGATCCCAATCTGCATAATATCTCTTTTTGTTTTGTCCACCACTTTTTTCCAATCTTCTGCCGTGACATTGTCACATGCCTCGTTCAATAGAGTCAACATCTTGTTCGCTGTGAATGGTGAAGACGTGTTATTTCTAGCCGCATAACCTAAATGTAAAAAAGGATATTCATTGCATACATAATGATTAAAATGGCGTGAGGTAGAAGTGATAAATTATATTAATATACCTTTTATTTGAGCCCATATCATTTCAATAGCATTATATTGGCAATGGTATGGCGGTAATCTGATTACCGTGTGGCCTTTTGTTTTGGCCAGTTCGTCCAATACATATGTTGGTGTTGGAGGTTTATACAAATTAACCAATCGGAGCAGCTCATTTTTTAACATTGCCTCATTACTTGGCACTCCTTTGTCACGAAGTCAACTTATAATTTCATTTTTATTGTTTGCCGTAGTAGGAACTTTGTTGATTTGGACAGAATGGTACGAAGCGTTGTCCATTACTATGGCGTGAGGCTCATGTAAATTTGACAATAAGGCCATAAACCATTGTCTGAAATTATCAAAATTCATCTCTTCGTGATATTCTGTCGTTTTGACTGACTTAAACGCCAGAAGACAATTGGGCACAAAACCTTTTGACGTTCCGGCATGACAAATAATGAGGCGCTGGCCTTTTCCTTCAGGAGCTTTCGTCCTGGATTTAGCCGTGTCGTCGGTCCATATTTTACCAACAGTATGATTAGCATTGAGCCAAGTTTCGTCGAGAAAAACGACTTTCTCCCAATTCCTAATGCTCACATTTTTTATATTTGAAGCCAATGTTTTTCAATACCTTACTAAGAGACGTCGCACTGCCTTGAAATAATCCGACTGACTTAAGAGAACCTACCAATTTAAGAAGTGTTGGTATTTCGTTGCGGTCATAGTATGCATACACGTGATTCCGAATTGCCGCCAAATCAAAGCTATCGGGTTTTGTTATTGAGCATTTCTTCTGTCGTTTCTTATTTGGTGTTAATAATTTTTTCTCTTCTAATGAAGATTCACCGTATTTCTCCTCTGTGATCCGAGACACTGTAGATTTACTGATTCCTAGGGCATCCTCGACCCGATCTCGAATGTTTTCAACAGACAGCAATGGTCCACCATTTTGTTTTTCTTGATGAAAATAATCACGCAAGCGTACTACAAATTCACGTGATTCACTGCTGAGAACAGTTCTTTTCTGTCACTTCGGCATTGTAAAAACACAAAATATGATTCAATGAAACAACTTTAACAATACTAACAATAAATATAATAATTACAACAACAAAAAACACGAATCGATCGAAGAACAACACGCTACTGAAAGACAAACATTTGTACTGATCCGCCATGAAGCCGCCATGCGGAAATAGAGATGTTTATATACGATTCACTTCGAATTCAAATTCGATTTTTTTTCGAAGAAGAAGAGAAAAAAAATCGACCTAATCGAAATAAATATTTTTGCCCCATCCCTTTTACAAGGGGCAACAAATGTGTCATAGGGTTCTTCATATATTGGATGGACTATAGTTTTTTGTCTACATCTTTATTTATTTCGTATTGGCAGCACTGCAATGAAGTGTATCGAAGGTAATGATTAACCCTTTCATTCGGCTCTGTTCGAATACAAATTATACTGTCAATTATAAAACTAGTATTTAAAGCATAAATATACTTATCTGGTCTATTTTCATATATCACATTGGTTCTTGTATCCCTTAGCTATCAGATGATGCATAGAAAACTATTCTAAGAAAGTAGCAAAACGATATATCACGTCAACCGATGTCAACGGTCGGGGAATCTTATGCCGACAACCGTTGCGAAATGGTTATAAACGAGAGGTGTGTGGGAGAAATGACGTCAATTCCCGAAATCCGCGCCAATAATAGGACCCTACAGGTATCCTGTATAAAAGTCCTTTTTTGCCCTCTATTTTTTTTTTGAGAAAATCTAAAGCAACAAAGGTATGAATTTATATAGATTTTTGGTCCGAATTAAAATCAACTTTTGGACAATAATACTTATATTCTGTCAATAAATATTTTTCGTTTTTAATTTAAGACAGGTAAGGTTGTGTTCGGTTAATATAACTACTTATGTAGAACAAGTTCAGTAATGCAAAAGAATATTTATACTATATACTGACCAAGATATTATTTATTCTGACCGGACAATCACCGAATTTTAAAGGTCCAACAAAGGATATTTTTTTTTGCTCTGAAAAATCTGGAGTCCCCATTTTCTCTCAGCAGCTCTGATGACGGGCAGTTTTTATTAGTAGAACACTTAAATGTGTTATTTTCATTTGTCAAATAATCACGTAAGTAGATTAATGTCATAGAGATCCTATATAAACTGTTTTTACCATATTAAAATCCGTTAAAAACTAATAAAATTGTTTCAACATTAAATTATGCAATAAAGATGTTTGTATTCCGCGGGTTGTCTGTGCCGGTGTCGCCCTCTATGGTCGCGCCTCATAAGCGCCGCCCAGTTTGTCAGAAACAGTTGTCCCGTCCCAAATGTCACTTCCTTCGCGAGGGGCGTCCGAACTTGTTTGTTGTTAATCCGCACAGAATGATGGCCGAGTCCGACGCGACGGTGGACGCGACGCGGCGCCTCAACGTCAAGAAGCAGACCCTGGACGACGCGTACGCGGCGCCGGCGAACTTCCTTGAGATCGACGTCGTCAATCCCCTCACCTCCATGGGAGTTGCGAAGAAGCGCTACACGGACTACGAAGTTAGGATGAGGGTAATCATTGCACAATACAATCAATCGAGATTACTTTAATTGGATTACAGTGTCAATTATCTTCGACATTTGACGTGCTCTTCGACGTTTCAAGGCCGCGGCAATGTCAGTAGATATACTAATTATTGTGTTGTTGAATTATCTTGTTTTGTTATCGCCTCTGTATCCGATGGACCGCCCTAAATATTGTAATAAACAGTAATATTATATATGCACGCTCGTGTTTCAGACGAACCTGCCTGTTTTCAAAGTGAAGGATTCCAGCGTCCGCCGGCGGTATAGTGACTTCGAATGGCTCCGAAACGAATTAGAACGCGACAGTAAAGTGAGTCTTTATATCTGACACCTAACGACGAATTACAACATTCATGACAAACGACTGAGAAACATCGCGACTACTACAATAACAAAAAACTAGTATTCAAATACCATATGATGAGTTTCCCAGGGATTTGTTACTATTAAATAATACTATTTACCTATCAACTTTCTCAAATTCACATATTCATGGTGATTTACTATAATCAAGTTATCATTTTTTAAGATAACACTTTTTAAGTGTATTCAGCTTTATAAAAGCAATTTTATGTTGTAAATGACAAGTGCTTTATAGAAGGGTTCTCTATCTTTAGATTTACCATTTTACAATTAACCCTCCCCTTACTCACTAAAAACATCCGTGAGCTCCGATGATATGTATTTTCTACACCATATGAAAATGTCATTTAACAACTGGAAAAATGTGATTATTTCTAAATAGGCTCCTCTCTTATTATACACTGAATTAATTACTTGTAAGTACATCTTGATCATTGTTTGAAATCTGTGCATATACTTGAATCAAATAAATACTAAATAGGTCATTATAATTAGGTCGATAAAAAAATCTGCATTCAAAACAGAAATATTATACACACTCGATCTGTACCGCATTCATCACTTTGATTAGTTGTTATGGATTCAATTGCTGATAATTTATTGTGAAAAATTTATCATCACATAATCATTTTAACAATATTATCAACACAACATGTTACAAACATTATTTACTCTTGTTACTAATTGAAATAATGAACTTATACATAAGTAAAATTATTTATTAATATGTATTATAATATTACATTTTATTTTGTCAACAAACGCCTCAAACTTAAGAGATTTATTTCCTAAATCCATAACAATGTATATTTATTTTTAATACTGGCAGCACTGCAGCGACTGCAGGGGCTGTTATATTGGCATTAGTCAACAGATAAGGGCTATTATAAAAACAATAATCTTATTTGGAGTAATTTAATTTACCTCTTCTGTGTTGAAATAATAAATAAGGAATAATTACATACAGTTTGTGGAAATGGTTTGTTTCAACCGTCAACGCAGCGATATACGAAGCTCCATTGTTTAATTTTATTTCTTTTAGAAAGAAACACTTGTTTTGTTTGCATTATCTTGATACTGCATACCCGCTGTCTTACAACTTGCAATTGAGGAAATGTAAAATTAGAAAATATGAGTTTTTATTTTAACCTGTAAAGAAGTACGGCAGTACATGTATGTCGTTGGGCATAACTAAATTTAATGGTCCACTTTCTCAAAGACAATTTTGAATTGCTTTATGGCCTTGTTGTTGTTTGCTGATAATAATGGTTTTGCTTACCTCCTGTAAAGTTCAGTTATTTATAATTCCATGGTGCATACCAGCAGTTTGACCGTTACGTAGTATCATTGCAATATATTTGATTTGCATAACATAAATTTTTGTATGAAAATAATATTTTTTTAACACAATTTATCAAATGCACCAATGTGATTAAAATACATTTTTTTATCTAGATTATGGTACCCATTTTACCTGGCAAAGCTTGGAAAAGACAAATGCCATTCCGAGGAGATGATGGAATTTTCGAGGAAGAATTTATCGAAGACCGCAGAAAAGGTGTGTACATTGTAATACTGATTCAATTAGTATTCGGTCTCAGTTTTTTGCCATTTAACCTTTTATGTACCCATTGTCTATCTTTCATGTTTGTGTAAAGCCTTATTTAAAATATTTACCTAATTTCCTAAACATGTGAATCAAAAAATAAATTAAAAGCAAAAATAATTTTAAAAATCTTTGCTCACTCCCATTGCTACTGAAGTCATGAGGATGTAAAAAGCAATAATCTAGCAATACATAGATTCATCCCCTGCAACTCTAAACCCCCGTCTAGAAGAAACATACAAAATACAACCTCGCTTCTCTCAACAAATATATTGTATTGCATGTATTAACATGGTGACACATTAATTGTGAATGTTGATAACAATTGATATTAATAACATTCTTTAATATTTCTAGGGCTGGAAATCTTTATCAACAAATTAGCTGGCCATCCCCTGGCTCAGAATGAGAGATGCTTGCACATGTTCTTGCAGGAGCCGACCATCGATAAGAATTATGTCCCCGGGAAGATCAGGAATCCATAATTTGCAATTAGTTATATTAGTTAGTGCCAGTGTGATAAGTTCTTGGTTAATTTTCTTAAATCTGTCTCCTCGACGATTGCTACCGTTCCTTCCAATCTGAAATCTTTGTGCAATACTTGTTTGCATTTGTCGACATAAATGTTATGAAGACTCTTTTCTTAACCACGAAAAGAGTCTTAGTCACATAAATATCACAGTCAAACAAAATAGCTAATACTGTAAAATTTTCAATATCGGTCAATCCTAATAAATATGAAGTTGCATCATAATCATCAGCATTTGAGCATCTACTGCAAGATGTGGGCTTCTAGCTTAGAGTCTTTACTATTCTTTGTCCTGAGTGATCTAGACTCCACCAGCAATTTAATTCATAATGCATATTACATTAAATTGTAGGGACTATGTCAACTGAATTTGGGAATTATTTTATTATAATCAACATTTAAGTGACGGTAGCAATCCTTTGCATTGATAATGATTATGATTATCTTGGTGTTTTGTCTATAAATTCATATTTGGCACATCTCAATGTCAATACATTTCTTCAAAAATGATTTCCTGCCTCATGGGCAGATATTATTTTTAGCATAACACAACCTGAATTTCATCCGATCTTTAAAAACAAAATGTCTTTTAAAAGTTTATATAAGCACGTAGTTAATATTTTTACTATAAGCTTAAATTTATATTTTTGTTTACTTTAAAAAGTAAATCTTTTATTTTTAGTAACTATTTTAAGTATCTGCAATTCTCATTAATCTACATTATTTGTATCAGATAATTAACTTTATCAATCGGAGATCAAACATTAGTAAATTCTGCTTTTTCATGTCACTGCTTTATAATGAAACTGTTTCATACTCGGGCATACATTTGTTTGTATATAATTAGAATATGACTGATAATGTATTTTTTGAAAGACAAGGTTAACATTTAGATTCATTTGATTTATGAATAAATGTGTAAATTGTTTATTTTGGTCTTTGATCATTCCTTTTAAGTTATATTGCTACATAAAATAAAAATTGTAACCTTTCTGTATATTTGAGACACATTGATTATTCTTACAGAAAAAATAAATTTGTACTATTTAAATAATAAGTTATATTGGATTTTCGAAACCCTTTCATGAAAGTGAAATAGATGTCATCAATGAAATATTAGGTAAAATTTGTATTAAATCATTCTTATTGATATTGTTTATCATAATTTGGCATAATTTATACATTATTTATATTTAATTAAATATGACACTATAATAAATAAATGTACTGATCTATAATATGGTAAATGTTCACGGTTTTTCCCAACAATTCTCAGTAAACATGTTCAGTTACAAAAAATATCTAAATGTATAATAACTGTTAATTTTTATGTTATTAAATCTGTGGACTAAAAATCTTTGTCATTCATTACTTTTCATTAAAATTATCCCTTAACAGATTTCGGACGGGAGTATGCAAGACGAAGACACAAATGAAAGCCTAGCAGTTTTACAGCGGACCTACTGAATGTGACTGCAGCGTGGAGCAGTCCCTGTCACACCTTCTGGAATGCGCTGTGTCCAAGTAGCGGCACCCAGGAAGACCTGATGATGACCAGAAGTAATGCCATCGACGTCGCCCACTTCTGGGCAGACAGGATCTAACCCTGTTGTTTCCGACACGATTATATTTATATTAGAATTATTATTTTGTTAATAAATGTGAATTATTCTCCACTGTATAAAATACAGTGGAAACAGTTTGTTTCTATAGATAAGCCTGAAGGAAAGAATGTGAGTAAACTGGGATAATTAACACATTGTTAGCGGGAGACGTATTACTACGTTTTTTACTCTCTGGTGGTGGACGTTGGGTAACGTAATAATATGTGTTACGTAGTAACGGATTTTGTTGCTAGATCCTATATCTTACTTCAAACTACACATTTCACTGATAAATTTATATTTATTATGCTTTAGTTTTAATTTATTAATAAATTATGAAAAGAAAAAAAATGTTTAAAAATATACAATTTTTTGTGTGCTCGAAGAAACCTTGACGTAGATCCCGTTGGCTTGATTTATTTTGACCTTCAATGCGCAATAATTGTTTTCAACTTGTACGGAGAATTGGGGTTCTTTCTATCTGACGAAGGGATGAATGGTAGAAATGTTTTGTTTATATTTCTACAAAATATTTGTGTTTATGTGAAGTGTTACTTTAAAGGACGTTTTGTTGTGTTTGTTTACCATCATTTTATCATTGCTGCACAATAAGGTAAACTTCATTTAAAATTTCACTAAATTATCGCGAATATTTCAAAAGTTATAGACTTTTAAAAAATTATAAAGAACTCGCGCGTGAACCCCAAAAATCGCCCGCGCCAGGCTGCAATCAGCATAAAACAATGCCCGCAAACAATGTTGACACAATAAAAACACAGAACTAGTTGTTCATTGGCCAATATGGATACTGTAAGTATCTTATTTATTTAACAGAGCACAAGCTCCAATACAATATACATAAATTTAAAAAAATACACTTAGCAAATTAATAAAACATGATTAAAGAAGTAAAAATTGTGTCAGGTCTTTTATCAAGAAATTACAAAATATTTTTTAAATTCTAATTCAAACTAACATTTATAAGTGCGGCGTTGTAAGTGTATTGTCACATTCAGTATCCATGACCTCATACTCAGAACTAGTGTCGAAATATTTCAATGCAAATTGTTGGAATTCCAACAACAAAAACCATGCTATAAGTATATCATGGTGGACACACAAATAATACCGCATTATTGTTACAAAAACAAATGTCCAACATTTCATATCAGTCAACACCTACACTGAATCCGAAGCAATAACACACTAAATATGTCAATATATTCACTCAAGTTGGGTTCAACCACTGTTCACTGCGATTCTTTCGTCTTACACGTATCCAGGGTTAAACGATGGTCCCTTCAGGCCACACTTCAGGCGCCATGAGAGACTCCAGCGAAGTCGCGATGACCCGACTTTAAAGGATGTTGACAGCGTCCGTCTGCTGACAATCCTCCTGATGGTCATCCAAGAGGGATTGAATGCAGCGGTCGCTGCCACGAAGCTCTGCAAGTCGTCAGCCGTTTTATCTGGGTGAAGACCCTTGACGTGAAGATACGCCATCTTCACTCCAGCAACATTCTTTGAAGGAGCTGCAGAACCACGGATCACCAGACGTAGTGAACGTTGATGCCTTTCCCTATCAGGAGAGGCGCGACTTAAATCGGAATGATGTACTTCCCCGGAAAGATTGCTTGGGTGAGGGAGAGGGCATCCAGGGACAAAGCATCCAGGTCCTCCAGTTCCTCGAATGATGACTAGTATTGGCATAGAACGGGAGTCCATGGGAACCTTGCTCGGAACAGCAGGGGCTTCTTGAATAGTAGTAGCGGCGTCACTGACGGCAGGCTCGGAGTTTCTGCTGTCACAGCTGATCGACAGCGAGACTTGGCGAGGACTGGTAACAATTTCAGCGAAGTTAGCCATTTTTTTACACGCTCGAGGCAAGCGCCTTCTTCGGGAAGATGGGAAACTTGTTGGGTTGAGTGGAGAGTCCACACCAACGGACGTCGATGTGTCCTCCTTTCCGCATCCAACAGCCTTTATGAGCCGCTCCAGCAGCAATCGGTGCTCGTCCAAACGCCGATGCACCTGCGCAATGTCACAAGTGCAACTAGTAGCCATCCTGTAGGTAGTATGACAGACACGTCCGCACGAATCGAGAGTCGAGCGACGAATGAAATCTTATTAGTGAAGCTACGAACTTTGGTCACCAAAGAATTTTGTGAGCAAAATTTGCCCAGCCCGCTCTTGTTGAATTAAAGAGATATTTCATTTCACTGGAGTAGAAGCATTATAAAAACAAAAAGATTTAATAAACTTCTGATCCATATTTTTTTAATCCCTTTTTTAAAGAATTCCTATGCAGGAAAGCCCCTCCGGATGAGACCAGTTTGACATTCATTTAGAATATTTAGATGAATCATGTTGAGCGACTAGAAATAAAACCATGGTTTCATGCACTCTGCGCGCTTCCTCAGTCATTCACTTGTAAGCAATCTCTATTGTGGTGTTATATATGTAGCAATTGATAACAGACAGCCCTGAATATATTATAAAGAGCTCATACAAGCGAGATATATTTATAGGTAAAAACATAGAAATAATATAGAAAAACTCTTCCTTGGTATATAAACATGAAGCTAGCTGCAACACACAAATTCCAAATATGATTAAAACGGCAGTGTGTAGTAATTTGGAATTTAACACAAAATACCTGCGAAACTTTTACAAGAGTTACACTATTTTTTTACTATCTCGAAATACTTGCACAACCATTTTTTTAAACATTTTTTTATATTTATAACAGTAAAATTATTAAAAATGGTTACTGATAAATCGAGTATATAAATAATGAAGCAGACTGAAAAAGAATAAAGAAAAGTATTAGCGTTGAAAAAGATGCATTTCTTATGCATAATATAAAACTAAAATGGAGTTTGCTTGCTTATATGTTTGTGTACAGTGCCAGTACCTGTTATAGAAAGTTTTGAAGGCATTCTAACCAAAAAAAAAAATTATGTGAGATTAGAATATATGATTAAAATTACTGTTTAGTTCTGTCCCAATGAAAATAATAGGGGTATTATTTTAAATTTGTGCTTAATGTTTATAATAATGCTTGTTTTATTTTTAGATGTTTTTTAAATCTTGAAAATGTAAATTGAACAATTTTAGGTACCTATTGAGTAAATTTAAAAATGAACCATTTTTAATTCGAAAAATAGAATTTTTTATATTTGAAGTCCAAGCTAAGCCGCGTAGAAATATTTGTTAGAATATATAGAAGAATACTCTATCTCGTCGTATATAGATAACATTACATTACAGCCATATAGGGCAGAGTTCCGCAACCTTTTCTCATCTACGGCATACCAAAGTACTTCTTTGGATTCTACGGCACACCAAAGTTCTCACCTTGAATACCGCGGCACACCAAAAGCCAAAAATAGCTATTAATTTGATCAATTTCACTTTTTTTAATTTCATGTAGAACTTAATAAAGCAAGTACGTCGTTGTATGTCGACATAAATAGGCGATAGGCGCTGGGAGCTTGAGGACCGTTGTAAAATTATTTATTTATCTTCTTCGTAGTATCAATCCGGTGGATTGGTTTGCAGCAACAGAATCTTGCATCTCGATCTCCATTCCTCTCGGTCCTCCGCAACCCTCTTCAGCTCAGCATAAGAGCCACAATTCATGTCCTCGACAACTTGCTGCAAATACTCCCGTCTAGGGCGCCCTCTACAGTTTCTACCCTCAACCATCCCCTCCACAATATCCTGAAGAAGACCATCGTGGCGCATGATGTGACCGATCCATCGGGCTCGCCTTTCTGAGATGGTTCTTATAAGGTGTCTATCTTCCTTGATTATCCTGAGAACCTCATTGTTCGTGACGTGGTCTCTCCAGGAAATTCCGAGAATTCTTCTGTACGACCACATCTCAAAGGCCTCTAGTCTTTTTTTATCACAATTTCATATTGTAGTATTGGTGATCTTTCTTTATAATATTGCCTTATTTGATCGCGGCACACCTGTATCGGCTTACGGCACACCAGTGTGCCGCGGCACACCGGTTGCGGAGCACTGATATAGGGGACACTTTTTTTTATTCGAAACAGATTTTTCTTAGTGTTTGTGACGTTTTTCATATAACGGTTCCTTCTATATTGCATATTTTGAGTTAAACCGCCTCTCAGGACTACTAAATAATCCAGGCCTTAGGAGCATCAGGCTGATCATCCAATCTTGTCTTAACACCATAAGAAGGTTAACTTTTATATTTTCCTTACGGAAGCTGGACATGCTACTCTAGGTCTGTCATGTGTTATTTTTATTGTTAGTAAATTTTTAACATTACTTTGTAATCATCAAAAGAAAGATCACCAATACTACAATATGAAATTGTAATTTCACAGAATCTCAAGTGCATCATATAAAAATGTAATTTTAAATATAAAATAAAAGAAAAACATTTTTTAAAAACATAAATATAATATACTCCTAAACAAGAGTTGAGTTTTTTTTATGTAAACACATAATGGAGAATACCGACAGTAATTCTGAAGTCTCTTCTGTGGAATTCTATGATGCTTACCATGCTGCATATGGCTAAGCGCTGCATGTGGAGTGTTGATCCGCCAAAATCCTTATTATTACAGGAATTTACTATGAATGGGACATTTTAAAGGTGAGGGATCAAATTCACACCAACCAACAAAAATTTTAGAGCTCAGAAATCGATTTTTTTAATCTCTGTCGGGGATCTAACCCACGACCCTTGGCTTGCAAAGCAAACGCTTTGACCATTGAGCTATACCTGCTGGCCCGAGTAGATTAATTTCACTTAAATAATTACATCGATAGATATTTTTTGGGTGCTTTATTTGACATACGTTTACCATCAATTACAACATTTAACATTTAAATAATCTTAACTAACACTTATTCAGACAATTAACAATGTCACAATCATTTTAAAGTAGTATCATTAATCTGAATAATGAAAAAAGGAATGAATATTAAATAAAAATTTAAAAAATCATAGAAAAGATTTTTTTAATTATAATCTTGCAGTAATTTTGTAATAACATACAATTAGGTATTTCTTCAATGGGTATAAATACCAAGAAAATATTGAATTCTATGTAAAAGTATTTTCATACACATAAAAGACACTTAAAATTTATGGTAACTGTTATAACATATTTATTAGGGAAACATCATCATCATATCATGTCCGCTCCCCTAGCGGAAGGATATGGCATTCAAAAACCGCCGACACAAAGCTCTGTCAGCCGGCATTTTATTTGCCTCATCCCAAGTCAGCTCCGCGTAACGCAACTCTGCCGAGTACATTATATGTATAGTTCACGACGGCTTTCCAGGATAGCGCGAGCCCGTGCGCTTGAAGAAAAAGCAGCTATAATTTATGTATATATATATCTCAAAATGACAATCAGCATATGGCTGGCTATAAACAACAGTAAAATAATACAATATTTTAATATACTCCTATACAATAATATGTATATGATGATGTCAAATAAACACAATGGCCGACAAAACATTCAAGGTGTTACATTAGAAACAAAAACGTAAGTGATGTTACATTTTGCCCTTAAAATGACGAATCAATTAGCATCCTAAGTATAACTATATGCAGAGGAAAATCTAACCAATCGAATGGCATTAAAAAGTGACTATAGAAAAAACTGTTGCATACAAAAATATATTATATTTTTTTAAGTTAACGGATTTACAGAAATATTTTTTTTGCTATTTAAATTTACATTATTAGTTTTCATAATATTTTAAAACAAACTGGCAGTAAAAAAACGTAATTTTAAATGTTTTTTGACTACAGCAGTTGCCGATACTATTGTTTTTAACTGCTACTAAATTGAGCAAAAGATTTGAATTGAAATTCCATCAAAATAATTCCATGTCATATTATTATTAATAGTGTTGCCATGACAACCAACGATACCGCACAAATCTATAAAACTTGTACTACAGATAAAAATAAAATGGAGTTGTGCAGATGATTATGTTTCCATAAATGTGTCACTACTCAAAAGTCAAGCAACTTGTGTAGTTGGGTTGTTGGTTAGTGCATCAGTTACACAGAAACCAGGGCTTCAGAAACATTCATTATATAAGAAGAGTGTTGATAAAACTATATTACAATACAATTGTTAAAGATAACTAGTCTTAAGTATTCTCAGACTGAACATTACTAATAGTATACAAATATTACTTTTTCTAGGAATGCAAGTACACAAAAAAATATTTTTAACAATATATTTTATAATTTTAAATATTTTACTGACTACGAAAATTATTTTGTAAATTTATTTTAATGGTTAGGTAGCATTTTATATGTACTGAAGATACTGGAATCAATCTATAAAAATTACAATGTGTAATAATACTATGAATCATTTATGGTAATTCCATTTTCATTAGCATCTAGGTTGGCATCTATTATTGTGCGTGATTAGGTAGCATAACGACCAGGGGCAATTTCTCTAGTTCCATTATAAACACCTATATATTCATAACCACACTTTACGCCCGTTAAAATTGCAAGGGTGAATTATTATAGAGAATTATACAAACAAATTTATTAATGGTCTATCTCTTTTCTCATTTCAAAGAGTGTTCTGACATTGCAAAACATAACATTACTATAATTCAAAGTTAATTTTAATTAAAAATAACAAATTAAAATTATACTCTTTTATTATGTTGTTTAAAATGTAAATGAATGATTCAAAACGCTTACAACCATTTCAAATAGAGCCGAGTATAAAATGTGAAATAAAACTAAATATTTTTAATTCAAATTAATATCAAATTATAATTATGCTGTTTAACCTTTTGGCCGCGGCACCAAATATAGCGAACATGCCCTATACGCGGGAGCTTTTTCGGGGATTTTGTTGTCGCGTTTTCAACTATAAATATAGGTTGTGATATTTTTTTAACTAATCAAAAAATGTTAATTGGCACCCAAAATAATTTGTTCAATAATAAAATACAATATATTTATTGTATTTTGGGTTTAAATTAACAATAATAATTCTTCATACAACTGACGTGAAGTCGCCATTTTGCTAAACAAGGTCAGGCTAAACCGAGAAAACTGCGCCAACATCAAACAATGCTTATAATATTAAATTCTCGACAACTTTTCAATTTCACCCGCACTCGGTGGCTTATTTACATTATCCCAAATTATTAATTGATTATTATCATTAGTAACATTGGCAGTTCAAATAAAATATGTATATTGACAAACAAGCTTTATTTTATTTTCTACGAGGAGATAGTTGCTTCTCTCCGTCAGTATTGCTGTTTCGGCCATTCGACGTGGTCGAAACATGTCGTCGACAAATATATTTAAGGATAAATTCTAAAAATTATTTTATTTATATCTGATACTCCTGATGACGAATCAAACTACTGATAAATTATCCTAACCCTTTGAATTAGATTTTCAATAAAAAAAAAATAATATAATGATATATGCAAAATATGCATATGTCATTATATTATTATTTTATGCGCACGTTTATGTCATTATATGAACAACGTTTGCTGGCAAATGTGCGATGTTCACGCCGCTTGATGCATGTTCCAGAAATACATTATTTTATAAATATTTATTTATTTATTTACCTTGTTTTCACATGGATCACGTAACAAAAGTTCTCTATTAGGAGACTGCAGTTCGCTCGTAGTCTTTCTCAATCATTCTCTAGTTAAGAGATAAGTTATCTCTATACTATATATAATTTATTATGGATCTCGAGCCAAAATATTGAAAACATTATTGAATTTTTTTTGAGGAATGCTATCTATTGCATTTGGTAAAATATACATTCAGTAATATTTTCAGCCAAGTTTTACAATTATAACTCACTAGATAGCTTTTATATAGGGCTTGAAACTTCCATGACCGCTATGTGTCATACGCGCTGGTGGCATGTTCGTTTGAACACACATAGCGGTCATACGCGGTGAACAGATTAAACAAGAATTATTAGTTAATAACAATTATTACTTATAGAAATAAGATTATGTTTTTTTTAGGTTTTCATAATCATCGCTTTGAAAATAAGAGAAATTCCAGTACTTCTTACATATTTAAAAGTAATTTATGGGGGACATTAGTCAGGACAAAACAATAAGAAACATCTATATTTAATTCTGGTTTCTAACAAAGCATATAATTTTGGTAATAAAAGCAATATTTATTTTATTTTACTGTATAAAATTGACATAAGAAAGGCTCACATTGAAGTTAAATTGTACTTTAAAAGATTTATAATAAAACAAAATATTTGTTATTTTCGCTATTGGTAATATATCTTAGGATATTTGAAAAAAGAATCAGGTACACTTAATGGGTAGGTTTTAAAAAGATTTAATATAAAGAGGGGACGGTATATTAAATTCTTTGTTTTTATAAAAAAATAATCAATAGATAAAGATCTCAAGAGTTTCTTGTGTCTTAATGGTTTTTGTTAACTATAATATTACTACAATAGTTATTTTAAGGATTCATATAAATAAGTAACACTTTTTCCAAATATGTGCGTCAAAAATACCTAAAAAAATATTGTAGAATGACATTTTTTTTAAATATAATTAAACCTTAAAAACCCCGCATTTCCATAGTCTTTGTTACAAATAAAAATATGTATTTATTCCTGGTAATGGATACATATTTATTATACAAGTATTAACAAAGATATCATAAACCTAAACATCAAAAACCTAATATTAAAGTAAATAACTGTGGTTAAAAATATCGAGAATATATTTGGTTCCATTTATTATCCTAGGAAATAAAGGAAATGACTATATTAAATGTTAAAAGAAATTATTGTTATATATATCTAAATAATAAAAGAAAAAAATACTTTTGAATAAAAGGTTTTTCTTTAAATTCTCAGTTAAAATAAATTCTATTATCAATCTAAGAAGATTAAAAAGAAGTTCATGTCCAAATTATTATTGTCCACGATTGTATAAATTTTAAAAAGTCTTAACATTAAATAACTCCTTATGCAATTTTTTTTACTGAAATATTAATTATTTAAAAAGATAAATCAGTTACAGACATGAAAATATTAAAATCATTTTTAAAAGTTAAATTTGTTGCTTTACTCTTTTCGTGGATTATAAATATATATGTATAGAAATTTTTGTGTAACTTATAATCAGACAATGTGTTATTAATAATATTAATAAACATAACAATTATGTAAATTTGTTTATGGTAAACCAATTCAATTTATTCATCCAGGTATTCAATTTGCACTTAAATGAATGAACATTAAAAAAAAATCAAAACAAAAATATTGCAAGATTTATTGAATAATTCAGCAATATTTATTTATTGAATTTATAGTAATTGAATCTAAAAGAAAAAGGCGTTCACGAAATGTATCTTCAAGATGTCTATTATTGAAGACAATCAATCTTTCAACACAATATTTCTGTAATACTAAATACAATTTCATCAGAAAAACAATTTTAACAACATCGATAGTTATAGTTACATCCATTGACATTTAAACATTTATTAATAATATAATCTAATTCAATGTTTATGTTGAAACTGTTAATAGCTTACTTTCTATTCATTTTAAGGATACCTCTGAAAAACAATATGAATCCGTTTTGCACACTTTCACCTGACAGTCTTGTCACACCCTTGCTGAACACTCACACACTATTAATATCTATCCATCAGATGAGTATAAGAAGCTTTTGTGGTTTATTCTAAAACGCCGCCAGAAATCTTTGGAATGTTCTTCCAGCATCTGTTTCTTCCCTCACACAATTTGAATCTCATCAAGAAACACCGATAAAAACAGACCGTCTCCCTATTCCTTAAAATACACCGCAGGTCTTTTCATCAAACATCCTCCAGGAATCCTGGTTAAATGTCATACAACTCACCAGATACTTATAATCCACATTTGTTATTCTTTTGTATAAAAAAATACTTTAAATATGGCACAAATTGAAGCGTCCATCACAATTATTAATTCGTTTTACGTATTAGTATCATAAGAATTATAATTAAAATGATTACAACAGCAACATCATTAAACAAAAACACAACATGTATTTCTTATTATTTAAACATTAATTTCACAATATTTTACTCATTTATCAATCGGTGACAGAAATGCACTATCGTTTAAAGTACACACATGGACAACCTTCATCGCTGTATTTTACAACACATACAATTAAAACATTTAAAATTCCACATACGACGCCTATCTCCAAATTAGAACCAAAACATTAGAATGTTCCCACATTCAACATCTGTGATCATCTTACAGATTACTGTATTTTGATCAACATTATACAGTTACAATTGACACAGACTTGAAGTTCCCCGTGCGGACTCCAGCGCACAAACCTTGTCGTTCTCCTACAGAATCAGTATTAACACTCTTCCTTTCTCTCACCTTGCGTTTATTCATAAATTATTGTACCCAAAGTACAAAACGCAATACTTTTAATTATAAAAAATTAGACTCAATCGCAATATACTATAAATGTAAATATTTTATTATTTATTCTCCGCATCTTTAATAGTCTTCTCAACATTATACACATACAGTATTATAAACTCGTAGTTTAGCGACAACATTAATAATAATTACGGCTAAGTTTATTATTATTAATGGCTGAATGTAAAAAATTAATTTTAAAAAATAGGTTATCAAAAATAATATTATGTAACAAACTATATCGCCGGTGATGCCCTATGTGCACTGTGTATGTGATACTCCATAAATATTGTAAGAAATATGGCAGAACTAAGAGTATAAATTACTCAAACCTCAGGTGAGGTTAAGTGAACAGCCGTGTTGGCAGAAAATAAAAAGTTATCGTACCTTACTCTCATTGGAAAGCAAAAACGGCAGGCATAAAAAGTATGCATTAAAAATGCGTAATTAAATAACAGCTCAGGTTTGAAATATCTTTATAGCTAATGTTTTAGTTTCACGGATTGCCAATAGTAAGTTATATAGTAAAATGGTTAAATAATCTCGCTAATTTATTACCTGTATGGTCATAATTACAAATATGTATTCCTCTTGCATTTATCCACTAAGATATTGTATATCAAGTAATTTAAAGTGGACCTCTTCAAGCTCAATTACAATCTACAAGCAGATTGTTTTTAAATAACTTTTCTTAATACCCACCAAAATAATTGATCTATTTTCTTTTGTTACGTTTTGTAAATATTATACATTTTACTATAAAATATTTTTACCAACAGAGTATATAATACAACAGATGATAAAACATCCACTCACAAGAGTTGCAACATTCATTCTTAATAAATGCGCTCCTTCGTAGAATTTTATCAAAAAAATCACAAATGTTTTGGCAAATTTTCAGTGAAGGAACTCATTCTTTCAGGCCTCATTAGTTATGAGAGGAAACTCATTTTTGGCACACTTAATTAATTTCGTAGACTAATTTTCACTCAAAAGATAAGAAAAATATTATTTTATATACAGCCGTAGCCCTCGGAGGTGCAAAATGTTGCAAACATGTGTGTTCCAGAATTATACAAATATAAAAAATGAAAATATAAACATTGTTGAGAGAAATCAGTTAAATCTAACACTTATAACATTAAAGCACTTATGAGTGGTCACAACACACTCGTAATCAGTGCTTTCAATTTGTGTTAATTTTTATTTTGCCTTTTGAAAATATCACATCAATAGTCAAATATTGTTATTACTTAAGACATTTTTGTCAAATATGAAATATACGTTTATAATACAATTATAATAGAGTTCTAACCAAATATGTATTTTATATCAATTCCAACTTTGGAAAGAACAAGACATGGAAAATTTTCAAAGTAAGCACGTGACAGGTTATGACAAAACATAAATTGAGACAGAATATTAAATGTTAAAGACTCACTATGCGGATCCATAAATTGACGTAAATGTTTTATTTTAGGGGGAACTCCCATTCAATTATTTATTTTTATAGTTATAATTTTATGACTAATCACATAGCAGATATATATTTTGTGATTATTAATATAAGGTAATATATTACTTAGCAGATATTACATTTACCGGTCAGATACATTCACTCGTAATACATAATTCAGACAAATCACATCTGGGTATAACATAGATGATATTCATACATCGTGTAATATATTTAAAATGGACGTGTAAACATTAATTTATTTAATGAATATAATCATTAGTAATATTATTATATGGGTATATAAGTGTTAAAACATTTAATGACTTCCTTTAATTATAAGTAGAAACTTACAAACTAAAATCTTAGCAATGGCACAATAAATCTTTTATTCACAAGCTCTGTGATATGAAATGTATTTTTATTCTTCATTAAGATTGTTTTTTTTTTACATTTACACTTTCTTATTAAGCGACTGAATCCAAGTTTGTGCTGTTGTGACTGTAAAATTGTATACAATAAGCATTTTACTTGAACAATGCGTAATTAATAAAAGATGGTCACATCACATAGTTTTCAAAAACATTGTGTTTTTTTAAATTAAATTTGTAATATTGTTATAATAAACATAGCCCACAAGCCATCGATTATATCAGGCCACAATAACTTAATAACCTAATAGCCATTTATATATTTATAATTGAACTGAAATAATGATATTGCTTATAAGTAATGTTAATTTTTTTTTTTATATTTATGTCGAGTCCACAAATAACAAACTGTAAATAACAAAAACATTTATAAAAAATAGGCTCGTGAGCAATGTTATTGATGTTGTTAATTATCAATATGTAAGATATTACATTGTTAAGCATTTAATGGTAGGATAACATTAAATATCTATTGACAAGTGTTTACCTGCATTGACGAATTTTTCAGTAATACGATGGCATTTTTTCCCCAAAAATACTATAAAGTTAGGCACCCTTTTGCAAAGTCTTTTCTTAGGAAGAAATTTTCCATATATATTTTTAAAGCTCGAACGTGCCGTCGGCAAAGGCTTCTTTTAAACACAACTATCTACGCAGTGTGCATTTCTTTTATTTTTTAAATTTAACAAATATTTTATAATACCATTTATGAGTCGGAATAAATTTATTGCAAAGGCATTTGCTTGCAATTAATTCAGAAAACTGATAAATTATTTTATGCACTTAAGTGTATCAAATTTTTAACTATGAAATTCACATGAAATAAACTATTTTCCTTGTTCTATAGTCTGCTAAATGTGCAATCTATTTTCCCTTGAAATTTCAATGCTTCAATTCTGAAATTAAACTTAGCCCAATCCAACAATATTCATAATGTAACAAGGTGTAGAAAGACACTTCCACAGTCTAAGGTACATTACACATTTTTTATATATCCCTTGATGAATTAAAGTCTTAACAATTATCAAAATTGCAATCCTAAATAAACATTACCAGTGGTACATAACCTTTTTGACGCCAGAAACATTTTTTATTGTAAGGAAAGTCCACGGAACCCAAAATTCCAAAATGATTACTTGAACTTTAGTGCAAGCGGTAAATAAAACATTCACTGCAGGGTTTTTTTCTAAGAAATTGAGTTGTTAATTAAGTGCCTTAGACATTTTTTAAATTCATTAAAATGTTTGTCATCTTTATCGATGGCACATATTATATTTTTCATTCCAACAGACAGCAACCATTTTAATTTATATTTCAGTGAACATTTGGCGAAGCAAGTGGAAGACTTGCGGATTACTGATTAAGACCACTGATGTAAGCAATAAGACATTATTTTTGCAGTTTCGAATGCACCATTGTTTTCCTAACCCCGATGGACCAACCTTTTTAAGCAAAGGAGCCTCAAATGTCGCTTCATTATATATTAGCACCGCTTCTTCATAAAACCATACTCATCACAGTGTATCATTCCATAACAATCCTTGTATAAAAAAAAACTATGCAAAAAAATTTTTCAACCAAAAAAAATACTATATTATCTTTGCATGTCACAATTTTATTCTCTCTTACAAATAAAGTAGAGACTTCCAGTCGGCAGAACAGAGAACACCTTTATTAATGTATTCATAATTCACTTTTACTTATAAGTCACTCGTCAAGCTCTGATTATTTTCTCCCGAGAAATAAATAAGAACATTGAAATTAAAATTGACCCATTTGCAAATTTGGTAAACATTTTTATTGACGATATTGCCAATAAGAATACCTCATGTAGTATACCGGTCGGTATGACATAACGATCGCTGGATAGTAGAAATATGTAAATGATCCGTGTGGCATCGGATCTCAGGGAGCGGAGTCCAGCAGCTCCGTTGACGTCAGGTCGTGAGCCGTCACACTGGCAGCCAACAATCCCTCATTGATGTAGCTGTATCTGTTAATATTAAATAATTCATGTACTATAACACTATTAAGTATCAATCACTAGTTTTTATAATTGAGAGTATGATAATAAATATAATTGGGAAGTTAGCACGCTTAGAAATTTCTCCTAATATAAGGATTTTCAGTGAATAACACATTAACGCCTTAACTGAAACTGCTTGTGAAAAATATTTTTTTAACCTTTTCGACACTATCATAACAACAGTTGTTACGACGAAAAGTCAGTACTTATACGCGACCGTATAAGCCTTTGATACCACAACTTATAATGCCGATATAGCTCTCCGATGTCACAGAATTTTTCCCGCTTTCTTGGACATTCGCCTAACTATCGCGATACCGATGACGCGATCTACAGGAATGTATTAAAAATAAAATTGTATATATTGATATAAGCTTGATATAGCTCCTTTAGGCTGATACCGTAAAGCCTCGAAAAAGGATCTTTTGTCTCTTATTTTTGTTCGCTCGCCTGACATGCACATCTAATGTTAGTTTAAATTGTATAATAATACACGGTATTTGCATATGCCATTTTATTTGTTATGACAGTTGGCCCATTACCTGTTGATACCACTGTCATCTTGAATTAGCTTTTTCAGCGGCGACAGTTGGCAGCGTGAGATGAGAGCGCGCCGTCAGTTGACAGTTGGAGCTCGCTAGCGACCATTATGGCGTGCGCCACAACGGTCTTTTTGTTGGAATTGTTTGACAAATAAACGCGAATTGTGAAACAAAAACAAGTTCTTTTGTATTGTGAACCTGATTCTGCATCCTGTCATCCAGTGAATCGATATCAAACTTTGAAAAGAGGATATCAATATAAATACATATATGTTATAACAAAACATAGATAATCAAGTGCGTGTCTTGGCGCTTCTTCACCGGTGAAGAACCACCAGCCAAAAAGGAAAAAAACAAAGCTATAGAAGGGAATCTAGTAGTAGATGATCTGATATGAAAAATTTTGACAGGTGAAGTTGTGAAGATGCACTTACCGTATTGTACGTTTCTCGAGGCGCCTCTTGACGGCCGGCTTGATGCGCGGCTGCCCGCCTGGGCTGTGTTTGCCGCGCCCGGTGATGATGAACAGCTGGACGGTCATCAACTTACTCAATTTGGTGCGGATAGAGTTTATATGCTTGTCTAGGAAAACGTCCAAAACTTGCATTGCCTCTGCGACATATAGGTGGTGCAAGTCTATAGTGCTGTTATCTTTTCCTGCACTGATCTGAAATAAAAAACCAATTGAAATGTTAATTTTTTTTCCTTAATATGTTTTTCTATATGCGTTTCATATTTAAGGCATACAATCGCCATAATTGTATTTTTTATACAATTACTTTTTGTCACTGACTAATTGAATACCATTTGCACCTCTTGGCAGCAATTTGTGGTAGCCATATGCGGCAGATTTAAAATTTAAAAATATACTCTCTTGCTTCTTTCTTGTTTATTTGTGTCCTTTATCTTCAAATTATTAAAAAAAAATGTATTTACTCCTGAATATGTATTTTTAATTTTAACCCTTTGCACTCAAAAGATTTTCGGTATGTATACCACAAACTGGAAGCATTTTTAAGAAATATGATCATATTAATATATTTTTTAAATTACATAAAGTCCTGGAAGGCCGTCGAGAACTACGCATATAATGTGATAGGCGGAGCTGACTTGGGATGAGGCGAAGACTATGGCGGCTAACAGCTTTTGTGACGGCAGTTCATGAATGTCATATGCTCCAGTTAGGGGAGCGGATATGGTATAATGATGGTATTTATAAAAACGAAATGTTGAAACAAACCACAAAAAATATCTATGTAACACTAGTTCCATATTTAAAAATTGTATATAATACATAGTCTAAAAAAAATATCAAATTTTAACAATGAACTGGAATAATAAATCTAGAAACAGCAAACTTGAAAGCATGGAAGTAAAATATGATTTATTTTTTTGGAATCTCTTTATTTTGATTGGATATACCTTCAGACTACGACATTTATTTGGAATGAAACAGATGTGGAACCATTAAACCTTAGTTATCATCACCGATCAAAAAACATAAAACGTGTCTTGTAAATTATGGGTTTTTAGATTATATACCTTAAATTACCAGCCTACAAAGAGCTTCGCGACCTGAATTAAATTAATATATATCGACTACAATTTAAAGAGTATTAATAAAAGCATAAATAGCAATTAATTCAATATGAATTACACAAACAATGTGAAAAAATAATAATGTAAAAAAAAAGACAAACCTGCAAAATTCCACTCGCAACCAGGCTGTTGGCGTGGTCATGTTTCTTAATATGAAGAGCTGCCATTTGAGAATAATAAGTGGCGACTGCGGTCATTCCTTTTTCAAAATAATCTCGAGCTTTTGAATAGTGATTATTCCTCATAATGAGTTGCTCTTTAGCTTCATTTCTGAAAAGGTGAAAAGATAAGAGAGTTAGTGATATAGTTATACATTGCATTAATATGATTCTTTGTCAGGTTAAGTAAAGTATGCCCTGCTTTTATTTAAACGATTTTGTTCTTAGTACTTAATCATAAGTACCTATATTTGCATATATCGTTTTTTTATATTTTATGATTAATTCTTATTGTATTTCAGAAACGAATTGAGTTGTTCAAATTTGTAATGTTTCTGTAAGGGAAAAAAACAGGTTCTACAACTTATTCATATTTTTATCATTTACTTTGAGATCCATTTCAATATTAAATAGATAAGTATTTTTGCATTGTTTTAACATGTATCACTGAGCACTGTTTCACTTGCTGAAAGACTACATTTCGCGATCTATAAAGGCTTAATCAGCTCCAACTTGAATAAGCTTATTACGAGTACGTTTCCAATGTACAGTTTTAACGTGTACAACGAGTACGTTTGTAGAATCTCAAACAGATCGCAGTCTTCCAACTAGAGAAACAGTACTCAGTATGATCCATGTTAAAACAAGGTATGAAATACTTATCTTTATAAGATTCTACAACTCTTTTTCTTTAACGCCATAGGCAGGAATTGGAATCAAATAAAATCTGAAATAATAAGGTTTTGGGGCGACAAAGATGTCATGGGATGGATAAGACCAAATAGGCGATACTGAAGATATCACGCTGGATGAATGTTATTTTGAAAGAGTGGTGAGCATAGCTTAGGATATATCACTAGGCATCCAATGTCCAGGAAGATCAGGTCGGATGGCAATTTTCAAGTCAATTAGTAAAATTTTTGTTGGCTCTATATAAAGCAAAGGAGTGAGCGAAAAGGTGTATATGAACTGTGTGATGGGTATATGTGGTTTTAGGAAATCATTAATGTATAAGGGAATTCATTTATGTCACAACAAAATAATATTTATAATTACAAAGGCCATTAAAAAACAATTAACATTTACATCAAAATGCACTTAAGTAAGAATTCTAGATAATTTTAGCAAAAAATATAAAATTTTATTTAAGCAGCCGGATGCACGACAGCCATCGAGCAGGTGTACGGTGTTTTTATAAAGGTCGGGAAGATTGCGTTAATATTGATTTGCTAGAAATAGAGATCCAGATGATTGTATTACGTAGGAAACAATGTCGGAAGTGGATCCAACCATTAATGGTAAAATTTTATTCAATGTATATTTTCAGTCGACAAACATCCACCACATATGGGTGTTAAGATTTAAATGTGCAATTATTAAGTAGAGACCCTATGATTCGTTTTTTTTTTAATTAGTGCCTTATGATATGATAACCATTTTTTTATTATTCTTGATAGTTATGTTCAAAGTTACCTCGGTACAAAGTATCCTCTTTCACTGTGGATGTAACAATTTAATAATGTATGTAATAATTGATTAACCTGTAATAATCTACAGCAGACTTTGTCTCCAGTTGGGTTTCACACCCCTCTATGCTTGTGTAAGGCGTAGCTTTGGATGTTCCTTCGCCAGTTGTTGGATTCATGGCCTGAAAACATATTACCAAAAACTTGATATTGTTACTCAAATTTAATCCGTGCACAAAACAAATAAATCATTAATATTTAATTGTTTATTATATCTATTGTTCATTACACATTTTTTGTTTAGAAATTAGAAACGAATTATAAAATGAATAAGATTCATTTGTGGATTATATAAGTCTGGTGTTGTCGCATTAATAATCAATAACAAAAAAACTCTAAGTCTGATACTTGACCATCAACCTCCTTCCACGTGTTTGTAGATATTTGAGTAGCAGAAATGATTCCAATATCAAAGTTAGCCGTCCACCGCTGTGACGAATGTTAGACACCACGATGGCAAAATGTTACCAATAATGATGACTATGTTCCGTCTCATATTTCTGTTAGCTCATCAGCAATACACACATACAATATGACGAAGACTTGTAATCTGATACAAAAATAACTGTTAATTAAATATATGTATATTATATATACACCGAGTCCACTTTATACTCAACTTTTTTTTAGATAATTTCACTTTTAGACAATTTTATTGCTACTTGGTACTTTTTAAAGCAATATTATTAACTTATATGAAAGTGTTTTTCTTTTATGCGCCACTTTCTGAAACCTTTTGGTAGATTTTTAAAGACAGGAAAAAGATAATGAAATATTTTTTTGTATACCTTCTCTTTTGCTGTCATGGCCTTTTCTATTAATTTTTTCTCCTGATCAACCAACATCCTCTGGATTTCTTTCTGATCAAATCCTTCAGCTTCTGCCATGGAAATTCTCCCAGTGGATATCAAGACTTCCTAAAAAAAACAGGAAATATTATTAATATCTTTATAAACATTTTTTAATTAAATAAATAGTCACATATGTAATTGCACAGAAATACGTAAAGAAAGCAAAATGTCAAAGTGGGTACAATCTTTTAAAAGTATATGAAATAATATCAATAAACACAATGTGATTTCGCATTTTATATTTTTTTCATAATAAAATAAAGACACGTGAAGGTGAGTATATTTTGAAAACCCTTTTTGTCATTTAATAGTGACTTATATTATTTAAATCTGACTATAAATGAATTCCTCTCATAATATTTACAAGTGCACAGTATCCGTGACGAATTTGATTAGTTCTACTGATTTCTTGCTTCAAAATAGTTTTACTTTTTATAGAAGTAAACATATTTAACCAATCATTCCAGATAAAGAAATTATAAAATTCAATAACAAATGTGTTTTTTCATTTATGTATTTATACAATTTATAATAAAAGAGAAAAGAATAACTTACTTGGAAAGTCTGTTCAAAATTATTATTTGATGCATTATAAATTTCCATCAATACATTTTTGTCTAAATCAGGAAATAGTTCAATCAACTTTTTGCGCGAAAGCTTTGACGCAAGGTCGGTCGGAGACTCATTCTTCCACTCTGCGTTGTACACGGCCAGCGCCATCTCCATGTCCATTATCTGCTTCAAGTCTGGGACGTCTCGGTCATTTCCTTCCCATTCGTATTCTCGCTCAGTTTCCTCAATTTGCCTGTTATTCAATATTAAATTACATAAGCAGTTCAATAATAGACTTGTGATGATAACAGAGTGTAATGATATTATTATAAAATAAATTATATATGATTCTTATCTGCAAATCTTAATATGGTGAGGTTTATAAATGTAATATAATTACAAATAATATGCAATTAACCACATTTCAATATGATTTATAAAAAGAAGTGAAAAAGAAAACATACCTCGCAAATTCTTCATCTTCCCGAACAATGACTTTCATGTTTTCTTGATGCACTGTCAACTGGTTGCAAACCGACTCCAGCCACAAAGCGTGAAGCTGAGTCAGTAGAGACATGGGCATATTAATAATGGGCTCTAAATGATCTCCCAGAATGTTGACAGTCCCAAAAACATCATTCAATAAACTGAAAAACTCCGAACCCATCCGTACTGATAAAACATCTTCTTCAGCTTCTTCAGAGCTCTCACTAGCAGAGCGATAGGAAGGCTCCTCCGGTACGTGCACAGCCTCAGGAACAGCCTCAGTCCCAGGCCCTCCAGCAGGTAAACCTTCTTTAGGATTCTCTCCGTGATTCCTATTTTTAATTTTTAATATATGGTTTGAATAATGGTGATCTCCAAAAGCAAAGTTTTGCTCAATTTCTTTTTTTAAACAAGTCGCCGTCTCCGATGGGGTTTTCTCTTTTTTATGTAATTTAAAAGTAGCATTTAAATTCTCTTCAGAAAGGTTGGCAGCACTAGCACGGGTGTAAGCAGAAGTACTAGCGTTCGGAGGCACTCGTAGATTCACATTTTCTGCCAGTCTTTGGCCAGGTTTTCTGTATTTTGAAAAATCTATAAAACCATGATCACTCTTAGCTTCTAAAAGAATCTCAAACGCCCAGTTGAGATCGCCATCACACCTTTGGAGTAAGTCTTCGACATCTTCATCGGGAATGTTTTCGATAAGATTCGAAAACTCCTTTAACTGTTGAATTTTACTTAAGTTCCCTTGTTCCGTAGACGAGACAACATGTTCGTATTGATTAGTCATGGTTCCTTTATCCAAATAACCGTTTGAGGGAACGAGTCGATCCGAAGTAGGGATGTAGTAAAAATTTATATCGCGACTTGTCGTTTTTAAAACTGTGAAGTTGCACATGTTTGCAGGATTTATGTCAAAACTCTGTGTATTCGTTGAAACCGATTTCATTTCAATGGCATCAATTGTATTGACTGGTGGAACCTCCAATATCTCACAAGTTACCCATGAAGACATTGAAGTGTCTATAGTCTCCCAATCTACGTTGTTCAATATTGAACAATTAGAATTTATCATCTTTTTTTGAGTATGACTTACAGTACGCTGAGGCTTTGGAGCTTCTAAATGTTTCTCCATATAATGCATATTATCTTGATTAACAAAGGCTTGTCCTTGGCTATTTTGATAAGGAATTCTGTTTTGGCTATATGGAAAACAATCTGGGAAACCACTTGTAGCGGCCTTCGCAAATGGGTTATTATTTGGGATCACAACATTTGCTTGATTATTCCAGCATTGATAATTATTAGTTAAAACACAATGAGGATCTGGCATCATTAACGGTTGCACCACACGGACGGGCTCTAATATATTGGAAGAGACGACTCTCTTCTCGTCGTACCAATTTACTGGAGGAGCTTTATTGACCTCCGGCTTGGAGCGCAAGATTGGTGGCATTAAATCCAGGGAATACCTCAGCTGGAAACTCTTAAGCAAAACATCGGTCGTCATATTTCTTTCATATCTCTCCAACATCAGTTTGATCTTATTTAAAGGTACACCGTGAACATTTTTGCGGTTCAATTCACCAACTTTTAGAGCCCACGAGGTTCGCGGCTCAAGAACTTCGATGCTGTAGCCATTCTTTACGCCGCTGACAGCATACGGCTTCATTTCCCAAGCTTCTGTATTAGTATTATCGATAATGATCGGACTGATGCCTTGTCTTAGGAATTGATCGACACGATTCTGATTCCACATGTGAGCGGCACTCAGTTTGGTACTGTCAAAAATGTACTTTCCTTTAGAGTTAAAAAGTAATCGTCAGAAGAACATACATGAACATGTGGACTATTCTTCACGGTCATGTTGATGACAATCTTGGCGAGGGTGGACTTGCCACTGCCCGGCAATCCTCTCATCAATATCAATACTCTGTATCCTTCATTAATGTCACCTATAATTCTTCTTAAATCTGGATCCAGCAAGCTGAGATCATCCTTCCCGGTCTGAGGTAACATTCTGTTTCGCTTGTTTAATCCTAGCGAGTTCATTTTGGCAGTTTTTGAGTAGTGGTTGACTTTTTCCTTGTTTCTTGATAGCTGACTTGTGGATGGTTCAGAAATATGCTTGTCATCAAAATTTATAGGTGTCCTCGATAGTACACTAGACTTATTTTGATAAGATTGCCCTTCATCTACTGCATTGTTCACTGAAGATGTTTCTGCATAGCTGGCTGAAGAGTTATCGGGGGTGCTGGTCACTGTCATCAGCCTTTCAATGGCATTGGAGACTAAAACATCAAAATAATATATTTTATGTTACTATAAAAAGCTCAGTAAAATTATTTATGCTATTTATGAAATAATTTTTTTCATCTCCCTTTAAAAAATAATAAACTTCTCAGATTGTAATCGGAACAATCATAATGAAATTAATTAAAATGTCAAAAATAAAACTCAATATCAGCCACACCTCAATAATTGGAAAAAGAAATGCCTACAAATATAACCAAAACAATATTCATCAATATAATTTATTAGCAGTATTATTTATTCAATGTATTCAATAAAGAAATATTAAAATTTTAAAAGTAAAGTATACTTTTCCATTTATATAAATCTATTAAATTAGTATTATGTCCCAGTTCTAAACAAAAAAATTGCAAGGACGCCATAATACAAAAATATTTATCAGTTACATATACAATTTAAGTGCCGTATGGAAATCCGTTTTTGTTTACTCAAATCATACTCTCAACTTATAATGACAAGGACTAAAGAAAACAAAAACATAAAAACAATTACTTTTTGATAACGGAAGACTTCCCATATGGTAAACAAGATTTTAAAATGTCTAGTGTATTTTTATCATCACAGCAATTAAAGGGATGAATGTTATGAAATTCAATGATGGTTTGCATTGTGTTTGAAATGTTAGCTTACGGTTTCCATTGCATGACGCGGCGATGGTTTGTATTGTGTTGTGGTCTGCGACGGCGGCAAAAATGTTTGTCAATATTGGAATGATCCTCTCACGCTCTACGCTCACGGAAGTCTCGTCGGCGACTGAGCAGTCGTCGTCGCTGTGAGACATGTTGGAGGGAGCAGGTAGAAGGGCAGGTAGCAAGGCTCAGGGGTGGAGTTGCAGCGGGGCGGATGTTTTGAAAACACTACTGTACTGCTCGTAACATGACATTATTATTGACAATTTGTGAAACGCAAATCGGCGCGAAGTGTCACCAACACAGCCGTGAAATGTGTTGCCAACATAGATGGACTTTGAAATAATGTAATCTAACATTATTGTACTATATATATTTCTTTCATACTAACCCATGATTATGTTACGTCGTAACAATTTGTTTAATATTGGACTATAAACTTTCCTCAGCTCCTATGCCACTCCCATCTCCTCCCTCCCAGGCCACCCTGCGGCTGAACATGTGGAGAAGTGCAAATGAGGGGAATACTTGGATTGCCCCGAAAGAGGACCTAGCCCCTGGACATGACCAAGGGTGGAATATATGGAGGTCCCTTAACAGACTTCGGACCGGAGTATGCAAGACAAGGACAGAAATGAGGGCCTGGCAGTTTTACAGCGGACCGACTGAATGTGACTGCGGCGTAGAGTAGACCCTGTCACACCTTCTGGAGTGTGCGCTGTGCCCGAATAGCTGCACCCAGGAAGACCTGATGATGGCCAGAAGTAACACCATCGTCGTCGACCACTTCTGGGCAGACAGGATCTGACCCTGTTGTTTCCGACACGATTATATATCTCCTACCGGCAGTATGGATTCCGCTCAAACTTATCCACTGAAGACGCCACCCTGTCTGCTCTGCAGACAGTTAGATTATCCACTGAAAAATACGTCGTCGCAATCTTCTGGATATCTCCGGGGTATTTGACTCGGCATGGTGGCCGCTGATTCTAGCCAAACTAAAGCTGCGCGGAATTCCCACTAACCTTTATATGTGCATCCAGTCGTACTTTTCAGGTAGACGTGTCCTGTTCGACGCCGGATCTACTTTGATTGAGAGGGAGGTCTCTAGGGGATGCCCGCAGGGTTCGGTTCTTGGTCCACTATTGTGGAACATCCTTTTTGATGACTTGCTCTCCTTACCGCTGCCACTCAGCTGCGAACGTGCAACGTGTTACCAAAGAAGGCAATTCGTGACTCGCTGTAATATACTAATTTCGCAGCCTTACACTGAGGTCTATTTGACATCTAACTGATGCACTTAGAATCACGGGAAGGTCTTCAGCCACTCTCTAACAAGTAGCTTTTTGCGTGCGTTCAGTAACGGGTGCCCATCTGGGTCTCCAAAAACAGGACGGGACAGGGAGGGTTTTCAACAAGCGACACTCAGGCAAGGCGGCTGGAAACTATCTGCGAAAAATCTATGTTCTATGTCGTGTGAGGGTTGTGGATATTGCAAGTGTATCTGTTTATTGAAGAAATCTATAATACGAGTATTATATGATTGCATATAGGAGGAACAAAGGTACTGGAAGTGTTGAAACTAGAAAAAGAAATTCGAAACACAAAATAAATTAACCTTTTAACATGTAAATGTTTCCTTCCCCATGAGTAGGTGATCATTTTTTCTAGCCACTACAAAACGAATCTAACAAAACATAAGAAGCCCCTGTAGAAATTTTGAGAACAGACTTGTCCAAAACGGGTGCCCGGTTATGCATATAAAATATAGTTGGCAACAAGTGTGTCTTAGTATTGGTTCATCATTCTGCTTGTATTTGTAATTTGATATGGTAAACGTATCATACCACCGTAATATAATCTCAGGTTCAATACAATAGCGATATGAGCTGTGCGATTGATTTTATTCGGTAGAAATAATATTAAGTAAATTCCCGAACATGTCAAACGTTATGTATTCCCTTTAACCTACTTAATAAAAACGATAACATAAAAAATAACCTACGATCAATTACACAGGAAAAATATTATAAACATTTTTTAAAATACTACTATTTTTTTAAAAATAGTATTTTATAACTAAATATTTATTCTGTAATAACGAACAACATTTGCGATAGTTTTATGTATATATCATCAATCAGCTTAGGAAAATAACTCAAATAATTACTTATCTGTACGGATATTTCAATTTCTTGATTGAAAATTAACCAACGGTTTTATCAGCTTCACCATGAAAACGTATTTACGTAAGAACAAAGTTAATCAAGCTTACATATTTCTCACTATAAGATATAGACCACTGTTAACACTTTTTTTAATGATTAACTGTATTAACCATTCATATGCTAATGAACAATAGTATGTAATATTATTCATATATTTGTTGAAGTGTGATGATTGTGATGACAATTCGTATTAATGACCACGTAAAATGCTGGAAACATAGAAGCGATACATCTATGTTTGGAAAACATTTGTGGGAAGAGAATCATAATTTTGATATGGAAAATATTTACTAAATTTTACACGATATTGTGGCTTTTGGGTTTAGCCGTGTGTGGCGAATTTCTTCTCTCCGATATTTCGACCGCCATTGCAGGGGTCTTCTTCAGGGAGAAGACCCCTGCAATGGCGGTCGAAATATCGGAGAGAAGAAATTCGCCACACACGGCTAAACCCAAAAGCCACAATATCAAATCTGGCCGTGAAAACCTAAGAAGTTATTTAAATTTTACATGTTGCCAATAAAGGAAAAAATTAGATAACTTAGAAATATTATAAATTAATCGTTGTAAACTCAATAAAAATATTAAAATACTAAATGAGCAGACAATTTTCGAGTCATTTCCTTTATTATATCCAATCAACAAATAATATACCTATGATAGATTCTTGAGAATATATATAAATATCGTTATTAAATATACTACTTGTTAATTCCTGTCTTTGTGATTCCGGCATGTGCAATTGTCCAGGGATTAAATGATAACAATATAAAATCGTTGATACTGCTAAATATTCTTCCAGGTATCAAGCTGGAAAAACCCATACACCATAGACTAACCGTCGTCCACGCTGAAGATCAAAGATAGAATTATAAGGATTTTTTTTAATTGAATACAAAAATATAATACTATGTATTATGTAATGGCTTAAAACATCAAGATAACATATACCCCTTGATTTTATAATGTCTTTTTTCAATGGTTTTACCCGCACACATAATCAATCTGTAAATATGTGTGTACTAACGTAGAAACTAATGCATATATAAGCCACTGCCACTTTTTAATTTAATCACTATTGAAGATGGTCTCCAGGGAGGCCAAAATATGTAATCGTTTAAAATAAATGTGAATCAAAACTAAATATTTTTGATTTTTTAATTTAAAATGAATTCAAAATTATAATATTATTCAATTTTTAAATATCCTACTTCCCTTGCATGTACCTACCACATACTCAGTACACGCAAAAGAGGTATGCGGCAAGGCTATATATGTACTAAGTATAATTGGTATGTGCATGTGTAAAACATTAAGTGCCTCTTAAACGGCTGGACCGATTTGTATGATTTTTTAGTGGGTATTTAAGTAAGTCTCTGAACCACAGATTTTTTGTGCACTGAACCAGCCAACCTACATATAATACTTTTAGGTAGATTGCGTTGCCTGAATCCTTTATAGATTCAGTATTGGTCGAATATGGGTTAGTAAAAAGAAAGCAATAGTCTAATAAAAGCTTTCAAAAAATAACACATACACATTCATCAATGAATCGTATTTTAAATTATTTATAAATTAAATTGTATTTTTTGGCAACAACTGGCAACATTGCTTGTATCTAACTTTGAGGCGTTGTCTATTTTCTACGGAGAAATGTGCCAAAACAGTCAATTGGGACAGTATTTGTGACGGGACCATAATATTTATTCGATAAATCAAGGAAAATGATAAATCCGGAAAGTTGATGCGGGATTACTTAACATTGTTTTTTTGTTGGTGTTTGCCAGGACTACACAAAATTATTTGGCGGGAAAAATAAAATTGGAGAAGGGTTCAACACCATTCCAATGTATTACATATTTAGTGTGTAAAAAATAGAAATGATAATAAATAGTTAATTAAAATTAAGATAATTAAAGATAGCTTTATAACAATAATAACTGCAATTTTAATTGGAAGTGTTTTCATACATACTTTATCTAACAATAATATCAAATAAGTTCCTTAAAGAATTGTCAAAATCATGGATACTCAATTAAATTATTTAATTTTATCAATATCATTTCATTTACATCAATAATAAACATAGGATAAAATTAAATTCTTCTCAGTTTCACATTTAGTAGTTATTATATAGTTAAAATAATTATATTTTTATTTTAATAACACAACTAACTAATTAAAAATATTCAGTTTTATTTCACATTTCTTAAAAATATATGAAAACAGAATGTCTTTGATTTGTTAATTTTTTAATTATAATTATGCAGTTTGACCAAGTATTGTCAGCTTGACGTTTTTCAAATAATTTAAAGGAACATTACTATAAGGAAATATTATATCAAATTTAAATTTATCATCTTAACCTTCATTTAAATTATTTAATACCTACGACCATATTACGTATTATTAAAACATAAAATAAAAACAATATTATTTTATTAAAATAATGTATAATTTAATATTATTGTTATAATGTAATAAAAGTTATTATAAAATGTGATATTAATTAATCACTATCCATTTGCAATGCCTCTGCTTCCTTTTTGATTTCATCTTCATTTAAATCTTTGTCCAATAGTCCCTTGGATTTTAGGTAGGCTGCATATTGTTTTGGAATTGACATAAACTTCTTGATTTTAGTTCTTATTTGTTTCCATGTTTCTTGATTATAATTTTTTCTGTCGCGTGCCATGGCTTTGTAGTCAGAGCCATATTTATCCATAAGATAAATTATAAAATCTACATGGGATTTTGGTAATCTGTAAGCAAAAAAATATTACACATGCAAAGATTTAATCATGATCTAATATATGAATTTCTATCATCTCCTGTTAATCTAAGGAGCCTCCATGTCGCCTGGATCATTATCGGGATGAGAAGCAGGTTTCCAAATCAAAGAACTTGTCGAGAAGCACATTGTAATTTATTTTTATTAATGACTGACAAACTTAGGTCATTTGCCCGGGATGGAACTTTCTGTGTTCCTCACAGGCTCCGGGCAGACTCCGACTGAGCCAGCCGGCAGTTGTGACACCACAGCGAAATTAACACAGTGGCTACTTGGTGAACTATGGCGTTCTGCATGACAAGACTTGTCAAACAAACAAAAATGGTGACATAAGCGCCATGTGTTCTGTTACTAACATTTTTATATATGCATGTCTGGCGGGCGAACAAAATTAAGAGAAGAAAAATCAAATATCAAGGCCTTTTGGCACTAGCCTGCAAGGGCTATTATTGAGCTGATATCAATATGAATTCTACAATAGCCTCATTTTTTAAATGATTAAAATGACATTTTTTTAAGGTTGATAACTAATGTTACGTTAAGATTTCCATATTCATAAAATATATGCATAACTGCATAACATATGAACATGAACATGGATAAAACAAAAGCCATGATTAATAGTCATATTTCACAGACCTTTGATCCTATTTCCATTGGAGGAACAGAAATAGAGTTTGTAAACGACTATACCTAACTGGGACAAGTAGTACAACTAGGGCGAAATAACTTCTCAAAAGAAATCGACAGGCGCATACAACTGGGATGGGCAGCATTTGGAAAACTAAAGTACATTTTTAAAGCGAAAATTCCGCAATGCCTTAAAACTAAGGCGTTTAACCAAAACGTCCTCCCTGTATTAACTTATGGCGCAGAGACGTGGAATCTGACAGCAAGTCTTACCCATAAAATAAAAGTCACCCAGCGTGCTATGGAGAGATCCATGCTCGGAGTGTCGCTAAAAGATAGAATCCGAAACGAGGAAATACGCAGAAGAACTCAAGTAGTGGATGCTACCCAACGAATAGGCACACTCAATGGGCAGGTCATATCTGTCGAAGAGACGACGGTCGATGGGGAAGAAAAGTATTGGAATGGCGCCCAAGAACTGGCAAACGAAGCATTGGCCGACCCCCTACAAGATGGACTGACGATATAAGAAGAATAGCGGGAGTGACCTGGATGTGGAAGGCGGAGGATCGAAGAGGATGGAGACTCATGCGGGAGGCCTAAGTTCAACAGTGGACGGACACAGGCTGATGATGATGATGATGCATAACTGAATTTTAAAAATGTTTTAATTAGAAGTGCGTAAAAGTATATAAACTAGGTTAATAAGTTTTCTGTACTTTTAAAACAATGATACACTGAATTAAAGAGAAGGATACATATAATATTAATTAATCAGTAAATGTTGTAAAATAAAATTTTATTTGATGATTCTACAATTCTTAGAATACCTTAATCTTGATTCTCTAGGTGCTTTTGCTTCCTTCTTTATCTCTTCCAGAACATCAAGTTTCGGCTTTGGAGAAGGTTTGGTTTCTACAACTTCTGCCAATGGTGAGTCACCCCTTACCATAGAAAAAGCCTTTTCCTTTTGAATCTCTTTATAACTAGGAATTTTAATTGCTTTGTTTGGATCATAAGCCAGCCCCATATCAGTCAAATTCTTTTGTATTGATTTGGAATCATTCCAAGCCTTTTTAATAGGGCCACTGAAAATAAAAATAAATGCATTTTTTGTATTCAGTTAAGTAGTGTATCAAAGTTTAATACATTTTATAAAATAAAATATATTATTCATAAGAAAATTAAGATACAATTAACATATATTTATCATTTTCATTGATTTCTGACAAGGCACAATTAAATGTGTTTCACATGTATGCCCCAAATAACCAATAGCTTGTACCTACTTTCATTGATTTTAAGTTTAAGCCTAGATTGAAGTAAATATATATTATTTAGTAAATAGTCACGACTAATGATAAATTTACTCTACTATTATACTTACTATACTACTACAGTATATAAGCGTTATTTACACGAATTTTTAGTGACTTCCGAAAACCTCGAGTATAAAAAAAAGTATCTAGGTATCTGCGATATTACTGAGCATTTGTTCATCATATTTATAAATTAAATAATATAATAAGGCCAACGTTCCCAAAAAGTGAACCATTAGCCCTAAATCATGATTAACAAACTAAATTAATCTAATTTAGTACTATAAATAATTACCAGTCAATAGAGCCAACATTGTTTAGTTTATTTCGAAGCCTTTTTCTGTTGACACTGGTGTTAAATGTCTTCTTTTTCCTTTGTTTTCGCAGTTTCGGCATGTTAAAAGTTGTTTTATATTATTCAATAACAAAACTAGTCAAGCACGCGACAACGACGCGTAATAAACGTCAAATATATTTTAAGGTTAAGTCTTGCTCGAGCCACGTTGGGAACATTTAGAAAACTAAAACGATAACCTGAGTTCTGTACTAGGTATGTTTACACGTAGGTACTATAATATCGATACAAAATCAAAAATATCTCTAAGTTACAACTAGTTTATTTATACTTAAAAATTATATCATACGAAAGGTAGCGCAAATTTCCACCAAAAATTTTATCAACATTCTTATAAATTTGTCTACTAATAAATATCTAGTTATTCAGGTAAAATCCTCATATAAAACTAAAAATAATGAAGAATTGATATTTTTTGATCGATTCTCCTTTGTGGAACTCAATTATATAAACAAAGTAAATGAAATAATATTTACAACTATTCCTCAATTTTATTTTAATCCAATATGCCTTACTTTCATCAGAAAACCAAAATGTGTCATTAATAAGTCAAATCGTTACTAATGACTAAAAATTGTTAAAAATAAAATAAGAGTACATTTGACGTTGTGGCTTATGGGTTGAGCCGTGTGTGGTGAACTTTTTTCCATCAATATTTCGACCGCCATTGAAGGGGTCTTCTTCAGGATTAATAATTTATTTAGTTTTGAGTTGGTTTATTCATTAATATTATACGAGTACATTTGTTTATGTGTGCACCACAGGTCACTTTATGTTACTGTTTTGACTCGTTTTTCAATACTCAATACTTATTTTTAATCAAAGTGAAACAAAATGTATTCCAATATATTTGCATTTTAATCACTTTTAAATGTGATTAAAAATACATTAATTTTACTCCATCTATTTAATCTTAATAATCTGATTCAAAAAAATTCGCCCAAGAAGAAGATGAGAAAAATTAAGTAAAATAAGCTACCCACAGTCCTTCAAATGAAAAGAATGCAACTATCATAGGAATTATATTGAAATTTCCCAATTCTAGAGGTCTAATGAGGATACTACACGTAAAGTAAAGTATTGATTTTATGACAATTTATAACCATGATTCATTCATAAAAAACGTGCATGATTAGTTTTTATACTAAGAAACAAAAATGCTGCATGGGATTTATGAAGAAATTAATTTTATCATATCTTTGGCAGATTCACCTCTCTCTTGTTGAGATTTTACTGTTGATGGAGAACACTGTTCATAATGTATTCCTTTACCAATGTTAAACCTTTGGAATGCTTTTTCCAGAAACTTTTATGTATACTAAACGCTTTTTAAGCTATTTGTCTACATAATATCTATATTATACTGCCGGCGGGTATAGCTTAGTGCTTGAAGCGTTTGCTTGGCAAGTTGAAGGTCGCGGGTTCAATCCCTGATAGAGATTTAAAAAAATATATTTCTGAGCTCTAAAATATTGGTTGGTGTGAATATGATCTCTCACTTGTAAAATGCCAGTCAATAGCCTATTAAATAAAATTGGAGGTAGACGAGCGTAGTCCCGTGAACCACCCATTCGTAGTGAATTCCTGTAATAATAAGGATAATGTGTGAATGTTGGGCTTTAGTCTATGATGTTGGCGGATCAACACTCCACATACAGCGCTTAACCATATGTAGCATGTTAAGCGTCATAGAATCCACAGATGAGACTTCAGCATCACTATCTGTATGTAATTACGTAAAAAAAGTTAAAAATTAGGCTATTGGCAAAATAAAACACGTAGAAGCCAATTTTAGAAGAGTCAATTGTATATAGAGGATAGTGCCCTTATTATCATCACAAAATGCACTTCAGAGTGGGAGTTATTATATGGTGGTCTGTATAGGTCCTTTATCAATTTTTCCTTAATTACTGGGGGGGTTTATTTGTAGGCGAATCAAAATCATGTTCAGGCAAAATATCAGATGCCTCACGTTTGTTGTTACAAAGTTGAGGATCCCATTTTGTGTTCTAGTCCAACCTCATTGGGGATTGCCGAGCTTCAGTACTATATTGGCATACTATATTTTGAATTCATGATTTTTTTAATTTGGAAAAAAAAATGCATCAAGGTAAATTGAACCCTTTCACATCAGTTGTCGGCATATGCCGTCTGAGATTCCCTGACCGTTGACATCAGTAGGCGTGATATATCGTTTTGCTACTTTCTTAGAATAGTTTTTTATGCATCATCTGATAGCTAAAGGATACAAGAACCAATGTGATATATGAAAATGGACCAGATAAGTATATTTGTGCTTCAAAAACTAGTTTTATAATTGACAGTATAATTTGTATTCAAACCGAGCAGTAATGAAAGGGTTAATTAAATTTTGAGTGTTTTATTGTTTTCTCATTTCGTCTTACATATCTGAAAATAAAATTGGAATAAATACTTAATTTCTATTGAATCAATACATCATTTCGTATTAAGATTCTGAAACATAATAAACTAATAAAAAAAGGAATAAACAAATCAAACACAAAAGTTATTCAAGGATGTTTATTGAATAAAAATTAAAATAAAACAAGTTATCTCTTAGAATAGTGTGGTTTAAGCGACAAGGGCAGACGCCGTGCTGGACTCGTATTTCCAGTTGGGCGGCAGCACGGTCCTGGTCTTGTAGTAACGAGCCAGGCGATGGATCCTCGACTCGACCAGAATGAGACGGAACTTGTTGTCCTTGTCCTTGCGGTTGCGCTCCAGATGCTTCCTGATGGCCACGGCCTTCTTGATGAGGTGATACAAGTCCTCGGGCAAGTCGGGGACTTGGCCGTTGGCCTTCATGATCCTCAGGATCTTCTTGCCGGTCACGAAGCGAACCTGAGCTACTCCAAAGGAATCCCTCAATCTAACACCTAGAAAACGAAAATAATTTTGAACATGATGAACAAATATACATACATACAAATAAAACAACTTGCAAGGAACAAGTCAAAAGGAAGTAAATACCGGAAGATATTTGTCGAGTAATGTTTTCTTTCACATCTCGGAATGATTCTAATATTTACAAAATTAATATATACAATATTAATATAGTAAATACAATATTAATATACTAAAAACAATGCAAATATTTGTTGGTAAGGATACGTTGAAACATATTAATAACAATTCATGGTGACTGCTTAATAATGTTTCAAGCCACAAATCACAGTAATAAGGTAGAGGGTATTCTGGACTGTCTATACAAAATGTGATCAGGTGAAAAAGATATCAATACAATGGAAACCAGGTCAAAAGCACTGACTGACTGACTAGTATCACAATGTGTGAATTACATTTTTTAATAAATCAGTTAAATTAGAATATTAAGTTGGTAAGGGTAGACTATCAATAAGATACACATAATAAAATGTTTAATAGTTCCAGACATTGTTGGCAACCTATGCATTTTTTGCAGGCAATATAAGTGATAATTTTTTATTCAATTTTGAGACTATAAAGGGGCGATTAAAAAATAAATTGTATTGATTGGTCATTCACTTGATAAAAATTATTTTTCTTTCAAAAGATTAAAATACATATAATGATGTGGCGTGCGGGCCATAGATGCGCTAGAAGTGAGACACCCCATAAAATATTAAAATTGATCAAAGTATCATTCTAATACTTAAATTTTATGCTTAATGTTTTTTTGAGCCAGAGAGCATTTGAGCCTCTTGCACATTTATACTCCAAAAGTCGTAATTTAATCATCAGATTGCACTTGCATGGTGTTGCTGAAGCCGCTTATGAGAGATTTTTATTTTGATGTTTTATATGAATAAATCATTTTTTGTACAGCTTCCCTTGATTGAAACCCACTGTATGCCATTGATATAGTGGTTTAATTTTAAAATATATATGATTTTTTGTATATCTCGGAAAAATTAATTGAATTTACCTCTATTGAAAAACCTTCACAAATTCAATACAACAAAACTGTCCTGTTTTTTTTAGTAAGGTTTCTCATTTTGGGATTTAACATAAAAATGTTGTATTCCGCACACTTCAAAATCATTTTTCACGATTCAGCCTACCAACCGATGAAACTGATGAAACAACACCCAGATCAAATTAAATCTGAACTAACAAACAATTTCTTTGGAATTAGAAAAACAGCATTCCCATTAACCCTTCTTTACGATGATATGTATTTACTCCAACTCAATTGTAATAATGAGAATAACCATATAAAATATAATAGATACTGAACTCACAATTTTTGTATTCCTCCATAATATTGAGAATTAAATAAAATTATAATTATGTATTCATTTGCAGCAATGGAAATAAATAATGTGTGGAATAATCAGGAATAGAATCACGGGACCGTGTGCGTGAGCGCCTACGAGACTGCCAAACTTGATAGAACCGGGCACATCTGCGGCCTCGCGAACATTCACTTAGTAAGACAGCCCATAAATTCAGCATGCATGCTGAATTTATGGGCTGAGCCAGCTATAGTGGCTAACTGCAATGTTTTTTTCTCCTATTCAGATACTTGCATTTCAAAAATTTATGCATAACTTACAACTGACAACTTCGAGCATAGCCAATCATAGCAATATTTAGAATATTTACATTTTTCCGGTTTTTTATTTATTTTAAAGGGGGCCCTTGTAGAATTTTGTGTCTGAAAGGGGGCCATGGGTCAATTAAGTTTGGGAAACTATGATTTAGAATTTAGATGAATCGTCGCAAGAAGGATGAAAACGACATATTCAATAATAAAGAGCACTTCTCAGGCGCACTGTCAATTACAAAATATATCAAAAGGGAACTACTTGTCAGTTATACAATGGTATCCATTATATAAATCAAGATACACTAAACTGTAACATTACTCATATTCGGAGCATTGACATTATTATAGAGAAAATTAAAAGGATTTCGATTTGATGTAAACGATAATGCAAGATTTTTAATAATTATTTATAATGTTTTAGAGTATATAAAAGGGACATGTGGTTGGGAATAAGAACTTCAAGTGACAGAACCAACCGATTTGTGATGGAGTCATGCCCTTCTTTCCCATCTTGACAATCTCGTCCCTGACATTGTCGGCATCGAGCTTCAGCCATGTCGGAACGCTGCGACGGTAAGGGAGAGCCGACTGGGATATACCCTTTCTGAAAACCAAGCCATTGAAAAACAAAATCAGAAAACACCGTAAACATGACAATAGTTAACACATGGGGGTTATGTGCGAGGGCCACGAGGCATCGAGTTTATGCGTCCCGATTGACGTTTGACGGGATTATTTTTATTTTGGTGAACAAATCGAGAGAGCCCAATCCCTATATTATCGAATTTGTTACAATTTTGTTGGTTTAGTGTGGTGTAATTACCCAGGTGCGTGCATACGACCCATCTTGCAGTTTAGTTTCCGCTGCCGTTGTTCAAAAGAAAGACGGAGGTGCTCAAAATGGCGACAGGCCTGATATATGTTCCGAAATAAGCAACCTTATCATTTAAATACAACATGGTAGGTACAATTATTTCCGGTTTATATTATTCATAAAATAAAATGATTGACTTTATACGGAATAATTAAAAATCAGAGTGCTAATATAATAAATATTTTTAAATTGATTTATATTTTTAGCTGTTGTCTCAAATTGACTTAAATTTTCATGTGATCATAAATAAAATAACTTTCTTTTCTCATTTAATTGTATTATTTGTTAGTGTTTCTTTACTTATTTTCCATTCTCTTCAGATTAAAAAATAAATCAATGTTTTTTTGTCATTTTATATTGATATGAATTTGTTTTTTTTTTCAATTTATTATACTCTTTGAATATAATAATAATAAAAAAAAAACATTTTTCTAGGTATAACTGTAAAAATAATTCAAGACGAAAAGCCATATTTAAGAGTTTACATTGAATAAATTATTTTGTTACATGTTGTATAAATTAATATATTTCATATAAAACATAAAATGCCTAGGTACCTGTTAAATAATTTATTTTGATTTGCATACTATGTAATGAACGTAGCCACGAATGTTATAAAATAAAAATGGTCGTTCTTCTGAAGACTTGTAAAGCGGCTTGGCTGTCAATATAAAAAATATTAGATGTGGTTGTTTTACTCCTGCGACGCTGCATTTTAGTGAAATGTATACCCATTAGACCGAAATACCCAGGTCTCGCAACGAATAAAATGGATCAGTACGTTTTGATATATTTTATGACTCGCGCATAGTTATTTGCCATTTTGGTGCAGAAATTGTCAAGTTAATTTGTCCTTTTTGTGCGGGCAATCTCCGATGCGCGATAAACTTACCGCGATGCTTGATTAATCATCGTCAGCCGACTACTGCAATTGTACAATATGAGTAGTGAAAGCAGCGATGAATCCGTCTCGAGGGGATTTAACAGACAGAAGAAGAGAGTCCTGTCGTCCTCGGACAGTGATGATATTCCTGTTGGAAGACGTAAAAAACGCAGAGTAAGTATTTTTAGCGGTTTTAATTAATCATAATATGCAATTACTTAAATCTTAGAATACGAAAAGACCGTTGGAGGGAGTAACCTCTAAAGGATTCTATGTCATTTATGTAAGTTGGGTGTATGTGTAATCCCGATAGAATGTTTATCTATCGCGTAAGTGGAACTGCTAAACAATAGTATCTTTTATGGCCATTCCCTCTTCATCTGATCCAAATAGGGAAAGGGAAGAACAACCATGGATTCCAAAGCCAAGAACCTTAAAGGATGGTAGATTAGTTGAATGCAACTATTTCTACATCAGCTGTTAATTAATGCCTAGTTGGCATCTCAAATTTTGAATGTTGGTTTTACAAATTATAGTACCTCATGTATTTAATTTCTGGTTTTCCGTTTGACGGGACATTGAATATTTGTATAATTTGAAAGTAACACTTCTATGCAGGAATCATCCTTTATAAAATGATTACCATGATAACTTAAGAATATTCTTCTTCGGCTTAACAAATATCGTGATATAAATCACAAATAATAACTTAAGGGAGATGATGCTAACTTTAAATATACAAAAAAATGGCTCCTTTTTAATGAAATTTGAAAAAAATGCTTCTTTCTTAATGAGTATGCAGATATTATGGCTACCAAAAATAAATCTCCTCTTTTACTAATTATGCACATATTTTAAGTCAGGAATCAGAATATAATCTAAAAGAGTGCATTATGAAGGTGACTTCATTGTCCTTCGGTGTGATGGGAATGTGAGAAACTTATAAGGTTCAAAAGTAGAACAAATTTGTCATGCATATTTCTGTTTTATCTAATAATGAGGATTTGCCTGCTAATATGAATTGTTATATTTTGAAATTTTCAGCCAGCGATATCCAGCAACGATGAATCTGATGGTAGCTCGTCTCCCGGCCGCTTGGTGGTGGTGGAGTCGGAGCATTCCGACAGTGATGCAGACTCCATAACTGACTGGGGGACAGATGCATCCGACAATGATGGCCCAAAACCTGCTGAGGGATCTTCCGGTGTTAAGAAGTCTTCTTCTCCAGCCAAAACTGACAGAGATTGCCCGTCGGACAACTCTGAAAATGCCGAGAAGTGCCCCATCTGCCTGCTGTCGTTCTCTAACCAGGACATTGGCACTCCGGAGACGTGCGAGCATCTCTTCTGCGCGGACTGCATCACCGAGTGGTCTAAGAATGTCAATACTTGTCCTGTTGACCGCTTGGAGTTCAGGACCATTCTAGTGCGGAGGGAGATCGGCGGGAAAGTTGTCAATACGATTTTTGTGAAGACGCGCAGGGCCTCCGAGGATGATCTCCTAATTGAGGATCCCACCTACTGTGAGGTACAACTATTCATATACACTCAATGTAATAATATTACAATCTGGACGACATCAATAAGGGAGTTTTCTTATACAAAGTGGCTAAATGCTCTGTTGTGAATGCTACAATGAAGAAGATTGTATCATTCACAACAGTGTAAGCATTCTGATGAAACCCAGGATGTGAGTCTTCTAATGATAGCATGAAATTGTACAAACTGTAAAACATTATTTTGGCTGCATCTTTTCAATTAAAGTTTTTCTTATTAAAAAAAAAATGTTAGGCTGATTATTAAAGTGAATTTTAATTGCAGATATGCCATTTACCTGACTCGGAGGAGACGATGCTCCTCTGTGACTTCTGCGACCTGGGCTACCACATGAGTTGTCTCCAGCCGCCGATCCTTCAGGTTAGTACTCCCGAGCTTGGATTTAATTAAGATAATAATGTAAGTATTCAATATATTTGATTTCATGAACATTTATCTCATCAGAACCTGTCATTTTCAATAATATGGCTGTAAACTAGCTATATGTAGGGTTCGAATGTGATCGCTAGAGACCCATATATTTAGCATCTATTTTTAATTTTAAATGTTTTAGAGCTTTTAAAAGTTTGGATTTTAGCAATTTGGAGCATTTCAACATTGAGTTTAGCGTTTACGAGCATCTATTTAGCATATATTTTTATAAGATACAAATAATTAATAATTCTAATACATTTTAATAATTTATTTATTTATAATACTTACAAATATACACAATAAACAAATTAAACAAAATAATCTTTAAATAGGGCAATTATAAAAATATGAATTGAATTATTCAGGAAACGTCTAAGTTACAGCCACTAAGTTCATTTACAGAAATTTTTTGAAAAAACCTATCCAGCGACAATAGTTTTATTAAGTTGAGTAATTATTATACATAAAAAAGGTTATAAAGAACAACATGAATTCTTAACTTAGGAATAAAATAACATATTATATTCAATATCCATTAAAATTAATCATGGAGCATGTTTCAATGGGTGCATTTTTAAGGTTAGTGCGACGATTAGTTACTATTTAATAAAATTTACTGAAGAATCTTTCAACATCAACACTATTTACTGGACACCAGATTGATTTAATGGCAGTACAACTAAACTCTTCGTACCTAACTTGTGTGGCCAATAATAGTTGTTAAATATCAGGCTTAACATCACTTTTTATAACTATCAAAAGCTGTTTAAAAAATGGTGATATCTTTCGACAAATTGGGATTCTGTTAATAAATTGAATAAAGGCAAGTTTTAAAAAAGGAAAATGGTCTGTTTAATATTGATGGTGGTTTTTAATCCTGCTACAGATAGATTGAAAAAAGTTGGCTCAAAGATTCATAATACAAATCGGTTTCATTTATCCCTGAATGAGACTTCAGTTTTAAAATACTTTTTTTGGCAGCTGGAGTCAAACAATCCTCAAGTTCCTTTTTTATTGTTTCGCTTGTTGAAGAAAGTGATAGTTTTGTTTCAACAGGGAAAACTCCATTGATATGATTCTGTATATATATATTGATAGGCTCCATTTTACATCGTCAATTTTCTCTCATAGCAAATGAGCGAAAGCATATGTACAGCTAGTCTAGTTCTAGTTTGTTAATTAATTATATAAATTTTATACAAATTTTACCCACATATTTCCTTTTGGGTTCTTAAAACTATTAGATTAGCCTCAAAGAGGGCAACGGTTCTATCTTTACAATTACTTTTAATGTCAGTTGCTTAAAAAAAAATTGTTTAATATTGCATCAAAATATTTCACAGACTTAAACCATGACTTCCACCGTGTAATTATAGGGCTTGGAAATAAAATTGGTGTAATGTTAGTATGTTATTTTCTCAAAAATGTTAAATATGCAGATTTCATTTTCTTACAAAGTAAGAAAGCTAATTTAATTTTAGATATAAATTCATTTAGAAGTGGCAACTCCTTCATCATCTCTTTCTCATATGTGCCCGACACTGAAACATGCAATCGTGTAGGGTGCCGAATCTGAAACTAAACCCACTATATTATTATGAGATGGTTCAATCTCTTATAGTTGCTACTATTGTTCGACAACAAGTCGTAGTATTTGCAGCGTCTAAGAAAGGAACTGATGCTAATACAGTAGTTGGTTCGGTAAATAACAAAGCAAAGATACAACGGTCTTTTTTATCACATGTTTCATTAACAATTATAATAATTGGTTTGTTCTTTATAATTTTGTTGATTTAATTTTGAGCTTCTACTCCGCAAATGGGTAAATAGGTTCTTCATAACTGATCGCCACCTGGCAAATTACTCGATCTCTCTATATATTTGATAAAGTACTGACACACTGGTGGATCATCCCTTTTTTCTAAAGAAATGTTCGCTTTGAGACACATATTGACAGTTTCTTTGATAAAATCATTTTTCTCGTTGAAGACTATAACTTAGGTTTTATAACCCCTGTGATTGTAGATTAGATGCTGGTACTTGTAGACGGCTTCGAAATTGCTTCCTGATGATTTTTGGATTTCAAATGCTTTTCCAGTTATCCTTCTTGATCCATTCCACTTGACTATTGCAATGTTTGCACATTATAATATTGGCAACGGTAACATAAAGTTCCTTGGATTCGTAAACTTTTGTTCTTTCTTGTACATCTATTTTGGTACGCGCCATGAAGCATAAAGGCTAAAAATAAAAATATGTATTTTGTTAAATGGAATAAACATGAAATTATAAACAATTGATGATTTGGTAGACAGTTGATTTTTGACATTTGATTAATTGGCATTCAATATAGTAGACTGTTCAGGACGATGTAAACCTTTGTTTCAAAGGCGGAGTTGATATATTATCTGATTGATATTACTGTACTAAAAACACAAATCTTATAAATAATATATTAACTTACCAATGGATAAAAACAATTATACAGATAGATTCAGAATGTCAGATGTAAACGCCGACTTGATGAACACGGACAATGCTTTTCTGCTGCGAGATTATTGCCAGTACAATAATGATGACCGTATACGATAGCTTTGCAAAATATTTAAACTTTTATTTAGAAAACTAAAAAGATATTTTGAAAATACAAAATATCGAAAATGATGATTTCACCATCTATTTGCATATTCTATGAAATTTGCATCTATTCCGAATTTAAGCATCTATTTCGCATCTATTGCGATATGCTAAAAATACGGGTCTCCAGCGATCGCACGGCTTCCCTAAAAATTCACATCACACCCTAATCGCCGACATCTCTGAAACCTTAAGACAAGTTTGTTTAACTCTCGGATGATTACAGAATGTATTAATGTGTGCAGGGAACAGGGCACAGAATAAACAGCCAATAAAAGTCTGTCAGATGAGATTGACAGTATTGTTTGCTCTTCATTTGCTACTAACAGATAGTGTTTGTGTTAAAGGTACCGGTCGAGCAGTGGATCTGTCCGCCTTGCACGTCCAGCGATACAGCGCATTTATTGGCCTACAGAAGAGAGTTGAACCGCCTCAGGGAACAAATGCCGCCCGGCTCCTCAGGGCCCAGAGTGATCGGGCCCCAACCGTTAGTCCCCCTAGCGCCCGAGCCCGCGCCGGCGCCCTCCACCTCGCGCCACGCGGCCGGCCAGGGCGCGGCCCGGTACAGGACACGCGCTCCGGCACCGGCGAGGACCAACCGACGCAGGAAAAGGCGTTCAACCAAGAGAATCGTCCTGGAATACGAGACCAGGGATGGAGAGAAGTTTCCTATAAAGACGAGGCGGGTCATTAAACGACGGAGGAAGAAGAGGAAGGTAAAAGGCTCTTTCAAAACTAAGGGATTTATTATGATCGTAGAATTAAATTGAAAAAATAGCAATCGGTGATTATTTCTTCTAATAACTATAAACTCTAACAATAGTCGATGCGTATTCAAATTCTAACGTTCACAATTTTTTCTTTGATTCCAAGAGAAAATTAAATTTCATAATTCGGTGTAGATTATATATGCGGACATTTGGATGCGTAATATATAATGGTTTATACTGCTCAGGTTGTCAGGCGGCCCAGGACGGCGGCGCGCCTGGCCCAGGTGCGCTCCTCGGTGCGCAGCCGCCTGGCCGAGCTGCTGGGCGCGGAGGGCGCTTCGCAGCCGCTGCTGCGCCGCTCGCTGGTGCTGCCGCAGCTCTCCCTATTCGGGCACCGCGACGCGCTGGACTACTTCCCCCAGTCGGACGACGAGGAAGGCTACGGCGGCGCTGGCAGTGGAGGCGCGGTCGCTGTCGCCCCGCACTCCTTCGCCTCGGCCATTTTCAACTCGCACAGACAGGTAAATATCATGTGATCATAAAATGTAACATCTGCATTGCGATATCTATTGTTTTTTGAGTCGTTTAATAATAATAAAATTGTCATATTTCAGGTTCGTCGCAAGATGATTTCAGTATCCTCTCCCGCATACGCTTCGACTGCGCCTGACATCTTGTCCAGCATTCTGGAGAGTCAGACGCTTCTGCACTCCAAGCACGCCTCCCTCAGTCTCAAGAGTGACGGCTCGCTCAAGATCCAGTGCTCTGGCACCGCGAGGATGAAGAATGATGCCGTTCCCATAGTTCCCAAGAAAAGCGAACCCGTGCCGGATAAGAAAGTAGACTTAAACAACTCGGACGCTAATGGTAATGCTAAACAGACTCCCATGTATCCCGGGTCAGGGCGTGGGGGGGGCGGGAGCTGGCGAGGCGGCAACCGTGATTATCAGGGCGGCGGGGGCTACAGCAGGGGTAGGGGCTACGGGGGCGGCAACACCGGAGGGGGCAGTGGAAATTACCAAGAAGGTGGAAACTTCAGTGGCGGGTTCAGTAGCGGCGGGGGAAGCTCCAACTTTCAAGGCAACAGATCTTTTCAGCAACACAACCCGTGGCAGAGCAACTGCGAGATGGACAACAACCGCCAAAGGGACCAGTACAATAACTTTCAGGACAGATCGGCTCTGCCTCGAAGCGCCCCTAACAACGGCAACCGGGGTAGAGCGCTGCAGCCGAGGTTCAGTACGCCGTTACCTCAGAGAACGCAGCCCTGGCAAAACCAACCTCCCCCGGCTCTGTCCCAATCTTTCGATGATCAATGCTTAAATAACATGAGATCGCTCGCCCCGGAAGTTTCGAATCCGATGGACATGTTGACCGCCGACGATGCCAGTTTCTCGGTCGCCACCGGGCAGCATGATTATGGTGACGGATCGATGCCACAGCCTCCCATTATAAGATTTGAAAAGCCACCCCTTTCTGAGGACGAAAGAAGTGATTCCGGCCTCATTATAGATACAGAAAAATATGATCCCACTGAACCTACTCTCGATGATTCTAGCTCCGATGAAGATACGGTTCCGAAACCTCTTCCAAAGTCCCACAAAATTACTATTGTCAGTCCGCCACGTCCGCCGACCACTATTGTTGCCGATTACGGATCAGAATCTGGGAGTCCCGGGTTACCCGCTAAACCTATAAACGTGTCTCCCAATGACCTCGATCAAGCCGTACAGCAAGTCATCAAAGAGAACCGAGGTCTCTTATCCGGCTGCAGCGTGAGCAATGTCGATGATACGGGAGATGCGAGCGGAGGAGAGTCGGAAGGAGTGGTTCCAAACTTTTCTATTTATTCTGCTGCAAGTATGGACATGGTTAAAGTTACTGACGAACCCCTTCACGATTCTTTTCCTGAAGATGACGAGGCAGCTGTTTCTGAGAGTTTTATCGAGGAAGATGACCTCATTCAGGAAGACGATCTGGACAGTGAGCCACTCATAACAGACAATGATGCAGCAGATAATATAAACAAGAAACCTGATGAACCTGATAGGCCTGATGGCAACGAGCACGTGGAAGTTTCCACTGAAGAAGAGGTTATTCCCGCTATAAACGTTGTTGAACAGGTTAAGATACAAAAAACTCCAATAAAACTAAAATCTTCACTGGCCAGTAGGACTCCAATTAAGATCAAATTACTTTCTAATTCGTCTTTCAAGAAATCAAAAATTGATCTTTACGATAAAGAGGACTACGGCGATGAAACTGTCGACCTCGAAAAGGAACGGACCGTTAAAAAAGCCAAGAAGGAATCCAAGGCTGCGAGGGAAAGTTCGGATAGTAAAATAGAAGGAAATGTAGATGACGAGGAAGAGACACTGGAAGATCAAATAAAGAATATAGTCGAAGGAAAAGTGGATAAAAAGAATGAAGAAGGCGATTGCAAAGAAAAAAAAAATGGGCAAAAAACTGAAAAAGCGGACGCAGAAGATGAAAATTTTACCGAGTCCATCAGCGATGGTGAAGATGAAAGAAGCTACACTCCGTGTTTGGATGAAAACAAATCAACTAAATCTAAAGACACAACCTTGGAGAGTGAGAAAGAAACAACCGGCATCGGAGGACTCGACACAGAGATGATATCTGATGATGAAGGAAACGAGTTGTTTTCTGATCCAAATAATATTAAAAATGATTCAGACGGTGGAGCTCTCGAGCTTTCTCTCAGGGAAACAGAATTGCAACCGGGAGAATTTGAGGAAGGAGAGATTGTAGAAAAGAGTAAACAAAAAATAAAAGCTAAGGTCAAAGAGTTGTTGGAGCAACCGGAGGTGAAATTGAGTGATGATGAGAAAAAGAAGAAGAAAAGAGAAAAGAAGCCCGACAAGGAAGGAAAGGATAAAATAAAATCTAAAAATAAAAAAGTAGTGGATAATTCCTCTTTTAAGAAACTAAGTAAGAGTGGCAAAGAAAGGAATTACAGAGAAAGAGATGATAAAATGAAAAACAAAGAAAAAAGACGCGGTCGATCGGTAGATAAAGAAAATAAGGAGAAAAAGGACAGAAATAGGGAAAAGAAAAAAGAAAAACGAAAGGATATCGAGCGTTACGATGTTAGAAATGTAATCTCAGATAAGACGAGAAGAGTCAAAGACGCTTTTGGCAGAGACACCTCCAGGGCGAGGACAAGGAGCCAGAGTCTCACGGCTCGCCAGCCCGGTTCCGCCGATCTCTGTCAAAGAGGAGGTCTCCATCTAGGACCAAGAAGTCTCCATCCAGAGAGAGGAGATCTCATTCTAAAGGAAAGCGTTCGCCTTCCAAAGAAAAGCGTTCACCGTCTCCAAAAAAACGTTCAACATCACGAGGTCGCCCATCAATTCCTAGAGGCAAAAGAAATTTGTCACCGAGGTTCCGTAGATCTGTGTCACCTAGAGTTCGAAGGTCAGTGTCGCCCCGACCGCGGAAGTCATTTTCACCCAAAAAGCGCTCCATGTCTCCGAGAGGACGATCACCCGTGTTGCGCGGTCGACGATCTAATACTCCACGTGTTCGCCGATCCAAGTCTCCCCGCCCTCGAAGGTCCATCTCCAGCGGTAGGAAGGGGAGAATGAAGAGATCCCTGTCTCGGGGCCGCCGACCCAGTCCGCGGCTGCATCGCCTCAAGTCACCTAGAAGACGCCTCTCTCGCCGCTCCAGGTCCAACACCAGAAATCGTTCCAGAACCCCCAAAAATAGAAAATCCAGAAAGTTAAAACGAAACAGGAGCAACAGTAGTAAGAGAAAGATTTCGCGATCGCCTGTCAAACCAAAATTGAAACGTAAAAGATCTCGAAGCTTCAGTCCAGGAATTGTTCTGTCGAGGTCAGTTTCCAGAGAAAACTTGCCTCGGGCACAGTGGCACGAACCCGAGAAGTCCCCTCTGTATCAAGACTGGACCTCGGGCTCTCAATCGATGAGTCCTTCTGGTCACGTGTCACCCTCTTGGACCCCTCCGCGTGCAGAGAAATCTCCAGAACCGAGAAATCTCCGGGTTATTTTAACAACTAAAGAAAAATCTAAAAAGAAAGACAAAAAGAAGAAAGCGAGTAAAAGAAATAAAGCCGCCGAAAGAATTTTAAAACTCCCAACAAAAGATATCGGGCCATCGAAAGAAGTATTCACATCTGGAAATAATATTTTAGTGAGCGTAAGTTTTAATAAGAATCAAGAAGCTGAAGATATTCCCAATCTTCCACCTCCAGAAGCTTTGCCCAAGAAGAAGAAACGCAAGGCAGATGCTGTCGCTAAAACCAAGAAAGACAAAAATAAGGAAAAAACCAAGAAGAAGCGCTTAGAGAAAGGAAAGCGTGTCAAAGACATTGAAAATAAAAAACCGGTAGCTATTATTGACTTAGATAAATCACCATTTAAGGAACTCACTCCATCTCCAAAAGCAGTTATAGTCTTAAGCGATGGCGATAATGGGGAAAAGGAAGAAGAATTAATGGAGAGACAGGAGATGCTACGGGGGAAGTTGATGGAGATGGGTTTCCCGCAATCTGAGGATATTGAATCTCTCAGAAGCCCTCCTAGAGAAAACGCTTATGTGTCTTCAACGGGTCCCAAGACTCCACCAGAACCTGCAATCAAATTCACTATCATGAATAAGGCTAATCCACAATTACGAGCAGTCAATCCTCTTCACGAAGAGGAAGATGAGCCTGCGGAAGGCCAAGAAAATGATGCACAAGAAAACACAGAGAACCGGCTGACCGATGCGGCACACAAAGGACCAAACACTCCTCCCGATCCACCCAACTCCCCTCCCAGCTCTCCCGATGCGTACGATCCATTTGAGCCTACCAAGTCTGGTTCCAACACTCCGGAGAGAGTTTCTCCTGTTCCCCCACAAATGGAAACTGATAAGCACCAAGAAAAAAGAAGCGAAGAACTCATGCAAGTTCCCAGTATGTCATTGGAAGCAGCACAGAAATCAAATCTGTCAGCAGACGATGTTATCCAATCGAGACCGATCAGTCCAATGGAGAAGGTGCTGGCACTTCTCAAATCCACTAGGAATAGCTCTCCTGCCAATGCCATCCAACCAATGTTCATGGACCAGGCTTTCGATAGCATGAAACAATCTGATTCTGATGGTCAACTTCCTGCTGGGGTGACATCGCAATCTCCAGAAAGAAGCAGCTCAGCCGTCGGGAGCACCATCAATAAAACAATCCAATCTCACTCGGCCATAATCAAACCCAACTCACCTAAACTGATATACTCAACTGTCACTCCTACGATTGTGACTTCCACTTCTGTGTACCCGAATGCGGGCGTTCCCAGGATCGGAGCTTACAGCACGGGGACTCCACCTTCCTCTCAGAGACCCGCTCCCAACGTTTCTCAGAGGATAATGCTACCATCCCCGACCAAATCGAGTCCTTTGAAATCCCAACCGACCAAGCTCTTTCTGTCCAAGCCTTCACCCATCAAGTCGACACCTATCAAACCTATGCCATCTAAGACCATCATTTCAAAACTGCCCCTGCCGAGTGTGAAACCCTTGCCAGCGAGAAATCAAAAGGGCAAGAATGCAAATAAACTTGGCCAAAATGGAAATGAAGTTATCGATTTAGACGTGGACATGGATTCACCGTATTCGCCGGGCTCTAGTGACTTTGGTGATTTGTTTGAACCACCCTCAGACAATGGGAAACATTCCGCAATCGCTCCATCATCATACCCTCAGAATAAACCCAACAGTAAATTCGACGTCTTTGATCAATTGTTTGGGATGAAAGGGGGCAAGGCATTTAATAAAAATGCAGCAGCTTCTAAACAAACATCACAAGTACGAGGAAAGAAAAAAGGTAAATTTATCTTGTTAGTAGCATTATTTACCACTGACCTCAATCTTTATGAAATAGATAAATAAGAACATAAATTATTTGTTTTTAATATTCATAAATCAACAAAATTCTTAAAACAGGGGTTATCAAATTTTTATTAAAATTATAATTATGTAAAATAAGTTTCACATTTTTTTTTTACATAAGTGCTTTCACAGAACAAAATTATTAAGGCTATTTACAGTCCGGGCAAAGTAATGCAAAATTAAATGAAATACCTAAAATAATATTTTATAATTTTACTTATTTCAATAGTAATTGTAATTAATAATAATTAATAATGTAAATAATTAATAATTCTTTATCCAATAAACATATTTCTGTGTAATTTTAAGAAAACTTCAATTTCATAAATGAATATCTTCTAATTATTATACTCCTTCAGACAAAAAATTCAATCCAATAAAATAATTATATTATAAGCAATTGTTTTTAACACTATCCAGTCCGCAGGTTACGCGTTTAAACTTAGGCTGGAGGCCGACTGTTTTTTAAAGACTTGCTAAATCTATCGTCATGTGTTGAAATAAAATTAAATATGACCCTCACTGAAAAAGTTTCAGATCTTTGAATTATGGTCGAAAGTAAAAACAACAACACACAACACAAAAACATCACAAGCTGTGTGTAGTCGGTCACTAAGCTTTGGCGAAACGATCACACACAAGTTGTGTGATCCGCCTTGAACGTTCGGCCTGGCGATTACACACATTGTGTAATCGGACTGGATAGTGTTAATGGAATTTGATTTTCTCAATAACATTATCCTTAAAACGTTAACGACGGGTGTGTAAATATACGTACCGCAAAAACTACACTGAGTCGGTGGACCTATATTTACATATGCCGATGTATTGAACTTTAACATAATATAATAAAAAAATATAATGTTTTAGCGCATTATTTCGCAAATTGGCCCCGACTTTAGGGGATTTTTACCTTTGATTTCCTCCAGTCGTTAATGTGTTAATAATTTTTCAACTAATTTATCTTAAAACCAAATATATTTTTATGATCTCTGTGGAGCATTGTTTCTTTAGTGAGCCGTGTCTCTTTAAATCTGAAAATAGTTCTCCGCACCCCATTTACAAATGAGTTACGAGAATAAAAAAGTATACATTTTATTGTGAATTTTTAAGTTTATTTCCACAAAAAGTATGTTTTGTATATCATATATAAAACAATATTATTTTTATTTATGGTTAGGCTTTTGTTGCTTGTTTATTAAAATACTTGTGAAGCGAAACTTTTTTTGGAAGAGGTGCATATGTCATTACTTTTATTTAAGTGATTTTTCGGTTAAGTTTTATGCACAAACAATGAAAATTCGATTTTACCCAGGTAAGTGGTGGCCAATGGTAGAAGTGTCTGCAATGCTTCTCTGGCCAACTGCGGATAACTTTCTAATTGCTTACAGAATTGTAATTCTAATCCTTCGAATTCCATTTGAATATGTCCATTTTTTGCATTTCAACAAGAAAGTCACTACCATCCATCAAATTTATATTTTATAGAAATGGATCTATTATCCATTTCTGAGTTATGGTAATACTTTCAGTAGAGGTCTCGACTTTTACATTATTGGGGAGATTACTGTAATTTTTAAACATTTTACCACCATTAAAAATTCAATAAATGATATTTAATCGTTTGTATTGTTCACATTATTTTTTACCATTTTTATCTTTAAATTCCTCCTTTTTCATTCTCACATTTTTGTTTGTCTGCATAATCTGTTAATTTTTAATGGTCCCGGAAAACACCCATAAGAAACAATGTTAAATAATTCCACATAAAATGTTCCCCGTTTTCCTCGATCTACCATCTATAGTATAATTATGATTCCCCTCACAAATATTATTCAGATTAACATTTTTTTTTGCAAAATTCTCAATACTTATTCGTAAATATTGAAACATGCAACACAGCCATGAAGTTTGAGTCGTGGTATTTTGCTAGGCAGTCACGCCAGCATGTTTGCTCTAAACGTGATACCCACGTGTTTGACCTATATTGTCTGTGTCGTTGGGGGATCTCCATTCGACGTCAGCGTATGTTGTGTGTATTATGTGTGTATATAGTGTGTTGGCTTTCTTTAAATTAAAATGTCAAAACTGCATAGAAGCAACTTAGTATCAACGATATTTAAATATTATTTTTATATATATGTAGGATATATAAACAAATGTTTTTTTACGATTTTTCAAAATATTATTTCGTATTTAAAGAATACTCACCAGCACTTATCGTTCTTTTTTAAGGGTTCCTTGAAAAATTAAATAGTGAGGTTTCAATGTATAGATAACCTATATATTATTCATCACAATTTCGGTGACTCCTTCAGTATACGATATGAACTAATAGTTTTGAAATTACAGGTAAAACTCAAGTAGGTGTCAGGATGGATGAAGATACCCTCAAGATACTAGACGATCTGCCCAGCTCGGCTGTGGAACTGCAGGTGAAGAACAAAGTAAGTTCATTTTCCTGCTCTGAGAATAACTTAAATACTTTTTTAAGTGTCTCTTACCATAGTCTCGCTCATGACTTAGCATTTAATGATGACCATTATTATTTATATCTTTGATTCTTCTTCGGTTCTCTTCATTAACCTTTTCTCTAAAAATACAGAAGAGGACTGATTGCTAGTATCAGCATCAGACTCTTTGGTTGGCCCACACAGAACATTATTCATATTTAGTATGGCAATTTTACTATTAATATTAAATTTTGTTATTCAATCAGAAGATTATAATATTTTTATTATTTAATTGAAAAATGATGAAGATTTTACTTCATTTAATAAAAATACGATCTTCAATTTCAATTTATTTATTTTTTCCTACAATAACATTACAAATTTCAAAAATTCATTTTGTTACTGAAGTACAATCAGAATTAGTAATAAAGTTTAAAAATTATATATACAAATATAGGGACTTATGATTAAGTACTAAGAACAAAGCAATAAAGACAAGCAACAGAAGGCCCCAATGCTCATCAAATAGACGACTCCAACAAATCATTCCTCCAACGAAACTCGTAGACTTCATGCCTGAATTGGGCCTCCCTTATGTGAAATATATCAACATCCTAGGCGATTTGGTTGAACAGTCTGATCCCTCTCCCAAGAGGCATAGTCTCTGGCAGGTTAGTGTTACTCTTTGGGAGATCGAACAATCTGTACCGCCTTATTCTCAGATATTTATCAGAGACATTATCGGGGATCTTAAATCATCTGTTGTTGATTTTAGAATATTGAGTTATTGATAGCATTTTCGTTATTTTTTTTAAAGTTCTTGAAGAAGCTGAATCGTCAGGAGCGTGTTGTGGAAGAAGTGAAACTTGTACTGAAGCCGCACTACAACAAGAAACACGTCACAAAAGAAGAATACAAGGACATTTTAAGAAGAGCTGTTCCCAAGGTAAATATTTTTGTTATGTTTCAATCAAAAAATATGAAAATACACTAATAAAGTTGACTACTTATCAGGAATTTCAGATTTCAGTTTCTTGCTTGTATTTTAACTTAGACAGTGACTGAATTCTAGGCTATGCTACTTTTTGTTCCTCACCTTTTCATAAATTTCAAATGTTAAACAATATATATTTTTTTTATTAATAAAAAGTAAATCTGATACATATACATACTTGTGTGTTGCTTCTGGTTTAATAAGTATTAAAAAACTTAATATTGAATTTATCGTTTCCAGATTTGCCACAATCGCAGTGGAGAGATCAACCCAGCCAAGATTCACGCTCTGATAGAAGCTTACGTTAGAAAGTTTAGAAAGAAATCACATTCAAATAAGTAGCACACCCTGGAAAGTAACTAAATAATATTTAATCTTATACATATATATTATATTCGCACTAAGTTCTTAGTGATTTAATTTTAAAAGCATAGTCTAAAACGTGTCGGTTTACAATATTCTTTATATTTCAGTATTTTTTTACATACCTATTCTGAATCAATAAAAATGTAAAAACGCATCAAAAATACATTTTTATATTTTAACTATTTAAACAATTATTTACTTGTATATATTTATAGTAGTTTTAATTTTATTGGATACTTCAGCGTCTGGTGTTTCAACAATAAGTTTACTGCATTGTTGGCTGCAGCGACTGCAGATTAACTTATAATTAATTTTATTGTAGTTAAGGATCTCGGTTAAGGAGTGATCGTTAACTTTTACGATAAATTATAGGGCAAGTTTCAATTGTTCGCTCGTGAAAATAATATTAATATGTGCATCGATGAAATACTGATTTTTTGAAATATTTTGCATTGTACTTTTGATAATTTTATCTTATATTTTACAATATTTTGATGTTACGATAATAAAGTAGGTATCATTATGAATAAATGTGGAATTGTTGATTATTAGTGGTTTTATTTTAAACTAAACAGGGAATTATCTGATTTATCAAAATGTATAGGTTATTTAAATTTATGATTTGTCACATACATTTAAACATTTCACAATAATGTCTGAACTACGAACTTTTACACCCACGTTTGGTGTTGCTCACCAAAGCCCATTATATTATAACAAGAAAGTGCTCTGAAAACAATGCTTTGGTAAGTGCTCCTAAAGAGTGCAGGTAAGATGACCGTCCAAGGAGCCTTAGGCTCCAAAAAAAAACAATAATTTGCTAAAAGATATTGATTACAAATAAAGGAAGAGAGTTTCTGGTTTTAATTTTTATTTTTTTCTAAAGTTAAAAAATACTAATGAATTACATCAATTAATAAGTATTTTTGGTATGAATCATAATAATATTGCTTTTAAAGTAACTCATAATAATAACAGGGTTAAGTTTTTCTTTTGATTAATCATAAGAATAAACTATACAGGCTTGATTTACATGAAAATACTACAAAAAAACAAATCCCTACATGTATTTTTACTACAAAGAAAATCGTTTACTTAAAAGTAGTACATTTATTTATTAAGCTGCATCTGCAAAACCAATCCTGTTATTTTCCATATCGAATTCAGTGTAATACTTTCCAATGAATACATCTCCCAAGATCCACAGGGGACCGTGCGGAGGAGGAATGTCAATGCCCATGAATCCAGAGAGACATATGGTCTTACCGAAAGATGACACCTAAAAATATAAACAATATTTGAATTTGATGAAACATAATACTCATTATGGTTAAACAACATTCACAATCATAATATTATATAAAAAATGTATTCTAACTGAAAATAATCTGAACATATTAGTATTATATTATATTTTTTCGTTAGAGATAATAATGAAAAAAGGGCAAAATTTTACTGTAATTTATATTATAAACTCAACTTGTGCTTTAAAAAATCAAAACTATGGCACAACAACAGATAGCAATCCTGAGATTCATTGTTACATTTTACAATTTAGCATTAAAATATGAGTTTTTATACATTTCCATTAATTTTGACAGCAGTGATATCTACTGACGTAAAAAAAAATTTTAACAGAAATATTTTGAGAAAACAATCCATTCCGGTTTAATTGAATTCAATCTAACCGAATAATTGAGACTAAATATAAGGTAATCAAACTTCGTACCGTAAGAATATAGTCCTTTCCTTCGAGTGAGAATGTTTTTCCTCCGACTACAAAGTCAATAGTAGGAAGCTTAGGGATGAGGCTGCAGTCAACCATGTACTCTCCAGCCATGATGGGAGTGGCTCCAATGACTTTGTTCAGCTTCTCCACTTCAGCAAGGGGTCCAGCAATGAGGGAGGTTCCAGTATCAGCAATAGCTTCGCAACCCTACAAAATATTTAATTTGTTTGCATTATAACACTAAAATATGGAACGCATCAGTAAAATGAAACTTCAGTATATAGTTTGCTAAAATTATTATTACAGTATGGTTCCACGAGACGCCTCTAAAATGTCTAATATTATAATAATATCTTTTGAATACTTTTTTGGACACATCAATTGTGTTAAGATCTGAAATTCTACATACATTTTCACAAAACTTGCTGTTTCCAACAGTGACACTATCCATTTTGAATTGCCAATAATTTTGTTTGTCAACATTGACGTAGGTGAAATCTCCTTTGTAATGTTGAGGATCTGAGCCTCCGAATATGATTTCTCCGCCCTGCGCAGCACTAGGATCCCTGAAATAAAAATAAACAACAATAAAAAAAAAACTTGGTACAATAAAAATTGTAAGTCATATAAAAGGTTGTTTGCTTACCTGCTTAAATAGAAGGAGAAGATATTTTTATCAACCAGTCCTTGGCTAACCATATTATCTACGACTGGCACGACCCCGTCAACAGAGATGGACTTGTAAGCCATGCCCAGAATACCATCAAACTTAGCTGCGACAAATGCCATTCCCGGCTCACTCATCGCCTCTGCAAAGGTTTGACTCTTGACATCAACTCCTCCCACCTGGAGACAGCATCGCATGACAAACTTATGAATTTTTAATTTATATTTAATAATTACTAAATGCACCAAAAAAAAAAACTAATTAAATTTTAATAAAAAAATACATGAAGATAAAAAGAAATCTTACTGTGTAATAGAATAAAGTCATTTTGCAAATTCAATTTATTTACAAGTAGCCATAGTTTCATTAAATATTTATACAACATGACTCAAGTAATGATTAGCAATAGGGTCGGGTCACACTGATTACCAAAACAATAGCTATTTTTTTATTAATCATGTTTTCTGCTAAACAACTGCAAAATAACTTGAGTAAACAATGAATCACCTAAATTAAATGATGACTTCAAGCTTAGGTGACACATTTTTATAGCATTAATGTTTATTATTATTATTTTTAAATTTGTTTATGCATATCTTACATTGACAGTATCGGTTGACAGAAAACCAGAAAGACTACCAGATCCATACTGAATAGCAAAATCGGTTCCATTTTTCTGGTAGCTTGAAGATTTGGAATTATCATATTTGTTGTGCAGCACTAAAACAATTCAATATAATTATCATCCATAAAATTTACAACAATGAAAAACATACTTTTATTTATAAATATAATTTTATTTTCTAATCATCCAGTAATATACTGCGGGTTAAAGCAAATAACTAGTATAATTTATCTGTTTTGAGATGTGTACATCAATGGATACGAGGGGATGTTTTTAAATTTGCAGAATAGGTAGGTAGGTCATTAGTGATAGTACTTTCCTAAGTCGTAACGAATAAAGTAACTCATTACTATTATTAATACTGTAATGTTTTATCATTAGGTCATTAATCTTTGAACTATCGTCAAACAAACAAGTCAATCGTGAAGAAATTGTCATAAATGAAGACAATCAAGTACCGCGCTGTTATAAAGTTCCTTACAAAAAATTCTGAAAGAGATATATTTTTAGCGTATTTTTCAGACAAAGATAAAACTTTTTTTTTCTAAGATATCCATAAGTTAATTGAAAGATCATCATATAAGAAACATGTATATTTATTTCAACTTCTTACCGCTCATTCCACGAATCTAAAAACATTCCCTCATAGCTTTTTGAAGGAGCAACTTCTGGTAAATATATTATATATTTGTGCCATACACAGCCAACGGGTATATCTCAGTGGTTAAAGCGTTGTGTTTGCTTGGCAAGCCGAAGGTCGTGGGTTTCGATCACCGTCGGAGATTAAGAGGAGGTTTTCATCAATTTCTTAGCTCTAAAATACCCCCGGTTGATGTGAATATAACCCCTCACCCATAAAATGCCAGTCATAGCCTATTAATCAAAATTGGCGGTAGACAAAAGTCGTCCCATGAAGACCACCCATTAATAGTGAATTCTTGTAAAAATTATGATTTGTGAATGTCGGGCTGTAGTCTATAACTTTGGCCGATCAACACTCCACATGCAGCGCTTAGCCCTATGCAGCATGGAAAGCGTTAGCAAATTCCACAGATAAGACTTCAGAATCACTATCACCATCTGTCTGTATTCTCGTATATATTATATTCAAGATAATATAGCATGATCCCTGATTACTTACCTAAATAATGATATTTACTATATTTTTTAATGCTTCATATGTTTACCAAGATTCGAAGAAGAAATATAATTCAAAATTTTCAATCAAAACAGGGATCCTGATAATTGTTCTTGAGTATAAGGTATAATAAAATTAGTAATACTTACAGCAAGCTATATTTGTGAAATGGCATTTCTTTGAAGGAATCCACAAATTAGATGATCCAGTATCAAATACAACTTTGAAACTTTGAGGAGGAGTGCCAATTGAAATTGGACCATAATATTGTGCCTGAATATATATAATTTAATTAATTATGTAATAAATTTAATATTTCTTAATTTATACAAATGTTAAGTAAGTCTATTGCTATCTATTGTTTATATTTATTTTCACTTCTTGATATATTTGACTCGAAAAACGATAATAAAACATTCAATAACACAGTTATGATTAAATCAGTATAACATGCATATTTCTAAACAATCAATAAAGCAATTTAGATTAACAATAAAAATCTCAATGAATTATATTTTTAATAAAACATATAAAACGTTAAAAAATATTTTTCAACAAAGAACTAAATAAATTATTATTTCTGCACAATTTGAAAAAGGTTTTATTATTTGAAGAAAGAGAATCATTCATTCAGGGGGAAATAAAGTAAATAAACATTATGCATGTATAATAAAATATATGATACATCATGTATCATCTAATAACTTAAATAAAAAATAAATTTAAAAATGGAATATCATAAAAAAAAAAATGTTTTCATTGTTTAAATAAAAATGTTTTTTTTAATAATACGTAAACTGTTTCTTTATCAGAACATGGATAGTGATTATCATTATTGATATCTATAAATACTTATAATTAATTTAGTTAAATGACAGAATGACATGTTCAATCATTTTCACATTTAACTCACATCTAAATAGTTAGATAGAGGTTCAGGTGTTGGTCCTCCATAGGTTGAATACCTAAGCCTCAGCTGATGAACTTCAGTGCCAACCTCCAGTAAAGATTTACGTGCAGACTGAATTTTGTAAAGAGGGACTCTAAAATGTAAATAGTAAAAACAAAATTATTTGGTTGGTAGCGACAAAAGATAAAAATATAATCATCAAAATCAGCCATTTAGTAATTGTGAGACAAAATGTGAAACACAGGAATTAGGAAACAAGACATGATTTTTATTTATGTTTTTATGGGTCACTCAAAGCGCAGTCTCATTTCTGTGATTAGGAGTTAATTGTTAACAGTTAATAACCTTAATAATGTTAAAATAAGATAAAATAACACTATCTTTAATTGACAAAGTTAACTTTAAAGTTTATTTAAAAAATATATGAATAGTCTTACTGACATCCGATATTATAAGAAATAATTTATCTTCTAATGTCACTAGATTTATTAATTTTATTTAATTATAGTGGGATGCACAAAACAGTGTTTGCAAGGTCAGGGTGTGTTCATATAAAGTAAAGCCAATTAATTGTACAATAAACAATCAAATAAAAATGTTTTCCAACAAATACAGTTCATTTTAACTGAAAAGTTAAGAAAAGTTAAATTTTTTTATTTACTTTTATTTTTGATTGGCTGCTAATACAGGCTAGAACACAAAGAATATTTTAATTATTCAAGAAAGTCTTTGAGCTTTACATTATCATTTAGTGCAGCGGTCGGGGAACTTTTTTAACCATTACCCCAAAATATTTTTGCGTAAGTCGATATTACCCCTTCTCCCCATTTTGAAAAGAAGACAATCAATGTATATTTAAATAAACATTATTTATTGAATTAATTTACACGGAAAATTACAAAAAAGTTACATAAAAATAGTAAGTTTTATGAAATAGCAAACTAGAAAAATTTCCTTATTAAACCAAAAAACATATTTTTACCCCATTTGGGGTAATTTACCCCGGTTCCCCGACCGCTGATTTAGTGCCACTAATAAAATTGGATGAACTTGACCTCTACTTTATATGAATACATTAAATTGACCCTGCTCTATGGATTCCAACAAACAGCATCAAATAAAATAAGATATGCCAACTTATAACCAAAATTTTCATTAAAACATAATTTTTTTATCCAAATTCAATGAGAATATTTTTAAATCACAGACGAAAATATATTTAAGGAATTACATTTTATCAAGATTTATGAAAACGAGGTCAATACAGATTTGTAGAATAATAAAAGAATGGGGTCGTAAAAAATTGAATTTATATTGCTGTAAATTAATACAGCATTCCCTCAACATAAAATATAAAAATGAGCCTTTTATCGTTTTTTTGTTCCCATCGTTACGGTATATTTGGTCGTCTTACAGATTATAATCCTATATTAATACTATTGATTGCTATAACAATTATGAGCATAATATGTATACACAAATCACTGATATGAGAAGCCATACATGTCAATGAACAATGGAGATTTACTTATTTTTTATATACTATTTATTTACCTTGCGAATTCACTTGATGCGACCGCAACCAGGGCCGCGATGGTTAATATTTTGATAATCATTTTGATATTTATTTTTTATTGAAATGCGCAGTAATATTTCCAAAATAGCCGGCTAGACAACACACGCCAAGGCGAGAATGACAGTGCGCGATAGGAACTTGTTAAGTAGTAAAATAACAGTCAGCTGTATTTGTGTACCTAAACACATACAACAAAATGATAAATTATACCAACTAAATATTCTTCTTCTTCTTATACATTCGCTCCCTAGCTGGAAAATATGGGGCGCAAAAAATACTGCTGTACTGATCATCATCAATTGCCATCATCTTGGCTTTGTCCCAAGTTCTTTTTACACCCGAAGCTCCCCGAGTACACACTAAGTACGTGTACATAAGTGGTAAATAAATATTATAATAATAATAATTATTATATGTATGCCTTTGACTTATTTCGTTATTTAAAATATAATTTTCACACTTCTTAGTTATGTGGACTTATTATATCATTAAGTTTATGCCAAGGACCAATTTTAAAATGGACTATAACCTAGTTCCGTTTCATATCCAATATTCTTTTCGAACATATTATTTTGTTAATAAACATATATACCTAATAGTAGGTTTGAAAATTTTGTACTCAACCTTGGCGTTCCAAGAGCGTTATGTGCCTAATTACCCCTGGGGACAACCTACGCATAACGCGCTCTTTTTCCTTAGTAAACATTTTTTTATATTGAAATTATGAAAGATTGTTGAAGAATGTTGTTCCTTGATCCGGCGCCCGGGGACTTAAACCCCCCCCCCTACATAAGGATACGTTCTTGGTACTAAAATACTATGTTACTGAGTTAGTTCATTCTTAGTTCTAATTTAGTCCATTATAATATGGCTTTGCAAGGTTTATAAATATTTCTTTATTAATGATAAATTGGCGTAGACATGTTGCAATGCACTAAAAGCAATCACTGAAAGAAATCCTTCGCGGGCCGAAAGCAGCCCGCCATGGATTTCTTTTCGACAAATGTGGAATCAAGCAATTTTGTACACATAGTTAGTAAATTTTTTTGCTCATGACATTGCATAAAATAAATATTCAAATGCCGTTTTTTTTTGGAGAGACCGTATTTTTTATAAGCTTAAGCTTATCAGCTGTAAAACTTACAGCGTATCTTTTCTGTATATATTAGAACGATTTCAGTAGATTATGATGGGAAATTTATGAAAATAAAATTGATAGGTATTAAATTGAGAACCCAGTCTAAATCTTCGGCACAGGGATACATAAGATGTATGAAAAAAATTGTTGTCTTTCGAAAGCTTTGATTATCGACGGCAAGAGGGCGTACCCGGGCGGATGTGGAGCGAGCTCTCCTCTTGACGTTTCCCGTCAGCCCGTGGCGGGTTGTTTGTTTGTCTCGATCGATTAAATAATAACTATGAGAAACGCCGTACGACAGAATAATGTCATTATCCACATTGTAACTCTAGACGCCGCGGCTTAGCTCGCACCCTGCGATGGACCGCCACAGGAGCTTTGGCGATAAACTAGAAAACTACTTGTCGGAACTCGGACATTGGTGAGATTTTCATTGAATTGTTCTATATATATATTACACACCACTCTAAACGTATTTTTTTTATCGTGATAATAACAATTATTATTTTTGTACGCTTTATTTTTTACTCGATCCTTTCAAATTCTCGATTTACTAATTAATAGATAGATTTACTTTCTAAATAAATTAATATGTGAAACAGAAAATTTAAATCAAACACTATTCCATTTTAACGCAATTCAATGTTGTGTTCAATAGTGACAAACCAAAAGGGATGTTTTAATTTTTATAAGGTAATAATAATAATTGAAATAAATATAAACAAATAAACAAAAATATGTGAATTTGTTAATACAAACCATATTTATCGATATATATCAAATGTCACTTCATTCGACCATTCAAGCCAGAGATGAAGTATAAAATATTTGTAAATTGAAAACCTATTTTTTTTATTGTAAACAATTGAACTGTCTTGGAATTATCATATAATTTAAATTTGAATGTGTTAACAAAAATCTGTCAGTAACCATTAGATGGTGTCGGCTTTCAGGCACGTATGGCGGAGCATAATCCTAGGGCAAGCGCTGTCATTGCTATTGAGCCTGAAGTGTGTGTTGTGCACGTTGTTGCAAAGCGCCACCTGGCAGCTGCCGCCTACGGCTCAGCTGGTTGTGCCGTACGCCGGCCTTGTGGTCATCTTCATGCCGGCCCTGGCCTGCCAGAGTCTCAAGGGGCCATTCTGGAAACGCCCCTGGATGTACCTCCTGTGCTCCATCCTTGACGTGGAGGCCAGCTTTTTGCTGGTGCTGTCCCAGCGCTACACGTCCATCGTCAGCTGACAGCTGCTGGACTGTAGCGGCGTGGGGGTGGCGCTACTGGGCGGGGCGCTGGGCGGGCAGAGGCTCGGGCTGATCCACGTGGGCGGGGCCACAGCCGGTCTGATGGTTGTCGGCTGCATCGTCTGGGCCGATGTGGAAGGCGCACCTACAGACGGTATCAGAAAATAATACATTTTAACCCTCCCCTTACTGTGCTAAAAACATTCGAGAGCTCCGATGATATGTATTTTCTACTCTGTATGAAAATCACATTTAAAAACCTATAAAAATGGGAATATTCCTAAATAATGCTTTGATTGACTATGGTTGAATTTGAAATGTAACCATTTTTGTAATGTAAGTATCTGAAAAAGAGAAAAAAAATCCCCATTAGCCATTTTAGCTGCACACCCAAGATATTTGCATACATATTAAATTGTGAGCAGCCTGATTATTCCACAAATTATTTATTTTCTTCGCTACAAATAAATAACTGTACATTATTATAATTTTATTTAATACTTAATAATATTACAGATAAATAAATAAAAATCTAAGCTTAGTATCTATTATATTTAATATGGATATTTTCATTATTAGAGTCGAATTGTAGTAAATACATATCATCATACAGCAAGGGTTAATATAGATAGATTTATTAAACAATGTTATAAAACTAAACTTGTACAATTCAGTACCTATTGTACATAGTTTAATCACAAAAAAATAATAACACCTTGATTTCACAAACACTCTAAATATTATCCTTAACCTTTTGTATGATTTTGGCCCTTTCGGTGGATTAAACATAAATATGAATTGCTATATACTTCCAAGTAAACAAATACCTTTTTTTATTTGAATATATTAAATTATATATTTAGATAATTTTGAATGTCAATAGTAGCATGTAGCGGTAACATTAGTCACAATCCGTGGAAATCTCTTCATTTGTTGTACTTGAATATATTAATTATCTGCGGTGTATGGAATTGATTGACTCATACTATTGATCTTTTTCCGAAACAGCCTCTCCTAGAATATCAATGGAGCTCTTATTACAAAATTTGCAATCCTTGAATGTAATGAAACGGTTAACCACAAAAGCCATGAATGTAAAACATTATTTTTCAATTTGTAGGTCGGAATCAATTAGTCGGTGATATGCTCTGCCTGGGAGGGTCCCTGCTGTTCGCCATAGTCAGCGTCCTCCAGGAGATCATAGTCAAGAAGCAGTCGTGCGTGGAGTACCTCTCCATGATAGGGTTCTTCAGTACCATCGTGTCCGGCCTACAGATATTTGTGATGGAACTGGACGATATCCACAAGTTTCAGTGGTACAACATGGAGATGCTGATTCAGTTTGGCAGCTTCTGTCTCGTGCAGCTGCTGTTCCACATGCTCATGGCTCCCATGCTGCGGGACGCGGGCGCTGTCACTCTTCATCTCTCCTTCATATCTGCTGATTATTACACGCTCATTGCAGGAATATTACTGTTTCAATTCAAGGTCTGCATATTTTTTGTCTTTATTGTATAAACTAAAATTAAATTATAAAAAATATATTAGTTTTAAGTTTATATATTTTTCTATAACGATACAAAGAGTATTCAAATTTTCAAGTTATTTAAAAAAAAATAGCAGCCTTTTATAAATATAAGGTGATGAAATAGACCATTAATAAGCTTCGAGTGTAATAGACGGTTAATGGTTGACTGCGGTTCGAATCTCATATCCATCTTTTCTTTTTATATAACATGTCCTTACTTAAATTTAAACATTTTTTATTTACATATTATTTATATAATTACTTGCTTTTGAAGACAATTTTATAATATTGTTCAATATTTATATGATACCTTATGGTTTTCAGTTTCACGGGCTTTACTTCTTATCTTATTTCTTGGCCATGGTCGGAGTCATAATGTTCAGTGCCAGGAAAAGATGTCCTCGACCCCTGGATGAGCAGATCCCTGATGAGAGGCACAATGTTTTAATAAATGATAATAATATGCATCAAGATAATATATCAAGGTAAAGAAATAAAATTATTTTGTTGCCTTCTCTTATAAAGAATGAACTCCTAGAATATATAGGTTATGCAATTGTTACCGTTTCCTCATTAACCCTACCCTTTGTACAAAGGTAAGTCAAGCTTGCATAAAAAATAGAATAACGACTTAGACTACATTTGACATATATATTTTTTTTATTTAATCAAATATAATAGGATACATTTAAGATTTTATTGACAGTATTACATTCATTTTTTTTTATTTATTTTTGTTTTTTTTTTGGGAATTCGCTTTCCACGCCACTTAAAGGTAGATCTTGTGTGTGGCGTGGGATTCATCTTTGATTTAAGTGTTGTATAATTTATATTATTATTTTTTCATATTTTTACATAATAACATTTTTTTTTTTAGAATATAAAATAATATCATTAAAATTTATAAAATTTTTATAGTCGAAGTGACAATTTCAGCATCATTTACAAATATATTTCGATTCTTTAATAGCCTCGACCCATCTAAGTCTCAATTTCCACCAGACACCTTTTAATGAACTTAATATAATCAATACCTTTTTAACAATATAAAAATTTTATACAATTTATATGAATTCTATACTTATTATGCTTGGATCATATACATACAACTACTACTTAGTACCTAGCTTGAATCATATATAGAGAGGTTTACATTAGTATCATTTTAATAATAGTAACATTATAATGTAATAATAAATTATATATATCATTTATTTCTCATTTTTGTACAATTACGTCAGATCTGATTTTTATAATTTTGAAGAACCGTTTTCCCCTTTTATTCATTATTTTCATGTCACTGATCGCTTTTATTTCCGGAGGAAGATTGTTGAAATTCACTATTCCGTTGTATTTGTAACCATTCTTTGCATGTTGTGTGTTAAATTTTGGTATTATAGTCCATCCAAAATAGGAAGAACCCTATGACACATTTATTGCCCTGTGCTAAATATCGTCCGATATAACGTTGTAAAAACGTTCGCTACCTATACTAATTTTATCAACATAAACAAAAGCCTCTCTTCTTATATATAATAAGTTATTTAGGTAAATATATCACAATAAAAACAAAATAATAAAAAATATATGCATATTGTTACAAATTAGAAAAAATACGGCAATTTGTAACTATAATACTATAATATCTGACGCACGTAGAAGGCCATGTCACATTACTGCGAAAACCAGTGTTGGGGTATAAATAATCGTATTTTCGATTGTTTTTGTAAATACCTACTAAAATTAAATATTAGAATTATTATCAATTATAAGTGAATATTAACAGGTTTTAAGAGACATGTAAAACAAACTATAAATAATAATATTAGTAATATGAAAATTATGAAGAAAAGCAAGTGTAGAGATAAATATTAGCACATAACCTTAAAAAACATATTTTAGTACATTCTAAATTGTCTTCGACACTATTGGAATCAGAACTACAACTTTCACACACATTTATAATCAGGTTCTGTTCACTTAAATTGTCAAAGCGTACATCGCGATCCCAATCTGCATAATATTCTCTTTTTTGTTTTGTCCACCACTTTTTTCCAATCTTCTGCCGTGACATTGTCACGCTCAATAGATTCAATATCTTGTTCGCTGTGAATGGTGGAGACGTGTTATTTCTAGCCGCATAACCTAAATGTAAAAAGGATATTCATTACATAAATAATGATTAAAATGGCGTGAGGTAGAAGTGATAAATTATATTAATATACCTTTTATTTGAGCCCATATCATTTCAATAGCATTATATTGGTAATGGTATGGCGGTAATCTGATTACCGTGTGGCCTTTTGTTTTGGCCAGTTCGTCCAATACATATGTTGGTGTTGGAGGTTTATACAAATTAACCAATCGGAGCAGCTCATTTTTAACATTGCCTCATTACTTGGCACTCCTTTGTCACGAAGCCAACTTATAATGAGCTTTGTTGATTTGGACAGAATGGTACGAAGCGTTGTCCATTACTATGGCGTGAGGCTCATGTAAATTTGACAATAAGGTCATAAACCATTGTCTGAAATTATCAAAATTCATCTCTTCGTGATATTCTGTCGTTTTAACTGACTTAAACGCCAGAAGACAATTGGGCACAAAACCTTTGACGTTCCGGCATGACAAATAATGAGGCGCTGGCCTTTTCCTTCAGGAGTCTTTCGTCCTGGATTTAGCCGTGTCGTCGGTCCATATTTTACCAACAGTATGATTAGCATTGAGCCAAGTTTCGTCGAGAAAAACGACTTTCTCCCAATTCCTAATGCTCTTCATTTGCCTCAAAAAATCGCATCTTTTCAGGGAAATATCCGTGCGCTCCATTATAAACTTTCTTTTTCACATTTTTTATATTTGAAGCCAATGTTTTTCAATACCTTACTAAGAGACGTCGCACTGCCTTGATATAATCCGACTGACTTTAGAGAACCTACCAGTTTAAGAAGTGTTGGTATTTCGTTGCGGTCATAGTATGCATACACGTGATTCCTAATTGCTGCCAAATCAAAGCTATCGGGTTTTGTTATTGAGCATTTCTTCTGTCGTTTCTTATTTGGTGTTAATAATTTTTTCTCTTCTAATGAAGATTCACCGTATTTCTCCTCTGTGATCCGAGACACTGTAGATTTACTGATTCCTAGGGAATCCGCGACCCGATCTCGAATGTTTTCAACAGACACCAATGGTCCACCATTTTGTTTTTCTTGATGAAAATAATCTCGCAAGCGATTTAACAAATTCACGTGATTCACTCCTGAGAACAGTTTTTTCTGTCTCTTCGGCATTGTAAAAACACAAAATATGATTCAATTAAACAACTTTAACAATACTAACAATAAATATAATAATTACAACAACAAAAAACACGAATCGATCGAAGAACAACACGCTACTGAAAGTCAAACATTTGTACTGATCCGTTATGAAGCCGCCATGCGGAAATAGAGATGTTTATATACGATTCTGAATTCAAATTCGATTTTTTTCGAAGAAGAAGAGAAAAAAATCGACCTAATCGAAATAAATATTTTTGCCCCATCCCTTTGACAAGGGGCAATAAATGTGTCATAGGGTTCTTCCTATTTTGGATGGACTATAGTAGATTATGTATATACCTAGCAGAGTGATGAGTGTTCCAGTTTTCAATTCTCCTTTCTTTTATTGTCTGTAGAACAGTGTATTTTTGGTATAATGAATCTACCGTTGGCACTTTAAATTCATTGAATAGGCTTTCTGTTGGGTAAGTGGGAGGTTTTTTTAATATGATTTTGATGATAAGTTTTTGTACAGTTCTAATGGGGTTGGTGATATTTAGGTATGTTCCTCCCCAGCCGACAATGCCATATTGCAGTTGAGATTGGACAATGGAGTAGTAAACCATTTTTAAATCTGCTCTAGATAGGATGTTTCTAAGTCTGATGAATATGTAGATGCATTTGCGTATACGTTTCACTAGTTCGGCTGTGTGCATGTTCCATTTTAAGTTACTGTCAATTAATATACCCAGGTATTTTATTTTATCTGTGGATTTGATCATTGAGCAGGTTTTATCGCAGTTAGTATTATTACATCCAGGGCAATGTATAAATAATTTAGTAATAGGTGTTTTTATTTTATTTTTGTTTATGGAGAATGGGATTAGATATGTCTTTTCTGCATTTAATGTAAGTAGATTAACGTCAAACCACCTTTTGAGACAGTTAATATCATCGTTTGCTAATTTTATTGCTTCCTTCCAGTTATTACTCTCAATTATTATTGCTGTGTCGTCAGCATATGATATTATTTTACCTTCATATATTATAGATATATTCAGGAAGTTTTACTTTGAGTAGCTTTAAAGTGACTTTGGGACAATTTTATTAAAGGAAAGGTTAAAAAACACTTCATGACATAATATTATTCAAATGTCGCATCGTTTGAAAGAATATAATTATTTACACAATTTTAGATTTAAATTCATATTATAAATATAAATATAATATCATTTGCAGGGAATTCACAGTCCCGGTGCTGGACTGTTTGCCTCTGGAGGGCCTGGAGCCGCCGCTGAGCCGGGACACGACCTTCACCTCCTTCCTCGGACTTCCTCTCACACACAACATGATATCCAATGGAAATGGCGCCTGTTGACTTTTACAAATACGTTGGATATCGCTCAATTAATTAAGATGGACCTGCACAGTAACTACATCAATGGATTTGATTAACTTATAAATTCCACAGATAGAAAACCCATCGCTGTGACCTGAACCAATGGAATCATGTGAAGTATCTGTTTTTTATACTCAAATTATTTTCGGCAAAAGCAAGCATACGCAGCAAGAAAATATTCAAGTTAGACTGAAAATGGTAGAACGTTCTACTTACGAGTAGGATTAATTTATCGACACGTTATGTTTGGTTGTTATGTTATTTAGTTTTTTGTGCATGCTATTTTCTAGTCACTATACATAATTCATACATTCCCCATCGAAAGTAATATTATTAGATTTTTAACACAATTCTACGATAACATACAAAAGGAATACAGAGCCTAAAGTCAGAAACTCTTGTTTCTTAAGGCAAATATAATGTTTTCGATAATCAAACAATTGCATATTGTACCTACTAATGATTCAATTTTTTTAAGTTCTAAACTATTTTTTTACCATATAAATATAGTGGTACCTCGTCATACGGGTTTAATTGGTTCCGCACCTTGCTCGTATCTCAAAGTGTCATTAAATAGCTCTGATACACGACCAGTTGCGACTTTTTCTGAGTTTTTCTTGCTAAGCCGATAGCTTGTATCTCAAATTTTGCTTGTATTTTAAAGCAAAAAATCTCTCCCTCGTCGGCTCGTATCTCAAAAAACTTGTATGTTGGGGCACTCGTATGTTAAGGTACCACTGTATTTTGAATAAACATTTGTCACTACAGTTCTTCACCACCTAGTCTTTGTATTACTTTTAATAATTGACAGGTGGAACTTTTTAATTTTCAATTGAAATCATTATTTTTAAAATTTTGATCCTCAAGCCATAACACGCAACACTTTATATAAAAAATACATTAAATGGTTATGTAGTATCAATCAATAACTTAATGTATATAAATGAATATGTTGTATGCGCTATTATTTTACTTTTCGCGCGCAAGAACAGTAGTCATTTTATTTTAATTATTATATTTAATTTCAAATTTTAAACTATCATTCCTAATTAAACTGTACGTATAATTGACTTAAAATAGACTTTAATTTCCCAAAAATACTGGTACAAAATAATATATTTAACATCCTAATTTGTCAACCTAATTTATTATCCGCATTGTCAATTTTATAAACATCAAATAGTTATTGCTTTATATTTCATAATTACCAATTTGTATCCCCGCATCCTTGGGCGATCCATTTAGTAATCACTGCTAACTTGACTATGACAAGTTGTAGACAGTTGAATGGTTAAAAATTATTTTTATGGAATGAAGCCTCCTGCAAGAATAATTGATAATTTTTATACACCGTAGTATACGGATTGCATAGTATTTACAAGTCCAACTGATGAGAACAATAGTAATACTGGCGACACTAAAGTACAGCATTATTTATTGTATTCTAATATTATATAAATATCCTTCGAAGTTTGACTGTTCACGTTTCGTATTAAATTTTCAAAATATTTATTTACATATTTCGGCTCACACAGACATTAGGCATAATGCTCAATATACAAGAAATAACGCTCACTTTTTTAAAAGTATTTAAGATATTGTATAAAATAATGATAATTGTTTTTGTGGTACGTCATCGATCTCTAAATTGTAAATAATTAATAGATTATAATTATAGATTATGGATTTATGTATAAATATTTATTGAAAGTAAATATACTCTGATTAAGCTATGGAATTAAAGTATGACATTTAAAAAATATTTATTACTGTAAATATAATTGTGTCGCATTCAAATCAAGCATTTGTATTTGTGATTAAACTCTAAAGCAAGATTTATCCAACACTGCTCTTAACAAAATACAAGATTTATCTTTTATTTCAATAAGGCATAGGACATCGACAATAACAATTGCATAATGCAATTATGCACTTTAAGAAAAAGCAATAAAGAGTAATTATTGTGAATTAATTAAAACCCGTCAGTTAAATATCCACCATTTCACAATATGCAATAAAACAAATGTCACTAAAAATGATAAAAAACATCAGTGCAGATGCTTGTGACGCAGACAATTTGTGGTGTTAATTAATAAGTTGTCACGGTCAGATAATCAGATATCAGTGTGCTCTCGCTGTCAAAGCATCTTTGATAAGTTGTGCACGTGATGTGATTTTTTTGAAATTTGCTTTGAGATACAAATATAAAATATAATATATATACATATATAATATTATATATATACATATAAAATAGAAAGTCAATAAATTGTGAAAATCGCATTATTAATTTTGTATTCTTAAATATATACCAATATTTTAATAAAATTATCCTGTGGTAATTTCGAACTGCCATAATGCAATGATTTTATTTAAACCATATAAAATAGGAAGTCACCTTTATCCCATTGTTAATGCATCAGGTGCCTGAGTTGGACGGCCCGGGGCGTGGCCTCTCATCATCATCATCCTGTGTCCGTCCACTGTTGAACGTAAGCCTCCCACATGAGTCTCCATCCTCTTCAATCTTCTGCCTTCCGCATCCAGGTCACTCCCGCCACTCTTCCTATATCGTCAGTCCATTTTGTAGGGGGTCGACCAATGCTTCGTTTGCCAGTTCTTGGGCGCCATTCCAATACTTTTCTTCCCCATCGACCATCGTCTCTTCGACAGATATGTCCTGACTCTTAAACTCTTCACAAACGCCTTAGAAGATATTTTTAATCTGCTATCATGGACAAAATGTGGAATAAATAATTAACAGAGAGTACATTTCTCACCTCCGATTTGCAGATGACATAGTGCTAATAGCCAAATCACCTGACAAGCTTCAAGACATGCTCTATGACCTCAATGAAGTGTCGAACAAAATTGGTCTGAAAATGAACATAGATAAAACAAAAGCCATGATAAATAGTCATATTTCCCAGACCTTTGACCCTATTTCCATTGGAGGAACACAAATAGAGGTTGTTAACGACTATACCTATCTGGGACAAGTAATACAACTAGGGCGAAGTAACTTCTCAAAAGAAATCGACAGGCGTATACAATTGGGATATAAATTATTCTATTATAAATGAACTAACATTGCAAAATTGTAATCTTTATTATGATGAGAGCAGTTGTATTGGACGTCCTTTTCTCATCACAAGTTTTAAAAATATTATTAAATAAATTTTTATGAAATGTTACTGCAACATGATTTTTACTATAATTTTATATTAATTTTAATTAAAAATATTATATTTTGATTTCACATTTATTATATATATAAATTGATATCTGCTCGATATAGCCCTTGCAGGCTGGTGCCAAAAACCTCGATATACAATCTTTCGTCTCTCTTTTTGTTCGCTCGTAATTGGTGTGCCATTAATTCTGTAGATCGCTACTTGCGGCGTTGGGCTGTCGCCCACTACGAGCGCTTTGTGGCCAGTAATTGTGTGCCGACCGCGACGTATGTCGGGTTATAGTCAAACCGATTCCTAAAAGCATATCACTCAGTCCGGGCCGAATATTATCAAGTTTATTGTAAAAACACATGTGCTTCTGAAAAAGTCTGTGTGTTGTTTATCTGCTCCTCATTCTGCCACCACGCGATCCGATAACTATCCTGGCGACGTGAAGTCGTTTTGTTCCTTAACCCTTTGGACGTGGAAAGCGACTATAGTCGCTCGAATTTTTATTCCTCTTCGACGCGGAAATCGACAATAGTCCATGGCTTGTAAAAAACGTTACCTTTGGATGCGGTAGTAGAATTTTGTCGCTAAATAAAATCACTATCGATTTTTTTACACAAAAAAATCTTTTTTGATATTCAAGTTCACTTTTTGAGCCCCCCTCCCCCAAAAATATAACCTGACGACTATTTTTTGGTGTATTTAATCATGATGTTCTCAAAAAAAAAGTTAAAAGAATTTTATAGAATACTTTATTTTTCATGTAAAATTTGCATTTCACAAATCAATTTTTTTTTTCACTTACCCTGTTGAAAAGGTTAAGAAAGGGGATGTTAAAATATAAAAATAAATGTGAAGTCAAGACTTAATATTTTTAATAAGTTAATTTTTAAATTAAAGTTAAGCTAAAAACATAATTATGCAGTCTTATCAAGTATTGTCACTTGTTAACTTTAACATGATTTTTATTGTCATAATATTTTAGTTATTTATTCACTAATTAAATTTACACGGAAACATTTAATTTGATGTCTTATTGGAGTAACTATTTTGGTGGCTGATATTTTTTTGTATGGTTCAAAAACCACTAAATTAAATTACAGAATAATTATTACAATATTTAAAAAAAAAATAGTTTGATTTTGTTATACCATTTTAAAGGACAAAGAACTTTTATGGTTAAATACTATGTTACAATTTTGTTATATGTTTCTAACAAAACTGGGTAGACAATTTTTTAATCACGAAGTTAACTTTTTATTTAAAAGGGGTAATTTGTTGGTAGAAAACTAAATGTAATTAATAAATTTACCTTCTGTCACATATTTGATGAACAATTTAAGAAAGTTAACTTTTTAATAACGATTATTGCTTTAAAAAGCTAAATTTTAGCTTTACCTTGCCCTCCTCCAGTTATTATACATTGTTGACGTGAAGCTTAGTCAATTAGATAAAAAATAATATAACCTTATAAGTTAATATGCGTGACAAAAGATTCTTAACATATTTTTAATTGATTTAAAATGCTGTACCTAATATATATATGACTCTTTTTATTTAAATTTTTAAGTAGATAAATTATACATACAAACTTAATAACGTGAATATGTTAGTTAACTAATGGATTATGAAAAATGGATTAGTGGTTATAAAAATTACTTTAACTTTTTACACAGTTTTTTTTTATGTAGAATTTTTAAACAAAATTATTATAAAATGTTTATTACTCATGCATATTTGTAATAGTGATATATTTAGTAAATTGCTCATTGGTCGTATAAGAATGCTGTCATCTTATTTGTATTCTTAGAATTCACTTTAAGATCTATTTTGAATATTATATAAGTAAGATACAGTTGCACATTGACATATGAGTGCCCCAACATACGAGTTTTTTGAGATACGAGTTGTCGAACTAGCAATTTTTTATTTTGAAAAACGAGTAAAATTTGAGATACGAGCAAGGTTACGGAACAAATTAAACTCGTACGTCGAGGTACGACTGTATTTTACATTAAAACAAAGTAAAAAAATCTTCATTATTTTTAACATTTTATAAATTTCATAATCAAATGCAATGTTAATTTTTCTTTGTTATATTACATAGTATCATAAAAATAATATACAATAAAACAAGCCTAGCAGTTAGTATATTCATAATACAGTAATGTTTTTTTCAGTAGGGATTATTTTACTTCAAGTAATTAAAATCAAACATATAAACTAGTTATAAAATAATTCATTATTAACTTAACTCATAGCATCAGATTTTTATGTTTTACGAATTATGGTAAATCGGAATTGATATTGTCTTCATTTTAAAAGACAAAAAAACAAAAGATATTTTGTTCCTGGATAGTGATAAATATTCCTAAACATATTGATAATTACCGTATACACATGTTGATTTAATCTTACTCTGATCAACGGGCATTATAAATAGATTAGAATTTACTATAACGTATTGTGAAATAGAAGACTTCTCAATGACTGCAGATCATAGGTTAGAACATCTCATTTGATAATATTATATTAATACTAGTCCAAATATAGTTTCTCATAGGTAGGTGTCTTCAGATGTTATCAAAGTCAATTGTTTCCATAAGAAACGTATAGAATAGTTGGCAATTTATGTTTGCAGAGATTTACAAATCATTTATATCCTTCAGTACAAATAATAGCAGCGGATGATGTTTCAATAAATCATTAGTATTATATTTCATTACTAACAAATATAACAATTGAATTAACTATTTGACTTATATACACTGCTCTTTTATAAAATATTACCATTATTAATTATTTAGTTAAATACAAAGAAAACTTTATTCTTATGATTTATAAAATAATTTTGATATGAACTGAACACATTATAAAAATTTTTATAGGCGGGTCCTAATCGATAAAGACACATTGCACAATATTATGTGTAGTGTTGCAGGTCATTGCGCACTTGTACAATATATTGTTCTACACATTTGATGGAGTACTTCCCACCTTAAAAAAACCTAATGTAGAGCTGACCTTGGATTGGAATTTCTTAACTTGGTAGATGATAAGAATTTATTCTGTAATTGATGGTGACCGTATGCTCCAGCTAAGGAGCATCATGAATGAAAAAAAAAACATTACTTTTATTGAAACATTCATTATAAATATAATATACATGCCTTTAGTTTCTAGTGTAATACTAAAGTTTTTATACTTAACCCCTTCTACTGTAATTACGAATGACACTCGTGGTCGTACTTTGTGGGTATGTCCAGCAACCACGAGCTGCTCGAAGTCAACTACAAATAAGTTACTATTTTTCTCATTACTTTATTAGTTTTCATTATTCAACAAAAACAAACAGTCAAACAATATTCTACATATTTAAATAATTATAGAGTAATAAAATGTGGAAAAAAACTTTGAAAACGTGGAATTAATTGCGATGGGTGAATATCTTTAATGGCACGCGTAACGCGTTTGACAGTGGATGATTCAAAATATAGTGTAAGTAAAAATATGCGCATTTCTCAGTTGCCATAAGTCACTCATACGATTCAGTCATCAATGTTTTGTTTAGTGTTTCGTACTTAAAAACAGAAACACAAGAAACATGACGTTTTTTTAATTTTATATCCAAAGTTATTACTTTTTCCTTTAGCTTATATCCTGGTTCCTTTCATATTAGAACATGTAATCATCCAAAACAAAAAATCATCGAAATATTATAAAGGGATTTTAATAAATAATTATTTACTGAATTAAAATTTAAGTCACATTAAAATAAATATTTTGTTCACAAAATTGAATCGCAGTTGAAGGGGTTAATATAATAAACGAGTAATTTCTTCATTTTCCATTAATGAGTGGATAGTTTTGTACACATGACATATGACACCTGGACATGTGTTATATATTTTGCCTAACTGATAATTTACTTAAAATAATACCTTTTTACTTAAACGTGTGATGTGATATTCCATATTGAGAATGGATGAAATAAATATGACTATATTATGCTTACTTTTCCATGTTTGTTAATCATACTTATTTTAAAGTTCCATGTATTAATTACAATGACTACTATTTTGTCTTTTTTATATTATCTACTGAATATTACATTGTTATATTTACTCTCTATGTTTGTCATTCTTCGGTATTCAATTGTTATTATTTCGTCCCTTTTTTATCTACTTTTTCACGTGTCTCTATACTGTATTGAATTACCTTATTTTATCTTAAATTTGTATAATCTTTCCATTCTTTTTAATTATTTGTCATGTCACATCTATGCATGTTTTAAAGTTTGTACTCCATAAATTTGGAACATCTGTTGTTAAGAAATAAATAAATAAATAACTTTAAAAGCATTTATTTAGTCGAATTCACTCATTATTGTCACTTTTTAAATTATTTACTTTTATTAAAAAACATTTTCCATCTTCCATTTCACTTGAAGTTTAAATTACCTTGACTGAAACAATTAGTCTTATGGCAACAGTTGATTTGTATTTTTTTATTGAACATTTAAATAAAATTAACTCTTTTACTGATAATATTATTATTTTATAAATTTGTATGGCTGGACTTATTTATAGTAAAACAATGTGATGTGATCTAATATCTAAGGTGAATATTATTATTCAGTTTTAAGCCTAGGAGTTATGTTTTACATTTGATAGTAAAATCTACTTACTTAAATATTTAATTACTGTGTGTGTTATATAACAAATTGTCAAATGTTTATATGAGAAATAATAAAGATGAAAATACAATAATAGTTTAGATTTTTTCGATCGATATTTCTTGGTGGAATTCCATAACATCAGATATAAAATAAAATATTTGGCTCTATATAAGGCAAAGAGTGAGTGAAAAGGTGGATATGAATTGTGTGATATATGTTAAACCCATCACACAATTCATATCCACCTTTTGCTAAAATCATTTTACTAATTGACTTGAGAATGGCCACCCGACCTGGCTGAAACATGTCGTCAAAAAAAAATATGTGGAATAAATTCTATAAAATCTTTTATATTATATCTGACAATAATAGTGTTTTCTGCATATTTTTATGTTCTCTTTTAGCTCACCTATTATACACTTTAGATGTATTTATTCTCAATGGTATTAATTTATGAGGTTTCTTTTACATTATCTTATCTACAATGTTTTTTTTGTTTTATTTTAAAAAAGTAATATTAATTAATTATTATAATTACATTATGCTATTAAATACTATTACCTTGTTTTTGCATGGATTCTTCTTCGTAGTATCAATCCGGTGGATTAGTTTGCAGCAACAGAATCTTGCATCTCGATCTCCATTCCTCTCGGTCCTCCGTAACCCTTTTCAGCTCAGCATAAGCGCTACAATTCATGTCCTCGAATACTTGCTGCAAATACTCCCGTCTAGGGTGCCCTCTACAGTTTTGCATGGATTGTCTGGAGTCTAATCAATGGTCTAATCATTGGACCATTGAGAAGGTGTTATTCACAGAAGAGACTGGCTCTATGTACTCTGCTCACATCCCAAGTCTTTCACTTACGTAAAAAAACATAAGAAATAATAGAATAAAAGCTAAGAGAAAGGGGATGGAGCTCATGAATGAGAGGGGGTGTGAAAAGTTAGCATTTGTAATATTTAAATGACTGTTTAGTATATTATTTATTATAGTAAAAATGAATTAACTTTTCCACCAAACTCAAATTCATAACCTTCTCCCCATTTTTTTTTAGTTCCTATAATTTGATGCCTTGTATCCAGACGTGTAGGTAAGTCATTACTTCTGCAGTAAAAGAATGTTATCAAAACAAAATATTCTTTCAACAAAGTTGATCTGTGTATAGATTATTTTATAAGCCCTGAAATATGTTATTATTGATATTAACAAAATGGATTTTTTTTGAACAAATATTTTATTTTTGTTAAAATTGTTTTTCTTTACATTGGTTGGAGAAAATGACGAAGAAATGGGCTTATTGATTCATCGTCTACTGTAGTTGGGGCTGCATTCTGATATTACTTAAATTAAATCATTTTCAACATTATAATGTGGTCATTGTTACAAAGTACAATGAGTTTACAATTATACACGACACATTTCGCTGCTTCGCAGACATTCAACTTAACCTGAAAAAAGTAAAGAATAATAAATTAGTTGTAACTCCTACACTTAAAAATTATTAGCACAACTGCCGTCACAGCTGCATTGATTTGTTTTAAAGGGAAGGATAACATTACTTTATCCTTCCGATGAACATCGAAATTTGATTATAAAATAATTTCTATACAAGACATTGGATAAAATTTCTGAACTCTCAAATTTATAATTTCCCAAGTATAAACTATTGAATGTAAATTTAGATGACATCTTCATAATAGTTGTCTAACAAACACAGCAATCAAGCTTTTATGTATTATATTTTAAGTGTGCAAATAGTTTTTTTGTGAGAGAATAAACACAAATAGAGAGATTCAGTTCAACCTCAGACCAACAAGACGTGGAAGATATAAAAAATTTAAAAACAGTTTCATTTACCAGGTAAAGAAAGGTATGAATTAAAAAACAAAATTTTGTATTGGCAAATGAGAGTAAATACCTTCATCATCACTGGCAGACACAGATTTTCTGGAGATTGGTGTGTCGGGACGAGAGCCGCCTGAACGAGAGCCGCTCCGAGAGCGAGAACCGCTCTTGGAGCGAGATCGACTTCTGGATTTAGACCGTGACACACTTTTCGATCTGGAATTATTATTGTTCAATTATATTACGGAGGAAATATGGTAAAAAATAACATTAATATTTCTTTTTCATCTAGTTATGAGCTATGTTCAAAGTGTTCCATCTCAGGAAGTTAAAAATTAAATTGAAATTTTTTTATTGCACAGACAAATAAGAATGCAAATTAATAAAAATATCTTATATATAAAACTGAAATAGAGTTTGTTTCCTTATTTGTTTGGCTGCATTTCCGATAGGTATGATAGGCAAGCATGATAGGTAGGTATGATAGAACATTAATTAAATATTTTTGAAAGCATTCTAATTTCCCAAAATCATTTTTTCCTGAATAATGAATTAAAATGATTTGTTTTACTTTTGTCGCAATGGAAATAATAGTGGTACTAGATTACATATTTATTCTGAGAATGCCAGTGAATGGTAGCAATACCAGACTTACATACATGTTGTCACAAAGTGAATAATAATTATAATATAAAAGCATTTTTTTTAAATATTGGATTACCTTGAACGTGATGCACTTTTTGATCCGGACCTAGATTTAGATGGAGATTTGGACCTAGAGCCACTTTTGGATCTAGATCTTGACCTAGAGCCGCTTTTGGATCTCGACCTTGAGCGTGATCCACTCTTGGACCTCGACCTCGACCTGGACTTTGATCCGCTCTTAGATCTGCTCTTGGAGCGAGATCTGCTTCCGGACCGGCTCTTTGACCTGAAGCAATTCAATAATAATTATATGACATTTGGGTGATTATATGTGTGGCTATTGATGCGGGTTGTTATGTGACGATATTACAATATTCGTTAATTGACCTGAATTGTTTGGTTTCTTTAACATATTCAAGAAAGCTGAAATTCGCAGCAATGAAAAATGAAATACAAACCTATAAAGAACAGCATCTAAAGGACGTAATAATATTTTTCATAAAAATAAACAATAAATTTATTAAAATAATAAAACTTTAAGGTCTGATATCCTATCTCAAATTTATGGAAAAAAGATTTTAAGTAGGTAAAATAAGCCATCTTTACTGCTATCGTAGACTTTTATAACATTTTAAAGTCATCAACATTAGATATGTGGAACCCTTTCTGAGCATCCCTATACTGTTAATTTTTCCAGCCAAGTATTTAACACCACAAGTAGGTTTAGGAATGCATTTGTTTCCTCATAAATTTGAATCTTTTCAAGAAGCAGAGAAAAAAACAGACACTTTACCAACTAAAACCTTCTACTGGTGCTCTCCTATGTGCATTTATATATATATTTTTAAATACATTGAAAATGAATTTAGATATGTTTGGTTGTTGCTCTGTGACTCACCCGTCGCTGTCTGATCGCTGAACGATCCTCTTCCTGCTGCTGGTGTTGGCGTGTCCCTTGTCGCTGTCCTCGGACTCGCTGGTGGAGATGGTGGCCTTGGAGACGATGCGAGACTTCTGTTTGGCACTCAGCCCGTCTGACACGGCCTTCTTTGCTTCTTTACCCTATAAGTTAATGAACATATTTACAGAGTTCGTGACAGATCAATTAACCATACACCAGTTCTCTCTGTGTTTATATAAAAATAATCCAATTTCGACAAAAAAATATTAAATGATTATATACGAACAAAGCAACACAATTTTATGTCTTTAAAATTAAATGAATGATTAAATTAAACAATTTGTATAGAACAAAGGTTTATATGTACCTTCTTCTTTCCTCTCTTAGTACGTGGCTGGTCGCTGTCCGAGTCTGAACCTCCTCCAGCTTTGGGTTCCTTCTTCTTGCGTCCTCCGCCTCGCTTCTCTCCCGGCTCACGTTTTCTTTTACGTCCTCTCTCCGCACTAGAATCAACACAAAAAACGACAATATAACAAAAAAAAATTAAAAAATATGAGTGAATTAATTGTCCTATTAATCATATTCCTTATTGCGGTGTTAACAAGAATTCATCTAAATTAAGCCAAAATCATGTTTACATTCAATTGAACTATCCCTAAACAATATGTGCACATTATATTCTTATTAAGTAATAAAATATAAATGTTTGAATGTATATTGCAGTGATATATATATATATATATATATATATATATTATATATATATATTATATATTATATATATATATATTATATCAGACTCTAAACCTTCTTGGGATATACTGTACCCACACTCTCATATGAGTTGGAGAAGACTCTAAGAAGCTACTTATATAAATTGAGAAATAGAGCAATTTTTAATGAAAGAGATATTTACACAAATATAATCATTACTGTGAGTTATATTTCATTTCTATGTGAGATATTTTTAAATTGTCTAGTATTTTTTCGTTGTCATGACAACAAAATGATTATAATATTCTTTCGATGCCTCGACGCTGTGTTTGCAAAGAGATAAAACCTAATTATTGCAAATAATTATGTGCCACTGTATTAAATAATTAAAGACGAACCCCGGTTCTTTTGGTGGTCCTCCTTCATCGTTCCCGCTGCCTCCGGAGTCAGACACATAGTCATCCTTGCGCCCTCGGCCGCCCTTTCTGCCCTTGGCCTCTGAGGGCATGTCCATGACCAGCGCCGCCTTGGTCTTCTCCTGGTAATCTTTGCGCTTCTGCAGCATCTCCACTGTCGTCTTGGCAAACTCTTCTTCGCGCTTTTTCCGCTCGTCCTCCTGTATTAAACATAGATAATTAAAGTTGTAGTAAATTATCAAGCATTACATAAGTAGATGGATTATTGATGATTATGTTGGCTAGACTGTATGTAGTTTAAAATTGTTTTTACAGCATTATTATTTTATGTTATTTTTATTTTTTATTCTCTTTTCTATGTATTGTATATTTATGTATACTCTATGTTTCTTATTATTTGTACATTGGAACTTCGGTTCTGTGAAATAAATAAAATTATTAAACAAAACCATGGAAAAATGCAAATTATATATATCTGTGATAGTGTCATCATACAGATAAAAAAAAACTTCTTATTAACTATTTAATTATTTTTTTAACCATTCCTTTTTGTGTGCTTTATAATATGTAATACTATTTAGATAAGAATTGTTAAATCCATAACAGCGATAAATATATTATATTTTAATTCTGTACCTAAAAATTTACTTTTATTCAATTGTAAATATGAAAATAATAATAAAATCATTATGATATTTTACAGAAATTAGGATAAAATTGATTGTGTCGAGTGAGGTGTGATACATTATTATTGTGATATGAAAAAACATGTTCGTTTACTGATCAGGATGAGCCTGTGATTCTTGGACAAAGTAGAATATAAGTGTGGGCAGAAATTGACCTGTTTCTTCCTGAAGTTCTCCTTCTCGAGCTCTTGTTTGCGTCGTAGGGACTTCTCCTCTTCGTCCGCCCGCCGAGCCCTGGCCACGTGGTACTGCGCCTGGGACATCAGATCCTGGCATTGCCGGGCTTCCTACGCCGCCAGCTGCGTGTCGTAGCGCAGCTTGTCGCCTCCGGTGCTCTGCGAAAGGTACGTGAAGTATCTGCGAACAAAAAACCACTGTACAAGACACCTATCATCGAGGAGCATCGACTGTTCACGTTTGAAAAGAGTGATGCTAAATAAAGGCGAATGATCAGTCTATATAACTTTGCCTATATAATGACCTATGCCACATGAGTGAAACACACTACAGGAAGATACTTTCTTACATAATATTAATGGCATTTCGACTGAAAGAAGCGGATTTTATTAAATTCTAAATATACTCACATAACATTTTTATGTGAAGAAAATCACACTTACAAACAATAAATAGATTTTTTTTCATGCGATGTTGTTTAGAAGCTGCTTTTTTTCAAATAATTTTTACTGTTATTATATAATTTTATTACGTATTTTTAGTTATAAATTTGCTAATATTTTTAAATATATATCTATTCATTTTTAAAAGCATTCCAACTGGCTAGGTTTTAAATATGTTCATATAAATTAATTGAATCGATAGTACATATAAGCTAACATAATACAACACATATTTATAGTAAACCAGTTTGAATGCAGATGGCGGAGGATCGAAGAGGACAGAGACTCATGCGAGAGGCACAGGTTCGACGGTGAACGGTCACAGGCTGATGATGAAGACACGGCGTTGTGCCATTTTGTTTATTTGAATTTGACAGTCGCTTCATGTCACGAGGGGGCGGCAAGTCCCATATATATGGCCGCTATGTAAGTTTCCGGCGCAGTGGTTGTCACTGCAGTCAGGGTCCGTCCGGGCGCTGTGCGGTGAACAGCATTTTCGGTGTCCCAAGTGGAAGACCGAATTTTGTCAGACTTCGCAAGCTGATGATGATGTAAAAATTTTAAATTTATATGTTTCTTTTGTTTACAAATGTCAGTAAAAAATAATTGAATCACTAGATTTTGGTTGTTTGTGTGAAGGAGAAAGATGTAGAGAGTATCGGTACTTGTGGCTGAGGCCGAGTTCATGCACGGCGCCCAGCACGATGGGCAGCGGGCTGCGGTCGTCGCGCAGCACGTGCGAGGCGAGGCGGCGCAGCACCAGCGCCGTGCTGTAGAGCAGCGCCGTGTCGTATGGGGCCACGCGCCGCTGCCACGCAGCAGCGCCGTGCGCGCCTCGCGCAGGCGCCCGGCCAGCAGCAGCGCCCGCGCCAGGTAGACCAGCCCCTCCACATTGTGGTGCGGGTGGAATTTCTTCAAGCAATTCTCGTACTGTAATAATGAAATAAATTGATATCAGCTCGACGTAGCCGAGATAGGTGCTGAAAAGTCTCGATACGCAATCATTCGTCTCTTATTTTTGTTATAATGTAATCTTACCATCTGAATAGCACTGATGTACTGCTTTTGTTCTACATAAACGTGCGCAATGTTCATCCAGACGTCGCAGAAGTCTGCTGTGGCTTCGCGCACCTGGGCAAAGACATCTCTCGCCTCGCCCACACACCCCTTGTGGGCGAGAACGGCTCCGACTCCATTGGCCGCCCACACGTTGCGCGGATCATTGCGCAACACTTGCTTGAACAAAGCCAGGGCGCGTTCCTGATGCCTCTTTTCACGCTCTTTATCCTTGGTCGGCTGATGCAGCGTTTGCAGCCAGACGTTTCCTGTAGAAATAAAAAAAATGTCCACTAAAATGTTCCCTCTAATTTATATAAGGCTGTGTGCGCAAAAAATATTGGCTTGTGCAACTTTAAAAGGTAAAAAAAAGATTGAGCTTAGAGATTTAAATCTCCGTGGGGGTCGAACCTACCTCCTTCGGTGTGGCAAGCTAAAACACTTCTTAACCGCTAAGCTATGCCCGCCGATTTTATGCTTAGATTAACAATTGAATATTTAATTTTTAGCCATTAGAACTAGTAAGCTTATGAGCTTAGCGTATGATAGTGTTTTTTAATTGACATTTAGTTTACCTAGAGCAATAAGTGAGTAGGCATCTGTAGAAGTGGAGGGGTTCTTCAGGACGCGCTCAAACTTCTTCTGCCCAGGCCCCCACTCCATCTTGGCGAGATGCAAGTTGCCGAGCAGCGACCAGGCGTCGGGATGCTCGTTGTTGATGCGCAGCGCTTCCTTGAACCAATCACTGGCTTCGTAGATCTGGCCCTTGTCTCTCGCCATGCAGCCGAGTCTGAAAAAAAAGGATTAACCCTTATCACTCCAGAGGGGCAGCTACACTCTTATTTGCTACCTTTCCAACTTTTTTTTCTTAATTTTCTAAGAATATCTTAATTTTTTTTTGGAATTTTTAGCGTTATATAACAGCTTTATTCTACTGTTGTAATGTTCAAAATTTACTTGCTATATAACAAAATATAAAATATATCGGATACCAATCAAAAAGTATAAGCAATATCTGATATATTTGTTTACTAGAAAATATATATAATATGCCCGAAAATCATTTAATAAAGCTACTGAAAAGGCACCACGTTCAAAAGATTAAACTGTTCATCGAGGTTTAAAAAACATACCTCAGATAGCAGTCCACATAATTGGGATGCTCCTTGAGGATGTCCTTGTAAAGCTTCTCTGCCTTGTCGAAGGTGCAGAGAGTCTCGTTGAGGCGCGCCAGGTTGTAGGTGGTGGTAACGGCGATGGAGTTGTAGTACTGCGCGCCGTGTTCGGCCTCGGCCTTGGAGCTCTCCAGCGACAGCTCCAGGTGGCGCTTGGCCTCCTGCAAGTTGCCCAGGCGGGAGTGCAGCGCGCCCACGTTGTTCAGGATCTCCACGGGAATCTCAGCTTGAACTATGTCTTTGAAGATTTTTGTGGCGTTAGCGCACGCAGCTAAAGAACCCTGAAAATTAATAATCTTTCATTTATATATATAATAAAAATTTATATTAAATTATTATTATAATAATAAAACCTGTTGGAATAATTATTACTACTCAAAATTTTAAACAATGCTCATACCGTTAAGTCTGACTGTTCTAATATTTGTGCCAGTCCGATCCATGCTTCCACGTCATCTGGAAACTGGTCGGTGACTCTTTTGAGATGAGTTCGGGCGATGTCTCTCTTGGACTGGGAGCTGGAAGCCGCGTAAAGAGATCCCAGAATCTTCATGGTTTCATAGTTGTTGGCCTGGGCTTTGAGGACCTTTTCAAAGCACTGAGCCGCCTGATGGAGAAAAAAGTAAGAAAATAGTAAAATAATTTAATTGTAAGCCATGTCGTTTTAGAATATAAGATATTAAAAATTAATATAACAGGGAAAAACAATCTCCTCGAAATCGATTTCAGTTTTGTAAACTGCTGATATACATCCCTTGGCACAAGTCATCTTTACAGCTGGAGTCTACCTGGGAATATACATAGTTTCTAACGTCCAGGGCGAGAACCCAATGGTGTGAAGAGCCGAGTGTCCAAAGGAAAATTTAAATGCAGCTCAACCCAACCAGCGACGAGTGGCATATTTAGGCAGTCACCATCCAAGTACATCCCACGCACGATGTTGCTGAACTTCAGTGATGGAATGAGAACCGATGTTACATGATGAGATTGAAGTTAGAAAAAATATATATCGCATTAAATTAAACAATAAATGCACACAAATATTTTTTTAGACAAAAATGTACGCGAGATGAAATAGTTTGTCAAAAAATAAAATCAAGCATGTTAAGAAAAACTAAAATCATCACCCATATTTTTCAGATACTGTAACTATTTGCATCCATATTTTTCAGATACTCTATTGTAACTATTTGATTATTACATTTTCTGAGTCTCCTCTGTAGATGTACATTTGGCCGAGACCATAATGCGGTAAAACAAATGGGGCGGGCGCAAACTGTGTCGCCTGGTAGTAATACTGGAAGGCTTGGTCGCAGTCTCCGTGAGCGTGGAAGGCTCTCGCCAGGTGGTAACAACTCTCGGCTCGCATGGCCTCGTTCTCAGTGTTGTGGAATGCATGCAGGGCCAAGTGCTGCACCTTGCTGTAGTCCTAGAAATATATTACATAACATTTTAAACTGCAGAATTTATTTGACAATAAACTTGATATAAAAAAATACATACTAAGTATCTTGATTATCGTTAAACCTTTTATGGATGATGGAAAAAAAAGATAATTCGTCAATAAAGTGTTTCTTCAGTTGAAAGTTACTATAAATTAAAACAAATTATTACTACGTGTTGCGTACGTCGTTAGTATTAAGTTATTGTCTAAATTAAAAATAAAAACTTGTACATGAACTCTTCATTGGTTAAAAGTTAGCCAATCAGGAGGCCAACACACCAACCCGCTGTAAGTCTCAGAGTATAAATAAAGGAGCACTGTGTCGAAATAAATCAGTATAGACTTGACTCTCTTGGGTTTCATTTCTTCCTCCAACCCTCGTCTGGACTTCCTGCCTGCTGCCTACTCTGGAGAACTGGCCAACTAGCTGCCCACAACCAGCTGGGAGGAGATCGATCGAAGAGGAGAGCAGAAGACCGTAACACGCCCGTAGAGCGGATCGACCAGCCTGAGAGCTGTCGTCTACACCACGTATTGATAAAAGTGAAATTGGTAGAACTAAAAAAAATGTCTTAAGCAAATAAATTACAAAAAATGTGTTCTACCTTAAAATGATTCAGGAAATAATTTTGTTACATAATAATGTAATTTATAATTTAATTAAATCTATAAAAAATAGTGATCTCAAAGTATATGCTAAAAACATAGATCTTCATCTTCGTGTTAGAGATGGCAAACAGTTTCACCCCGATATATGGTAATGTCTGTTGACCAGCATAAAAAGGCTCGGAAGAAACAGCAACCGAGGCATGATCTTAGATTTAAAAACTTTAAGAAATATTTTCTTCATACCTTCTTGAAGCAATTTTAAGGCTAAACTCTTCAAGTTTAGCCTCGTTGATAGTCCAGACTGCCCATGTGGCAGCCCCTTGCAGGACGCTGAACACGTTCTGTGGCATTGTCTAATATTAGATTTGGCCAACATGCATTTTCTGTATTCGCGGCGACCTTCGGCGAAGAAGTCTAAAAGTCCAAATTTTAACCTCTGAACTACTAACTTTTACACCAAAACCAATGCCTTGGTAAGTGCTCCCAAGGAGCGCAGGTACAAGGCGACCGGCCCGGGGCCTAAGGCCCAAAAAAAAAAAAAAAATACCTTCTTGAAGAAAAAATGGTTGGCGAGATGATTAAGCACCATGGGATTTTTGGGATCAATTGAGTAAGCCTTGGACAACATAGCCACAGCGATCTTGTTTGACTCTGGGTCTTGAACATTCAACCTCAGGATGGACAACCCGACCAGCGCCCCCACGCAGGAGCTGTCAAGTAACAGCGCTCGATCGAATCCCATTCTAAAATTATACAAAACATTCATTAAGTTTTAATTAACATTTTACTAACAACGGTACTAAATGCGAGTTTTGTAATGAATTGCAATGATGAGCATTACCAAAAAAAAAAAACAACAAAAAGTCTTAACAAATATTATATGAATATCAACACTTTGTAAGCGGGCATTTTCCCACCAAATCGCATCGGTCCCAAATTGATTGTATCGGCAGGTAGACGTAAAGAGTGCTGCTGACATGCAATAATGCGTAGTCCGTCACCCGTTTGGTGCCCTTGTTTACAAGTTTCCCGCGCCCCACCGCTTAGCAGAACAAAATGAGAAAACTCGTCTCCTGCGCTTTGGTATAAAAATAAATATGACTAGTTTACTCGTTTCCTGCAAACAAGTCTCGATACACATAGAGAGCAAAAAATTTCTGGCATCAGGACATGTACAGTATGTAAGAGATTACAAAAACATATACTATTACTGTTTTGCATTGTTAAATTCATGTGCATTTTTTTTTCAAAACTTATCCACCTGTAATATGAAAGTTTGTGGAAAGTCCGGTGTTTTTTTTTTTTTATCAATGGAAAGTCATTGTTATGATTTATGGCAGAGTTTCCGGAAAGAACATTGTTTTGATTTATGGCAGAGTTTCCGGAAAGAACATTGTTATTATTCAAGCAACAGTTTGACAGCCAATAAACGTTATGTCAAATAGTCGGATCTTTAGTCACAAACTTAAATCAAATTAAAGTGTTATTAACTAACCTCGCTTTTTCTTGGTTGTTTAGTTTCATGAAGCAGTGTCCCATGCCGAGCCTCAGCGCTGCAGGACAATTGGGATTGGTTCTCAGCGCTTTCTTGTAGAAGGCGAGAGCTCCATGGTAGTCTTTCTTGTTGAAAGCGATGCAAGCTTTACCAAGAAGGGAAGGAATATTGTTAGGGGACTGGTTTAGCACAAAGTTAAACTGAGCATCGGCTTGTTCCATCTTGTCGCCTTCCAGGAGGCAGAAGTAGGCACGGCCAAGTAAATGATTCTGAAAATACAAACATTCAAATTTTACTTTTATAGATTTAGCGTCTTACTTTATTACTTCGATAGATCGTAGTGAAGAAAAATTATTGATAAATCTTCAGTTAACATTAAAGTTATCAACTGACAATACTTGGTGAAACTGCATAATTATAATTTTAAAAATTATAAAATCTTCAGTTGTTTTTATTTTATTTTATTCTTATGCATATGCGCTCTCTAGCTGCAACAGATATTGAAGATATGATCGCCACAACTGGCTCACTAACTACACCACTAATTTCAAATCATTCCTGTATCTGAAGCTCAACTGAGAAGTACATGATATGTATAATTACGAATCCTAGGAAGAGTCTATTGGCTTGAAGAAAAGGCAGCTAATTTAAGAGAGGACCAGCGCCTTAATAGTTGCAGTGGAAAAGACTAAGGAAATCAATCTTATGTCTATGTTGCAAGGTTTGGCGGCTAGATGTAAGTGTGCTATTATGTACTAGGCCACCTGTTTTTTTATTTACCTGATCGTACATGATGATTTTATCGGCTGTCGTGTAAAGAAGCGTGGCTTTAGTGAAGAGGTCCCTCTTCTTGTCCTTGTTCTTCTCTCTGTTGGCTTCCTGCACGTAGTAGGCAGCCAGCATATCGAGCGTTCGCATCTGGTCCTTCTCATGGTCGCGGTAGTCAATGTTGGCATCGATGCGGGATGCCTCCAGTATCTTGAGGAAGTCATCGATCTTCCCCTGCTTGTAGTATGCCAGCTAAATTGAAAATAAAATATTAATAAATATTTTAACTTCATTTTCGGGTTGGATCAAATAACTAGGTGACTCTAATAAAAATCACTATTCCAAGATTATGGTGTTTGAGGTTCCGTGGTATTGGTATCCCACAACCATTTCAATGTTGGTGTCATAATGACTATGTAACTTATACAGAGTAGTAAACTATTAACCTATAAATAAATACAAATATATCTTTGTTTACTTGTATGTTTGATGGTTATTATACAAAAATTTCCCTCGACGAAAATGTACATTTGACTCTATCGGTTGGAATATTATTGTAATTCAGTAATAAATTATGTTTTATAATATCAAATTAAATTAAATTATGTTTAATATGAAGGGATTAGTATTTTTTAAATATTTTATATAATTTTTTATGACTACTTACGGAAACGTTCGCCCAGATACTGAGCTGGGAGCGCTCTTGGCGCAAAATGCCGAGAACTTCATCCCCCTGCGGTAACTGCTCGGGATCCAACTCGATTACCTGAAGGAAAACAAGTTTGAGGTTAGCGATCGGCTTTTTGCACCAATATATATGGGAAAATGAAAATTTACCTCGTCCGTATCACGGAGAGGAATCTCAAGTGTTCCCGACATCTTGACGCGGGTTTTGCCTGCAACTGTTACGTAGTTTGACGCGTTGCAATCCTTTTAAATGAAATAATCATCACAGAAAACCAACGATTTTATAACACAAGCACTAAACTGACAGCAAGCTAACTTGTCATAGACAACATATAGACGTATGTATTAAAGTCAATATGCTAAATAAAATTAGTATGATTCCCGACTATTAAATTTCCTAATCTAATATATTATATTTAACAGAATATGTTCAAACATAAATTTTAAGACAGTAAAAATCACAAAAAGTAATTGCCTTTTTCGGGCAAACATGTAAAACATAAAAAATAATAACAAATATAGATGATTTAGTTTTACTCAGGGATCGAGTAATTTTTGTTTTGTTAATTTTAAATTTGATAATAAATACAAAAACAGTTATATTAAAAGTATGAACCTAATAGGTATAGAATTACCCAGAACTAAGCTCTAAGTTTTATATCTTATGTCCCACACATTATGTTTTGCAAGGTAGTCTTACACAGACCTGTGTAAATTTGTGTTTTTCATACTAAAGTGAGTAACTTAAGTGACGGCTTATTAAATTATTCGTAGATTCAAGACAAGTGTTACGCATTATGCTAAAATACAATTTTTTGTAAAATTACCTTTTAAAGTGACCGACTTTATGTACGAGACCGTAGGTGCCTCAATTTCATTGAGTGAAGACAATGTTTTATCTAAAAACTCTGTTTCGGACGTTTACCTACTATAAATCTTAAACTTGCAGTTTGGGAGAAGATATTTTCATCAATTATTAAAATACTAAGCGACGGAACTTTTATAATTAAAAATAAATTGTAAGGATGTTCGATTTTTATGATCAATAATTATTCTTGACGGTTAGGTTATTAAATGACAATACTTAATGAAAACTGCAAAAGTATAATTACATATATATTAATTGTGCTTGAAAAAAAAACTACCTTTGTAGATTTTTTATTCTTTTTTTGAAATTAGAATTGTATTATTTAAATTGCCTCGATATTAATCTATCCAGAGGAGTCCTATTTTTTACCATTTCAATAACTCATAAAAATAAGTTTGGGGAGGGGAATTCGAGTAACATTCCGATTTTTCAACTATCTTATTTTTAAATTATTTGTATATAAAGAGTATATCATATAAAATATACAGAATATAAAATCATTTTTCGTAAAATGATGACGAAAATTAATATTTTATTCTTAAATGAGTATGTGTGGAGGATTAGCTATAAAACATTTGTAAATGAAATATTATAGTGAACCAATAGGTATGTAGTCTTCTGTCATTATTATTAGGATTTAACCTGTATGTATCACTAAAGAGTAACACAACACAAACCTAAAAAGTGAATACTCATTCATCATTTCATCCGTCAAACTTATTAATTTGTTAAACTTTTTGTATTCTGCAGCAGTCGTTGTGATTTATTTGTAGATTTCATGATGGGTTGCTTTGGAGAAATAACGGAACCGCTGAGCAGAGCATTATGGGAGAATTATGAAAGTGACGAGGAAGACATCGAAGTAGAGTAAGTCGCGAATCTGTTTTTCATATAAAATAAACTGTTAAATGGTATTGATTTTATTTATACTGTGTATTTATTTATAATTTCTATATTACAGGTTGTCTTGGGATCGTGAATCGGTGTATCCGGCTACTGTCGATCTTTTAATGGTTGTTGAGGGAGCTTCCGCTGTCGAGTTTGTGGAAAGATGTGTGATTACAGACAAGCCTATGAATACCGTTAAAGGCACCAAAGTGTCTCTTTACTCAATTCCCGATAAAAACCTAATAATATGCACATCTTTGAACGAGGAAGATGTCAAAGCTAGTGAAATTACCTCACTTCTTAAGCCCTGGATAATGTTGTCTAAGCGAATCATTTCTATCAAGTCTCTATCTACAGCAAACTTTAAAAGTCAAGGAGGATTAGACACGACATATTTAATAAGATCTCTTCATACCACCTGCACACAAGATACGATAGATGTTCATGTATTGGAGCAACCTAATATTATAAATGGATTATCAGCTGGAGGTAATTTTTGAAAAATATTATTTTTTCATGTCTAATATCCGATTGTTAATATCTATTACTAGTGTTGTTTTTATTATTCTATGCCAAATACAAATATTTTTTACAATTCATTTACAAATTTGATAATATTAATATATACATTTTTTGATTTCCCGAGACCTTATAATATAAGCCATGAATATCTTTCAAACCTCCTTGAATCTTAGTGATGAACAAAGTAAATTATCATTTTTCCAAATATCAATGTTGTTAATATGTTTTCAGTCATGAGTCTCTGCGAGCACATGGAATTGCCAGCATCGGTTTATGCTCTTTATATGGACTACCCTCTTTTAGGATTAGATTCATCCAACGCTGAACCATTGATCAAATTGTTTGATGATCTTCATATCACGTGTTCCAAGCCATTCGTAACCAAATTTAAATTTCCTTCCAACCTCTATCTTTGATTAAACTGTGTATTATTTTCTTATCAATTTTATACAACTCAATTATCAATAAAAAATATATTCTTTAATATCATTGATTTTTTATTACACTGCTCCATTGCAGGGGTCTTCTTCAAGGTTGATGAGTTGGTGTCTTGAGGTATTTCAGCCGTCAGCCTTACGTACCTTCACAAGGTCATGTCTGAGAGTCGTGTACGGTGGGTATGTTCTAAGGAGCATACCTCTTCAATGCTTTTTTAAAAAAAATGTTTAGTATTTCTGAAGTACTTTTCCCGTTGTGATGTCTTGTTTTCTAACTCTTTGTGTGTTTAAACATTTTACCAAAATGGAACTTTTTGAAAAATAATTTATATACTTGTTTTTTCTTAAAACTTTGGCATTTGGTTATTAGATTTTTACATTCCATATAAAAAACTTTTACTTAACATATTTATAAAAAAAAATCTACCAAATAACGCAAATTTCATTTAAAATTCAGCACTTTTACATTAAGCTTGATTTTGCACAAGAAACTCCAAAAATATCCCTCTTTACTTATATACATAAATCTGCTCACATAAGTGTTAAAAATAAAATCCAAATACGTTTTGAAAATATTTTAAATCAGCTAACAAATTTTTTTTTTTTTATGTAAACGCATGCAGGAGAGCACAACCGGTCAAGACCAGTGCACTCTATGACGCTCAGCCAGGGAGGCTGGACGCTGCATGCGGGAAACGTGTGTTGGGCGGGAATTTTGTAGGTGGTGGTGTACTGCGTTGATGTTAGCGTGCAGCCCTCTGATGTTGCAGTAGTTGACAGAGGACCGGTACGTGGGGTTTGTGTTATGCTGTATGGACTCATTTCTATTTGTGTTCATTGTCATGGTTTTTTTTGTGTGTTTATGGAATTGGATAGGGTAAGAGGGTAGGAGTCGGTGAGATAAGCACACAGTCCTCGCGGCTCCGGGTCAGGCCTAGTGCAGTTGAGGGCAGCGAGGTGGAGGACCCCCAGTGCTCCCCGCACGCAAACAGTGGGACCCAATCCGGTCACTATCCGGCACACTGGATGCGGCGAGATTATACACCGGCTGGTGGGTCAGCCAACCTACGGTAGTTAGCCGCAGGTCGGGACCCTGTACTATCCGGCGGCGCGGCCAGCCTTCTAAACTTAATTGACTCAGTTCAAAGAAGAGCAATTCGTTTGATAAACAATGACACCCTTACGTCTAATCTACAATCAATGGAACACAGACGTAAGGTTGGTTCTCTTAGTCTTTTCTACCGTTATTACCACGGTCGCTGCTCTTCGGAACTTAAAGAACTAATTCCTCCTGCACCCACTCACAGCCGACAAACTCGTCTTACACTTGCCGAACATCCATACACGGTTAATATATGTCGACCAAGAACTGGTAGCTTCCAAAGTTCCTTCCTTAATGCCACCGGTAAGCTATGGAATGCTCTTCCAGCGTCTGTGTTTCCTCCTTCCTACAATCTGGATCTCTTCAAGAAACAGATAAATATACACTTGCAATCTCCCCAACCCACACACAAACACAACACACGTTTCCCGCATGCAGCGTCCAGCCTCCCTGGCTGAGCGTCATAGAGTGCACTGGTCTTGATCGGTTGTGCTCTCCTGCATGCGTTTACATAAAAAAAAAAAAATTGTTAGCTGATTTAAAATATTTTCAAAACGTATTTGGATTATATTTTTAACACTTATGTGAGCAGATTTATGTATATAAGTAAAGAGGGATATTTTTGGAGTTTCTTGTGCAAAATCAAGCTTAATGTAAAAGTGCTGAATTTTAAATGAAATTTGCGTTATTTGGTAGATTTTTTTTTATAAATATGTTAAGTAAAAGTTTTTTATATGGAATGTAAAAATCTAATAACCAAATGCCAAAGTTTTAAGAAAAAACAAGTATATAAATTATTTTTCAAAAAGTTCCAAAGCATCTAACCGCTTTACTGGCTCTCCCTCTCTCGGTTCCCTCCACCGCGACCAGCCCCGGAGCGGCGAGGCATCAGTGCTCATCCGACCGTCACCAACCTCTCCCCTATAACCCCGCGCCCGCACACGATACGCTCAGAGAAGATCAGCCGAAGCCGAGACTCCTACACACGACCTAAGTGTGAACGGTGGTGTCTTCCGGGGACGACGACTCCATAAATCGTCTACCACTACTGAACATCTTAGCCGCTACTTTGTAGACGTTGCCCAGGGTACACCAGCACAAGGTGCTATGCGTGGAGGTGTGTTCAGTGTGCAATCATTATTATGAGAATATACCCAAAAGAAAATTGGGCATGAAATGATTGCGTACCCCAAAAAATTAGACACTTATGAAAAAAACAATATTTGTTATTCGGTAAAGGTTCCTTTATTGAACAAATATATAACTATTAGATTCCTCCTGTAACTTTCCCAGCGCTAACATCAATGAATATGGCTTCAAATTAACCTTATGCCATATAAATGAAAGTGTTGATGTCATCATCATCTCTTCTCATGTACTTATGTTCTATCAGCCATTCCAGTTGTTCTTTGATCATTTTTTTAGAAGGCAAAAACATGTTCTTCAGTATGTCGATAAGTTCAGTCTGAAAAGAGATAATGTATTAATACATCTGTAATAATATATTTTTAATATTTGGGTGGAGCTGCTCCTTGAGACCAAATGTTACAGTCTTCAGAAGCGTCAGGCTTGTCACCTGATGCCCTCTAAAAAAGCTGATTAAAAAATGCCCATATATGCCTGAATACAATAGTTTCCCTTTCTTCAAAGCCCCAAATATAGTGGAAAAATATACATGGTATGGTTACAGTGAAGTTTCAGGATTTAATGCTGCCTTGGAATAAGATGAGAAGCATGCCAGTTGAAACTTTATGGTGTTAAAGAATCATACGCTCCACTTAGGAAAGAAGATAATTTAAAACATTTAAGAAAAAAATATATATCAGAAAGTTTACTAAAAAAATATTCGGTTTGAATATCATATTTTGTAAATCTAACATAGTTAATTATAATTGAACTGAGAAGGAAGAAGCATTAAAATGTTTTAGGATATGATTGATATCAATTGGGTAAATAAGCTTTTCCTCAACTCATCTTGGGATTCTTGAGAGGAATTTATTGATGTTTTTATGGTTCTACTCGTTAATCCTTATTCCACAAATAGCGTGTCAAATTATAATATAAATAAAATACATAACAAACCTGTAATGATGAATTGGATATCCTTTTCCTCATTTTGAGTATTTTGATGATGGCCTCCTGGGTTCGTAGTATTCTAAGCTGCACTATGGAATGATTATCCTCCATTTGGGATCTTTCTGTACTTAGCTGCAATCTGCCAATGAGATTTACCTTTCCCCGCCTTTGGGGTTTTCCATTTTTGATCAGAGCAAACTCCTGGTTGATCCAGAATTGTGTGTTCTCTGCAAAATCTTTGGGTCCTTGGACGACAGGATTGTGTAAAAGTAACTGTCTTTTTAATTTTGGAAACGATACTAACGACCAAAGTGTTCTTCTCAATTCGGGGTCAGGTAACTCTGTTGCGAGTCGCAAGTTTTCGTAAGAGACTTTTTCTTGAGGCCGTTGATTCCATGCAAAGAGAACGGCCATTTGAAATGTAGTGACGTCCAAATCGAATCGTCCGACGGCGTTAGCAAAAGTTATAGTTCCGTTGCTCATGTGATGATACCACTGCAGTTTTCTGCCGGAATGTTTTTTCTTATAAAACTCTTCGACCTCGGGAATGTAATCTTCGAGTTCCAGCGGCAAGCTTACGGACACCCGTTCCGAACCTCTGGCCCAGGCTCCGGCATTTAAAATTTTAATATTTATCGCATCGTGCCTCGTCGTCTCCGCTCTAAAGTGAGTATTCAGATCTTCGCTCACTTTCACATCCTGGAACATTCGGGCCAACTTGTTCACATAATCTGCCGGCATCCCGACTTCTCGCAGCCATTCAACCATGTCTTCTTCTTTTTCTGAATCCGCACTGGAATCTAATATCAGGCGTCTCGTCAGGTGGGCTTTGTGATATCTCATAAACACATCTTTATTTTCTATATATTTAAGGACCAACAGAACGTCTCTCAACCTCGCTTCGATCTGTTCACTGGTCAGGCGCTTGCTGAGCGGTGTCCTCCTCAGCAGCATATCACAGTAGTTGGCCAGCAGCTCGGGACATTTGCTCTCCGGAGCCGTAGCTTTGCTTCCCCGTGAATTTGCCGAAGACGGCAACTCTAACTTGAAGACGGTCGTGTCGTTCACAACACATTTGTAAGCTTTATCTCTGGCTGTCAAAAAACGGGGATCGTCTTGAAAGGCATCTCTGACTAAAGTACTAAACTTTCGAAACAGCTCAAGTAATCTTTCGACGTACTTTTCCGAGTCTTGGGTGATGACGTCAGCGGCGGCTACCATATCGGCGAGGCCGGCAGACACGATGTGGGCCTCGAGGTCCCGCAGCATGGGCACCACTCCTTCTGGCACTCGGTCCAAGAGCCGGAACATCAGGTGAAGTCTCTGCGTCTCGCCGGCGCGGACCAGAGGCGCGCACTCGGCCAGCAGCGTGAGCAGCGGAGCTCCGAGCAGCACGGCCTCGCAGCACTGCGTGAGCGCGGCAACACTGCCACTGCCGGCCTCCAGGTAGCGCTGCGCTCGGCTTTCTTCCTCCCGCAGTTTGCAGTCGGCATACTTCATGTACGCCTGCACTCCGTTAGCTTGTAATTGTTCGCTGGCTTTTAAACGGTAAAATGCCTCTGTAGCTTGCATGTAAGCTGCCTCAAAATTTTCTCTGTATATTTGCAGTTTGTCATCAGGGTTAGAACAAAGATTGACTGGAAGATAATAAAAAAGATAATCAATATTGCCATAAATATAAAATAATTAATTATAACAAGAATAAAAACTCTCCTACGACAACCAAGTTTACCTTCATCGGAACACGTGCTGAGTGTAATTAACGTAGATGACATTTTTTGCATAGTGTATTAAAAGTTATAAAATATACTATTGAAACGGAAAACAATGGTTTCAAATTATAAATTAGTTATATAACCAGGCTTTCAGAGCATCGGGTTAACTATCTGATTTCTGTAAAAATTTCTCTCGAAAACCTCCGGCTCTCGTGTTCTGGAGAATGTTTAGAATCTCTGGGTGTAGTGATGATATTTATTACTGTCACTGGTCAGTCAAGTATGCAGTTTTTGGGCATTGCATTGTAAATAAGACATTTAGGATAAATATATTGTTATCGCGCAGTGACATAGTATTAGGTACATACCATAAGACTCCCGAACACCGATGACAAGTTGAGAATCAAAAGCTTCTCCATTTCTCTCCGCATGAACCAACTTCATGGCGGAATCTTGAAGGCGCTGTTTGATGTCTAAAAAAATGCTTTGGTTCCAAGAGTCCAGCATCAGCTTGCGGACGATGCTCTCCTCGGAACTTGCGGCGCCTTTCTTGTGCGTCCCGAAACCCAACCCGCTGCCTGGAGTCTTGTTCAGTAGAGCGGTCTCCAGCTGTCTAAAGGGAGTCGGCAAGTAATTACACTGGGTAAAGAATTTCCGCCATTCGCCGATGTACGCCTTCAACAGCGCTTGCTCTTCGCACTGTGCTAAGACTCTTGCCTGAGCTTCTTTGATGAATGCAACTATGTCTTCCTGGAGAGCATCTCTGACTTTCGTCGGTCCTTTTTCATCCCAAAGGCAAACCAAGTGCACGGAATAAAACAAGTCTTGCCATTCCGGCTGGGTGACCGGCTCTTGCTGCAGCAGCTTCAGTACTATGGGGCGCATAGAAGGCCATTTGTCTTCAAAAAACAGTTGCCCTTTGTCCTGTAAACAGAGAAGATCGATATGACTTAACCTATAAAGAGTGATCGAAGATCCGGTAAAGAAAAATTGTGACTGACCTTCAACATTGCTGTCATAACCTCATACGTGAGCTTTTATTTTTTAGAGGGATAATCGATAATAAATAAAATGAAAGCTGTCAATAGCAACGGACATTTGACTGCAGATTGCAAAGTTTCGGTCATAGAGTCAGAACCAAATAATATAGATTTGGGAAATAGAACACGGCGAGTACTACCCACACAACTATACAAGCATACACGCATTCATAAAAGGTGACTACACTCAACAGTTTTATCACCAATCTTGATGAAGACTTACAATTCTTGTCCACTCCACTCACTTTGCTACACTTCTTTTACTTTATCGATTTAGCATACCCTGCGTGCATTATTGTTATTTTTGATGAAGTAATAATAACATTTCATCAGATTTTCTTATATATTATTTCTTTTTGGTAATTTATTTATAGAGATTTTACTAATTGATTGTAAAACTATTTATTTTATCATTGCATCAAAATTAAGCAGCTTAGACTCTAAAATATTTGATAAATGGATATATTTTTAATTACATTGGAAATAATTATCGTAGAAATTAAGAAGAAATTCATAATAATATAATTAAATAAGGAAAATTATTGGATAATTACATAATGATGCTTAGATGGAAATATTGTGATGCATTTTTTGTAGTTGATTGAATTCCTCTGATAGGTAAAATCTTTTGAATTGTGGTAAAGTAAGTGTTTGAATTGATTGAATTTTCAAAATAAATTTACAATTACTCTCTCGTTGTTTTGACTTTTTCAATTAAAAAATCTTGAGTAGCAAACATTCAAGTAAATGATTTTTAACACTTATTATGTGGTTGAATGATATAATTAATATTTGTATATTATATTCAAAAATGAGAATATGGTAACATCGAATAAAAGACTGTAACTGTTTCCCAATTTATATGCAACATTCTTCAAAAGCGTTTTGTTTTATAAGATATACAGCCCTATTATGAATAAGAAAGTTCATTTTTCTTTTATTTTGTTGTAGGACCATAAAATTATCAAAATTTTTCGATTTTAATAAGTATTTATTGTCATTAGCGCATTTAACCCTAGAGAATAGGTATTTTTTAAAATTCATAATATAAATTGCCTTTAATATTTCTATTTCAAGAATTCTAACTCATAAATAATATCGATTTTATGGGTATTATTCTTATTATAATAAATCAATTGTACTTATTATTTGTAGTTGGCAAATTGCGAAGTTATCACTTCTTCCAAATTGTATTTTTTGTCTATGAATTCGTAACAAATCGAAAATGGCGGCCGTAGAAAGTCGCGCCGTTACCGCGGTTCAATCGAATTTACATCAACAAGATTTGACCAAACTAGTGAGTATTTGTCAAAGGGGAGCCTATCTATTTATATTAGTGCTAAATTATATGATGGGCTTTGTGAATAGGTCACATATTGCTGAATAACACGTGGCATTTTTTGGTTATGTTTTATGCCGCTCCAGTATTCTTAAAGCGTTATTAAACCATACGTTATGAAAGGGCACCGGTTGAATTGAATAATTATCAATATCATATTGTGTTTACAATATCTGAATACTCTTACTAACAAAGTTTTATCAAACTATCTATCAGGGTGATGCAATAGCATTCATGACACCTATACGTCAAAATTATTTTGAAAGTATGCGTTAGGCGTGGGCCATTATTAGAAGGTATTAATGTATTATTTATTTGGACCCTAATGCTTGAAATTTTTAATTGCTGCTGAATTTAATCCCAGTTATTATTATGTACTCTTTTATACATACAGATTATTTACCTGGGACAGAGTATTGCCCTCCCATATGTATTTTATTCTTATCAACTTAAGTTCCAGTGACACTACTTTATATTCCGGTAATAATATATATTGTATCGCGTAATTATCGTGAAAGTATAGACTAATTATTATATAAATATATTATTTTTCATTAAAATAAAGTTTTTTTTATGCTGTGGATAAAATTGTGAAATTCAGAAGAGTTTTGTTGAAATAATAAAATACAGCATAAATTATATAGATTTTCATACCTTGTTTTATAATATAGATCACATTGAGTACTGTTTCATTCGATGTAAGACCGCAGTTTCGCGATCTATGAAAGTTTCATTAGCTTAAAATATTGAAATGAATCTCAAAGAGAATGCTTAAAATATAAATAACATTATTGAATACATCTATTGTACTATCTTTATGTTTTTAGTTCCGGTCATAATTTTAGAAATGATTACCTTTAATAAGTTCTTTAGAAATCCAGGCAAACCTCTACTTTTGCACATTGATTCCTTAAAACGTGTGCAAAAGTCTTAATTTTCAGTAGTAGACAGGTGTAAAAAATACCCAATATTTTCTTTTAAAAAAATATTTATTAAAAGTAACAAACAGATTTAATAAAAAATATATTCTTAAAAAAAATCTTGAGAGTTTGCTAAGGACTTATTCAATCACACAATTAATTGATTCGGATCGAAGAAGATGGAGGCTCATGCGAGAGCTCTATGTTCAATAGTGGCTGAACACAGGCTGGTGATGATGATAAATTTATATTTAAAGACTTTGTTCCCTGTTGTAAACTCCGTTGTTGGTGTGATAGCTGTCAGGCAATCTCGTTTGGTATATATTACTCTGGATTGCGGTTGATAAGCTTTGAACTTGGATTTGTTTGTTTTCTGCAAAAAGAGTTCTATTGTACCCACCGTATATATAAAAATGCAATAAAAGTAATAATAAATATATATGAAATTCAATTGTATTTAGTATAATTGAAAAAGAAGACTTGAAAAATATTAATTAGATTATAAATTCAGTTATGACGCCTACTTCAATGTTTGTTGCTGTTGGTCCGTCACTGCACCAGGCAGAAAATTTACTCTTCATGTATATTATATAAATTTATAAATACTTATGATGAATACAGTAATATTGTCAATTAAAAATAATTTTAATTACAGAATAAAACATATTTTGTTCATGAACTGAAATAGAAAACACTTTTTTTGCCATTTATATTTATCATTATATAGTTGCAAAATGTGATGATGAAGAGTTTGCATAGAAATACTTCATCGTAATATGATTTTATTAATCTATTTCAGGACGTGACGAAGTTGACGGCCGTCTCTCCTGAGGTGATCTCCCGCCAGGCCACCATCAATATTGGAACCATAGGCCATGTGGCTCACGGCAAGTCCACCGTAGTAAAGGCCATATCCGGCGTGCAAACTGTCAGGTTCAAGAATGAACTCGAAAGAAACATCACCATTAAGCTTGGTAAGTGTCATTCAATTATACAAAAAGTGTAATAATTTGAGGTCTTTTCATAAAAAATATATCGTGAACGGCGCATTTTGACCAAACGAGCATTCACACATTCTATCCCCAGTTCTTCAAATTTGCCTGGTTGTGGTAATTCATATTCTAACATTACTCTATATAACTGGGTGCGAATTTCTTACATGTAAACGATATATGTTAAAGTAAACTACACTAAATTAACATTATTTTTTTGTGTTCTAGTTCTATGTTCGTTTGGTCTAAATTCACCTCAACGTACTATGTAGTGTATTTTACTTGAAATAAAGTTCCATCAGCATTTTCACAGTATTGTATTGAATTTGATATTTATAACCTAATTTATAAGAAATATCTACAAAAACATACTTTACATGCTGGGCTTGAGGTTTCCATGTTATTTTACCAAACACATCACACTCAAATGATGACTTGCATCAGTGGTCGATATATCTAACAATAAAATCTACATGAATGCATTGGTACCAAAATTGAGTCCATGTAAAAAATTTCAGCTTTAAAAAATAATTTTAAATCTTACCTGCTTAATCCAAAATGATCATTAATTAATATAAAAACTAAACGTAACCATAAAATTCATAAATGTAACAAAGAATAACCGTTGCCATGGCAAAAAAAATATAAACATTCTTCATGTCAAATCTACATATACAATGACCCTTGCGAGGTTGGTTATTATATGGTGGATATATTAAAGAAAAATAACACAAAGAATGCATTGTAGATGTGCAAAACTCAGCTTAATTATTATAAGGGAAATTTTTCATTTACATGATTTATTTACAAGACAGAATTAAGACCGGCGACAAAGTAAATTTATAATAAATATTTATTTATTTACCTTGTTTTTACATGGATCACGTAAGATATGCTCTCTGTTTAGGTGATTGCAGATTCGACTAACCCGTAGATTTTCTCAATCCATCACTTGTCAAGAGACAAGTGAGCTGCATAGTGACAAGTGATGTATTGAGGAAGGCTACGAGTAAGTCGAAACTGTATTCACCTAAACAAAGAGCACATATCTTACGTGATCCATGTAAAAACAAGATAAATAAATATTTATTATTTATAATGGATCTCAAAGTGAATGCTGAAAACATTGAAAAAAAAAAGTAATTTTATAGTTGTAGAAAATAGTAACCTACTTTTAATATCAATTATTAAGGCACATAATCCTAAAGTTACATTTTTTCTTTTACTTAATTGATTGCCTTTGCCGAATTGTGGAACTCGTTACAATTCTGTCAGTTTGAAGATGCATGTTCTGCATAGCAATGGTGTAGTGCAAAATATAGAAAAGTACATTTTTCGTCATGGGTATTGGTTATTGTATTTATCACCACAATGGAGTGCATACATACTGCAGTTAACTCATGCCATTAACTCATACAGAGGTCATACCTGTCATTATTAAACGTGTTATCAAAATGTGTGATTATATATGTATTTTTGTCTAACCTAATTACAAGACGAAAACTTATGTCAGCATTTTTAAAATTTGTGATTATTTTTTTAATAGTTTTTTTAATATTGTTTTCCAATATCGGACACATGTTACTGAGGTAATTACATATGGTAATGGATTTGAAAAATAGCGAGGAGGCAAGTAATACCATACCGATAGAATTGTGTCTCGTTGCCAGTTATAACACAATAACATTAATACCAACTGTGTAAAAAGTCTGGAAATGTATAATTATGATTGTTTTTTAACATAATTTTGCATATACATCATTTTAAATTTGCTTCTTTTTAATGTGTGTAAAAATTGGTCATGTGTGAATCGAAAACACTCAAGTGTGAATCGAAATGGAAGTATTGTTGCAGTGTGTGGCTGTGAGTGGTGGGGATTTAACTGATTAGTACTTAAATAAATACACTACATATTGCTCTCAATGAATTATTACCTATAATAATGAAAGATATTAACACATTTCTGCTGGGGGATGCGAGATCCGCGGGAACTATAAACCTTGTGTTGAGAAGGCAATGAATCCATTTGAACTAATATTGCTCAAGATAATTTTGTATAACAACTGGATCATATATTATTGATTCCCTAGTTAAGGATTTCAGTTTCAATCAATGAACACAACTTTTAGTTTCTCTTCAGCATTTATGGCTCTATATTTCACAACTTATTGAGAAATCTGATATCTGATATGCATAACAACGCAATGCTACGGGTAATGCATGTGCTAACAAGTAGCTCGGAAGATGAAGCTCCTTAGCTTATTATCAAAATCAGTCCATTTGTTTTTAATAATGCAAAATTTCCAAATATATATTTTTTTAGTCAATTGTTTTATAAAAATCCTCCCATCCTGCAGCACATTTTGTGATGATTTGACCCCAGCATTAATGTGTTCAAGAAAACTCCTTTTCAACATTCAATTTGTTAACTGATAGTCCGTGGTGAAAATGTATAATTGAAATGCCGGAAGAAAAAAACAAAGCAGTATTTTATTTTCACAGTGCTTTAGAGTTATTTAATTTTATTTAGTAATAGACTACAAATTATATTTATATTGCACTTAACACTAATACATACTACAAGTAATTGATAAATAAATGTAATATTGTGTTCATTCAATCATTTGATCTGATTTTAACATTAAAAGAGTTGTGTGAAAAAAAAATGTATCTACAGTTATGTAGTGTCGTGTCAAGTAATTTTATTTTAGCCAGAAAACCGATTTTTTACCCTATTTTTATATGAAGAAATGGTGTGTTGCAGAGAGACTGCCTGAGGCAGTTATTCGGGCTTATCAAGTTGGCAAAGTCTCCAAGGAAAAAAAATCTCTTAACAATGAGACAAAAGCTTCAAAGAGGAAAAGCACACATACCCCAGACAAAAAAAGAAAAAAAATTAAAGGAGAGAAAATTAATGGACATTTAAAAAATCGCACCAAGAATAAAGACTCAAATGAATACATCGTAGAGGAAATATTAGAACAAGAGGTCAGGGACGGAGTGCAGATGTTCTTCATTAAGTGGAAAAATTACAGTCACGACTTGAATACATGGGAACCCGTAGAGAACTTGGATAATTGCCCTAAACTGATGAACAACTTTCTGTTGTCAGAAGTTAATACTCACAAGGAGAAAATAGAACAATTAGAAAAAGAAATATCATTCGGTGATCTTTTAAGCAGAGGTGCGCTGGAGAAGTTATTGAAAACGAACATGAATGTAAACAAAAGTTTTGATTTCTATTATACGAATATTCTAGCACTCATAAATTTAAAAACGGAAGAAGAATCTCACGTTCCGAGGCTCATCGAAGAAACACGACGCAGCTTACAAATGTACACTTTATTAAAACTTAGAAGAAAACAATTGGAACAGTTAAAAGAGTGGGAAAAATATATAAATTCTGTCGATACTAGTAAAAGATTATTAGTACAGAACGACGTGGACTTGGAAGTGCCGCCGATCAATTTTAGATATATTAACGTAAGCGAACCCGGCAAAGGAGTAGTCATTCCCACAGATCCGCCAATCAGTTGCGATTGCAACTCTTGCACTATCCGCAGCAAGTGCTCGTGTGGCGTGGCCGAAGCCTTGTTCGCTTACCATTACAATAAACGTCTGCGAGTGCCCATCGGTACCCCCATCTATGAGTGTAATAAAAAATGTAAATGCTCGGCCGACTGCCACAACAGGGTAGTCCAGAAAGGGAGAGTCTTTAAACTGAAGATATTTAGAACCGCAACAGGGTGCGGCTGGGGAGTAAAATCAGAGCAGCGCATTCTTAAAGGACATTTTGTCTGTCAATACATTGGAGAAGTCATAACGGGAGAGGAAGCTGAAATGAGAAGCAAGGCCAATGATTCTCGAGGGCTGACTTACCTTTTTGATTTGGACTTCAATAGTGATGACAATCCTTACACCGTCGACGCTGAAAACATTGGAAATGTTTCACATTTTATTAATCACTCTTGCGACCCCAACCTCGCAGTTTGGGCCGTCTTCGCCGATTGCTTGGATCCCAATTTGCCGCTGTTGGCGTTGTTTGCTATTCGAGATATTAACCCCGGAGAAGAAATTTGTTTCGACTATGAAATGCGCAATAATACTAAGGCCGATTCCGAGTTCAAAAAAGAAGAAAGTGTTGTGAGAAAGCTTATTTATAGCCCGCAGAAAGAAGATTGTTCGAATATGAAAGAAGATGCTAAACACGGTAGTGAATGTGTTATTTTGAGTGTACCTGAGGATGCTAAAAATTCTCCCAGAAAGCTGATGACTTCAAGAATCTCTTCTCCATCTAAAATAGTAATAGACTCTCACATAGGTCGTAATGAATGTAAATGTGGTTCTATCAAGTGTCGAAAACATTTGTTTTAATATTTTAAAAATTTTAGACAAAATTCTGAATCCTGGTATTTTTATACTATCGATGGTTTTAAAAAAAACAAAAATGAACTATTTTTTAATTTTTTATTTTGTGCAAGAATGTTCCACAACATTATTTTTTATTATAACAATACACAAGACTGGGTGTGTTAATTTATTTTTTCTTATTAATAAAATAAATATCTTATTAGACTAGCTACAACCCAATTAGACAGTGGATATGGAAGAAGAAGAAGTGTATATATAAAATGTTATGAACTTTAAAAAATCAATAAGAATATAGATTAATTGATAATAATTGAATATTAAATACACCTGAATATTGTAATGTTATATAATGCTATTTACTAGGAAACCTTTTCAATTTTAAAAGAAACATTTTATTCTCTGTAAGAATATTATAATCAACAGTATTTATTTTTTATGATTAAATTAATATTATAATAAAACTGTTTCACCAACAGATTGACTGTGAAAATTCTATAAACATTTTTGGCTGAAAATAAATAATTAAGCATTTATTAATCAGCAATCACCAAACTTATTGAGAGGCCGGCCCGGTTTAAGTTTTTGATCAAATTGTGCTGGTTGAAAAACACTCTCATTGAATTCAAAAGAAACTCCTATTTTTGTCTATGTAATTGTGTAATAAGGGTTTGCTCTAAATAAATGCAGACAATAATTGTGACTGGACGATCCTCGGTTTGTTGACTGGTGATATGGATTATTTATAATTATAACATTGTAGACAAATTGTGTTAAATAATCGTTTTGAATGTGACTTCTTAAATATACTTAAATGTTTGTCTTCATGAACTTATTTTTACAAAACTTAAGCAATGTTATGTATATATATGAATCACTAGGAAAATTAAGATATGCATAATGATACTGACAGATAAGTAAATTTTACAAAATCTATGTATGGATTAACCATGTACACTGATTAATATTTACTTACTTAAATATTATGATATGTGATCCATACTTGTTGGCATTTATATTATTGCATTATCCATTTTGTAGCAGGTGGTGGAATGTATTGTTAAAGCCTATTGTTAAAGTATATTTTTTATCAAATGTGAATTTTTAAATAAAATGACATCCATAACAGCGAGTACTTACATAAATATAATATTAGATTGTAACTATCATAGACACTGTAGCCTTGAGATTGTGATATTAAATAAAAATTTTTTTTTTACATTATATCATTTCTTTTGTTTTTATTTTATTTAGTTTTGTTAGACATAAAAAATAAATCATTCATGTGTTTGGTGTATTAAAAAAAACCTAACATGTACTATGAGAATTCATATTCACAGTTACAATTTGGTACTAATCAACACTGTTCTTTTATTGAAAATTTCTCTATTGTGTCTTACAATTTAGTTTCCCAAAGCTGAATCAGTAGTAACTGAACAGATAGTTTTTTTAATTTATTATGATCATGATGGAGTTATGTGTTGGGTGAGTTATGTTAAGTGGGTGTAAGTTGAGGTCCAACTTTATATAAATTCTGTTTTTTGTTTGAGGATTGAGGATCAATTAAAAACACTACTTTATTTGATATAAATTTTAGTTTTATGTATATAACACAATTCAAATTTATTACAAATTATGTTAATGACATAAAACCTAATAAATATGTCCGTAGACATATTGTCTTGCTGTGTGAGAAAAGTTGTAGGTAAATAATAAAAATATGATTGTATCATATTTTTTTATGCTAATCATAGCAAATGAATAAAATGCTTATTATAGCCTTGTAAACAAAATTGGTGGAAAGCGAAAATCATTCATTCCGTGAACACCACATATCATCAGGGATAGTAGTCTTAATGATATTTGTAGACCAACACTTCACATGCATTGCTTCTTTTTTCTTTTTATAATATCCACTTCATGTGGAGCATATAGACACCACAAATTGTCATTTCACAGTTCTGTAAGCTCAGGTTGTCTATGTCTTGTCCCTGAACACCTGCTGCACCCAGAGATCCACATAGGAACATAGACAGGAGCCCATGAACTTACATACTCGTAGTCTGCGGCTTAAGTATCAACGAAATATTTGGGTTTTCAATAATCAGCGTTTTTAAGGAGATCAGATGATCAGCCCGACGCTCCAGAGGATTTGACAAATTTTGTTTTGACCTTAACCCTTTCATTACAGCTCGGTTTGAATACAAATTATACTATCAATTATAAAACTAGTATTTGAAGCATAGATGTACTTATCTGGTATAATTTCATATATCACATTGGTTCTTGTATAATTTAGCTATCAGATGATGCATAAAAAACTATTTTAAGAAAGTAGCAAAACGATATATCATGTCAACCGATGACAACGGTCCGGGAATCTTATGACGGCATATGCCGACAACCAATGCAAAAGGGTTAAGGGGTGGCTCAATCCTACTGGGGGCATGTATAGAGGTTAGATTTGATTAAATAAATTTTTGAAAATCAAGCTCGGTTGGGATTTGAATTGGCATTAAGCTCAAGTCAGGGATAAACACTGAATGGCGGGAGGAGACATACATGCATTGGAATGCATATAGTTGGATTCCCCTAGAAATGGACTTGCCCAGATGAATACCCCGGCACAGGGGCGTACAATCGAACACAATTGGCGAAAACATTGTTTCTGTCATGTAAAATTGAAAATGTGTAAAATAAGTAAGTTTTGGGCAACAAAAAGTTGGATATCATCTCACGGTAGCGCTCACCATTCACAGTTACGTTGCGATTCGCATCATCTTTGAAGAAGTACGGTCCAATGATGCCACCAGCCCATAATCCGCACCAAACAGTAACTCTTTCTGGATGCATTGGTAGCTCTTGCAATGCTTCTGGCTGACCTTCACTCCAAAACCGACAATTCTGCTTATTTACGAATTCATTCAGCCAAAAATGAGCGTCGTCGCTGAACACAATTTTTCGATAAAAATATGGATCAATAAAATTCAATGATTTGCAAGCGTTGTTCGTTTGTAAGACGATTCATGGTTAAATTATAGACCAAACTGAAGATGTTTGACAGTGACACAAAACGTACGTGAGCTGTCAAAATCAGTGTTGCCAAAAAGAAAATAGTTTAAAAATCACCCTTTATATGCAAATTACACACAAAAATTATGTTTCTTTGCTTGTATTGTCAATATTGTTATTTAGTTCCGTTAACCCTTTCCGGTCCTAAGTCGAATGTCATTCGACATCGACTTAATTCCAGTGAGTCCTATGTCGAATGTCATTTGACATTTTCTTCATCAGTTTATTGTAAAAATACAAGCAAACATATTTTTTTCTCACTTGTATTTAGTGTAGTGGTATACTGGGATAAGAATTCAATAGTTTTTATGAGCATTGGAATTTGTAACTTTCTACCTGAAAAGGTTTGCTGGCCGGCTAGGTACGTGTAGGGATCAGTTACGCTCGACCCTTGCACATGACAACATCTTGAAAATTATTATTGCGGATACTTGGATTTGTTCTAATAACAGGGGTATTTCTTATATTCTAACCCTCAAGGGAAACATAAAGATATCCTGGTATGCTCCAACAGAATTCCTGGAGGCAGGAAAGAAACGCGATACATTTGTGTAACTTGTGAGAGAAAGCCCAGCCTTTGTATCGGTAATAATAAGAGCATTATTCTATACCTTAAAAAAAAAAATTGTGAACATAAATATACAGGCGGACCTCTACTTTCGTACATTCGACTTTCGTACAATTCGCTATTTCGTACATTTTTGAAAAATCGTTTTTTTTTTTTTTTGGCGAAAATTCAAAAATGTTTTGTTTCTATGCAGTTGTTTCCCTGTCGCACTATGTAATGAATATGAACTAGTTCCGTACTGTGAAAAATGTTACGTTCTGTTCGCACATATGCATTAACATTCGAGCGCGAGCGAGTCCAATCGTGCGTTTGTATGTACTAATTTGTCCACACTCCCATCTGACCTCGATACGTTTAGTTTTGCGTCAGCGCACGGACGGGTACATTGTTCTGCGAGTTTTGTTTCAAACCCGTTATACCATAAGTGAGAAATGAAGAAACTGCAAAGTAGATATGGCTTTAAAAAAATCAATACAATCGAAACGAAAATGGATATAATAAAAACGGTCTGAAAATAGAGTCTTATGCTTCAATCGGATGATTCAAGCTAAGGCACTTGGTATGATGTAAGAAGGTCTACATGATATGTTCTGGATATTAAAGAATAAAGATAAAATTTAAAAATATGTCCAAAAAAAGATGGAGAAAATATAACATCAGAAAATTTTATTAGTCCAAAAGGAACCCGGCATATTGCCCCTGTAAAAGGGATGGATGGCGGACTTTCAGTACAAATGTTTGACTTTCAGTAGCGTGTTGTTCTTCGATCGATTCGTGTTTTTTGTTGTTGTAATTATTATATTTATTGTTAGTATTGTTAAAGTTGTTTCATTGAATCATATTTTTGTGTTTTTACAATGCCGAAGAGACAGAAAAGAACTATTCTCAGCAGTGAATCACGTGAATTTGTCGTACGCTTGCGTGATTATTTTCATCAAGAAAAACAAAATGGTGGACCATTGCTGTCTGTTGAAAACATTCGAGATCGGGTCATGGATTCCCTAGGAATCAGTAAATCTACAGTGTCTCGGATCACAGAGGAGAAATACGGTGAATCTTCATTAGAAGAGAAAAAATTATTAACACCAAATAAGAAACGACAGAAGAAATGCTCAATAACAAAACCCGATAGCTTTGATTTGGCAGCAATTCGGAATCACGTGTATGCATACTATGACCGCAACGAAATACCAACACTTCTTAAACTGGTAGGTTCTCTAAAGTCAGTCGGATTATTTCAAGGCAGTGCGACGTCTCTTAGTAAGGTATTGAAAACATTGGCTTCAAATATAAAAAATGTGAAAAAAGAAAGTTTATAATGGAGCGCACGGATATTTCCCTGAAAAGATGCGATTTTTTGAGGCAAATGAAGAGCATTAGAAATTGGGAGAAAGTCGTTTTTCTCGACGAAACTTGGCTCAATGCTAATCATACTGTTGGTAAAATATGGACCGACGACACGTCTAAATCCAGGACGAAAACTCCTGAAGGAAAAGGCCAGCGCCTCAATATTTGTCATGCCGGAACGTCAAAAGGTTTTGTGCCCAATTGTCTTCTGGCGTTTAAGTCAGTTAAAACGACAGAATATCACGAAGAGATGAATTTTGATAATTTCAGACAATGGTTTATGACCTTATTGACAAAACAAAAAGAGAATATTATGCAGATTGGGATCGCGATGTACGCTTTGACAATTTAAGTGAACAGAACCTGATTATAAATGTGTGTGAAGGTTGTAGTTCTGATTCCGATAGTGACGAAGACAATTTAGAATGTACTGCTTTATCGGATTCCGACTAAAATATGTGTTTTTAAGGTTATGTGCTAATATTTATCTCCACACTTGCTTTTATTCATAATTTTCATATTACTAATATTATTATTTATAGTTTGTTTTACATGTCTCTTAAAACCTGTTAATATTCACTTATAATTGATAATAATTCTAATATTTAATTTTAGTAGGTATTTACAAAAACAATCGAAAATACGATTATTTATACCCAAACACTGGTTTTCGCAGTAATGTGACATGGCCTTCTACGTCGTCAGATATTATAGTATTATAGTTACAAATTGCCGTATTTTTTCTAATTTGTAACAATATGCATATATTTTTTATTATTTTGTTTTTATTGTGATATATTTACCTAAATAACTTATTATATATAAGAAAATAGGCTTTTGTTTATGTTGATAAAATTAGTATAGGTAGCGAACGTTTTTACAACGTTATATCGGACGATATTTAGCACAGGGCAATAAATGTGTCATAGGGTTCTTCCTATATTGGATGGACTATAATCGTAAATTCTTATCAAAGGACGAATCAGTTGCCCCGGGTCATAAACTTTGTACAAACCGATTGACATTGCTTCTTAGTGGAAATTACGCTAGTGATTTAAAATTTAAGCCAATGTTAGTTTATCAAGCAGAAAATCCTAGAGCATTGAAAGGGAAAGATAAAAAATTGCTTCCAGTCATTTGGAAATTTAATAAAAAAAAGCCTGGATTACTGTTTTAATATTTACAGATTGGTTCACTTCACATTTCGTAACAGCAGTAAAACATTATTGTGAAGTAAATAATTTACCCAATGACACCCAAAATCACTACAAAATTTATACCCAGAAATCAATGTTGTATTTCTTCCCCCCAAATACTACGTGTCTCATACAACCCATGGACCGAACGGTGATAGCTATGTTTAAACGATATTATATGCGGTCTTCTTCTTCGTGTCAGCGACGTCAAATTATTTTTTCCCAATATCTGGCAACATCGATAGCTCGTGTGTTGCCCAGCATTAGGTCCTGAGATGTGCAACTTGTTGGGCACATGGAGCAGCATCGTAGGTGTGAGGCGGTCTGCAGGTCTCCACAGTCGCACAATAGTGTCTCTCCCTGCCGAAGCATTCCCCACCGCTCGAGGTTGTCCTTTGTTCTACCAACTCCGGTTCTTAATCTGTTTCGGGATTTCCAGGTCCGCCAGTCAAGGCTCTTGCCAGTTGGGAGGCCTTCCTTTGGAGTAATGAAATCCTCTGGTGCGATTTGTTGCCAGAGTTGGAGTCTCTCATTTTCAGGGCCGGATGTGAGAGGTTGTGTGGATTTCAGAAAGCTGCTTCGAGACTTCAATCTTGGTGTTGGGGGTATCTGATTATACAAGCAGTGGGACGGTTGGTTGATTGCCTTACGCATTTCTTCGGGCGCATATGACTTTGCGTCTTATGTTCGGTGGTGCGATACCAGCCAAGGGGTATAGTTTAGAAATGGGTGTTGGTTTGAGGCAGCCTGTGACGACTCTGTATGCATCATTCAGGGCAGTATCCACTTGATTACAGTGGGCTGATCGACCCCACACTGGTGCCGCATATTCTCCGGCTGAGAAACAAAGTGCTAAAGCTGAGGTACGAAGAAGGGGTGGTTGGGCTCCCCAGTGAGTGTTGGTCAGTTTGCGGATGAGGTTGTTCCTTGTTGCAACTTTCTGTTTGGTGTTGCTGCAATGACGCCTGAAGGTGAGGGTGCGATCTAGAGTGACTCCGATATGCGGTCGATAATGCATCAGGCCATCAAGGCAACTGACATGGAAGGTGGGCCCACATTAAAAGATTTCTGGAAGAATTATAACATATGGAACGTAATAAACAATATTGGAGACGCATGGGCTGAAATAAAAGAGTCAACAATGAAAGGTTCATGGAATAAACTATGCCCACAAATGATGAGTGATTTCATAAATTTTGATGAAACTCCGGAAACCCTCACACTTGAAATAGTTCACCAAATGAACGAACTAAACCTAGATGTTAACAGTGAAGATGTTAATGAGATGATTGAATCTCATTCTGAACCCTTGACTAATGAATTTCTAATGGACCGACAAGAGAACGAAAATAGTATACAAATTGAAAGCCAGGAAGAAGAACCAGAAGAAATCATCAAGACCTTAACAATAAAAAACATGAACGAAGCTTTTACGCATCTCGAGTCATTTTTGAATATTATGGAAGAATGTGATCCCAATGGAGAACGCATATCTCAAGTGCGTAGGGCAATCCATAATAATACTGCATGGTACAGAACTCAATATAAAGAAAAGAAAAAAGGAGTAAAATACAACTAACCCTTGACAAGTTTATTAAGAGAATATAATTTTTATTTAATATGTACTTAGTTTGTAATTTTTGACAAATAAACATTTTAAAGTACATTTTTTTTTACATCCCTCTACTTTCGTACACATTTTCAGGAACCAATCATGTACGAAAGTCGAGGTCCGCCTGTAGTTTTATTAAAAAAAACCTGAATGTATTGTTTTACTTTTTAATTCTGTAAATCTTTTGTGGATCTGATGGAACATATTTTTTTTTTGTGGACCGGAAAGGATTTATCTTTGTTTAGTAAGTGGTTGAAATTGAACTATTTTTCCAGGCTACGCCAATGCTAAGATCTACAAGTGTGACAATCCTAAGTGCCCCCGGCCGGCAAGCTACATCTCGGGCGGCTCCTCAAAGGACGATAGCTTTGTTTGCCTGCGCCCGGCCTGCACCGGGCGCTTCCAGCTCGTGCGCCACGTCAGCTTCGTGGACTGTCCTGGGCACGACATCCTCATGGCCACCATGTTGAACGGTGCCGCTGTCATGGACGCCGCCCTTCTACTTATCGCAGGCTAGTGACATAATGCCCCATTCTAAAATTATAAATTGAATTGGAGTAATTTGTTTGTAACGGTTGCTAAATAATAAAACGTATGTTTAGATAACCTGTTTCAATCTGTTCTAGTGAAGTGTATGTCTTTGCTTGATTGTCTAATCTCGGTTAATATTAGTCAAATTTATGGTACTTTTTCTTATATTGTGTGTATGAAAAGTTATACTATATAATCTCAGAATCAATACAAAACAATATGAGCTGTGCGATTGATTTATATCGGTAGTTGTAATATTAAGTAAATTCCCGAACACGTAAAACGTTATTGTTGTGTTTACCTAAGTAGGTAGTAAAAACGATAACATTATAATATGTTAACGATAACAAACGTTACACAGGAAAAATATTATAACTATTTTTAAAAAGTACCGCAGGATCTAACTTTAGACTATATGTAATAGCTTAATATTTATTCCGTAAAATCATCTATATCATCATTCAAATCATTTAGCCTGCGAAATTTTCAGAATTCACATATATGCAAAATGTTTCTTCAAGACATTTTAAAACTAGTAAGTAATATACTTGTTTTAATTAGCAGAAGTGATTATTACCAAAAGAATTCGTATTCCCGTCGGTAGGAGCGGAGTTTTTTAATCCCAGAAAGAGTGTAAAGCAGTGTTGTAAATTTTTACACTGTGTGATATTTATTTTCACTGTCGATTTCAGATGTGCTGTTTAACTTGTAGAACTTTTTTCACCTTTTTATGTTTACGATTGGGGTAGGAAAATAGTAATTTTGTAGGTGTTGCTGTGATGTTATTTTGTTCCCGCCAGGTAACGAGTCCTGCCCGCAGCCTCAGACCAGCGAGCACTTGGCAGCCATTGAGATTATGAAGCTGAAGCACATTCTCATTCTTCAAAACAAAATTGATCTCGTCAAGGAAGGCCAAGCCAAGGAGCAGCACGAACAAATCGTAAAGTTTGTCCAAGGGACAGTCGCAGAAGGAGCTCCCATTATACCAATTTCAGCTCAGCTCAAATACAATATTGAGGTTACATATATTTTTTAAGTCTTTGTTTTTTTGATAAAGTGATAACTTGTATTCACATTATAATTTAATTTTGACTTTAAAAAATGTGAATATTTTATTACTTAATCATTAAACAAAAAAAAAAATTTGTAGGTATTATGTGAATATATTACGAAGAAGATTCCCGTGCCACTTCGAGACTTCACATCAGCGCCACGGATGATCGTGATCAGGTCCTTTGATGTCAACAAGCCGGGCTGTGAGGTGGCGGACCTCAAGGGCGGTGTCGCTGGCGGATCTATTCTGCAGGGGGTGCTTAAAGTGGGAATGGAAATTGAGGTAAATATAATAGCGTGTACACTTATATCGTTTATTTAAAAAATATATATTATCTTTAAATATTATTGTATTTATATGTTTGAATTATAATCTTTTAATATATTTTTTCTGTTATTAATGTCTTCATCATATGTTTACCTGAAATTATCTGACTATTGGGGTTGGTTGTACTCAAGATTGCAGCAAGTCACAGAAGTTTTATGCAAAAGCTTCTCACATTCCTTTTCGGTTGTAGTGCCATTGAAGAAGATCGTATTCATTAATATAATGTATCTTATTCAGATTGTGAGAAATAAATTAAAATATATTATTTTAATGGATCATTAAATATTAACTGATATAATTACTCATATTTTCCAGGTCCGGCCCGGGTTGGTGAGCAAAGACGCTGAAGGCAAGTTAACGTGCACGCCCATCTTCTCAAGGATCGTGTCTCTCTACACGGAGCAGAATGAGCTGCAGTTTGCTGTGCCCGGTGGTTTAATAGGAGTAGGAACAAAGATTGAACCGACCCTCTGCAGGGCCGACAGGCTCGTCGGGCAGGTATATTATTTAAAGAATTCATAGACTTGTAATATATTATTAGATTAATGGAATATTTTTATAGTAAAGCTTGTAAAAAATAATTCTTTAAACATATTGCTATAATCAAATATATATTTTAACTAAAAATATATACTTTTATTCCGAATTTTATTCTTAAGAGATTATACATGTTTTGTACCTTATCAGGTTCATTTGGAATTAAGCCATTGCTCAGGATTGATCTGATAACGTCCGTCCGAAACATGTACATCACTTAAAAATAAAATGTGAATTAATAGTAAATATTTTAAATTTGTAATTAAAATAAATATGAAATTATAATTATGCAGTTTCAACAAGTATGTCAGTTAATAACTAAAACGTTGCTATCATCTATATTCGAATGTGATTTTTAAATGTTTTCAGGTCCTAGGAGCCGTCGGTGCCTTACCAGGAATATTTGTGGTCCTCGAAGTGTCATATTATTTGTTGAAGAGATTGCTTGGAGTGCGCACTGAAGGAGACAAGAAAGCTGCTAAGGTTCACAAACTGGCCAGGAATGAGGTATGAAATTATATTATTACTCGAGCAAGCAAATCTTACAGCTAATACTTAAATAAAATGAGATTCTAGAATATTTCTGATATTTACTTGAATTATATACATACATTGCACGAGTATATAACATACCCGGGAAGATTTAGGTGACTGGAAATTTGAATATCAATGAACTTTGTTATTAAATTTAAATTGAGTTTGATCTAATTGTTATCTATTTTAGGTTCTACTCGTGAACATCGGTTCACTGAGTACCGGTGGTCGTGTGGTCGCCACCAAAGCCGATTTAGCCAAGATCGCTCTCACCAGTCCGGTGTGCACAGAAGTTGGAGAGAAAATTGCCTTGAGCAGGCGTGTAGAAAAGCATTGGAGGTAAACATAATATATATTGAACTTTTAATCAAAATTTAGTAGGTAAATTTGCTATATAGAAACATATCAAAGGGTAATAAAAACAATGATTGTTAAATACATGGGACTAAATTTCTTGAAAACAATAAACTTTATATGCAGGCATGACTTTGGTACATAATTAATTGGTTTCAGGAAGTGTGTTCAACCTTTAATACAATTTTATGAATTTCATATCTTCATTTAGAGACCATTTTTTAAATATTTATCAAGTCCTCGCTACTTGTCTTGTTTGGTGTGTGAACCAGTATATTTGTGGACCAGCATCTTTTCTAAAACACCTATTATTTAGGGATTTTCATTATTTAATTAGGAAATTTATATAGAAAGCTGGGGAAGAAGCTAAACATAGAGATACAACATTGTTGAGCATGGCTCGGCAAACCCATCATTTGAATAGCATTCGTTTATGTAATCAACAGCAATAACGAAACATTTATAAAACAAATTTTAATGTCCCGCCTCAATAGATGTTTCAAGAACACATGAAAGTTGTGAAACTTGTTGATACTGATATAAATGGTGTTATTTTCAGATTGATAGGATGGGGACAAATTCGAGGCGGAGAAACCATTGAACCAGCCAAGAACTAATTCTGTGCATTTACTGTATTCAATTAATACATAACATTTTTTATTAATTTTATGTATACATGGTGTTATTTATAATAATAAACAATTTATGGTATTTTCGTTTTGTTTTAATCATCACTTCGAAGGTGTTCTACTCAGTGACGACATAATATTACAGAAAAAACTGCAACGGCTATTTAATATATACATTTATTTTTACTAATATCAAATATGTTAACGATAGTTGACAAATAAATAGCATTCCATCAGTTAGATTATATTTGAAATGTTCTTTCGTTCAGTTGATGCATTCTTCTAGTGTTGGTTTATGCTGGAGCCTGGATGATGTCTGTGTAGCGCTTGACCTTGCTGGCCACGCTCATGTCGACATATCTGTCCCCGATGGACACCACCATGCCTCCCAGCAGACTGGGGTTGACCTTGGCTGTAAGTTGGATGGTCTCAGTAGACTTGACGAATTTCTGAAAAACCAAATATTCATGAAAACATTGATTCTTTATTTGGACTGTCATTGATGGTTTTACTCAGTTGTAAATCTTAAGTCGGAAAAAAGTTTATGTGGAGAATAATATCTTTTTAGCCACAAATTATTATCATATTTCTAATGTCTGATAAAATTCGAATGATCTTTTTTTATTTAAAACAGTTTTTAGAAATAAAAATGGAAGGTAAGTTGTATAATGTATATAGTTATACTACTACATTATTCGAATTTTTTATGCTATCAATAATAATCAATATCTGTACTCCCAAAATGATAGTTTGCCGTAGTAACACATAATGTGATTAATCTCAATTATCTTAATTATTAAATCTCCAAACATAAAAAGAAATAAATATACTCTTTTTTTTAAATGTTTAAATAAAACAATGAACTATTCATTTATCAGTTTAACAATATGCAGATTGAAAAAATAAATTGCAGTGCAAAGAAACAACTATAAATTAGTATCAAATCGAAAAATGCATTAATAGAAATAGGGAGTTATAAAGGCTTAAGAGATCAGAAGTTCCAATTATCCAGGTTCCAAAGTTCCATCTGTAATATACTTATTAGTCAGTAGGTAAAACTAATAACAAGGGTTTTGTCTATGGCTGACTACAATAAAATAAAGAATATATCAGTTATGTACTTGAAAATAAATTATGTTATATATTTTTAAATCTTATATAAATATTTTATTGCGTAACTTTGTCCTAGTAATATTAAACAGCAAAGATAAAACATTAACTTTTAGCTTCACAAAGAAATATATATTTTACTTTAGCAATGGCATCAAAGTTCTTTTGCTGATATTCCAGTGTAATGACAATTTATATGAATTATAAAGTAGATCGGTACCTTAAGAGCCGCCTCCAGGTTCTTGCGTTGAGCATCATCCAGGGGTTTGGCGGTGACCACTTCGCAGATGACTTCTCCGCGGTGGGCAGACATCATGACGTTAAAAGCATTGATCACATTCTCCAACTTCTTGAGACGGCCGTTCTCAGCCAGGAGTTCCAGCAGGTTACCGGTGGCCGGGGAGAGAGAAATCTGCAACAATATATTAACAAATGTATACTGAACAATTCACACTGAACTCTTTATACTGACATGATGGATACATTTAGTATTTTAAATTGTGCCCTGTCAATGATTATTCTTTATATCTATCAGATATATATTTCTCCATATTTACAGTGCATAATAAGAATTTTGAAAGGAATGAAGATGTACAAGAGTTGTTTAGTTAATAAATAAAGATTTGTTAGAATTGAAAGGTGATTTATTAATACTGTTACCTTGGTGGCGAGATGTCTAAGAGCACCGGCCTTGATGGTGCGCTTGATGGTCGGGTTCATGATGAATTCCTTCAGCTTGGCGTCGGTCTTGATGGCGGCCTGGAACTTGACGAGCTCTTTCTCAACGGCGTCCAGCTGCTGCATCTTACTAGCGGCAGAGAACAGCGCGGTCGCGTAGCGGCCCTCGAGTCCGAACACCTGCACCGGCGGCTTAATCATTTTGCCGCTGGCCGCCGAGCTGCTGACGCTTCGGACCTGAAATATCAACTTCCCATTAGATTTCGCAAGTAAGCTTAGGAATACTCACCAAGTATCTGAATTTCTTCCACAATACACTGTGTCTTTAAGAACTAGCTCAATGCCCACTTACTAAGGCCCCAACAAACAAAATTACACAAACAGCACACATCCATTGCGTATGCTGCGTCCAGCCAGTCCGATTGAACGTCATACTTCCATTAAATGGTGAAAACTCTCTAATTGGTGTTCTCCTGCGTGCGTTTACATAAAAAAGTAGTAGAACACTATTACATAAGCTAACCTAACATAATTTTAAAATCGTACGGAAATCGATTAAATTATTAAACGAAATCTGGTTAATATGTGTCATCACAGTTATGTTATTGATTTAATTTAATAATTTACTGACCAAAATGCCACATTTGAGAGAAGACATTTTATCGAAGAAAATTTGTGGGCGCCTGTCTTCGATATTCGTCAAAAGCTGAGTGATACAAGGACAAAAAAATCAGTCACCGTAACCAGATGGGACTGAGGTAGGTATAAAAATATACATAAACACAAAATTGTTATAACTATTTAAAAAAATGTAAAACAAACATTATATTCAAAAAAATATATTTTTAATAATACTCTTTTACTATGAAGAATGTATAAAATAATAATGTACTTGTTAATGAGAAATAATGGGCTATATAATAATAAATACTTTGTTGAAGACTTTGAAAAAAGTATTTAAATTATTTTATTTCATTGTTTTCAAATAAAAATTAAATCAATCTCTTTGATCAGTAAATTATTAAGTTAAGTACTATTTTGTCGAAAAAATTGGAGCTAAATAATATTTTTACATTGCAATATTTACAAACAAGCTGACAGTTCAGTGACTTGACATTTGACAGCGGTCCTTTGTTTGAACGATGTTCACAAAACATTTCGGTTTTTCTTTGTTTACAGTTCGGATATCATACGTAGTGTAAAGCACGTTGCTTAAGGTTGAGCTAACTCGAAGTCATGTCGGTCGCGGGCAGCCCTTCCCGGGAGTCAGCACAGGATGGAATCTCCAACTGCTCCATAGACGAGGGTCTTCCTCGAGAGTTGAGTCAACTTAGCCTCTCTTCCAGCACCAGCCAAGATGAATCCTTCCTCTGCATGGGTCATGCCGACAACAGCTTGCAGCACATGTATGGCTATTTACAATCCAGGCAACTGTGCGATGTTGTTCTTATAGCTGGAGGCCGAAGGTATTAATGATAATAAATAATGCTATTGTTTTGATTTTATAAATATATATATATATAATAATTAGTGTGAAGTTAGTATAAAGTCCAATGGAATTGACCGTTAAAGAACTATAATGAGATATATCACTGAAAGAATCACCAGTGTGCATAAAGATAATTCTGAAAAAAATGGTGATCTTAGGTTCGGTTGAAAGAAAGTACTAAGTCTTGTTTCTTCTAAATGATGATTAGCAAGACAGAGGACCAGAAGAGACGGAAAACATTGGTGAAGCAAACTGAATCCATAGAACAACGGTGCTTGCAGTAAGCTCAATGACAAAGAAAATTATTATTAATAGAAATAAAAAACATTGATGCTCTTATATTTATATGCTAAGTAAATGTTTTTCATAGCATACTAAAGAATTTTACCCTCTGTAATTGTTTACCGCATAAGTAGACTGGCATGGATATATTTGAATCATTTAAGAGTTGGTTTTATATGGAATGTTATTGTATGTTGTGTAGGGTCTCAGCGCACCGCTTGGTGTTGTCGGCCGCCAGTGAGTACTTTTCGGCCATGTTCACGGGGGCGCTGCGCGAGGCTCAGCAGAGTGAGATCACGCTGGAGAAGGTTGATGGAGAAGCGCTGCAAGCCTTGGTGCAGTACTGCTACACCGGAACAATTGGTACGTTATCAACAATTCTATTTTTATATATATCACACTTCCTTGCTTTTAATTGTTGGCTGGTATTTTTTAACCCTTTTATTACTATCTGCGTTTTGATTACTACTACTTCTCATTTAATAAAAAAAGGTAAATAATTTTTCAACTATTAGTTAGGTTTTACTAATTATTATTTTTTATCCCAGCCTCTAACAATGCTTTTACCTAAACTGGTTAAAAAAAATAAAAGAGAAGTTCTTGCTTGCTGTCCCTATTCTCTGTACCATGATTTTGACTTCATTATTTTAATCCGAAATAATCGCAATTCTACTAACTATAAAAGTTTTTTTTTAACGACTGACTCATACAAAGATTACGTATGAACAATTTTATTTTTAAAGGCTTGCGTGAAGACACCGTTGAGACACTTTTGTCAACCGCTTGCCTGCTGCAGTTGACATCTGTTACGACTGCTTGCTGTAACTTCTTGCAAAAGCAGCTGCACCCATCCAACTGCCTCGGGATCGCAATGTTTGCTGAGCAACAATCGTGCAGCTCGTTACAAAAAAATGCGACTGATTACACATGCCAGCACTTTATGGAGGTAAATAATTTATAAAGTAAAAAATGAAACTATTTTTTAATTAATGTATTTTATTGTACAACATTTTTTGTGTATAATTCTAGGTTTTTAAAAACCAAGAGTTCCTCGTGCTGGGTAACGAGCAGTTAGCAACTTTGCTGCGATCAGACGACCTGAATGTTCCCTCTGAAGATTGCGTATTTGAGAGTGTCATGACTTGGGTTATGCATGACCGTCCGAACCGAGAAAAGTTTCTTCGACATTTACTCGAACTTGTAAAATTACCTCTCCTTTCTCCCTCGGTACGTAACAATAAGTGTATCACATTAAACTTATGAATTTAGTAGTTTTTATAATAAAACTGTATGAATTGTATTTATATATGAGTCTCTTCTACTTTTTCAGTTCATTTTTGATCAAGTAGAGGTTTCTTGCTCAACCGTAAAGGAATGTCAGTCTTTAATAATGGAGGCTTTGAAGTGGCATTTGTTGCCAGAGCGTCGACCACAACTGTCTTCTCATCGAACAAGTCCCCGTAAATCCACAGTCGGAAGACTTCTGGCAGTCGGTGGAATGGACGCTAACAAAGTAACGTTATACACAATTTAAGATATTTTTTCATCTTTTAATAATTGTCGTTTTTTTTTCAAATAATTAACCGGTGATGTTATTGTAGGGTGCTACAAGTATTGAGGTATACGATCCTCGTACTAATTCTTGGTCCCAGTTTATGAAGATGGGAGTTAGACGTCTGCAGTTTGGTGTAGCCATGATTCAAGACAAATTGTTGCTCGTGGGCGGACGTGATGGCCTCAAGACTTTGAATACGGTACTTTTATGTTATCTATGTAACCATAAATATATTAATTCAATTTGATGGGTTTCGCTGGCTAGGCAACTTTGAATATGTGAATTATCAGATTAAATAAGCGCATTAATAAATCCTGAAAAAATGAATAATTATAAATTATATGTAAATGATAGAGGCAACTGTTGCAGATGGTTATAAGCCAACCTAACAATAATACTTAGAAATGAAAGTCATTTAATGTGTGGAGTGTTGTATTTCAGGTTGAGTGTGTGGACTTGAAAACGATGACCTGCAATACTTTGCCACCCATGGGTACACACGCCCACGGGCTGGGCGTCGCTGTCATGGGCGAGGGACCGCACGCTCCTGTCTATGCAGTGGGCGGTCATGACGGCTGGAGTTACATCAATACTGTTGAAAGGTTTCGAATTTTGCTCTCTTTTTTTGTCTCTAGTCGAAGAATATGGTTGCCATGAATTTCCACCATAATGTCAGTTGCCAAGGTCGTACATTTTATCTATAGCCCTCGTGGAATCATCTGGAAAACATGTCCCAGGCAGATTGACCTTTGTCTCTATACTGATTGTAGGATTCAATTTTTGTTACTTCAATTTCAGTCAATCTTATTTAAATAAACAAAATTAAATTTAACAATATATATATTTTTTGAAAAATGCATTTTTTAAAATGAATTTTAAAAATATATATTTTTGTAAATACATTTCCCATACACTTTTTATGTAATTATATCTGCCACAGTGGTAGGTGAAGCTTTTAAATACTCCTGAACCTTTTCCACCTTGCTATGTCATAGTATAGGTTGTTTAGTTTATTTTGTTATCCTGCTCAATGATTGAAATAAATAGTCAAAGATGTTAAGAAGTCAATCTTCTAAGATCAGCATGTTTTCTTCCTGTTAATAAACCAATAAATATTTCTGATAGTGATGAAGTTTGCCATATGTAGATGGGATCCAGTTTCGCGCACGTGGTCTTACGTGTCTCCAATGAGCGTCCAGCGCAGCACCTGTGGGGTGGGGGTGGTGGGGGGGCGGCTGTTTGCCGTGGGCGGGCGTGATGGCTCGGCTTGTCTGCGCACTGTGGAGGCGTACTGCCCTCACACCAACCGCTGGCAGCAGTGCGCCCCCATGGCCAGGCGCAGAGGAGGAGTTAGTGTAAGTGCACTCTAATAAACATCCAATTACCATTACTTTGGACGGATACATCAGTACTCGGTCAACTTTACTTTCATTTAACTAAAATGCCATCCCCCGTCTGATTAAAGTGACTCCAGATCACCGGGAGCATCATTGGGACGCGTCATGGATGATTGCAGGTCGCCAAAGTAAAGAACTTGTTGAGAAGAACACGTTAAAGGACTGTCGAAATTCGGTCCTCTGCCCAGGACACAAAAAATGCTGTTTGCTTGACAGCGGCTGGGCAGAGAGTCCGACCGCCTCCGACAGTGACAGTCACTGCACCGAAATTAATAGCATCTGTCTATGGAACTAGCCAACAACCTGGAGTCACTGTTAAAACACAATAAACAAAATGGCGCATGCTAACGCCGCATCTTATAACTACTTAATTCTAAAACTCAACTAACATTTTTATATGTGCATGTCAGAAAAGCGAACAAAAATAAGAGACAAAAGAAGTATATTTAAATATATTATATACATAAAGGTTTCACGTCTTTAATATTTTATGATGTTATTAAAGGTTGCAGTTGCCGGTGGGTTTCTTTACGCCCTGGGCGGCCATGATGCTCCAGCCATAAACCCCGCGGCCGCTCGCTTTTCCTGTGTGGAGCGCTACGATCCTGCCACCGACACCTGGACTCTGGTGGCCAAGCTTTCATGCGGCAGAGATGCCATCGGCACGTGCCTACTGGGAGATAAGCTGGTTGCTGTTGGTGAGTATTTTATAATAATTTAATAAGAAGAGAAAGCAAATAGAATTTGAAAAATTTAAATAAAAAAATAACATAATTTATTATGACTGAACGCGTTTCACATTGAAGAGAAATTGTCTGCAATGCTTACTCTAATTATGCAGTTTCACTATTACTTAGCAGTGCATTTTCTCATTTGCTTTTAATATTTTACATGTACATATCTAATTTAAATCAATGATATTTAAAAAAAAACTCTTTGTTTAATTATGTAAATATTTTTTTTTATCAAAACTTTATTTAAACTGTACATTTTCATATTCTTGTAATATCTTATGCTAAACACATGCGGATTGTGTAATCCATATTTTATATGATAAAGAGATTTGAGAAGTGTGACAGAGATATAAGTAAGAAAATAGAAGATTGAAGAAACAGACATAATCATCCTTGGTGCACAAACTGATCTGAAGCTAGATAGAAATTTCAGTGCGCATAAATTGATCTAAAGCTCGGCACTTTAAATCAATTGCTAAAATAATAGCGTGGTTGTTTTTTGGAATTTACCTACTATATATTACACCTGTGAAATTTTTACGGCCGGTATCAGTGTATAGATAAGAGAAGTATTCATTTGTTATAAAATTAATTTTTATTTTACAGGAGGATATGATGGAATTCAATACCTGAAAGTAGTTGAACAGTACGATGCACTGACTAACGAGTGGCAGCCGCTGGCGCCCCTCAACATCGGGCGAGCTGGAGCTTGTGTGCTGCCCATGCCGCAGAATGCGCTGATCGGTTGATCCACGCATTATATTGATTCACACATTTTATGCAGAATCGCTTATGTATGTCTACTTGAAATGGAGACAAGCATTTTATAATACAGAAGTCCAGTGTAATTGTTTTATGTGCCGAGAAATCATGAGAAAATAAATATTCACTCTGTCAAGTTGTGAATTTATCATTACTATGTTTATTGTGGGTGTTGTGATTATAATATTATACATAATATATTTTGTAATAAGTAGATATTAAGCAATGCCGATGATAAGGAACATGCCAAACTGATAAGAAATCAATTACAAAATTGTACAAATTTTATATCTTCATCTTAGAAATATGTGAATCTGCCAATTTCCTATTAAAATTAAGGTTAAATAATACCTATAACGGTTTTATTTTAATTTTTAGTATGTACTCCATTGTTCAGTATTAACAAACTGTACTTGATCAGTATTTGTAACGGGCCAAACTGAGTTATCGATTGCTCAGAAGTATAAAGATTCATCTTATATTAATTGGTAGTAATTAATTCCAAAGCCAAATATGAGATTTTTTAAAATGTCGAAAAATCAATGTATTTTTTTAATATTTAGAAAGGAATATAATATTGGTATGAAGGGAAAAATATTTATTCTTTTATAAACATAATCTTCAATAAAAATTGTTATCTGAAATACAAGATATTTACTATGAAGCAAATTACTAAAATCAGTAAATTTTCATGTAAGAAGGCCCATGTTGACGTAGTATCATTATAATTTCCTACATGTAATGTATTCACACATGTTTACTTTTTACCTAGGAACTCACACAGGCACATCAGTTCTTATGAATGCATTATGTTTATTGAGTATTTATAATATTAATTTAAAAGAGATATTAAAATATTCTCCTGAAAGAAATTTTTATATCTCTTTGATAATCGAACAAACAGGAAATCAATTTTTGGATAATATTCCATGAATGGGTTTTCAAATACTGAATTATTTTACTTCATGAAAACAAAGCTCACTAGAATAATTTTAATAGTTTGATCCACTTATTATTCCTAATTGATAAGTTATACTTAGATTTGTGTTATATTGATGTAGTTTGATTTTGATATATTTTATTAGTGTTGTATACCCGTGCAGAAGTTAACAAATTGGATGTTTCCTTGTGAAGTATGTTTTTTGCGGATCTCTGTAATAGTTGTAGGTACAGTGATATGTGATCTTGAAACAAGTTTGATAAGGAAAGGATTTACCAAATATCCCAGTGGGAAAATGGAATTTAGTAATCATTATCGATAAAAAAATGTTATAATCATCCGTGACACACTTCTTTTGTAGAAAAAAATGATTTTTTGTAGTTATATTTAAATTAATTTGTGATAGAAGATTCATTGCTTAAAATGATTCAATCAATATTCATTTTAAAATTTTGTTTTCGAAATATTTGATAAAAAAATTCAATGAATGTTGGAATGAATTATGTTATAATTTACTTGCATTTAGTTGGTAAAATCAAAGAATAATGGTGAGGATTTACAAGTGCGCTGTATTTTTCATAAGGAACATTTTGTATGTATAAAATTTAGTGAAATATTTAATAATAATGTGTAAACTTTCTTAATTATAAAAAGTGGCTTGGATTTCTCACCATTTAATTATTGTTTAATACATTTCAAATAAATGATAATAGTATCTGCGCGATATGTGAAATTTTTAGTTTTTTCTTTGATTATAAATTAATAAAAAATATTGTGATGTTATGACATAGTAAAATGAAACATTTTGGAGTAGATATTAAACTATTATGAATATATTGAGTGGATTTGAATTCTTAAGTTATTTGTCAGTAAGTTTATCTTACTGTTCAACTTTATTTACTATCCGAATAATATATTTGATTAGAAGATCATTTTTACATTTTTTCTTATATTTCTTTAACTACAATACTTTTATTTGTATTAAAAGATTTATCATACATTATAAACAATATTAGCATCAAAAATATAATTTAAATTTTTTATTTGCTTATTAATTATAAAAATTACGATTCTTTTTTTTGATACTATTTTTTATTTTTTTTATTTAGACTTTAAAAACGCTTTTTTTAAAGAAAATTGGCGCAGTTCAGCACTAAAAGTGGAACAAAACCTTCTTGTCGGCTTTATGACTCTAGCTAAGGGTGATGCAAGTATAAGATGCATTACAAACAGTTATTTTTTCCCCCGTTTTATCACACGCCAATTTCTGTAACCAATGTAAAGTAAAAGAAGAATGGGGTGTATATTACGTATCAAATTATCGATTAGATGTTTGCTATGTAATTATGATTATCTATTCAATGTAACGACGGGTCCTAAGGATTGAGTTATGTATTATAATTTTATGTATTACTCAGTTTTTTATTACATTTTATTCATGTATATTTTTTTTTATGGCATTTATATTTTACAATATTCCTATGTATGAGACTGATTTTCATTGGTATTCAAATTTAATCTTCTTTTCTAATGTGATGACGAATTTGGAAAATTAATGTTTTGTTAAAATTCCTGCAACTTCCATAAAATAAGATATTTTTAAGTATGTATGTTACTATCATTTTTTTATCTTGAATTTTTATATCTGCATGGATTATTGAAATCTCAACTATTTAAGAAACTAAAAAATAAACTTTATAAATAAAATTATGTTTTATTATCAGCCATTGTTTCTTTCTTCTCTGAGATACACATTACATAAAAAATTAAACAGTCTATCCCAGAAGCGTCTTTAAGTACACAGGTAAAAGAAGGATTGTAACATCGATCACTTTAGCTTAAAAATAATGAGGCTTATAGACATATTATATATATGATTGGATATCGAATGATTAATGTTTATAATAAACATTACAGTATATATTGCATATATCGCTATCAATAATTATAAAATAGGCTCTCTATCACTGTTAATAATGTATTTATCGCTTACTTATAACAACCATGTTAAGGCGCTCAGAATGCGGTAAATTTATAATTTAAATTTTGAAGACCATCGATAGATTATTTTATAGGTCTTATTTTATATGCGAGATCTCAGTTTTTCCATTTTATCTAATCAAACACATCACACACTTATTAAAAATACTACAATGGTGGCCAATATATTAGAGAAAATAATGCATAAGAATGAATTGTCATAGACATGAAGCTGATGTGCGAAATATCAGCTCCATTAGATGACGAGAATGTGTTATTTTACACATCAAAAGTTTATCTACAACTAAAAACGGCAGCGTTAGTTTGTTATTATAATAAATAGGATTTAATAAATAATAAGAAACATGCATTGCTGCTCATATACGAAAGTAGTACTTTTGTTTCCCATTCTATTACAATTTGCAAAACATTAGGTACCTATCTAAGTAGGTATAGTTTCCCAGTATGTACAGTAAGTATTACTCTCCCTCTCTCATTCACAGACCATGCGAAATGGATGTATGATCTCATGAAACAACCACTCCTTCTCCATAGGGTCACCACAATCAAGGGAAAAAATAATACTTTCACTCCTTGGTTCGCTGTTTGCTTCCAATTCCACACTCGACGATGGTGGGGCCAACCCCCATCCATTCCTCACTGTGGCAAGCAGATGGGGGCTTTAAAATTTAGCCTCAAAGCCGTACGTCGAGAACTTCTCCAATTAGCAACCAACAAAGCCAGTGGCCCAGATGGCATACCAGCGGTGGTATTAAAAACTTGCGCTCCTGAACTTAGTCCTGTGCTCACCAAACTTTTCAGATTGTCCTTTAGATGTGGTATTGTTCCCCAGGGATGGAAAAAAGCCCTTGTTCACCCAGTTCCAAAAAAAGGAGACCGAAGTGACCCCACAAACTATCGCCCAATAGCCATCACATCACTACTTTCCAAAGTGATGGAACGTTTAATTAACAGCCAACTTCTAAACTACTTAGAGAAGAATGATCTTCTGTGCGATCGGCAATATGGTTTTCCGCCGTAGTTGATCGTGCGGCGATCTCTTGGCATATGTCACACATGTTTGGGGAAATCCGTCGAATGCTATGGAGAAACGCAAGCTGTTGCCCTGGATATCTCCAAGGCGTTCGATAGAGTCTGGCATCGCGGTCTGGTGAATAAATAACCGTCTTATGGACTAACTCCCTCCCTGTGCTCCTGGATTGAAAACTTCTTGAGTGATCGAAGCATCATCACTGTCGTAGATGGCTTTTCTTCTTCCTGCCATAAAATCAACTCAGGAGTTCCACAGGGCTCTGTGCTGTCGCCCACTCTTTTCCTTCTGCATGTGAATGATTTGCTTCAATGCGCAAACATTCACTGTTATGCCAACGATAGCACTGTCCATGAGAGTATAATCTTCCAAAAACCTCCGAAACATTCGGAACTATCTGCTGCTAGGGAATCTCTGGTGGAGAAAATGAACATGTCTCTTGAAAGGGTTTCACGATGGGGCGACCTCAACCTCGTCAGTTTCAATATTTCAAAAACCCAATCATGTACTTTCTCCACCAAGAAGACTGCTATGGATCCTGTATCTTTCAACGGTTGTTCTCTTCCGAAAGCAAGCTCCATCAACATGCTTGGATTATCAATATCGAATAATGTCAAATATTACGAGTCAATTAAGTGTAAAGCCGGTCTCGCTTCCAAAAAACTAGGTGTATTATATAGATCACGTCGGTATTTCAACGATAAACAACTTCTTCTTCTATATAAAGGACAAATCCGACCTATCCTTGAATACGGCAGTCACCTTTGGATTGGAGCCCCAAAATACCTTCTAAACTTAATTGACTCAGTTCAAAGAAGAGCAATTCGTTTGATAAACAATGACACCCTTACGTCTAATCTACAATCAATGGAACACAGACGTAAGGTTGGTTCTCTTAGTCTTTTCTACCGTTATTACCACGGTCGCTGCTCTTCGGAACTTAAAGAACTAATTCCTCCTGCACCCACTCACAGCCGACAAACTCGTCTTACACTTGCCGAACATCCATACACGGTTAATATATGTCGACCAAGAACTGGCAGCTTCCAAAGTTCCTTCCTTAATACCACCGGTAAGCTATGGAATGCTCTTCCAGCGTCTGTGTTTCCTCCTTCCTACAATCTGGATCTCTTCAAGAAACAGATAAATATACACTTGCAATCTCCCCAACCCACACACAAACACGAACACAACACACGTTTCCCGCATGCAGCGTCCAGCCTCCCTGGCTGAACGTCATAGAGTGCACTGGTCTTGACCGGTTGTGCTCTCCTGCATGCGTTTACATAAAAAAAAAACCTGTTGGATGTTTTGAAAGCTGTTGTTGTGTGGACATAATAAATATTTTAAAACGAGCCTTCATAAATTACGTTATTTTTTTATATATAAAAAAGGATGTTATTATTTTTAATCAATGCTAAATTGGATGGCGTTTGTTGGATACTATTTTAATGACTGATACAATGAAACTGTATAAAACGAGCATTAAAAAAATACGTATTTTTATTAAATAATATTTTTAAAATTTGTATGTAATTAATTTTTAATCGATGCTTAAAGGCGATCAAGGATTTGGAACGAAGAATCATTGCTATTTATTATTTAGCAAATGTCGTAATTTGAATATAGAGCGGAAAGATGAGATTGCCGCGTGTTGAGTTGTTCGCTTAAAAAGCCGTCACTCCGCCCGCGAGCTGCGGCAAGGACGGTCGTGGTGTCGTGTGTCTGCATTATCATCCCTTGGTTAACTGACTATTGTTTAAAAACTAATGTAACGGGAATCTCTAAACATCAAGCATGGATTCCGACCACGCGTTGGAAGAAATGATGGGGAAGCTGGGTAAATACAAAAAAGTTTTCTTCCAATATAACACTTTAAAAAATATATAATTCATAAAAATATTTAAATATAGCTTTAAATATACTTTTCAAAAATTTAAATATACATGATAATAAATCCATTACTATTTATATAACAATTGCATAATATTATGATTTGAATTAGAAAGCAATATTATCAATACTAGTCAACTATCTAACTAACCTACATTTTTTTTTATTATCAAACGTGCCTATTTTTATGTTTATCTCATATTATATTCTGCTTAGTTAATATATATTTTCTGTCATTCCGTAATACGTGGATTTAATAGCATTCTCACAACAGTCGAGCACTATCGTACATCGCCAAACATGTGTTCGATTACCGCTTTTGGTTACGGTTATATTTGCTATGAAATATACCTAAATAACTTACATTTAAACATTCGGCTTTTTAATTTTTGTTATATTTAATTAATAAGAATTAATAACTAATCATCTTTGTCTATAAACAGTAAGAAGAATTATTGTTCCTTTGCATTTCTTTTTTTGTATTTATTTACGACTGCATAATTTAAATAACATCCATTTTCGCAGAATTTGCTTAAAATTTTGCGCAAAATCATTAGTCCAAAGATGGCCGTGAAAACATTGAATTTATTAAGATAAAATCTACATTTCTATCGTTGTGTTGATATTTCTTTCAGCCGATTTGTCCGGCCAATGTTCAGGAAATTTATTAGTTCAATTTATCAGATTTTTGCTTTAGATGTCGCCTATTATTACAATAATTATAATTAAATAAATATGTACGTAATATTATTCTGAACGACATTGAGTATTGTGAGAATTGTATCGTGTGTTCTGTACCGTTTTGAAAATGGGGTATTTTAAAATGATTTTTATCTCTTGGATATATATATTTTTTAAATAGATCAGAATGATAACAGATAATGATAACAGAAAGATCGTAATACGGAGATCAATACTGATCGAGATTAAATTATTGCATTTAATTAATTTTAATTTTTATTTATGCACTTTTTATTTAATTAATACAACCTTAATAATAATATTCACAATATAAAATGGTGTAATTATAAGGCTACCTTTATTTTTTATCATCTTCCAAGAATTGCCAGATTTTAGACACGAAATTAATAAATCAGCAAATGATAATTTCAGCCTTTCAATTTCCAAAAACTTTATATTTTCTATCAGCAGTATAGTATATATTGTACATCAGATAGCTGACTTAGCAGTACCGACTTTAGACCCTGCGGCGCCCTAGGGCAATTTTTTTCTGGCGCCATATATTGTTTATATTTAAAAAATTCTAAGCAAGATTGGTTGACCTCGGCGCCCCTAGCTTACTCGACGCCCTGGGGCACCGACCCACTTCGCCACCCCCTAAAACCGGCACTGTGACTTAGGTTTGATATTTATTCCTTAAATTGTATTTGAACCGAAAGAAAAACTGATCACACCTAAGGCCATTTAAATAAGGAATACATAATTTCATTATATTTTTCCAAGGTCAGCGATATTGGAAAACACTTGTGTTTGTTTTGTTTGAATCGATTGATACATTTTTCTTGAGAATGGCTTAAAATATTTTTTTTCACTTACTATACATCTCACAGAATCACTCGATACTTACGTAATACAATAAGTGCCTTTGTGTGTTATCGAAAACAATTTCATTATGAAACCGCGAAATAGTTTGAAAAACATTTCATACATTATTAATTATTAGGTATATTCCATAAATAATAATTGATTATGTTCACATAATCTTTATAGTCCTGTTGATGAGAATAATTCCTGCATACATTGTATATGTATGCACGAATTATAGTCATCATTAAACAAAGCCATAGACTATTGACAGTGTGTTTTAAAAATTTTATATTTTTTCCTGTACACTTAATAATAACCGTGGTTTTAACCGGTGCCCCGCGGAGCACTTGTGATCCGTGAGGATGTTTCAGGTTCTTCACGAAATGAGGAATTGCTACCATTCTGTCTGCGGCACATTATTTAATTTTCCTTAATACTCAATAAATAATTTATGGTTCGGTAACATACCTTAATCATTTAATATTAAGAATCACTTCAGTACATTTTTTAATTTAAAATGACGATAGGTATTTACGTTGTATAGGTAGCTTATCAAACCTAATAACCTATATAAAATGTATGTGTTTAATTTATTTTAATTAAAAAAAATAAAAAATTGCAAACAGATATTTTATTTTAGTCGGATTTTTATTTACATTATTATTAAATTGTATTTTCATATGAAAATATGGAGTATACTGTATAATAATTTTATAACATGGCAGGAGACAGTAGTTGCTTGATAGGCAAACGGAAGTAGGATCGTATTTGTTTGAGATATTCTTATCAGTTATGCTGATTCTTGAGGTTATCACAACCATATTGTTGTATGATTAAATGACATTATAAAATTTCGTCTGGTCTTAAATTACATTATTTATTTTTCACAATGGTTTGTTTCAAAAAACATTTTTTTTGACGTCAGCGAAATAGGTTCACTTTAACTTTATGTGTATAGGACATGCGGTTATGCATTTATTAGTTATTAAAAAAATAGTACGACATAAAAATGATAAAAACATAACAGAAATGTTTTATTCTCAGTCGCGTGCATTTTATAGCTAATATTCTTATAATATTAAGTACTTTTTGTGGTTATTTTAAAGTTCATTTCTGCATTCACGATAAACTGAAAAAATGATTTTACATGTCTTAGTTTTAAATAGCTGTTTTTTATAGATTTTGTCTTGATAAAAAAAAATGGTTTTATTTAAAAATAGCAGAAGTTGGTAACCGCATGACTGTGTCATTCCATTTGAATGTATTATTTTAGTAAGTACATATACGTATAACCTTATTATTCGCTAACATTTATTTAAATTCCTTTCGTTATTTAGCTTGAAATCAACGCGAAATGGAATAATTGAATTATTTATGTACGAGCTTATTGCACTCACACCAAAGGTCAGTTTTGTATTTGGTAGATGTGCTAATGAAGAAGAAATGAGGACCATATTTAACATTATATTAATTTTAATGAAACATGTTTACTTTGTTGATTTTATAGTGGAACCAACGTACGAGTAAATTAACTTAAAATAATATTATGACAATCTTCTTTATATTATTTGAATCAACTACATATGCATGCAGATTGGTTAGAAATACCTTATAACTTTTATTAATCTCCTCTTATTTTAGGAAAATAATATTTTAATCTTCATTATTACAAAAATGTTGTTAGGATGATTTCTTGGAGATACCAAATAGGTATCCTTAGAAATTCAGTGTCCCTACTGAGGATGGATATCGGAGATTCGTCGAGTATTTTATCATTTTGTTACATAAAAATAAAGTTCCAGAATACTATTAAAAATAAAATTTAATCATACAAAAAGGATAAAATAATGAGTATTTAAACGCATTTCTTATATGGCTTATGTGTATTTGCTAATACATATGTAGTATGATAAAAAGTTTATACCTAATTTAAGTGACGTATTTTTGTAGCATGAAAAAGTATGATTTAACTAAATATTTCATTCAACAGTCATTTAACAGTCAAAAACGCAGGAATACCGCATACAACAAACTACGAAAAAATAACGACCCCTTAAGTCGTGCAGCATACAATTTAGCCTCCAAAGAATGCAAGAAAACCATTAATGACTCTAAAGACAAGTTCAATGTACAAATTTGCAACAAGTTGTCCGCTTGCCCTGCCGGTAGTAGAGCATTCTGGTCTCTCGCTAACGCTATTGGCAGCAATTTTTGCACTTCTTCTTTTCCACCGCTGACTAATGCCGATGGCTCACTGGCTCTAGCCTCCAAAGAGAAGGCTGAACTTCTTGGTTCGCTGTTTGCTTCCAATTCCACACTCGACGATGGTGGGGCCAACCCCCCATCCATTCCTCACTGTGGCAAGCAGATGGGGGGCTGTAAAATTCAGCCTCAAAGCCGTACGTCGAGAACTTCTCCAATTAGCAACCATCAAAGCCAGTGGCCCAGATGGCATACCAGCGGTGGTATTAAAAACTTGCGCTCCTGAACTTAGTCCTGTGCTCACCAAACTTTTCAGATTGTCCTTTAGATGTGTTATTGTTCCCCAGGGATGGAAAAAAGCCCTTGTTCACCCAGTTCCAAAAAAAGGAGACCGAAGTGACCCCACAAACTATCGCCCAATAGCCATCACATCACTACTTTCCAAAGTGATGGAACGTTTAATTAACATGTTTGGGGGAAATCCGTCGAATGCTATGGAGAAACGCAAGCTGTTGCCCTGGATATCTCCAAGGCGTTCGATAGAGTCTGGCATCGCGGTCTGGTGAATAAATTACCGTCTTATGGACTAACTCCCTCCCTGTGCTGCTGGATTGAAAACTTCTTGAGTGATCGAAGCATCATCACTGTCGTAGATGGCGTTTCTTCTTCCTGCCATAAAATCAACTCAGGAGTTCCACAGGGCTCTGTGCTGTCGCCCACTCTTTTCCTTCTGCATGTGAATGATTTGCTTCAATGCGCAAACATTCACTGTTATGCCGACGACAGCACTGTCCATGAGAGTATAATCTTCCATAAACCTCCGAAACATTCGGAACTATCTGCTGCTAGGGAATCTCTGGTGGAGAAGATGAACATGTCTCTTGAAAGGGTTTCACGATGGGGCGACCTCAACCTCGTCAGTTTCAACATTTCAAAAACCCAATCATGTACTTTCTCCACCAAGAAGACTGCTATGGAACCTGTATCTTTCAACGGTTGTTCTCTTCCGAAAGCAAGCTCCATCAACATGCTTGGATTATCAATATCGAATAATGTCAAATATTACGAGTCAATTAAGTGTAAAGCCGGTCTCGCTTCCAAAAAAACTAGGTGTATTATATAGATCACGTCGGTATTTCAACGATAAACAACTTCTTCTTCTATATAAAGGACAAATCCGACCTATCCTTGAATACGGCAGTCACCTTTGGATTGGAGCCCCAAAATACCTTCTAAACTTAATTGACTCAGTTCAAAGAAGAGCAATTCGTTTGATAAACAATGACACCCTTACGTCTAATCTACAATCAATGGAACACAGACGTAAGGTTGGTTCTCTTAGTCTTTTCTACCGTTATTACCACAGTCGCTGCTCTTCGGAACTTAAAGAACTAATTCCTCCTGCACCCACTCACAGCCGACAAACTCGTCTTACACTTGCCGAACATCCATACACGGTTAATATATGTCGACCAAGAACTGGCAGCTTCCAAAGTTCCTTCCTTAATGCCACCGGTAAGCTATGGAATGCTCCAGCGTCTGTGTTTCCTCCTTCCTACAATCTGGATCTCTTCAAGAAACAGATAAATATACACTTGCAATCTCCCCAACCCACACACAAACACGAACACACAACACACGTTTCCCGCATGCAGCGTCCAGCCTCCCTGGCTGAACGTCATAGAGTGCACTGGTCTTGACCGGTTGTGCTCTCCTGCATGCGTTTACATAAAAAAAAAATTTAGTACATATGTTTTACACTATTTATATAATATTCACATTAATTAACTGCTAAGGCTAATATACAAAACATTGTTTTTCCAATATTATTTATAATACTTACAAATTGATTAAACATTAAGTAACAATGCTATCAAATATATATTGACGTATTGCAATATGTACTCGTATACTGATTAATATCAACAATGTCTTATTTAGATGAATAAAGATATGATCGATCTATCTTCATTTAAATTTTAAACAGTCGTGATACTCGTCTAGTATTTTACGTCACTTGCACCAACTCAAAGAGTTAATATTTAAGCAAATATATTTGGTGTCACGTGATAATATTTTTTCACGCTAATAATAATGGATTGTTGACATTCCTAGAGGACAAATTAGTTGCTCGGCCTGGCGAGGAATGTTATTGAAATACATTTGTTATTCATATTTATGGCAAAGGACGTAAAGTTATAATGAAATAATCATGTGTTTATAGTGCAGTATAAGATATTTTCATCTTATTTTAAAAAAGCTCTCGCACAGAAACTGGTTTACTCAAACAAAGCAGTGTTGAGGATGCGTTGCAAAGTTCTTGGAGGTAGGAACCTCTGCCATCAGTCATTACTGAGGAACGTGGTCCTCCTGGACGACTCGGCAGACCGGTTCATTGCTCTCAAATTATACCAACATCCCCAGCGTTTCTTAACCTTTTTGAGGCCACGCAGCACTTTTGATTGTAAGGTCGGTTTTGCGGAGCACCAAAACCATCATGGTTAAAAATAAGTGCAATGAAAACCAAATACATAATTCATAATGACATTGCAATAATTCGCATCAGGTGAATATTTACAATGATATTATTAAACGTTTCAAATAATATCTGTCAATTTTAAAAGTAAAATGAAGATTATAATACATATCATTAAATGATTTCAAATTATTGTTATCGCTTTTAAAATCGGATTCCAATATTAAATTCAAATTCGAAAATTATTGTCGTATGGACTACATTATTTTCACCGTTCCATTTACAATATACAATATATTACTATACACTTAGCTATATACTATATATTTCTTTATTGCCTGACTATTAAATAACTCATGTAATTAGTCTCGACTCCTCATTTTAATAGCTATCTAAATCGATTTCTCTAGTACAGTTTAGAAGAATGTAATTATATATTATATATACGAAACCATGTTACGATTCACCTCTTCAGAATATTCTGAAAAGGAATATCTTTGAGTGTTCTATAAACGAAAGCAATTTGTTCACACCTGCGAAATTCAACTACATACTTTTTACATTTTTTTATTTTTTTATTATGTAAACGCATGCAGGAGAGCACAACCGGTCAAGACCAGTGCACTCTATGACGCTCAGCCAGGGAGGGTGGACGCTGCATGCAGGAAACGTGTGTTGTGTTCATGTTTGTGTGTGGGTTGGAGAGATTGCAAGTGTATATTTATCTGTTTCTTGAAGAGATCCAGATTGTAGGAAGGAGGAAACACAGACGCTGGAAGAGCATTCCATAGCTTACCGGTGGCATTAAGGAAGGAACTTTGGAAGCTGCCAATTCTTGGTCGACATATATTAACCGTGTATGGATGTTACATGCTAAAATGTAACATATTTTTCGATGCACATAGATGATTTTTGAAATATTTCCCCGATCGCTTTGCAAAAGAACCAGGAACATTCTCGCGGAGCACCAATGTTCCGCCAACTGGTTATATTGAGCTAAAATTTACCAATACCTTATTCACATATATTTATTCATCTGTATTTCCAGTCATTAGTAAAATCAAAATCGTATATCATAATCATACACGATTTTTTATCCAATAAGAACAAACACGTCTGAATACAATCAAAACATGAATCAATTTGGGTTCCATTTTTGAACTATTAAAACATCTAAATGTATTTTTTTAAATTACAATAGGTTGTTTCCTTTTTTCATAGTGCTTAAACATACTCGTTTATCAGCGAGTGTCATAAAATGGACATTTCTAGTTTTGCTAGAATATAAACTATTATTAATTTTCTTATTATTCCACTCAAGTATGACAATATATTAAAATAAAATATGTAAAATCGCCTGATCTCATTTTGTCCTATGATTTTCAGTCACAATTAATGTTTAACAGAATATTACATTTTATTCATGAAATCATAATAAAGGGGACCATAATTACTGTCGGAACACAAAATAATTTTATATTGATGTAATTTCGTAATAAAACAGTTAATAACAATATTAAGAACAGCATATATATTTCTGTTTCATTTAACTGAATTTTCTCACACGTTCCATCTCAGTTCTATTTAGGTTCCTATTTAGAGTTCGTTCTATTTTTACTCCATCCGACTCATTCAGAAGCAATAATATTGCATTAAATAATAAATTAATATTAAATGCTTGCTTTATGTGATGATTTGACATAAATAAGTAGATATTTATTATAAACGAGGATTATATTAACTAGTAAAAATATATACAAATACTGAGCGTCTTTACAAGAATAATTGAGAGAAATTTCTGAATTATCATGAGAATTATATGTAGTTTCTTATGTAAAGGATCTGGCAGCTGGTAGATATCCCTGCTTTTAGTGTTGTGGTTGTATGCTCCAAATTGGGTGTGTTTATGGTATAAAGAGATGCCCATTATGATTATAAACAAACAAATTTCGTTTAAAAGTACGAGTAGCTAAACAAAGAACGATAAGACTGATAAAATTTGTGCCGAGCGTTTTTTTTTTTTTTCATTTATAGAGAAAATCAAAGTTGCCGTAATTTAGTATTTTCGTAACAACTCACTGCGCAAATGTAGTTCACAAAATAAATAAGTGACCGATGGGCGATGACCTGTTTTCAGTTGTTTCTCGTATTTCTGAACCGTTATTATTTTGTACTTCCATTCCTCGTCTTTAACTTCTCTTACGTTTCGCGTTGCTATGAGTTGAATGGTTGTGACGACTCCCATTAAAACGAAAAATACTCCAAGAAATACTGGCGTTACGAAGCATACGTCTATCTCACGTCTGTTATTATTTCCGTATAACCGATAGAATTGAAATTTATCTCATTTGAATTTGACCACTATACACTAATTATAAAGCGCCATTTTCTTATATTTGTTTTGAATGCCTGTGGTTGTCATGAAGTAAAAAATAGCTCAAACAATAATTTAAATATTTATTTTAAATATTTAACTTATTGTTTTTTCCAACAATGATACGATTTACGATAAGTGTCGTTTATTTATAGTAAACAAGTGTGGAAACATTAATTATACTCTTTAATGGAGTGTTTCTAGAGCATCGTTACTCTGTCTGACTTGAATTTCAATAGTTGTTATTGATGTGTAATAACATCACATTATCCCAGACTGGTTTGTAATAGTCATTATTTTGAAAATCGTACATACTAGCGTAATCCCGCAAAAATTTCGCGGTTTCTGCATACTGACTGGTGGTTAGCTCCAAGATACAGAATAATTTGCTTATGTTGCTTCGTTCTTTATGTTCTTACCAATAATTCTATCCCGCTTGTGTCTTAAATCTTCATAATACCTCTATTCTTATATATGATCAAAAATACAGCTTTCTTCTATGTCCGTTCTAAAGCTGGAACAAATAGTATATAGATGTTTCCACATACACAGTTGTCAATTATTTTTGCCTTGTAACCATGTAACCTCTGCACCCAGTACGCGACCAATGTTGGTTAACTTCGATGACCAGATGAGAATTGGTTTTCCAACATAGCATTGTCATCGGCCATAGAATAAAAACAGTGAACGAAAAACATTAAAAATATTTATATCACGTGCTTAACATGATAAATAGAACCTCCAAGCAATATAAATATATTGAATGTTTTTTTATTTATTTCGATTTTTATTAATTAATATTTTTATATCATTCATCTTACCACAGTTTAACTTTATATTATTTAAATCCTTGCACTCAAATTGAGTGCAAGGGTTTAAATAATATGTATATTATAATGGAATGTTTAAAATGAATACATTAAAATAATAATTTGACGTAATGTAATGATGTGTAAATTATATGCATATCTCTTCTCCATTATATTGAAATGATGATAATTAATATTTGGTTGTCAAATATTTGTGTATTGTCGTCAATAAACTTTCAAATAACACTGTAAACGACGTTAGGTCTGAAGAATAATGTTACTTACAAACCGTTCTTTTTATTACTTTCACTTTTAATTTTCTTCGTAGTTGAGATCTAGCTGATACACTTACTCGCATTTATTGACATTTCAATACTTCGATTTAATTTTGTTCGCAAACTCTCGTAATTTATTCTTCGTTATGCTCCACATACTGACAACAATGTTAATGTTAAAAGCTGCCTGCTTCGTTTTGAATATTGTGTAATGACATGACGCCACCTCTTTAATATATGAATTTTTAATACATATTTGCCAATATTATACAGTGTATTGGTGCTCGTATAGTTTTAGATACCCATTTCGTTATTTATATCTTTAATACGAATATATTACTTATAAAATAAATGGACATTTATATTCTTCAGAATCGACAAGATATTGTTTAACTAAATTGTTTGCTTGTGAAGCAGGAAGTCAAAACATATACCCTCGTTATACACGGCGAAGTGGTATGCTGTGTTTCGTGCATAGTTGATGTAAAAGTTGAGGACTATGTTTAAATAGAGTTATACTCAAGAAAATATAGCACGATCCCTAAGTTAATTAATGATTTTGCTAAATCTTAATAGCATATTGAATGAATATTCCACTTGCTGTATTTAGACATTTTCAGTTTGCAAAACGTCACAGAAACACCTATATGCCATTGCTTAAAAAGTGAATAAGTTTTTTAAAAGTGTATTACCTACCTTAGTTGATATTTTCACTTTTTATAGCAATACCTACGTGCATAGTATGCAGTAGACCTAGAAGTTTAATAAATAGTCATTCGTGGCACTTAGAATGGTCCAGCGAAACGCGCTTGTTCTAATTATCGATAATTATAATTAATAGGACCGCACCATACGTAATGGAGATGGTGGAACCTAATATCCGTTGGTAGAAAACAGATCGCAATTATTATTTGACGCTAGGCCATAGACCTAAGACCCAGAAGGCTGTATATCGCCTTCTAGATTGCCATTAATTAGGCCGGACAGACGCTCTCTCGCCGCCTCATTATTTAAACAATGGTTTCAATAAGTCAGATACGACGGCAAAGAGCATTATTTGCGACCTATATAATGCTTCTTTCATCTGTGATATTTGACACCCGCTAAACAAACATATATTTATACGCTAGGCGGCACAGTGCAGTGGCGCAACTACAATATTCATTAGAATTGGGGCATATTGGGTGATACGAGAATGTAAGCCACCGCTAATATGAAATATAATAATTATAAAGCGAAGAAACCAGAACAATAAGTCGACATACCTAAATAAAATCTACATAAATTTTAAGATTAGACTTCAAGGTTTGCTAAGTGATGGACCTAGGACCCATACAAGAAATTTATCGGTGTGTAAAACAATTTGATAGTGTATTATGCATTTATTCATCCGATAGTGTATATATAATAACTGATAACTCTTATTTATTTACATGATTATATTTGAAAAATAAACATTAAATAGTGAAAGCTGATATATACTCGTATATAGTATTACATATTTCATTCCATATTCTTGCTAACCACTAACTTAACCACGAACACCCGAGAATACAGCAATTGTGCACCTATTGTATTGCATTTTTTTTTTAATCTCAAACTATTATAAATATGTATACATGCGCGATGAAGAAGAAGTACAAAATACAGAGTGTATAATATGCAAGTGTTTTGATCTTCATTGAAAAATTGATTTTTGGCAGTTGACACGTGCAAACTTGAATTTTATCAGTTTATGTTACATTGGCCATTTCTGAACTAGAGATCGGAAAACCGGCATGAAAGTGTAAAATACGCGTACACCAATATTCCACCAATTTATATCCTATAAAACATTTAGTTTTAAGAAGGCATGTAATGGTAACACACAAATATGAAAACTGCGATAGTAAGGTGACAACTTCCTGATTTGTTCCACAAAATCAGAAAATTTAATATTATCTTAGTACGTAGGTATATAAGTCTAGTTTCAATGACTCGAATTAATAATGAGTTAAGAAGTTCAGATTTTTATTAAAAATAATAATGGTTCTTATAACATTCGCTTTAAGAAGGCAACTAAAACAGATAAAATTGTTCAAAAAAATATTTCTGCCGTCGCGTTAATAGATACAAATCAACATAAATTCATAGATACTCGTCATATCCACAAAAGTTTAGTTCGCTTGTCTAAACTCAACTCTATTGTTATTTTTGAAATATTGTGTAACTATTTTAACCCTTTCGCATCGTTGTCGGCACATGCCGCCATAAGATTCCCCGACCGTTGACATCGGTTGACGTGATATATCGTTTTGCTACTTTCTTAGAATAGTTTTTTATGCATCATCTGATAGCTAAAGGATACAAGAACCAATGTGATATATGCAAATATACCAGATAACTACATTTATGCTTCAGATACTCTAGTTTTATAATTGACAGTATAATTTGTATTCAAACCGATCCGTAATTAAAGGGTTAAAATATCTTTATACATTTTATGACATGTTGTTCACATTCCTATTTGGAATAATTAAGTATTTAGAATAAAATTATTTATGTATCACTAAAAAAAGTCTTGCAATCAATCCTTACAGTTATTGTAAACATAATAAATGATGATTACCTACCTCTGAATGGAACCGTTGTTCTCCACTAAATAAATCACAAAAGTACCAATTCAAAATTAGAAATTTTGAACGTGAACAAAAAACAGTACCTACGGTGTTACGATTATCACGCCTGGTTACGCATGAATTGTACATTTTTTTTAATTTACAAAAATAGTACAGACATTAAAAATAATGAACATTTTAATTACTTACTACTTTTGCACCCGTCAGTTAAATTTGGCGTTAGAAAACGAAGAAAATATGGAATATTTTATTTTTACTTAAAACAAAGGTTTTTTTTGTTATGTGCATGCCTAAAATATACTTTTAACAGTCATTAAACGTAGTTACGTAATAGATAAGACCTCTGAAAATTACGTAATTATAATGTTATATTATATATTACCTATTATATAGTGGTCTTGAGTCTGTGTAGTTGACTTTTTTGAAAACTTTTCGTTCTCTGGCACCTACTGGCACTACACACAGTTTATATGACGACACAAGTTACATATTTGAAATAGATTATAGCTATAAAGATATTATAAAACGAGTATATTATTGTTCATTTTGTCGCGAATTGTCGCACCTATTGCAGTTAGAATTCTTATATAACGTTTTGCTCACGTCTTTCTATGATCATATCGATCGTCAGCTTCACACTTAATTAGGAACTCACCATTGTGAACCACGAACTCATTATAAATATATAATAAACATATATATAATTATAGTTATTTTTTTCGAACACTATTTTCTGGTTTAAAACGAGTCATATCGATTTTAATAAAGTCGGGGTATGTGACTAAGCTTGACCATTATCTCGTTAGAATGGACCAGACCTGTTTTTAGCCACTTGACATGTCACATTTTCCCCAATGATAGTTTTGAGGATTCAGGGGCGAACTATGCGTCTAGGAGCACCGTTCTATTAGTTATTTTTTAGGCAGCGAGTCAATACTTATTTTTTTATATACGCATTATCAGTTAAATATTCTTTCCAACGTTGAGAATAGATACCTGCTTATAATATTATGGGTACAAAGTTTTCATTTTGTGAGGAATGATGAGGTTTGGAAGCGTAACCGTTAGCCTTCCATCCTATAGTCGGCAAGAGACCTTGGCTGGGACATTTTCGCTGACTTTTTGTTTAATGTTTCCACGTGCTCACGAAGTACTTCTACACTTACTTTTTAACAATAGTATAATATAATAATGTATTATATAATAGTGTAATTTATAGTGTAATCGTAATATATTCGACAATAGTGTCATTGTTTTCTATTTCGAAGTTTCATAAATTGTTTTTTTTGGGTGACGTGACTCCAGAACTTAATTTTTTACATAACGCTATTAGAATAGGTATTAGTAAATATACTAAAATAAATAATTATTTCATTTGCTTAATATGAACCTCTTTTTTTGCAAAACTAGTATTATTATAGTTTCCATTATTAAGGACAACTCTTTATAACCCACCTACTCAAAAAAAATGAATGCACTTTATGAAGATAAACCTACGCTCTCGGTCATAATAATTAATAAGCAATAAAGTCGCCTCTTCTAAATGTATGTCGCACATCAATATATATGGTGTCATGTAAATTGTTTAGATTAGGCAACATGTATTTTTTATTGCCCTGTCAATAATGGCCATCTTATTTATCAACATTAATAATAATTATTGTTTAAATCGTGTCTAGAGCTCTTGCGTCATAAATTACTGTTTGATAGGCTGTGAGTGTCTCACATCTGGATTTGACTTATAGTTAATAATTTGCATGACATGTCCTTAGTATCTGAACGTAATAGTTTATTGTACCCAGCTGATATTTATGACAACTTCGCAACGTTCGTATTGTGATTTATTTAACTCGATTATAGTTGCAGGGCTTATAGATATTTAAGTTATAAGCTTTGGTTTTTGCTCTCTCTCTTATTTTTTAACCATCTTTCATTTTATTGTTTTTAATTATTATAAATTCAAGCAATCACGAAATCGATCCCGGTAGAGGCTTTTTATAAATATGTATATAGGTACATATGAGATTGTTCGAAAAGTAATTATTCAAAATGTCGTTTTTGAAAATAAAAAAATACGAACGTTCTTAACGTAGGTGTTATTAGGTGGTTGCATCAGTTAATTTATTTTTAATTTGTCTTCATAAGGTACATTGGCCTTCTATAACGTGGAGCATATTATTAATCTAAATTTTACAAACCAGTTTTGGAACTGGTTTTCAGACAATACATCACCACACACATTGCTTTTTTTTTCTTGTGAACAAATCGCCATCATTTGTGGACGAAGCCTGAATGCCAGTAAAATTCTATTTCAGCGATTCTTTACTCTTTTTGGGCAACGGAGCTTTTTTAATGGTTGGTTAGCAGAGTACCAACTAACTTAATTATATATCAAAATGTAATAATTGGAAAAGGCAAATAATTCTCCATAGACAAAAAATTAAAGCAATGCTGTTCTTCACGAAGCACCTAATTATACCTATTCGTGGAGCAGCGGTAAATTCCACTGGTTTAGCATATTGACAGATGAACATACCACATGCGACATGCAGCGATTAACTATTCTCAAAATAGCAATCGTCACAAAATCCTTAGAATAATATTTATATTCATTTCCGTCATGCATATTTTTCACCCGTCTGTCTCCTGTCTTCACCATCATACCATGTCCGCTCCCTAAGTGGAGTATATGGCCAGTACCGGCTTTAGACCCTGCGGCACTCTAAAAAATAGCGTATTATATAGTATAGCATATTATAGAACAATTATTTTCTGGCGCCTCATATTGGCTTATATTTTAAAAAATTAAACAAGATTGGTTACCCTTGGCGCTCCTAGCTTAATCGACGCTCTGGTTCACCGACCAACTTCTACACCCCTAAAGTCGGCACTGCATATGGCATTTACGAACTGTCGCCATAAAGGTCTGTCAGCCGCCTTAGTCTTCGCCTCATCCCCCATGTCAGCCCCGCCAAGTGAAAAATGTGTATAGTTCCTGACAGCTTTCCAAGACGGTGCGAGCCCGGGGTGGTTGAAGAAAAGGCAGCTATAGTTTATGATCTCCAGACATTCGCAGAACATGTCCTAACCAGGTCTACCTTCGTCTCTTGATGAACTGTAGTATGGAAGGCTGTGTTGTTATTTCTCAAAAAGTCAAACCATCGTCCCCCAGTATTCTACGCAGACATTTGTTCTAAAATCCTTTTGTCTCCTGTACTTGTATTTTAAACAAAAATAAATGGGCATTTATAAAACAATCTCTTTAGTTTTCACTGGTATTTTTGCTTTGTAAAAAATGCTACAGATATACCACTTTTCTTTCTTGAATTCTATTAATAAAAATAAAAGTCCCAGATGTTAAAGCATGACAAATGTGACGAAAAGTGTGTCACGAGATTCAAATAGTTGGTAGATTCCCAGCTGTAAAAAAATATTTAAATGGACACTTCTTACAAGTCAGATATAATTTAGGTGCGATTATTATTTTTGGATTAGGTAGGCCGCAATTTGTGTGCGTTTTTGTAAGAATTTGATTTGCGAAAATACTTTTAGAATTGCACCTAACGTCCCCTATCCACCAATTAATATTTTATATGGGACCTTGCACATTGGGTTCCCGCGTATAGTTTTGATGTAAGACAGCGAATCAAAGTTAGTAAGTTAGGCTTTAAAGTTAGGTTATCCATTCAAAAATCAATCGTTTAGATTCTAAACTTTAGAATCTAAACAATTGTCTATGTATATGAGAGCACACAAAATATGCATTCGAAATGAGACGAATATATTTGAAAAATATTTTTGCTCTGTTAAAAAATACTTACAAAGTAAGGTGGAATAAGAATATATTTTTCTTCTACGTCCGCTTCCTAGCTTGAGCATATGGTCGCCAAAAATTGCCGACATAGTCTACCCCTTGACCCATGTTAGCTCTAAATTTATAGATAAGAATTATTATTTTTTGAGTCCAGCAGAGTACCTTATTCCAATGTATAATTCTTAAAGGCCTTTCAGGGCGGAGAGTCCTCGGGTTCAAAGACCATTTGTAGTGTAATATAAATAACACATTTCAGAAACAATACATAGTATAAATAGAAACTTAAATAAATGCCAATAAAAAATATATAATAAGGCATAATGTCTATAAATGTATATTATTTATATTTTGATTTTATTTATATGAATTCATTCTTATAAAAAATTAATACTATACTGTAAAAATCTATGCACACTTCTAATTTAGGTTAACTTTTAGTCCTTGTAACCTGATATGTATAATTTGGTAAAAAATGGTGACTTCGCTAATTGAAATGGTGGAATTTTCTTTTCTAGGGGAGTTCGGGAAATACCAATGTTTGCAGTTTATCCTTCACATCCTGGCCGCAGTGACGGCTGGTATGCACATGATGTCACTAACGACTGTTGCAGCCATACCTGATCACAGGTAAGAATTTTTTGTCTACATTGAATATAAATTACTATTAATTTAATCATATATTATGTTCACCTATTTCTTTATAAAATTGGCTTTGTAACTTTGGGTATGCTCACCCAGCATATCTATATTTCCTCTAACAATTTAATGAAGAAGCACATTTTACTTTAAAAAAATATAAAATGATGCCTATTGACAATTTTGACAATATTCTTCCAATACATTTTTGTAAGGACAGTCAGTAATTTAATTATTTTTTTATCATCATTAATAAAAGACTCCCTTCTAATAAATAGTAAGTTATTTAGTTGAAAACATCACATAACAATAATGTCAAATTTATACAGATTGGGATTTTTTTTTGTTAAAAACAAAATTTAAAATTTGTCATCGAATACATGCATTGGAGATATCTTTGTTCTGTTGAAGTCTAGAGGTAGGAGTATTGTTAATCGGAATTTATATTTGTAGTTTGTCATTGTAAATTATTTATATAAATATATCTACATTAAATTCAAATACAATTAGTTATTTTTAAATAAGGACTTTTTCTCCACCATAAAAAGATTTATATTTTATCTCTTTAAATCATGCTATAATTTTCAAAGTACTTGTAATAAAAATTTGCAATCTCCTAGGACTTACCCTGTTCAATATTATTATAAGTATATATCAATGTATACAGGAATTCATGCTCCTGTAAATCCTCGAACAAGAAATAGTTATTAAAGTATGAATGAATTGATATTTTAAAAATAACAATGAGAATCCCAACTTTTTTACTTTTGTCTAACTCTATACTTTTATCAATTGCTTATTTTTGGAGTACATATATTGCAGTATTAAAAACAAGGTATTTAAGAGTTTTCTAATTGATTATTTTACATCATCTTAAACAAGCTATAATTGTATATTTATATATACAATGAGGCCCCGCTTAACGCTGTCTCGTTTAGCGCTGTTTCGGTTTAGCGCTCTTTTATTTCAACTCGGGGTTATTCCCCGAAATTGTGCATAAATAGTGGAAAAAATAGTGGTATTAGCGAAACAAACTGGTTTAGATGAGGTAAATGTGGAAGACGTCGAAGAAATAGTTCAAGAAACAGCAGCTAGTCTTTCTAATGATGAGCTCAAGGAATTAACTGAGCAAGAAGAAAATAAAAATATTGATATTATATAGCTTTTATAGTGATTTCGAAGAGCAAAAAGAACTTTCGATGACGTTTGTAAAAAAGAGTTTGACCACTATAACTGAAATTATGGACCAATTTGTTGAAAATGATCCAAATTTTGACTGGAGTTCAAAAGCAAGACGGGGTGTTATAGATGCTTTATCCACTTATCAACAACTTCTAACAGAACGCAAAAGGAAAACGCTAACTATATTAGACGCCTTCTTGACAAAAAAGGCAAAAAATTGGAAACACAGAATAGACTGAATGAAGTATATTCGTTTATATTGTTTTTATTTTTGTAAGAAATAAATGTTTGGTTTTATTTTTATTAAGAAAAACATAACTATTAAATTGAATACCTAACCCCATTATTTACATGTTAAGATAGCCTCATTAACGGCTTACTGTTTTCATTTTAATTCAAATTAATAATTGTACTTTTCTTGAACTATGTTTTTACAATTCTTGATAAACGTTCCTGTTGTATAATCTAATATATAATAATATTTTTTTTAGTATATATCAAATCCTTATTGTTAAGAAAAAAATCTAATTACTGAAATGTATTTTTTATGTCAAATTTAAATTTGTTATTCAAATTATATTTCTGAGAATATCATATAAAAATTGTCATTTAATTAAAAGAGATAATAATAATTATGAATCTCTAGTAGAATGGTTTACATGCTAGGCTTGGACTAAATTGTAAACTTTTATTTTATTCATTTTAATTTGATTATATGTAAATCCTTTCATCTACCAAAATCAATAAATAAAATCATGTCAATATTGGAAATAATATATTTTTTTTTTTTTCAGATGCGCAATCCCTGGTGTAGACTTCAATGGTACTTCGGCACTATGGAATTCCAGTGAGGTTATTTCAGCCATACCGACAAATCCCCTAGGAAACCTTGAGTCGTGCTACCTGCTGGACGAGACCAATAGCTCGGTGTCATGCGACAAATGGGTTTATGACAAGACTTACTACGTGTCCTCCAGAGCCATCGATTGGGACTTTGTGTGCAACAGAAGATGGCGAGGAGCGCTGGCTCAGTGCATGTACATGATCGGAGTTTTCTTCGGAGCCGTCGTGCTCGGAGGAATGGCAGATAAAATCGGAAGGAAAACCGTGTTCTGTTGGTCGGCCATCTTGCAGCTGATTCTAGGAGTGGCCGTTGCTTTCGTTCCCGAGTATTGGTCATTCTTATGTGTCCGATTTTTATATGGAATATTCGGGTCGGCCGGGTCATATATTACGGGTTTCGTATTGACGATGGAAATCGTCGGAGCGAGTAAAAGGACAGCTTGCGGAATCGCCTTCCAAGCGGCTTTCGCCGGAGGAATAATGCTGGTGGCCGGCTGGGGTGCCCTCATCACCGACAGGCAGCTGTTGCAGATAGTGTACGGCCTTCACGGCCTGATGCTCCTTCCTCACTGGTGGGTCATGGACGAGTCTCCTCGCTGGCTGTGGTCTCAAGGCAGGTCCAGAGAAGCCGTCTCCATCGTCCAAGCCGGACTGAAGATGAACAGAGGATACAACATGGATTCAGCCCATTACGTCTCCAGGGGAAAAGCCGTCTCCAACAGAAACGAACCGGCAGCCGGAGTCGGCGATCTCTTTAAATCCCCCAACTTGAGAAGGAAAACTTTGAATGTATGTTTCTGTTGGTTCGCAAATTCACTCGTCTACTACGGTCTGTCACTGAACGCAGGGAAACTTTACGGAAATCCATTTTTGATTCTTTTCATAATGGGATTGGTGGAATTCCCGAGTTACGCCGCCGTCATTTATTTCCTCGACAGACTCGGAAGAAGATCCCTCATCAGCTCGTTGATGCTGGCCGGCGGCGTGTGCTGCATCGTGGCGGCCTACCTGGTGCAGGGCAGCACGGCGGCCACCAGCGTGGTCATGCTGGGCAAGCTGTTCATCGCGGGATCCTTTGCTATCATCTATAACTACTCTGCCGAGCTGTTCCCCACCGTGGTGAGGAACTCAGCCCTCGGCCTGGGCTCCATGAGCGCCAGATTGTCTGGAGCGCTGACTCCGATGATCACGCTCCTCGACACTCTGAACCCGACGATCCCTGCAGTCATATTTGGAGTGATCTCTCTCATTTCTGGCTTTCTAACTCTGTTCTTGCCGGAGACCATGGGAGAGCCGATGCCTCAGTCCATAGCGGACGGCGAGCGTTTCGGAGTGGGCGACACTTGTTTCACGACGTGTCTCGGGAAGAAGAGGAACAAGACTCACTCGGTACCGGAGCCGACTGCAGACGTGATGATCCCGCTGGAGAACGTGGGGCGGTAGGGGACTAGAGGCGGGGGACTATTCTCAGTCGGGTACAATAACACGGCGACATTGTAACATATCTAATGTATTTGCATTGTATTTACATCAAACATTCATAATTTAATTTACATTCACAACAAAATAGTATAAGATATCATTTCTCGATGTATTCATTATATTTTTTAATAAATATAACACGTTCATAACGATACATTTAAAGTGACTATGTTTTATTTACATCTATATTTATCTAAGAATAGGATTTATTTTGTGAAAACGCAAAAGAAAACGTTCTAATGAGAAGTCGATTGAGGCGTCTCGGTGTTCTCGCCGTCTCCGGTCGACCTCGGAAGAGACCGGAAACACTCGGAAGCGTATTGCAACTGTCGCAAAATAAATTAAACCTAATAGAACGGTAACAAATCTATCCTCTACTTATGTTTATTGACTTCCGTCACGGTTCGCAGCTAATCACAATCGGGCGGCGCCCGCAACCTGCTCAGTCCACCGCTCCAAGCATCCTCTCTAATGTAAAGTAACAGCCTTTTCGTATTACGAGTAACTTAAATTGTGTAATGCAATATAACAACATTTGCGATATATAACTCTGTAGACAAAATAAACTCTGTCGGCGGCGCGGCGGCTACTGGGCGGGAGGCGCGGGGGGCGCGGGGGCTGCGCCCTCAGGCAGGCGCGCGGCGTGCACCACGATGGCGGGCTGGGAGCCGCTGGGCGGCAGCAGCTCGCGGGTCTCACCCGGCGACAGCGCGGCCAGTGCGGCCAGCAGGTCCCTGTTGACCAGCGGCTCGTTCTCGGGCCGCGGCTGCCAGCCTACGGGTGGCGAGGACGGCGGCGAGATGAGGAACTGCTTCACCGGCGTGGGCGGCTGCAGGCTCTTGGCGGAGGCGGGCGTGACGGGCTGCGCGAAGTAGCAACTGATGCGCGACTTCTCGAACGGCCGCTGGTGCAGCTGGACGCGCGCGCTAGCGGCCGCAGCGGGCTGCTCGTAGTTCACGCGCAGTCGCCGAAAGCTACGCAGCCACTGGAAGGTCACCGCATCGGAGAACGCACGGAACAGGTTCTCGAGCTCCTCTTTGAGCCGGTCGTCCGCGAAAACTTCGACGTCGATGTTCGTGACTATGATCGACTTGGGCAGGTCGTCCAGGGGATCGAGCCCGGGTTCCTCGTGCTCGTACTCGCCCGTGAGCCCGGGGCGGATGTTGGGTAGCCCGTCCGCCTCGTTGATGTACACCTCCTCGTCTTGGAGAGTATTGTCATCGTAATTTTCGGAATCCGCCATGGTGAGCGCTCAAGGAAAATTTGTGTTTTGATTTCAGCGCATATCGATTTTTTCTATCTGTCACGCGCGAGACTTCGCCCTGCGGTTACGCGACCCTGTCTTCGCAGGAAGACCGAACGCGTTACGCGAACTCAATCTAACCGCTTATAATCGTGTGGACAGTTTTCGGCAGTTGCTAAAGGGGCTGCCAAGGCAAGAAGAGCCCCTCTGTAATGCAGTGTCTATGTTTGTTCTGCGGAGAAGTTTGGTCTAAAGGTTGGCAGCTGTGTGGAAAAGTATTCGTGACGTATTCAGTGTTGGCAGCTCGTTAAAGAGAATTTTGTTTTTTTGCAGGAAAAATTAACCCTTTCATTACGACTCGGTTTGAATACAAATGTAAACTTTTATATTTTCTAGAGTTGTTTTGAATTTATAATATATAAAAGACTTATTAATTTTATGGAAAGATTAGACGGATAACTTTTTTAACGAATCGCTTCATGAATACCTGAATATTATAAATATGAAGTAGAAAAATACAGTAATATAAAATAATAAACATCAATACCCCCACGCGAAAATTGAACTTACTGTCCACAGGACTGCCTGAGTGATTGAAAATATAAGTAGTTATACACTATGTTACTTTTTTGTAGGTATTATTTAACATTCAATTATACAAAACATTAATTTAAAATTTCTAATAGGTTGACGATTATACGGTTAAGTGTACATGTTAATTATAATAATAAAAAATAAAAATGCGCTACAAAAATATCATATTTATTATTAATGTTTTAAAATGAAATATATTAGTTCAAATGTTACCTTATTTTATACAAATAATGAGATCCTATATAGTATTTTAAATTAAAAAGGTTGCTCAACTTCAATATTATTTAAAAAAACTTATAACTTACAACGATCTGAATGAATGTAAATTCACCTCTCATAATAATGTGTCATTAATTATGCTTCTTAGGAAATAAATTTAAATACGCGTAATGTTATTTTTTTTTATCTCGATTGCGAAAAATAAAAGTTAACATATTGATTAGATACTAAAATGATGTGAGTTAGTACAGTTTAATGTCACTATTACATCGATAATAGTTGTTAAAAAAAGCTCTTTATGTTAAAGTTTCTCTTAAAATTTTAATATTACAGCATAAGTTTTATAGGTGAGTGTATTTTGAACATTCTTGGACTTCATAATAAAATACATAGGTACTTTTGATTAATAAAATACCTAACATTACATTTTCTGGCAGCACAGGTAAAACAAAATATTGCTATGTTGGTATTAAGCGTTGATATTGCTTGGAAAGTCTGAACATTGAGGTTATAATCATTTTGTTTAATATTATAATAATATTATTAATTTGTCAATAATGGCTGGCGTCGAGTCAATGATAGTTGAAGATAATAAGCCGGTCGAAAAGCCTGTAGATCGCGAAAAGGTTTGTCTATATTTTGAGAAATCATTATAAATTTATTATGAACTATATTTGACTAGTATGTACAGTGTGAAATGTTATCAGATGTCCATTCAGTACATTGCCAATTAGTCAATATCGTCATAAAGTAATAAATCTTGATAATTACTATTTTTACGAATTAGAATGTACACCAGAAATCAATTGTAAAGCTGGATAATATGTGATAGATTGTCATCAGTTTAAATGCAAATTGACCAACAAATACCCGAAATGCAGAAAAATAAATTCCGGGTATCGTAATAATGATTATGGCGTATGAATCCAGGAAAACAGCATTTATGGTTTTTGCGTTTTGGAGGACTGTCGTATCCTCGCCATAACCTCGACATTCTTCAAAAGTAGAACAAGCGTACCCCTAATGTTCTGATGAAGAAGTTGTTCTTACAGCCCATAATACGGCTTCATTGGTTTTTGATAATATGCTTCGATTCGGAGCCTATAGCTCCAAAAAAATGTCTGGATAGTGAAACATACACTGAGATAAAATACCCAACTGGTTGGGACATTATATTAAAAAAACCAAGATTTATTGTAGTTACATTTCTTTACACCAATTAAACATAATTTCTGTCAGTGGTTTTTTGCGTATGAGTATACAGATAGTGGTGAATGTTCCTTAATTAATAATAATATTACTTTTAATTTCTTTCAGACATGTCCTCTGCTCTTACGAGTGTTCTGTTCCACGGGCAGACATAATTCGGCATCAGAGTACGCCCGCGGGGGCGTCCCTCAGAACGAGCTGCAGATCTACACCTGGCAGGATGCCACGCTGCGGGAGTTAACCTCACTGGTCAAGGAAGTTAACCCAGAAACGAGACGGAAAGGAACCTACTTTGACTTCGCCCTCGTTTACCCCGACGTCCGGACCCCGGCCTATCGCATGCGGGAGATCGGGGTCACCTGTTCCGGGCAGCGCGGCACCGACGACAACAAGACGCTGTCTTTGGCCAAGTTCTGCATAGGGGACTACATGGACATATCCATCACTCCGCCCAACAGAATGCCTCCTCCCATTATGATGCGACGACAAATGCATTTCAACAATAATAGATCTTACTAAATTTACAATTATGGCACATATTTTGTATCCTTAAGTCTTCTTAATCATTATAGTTTTTTTTTTTTTAAATATTATACTGAATTGATGCTTTTTCAAAATACTCGTATAATTCAATGATGATTTCTTATCCAATAGGCTATTAACAAAAAAGTGTGAACATTTTAAAATGCTTTATTTCATTAAAAAGAACTATAATTTTGAATAACTATATTAACAATATTAGTCCAATAAAGTGATAGTTCGTGAGAATTTGGGGTTGTGCAGATGGAATAATAATAATTATTTAGAAGCAATACTGGTTATGAATTTGTATGTGTATCAGTCATATTTATATACATTTTTCATTATTTATGTTAAAAAACTCAATTCGTAAATGTAACCATCTATAACCATGTATTACATAAAAATGTAGTATTATCTATGAAGTAAAAAAGTAAACTCAGTTATCAGTCATGTAGTCTGCTGGAGGGTCTATCTATATGTTTCCAGGTGGACCTTCTGGTGCTGGATTTGGGACGAGGCATGGACATAAGTAGCATTATTTATGGTGACCATATGCTCCAGCGGTGGAATAGAATAAAAAATGTATTGTAACATGAAAGTATAGCTTCTTTTCAAGATTATTCTAGAATTCATGTATTCCCAGATCATACATTTTTGTTAACATTATTATTTTGTAATGTTTTCTTTTTGTATATACATGATTGTGTTAATAGCCCATTGTATATGATTGATATCAATAATTAATCAAGTGGGTATAATGTTGAATCAAATAAAAACAATTGTGGGTTAGACTGTAGTTTTGACTTCATGTAATTCCATTGATGTAGGCTGCCTATTGAAGTATGTGATTAAAAGAATGTATAATACACTCTGAATATTAACATGTATCAAGTTTGTTTTTTGTGCAAAATTCCCTGGGCGTGTCAGATGTCGAAGGAAAACTAAGTAGAGGTAAATCTGCTATTAATATTTTTGTAAATTATTCAGTTTTTAATTATAATGGCACTGTTTTCTTACCTAAAAATTTGTTTCTTTCATAATAAATTATGGATTTAATTATATAAATGTTTTTTTTTGTTAACATATTTTTTTTTCCAAATAATGATAGTCACAATTCGGCCGGCAGGTATAGCTCAATGGTCAAAGCGTTTGCTTTGCAAGTCGTGGGTTCGATCCCCGACGGAGATTAAAAAAAAAGATTTTTAATCGATTTCTGAGCTCTAAAATACCTCCGGTTGGTGTGAATTTGATCCCTCACCCGTAAAATGCCAGTCATAGTCTATTAATTAAAATTGATGGTAGACGAAAGTTGTCCCTTGAAGATTCATAGTAAATTCATAAATGAATTCAGATGATGCGTGAATCTCGGGCTGTAGTCTAACTTGTTGGCGGATCAACACTCCACATGCGATAAGCCATATGCACCATGGTTAGCGTCATAGAATTCCACAGATGAGACATCAGAATGACTATCACCATCTGTCGGTATTCTCCTGTATGTGCTTGCATAAAAAAAGACATCGCGCATTTATTATTGGGCTTAATAGCATCATGACACCAATGGTCTTATTTAGGTTGAGCTCCTCCAATCCTCTTCATAACTTCCTTATGCTAATGATAAAATAAATGCTCCTGGTTTGTATCCAAAGATAGATTTACATAACAGTAATTGTAACAATAGACATTAAAAAAGGTTTCATAATTTTACAAAATATAGTATTTCATTTGATTCTGCCTGTGTTTCCTTCCTCATACACAACATTATACACACTCGCTCAATCCATATGTACAACCACTATATATCTTGCCTGTAGGGAGTGCCTAGTTGACTCGGAGTACACTGCAGGTGTTCCGGAACCGAGGTCGCGGTCCCGAAATTACAGCATCAGCTAACTGGTGATGCCGGAATACCAACGTTCCGGGACTGAGGATAAATCTAAAGACCTGAGTTGAGTTGATACTAATTTATTTAATACGAGACCCCTTTTTATACCCTAATTTACAACATGAGTAAGCATTTATAAAAGCAATATTAATACATTGAATGTCATACACCGCACATTCCTCGATACCGTTGGACCTTGATCCCTTCAATCCACATAGTGGCAGATTATTGGATTTGTCGATGCCCGTATCGATGCGTAAGCATTCCTTGTAAATATTAATACATAGAATATCGTACACGGCAAATTCCTCGATACTTGCTGTTTTGGACCTTGATCCCCTCAATTTACATAGAGTGGCAAAAATGCCCTGTGTCGTATCTGACTGAATGAATCTAAGATAAAAAGTTGATATAACAATTAAGTACTTTAAAGACTTTTGGATGTTTAATACAACACAGTTAAAATAACGTTTTGAACATCAGAGATAACTTCTTGCTGCTTTTTTGGTGTAGTCTGTTTTTACTATTCATAGACTAATAAATAAAATAATTATTTTTATAATAAATTATCAGAAAATATAGGTACATTGTTATACTTTTGCTATAGGTAGATGTAATTAGTCATTACCCAATATGAATCTTTTGATTCAGTTTTTTCCTCACTCGAAAAACGATGTGCCTTTATTAACTAATAATAATTGCTTGTAAAAGATATTGGTTCCCTATTTTTACGCTCAAAATCATATTTACAATAAAAAAATAGTTGTTATTGTTTCATGTAGCTTCATTTTATAATAAAATACATCGCGTTTCTGTTTTTAGATTCTTTATTAAAAATATTATTAATATATTACTTCTCGACTAGAAGAGTATTGTGTAAATTAAAACAAACAGTTATTATAAATAGTATTTATTTAAATCTAAAATTATAGTAAAAAATCTCAGGAATATTTTATCAGACTGTAAGACTAAAAGTCCCACTCGATGAAACATGATTGTTAAATCTGATAAAACGTATACACGAGTGGTATCATCAATTATGTACATAACATACTCGCAAAATGGCTCATAAATAATAGTACGCGATGTAAAAAATATACCTAGTATTTTATACCGATATCGTATTTAAACCACCCGTTCATATTTTCCCTTGCTGTGCGACCTGCCTGTTTGGTCGCCTGGATTTCTTGCCCATGGCCGCGAGGTCAAGGACGACGCCATTCGGCAAGACTGCCTTGTTTCCTTGATAATCGACAAATCCCTGCTCTTCCTGGTCCTTCTTGGTCTTGTCACAGAAGATGCCAGTCTCGTAGCTGTATTCCCTCTTCAAGCCGTCCGGGTCGACATATCCGTAGCGACCTCTCGTCACGCAATCGATTCCGATGGTTTCTTCCTTGAATGATCCGTCGTCGTTTTCGAATCCCCACGTGATACTTCCGTCGGGGTTGTCGTCGCGGTATTTTCTGATGACCTGAGCAACCGGCTTCTTATCCCTCCTGTCCGAGGACGCGTACCTGGCGGGCTGCGCGTGCTGGGCGGGCTACGCGAGCTGCGCGTGCGGCCTCTGCGGGGGCTGGCGGAACACCTGCTGCCTGATCGGCTGCTCGGACTCTTCGTCGTCATCGATCAGGGGCCTCGTCTCGGGGCGGAACTGAGGGCGCGGCGGTCTGTACGAGAGGGGCGCCAGCCGCACCGGCTGCTGCTGCCTCACGGGAGCTTCGTACTTGATAGGAGAAGGCGACGGGAAGTTGGAGGGCGGCGGCCGAGTGGGCTGCGGGAGTCTGATCGGTTCGGAAGGGATTCTCGGGGGAGCGGCCGGAGAAGGAAAAGCGCTCGGGTAGTTTGGCGGCGGCTTGCTCGGGGAAGGAGACGGACTCAGGAACAGCTGCGGAAGGTCATCCTGAGCGAGCTGGCTGGGGGGATTGAACGGAGCGGCGCTGGACGGGAATGACTGGATGGTGCTCTGGATTTCTGGGACGTCCTCAGGTTCTTCGGTGACCGGTTTCGGTGACTCTTCTAAAACTTGAAGATATGGTGTAGGAGACGGCGCCGACTTGAAGGAACCGGAGCGGACCTGCCCGGGGCGGCGCACGCGGGGCACCGGGCCGGGCCCTGGGAGGGCCTGCTGCTGCTGCAGCACGCGCCCCTGACGGAAGCTGCCAGCCTTGGGTCCGAGGGCGATAGCGCCCGGGATCTGAATCCTGCCTGTTAGCGGACTGTCATTGCCGTACTGGGCTAGCGAACTATACACGCACGTAAGCAGCAACTGAAAATCATATTCAACACTATTATAATAGGTACTCGAACTTTGGGATCAGTTTGGACACGACAGAAATAAGAACCAACAATTGATACACGTACAGATCTTTAGCAAATATAATCTCATTTTACAATTCTTTCATTATGAATTATTTTAAATAAACAGTTGAAACATTCCAGCTGCTTATGGTTTATTCTGTTCATTGCACTCGACGCTGACCGACGAGCCTTTTTAGCGTTCATATATGAGCACTTCAAAACTAATTTTTCGCTCGACTTAGATCGACCCATTTGCTTAATATTTTTAATGATTGTTGGCAAAAAAAGTATCATTGCTCGAATTGACATGTAGGTATATTAGGTATAAATTTGAATAACTAAATAAATTTCAATTTCAATTTATTTTTTCCTACAATAACATTACAAATTTTACAAATTTAATTCGTTCCTCAAGTACAATTAGAATTATAAAAATAAAATTCAATACCTAATTGAAAAAAATACGTGTGTTATCGTGGACAGTACATCACTTATTGAAACCGATTTATAGAATCCAGTCATTGATTTTTTAAGCAGAACACAATTTATTATTTACTCGAAGAAAGACAATAATTTTTTTTTGTAAAAATAAAATAACCGTTCCGTAACTAGTACGTACCCAATGCCTACTTACTAACTATTATAAATTATGAAATGAAAACGCCATTGTACCTCTAGCTAGTTCTGTTGTACAACATGGGCGTTATGGGTTTCGCACATTGCAATAATCGGCATCTATTGAAATATCGGAATGTTCATGCAATAATAATTTGATAACCACACCGAGCGACTTGTTTGTTTTGCGAAAGCGTCCATGGACCGCATAATATGAAAGATTACAAGTGAAAGAAAATCGGTAAATAAACGCAAAGGTTCATTGAAGGAAATGAATGTGTCAATCGATATTTTCTACTTGTGCATCAATGTAAGAACACTATTGAATTCTGTTTATTTTTTTACGAAAATACGCTGTAAACAATAACTTTTTGTGTGTAAATCTAATATCAAATTCATTATTATAAATATTACGCTCCGTAGGCAGATCAGATATTTCAATGTTGAAAACCATAAGAAAAGACTTTGATTTATAACAATATGTAAGGTTAGAAGAATATGATATTCTTAAACGACTTAAGTTCTCTAGCACTAAATCTTAAAAGGACAAATGTAACTTAACTTACAGTGTATCAAGAATATTATTGTTTATAATTGTTTTTAATAAATTTTTCATAGATGTTGTGGCAAATGCGATTTTTTACGCTTAAGAATGAAAAAAAAAGTAAATTACTTCAGGATGATTATTATTATTAAATTAAAACTCCATAGAGATTTTCTCAAATCGACCATTAAGTATTGGAAATTAAGAAAAAATTATATGATGATATTAAAATAAAATACATAAATTTCATATCATAAGTCTATCATATATATATTTATTACTGAATTGAATTTTATTTCGTAAATTTATGGACAGGATTATTTTTACAATATTGAATAAACACCCCCTTTTCTGGTAATAGTTATTTATGTTATAGATAAATTAATATAATTACACGTAAAAATGACCCGACATTTATAAAATATTGCTTAATATTTTGCTCGACGTAAGCGTGTAGTGAAAGGGTTATTTTGACATGTATGCCCAACCCATCAACACATTTTTTTATGTACGAGTTGAGACATCGATTGTTCTTAATATTATTTATTGTCGATGAGAGGTGTATCTGCCTGTGATGTACTTTCCATGATGACAACATCAACATATAATGAAACAGATTGCTTATTATATGGGTGGGTACTTAGTGTTAACATTTAAGTGTGATGAAAATCATTACAAGACTTAATATGTAATATTATACACGTATAAAGTTCTATTCCTGCAATTTATAATACAATAAATTGTATATGACTAAATATTTAAACGTTATGTACCTACAAAAGTATAGGTAAAATGGATATATAATATATTGTACGCGACGATAGTTAAAATAAGTTTTGTCACTTTCACTGCATATATTAGGAGGCACAATGTAATATGTTGTTTTTTAAACCATAATGTAAATTTTAACGAGAATTTTGTAGCTCACAAAAGAGAAATTATTTTCGTTCTACAAGTATAGACGTAAAAATATGTATGTGATTTTATTTTATTTTATCAAAACTGTTTTCATGCATAGAAGTAAATCAGCTTGAAAAATGCGAATCGTAATATACTTGCAGTATATAATATGTTCCTATAAATGTTGTGTAGGTTCATTATTAATGCAAAGAGATATACAAAAATGTATGATTACCATCACTTATTATTTTATATATGAAAATACATTTTGACATGACATATAAATGTTCTAATTGTGTTGATAGATAATGTTATAATATAATTTTCCCTCATAGAGTAATATTTAAAAAAAATATGTTTCATAAAGTTAAGGCCTATTAAGATTGAAGAAATATGATTTTTTCGTACAAAAAAAAAGCTACGTGTTGTGATTTTTTTACGAAAATCTATTTAAATATTATACTATTTGTAAACTTATATTATTTATGTTTTTAATGTTTATTTCAATAAGATTTTTATTGATAAGTGTTGAAATACAGATATTTTGGAGGAGGGCAGTGTAACGCTTGTAGTTGCACAGAGAAAATGAGAGTTGGGTGGCCAAATCCGAGTATCCTGTCAAGAATGGTAGGTGGGGTAAAATAGTAATGGATTGTAGTCCAAGAACCGGACGCAGAAACATATGCAGTTTGGCAGACGATATTGCCAATACTGCCGGAAAATATTGGTTGAAGAAGGCACAAAACCGTAAATATTGACAACCATGGAAGGATATCTTTACACAGCAATGTGAAGATACAGGTTGGAAAAGTGAGAATGTACGTTCATAGGTGTTTCATCGGTGGCATTAGAAATCTTGGTATTTATTATTCTTTCTGATAACATGTGAGCATTGACTTATAATAAAACTCTATAAAAATAGAAACGTTGACTGTCAATAGGTAAATATTTTCGAAAAGCAACAGGTTTAAAAAAAATACGGTTGTGAACGATATGTCACTCAGTCGAGCATAAGTTTTATGGGGCGTCATGTTAGATTAGAAAAGTAAACGATGTACGTGTTATTAGATAAAACCGAAAGCTTTTCGTATTATAAGAGGCACAGCCTTAATGTTAACATGCACTTACGTGATGCACATAATATTATACATGAAAATTAGCATATAAATACAAATCGCATAATGTTACATATAAATGGCATGCGAAAGAATACGAGACATTTTAATTATGTACTTATAATTCAAAAACGCAATACATCAAACACGAAAAATCATGTTGATACACTATTCAAATTCACTGTCAATAAATGACTGTGTTTCACATCATGACGTGTAAACTTGAATCGTTTATTATGATACTTCATTATTATTAGAGGTTATGTTTTTTATGAATGATAGATAGCTATGTCCATTTTTAAGGGCAAGAACGTTTGTTGGAAATAAGTATTTTATATGCCGTTAAAGACGTGCATTTTTAAAATACTATTCCAAAAAAGTAAGAGCTATTTTTTGGGTTTTTGTTTCAATGAAATATGATCTCAAAAGTATAGATACATAATTTAACCGGTACGAAGAAGAAAAAATCCAGTCGGCCTTCACTGAATTTCCAATGCTGTTTTTAACCTTTCGACTACTTGAAGCTTCGGATAATAAAATGTTTCAGTCGCAGATAAAATACGAGGCGAAAAATGCCTGGCGAGGTTGATGGAATTTGTAATGACTATAAACAACACTACACTGCTCAGAGAAACTCTAGAAATCCTAAAATTTATGATCTTAACGATTGAAATTAATTGAATATAATTGTAATATTATACAAAACAAGGTAATTTTAATTAGAAATTACGAGCATATATACTTTTAAACATCTTATATGATTTCTATTTGTTCTGACAATTTATTTTTCGTAAAATATTTGAGTCGTTCTTCCCCTTAAGCCAAATGGTAAGGGTTTTGTTATATACGAGTGTCTACGTTAAAAAAAAAACAACATTGCGTTATTATTTGTTGTGTTGTGTGTTCAATTTCATTGCATGCTAGATTATGTATACAAGATTAATTATTATTATGAATGAATTATTACTTAGCTGCCTATTTATTTTAACCTGATAAACATTTCATCATCTCATTGTTGGGAAATTGTATCTAAAGATAAAATGATACTGCATTTTTAATACTGGGTAACTTTCATTCTTGCAACCCTGAAAAAGGAATGCGGGTCTCGATAGTATCAATCATACTTGTGTATGTACTCGTATTATATTAATTATACTTGACACACCTTATTTAAAACTTAAACTTATAACATTAATCATAAATATGAAAACTATAATTTGCTGACTCGGTCTCTAATAAATTTGCACAATGAATATCTCGCAATAACAAAACAATATAAAGGTCACGTTAAAGACGATTTCAAAACAGATTTTTTTATTAATTGCTTCTCTTCCTTTAGTATCATTTAAAAATATTATATTTTTCTATCTCCCTTCGTTATATTTTATACACAAATAAAGTAAATTTATTCCTTGATTTACTTAGTATTTGTTTTTATGTGATTTATTTTTTATGTGGGCGAGAAAACCATCTTAAAAAAACAAACGTACAGATGGTATGTGTCACATCAACAACTTGCGCACTGTTATTTTAATGTCAAAATGAATTTTTAATCTAGCTAGATATTATATGTCATGGTGTACGCGGAATTGTATGGGATCAAGATACCAGGATCAGTACCGGCTTTAGATCCTGGGACGCCTTAGGGCAATTCGTCTCTCTAGCGCCCCATATTGTTTATATTTAAAACTATATAAGAGAGACTGATTTCCCTCGGCGCCCTTAGCTTATTCGACGCCCCGGGGCACCGACCCACTTCGCCACCCCCTAAAACCGGCACTGACCAGGATATACTACAGATTCTATTGAGTTCATTTTACCAGTAATTACTACTTCGAATTATGTTACAGATATTTAGTTTCATTGTTCGAATTCGTTATATTGTCTTTTTGTCACTTTGTCGAGGACTGTTAACTTTATTATTCGTTGAATTTCGAGATTCGGAGCTGATCTGAAAGAGATTGATATATTTGTAGTCGCATTAAGGGGTTGAATTATATTCCAGATCGAGATAATATGAAAAATTAATATTCTACAAAAAGGTACATATAGTTTTGTTTAATGCAGTTGCTTTCTAACCCATTACACAGCCTTTTATAGGTAAAGGTAAAATTGTAAAAGTGAGGGATATCTGAAGAAAATATAAATAAATTAATCGGAATTTACTTTGCGAATAAGATGTTAATATGAGCTGTATAGTGAAGATAATCGAGAATCGGAGCACGTGCCTCATGGATCAGCTGGTATTGTGCGGTAATGTGAGCTGCAAGTTTATAAGCCGAGGAACAACTTTCAGTTTTGTTTGCTCTGCTACAGTCAGCCTCTAGCCGAGATCACCCAAACAAGACCTGATTATCGGTTCCCTTGGACTCCTTACTGGTCAATGTTGACGTCTACTTTTTTCTCCACTTTATAAGTGTTCTGTCTGAAACGCGACCATATTCTTCGGTATCCATGGTCAAGTATACAAAATGTTATCAACTACAAAGATGGAGAACTTCTTAGTAGGATTTTTTTATTGCATGCATGATTCCTTTATTCCCCTTTCGAATAATTTCTAATTTATTTGAATGTGAAATTGACAGAACACTTCATACTAAATTAAGTTTAAAGTATCTTATAAAAAATATAGTATTATAAGGTCGAACAAAACAAAAGCGCAACAAATGATATTCGAATATTTCAAATAATAAAGCGTTCCATCAAAGTTTTGAAATTTATCTAGGTACCTATTAAACTATTTTTTGTTTGGGAATTAGTGCTTGATTAAATAGTAATATTTTCGTGATATCCGCCTAGTGATTGGAATGCAGTTTGATTTTTCAAAGTAAAGTTTTTCACGATCACTACTTCGCCGCGAAGTATAATATGAGATTATAAAATGTTACACAGGTGTAATCGTTAAATCAATGCCAAATATCTATATCGAGATTCATGGTCAAGATCATTTAATAAAGAGAATGGATACTGAAGTCAAATTAGCTTCTAAGAATTATTACATATTTAGTACTCACAGCCATAGTTTATTACATTTATATAATTATAATTTGAACAATGAAGTTTTAATATTATTTCATTATTGTAAAATATTTTATGATGTGTGGATTAAATCATAGCAGAAAACATAGTTACGCAATAAATTATATAAATATTTTTAGTTCATCACAGGATAAAACGATTCAGTTATTGCTTATTTGAGTAATTTAAAAAATATACTAACACCACACTGAATGTGCATTTTGGTCACATGCAATCATATTTATACAAAGCCAACTAATCGTTGATGAACGTAATTTAATATTGGAATTTTTTAACAGTGCATTATATTGCTATTTGATCTGTTTAACATGACACAATAATCGGCTATGCATAGATTTCATAAGAAAGTTTATGTAATGTGACTACTGCTATAAAACTGGTTTTATGAATTTTGATTATTAAAGTGTTGACTTTAATAGAAGTCTATTATGATCTACATACGGTCTTTAGAATCTAGGGTACAGAACTATGCAATGACGAATACTGTTCATTTTAATACTCGTAATACAATAGTAAATTAAAATGTTTGAATTTAGTAAATAATAATTAACTACTATGTACATAACTACGATAGATAACAAAGCAACTGAAATGAAACTTATATTTTTTCCTTATTAATAGCTACTTTTTGCTTTAAATAATAAGTTAAGCAACACACGGTTGCTTAAAAAATATGTTTACTCCAAGTAAACGGTAGTTGTATTCAAAATTTGAATGATGCGAAATAATTCTGTGAAAAAGGAGCCGAATATGTCAGTTTCTAAAAGGGAGATTAGGTTAGTTTTTAATTGCCGGAGGAGAGTTTTGTAACCACCAGTATGATGTTAATGAAAACTATTTATTTAGATTTTATGATTTTATTACTATGCTACTATTTGACTTAAGCAATGTGAGTACCATTTACGAGTTATAACAACGGGTATATTATTTAAAAAACAATTGTGTCATAACGCAATGTTATTAATTGCAATTACCAATACGAAACATTCTGCACTACAATTTACTGTAATTGTTTACGGAATTATTTTGTAACAAGTATGTAATAAGAAGGTATCAAAATAATTAAATAGATACCTAAATGTCACAAGATATTGGAGCAGATATTTAAAATATATTGATCATCAAAAAGATTGATATTATTTTCCATTGTTTGCAAAATTCAAATTCCTATGCTTTTATAACGTGTTTATTAAAAAAAAAAATTATCCATTATTCAGTTTTTAATTTATCGTTATTTTAATGCTGAATAGGAATAATATTTTTAAAATTTTATTTTGTTCTCAAATTAATTTAATTATTTTAATGATTAGAAACAATCTTAATGAGTATGATTAACAAAAAATATAGTTTTATTTGGAGAAGAAATTAGATGATTCAAGAATAATTTTGAATTATTACCTCTCTTGTCACGTTTCAGGTTCTTTTGTTTATATTTGATTTTTACAAATAGTTTTCAATTACCCAGTACACATGCCTAAATATCTTACAAATGAAGTATGTACTTAAATAATTGTATCTTAACTTTATTTTGTTATTAATTTGTTGTTTCCTGTTCATTGTTTAACAATTTATTCTATATAAGTTCAATGGCGAATGTAGCTTGTAGCAAGTGTTTACATGATTATTCGTTAAGAAATTACGGAAATTTCTCATGAGCTAGCATGCTGTCTGACTAGTAATAATTTGTAGGTTATCCAGAATAGAATGCCGGTAGCGAAGTCTGACGTTAAGGTTTATTCCACCCACGTACTAAGAGTAGAACATTCACCCGCTAATGAAACATTCTATACATACAAATATCAAATACCAGCCGTTGTCTGCACAATCAATAACCAGGCATGCATTTAACTATTTTCAATCGAATGGAAGCGGACCGTAATAATTATGTTCCCAAGCTTGAAAATTACGAGCACCGAATGCCTAAAATGCAGAAAACAAAAGTGAAGTATTCGACATCATAGATGAATTAACTGCGGAAAATAAAAATAAAAATTGAATTGGTTTGGCGATCGGCACCGGAAGTAACAAACGTTATCAATTTAAAATGACCAAAAAATTGCGTAACGTAATATGATTTATTATAAATTTGCGTGACCTGTGTTAATTAGATAGATACCGTAACCTGTCACGTACATTGTTATTAGGTATACCTTAAATGGCAATCGAATAAACTAATTGATTGCTATCAGTAATTGAATATTTTTCTCTTTTAATGTTATGGGATAAAGGATGTATGAAATTGTATAATCATTGACTAAACTAAAACGTTTTGTTTTGTAATTTAAATTATTATGTGTTAATGCGTGTATGTTCGATAATCTTCCGACGAATAGTTTTGAGTATGTTAATTTTTAGCAGTCCAGCGAAATTTGCAACTTAATCATTATTCTGAGTCGTTTTCTAAATGCACGGTTGATTTTCACAAGTCAGTAGTTAATCAGTAGTTGATAGAAAGTTAACGCAGTAAAACGTTTACGTTGAATTTTCCTCATTTACAACCTGTCGCACATTGGGCATTTAACAATGTGCAGTAGTTGCACAATAGCATTAATATTAACATGCCATTACTTAACCAAAAGTGAAGGTAATTACTTAATCTTTGTATGTTTCCGAGCATTGCATTAATTTATAAATTTCAATATTACTATTCTAAGTACTCGTAGTATTCCCAACGATTTGTAATGTTTGACAAGTTACTTCATTGCTTGGCAACATCCTAGTATATAAATCAATTTCATTTTTTAGTCCGATGTACACTTGTATATTTATCTATATAAATATAATGGAAAATGCATGAAATTGTGAATGGTTTCATGCAATTTTGTAGATTTTGACGGCTATATATAGACTTTGTGGCATTTGAGCTGGGCCGTGTGAGGCGTGTTTGCTTTTTCTGATGTTTCAACGTTGTAGGAATCGTCATCAAAGTATAATGTAATTAGGCTAAGGATATCACTTCTTGGTGACGACTCATGCAACGATGATCGAAATATCGAAAAAAAAAAATCGCCATGAGCGGTTCAACGTAAAAACCAAGAATTTAGTATAAATGCCATTAAAAAAATATATGATTAATTCATGACAGAATATAATTAGTATATGTATGTGACATGAGATTTTACCTAACTGTAAGTATTTTTTATATAAATGAACATTTATTTATAAAGTAAATAACTAAATTTTTCTGATAATAATTTATATTTTAAGAAAGTGATTACTATATTTGAGAAATTACGATTCCTACGAAAAAATAGTACGATTCCTTGAATGATTAAAAAAAACTATTTACCTTTTTTATGGTAATTTTGTCCGGTATTCTCCTGTATGTGTTTATATAAAAATATCTTGAAAAAAATCAAATCAAATAATTGCCCGAATTCTTTAATCTAAGACAATGCAACTGTAATCTGATATTATATCTATATTCTATCATAATATACGAGTTTATTAATAATTCGTAATAAGTATAGCTGGGTTTTTAATATCAAGAAAGTGACTGACAATTGTCATTTACTATGGTAAATAAGTTATTCAATACACGATAATCGTTAATTTAATATAATTGTTAGTAAGTACATATTATAGCTGACATTATGTCACGTAGTAGTTGGTACAACACAAGTAATATTTGTACATTAATCTGATCTCGAAATTCAAGTTTCCTCGCAATATTCGCAGTTGGTACTAGACTGCTCGCATACTCTGGCAACATTCGTTGCGATTGTTTATGGCTAGGTACTGAAAACAAAAAAGAACTTAATTTAAACTTGATATTGTTAACTGACATGCTGGACGAAATTCATTCGCTCGCGTGTTGATGTGAGTGCTCCCATTACATATTTTCTTCTGTACGTTGACGTTAATGTAGCCTTGCATTCACAAGTAATTATGCATTGATTATTTAAATTTAAAAATTGCACGGTGCTCGAGAGCGTCTCGATACCTATTCAATATTTAACAATACGGCCGATTAGCTAGTACCATATCCAGATAATATTTTATTCCAGATTACGACATAGGACAGACAATAAACCAAAACAACATCTACAACAGTTCTCAAAAGGTAATATCAAATTTTGAACTAGGTTTTAGTTTAGTTAAGATAGTTTTCGTGTAAGTGACTTCAAACAGATGACTCCCAATATCAACATAGATTATCCGTTTTCTGTCCAATATAAGGTCGTGGCAGGATGAGCTATTACAGCACATTTGTTAGAAAGAATAATAATTATGTGCATTAGAATATCTTAATTTTAATGTAACATTTCAAATATTAAAAAAAAATATTATTTATTTGATTTTTTGAAGACTTATTGATGATTTAAAATTGTAAGAAATTAATAGTAAAAACGAGAAAAATTTAAATTTAATCAATATGCACCAATAATGCATTTTACAAAATATATAAAAATATTGTAAAAAAATATATGTTATATATTATTTATTTAATTATTTTCCAATCTCAACTAATCCGTTGTACAAGTTTCAATAATCTACGTTTCAGTTGTTGTTGTGAAAAGTGTGAACTTACTCTTCTTATTTTACATACAATATTTATGGAAAAACAAAGTGGTAATTTCAATAACGATTTTCAAAATAATATACTATAAAATGTATAGATACATTTACAAATAAATAAACATTAAGATAATGCCTACATGTTTCAATTAAAGTGAATGATGACTGATTTCTGCTAAGAAAACAAAGAGAAAATAATTTCACATGCCATTGACGGTGAGAAAAAAATGTGAAGAAAACTTATGTCAATACAAATACGGCACTCTTAGTACCGATCACATGATAGTTAAATGTTTTGCTCGGTAAATAATTATTAATGAAACAATGAAATTCTGAAGTGTGTAAATACACAATTAATGTCTTCCTAGATTTAATTCCTAGTGCTAATCGTGAAACGTTCCTCACTGTTAAATTATGGAAAATAAAATGATAATTAGTTATATGTTTAAGGTATTATTTCATATAATTATATATTGTATTAATGTGTCTACACGTTTATTGCCGTTTCCGCCTATTGTAGGTTTTTTACTAGAAACCTTAACTTTGGATTGTGTTTAACTTGCCGTACCATTAACGTATCTAAAAATTGATATGCCTACGCCACGTATTACATACAAGCATCTACTCGTAGTTCAGGTATAGGAAATATATTATATTTGTGAGGAACATTCATGAACTGTGAAGATAGCTCATACGGCAACAGCCTATTACAAATATTAGATCCAATTGATCGGCCGCGACTATCATTTATAAAGCAGAAACAATAATTTTGCACCTACCTTAAGACAAATGTTTCATATACTCAATCCAATATAACTTTTTAATTGTAGGGAATAAATATCTTAGTTCAGCAAAGCAAATAAAAAACAACGTGAATACATCATTATTGTAATTTGTGTAATTTTCAACGTAAAAAATATACGGTTAACGGTATCATTTATTTACGCGACAAATGATCAGACATACGAGTATACTCTTGGATAATTTTTTAAAGTTTTTTTTTATCGATAATTCTTGATGAAATTTCGCAAAAACAAATAAAATTAAAAGAGTATTTACAATTATTAAATTTATTTATTTATTGATGACATGTTTCGACGACATTATCGAGTGAATTATTTATCATTTATTTCACTCGATAATGATTACTACTCGAAGTAGCCAAAATATGTTATTATGAAATAAAAATATGAGAGTAATTTAAAATATTGTTTTATTTTTATTCGCTTTAAATATCACATATAAGTATGTGTTTTTTACGCAATAATAACATCTCGAATTGAATTTAAAATTTCAAGAAAGAAAATTGTTTTTTCATTTTTAAAGTCTTAGATTGCTAAAACATGATTCAACAGGTTAAAAAAATAATTTGGGAACCGCGAAGTAAGGAACATTGTTCATTTATTAATTGAGACACAAGTGAAATCATTTAAGGCTTCTTTCAACTTCACATGCCTTGTCAAAGCGCTGAAAAAACTAGGCCTTATATAAAAAACAAATCTGCTTTCTCACTTATGACCTGTAGTATGGAATAGCATTATTTATTAAATTATATTATTCATAAGGATAAAAATTATCTGTAAATATAACATCTAAATATGGTCATAATCGGTTAAGTATGATATAAATCTGTTTAACATAGATTTATATTTTTGTATTCAAAATAATTTAGTTGAATGTCAGAGAGCTTTTAATTTTTAGAAGGATGATTTGCTCCGCTTTGTAATGATTATAAAAATAATTTGTATTTATATATGTTATTTGTGAAGGCTGTATGTGAAGGTTATAATGCGAAGGTTGGATGTTGGCTGCTAGTGGTGGCTATATGTTCCATACATTGAATGGCTGCCTTGTACCGTAGAGAGCTGTTGCATAAGATTTCGCGGTATTTAAATGTCAAATCGGCCGGTCGCAAATCAAAACAAAATGTTTTTTAAACTTTTACTCTGTTTATTTTCGTAACCGCATTTGTGATTATTTGAAAGGCGACAGTATCGGGCGACACAAATTGGAAAGTATCGGTGCGACTTACCGTCACTGTCAAGACCTTCATGGTGAGGTCCGGTGTGTCGGAGGCGGAAAACTCAAAATCACTGAAGCAGAAAACTGGTGCGAAGGCGGTGGAACCTCTCTCGCGGACTGAGACCAGCTAAAGGCTACGTGTTGCCCTCTCACTCTGCTTTTATAGCGCCCCTCCCGGCGCCAGTGGGTGACCAGGTCCGCGGGGTGGCTCTCCATCAGCCCAGGACTCAACACTCTTAAGAAAGGTCCATCCTGTGCCTCACAAGTCCAAAAAACGACTCCTAAGTCTTGTTAAACTGAAGAGCGGCTGACGAGATTATGTTTGAGGTGGTTCAGATGCAAGTAAACACTTAGTGTTCTCTAGGATATGATATAGAGTTGTCTTGAGATTTGACAATAATATATCTAGAGAGTATGGAGTGGTCAATTAATCAGAAAGTTTTGTGATATCTATGACTACAAAGGCTGAAATATATCTCTGAAGGGGAGATATTAAACCATAATTAAAAATAAGATGATGCAATCTGAGATATCTGATTGCTTGTTTACTTATCAATTCCTTGGAAAATTTCTCTTTGATCTTACACATTTACAGTTAGTTTGAGTTTAGCCATATTTTTATTGAATTTAAAGGACGAAGTTTCATGTTCAAGTGATTGTTTAGAATGTATGACTTATCTTGAGTTCATGTTTTGAAGAGTTTCTCGTACAAAGCAATCCTGAATATTATGATTTGGTACTAAATTTAAATCTCTTTATATTTTCTCATTTTTTTGATCTTATGTTTACTTTTTTACACCTTTGTAACGAGTACAGTTAATGAAAAAACTTTAAAATTAAGCATTATAATTGTCTGTTTTTGGTTATTAATATTTTTTTATTATCATTATGTTAAATTAGTAAATGGTTCTATGATTAAATAAAAAAATATCATAAAACTTGGTCACCTTTAATTTGGCCCTTAGAACCGATTAAGTTACAATGCATACGATTACGTGAAAAAATTGACCCACAGACAGTGAATGCAAGTAGGTACCTATTCACACAAACATAATTAATTTATTGATAACTAACTGTAAAATTGACGGTAAAGCTGGCGACCACGTAGGGTTTGATTTCCTGTGAATACTTTTGGTCAATGAACGTTATATTTATGTATTGTTTCTGCCTGGCCACAGAGTGATTTCAATAAATTTATTTAATTTCTAAGGTATTCAATAAAATAAAATAATTTTAAGAAAAGTATACGTACGTAAAAAATATTGCAAGAAAATGGAGCAACACAGCTAAATTTGATATATATGCACACATTATGAAAATAATCTAATAGTGTTTATGAAATGCAATGTTGAAGAGGTACATTGTAACATGAAAAGTGTATAATAAATTCTAAATTATACAACAATGCGTTTAATAAATAAATATTTTTACATAACGATCAGACACAAATTTGAAAAGGTGTTTATTATTTTAACACAAAAGTATTTTGATTTTAAAATCAGTTTGCAAAGTCATTATAAAACTATATTTAATTAAATAATAGTAATAAAAAAAAATATTTTAATAATTTAATTAAATATCTGTAGGTGCAATATGGAGTAATTACGTTCGGGAAATGCGCCATGCTTGCATCATGTGAGTAATTCAGTTTCTCTCTTATTGTATTGGGCTGTTCTCCAAGTGACACTGGAAAGCTTACGAAGACGTCACCAATCGCCGTTCATTAGGCACGTAAGTAAGAGCAAGTTGTGAAGTATTATCATCAAGTTACTTTGTTATAACCCTGTACTTTTGGTTATTACGTTACGATTGTAAAAAGCAAAAATGTGTACCAGAATAATAATTATGTGGTCAAATGTATTGAAACAGTAAAATTAATTAAAGTCACAAAGTATATGATAATAATTATCATTTAGTCACTAGAAAGTTTTTTTACCGAATGTAATATAAACTAAACAAAACATTAAAGATGTATGAATAATTGTGTGCGTCAGTTTAATCACCCCGTATCTGTATAAAAACATACAATTTATTGCTACCGTGGCAATCTACGAGTGTTTAAGTTACTTTATTGATAGCGATGATTGAGTTTTACAACTGTTGATACTTGACGCAGGACAATTTAAAAAAGCCGCTTTTAAGTAAGGTCACGGTTCTCGTCATCCTGGAATATAGACGACTGCATAATGTTTTAGGTAGAGCGATTGTGTGGGTAGCTGACTTCAGACTTAGGCGATATTTAGAAGGCTGGTAGAGTTACTTAACGTCATGACAAAATTCTCATACTTTAAACTGAAAATGGAATGAAATAAAAAGTAATAAATGGAGATTTTGCCAACCCATATACAAAGATCACAGATAATTTATGCTTATACCTGAACTCACCAATTAGGTAGAGCTTTAAGTGTTCTCCTGACTTAGGCTTAAAGGCTAAAAGGATTACATAAAAAATGCAAAATCATAATTTAAATTATCGGAATATTAAGTTACTGATCAGGTTTCTGTCAAGATCACGCGTTAGCATTACATAACAAAAAATAGTACACAATCTTGTTTTACTTAAAATGCAACAATCAAGTAGGACGGAATATTAACAGGAGTACAAAACTCAGCTAAAACTGAACGATTTTTTCTCAACCTGTATCTTAATAACTATGATGTTTCAGGATCGGGAAAAGGTTTTAATGGGCTGAAAGAAAAGACCACGGATCGTTGAGTATTATACGAGTATAGGTATATATAATTTAATATCGAGACGTATGAAAGATTTGATTTAACACTATTCCGAATATATAATATTTTTACAAAACTTTTTACCCACAACATTGAATAAACTTCATCATATTATTCTTCCACATTCGCACCTAGTCAGAGTAAATAGCTGCCATAAACTTACCCATATTTACCATAATCCTCGCCTAGTCCCAAGTTTTCAATTATTTTATTAAAGCTCTTGATGGTTATACATAATGACGGTTAATGGTTAAACTGTAGTGTCCGATGCAAATTAAGATCACATTTATCACAGATTAAATCAGTTTTTAAGAGATAGGTAGATTAACAAGGTCCTCCAAGGCCTAGACCATTGGGTTATAACGGGCTGCTCAACTGAATGAGCATAGTTCATTAAATAAATTAAAAAATCTACATGCAATAGTATTGATCTGTTTTGTCATATTATATGATAACAAGTGTTACGCCCGAGAAAATTTAAGGGAGCATTGGGTAAATTGTAAATATCTATTATACATTTATGGTCTTAGATATATCTCTGTATCGCTTGTGTCAATGTTCTTTATATTACTTAATGATATGACAACAGTAATAATATCAGTGAGCCATAGCCGTGCAGTTATGCTGATTTTTGTTCGTTCAGAAGACTGGGACTCGAGTATCATAACATCTAACCACGGACTACTTGTCTTATTTGGAATGTAGAGTTCATTTAATGTCTACCGTCATTAATGGCATCCATACAACTTTTATCATACCCGATTTTTTCGCTGGAGTAAATGTGACATTTCACAAATCACCGCCAGAAAGCTCTGCTTGCTGTCATGGTTTTCGTCTCGTCCTATGTCAGCTCTGCCTCCTGGAGCCTTTGCAGGCGAATGAATAGAGAGAGCTTGGAATTATCAAGAAAACGTAGCTTTGCTCACTTGTGTTACGAGTACATAGAAAACAAACACCTTTGAAGCAAATATAAAATTAATTAATAGTCATTAAACTGCTTGTTATCCACGTATCGTCCGTTTTAAGGGTTTCTGAAACACCAATCGATCAAATGAAGATGTTTTAGGGTGACTTATTTCTACCACCACAATTATGACGTCTATAATTGCGCTTTTAATGGGTGATGTGTTTTTTTTTTATGTAAACGCATGCAGGAGAGCACAACCGGTCAAGACCAGTGCATTCTATGACGCTCAGCCAGGGAGGCTGGACGCTGCATGCGGGAAACGTGTGTTGTGTTCGTATTTGTGTGTGTGTTGGGGAGATTGCAAGTGTATATTTATCTGTTTCTTGAAGAGATCCAGATTGTAGGAAGGAGGAAACAGACGCTGGAGCATTCCATAGCTCACCGGTGGCATTAAGGAAGGAACTTTGGAAGCTGCCAGTTCTTGGTCGACATATATTAACCGTGTATGGATGTTCGGCAAGTGTAAGACGAGTTTGTCGGCTGTGAGTGGGTGCAGGGTTGGTTCTTTAAGTTCCGAAGAGCAGCGACCGTGGTAATAACGGTAGAAAAGAGAACCAACCTTACGTCTGTGTTCCATTGATTGTAGATTAGACGTAAGGGTGTCATTGTTTATCAAACGAATTGCTCTTCTTTGAACTGAGTCAATTAAGTTTAGAAGGTATTTTGGGGCTCCAATCCAAAGGTGACTGCCGTATTCAAGGATAGGTCGGATTTGTCCTTTATATAGAAGAAGAAGTTGTTTATCGTTGAAATACCGACGTGATCTATATAATACACCTAGTTTTTTGGAAGCGAGACCGGCTTTACACTTAATTGAATATTTGACATTATTCGATATTGATAATCCAAGCATGTTGATGGAGCTTGCTTTCGGAAGAGAACAACCGTTGAAAGATACAGGATTCATAGCAGTCTTCTTGGTGGAGAAAGTACATGATTGGGTTTTTGAAATGTTGAAACTGACGAGGTTGAGGTCGCCCCATCGTGAAACCCTTTCAAGAGACTTGTTCATCTTCTCCACCAGAGATTCCCTAGCAGCAGATAGTTCCGAATGTGTTTGCTGTTGAAAATTATAGTTGTTGTGTTATAAATTACTTTATAATTATATATTTTGTGCACAATTGGGGATCAAACCCGTGGTTTTTACAAGACAGTCGACTCTCAATACAGCCCAGCAAATTACTTGTACATATAATGGCATTGGTATGCACGCCGTGACCTGTGGTAGTGCCTTTAAACTACACCTGCATTTTTTTCAACTTCACGGGTCTTGCCGTCTTGAAAGGACTTTCTATACACATAATATGCTTAGCGGAGCTTCTGGATAAATCAAAGATCCTGGCTGTTAATTGACAGGATATTAGTACAGAGCGATGATTCAATTCACAAATATTATGAACAGAATAAGTGGATCTTGGTATGTCGCAGAGTTGACAGTCTAAGCAAAGTGAATCATTTCGTTTTGTTAAGTGTACGCACCTATTTCAATGTGAACACATAAAAAGTTAAATAAACCACTTGTTTTTTTATTATTCCTTTGTCGGAAAGCATGGAATTGTTTATAATGTTCATCTCTTTTGATATTACTCTGTTTAAAAGCTTTCATTTCACATTATAATATACTTAACCCAAAACAAGTCTTAATTTATAATTATTTTTTTGCCTAAACTAAGCCATAACTAGAAAATATTTTATTGTGTGCATTTTGAATTATATTTACGAGTTATAGTATTACAGTGAATGCACCTGCACAGGAAAATGTTTACTAAATATGTATTAGAATATAACGTCCCAAGTTGTCAGCAATATAATACATTATCCGAGTTATTGCTTTAATTATTTGATTAATATTTTAAAATATATATAAGTATATATAATTATACATATACAATTTACATATTGCGCTCGCTAAATACACCCATAAAATTCAAACAAATCAATGGGAATCTAAATATCCCTGCCCAAAAATGTCAAAAAAAAAACTTTGTAGATCACAGAATTTAGAGGTTATATCTGCAATTAAGCATATATATTTTTTTTATTCAAGGCAAGCAAACGATAATGTATTATTATTTGCGCATACGACTTTTATAAACAGTAAAATCCGCACTAATAATCTACACATAATGTCTCGAGAAATAACGATAATTAGTTTTGTCAAAATCTTTAAAACCGGACAAGTTATTCTAATGGTTATAAGGTCGCATTGCGCCAATGTCAATGTCCTGTACTGATTATGAAATCTTGATGTTGTTCATTATTTGCGTATTCAATAATTGAATAATAGAAAATGCTCTCGTGTTATAAGCCAGACATGAAGAAAGTTTCCATCGGCGAATATTGAATATTTCACATGAGTTCTGCAGCACATCCATAGAACACGAAAAAAACTTTTGAAAGTAAAATTTATTCGTGCGCTGAAAGTAAACGAAGCAAGTGTCCGATGGAGTCGAAAGCTATTTGTTCAAACATTGTATTATTATAAATACTCGTATCTCAATATACTGTATATATTATCGTCTTTAGCTATATCATATCATAATAGTGTGGCTTAAAATTAATAAATAATCGATTTTAATTTTCCCAGGAGTGCAGGTAAACAAAAAATATTGAATTTATATATTTTTTCCTAATGAACTTCGTAATTGGAGCATATGATCCTACAAATTGTCGCCACGCAGTTATCTAATAACTTACGACGAAATAGTATATCTAGTTACGTCTAGATATTTCTGCAACCGGAGCTCTGCCAAAGGACATGCGTAGTTTCTAACAGCCACCAGGATGAGAGACCAGATAAAGCAGTTTAAGTATCCGTGACGTATTTGGGTGTTTTTTGATCTGCATTTTATTTTAAGGGCATTGGGTGATTAGGCCGACACGGTCACTCATCCGGCCCTTATTTAACGATGGTTGGATGACAACCGGTGCTTTAAGCATGGTTAAGTCGTTAGTTTAGTCACAGAGAAGTATAGATCAAATACGTTATTGTTAAAGGAATTTCAACAGCAGATTTCTCCGTTATAAATCTGTTATGTTTTGAATATTTATTTTCTTTATTTTAACGACATTTACATACATACGTTCTAAATTATGCATAACTACATCCTTAAATACGTGAGAAAGAAACTATAGGGTAGGAACTTATAATGTTTTGTTCAAGAGTTTGGCTAAAGCTAGAATCTGAAGTGACTAATAATAATGTAAAAACAAATTTTATGAATGGAAAAAAAAAACTTTTTAAAATACTGACATCTGTTAACTAAAACTGAAGTATTTATGTTACAATATAAAAGTTTTTTGTTACTGTAAAATAATCATAGATGTCGTTCAATACATTATTTAAAATTGCAGTCGGAAGCTTATTTTTTAACAATAGTACACTAGAAGTATGTATATATACTTTCTGCCATTAAATGTCCTCTTGCTATGTTATGTATTCAGTACTCACTAAAAATAATACATTCCCATTTCTCTAGTGACTTCTGTCTGTCTATGTCTAGACTGTTTCAGTATATGTATAGGATTGGAGGGAGACGAGGTTAATTCAATGTATGCATTTATTTTACGATTTACAATGTGAAATATATATATCGATATCTCCGTTTTGGTAATCTGCAGTTGATTTCATTATGCTTAATTCTATCAGCATTGCAGCAACTGGTTTTGAAAATGACACATTAAAATAAATATACAATACTTTTCGTCTACTTGGGGCGCAGACAGTGGCGTAACTAGGATTTTAGCCGTTAGGGTAAAACCCCCTTTCATTTTATTAATTACACTACTGTCCCAGTGCAGCTACAGCCTCTACAAAATATCATATATTAAGAATTTTTCATGGAAATAAAATAAAAAATATAAACATTTATTTCATTTTAATTTAGAAATAGTACATTATTACAATCTATTATTACAAATTTATAGTTTAAACTATTTTATCAAACAATTAAAAATGCGAAATTTTTTAACTGTCTCATCTATGGTGTAAAATTATTCTATTATTATTTATTATGTTATATGTTAAAAATTATAAAAAAATCATTCAATAGACACACATGAAAAAAATATTCACAATTTAAGTAAAAAGTTAGCAATTTGATTTCTGCTCCAGCATGCATAAAAATAAACAATAAAACTCATTAAACCAATTTGATAATTGTTACAATTATACAACTTTTATATAAAGACATTAAAAATATCTAAATCGTACGCTTAAATTTTTAAAGTAGCATAGAAACAAACCCATGCATATTTTACATTACAGCTTAAATTTTTATATTACGTATAGATACGATACAATAAAAAAATACACGTGAAGCATTATTACATTTGCATTAAAACATTACGTACACTTTATTTATTTTATAAAAGGAGTAGTTGAAGTTAACACTTTTGAGACACACCTAAATATTTGGCGTAATAATGTAAATATTTTGAAATAAATTAACAATCGTTTTTTATAAACTTTTAAAAATGTTTGATTGTCATATTGATTATTTGATTGTCATATTATAAAACCTTGCTTAATTTTCGGTATCAGAATTTTTATATTAAAAGTATACAACATATTAGTTGAAAAAAGCCATTTACATGACATATAAAATATGATTCCATCTTTCTAACAAAAAAAAACATAACGTGTTTGAAAATGGCATTATTTTATAACACATTGTCAATTAACACATATTTTTTTGCTATTAACCTTAAAATGTTGTGAATCATTGATTCACATCCAGCATGAATCAGTCGAATGAATTGTCATATATCTTGCAAGCAATCAATTTACGTTTTTTTTTTTCATTTTATAGCCTAAGATCTATTTTAATTTTAGTGTATTTTTCTGTCATAAAAATCAATAATGTCAAGATCCGGCTCGGTATACTGATTTCTTTAAAAAAATAATCACTAAAACATATAAAAAAGTCAAGAGGTATAAAGTGTTTAAATATTAAATATTACATACGAAAATTTAGATGCCTTTCACTTAACTGACAAACACTAAATATTGAGAACCTAAAACATATACACACACAGAATATATTTAATAATATTTAATAAAATAAGTTTGAATCAAACATCAAGTGATTAAAATATTAAAAACAGACTTAAAATCAATACCTGTATTCATTAATATATAAACAAAATATTATTATTGATTTAACATAATCTTCCACATCCATAACCATATGAAAAACTGTACAATTAGAACGCACATTAAAAAGATGTAATATTATATACAGAAAAATATTTTTAAAATGCATCTAAATATGAATGTTTAAAACACTTTGTAACGAACTTTATTATTAAAAAATGTGTGTCAATTTTGTTTGATCTCTAACAGTTTCACATTATAACGTCAATAATTATTTTTAAGATATCATAGTTCCAGAATTTCAAATAGATTCTCTTTATATCATAACCTCTCAATTTGGAGTATATATCCACCACAAATCACCGGCAAGATCAACAGTCAGCTACCTTGTCAGAGTCAGCTGTTCATTGCGTCAAATACGTTTAATTCTAATCAATCTATGTATACATAACCGAGTATAATTATGCATAGTGGTCGATCGTTCATAATAATGACAAAAACCGAATGGTTGAAAAAAATTACAGCTTTTATTCGTAATCTCCTGCGACAATCACTATCCAGGTGAGGTTAACCGAACACCGTAATTTAATTAATATATTATAGTTGTTGACAAGTCAATAAAGCCAGAAGCCGCCATGATAGGTTAAGAATATATTTATTAAATGATACGTTCCCCCAAATATCATGATATGTCACAACACTACATTTATAATAGTATCTAAAAGTTACAAATGTTACATTTCCTTTTGGCCTGGTAATTCAACTCTTGGGGACCAGATAAATTATTTTTACATTTCAAAGTGAGCCCACAAGAATCATACATTTTTATTTAATTAAATAATTACATCGAAACTATTTTTTTACGCATTCAACTCCACACTTAAGATTTATAATTTGTAGCCCGTACAATATTATGATACATGTTTTAGTAAATAAGTACAAAATAATTGTTTATAAGTACATCTTGTCATTGCCATTATCTTATGCGTAAAATATCTACTAATAATATTAATTTGTAAGAAAAACAAAACTATTCACATACAAATTTGATATATAATAATAGACACGGAAAACATTTATAAATTACTTCAAATGAAATACATTTAAGAACTGATCACTTTAATAATGTTTTCTGTATACGCTTAGCAATTTTGTCACTAATGAATAAGGAAAAAATGAAATTATGGTTTCGTATTGGCTATCGTAAACGGAGCAGTGTGACGAATAGGTGTATCAGAAGGCTTCTCAGAGCTGAAAAAATAATATGACATTCTCATTATTTATTTGTTAAAGATTCAGTAGATATAATATACCGGGGTACACTTATTGTGATTTGAAGACTATAGAATTTAAGAATCGTCAAAGGTAATAAGAATATTACCTTTGACGAATTAAGTATTACCTTTGACGAATTGAATTAAGAGAATAATAATCAGATATTTAAAAAATAATAATCACAGAGCTGAAGAAATACAGTCATAACACAATATTTAGATCATGCATTACCTGGTATCATTGTTTTGGGCACTGGTAAGTGATATTTTGGAAGTGTCAGGCAAAAGCGTAACGCAGAATGCTCCAAGTAATCCAAAACATCCGGTCACTGACATCGGCATCACCCAATCTCCGCACCACAAGTAAGGCAGGGTCACCAGCGCCAGGCCAGCTGACACTTGCGAGGATCCCACGCCCATGTTCCTCATGAGGGTTGGGTACAGCTCGGCCGTGTACATGGGCAGCATGCCGTTAGTGGCGCTGACGGAGCACTTGCTTATCAACATGAACGTGATGATTACCCAAGACTCGCATTCGTAAGTGTCAGCGATTGCAACTCCGAAACAGCCAAGACCGGCTAGCAGAAAAGAAAAACTTATCGGATATATTCTTCCCAACTTGATGAGCATCGGAATACTCAAAGCCAAGGCGGGTATCTCCACAACTCCACCGAGTATCGATGTTATATGTAAATTATTTCCGACTTTGCCCATGTTCAAAACCAATCCGTAATATACCATGGTTATAGAGAACCAGATGCAAAATAGACACAGGGTGATTTTGCGATGTTTGGAATTCAAGAGTCCCTTAATGCCAGGGGATTTGTTGTGGACAACTGTCTGGTCGTTGGGCTGCAACACTTTGTCAAAGTTCAGCGGCACGGGTTTGCTGTTGAAGGCAGCCGCGGTCACGAGAATCTCCTTCACTTCGTCCATACGTCCGACGGTCAACAGCCACCGAGGAGATTCCGGCACCAGCCACCTGAAACATCGATCAAATCATCAGGCAAGTGATGATATAATACAATGTATTAGAAATTATGCCATTTTGACTATGCTATTTTTAAACATTAAGAGTATATCCTTATCGGTAAATAATTTTACAAAATCTTTTAAGGTTAACATATTCATAAATCTGTATATGCATCAAAGTTTTATTAAATGACACACTCAAGGCATGATAATTCATATAGATGATTTTTGGGTAATTATCCAGTCTTACGACACCATTCTATAGAGCAATATTTATAAATAGATCTCTAACATAACTCTTATGTTAATGAATATCATACTCACCACAGAGACAAGAGACAGATGCCCGGCAGCGACAGGACGAACTGCAGCATCCTCCAGTTGGGCAGCAACATGGACACGCCGGACACGATAATGTAGGAGACCGGCAAAGGCAAGAAGTTGCAGACGCCCGCCACCGCTCTCCAGCGCCCACCGACCAGCTCCATGGCGAGGACGAAGCCGGCAAACACCACGGAAACACTGAAGAAGCCGAGGACCATCCTCAAGAACAGGTACATCTGGTACCAATGGACAAAGCTGATAGTGAAGCCGAGGGCGGTCTGGATGCTTAAGGCCATGAGCAGCGTTCGCTTCCTCCCAAACCCGTCGGATATGATGCCGCTGACGACGCCGCCGATGCCGACGCCCGCGAGGAACAGCATCTCGGACAGCTTGTTGATCCAGCTGCGCTCGCAGACGAGGTTCCACTCGGAGATGATGGTCTCGCCCACGTCCGTGCGGTCCCACTCCCAGGCCGTGCAGGGGCCCAGCGGCGCGGAGGGCGGAGGTCCCTTCATCACGTCCTCCGCTGTCAGCGAGTCCCAGTCCGCCTGCAGCATGGAGCACGCATCCACGGGCTGGCTGTAGTTGCGCCATGCGGCCGCATCCACTCCCTGCAGGTGCTCGGGGCGAGCGCACCAGAAGTCGGCCTCCGCACCCTGCAGAATGACATGTCAGTGAGTCGCTACAGAGCCCTATGATTCTCATTTAAAGTCAGTTCTGCCTTCCGTAGATCTGCCCAGTACATTATTGGATAGCCTTTTCTTCAAGCCTTGAGCTCGCGCCGTCATGAAATGCCGTCGGGGAAGGGCCGCCTAGTACATTCTACGTATAGACGTAGAATGTACAAGGTGGAACTACGGGAGGCAGAGCTGACATTTGATGAGGCGAGGACCGAGGCGGCTGACAGAGCTTTGTGGCGGCGGCTCGCGATGTCAATGTGCTCCAGTTAGACGAGCGGAAATGGAAATGTTGTTGATAATGAATCTCCAAGTAATTCAAAACATCCTTATCTTTAAAAATTAAATAACTCACTGTATCAAAAGTACTGGAATGGCGCCCAAGAACTGGCAAACGAAGCATTGGCCGACCCCCTACAAGATGGACTGACGATATAAGAAAAATAGCGGGAGTGACCTGGATGCAGAAGGCGGAGGATCGAAGAGGATGGAGACTCATGCGGGAGGCCTACGTTCAACAGTGGACGGACACAGACTGATGATGATGATGATCAAGTGTGAATTAAATTAAATTTCTTTGAGTTTGGATATTTTTAAAAATGCTTCGCTCTGACAACGCGAAATCCCTATTTGTGATTAAAATATTGCTTGTACCATATTCTCCCTACGAAATAAAAATTCATTTTCAATGATAGAAACATCGTAATATAAAAATAAAGCTGACCTAATGTAGATATAAAAGTAAAGGTTAAAAACTTCAATAGCTTTAGGCATTAGCGATTAAATCATTCCTTGTAAACTTATTAAACTGTACAAGCATTTTATAAGAGTTAACGGTAAGATTGCTATCTAAGTAGAATAGTAATTATTCAAAATGTATAAATGGTGACTCTATAAATAATATGTAGTATATATAGTCCGTATCAGTGCTAACAGATTTAAATGTGGATATAATTTTATCTTTGTAGTAATATATGGAGTTATACACCCAAAGATGATTTTTTTTCTCGTCTCTTGATTGAATGAAGCATTGGAAGGAAGGCTGCCTTGTCCGCTCTCTCACCTCTTTATCTGCCTTACTGTTCTTAACGGATATACTAGTATTGAAATAATTATCATAACTCACAATGAATGTAGTAGCAAATATGTGGAATGTGCAGGGGAAGGAGCACAGCGCCAGCAGGAAGGTTATCTTGAGTTGCCAGGGTCCGTACTTGCCGATGATGTTGCATATGGGATCATCTTCTTCTACGCCTTTGTTTTTAAAAGATGTCAACTTTGTGCCCATATTCGCCATGACTGAAATTAATAAAAATAATATTATAAAAATCGGTTCGTAAAAAAAAATTCGTAAAACAATTTGAGCAAACCATTTACGCTAGATGAAATTTAGATAAATTTAAATATTAATAAACAGTAAATCTACACACTCCTCTGTCAATGAGTCCCTGCTTTCTTATTGGTTTGTTTGAATCTGATAGGCCTCATATTTGATTACCGGTGTACTAGGTGGCAGAAAATAATATTCAAAATAACATAAAATTTTGTAAATATAAATTTACAATAATATTTTTTTATAATAAATATTAATTTGCTATTTTAATGTATACCTACACACTTGTACATATATTAAATTGTATTATTCAATTTAAATTAATTTTTAAATACCTACCGTAAAATATATGATTCGAGTTTGCCAGTCCTAATAGTTATTAGGCAAACTCGTCGTAAGCTCAGAGAAATATAATAATTAATTGACGATATCGCAGTGGTATTTGGTGTTTCTGCTTTTGGAATACGTTCTCAGAATTTCGCGGGTAATGGAACGTAATTGCCTACAAGAGAACGTATACCAAATATGCCCGTTATTCTGGAGAACCTATACAACAGCATGCATTCAGAGAATACAATAGAAAACAATCTATCATGGATTCCTGGTTTCGTAGTGGTTGAAATAAGCTCAAAATAAAGGACGTATGATAGAGAAATTTATAGATAGTTAGTCAATTAAATCGAAATTCATAAGCATCGATGTGAGAAGAATTTTACAGCCAATAAAGCTGACTGTAAATATACAGGTTAATCCAAGAAAACGCAATCTTTTAAGCAGTTTAATAAAACTAAAAGAGATAAATATTTAATGCTTTGCTGATGCTGAATGCTGAAACCTTCAAAAATTCCACAAATGATTAATCTACATTTTTATAAACCAAGTAACAAGATTGCATTTTATTTCCCTAGTTTATTTTTTTACCCTGTATTTTGTTTATGAATCTAGTGTAAATAATAATATTTCTTCCGTCTCTAAATGTACGTCGGCGAAATTCCTAGAGAAAAAATACTCACAAAGCTTTTCTATCTTAACAACAAGAAAATAAATAAAACACAAGCTTAAACTGCCTGAAAGTAATAGCATTTTAATTCAAATAAAAGGGCATTAAAAACATAAGAAAATTTTCGAATGTGCTTTTAAATTGCGATACTGGATTAATTTTTTCAATAAATTCACTTAATGACGGTAGTGTCTCTTTCCAAAAATATTTGCATCCAATAACAACGAGCCATCTTTCTTAGAAAATCGTTTATATCAATTCAAAAAGCGAACATTAAAAAAAAAGACAAATACATATAAAAACGATAGTATTTTATTATGATTTCATTGAAAAGTTCATACGTAAGTGGCAAAATTTCGCTGACTGATTTTTTGTTATGTGTGAACACTTATTTATTTGTAAATAGTTTAGAGTGTTTAGACTGCCATGTTTTTCAAAGATTTTTCCGCGTTCATTATATACGTATAGCCCCTGCATTGTTACATACACGTGTTTCGATAAATTTTAGCCTAGTTTAATTCCATATTAATTGTTTACCTCTCTCAGTGCGAGCGTGTAATTATAATGTTTTTTGTTTTACTATTCATCAGTATTATAATATTGTGTAACTATACTAATAAGCAATGAGTGAAGTCACTAAGTGCAGTGAATTTAATCTAGATTCCAATCAAGTATAGTAGTAAACTAGCTTTCCATTTATACAATAAGTATAACAGTATAATACGTACGATAATCGTTATAATATAGATGCGATTTATCGTTTGGAAATAATCATGTAAATGCAGGTTCTAAGCTTATTTACAACAATAAATAAATCGTTAGCAGAATTTAACTTTCAATCACGATATCGAATGTGTTTTAATTGTATGTTCATTACAATTTATTGTCCTTCTTGTGGTCTCGATCATCTAGATCAGACATACAAGGAGCCATAAATTAACTACTTTTTTTCCTTCAGAGATAGAATATAATCTATATTATTAAGAACAACGACACAAGAGAAATATAGTTATTTATGTAAGTAAGTAGAAGAATATAAGAACAAAGACACTTTCTTTCGAGATAAGCAAACATGAAAAATATCAGAGGAGATTAATAAAATACTAAAACGTCAGTGTGGTATATTTGAATTATTTCAAATCTACTTGATATTTTTTAAAGGAGTAACATTAGTAGAATCAATGCATGCTAAAAAGGATGCTATAGAGGTAATGACTCTAAAGATAAAGCAAACGTGTGTAAATTATGTGTAATTATTATTTACAGTAGACAGCAGACATACGCAAAAGTTAACGGAATGGTTCATTTCAATTTGTATGTATTAACGGAAATGGACGTACGAAATAATGATGTCACATTTAACGCTGTCCAATATTCATCAAAAGAGTAGCTGCACTGTAGGAAATTAATGCAAGCTTACCCATGGCCATTAGCAATTCCGGATGCAATTCCACTCTCCAGCGAGTGTGGCAGCGTATTGTCAATAACTAGTCCCTGAATAGGTTTGCATTACAACTACTACAAGTGCACACCAGGATCAAAGCGACACCACTAGGGATGCAGTACCGGTATTACCGAAACCGGAATTCCGGTATTAAAACGTTTCAACGATTAATTTATTTCCAATGCATTACAATGGAAAGAAATTAATATTTTTAAAATATTGCACGACTATTCGGCAGCTTAAATGTTGCACCGCGACATAACAAAACGACCTTCTTAAGGACATATCATTATATATTTACAAAATATAAGGGTTTTATTGTACATTTTCTTTTGCTCAATTTTTGTTTTTTAAATTTAACACGATTTAACTATCTTAGGTTTTCACGGCCAGATTTGGTATTGTGGCTTTTGTGTTTAGCCGTTTTTGGCAAATTCTTTCGCACCAATACTTCGACCGCCATTGCCGGGGCCTTCTTCAGGGTTGACGACAAAGTTGTCGAGAATTCACTACACACGGATAAACACAAAAGGCCCAATTCTATATCTTAAGGTTGGTCGATAATTCTAATAATAAATTAGTTTAAAATATAACTACTTTAATTAACTTTACTACACTGAAATAAGATAAAAATATAATTTTTCATTTACATTTCATAAAAAAACATTGCTTATACTAATGAATATAGCATGATCCCTGAGTACTTATACCTAAATAAATCATATTTTTTAGAAAATTTAGTGATTCACTCGTTAAACTCAATTAAGTTATAGCTTGTAAGTACTTTCAGTGATCTTAAGCATTTTCCCTTTTATTTATGGTCGGGTTCTAGGAAATATAATTTATTTGTTAAATAGTCAGTGATCATTTATTTGGGTATCACTACTAACTCCTGGTATATTGGCCTGAGAGTTTCGCTGCCCCTTTGAACAAAGTAATCTAGGCTTTGGGAACGTCGGAGTAATCACCCGATTTTCTTTATCAATCGCCCAAAAATATTCTTAGGATACTACTTTCTTCAAGTACTCGGACTTCTGCTCCAAAGTTGTCGGGAACCATATACGTTCCCAAGTGGTCCGTTAGGTACAGATATGTCCTAGAACGAGAGTGCTGTGGTAGCTGACAGAACTAAGTGGCAGAAATTTATCGTGACCATATGTTTCTATAATGTAATATATATTATAATATTGGCTATTTAAATAAAAAAATGTCTAGAAATTTTCAATATCGGTATTAAAAATAGAATTTCTGAATAGCAGTTGCGAGCCCCAGATACTTGTACGTCCGAGTGTCGGGGACCTGATGCTAACTCCGACGCATGTAATGAAAACCAATACGCATATTTAGCGGCAGGACATGAAGCAAAGAATACGATTATTATTAAGTATTTTCAGGATTGGAAATATGTCAACAAAAAGCTACAATACAAAAACATTCATCGTGAAATAAAAATTATAATCTATTTTAATATAAAAATACACGTTGGAGATTAAAGCCGGTCGATGCGAATTATGGAATTTCTTCATTAATTTCCAGTTAAAAGTGAAAATATTAGAAGAAATAAATGTTTTTTTACGATTTTTTTACGAGGCGTTTGACTTGTTTCACTTATTGATTCAATGGACACCATGCACAAGAATAATACATTTTTATTTTTCCATAAATAATATTTATATTTCTTTGATAATAATGTTTAAAACATATCATATGTCGGATAAAAAAAACTATTCATATTTTCAGTAAAAAAGTTTATAATGCTAATGGTTTTATTCTTTTTAAGTACCAGTCTGTTTTTTCTGTCTTTTCATGTCATTCCTCATCTTATTTTTCGCTTGGAAAATAAAAATGACTGTGAAATGTTTAAGTACTTCTTCTGCCAGATGGAATGACCTCGGTGGTAGTGCAACAAGACTATCAATCACAGTGTGATTTGCTGATGACAGCGAAATAAGATCTTTGAAGATGAAGGTTTATCATCTAAAAGCCACTATCGTCACCATTAAATAACAGAGAGAATAAGAGAGAGAATAAGAAGATGAGAGTAGTATTAATACTGACTGTTATTATTCATAGCAAGGACATGCCTTGGTCGCTTTGGAGCCTATAAAAAATTTCACCGCGTACTTGCATTCTAACAATATTGTAACTCAAAGATAATTAATAATTTCACACTGAAATACCAATCGTAGGGTTTATACATGCTAAATATTGTATATAAATATCTTATGCTATGCATTTGAGATTAAATTTTAGTAATAATATTGATCTAAATGCCAGTAAAAAAAGAAAATTATATAAATATATATTTTAATATAACATCTTAATTTGTAAGGAAAACAATTTATTATGAGAGTTTTATAGGTGCCTTCTTTGGCGCTCTGATCTAATGAGTTTACAATGCGCTATGACGACGAAGTTTTCAAACGTTGCCTTAGAAGATAGTCCTAATAGGCCATGGCGTGGCCAAGGAAAAGCCCCTTGTTTGTTCGAATTTAAAAACGGTTTGATAAATTAAAAAAAAGATTATTCTTGCAAAACAAGTGTCCTCCTTAATCAAATACTGCGTCAAAAAATAAATATTCAAATGTTATGCGGTAGCCCGTAATACTTGTTTTTACCAAGATTCAAAATAGATGTAAGTATTTCAGGAATGATGAAAAACCGAGCACCTGCACGTTTGCATGTCGAACAGTGAAAAAAAACTGAAAATTTATGCTTTTATATTTGACTTATTGTGGGCGGAGCTTACATATTTGCTTCTCTTCATTTGACAGGAAGTCACAAATAAAATGATATTTGGCAAAGTTCAATGCATTAGGAAAATTATCCCAATTAAGTTAAGTGATGAGCGTATTTGAAATGAGAAAAAAAAAAAACTATTACATTGAAGATTTTTTACATAATAAAAAGTAAAAATAATATCATTTAAGTGATTATAAGATACTACGAAATTATTGTAATAAAACAGATATGTTAATTGATAATTTACGGTAATTAGTATTTGAGTCTTAGTATACATAAGTTTTCAGGGAAAAATATTATCGTATTAAATTAAAAATATATTTTTAAAGGTAATTTAAAAAAAATATATATCAGTGTTAAAAACTTTGCTCCCTCACTGGCGAATATGGTTGTCACATAGTGTAGCTTTAAAGTTCTGTTTAGTGTCATACAATTATTGCCTCCTTCCTAAGCACTCAAAGCTCCGCTTAAAAGTTTTCGACGACACTCCTAGATAAGAATCCGCGGAAAGAAAAGACCAGTGAAATACCTAGCAGAAGTATATTCAGGAGTTTGTTTTGCAGTTTAAAGTGGTTAGCCTGACGATATGCTTAAATCATTTGTATAAAAGGGGCGGCTGAACCTAAATGTAAATACTACCAGAAGTCAAGTCAAAGGCTGGATCATAGGATCTACAACATACTATGACTTCGGTCAGAGAAGTTTTAGATTCTTGGGACCCAAAATGTATGATATGTTGCCTGATCATTGCAATAATATGCAAGAATATAAATTTAAAAAATACACTAAAACACAAATAATGTGTGTATGATCAAATCAACGATATTTTTATTTGTACAATAGAAGTCTGCCCTAAAATAGGTTATACCTAGTTGAGCAGATTAAACACATTTAAGAATTCATTACATTTCATGATATTACATATGTGTATTTTTTTTGTAATCACTATTGTATTTAATAACATTAAGGTTATCAACTAACAATACTTGGTGAAACTGCGTAATTATAATTAAAATTTAATTTTAATTAAAAAATGAACAAATTAAAAATATTTAGTTTTGATTCACATTTATTTTGAACGATTACATGTTTCGGCCTCCCTGGAGACCATCTTCATCGACATGCAATCGTAATATATGTAAATAGATTAAGATAATTTTGATTGTTAATAAATTGGTATCATTATTATTATAATATTTAGTGCACATATCAAAATCATTGAAATAATATATTCATTATTTTGTTGTAGTTGAAATTGAGTGAACTCTAAAATGCATTAGCATTGCACGAAATAATGGTCAGAGTTACTTAGATCGATTGGATTTATTGAAAACAGTATTGCTATTTTGCTGCACCAGCGAACCGTTCGATTGCACAAGTTATGCACTTTGGAAATAACTCCAGTCGAGCCAAAAACTATAATAATTATATCGACTCGAGAGGAATATTGCATTTGCTTGCAATGGGCTGGCTCATGGCTCATGGCTCATGGCGCACGCGGAACGTGCACTTTACCAAAATATAAACATTACCCACAGAGAACAATTACGTTTTAATCTATTAATAATAATAGACGCGCAGTATGTTAGGAAAACTATATTTAAAATACGAGTGCATACATTTGTTATATCCATCTTTATGTCAGTGCAGATTGAACTAATGTACCTTGTCATTTACTTATTCATCATATTACGTCATTGCGTATTTACAAAAATGCCTAATCTCGGAAACCACAAAAACCATCATAAATTAATTTACATCATAAGTATGGTAAGTGCTCCTGTTGGTTTTTGTTCAGGTTAGATTCCGTCAGGTGATGCACCATTAGTAGAAGTCTAAAATTTGCATTTATAGTGCGATTGAAATAACACGACTCATTCCTTTGCATCTGAGTTCTTAGCAAAAAATGCATAAAACGAATGCACGCACTAGCGGAATTGTGTTTGAAATATAATTATATTAAAAAAAATATATATGTTGGTTGAGACATGATATTTCAATCTACGAGTATGTTGGGCATCCGGCTTATTTTTAAACTTTGGATTTCGACATGTCCCTAGCATAAAAATATTTACGGGCAAAATAACGCGGGGTCGGCTACTATAATATAATATGTAAATTATATTGCATTTATATATACAGAAATATTTATTTGTATATGCATGTTTTTTTATAATTATTTCATAACAATTTATTACCGCGCTGCGATATAAAGTATTTCGCCATTGATACTCAACGATCACCAATTTAAGACAAATAAATAAATTACATTATTTATTTCAGATCCAATGAAACGATTAATATAATATTTTTAATAAATAATGTCTGTGTGAGAAATAAAGACGTTAGCAAGCGGACGCAGCATCCAACTGTCAGTCAATAGACGAAGGTGGACTTGAATGGATATACCTGTACTCATATTCTCCGATGGAGTAAAACTCTAGCTCTCTATTTTTTTTCCATCATGAAAGGGAAGTGACTAATTATGGAGGAGGGAAGTAGTATTTCATTTGACATAAATTATTAGCTGAACATATGCTTAGTATTGAGTGGATATAATATATATACATTTTTTTTTTACGTAAGCACATACAGGAGAATACCGACAGATGGTTATAGTAATTCTGAAGTCTCATCTGTGGAATTCTATGACGCTTACCATGGTGCATATGACTAAATGCTGCATGTTGAGTGTAGATCCGCCAACTTCATACACTAAAGCCCGAGATTCACGCATCATCATTAGAGGAATTTTACTATGAATGGGTGGTCTTCACGGTACGACTTTCGTCTACCACCAATTTTAATTAATAGGCTATGACTGGAATTTTACGGGTGATGGATCAAATTCACACCAACCGGGGGTATTTTAGAGCTGATAAATCGATAAAAATCCTTTTTTTTAAATCTCCGTCGGGGATCGAACCCACGACCTTTGGCTTGCAAAGCAAACGCTTTGACCATTGAGCTGTGACTGCCGGCTTATAGAATAATAAAACAATAAAAGCTTAGAGTGTTGAAACTCGAGGATGTCGTAGTATTACATCACCTAATATAGTGTTCCCCGAAACAGGTCAAGTATCAAAGATCATGGGATTGCTTCCGGAGCAATCTGGGCTGGTGACGGTGATCGAAGACCAGAGACCACAGACCGGCACTACTCCTCCTGGGCGTTGGAAACAAATACATAAAGTGGAGCTGTCCATCAATGAAGGCTAATGATCCGAGTTGGAGAGTGCGCGATCAACGGCAAAAGAAAAAATGCATGGCCAGCCTGTTACGAGCCAATACAAATGGAGAAGAAAATCCGTGAATTGGTATTGTTCGCGACACCAAGTGGACAATGTAAAGTATTCCATAAAATCAATTATCTAGGTATATTTGTTATTTTACGGAATAAAGTAATGTTAGCCAAATAAAAATGACTTCAAATGTTTTCATACATATTTTTACTTAACTTTCGGTTAACTCTCCGATGCCTAAATATATGATCAGCCATCCACACCCTTCGATTGAGATTAAAGAGTTACGCAATGTAACTCAATTGAATTTATTCTCGAAGGTATGATTTACGTCAAACCTAATGCAAACGAAATGACAAATGTAAATCGTAATGTTATGATTGGGTTTATATATGAAAAAACGCAATTTTACATGAAAAAGACAATTAAATAACGTTATTGTTATAGTTATGAACTGTCAATTCTTGGAGAGCCTAACCTAAGTTATTTAGTTAACGAGACCTATGGACCTCTGGACTCTACTTTCACTGGACAAATTCTTAGGTTAGGTTAGGTTAGGTTTGTCATTTTGTTGTTTTAACAGTTGTCCCGTGCAGCAAATGTCTCGTGCACCAGACGTTCAGTGCGCCCCACGTCGTTACCGACGAGTCGTTGAACGAATTGTCTGGGAACGATAGGTCATGACACCTCCAAAATATTATGAATGCAAAAAGTATTAAAATCTTTTAAAAATCAAATATTCATAACTTGAGGGTCGTTTTAAAAAATATATTAAATGGTTGTAAGCATATGTAAGTATGTAATTCGTATGTGGCAACTTTTGTTTACCAATTATTCCTCGCTTTGTACAGGTATGTAGTAATTATATGAAAGCTAAGTTGTGTAATGGTGTGATTTTTATCCATCATGGAATCACGGTGCACTTAAAGTATAAAAGGTCAATTTGTGGAACGAAAATCATTGATCAAATTAAGTATGGGAAAAGGCAATGATACGCCGCCGACACATTAATTTTGAGCCTGTGCTTCGCAGAGCATTTGGAACATTGTCGAACACAAGGATTCTGCGGAGCATTGTTAAAAATCACTGGTCTGCTGTAAATCCTATTATTGAATTGATTATGAAGGACATATTTTAAAGCTTAGAAAATAATTGTATGACTGCCTTCAAAAATGCATTACGGCAAGTGTTATCAACCGGAAGCCCCGGCTAAGGAAGAATACCATATTTATACATATTTAGAAAAAATATTAAAAAAAAATTTTTTCATCATTAATATCGAATTCGAATATCTAATATAAAACATAATTCAAAGCCATTTTTAACTACAACTTAGTTATGTGGTGAAGCTAAGCTTTTTTTGTATTGATGAACTTTTTTTAATCCAGCTGTCAGAATGTATAATCACAATAGTGGCAGTACACTTCATAATTAGCTTCGTCAGTAATAATAATAACGATTAATATTCATAACAACATTCTCTTGTGTAATAATATTTTCAATCAAGGAAGAAAAAATAAAATATTTTAAACAATCCCCGTTTCTTATAATGTCAACACTGCAAAGAGAAAAATCAATATTTTAAAATACTTAAATTTAAAAACAATATGTGTACGATATCATAAGAATATAGATTAACATACACCATTACTTAATTGAATGATATTTCCATAACAATCATTACATATACTATACTAACAACAGATTACTGATATTTTCGTAATTAGTAGTGGGTGTGGAGGAGCAACATTATATTACCTTACATAACGATATGCACGATCGGCGCGCTACCGATTTTTATTTTGAAACGCGGTGAAAATATTTTTATCATCGATAATGTATGCAAGAGTTGCTGAAATACCAGATTTATGCAAGGCTTCGGTTCACCAACCGAGACGTATCGGTAACAGAATTAATTTTACTCGCACCATTCAAATTAATTGATTAGTTTTTTTCGACGGGTCCACGCCTATCACAAAGCATTAACATGATTAGCTCCATGTGGTTCAGTACTGACTGTTAAACCCAGTTGATATTATTGTCGCGGCATTGATAAATATGGGAAGATCGGACGACGGACGCCGTTCCCGTTTCTCGTGAATGTTTTTTTATATTCCGATCAAAAATAATCATATCGCGACGTCAGAGTTTTTTTTTTGCTGCCGAGGTGTTAATAAATCTATTCATGTTTTACATTAACGCGAGTCTCGTGGAAATACGTTTAATCAGTCAAAACTGTTTGTGTTTTTCTTGTCTTTGGGAGTAGGCGTAGTTCGAATGATTATTTTATATTTAAATATACATTTACTCTATGACGCTTATCCAAAAAGAAATATATGTGTAGTCGTTGTATGCATGTATTTACTGGTGGGATCGAAAGTGCTTATTAATATGCCTCGAAGATATGAATGTAATCTGATTTGAAGATATTGTACGAGCATGTAAGTGGAAACATAGATGCTGGTTTACCATTCCAAAATCGGCTGGTGAACACCTTAGTATGTCAATAATAGTAAAAAGGTTCTACGTGTTTGAAGTTGATCAGTAGATTTATATCAAAATCAAGGTAATTTGGGACTCCTATCCAAATATGGCTGCCGTTTTTAGTATCTACTGAAAGAGTCTAGGCTCTAAAAACGTACTAAATTATTTGACGTCTTTGAAAAAACAATTGCCTTTGAAGGGATTTGTGTGGTGTGTGGTGTGTGGTGTGTGGTGTGTGGTGTGTGGTGTGTGGTGTGTGGTGTGTGGTGTGTGGTGTGTGGTGTGTGGTGTGTGGTGTGTGTGTGGTGTGTGGTGTGTGGTGTGTGGTGTGACGCATCACACGTGGTGCCAAGAGCCGTAATTGTCAACCGGGCAGCTGGGGAGCGTGCAGGATGCGAGGGGCCCCTTCTCATATGGGCCGGTGCCCAACACACTTCCAAGAAAAATTTACAATTTCATTATTTTTGAACGCCGCGCTTTTCTAATCACCCAGCCTTCTTAAGCATTTATACAACCACATTGACGACCACATTACTGAACTGGACTTCCGTTCACACAGAAAATCATGTAACAAACTACGACATTTATTTATTTATTATACAGAACAAATGTTCCCATAAACGACAATACATATAAAAATTTAATGAAATATCAAGCGTTCAAATAAGATAAAACAAAAAAATAAGAGTAATTAACATTAAAATAAAACGAAGAAATCAATAATAAAAAATGTATTAAGCGATCTTTGACAAACGAAAAAAACGTTGATCAAAATCAACAAAGATCGCAGAGATCCATAAAACCAATGCCATTGAGACAAAGAGGATACGAAAAGGATCGAGATGTGTTTGTAGTCTATTTCGAAGCGCTATAGCAGTTGAACCGAATTGATCATGCGGTACAATGGTTGATTACGAGCACGGGTATATTTACACACCGATCATTATAATTATAAAGGAATGTCTGCTATTATACATACATTCAAAAGGCGCATCTTCTGAATTAAAGAAGGAATGTGGTAAATCTAACATGGTTTTTTAATATTATAAATTATTGGACCTAAAAAAAATCAACTAAAAATAAAACACTTGTATTCTTTAAAATAACTATTAATGTTGTAAAAACATTACCGATTCTACTAACACATTTAGTACGTAATTATGTTATTCATATGTTATCTAATGTGTCAAAAACACTAAACAACGTCATCGTATTATAATATTTATGAATAATTGACAAGTAGATGCATAAATTGAATACGATCTTTAACAGTACACGTACTTATCTGCATAATTAATATCACGGCAACTACCGTGGACCGTGTCACACGAAAAGAAAACTCGACGCCGAACGGTTCGTGTTTATAATGTTGTAAAAAACACCTATCTGTTGTTATCGCCTTATCATCATAAGAAACCACCATAAAAATACTTGTTGGATAATAGAAAACGGCACGAATAAAAGGTTACAAGTGTTTGACAATGAAGAACGTTGATCATTTTAGCGATGTCATGGACAATGACAAAAACAGAAAGTCTCTAAATGAACAACATCATCCAAGTGTCATTTTGTTAACAGAAAATAACCAACGGCTTGAAGAAGCATATTCATTTTTAATACTCAGGAGAGTACATCGTAAATATGGCCGGATTTTGATGTTTTGATAATATACTCGTATAATATAACTGTAAAAAAATAGATTCATTGTGTCAGTAAAGTTCTTGGTATAAAGAAGAGAGATATTACTTTTATGGAAAACTATAATTAATACAACATGCTATTTTATTTTATAAAGTTGTGATGAGTTCAGATGATAGATTTATAGTAATTAAGTAAAAAATATGCAAATTATCTGATCGTTATAGGTAATTAGTCATTGTTTATGTAATTACTCTTTATCAATATAACAATTTACTGCGAAATAATTTAGCGCTCCTATTATACTCATCAATGTATATAACTTATCTTATAATATTATATGTAAGTTTATAACAATACCAATTGTGCTATTTTTATTAAAATATACAATTATTACAATTAATACAATTATTCTTATGTATAATATTTATTATTATATTTTCTTGTCATAATCATATTATAAATTTATCTGGATGCTGAGGTTTTTTTTGCTTTAATTCTACAATACATATCGTCGTTTTAAGTTTAAATCGATTTAAGAAATATCTTGTTTTTTAATCATGTTAAATAAATTAACCCAACGACTTCTTTTCAAGTAAGTATTGTGAAAAACAATAGTATTTAATTAAAATGTAGAATGTTTTTTTGTTAAGCAGAAACGTAAAAAATATATAATATGTTACTCTTTTTGTTATAAAAGATGTCAATGGATTATATTACAGATATTGTAGTTCCAGTTTTAACAGAAAAAAAAACATCTGTCTTTACTTCTTGGAAGTATTAGGTGTCCAAGAGTCTATTAAATCATATATTACCTAATTTAAATGTATTAATTAAAAATAAAATTAATTGTTCATATTTTTCATCATCATTATGCTTGACGTATGTGTAAATTTAAAAAAAATCTAATTTTTTAAATATAAAGCAACGTATAAAAAAAAACTTGTTTTTGCTACAACTATATAATCAGTGACTCCGCATGAAAATGCAACTTAATGACGTTCAATGTTTAAGAAAAACAAAAGTTCTTTTATTTTATGAAAATTATTTATCTACATTTGATACGTGGTTCGATTTTAATGAAAATGGTAATGAGTAAAACATTATAAAAAAATAATGCTTTCAACATGACATTGATGTAGACAGTTTGTCGTTAAAAAAAATCATGATGATCTGTCGAGAGCAAATAAATCAAAGTATGTACAGGCATATCATTTCAAAAAAATATCGATCAAAATCGATTTATATTTAACGTAAAAAATTTGACTTACAGTAAGTACCTTGTACGGTAAGTCATCGATATACTCTACTATTAAATATATTATAGGGTATAAATTTAATTGCTTTTGCTTTTAAGTATGAAATATATTCTTTCATGAACTAAGTATGAGGCCAACAAGTTTATCCCTCTGAAATGGCCTTAATGTTGTCCGCTAAATTGCGTACATAAAAAAAGAATTGGGTCTGAAATAACTGTTAATATGTAAGTAAACACTTTACGTCTTTATTTTTATATTTACAGTAACTATCCATTCAATTAATTTAATTCCGAACATTATCCAAGCCTTTTTCTTCTAGGGATGCTTTCTTTCCATTCGCTAGAGTCCCGGAGGAAAATTGCTGCACTCAAACATTCATTCCTTCTTCTTCGCGGTTCAATTCACAACCCTGGGATTCTTGAATTTTTTATGTTCCAGATAGGTACACCCGTGCTCGTAGCCATCCATTGTTTTTGATCCCAGTCGATGCTTGTGTTGCTTCAAGCACTCAATTTGGTACAACGGCAAGGTCGCTCCTAAATGGCCACCAGCACACCTCGATCCTTTTCTTACATCCTTTTCCTCTTTTGTCGATGGTATTGTTCTACTTGATCTCTGTGATCTTTGACACGTGTCATCTTCTTATTCATTTGTGTTATTTTTATTTATTATTATTTTCTCTATTTATTGTATATTTATGTATACACTATGTTTCTAAATATTTGTAAAAAAATTGGAATTTCGATTCTGTATATAAATAAATAAATAAATAAATAAACACCTTCTTTTTCATTTCAATGTCAGTAATATGATTATCATACGAATTAAAATGAAATGGTATATCTACGTACCTATAGTAATAAAAATAAACAGTATTATTAAGTAAATTGTCATTTACTGTTGGCCTTGTGAACATCCTATCTTAAGGAATGAAAAATATTTCCAATTACTAATATTGGTAAAAGTATATACATTAAGATCCAATTGACATGAAATAATTGATCTTAAAGTGAATGATATCAATATTAAAAGTATTGTACGACTATATGAGCCGGGATGGCTTTAAAAGTAAACGATTACAACAAGCTAATTTTTATATATGGTTTTAATTTTTTGAATATTTATAATATATACATTTAAATAAATATAGTAAATAATAAAAATATTTAGATTTGAAAGATAATACAAATACGATTGTGTATAAGAAACTACTTACTTCGTGTAAAAATTAACCGTATTCGTAAGAAAAAACAAACCAATTTTTTATTTTTATTTAATATTGCTAATGTTACAAATATAACATTTGAAATATCTCATTGATAAAGTACCATCAATTAATTAGTATGTATTAGAAAAATATAAAAGACATGAAAAAAAAATATTTTCAGTGGACAATTTATGTCGAGATAATTTTAGGTAGTAACCAATTAAAAAGGTTGTTAATGAAATGATTTATATATGTTTTTATTATACATTGATCTAAGCTTAAAAATATAAAAAAAAAATACTCAAAGTTAATGCAAAAAGAAATTTAAGAACATTTTACATAGTTGATTACGTTCTTTATTGCTTCATGGAAAATAATAATTAAATCTTAGTCACGGAAATACGTATTCTTGCATATAAGTAAAAAGAGATGGTTTGACAGCCACACGAGCGATACGAATTGCATGTTGTTTCAATTATTTGATAGAGACACGGCTATACAGACATGCTGGCTTATACTAGGTGTCTCTTCGCTCGTGTAGCTGACCCTTCTGCTTTGAAATGTGGAATGTTCAATAATAACATTAAATAGTAGGTAGTTGGTGAAGCGCCAGAATTTTTGAGATTTTTATTATTAACGTTGTAATTTATTAGTATTGTAATATATCTTACCTACCGTAGTATCTCGCACAGCACACCTAAATATTATAATTTTAATATTTTGAGCACGTCCGTGTGAAGTTGAGCTTACGAATATGTTGTCAGACTTGCAAATAGTTAGTTAGCACACGACGTTTTAAAAATTAATTTGACTAGATTGTTTCAATAACATCAATTTAGATAATTTGACATGTCTGTCTTTCATATCATATTTTTTTCAATGTTATCACAGACAGCATCAACTTAACTTGTCAATATATTAAACGTGTAATTATTTTATTATTACGATAAAAGTTACATATCATTATTTAATACTTTATTATTTTTAGAAATATATATTAGTTTTTGATTATTATATATAAAGGATCTACTAACTACACTTCTACAACTACATAATTTAATAAAAAATACAGTCACGGCTTAAAATATTATGAATTTCTTCAAAACAGTTTCAGTCACATTACTTTGATAAACAAGTTTGTAACATTGCAGATGTAAGTCGTTTGTTGTAGTATTACTTTAAAATCACGATTATTTAAAGTCACATCATTTTTTTGCAGGCAATTTTTCCGTCAACATGCTTATAAAATGTTGTATTTTCAGCCTTCGGTGATTTGCGATCCACTTTCGCGGTAAAAAAAAAACAAACTCGATTTGCAGTTTCGGTCAACAAAAAGCTGTATGCAAGTACAGAGTCAGGGGCCAACTGCTGGTCTGATGGTGATGGCAATAACTAACACTATTTACGTAGTCCCGGCTCAACGCTGACCGATAGCGCTCGAGACTCTAGCTTACAGATCGGTGGCAGTATCAGCCGGTGCTGGCAACTAGCAGCATGGCTCACAAGCCACTGGACCACAACTAGGGAAAACTTGTATTTATGCACTAGCAGGACGTGAATTTGGCATCGTCCTTCAAGCACGATATGGCTACACAATGGATAATGCACTGTATATATTTTATTCCTTACAATGTGTATTTTATAACTATTGTAACTGAATGAAATTGAAAAGCGTAGCATAAAAAAATATGTTTTTGTTTAATTGAAGTGTTTTTATATTGGATTGCAAGATTATATATTTTTAAAGGGGCGATTACATAAAACAACACATAGACGGCGCTGCAATAATTAACAGGTCTTGATAACGATGAAGAAACTAATAAAGAATTGAGAGCATTGGTAACAATATATATATGTATATTGAAGTAACGCAGTTCTAATCTATGTTTTTAAGTAAAAATTCCTACAATATTTGGCTTATGAAACATACATATTGAATAACATATATTTTGACAGTTTTATTTAAAATGTCATTTAAGAAACTTGATATTTTTTTTACCAAATATACAAAGATAAGAGTCAGCTCAAGCTTAAAAACAATAATATGAAGCATCAATCTTATATTTATTTAAGAAATTGCTTGCAGGCCACTTCGGGAGAGTTTACATTTTCAGATTCTGAATACAACATTCCGACGAAGCTAGCAAAAAACGTATAGTTCCACCGTACCATGAACAATTATATTTAATCAGTTGTAAATATTAATTTAAGGATATGAGGAATGGGAACAAGAAGTTAATAGTTTGTAGTCTTGTCTCTAAAGAATATGTATGGTCATTGCCTGTACTGTTGTAATAGTTATCTGCAAATATTACATGTAGTATTTAATGAGACCACCGTTGATTGTAGTGCTATTCCAACATGAATGGAATACCTTCGTTATTGTCTACAAATGGTTAAAACAGTATTGACTGATGAATGCTAAACAGGTAGAATGTATTATTCAATTATACAATTGTTAAACTACTGTATTTTTAATTATCTTCATTATTAAAATACTAGAACCAAATATGCCCATAACTTTACACTCATGGCCATATTTTTAAATAATAAATGTGTGGATATAAAATATTTAGTAAAGGAAGATCTATGGGCTATGGTTGTAGGTAAAATAACTCTCAATGTATTAAATTGTTTCAAGATGTTTTTGAAAACCAGCCATATATATAAAAAAAGGTTCAATTGCTATTCAACATTTATTGCTCCACAATGTGGAGTGTGAAGCTGCTATGAAGGCATATGTATGACAAGGTCATTAACCAACAAAAACCGTTTTTAATTTAAATAAAGCCTAATTCTGCTTATTGAGTGGTTAATTAGAAACCATTTAACGTTCAATTAAAATATTCGCATTATTGTATCATTTCATTTGGATTCAAGTGAATACAGAAGCCTGAATTAAATTAGTTGTTTTTGAAGCTTTCAGGGGCATTTATATACAAGTGCCGGTAAAAATATGCAATGCAATGGATTTATATAAAATAATCATTAAAAGTTATAATTTTGTAATACAAATAAATGATTTTGAAATAAAATTAAGTGGCAAAACAATAACTTCCAATAATAAATACATTCCTTACCCACGAAGCATGAAATTTCAAGGCATCGGAAATAAATAGAACATTGACTTTTCAGATCCATACCAATGGAAAATCAAACAAAAAGTTCATCAATGCTGGATTGACTACTGGATATGGTATAGAAATTTTCATGATACATAATAGTTTGTGGGCATGTAAACATACCTCACAGTAGTGTTGTTGATCTGAGTTCTATGACCTTTTTTTATGAAAGCACATACATGAGAGTTAAAATTCAAGTCAACGGTTTACGATTTTAAACGTAGTAGCTGTTAGTTTAGCAGCCGGTCCTGATCGCAGTGCCACAAGTTGGGCAGAGGGCGTCATTAGCATCCTGAGCCAATAAAGATTTGTCTGTCGGTGTGAGTGACGCGACCATTAACTACCGCCTGATACTTTTTAAATTGCGCTTTTAGGCCTGGCGCACACTTACCGGTGGCCAAGATTTATGGTCGTCACTTATGGCGTAGTGTGCGCCGCTACCAAACGACTAGTAGCGGCCACCGATCGCTGCTTCTTGTCGATGCGATCTCACGCAAATGCGTCTAGTCGCGGACACAAGTAGTGATCAGTAGCTATTGCTGTAACTTGTAGCTTGTATGCGCAGAATTAAATAAAATATATGAAAAGTTTTGCCCGCTGTTTGTGTCGTTCTCTATACATAATGCTTAAAACATGGGAACCATGTTTTAAAGCATTATGAAAAAAATATATATTTAGGCTTAAATTTAAAATTGTGACTTAATTTTAAGACATTAAAGCATGGTTGCTGTCTTCCTGTTGCCGTGCAGGAAGGGATAATTTTAAGCTTATATATATGATAAGTGTACAATGTACATATAATATGAGTAAATATGTGGTAATCATTTCACAGTTGTATATTTTATTAAAACATAAAAAAAAACGGAAAAAACGGTAACAAGGAGCCGGGATGATTCTTCAAAAACCTATAACCTAATAAATATTAAGTTATGTAGGTCAAAACATCTTAAAAAAACTTACTATAATGACAAAGTAATTAATTTTATTTGTCACAAATTATAATTATATATTAATTATAAAATATTTAGTTTTGATTTCACATTTATTTTAAAGTCATTACATAATAATATCATCGACTGTCAGTTTATAGTTTAACCATTATAGAAAATGGACTCCAAGGAGTCTGAAACATGTAATCACCCAAAAATAAATGGGTAATAAAAACGAAATATTTTTAATTTCTTAATTTTTGAATTAAGATTAATATAAAAATATAATTATATACAGTTTCACCAAGTATTGTCAGTTGATAACCTTAATATTACAAATTAGACAAGATATGTTAATTGTTAAAAAAAAAAATATCTGCATCGAAGGTCACTTCATTTGACTTTTTAAAACGGGGATAAATATTCAGAATTACCTTTTTTTTTTATGAATTCTTCTTAGAAAAACAAGTAAAAATAATAATATTGAAAACGCCTCAGTAAAACAAAATGATGCAACTATTATAGGGAATTGGCTATAATTTATTTAGGTGAAATGGCTGCCGTTTAATAGTCATTGTATATGGCTTTGTTTATCTTTATTAATTCTAAAAGAATAATAAATCTAGAATCATATTTATTTCAAGGGATATAAATGACAAATAATATCGAACTCAAAACAAAAAATAATCACAGTATACTTGTAAATTCATACTTTGTGTATTTTTTAGCATTACAAACACACGGTGTTGACCACTTCCATAATAATAAGAGCTAATTGATTGGTTTCAGTACACGTACCTGTGCTCATTATGCGAACTCATATGATACAATTTGAGCAGTTCTTTGTTGGCATTAATGGGAAAATTGCTTTGCTGTTTCTAAACATTTAGGAAAAACCAGGCTATTCAATAAACTCCAGTAGAGGCAACGTGGGGTTTTACTCATAATTATGTATTGTAAATACAAAATAATGCAATTGAATTACTGCAATTATCTTTACATTTAAAGTTATTTTTCTTATCGGGACTTATGATTGAAAGGTCACCAATGATTCACTACAGATTGAATATTATAATTATTTATATATATTTATTATTATTCAACAATAAAATATTTGAAAATATATTCACAATGCTCACTTTCAAATGTCTGTTAATAATTTGAATATACAAGCAGCTAAAAATATGCAACAATAAAATTTGAGAAGTGTGTTATAAGTAGTAGGTAATAGAAAAAAAAAAAATTTTTCCAGCATAAATGCATTGATTTGCATAGTTATTTCAAATTCATGTAGATGGAAAAGAATCCAGTGACGATATTGTTATGCAATAATTAAACTTTAATGTTTCAGGTGTTTGAAGGAAAATCAATGAACAGCCCGTTTTAATTTTCCAAGGAATATCCAAGACGTGAGTCCGAGAGCTTGAATACATGACAGCTATAGTTTCCGAGGTTATGTGGACGTTTTTAAATGAATATTTTTATGTATATCGAATGACTGGGTCTACCCACCATAGGTCTGTACAATTTGTATTTTTAAGGGCGGATCAACCCATCTAACAACACTGGTGGACACCAGTGTTGTTAGCTGACCGATTCAAGTACGGTCTACGATCAATATTGTTTAACTTAAGTAATCGAACGCGAACCTGATGTTAAGCACACAAGGTGTTGTTTGCTTATTTTCTTATAATCATTATTTTTCACTATTGTCTTTCATACCTCATAGGTGTCATGATTAATAACCACTATAAAACTACTAATAATATTCGTTTTATTATATATGGTTACGTTTTAATTATTAAATTTTTCATTACCGTAATAAATAACCATCTCATCAGAATATGAGATGATTTTACAATTTTGTAATTAGGTAAAATTATCGAAGAATAATAGACGGTAGAAAGGTCGATTCATTTTGATAATTCACGCTAAAATGTTTTTAGAACTAATTGGCGGCAATTTGTGGTGACCATATTATCCAAGATGGACTGATGACATAAGAAGAATATCGGGAGTGACCTGGATGCGGAAGGCGGAGGTCGGAATCGAAGAAGATGGAGACTCATACGGGAGGCTTACGTACAACAGCAGGTGGATACATTCTGATGATGATATTATCCAGATTGGTTATTTCCTTTTTTTATTTTTAAGTCCCGGATCCACGCAGTCCTAGAAGGCCGTCGTGAACTATAAATAGAATGTACTCGGTGGAGCTACGTGAGGCAGAGCTGACATGGCATGAGGTGAGGACCACGGCTGCTGAAAGAGTTTTGTGGCTGCTATTCGTGAAGACCATTTGCTCCAGTTAAGGGAGTGGACAAGGTTGTGATATTAGCTAGATATGAATCCAATATGGGATGAAAAAAATGTTTCACGCTTATTAGCATTTTACAATACATGGTCGAAAAAAATATTATGAAAAAAAGATAGGTATGTCAATTCTTGATTTATATCCGTATTTTGTTCAAGTGAGTGAGCATAACATTTTTTTCATACAAATCATTATAATTTACCTCGCTATGTGCACTGGATATGTGATAAAAAAACATGCACTTGACTGTGAACGTGATTAAAAATAGGCCACGGTTCATAAGTACTAGTACATATTATTATATTTAAGTGTAATTTCATTGAATAATAAAAAAGTAACACTCTTATAAATAATTCAGCGGCATAAATAATAACTACAACATTAACACGCTTTAATTTTTTAAATCCAAACAATTAAGTTATTTAACATAAATATTAACATTTCTGACTGGGCCTGCATGCTGATTAAAAGTCAATGGCAATTTAGAGTTTGGCTTTATCGCATTTCAAAATGGAAAACTCCGCGCAAATCTAATCGTGTACCTACACTTTATTTCCTTCCGCAATAAAACAGTTTGGTTTCGGAAATATGCTTCGTTAAAGTGTGAAACACATCAGTTTCGTCCACGTTAAAGTTATGCACGAATGATTCATTCCAATAGATTTTAGATCGATTTTCAAACACAGTAAACGTAAATATTTTTGTAGTATTTATTTGAGTAACTAATATATTAGTATATATAATATTTAGTATATTAGTAATACGGGTTTTGATATATATTTTGAATATCATTGTTTTATCTTCATGTAATATGATATTATTATTTAAAATATCACTATACAAAGTAATTGAGTTAATCGATTCGAAATTTAATTTAAAAAAATAAGGTGAACCTGAAAAAAATAAGGTGAGCATACTTGTAGTTATTACATACCTCATAATTAACCTTTTCGCATCGGTTGTCGGCATATGCCGTCATAAGATTCCCTGGACCTTAGACATCGGTTGAAGTGATATATCGTTTTGCTACTTTCTTAGAATAGTTTTTATGGATCATCTGATATCTAAAGGATACAAGAACCAATGTGATATATGAAAATAGACCAGATAAGTACATTTATGCTTCAAATACTAGTATAATTTGTATTCAAACCGAGCCGTAATGAAAGGGTTAAAGTTGACATTAAAATAAAAAATCACGTACTTTACTAGTAATACCAGTTTTTAAACGGAAGATAGGAACCGCAGTATATATAATATCCTGTATATCTTATTACTTGAATACCTTGAGTATAAACAAAATCAAGAGAAACCTTTAAAATTTTTATGAAAGCATGATATTGATAAGCATTAACGAGGAAGAAGGTTGCAAAATATTCAAGAAAAAGTGTCCATGGCGACAATTAAACGGTTGGCTACTTTTTTACTTTAATAATAATACATTTAACTTTTTGAGAATAGAAACCTCATAATACTATATGTTTTCTAATTTAATAATACAAATCGATCTAGCCGCGAGGAAATTTCTTAAGTAACAATAAATATGAAATTGAGTTATTGTGGGATAAAAAAAAATATTTGAACTGGCAAAAAGAAACAAACTGAATGGTCGGAATTTAAGTCAGCTTTCGGTTGGAATTGAAATACAATTTTAATTTGAATAATAGTAAAAATATTAATGCTAATAAACCATTATACACACTGTTTATTGAGCACCGAGACTTACTTGGCTTATTTTTAATTATTTTTTATTTTTTAGTTAATATTAATTAAATTAACATAAAAAAGGCCTAATCTTAACTACACATTTATAATATATTGTTTCTTGTTGACTTTTATTTTATTTCATGAACGTACGAGTATAATTAAAAAACTTTGTAATGTTTCTGGAAGCAATTGAATTGTCTATCATTTTTTTTTATGATAGGTTAGTTTTTATTGCTAGCGTGATTTTAATATAACTGTTAAATGATACACTCATATCCAAAAAGATTAAAAAAGAATACAGAAATATTTCAATTATTTTCATGTACAACATTTTGATACATCTAAAATAACGCATATAACAACCCGCATTTTAATTTATTTATTACTTTTCATTTTTTTTGCAATAATATCAGATAAGACGTACGATTCAAATTAAATGATCAGCAATCTAGAGAAAACTCTACAGAAAATGTAAAACGCTGTCATAATATTTGTCTCTTTTTTTATTTATGAGTATTAGTGACATAAAATAATATATTTTTAAGTATTTATACCAGTGGTTCTCATCATTTTTGAAGTCACGGTGCACTTTTGATCATGGAAAAAAATGGCGGTGCACCAGAATTCAGAGGTCAAAAAAATTCGTGTACATAATTTTTGTAACATAGTTATTAAAAAAAAATAGTTTCTATGGAGACAATAAATCTCGTGAAAAAGATAATCTGACACCAACTCGCAACTAAAATAATCAATTTTGAAGAAGACCCCTGCAATGGCGGTCGAAATATTGGTAAAAATAAATTCGCCGCACACGGCTAAACCTAAAAGCCATAATATCAAATGTGGCCGAGAAAACCTAAGAAGTTATTTAATTTTATATTTATACGCGTTTTATTAGAAGTATGTATTAATATTTGAAGGTGAACGAAATCTAGAAAGGGGGTCAATTCTCTCAATTCTTCGTCTAAATTTGCAAGTCTTTCTCGTTTTTTAGTTTTCATATTAATTATTTTTGAGAAACCAAGCTCACATAAATATGATGATGAAAACTGTAACAAAATTTTCAGTGCCTTCATGTGATAACTGGATATTCATCTTGGACAGAAATCCAAAAGTCCTCCATGGGCATTTCGGAAAATTTAATTTTTAGAGTGCGGTCAGTCGACAATGAGACTAATTCTTCTTCTTCGGCGTATCAATTGTAGCAAATGGATTTCGTATCAAGTCATAATTTTCTATATTTAAAGAAGGAAAATAATGTACAATATTTTCTTCTTATAAAGTTATATGATCTGTTATCGCGGAAATAATTTCCTCGCAAATGTTTTCGTTGAGTGAAGAAACTTATCTATTTTTTTTCTATTATTCGAGAGTTATTTTTTTCCTAAATCCTGACAATTTGTCAATGGGTGAAAAATATTTTTCGTTTTTTCCTTGAATGCTTGTGTTAACGTTATTTAAGTAATTAAAAATATGTGCTTAATATGCTACTATAGTATACCAATCATTATTCTGAAGACATTTAACAAAATCATTCATACCTTCATTTAAAAAAAGATTAATAACTTATTATTAAGTGCTATAAATGAAAATAAAATTTTCTCCCTAGAGATAACCACCTGACTTCAGTGTGAAAAAGCAAAGACTTATATTTAGCTTCCATAAAAATGCAAAGTTTTTTAAATATGCATGTTTTTAAAGGTCTTGATTTTATGAAATTCACTATACTTACAACTTGATCTAGTACAGGTTTAAGTGCCGCTGGTAATGTTTTCGACACTAAAGATTCTTTATGTAAAAAACAGTGCGTAGATATAATCTTAGGGTTTCTTTTCTGTGCAAGGTTAAAAAACTCTTTAATTGAGCCTACCATTTAAAGAGCACCACCTTTACAAATTCCTACACATAACTCCTACGATATTTTCAATTGTTCTAAATATGAAGAAATAGAATCAAAAATATTTTGTCCAGTCGTATGCTCGGTAAGTTCTTTGGAGCATAGATATTGATTCACTATTTTGTTTTCATTTATGAAACGAACGAACCCTAGTAATTGTGCCTTACTGCTAATGTCAATCCATTCGACTTGTAAAGCAAAATGTCGTTTGGAAAGTTTATCGGTAACTGTTTTCTGATCAATATAATCCGACATATTTACAATTCTTCTTTTTATTGTATCGTTTGAAAGAGGAATTTTCACAATTTCCTTTTTGCTTCATCACCAAACATATTTTTTCCTACTTCACAACATGCAGGTAAAATTAGAGACTCTGCTGTAGTATGTGGTTTTAATTGTGCAGCGATCAATTCAACAATCACGTATGACGCCATTAGTACCTTATCGGAAATTTTAACAGTTTTTTCAAAATATTTCGCTTTTTTTTGCATGCTTACTAATCTTTCAAAGTAATCTTTACTTTTGGATGCAAGATCGGCGTGCTTCGTAGTGAAGTGGCGATTTAACTTGTCGGGATATATTGCGCTATTGGACAGGTTTTCTCCACATACGACACATAGTGGAACGTGATATTCTTCATCATTGATGCTAGTAAAGCCGAAACGTAAATATGCTTCAGAATACTGTCGATTATTTTTTCTGATTTTACTGGATATATTTTCTTTTGTATGAGACGTATGATGTATGTGATTTTTCCACTTGTACTCTCTGTTTCATTGATATTTTGGTCTGATTCATTATTTCGTTCGATAATAAATTTATCTATTGTGGGGTATCTCTACTGTAATAAAATATACATTGATTGAAAATCGTCGATTTTCATAATTTCGCCAACTACTTTTTAGGTTTTCACTATTTCGCGGATTTTTTTCGTTTTTACCCATTTTTTTCGCGGTGCACCTGCAACACGCTCGCGGTGCACCTGTGCACCGCGGTGGACCGGTTGAGAGCCACTGATTTATACCATATATTATAATATACTGATATACACTTTACTGATTTTTGTTTTTAAATTCTACATTGTATCCTTTCATTGTACTTATGAAGAGTTAAAATTATTTTATTGTGAAATATGTTGATAATTATGAATGTTATCGTGATATATCAAAATGTTACGATCAATAATTTTTCACAATTGACAATTGAACGATTGCATAATCGATAGCTGCGGTATAATAATATGGTGTAAACTGTAAGTAACTATAAGCGTTTCTCGACAGAAAATGCACTAAATCTTTAGATTTGTTTTTCCTGCGCACTCCCCGTTCATTTACCAACTCACTTATCCATTCGATTCCCACTAAATTACCAATCTATTTCCTTTATCTACTTTCTACCCTATTCACCCAAATAATATTTTCGCCACTATATCTGACACACTCACATATTCTTTCTAATTCCTTAAGGTATATGTTCTCCAAACAAAATTTGTCAGAAATGTCATCACCTCCATTTTACAAATACGAAACATACTCGCATACTTACTACTAAAAAAAGTTCAGTTAAAACATTTTGGACGACGTTTTTTTATAGTTTTTCAAATATTTATTCCCAGGGGTCTGGGGGAATTTTCTACCGGTTGTAACGCAGTTATAGAGGAAAATCATATATATGTATATTGAAATATTGAAAGTTGTTATTACAAGTCAACATCGTTATAAATAAACGAGTTAGTTTGTATGAGTACAATTTTATTATCTTAGGATATTTATATTATGTCTGATGGGTACAAGTATACCTACTACCTATTATTGCTCTTTTCATGGCCATATTTCAATTCACACGCAATACATTTAATTGTTATACATAAATGCAAGAAAGTTCCGATAAAAAAATTATATGGAACATTTTAACTAATCAAACACTCGAATAAAAATATGTGGGACAAGCGGAGAGACCTTATTAACATATGGATCAGTTCCGGAATAAATAGATAAATTAATATAAAAATACAACTTTAATCATATGTACTTTTACGTATACCTGTATATTTCGATATTTTTGGATTTAATATGTGATGGCAAGTGCGTAAGATTCGTTGTTTATTTTATATTATATATATTGGGAGGAGACCAATTTTATTTTTAACAGTACAATAAAATTTAAAACAATTGCCATTTATAGACGTGTATTGGTAATTCGGAGATGACAAATACTTATAGGAAGTTTGTCACGATACTACAAAAAACATTACAAAGTGAATTTAATTGAAAGGTATAATTATCAAAATTTACTCTAAAAGTGACGATCAGCAAACAGTAACTACGACAAATATTATTTTGAGAAAATTTATGCAAGCCGATGT